>JACCHY010000009.1:5501522-6876902 GCA_018907195.1 Dolichoris vasculosae | reverse complement strand
GATCACACACAATTCAAAATGATTAACCTGTATATACTGGGTGCTCATTATATTTGTTCTGTACGCGCTTCTTGATGTGAAATGACTTATGTGTATTTATCATGAGTGAAAATGAGCGAATACGTATAAGTAAACGTGAGCAAGCTTGAGATACGTGAATCACGAATGTGCGAGTTCATGAGGATATACATGAATGTGTTGAATGCTTTATTGTCGGATAGATATCAGTGTGCAATAAATTAAAATACTTTCACTTTGATTTATTCTTTTACTGTGATATCACTTACGTTATTCATTATTTATTAAGAGATTTTATGTATAGTTCCGAGGATGGAACGAACTGTAACATCATACTTTTGCTTTCATACTTATTTTGCGTTATTTTATTACACTAAAAATTGTAAGTAAAAGATTTAGATTATCTACGACATAAATTAATTTTATTTCATATGTATTTTAAGTAAGATAATATTTTAGTTTTCAATATAGTTAAAAAATGCATGTATGAGTTTTATATACGATTTTATATTACGATCCTTGGTATGTATATAAGATTTGTAATATTTTTGTTCTAGGTAGAAACATACTTATTTTTGAGTATATGATTATATATAGCTATTGATTTGATTTTAGATTAAATTAAATTGCTTGAATTTCGGTGAAATCTTATAATTCTTTAAATATTCAAGTATAAAATTGACATATAAGGAATATTCTGAATTCTGATGTTGAGCAATGTCCATAATCGAAAAAAAATTAACCAGAGGATGACAGTAACACATAATATGTGTCACATTAGTTTATGTGTATGCTTTGCCAATACATGTGCATACATAAATGCCTGCTTACGCTTATAATGTTGTTCTAAAACAATATAACTTTTTCATTGAATTACAATAATTTATGAATTTTATTTAAATCTAATAATTTATGAAAAAATATAAAACAGTTCTGTGAAAATTAAAATGATTATAACATTAAAAAATGCTTTTTCACAAAATTGAAATAAAAGAATTGTTTTTGTTTATTTCCCTGAATAGAAGTTCTATATTTATTATAACACGTATGCAAAAAGGAAAATTACTCATATCTAGTTCTTATCTTTCAAAATTATTTCAACTCGATGCGAAAATATCAAAAATGTGTTGCCAACTGCACTCGATCAATTTTATATTATTATGTAAATTTCAATGAGTCATCGCTAATACATATTTTTAAAGCTTAGTAGTTTGATTTAGTAGTTACAAGTTGGTAAAATTATAACGTAAATTTTGTACATAAATAAGGGACGTTGGTATTGTATATTTAAGCAAATATACCTACGCACTAGATCCGATGAATCGAGTATATCAATTTATTCCTGCAATTTAAAAATTTCCGCTGAAACTTTTGACAAATCATTCCTGCCATTACGAGTGTAACAAAAACTCTTGGTTCTAATCTATCTTCTAAGAACCAAAAACTGCATCTTCATTCGGAGTGACGACAGTGATGATGTCCAGCCTTCGAAAAGTATAGACTCTCGAGCGGCGTTTTATAGCAAACGTCCATGTGTGCGAGTCAATTAATATTTCGCAGGTCATTAGCAGACTCCCGTTCCGCACTGTCCCTAATTGACCGGCTTACCGGGTTCGTTCGCTCGTCGATTTTCGAGCCTCACACACGTTCGCTACAAGATGTGAGCTTACAGTGGCGCTTAATTGACGAACGTAATACGCGCACACATTATTCAAGAATTCGGGACTCGCTCAATTGGGACGCTTTACACTTCGGAAACCAAAATGTATTTATAGCAGTAATGAGGATTTGTAATATTGTGTTTCGAATAACAAAAAGCGAAATAAATACTTGTTACTAGTTTTCATAAATTCGAGTAATAACGATTTTATGAAAAAGAATGCTCCCAGCAATAATTGATCACATTATCTTATTTAGCTTTAAATGGATCTACAATTTGGATATTTCAACAAATCGTGCAAAAATATATATATTTTCGATAAATTAATTCATTATCTTGAGAAAAATAGTCGCTTATAATTATTTTTCAATAATAAAATTAGTTAATGTAATATTCTTCTATCAATAGAGGCAATCCTTTTTTAAGATTCGTATTGCTTGAATTTTATATAGCAGCCAATTTTCAAAGATACGATTATTAAAATAAATGCCTGCTATTCTTGTTGGTCTATCCTTTCTTAATTTTAATTCATCGTATGTTTAAGAATCTCAATGGTTAATTCGACTTAACTTCAGGTTAGATATAATATTAGATAGTCGAGGCGTTGAGTTGAATAAAGATTGAATTATCTGAAGAACTCGAGGATAGGCGATTATTCTTGAGGCGATAATCACTTCATGGATTCTTAATATTTATTAAATCAGCAAATTCAATATGCTTGGATGAACGTGAATTTAGACAATTTAGTAAATTTAGAAACCTCGTCGATTAGCTTATAATAAGAATAATAGCAAAAAATGACTTTATAAAATAACTTTTTACTTATTAAAGAAAATATGTATTTATTAAATTGTTATACGTTGAACTCTAAAAATATATTAAAAAATTATATTTGATAAAGGATCCCTATTTGTCGCACAGACCACGCGAGAAGAAAGCGTCTTTATATTCGAGCTTAATTGCGATGTGAATGATCATGCAAGAATAACTACGCTAGTCATTTAATGGGTCCATCTTACACAAAGATCAAACTTGAGAAACTTGAAATATCAACGAAAGAAAAAAATTAATAAGCTCTAGTCAGATATACCTTAATTATTATTAAACACATACTTTTACACTTACTTTTATGCATTTATACATTTCATTATTTCGTCAAACCCTATTAAATCTACACTAATTTTTAATTAAGAAGTTGTTCATAAATATGTCTTGAATAATTTCAAACTTTATGTTTTATAAATTAATTATATTTCATTTATTTAAATTTTGTAAATGAGTATTTTGCATTAAAAATTAATTATACAATAGAAGTTTTAGGTTAAATCATGTGTATTAAACTTTATTGTTTAGGTTTGTCAAAATTTAATGTAAATATACACATTTATAATGATTATTTTTCATTTTTATATGCATAAATTCAAAAATTAGAAACTTTTTAAAATATCGCAACTGTTATAATTTTTGAAGTTTATTTTCTTATTTGTACATAAAAAAAGCGAAATACGAATAATAGTGTAGGATGAAAAGCTTTAATATAAACAGCAAGAGCTTGCCTTTAATGCCTGTGAGAGCATTTCTAATTATTTGATTTTTTTATTTTACTCTACAAAGTGAAAATCTATACACGATTATTCAACTACTTTTAACTGTAAAAATTTACTTAATTATTTATTATACTATAAGAAATTACTTTAACATACTTTAATTATGTGGTGGACACTCGACTAGGATTTTAACGCTGCAACTTATTTTTTTTCATATTCGAATACAGACTTACCCCTCAACTAAATCGCAATCTTTTAATACATATATAGAGTCTGAAAAACTACTGCTTTCGATATTAAACCTTTAGTAGACTATTTGAGTCTATTAACTCTAACTGTGGATTAAAATATTGCTTTCTTTTTATTTCTAATTTAAGAGAAAACTTAAAAACTTAATATTTTATTCTAATACTTTTCAATACTTACTTATTATATTCAGACGCAATCTTAAAATGTTGTATATAAAAACAAAACTATCAATAAGATTTTATAAAGAAATTTCTTTTACTAAGAAAAAAAGTACAATTAATCAGTAATCAAAATACCATATATTGACACAGACTTTGCATATAAGTTATATTTCAAACACATGGGTACGTACAGATTTCGCGAAATAAAAAAAATGCTTTTCAAACAAGATACATCTTTTACTGTCACACGTGAACGGTTTATAGGCATAAAAATTCGGTCCATATATCGGTGCAATAAGATTTTATATACAAGTTGGAACACATGTGCGTTTATAAATACTCGATAATAAGTAAGGTCTTTATCATCGTTTTGAAATGTTACATTTACTCAGACCTTTTTATATTTAATTAATTAAAAAACTATTATAGTTATTTACATTATTAATTTATATAATGAACAAGAACAACTATAAATTTTCATAATGTGTATAATATTTTCTCAGATCGTTAAAATTTAATATTCTTAATGTATTTAATTATAGAAATTGTTAATAAATATATTAGTAGTAATATCTTTCATAAAGTTAAGATTTTTATAATAAACTGTTTATCTGTTAGAGCACATTATCAATTTAAATTTATCATTTTTATAAATACCCGTTACTAGTATATAGTTCGTGTACGAATTTGTACGAAAAGCTATGTTCACAATCTTAATCTATGAATAATTCACTGCTTGATCTGATTGAATCGCGAATCATATTTCTGTATTAATAATATCTACTGCCTCATTCTCGCGTTTCATGAACATTGACGTTGACAAGCACAAGCATTTTGTATAACAGCTAATTTTTCAATTAATTATTTTATTAATTTAAATTTTTTTCTGTAAATTATAAAAGATTTTATCATGCAAAATTACATAATTTTATATAAAATATAAAAATTTAACGATTGCATTTATTAGTTATATGTAATTATATGAGTTACTCACGGTATTTTTTAATCATTCATATTTATGTTCTAATAATTACCACATTAATCTCGATAAAAATTAAAAAAATCTGCATATATAATTATTATATATTGGCTATTATAAAAAATAGCTTTTAATATTTGATTAGCAAGAAACTCTGACCTACAATGTCGTAAATAAGACATTTCAACTTCTAGACATTTACGTAATGTTACATTTTCACGAAATAAATTTATATTTAACTCAAATATATTGAATTTAAAAATTCTCCTTAATCATGTTTAATGCATTTATCTATTATTATTACCTTGCTTGAAATAAAATTACTGATATTATGAGGTCATTATTATCTTAGTAGTTATGACAATGTTCTAATTTATATGGGAAACGTATAATTGACACATTCATTCCTTTGTATTTTGAAATCATCATTAAAACATTAAAATTAATGGTATAAAAATAAAAACTATAAAAATAAATATTTTATTTAATAATAATAAATAATTAATCTACACTATCTATTAATGATCGATATTTAACGTATATTCGTTAAATAGTTTGATAATATCTTCGTTTATATTCGTAGTATTTATATAGATCTAAAATTTAGTTGGTGTATTATTTTCGCGTACTTGAGAACCAAGCCTTTAAAAATAATTAAAATTGTTTCAGAATATCTGTCAACTCACGAAAACCTTCACATTATTGAACCGTTCATTTGAGATTCGGTCAGATGATGTTTTGTTTCAGTAGCTGCGTTTGTTACGTTTTGACGTGAATGAGTTATAACTGCATTCGCGAGTAGCAGCGGCAGAAACAGTGAGCCATTCACAGTCTGCAAAAAGAAGTCTTTAAGGATAGTCAGATAATAGAATAGAGAATCTCGGAGAAAAGACGTAGGCTTTCTCTATCTCTTTCACTCTTTCTCCAAGCTTCGTCGTAAAAGCAGAATCTTTCTGTGTGTGCGTGTTGCACCAAACAGGTTTCCTATCCCTTTGAGAACGTGCATCGGCGGACGCCGAAACATTTCACCCTATACATATGCTGGCTCTCTTTATCTAACTCGTTATTTTTAACCTTTTGTCTCTCTTTCTTTTCCTTTCTCTGGGATCCTTTTAGATCGGTTGTTGTTGCGGCTGCTGTAGCCGGTGCAGCTTGACTCGAAGATGTCTAGTCTAGCATCTTTAGAAAAATATATTCCCATATTTGAAAGACAATTCACTGTTTAGATATTTTTGAGAGAAGGAACAACGTGTTTTTTGGTGCTTCATTTCCTTATTTATGTTTTTGTCGTGTTCGTATCTTCTTTCTTTCTTTCTGAATACGTTATTTTGCGAGCGATTGGTTTTACATCTGCATATATTTGTTATTACAGCTTTTTTACTGAAAAATATTTTAATTTATTCGAGAAATAAATTACGATAGAACGGGTATAATTTATAGAATTACTAGAAATACTATTTTTATAATTGCTAATTCGGATAGATAACGTTATAATTGATTTTAATTTCTTTTAAGTAAATATACGATGATAAAAAATGATTTCTTTTCGTTATTACTTTAATAACTCGTTAACGTAAATCATTTAAAATATTATAATTTACGATGTTCTAACTTTAAAAGTGTTTTGAAAACTTAGTAACGAATATAATCGTTAACAAGAATAATAATACTGTACTCGCTTTTATCTAGTAAACGTTACTCGAGTAATTTTTTCTCCGTTTCACTCAAATGGTATTCATAAGTATAAATATATTCCATTATATTACAAACTTCTGCGTAATAAACTTTTTGTTAAATATCCCTTATTTATGAGCCCAAGTATAAGAGATATTTATTAGTTTTAAATTTTTATGCTCTCGTACCGAGTAATATAAAGAAAGTTATTTAAATGTATATCACAAGGTAGAATCTTCTCCAACAAATTCGAAATCGCCAATTTCAATTACAATTCGTATTTTTATTATCTCTTGAAAATTAATACCAGCGAGCATCGCATAAAATTTATTTTCTCAATCCAAACCCATGTGTTCGTAGAATCTTTTACTTGTACCTACATGGAATTCGATTCGTGAGCCCTGTAGAAACCGATGCACGCTCTAGCAAATTTTTGGCACAGAAAAAAAAGAGGGAAGGAGAAGAGGTAGAGAAAGATAGAGCGCCGTTCCTGGCTGGTGCAGCAACAACAGCACCAACAGCAACAGCAACAGCAGCAGCATCAGCGAAGGCCCGAACGTGTGCATTCGCTAGAGTCGCGTCGAGAGGGCCATGAACCCCGAACAGGTTGCCCCCATGGACATTCACCTCCTGGACTCTCCCCCGTTCCCTCGCCGCCGCAGTCGCCTTCTTCTTCTTCTTCTTCGTCCTCTTCCTACTCGCCCAAAATTTCGTCTGTACCCCCACCTTCGAGCTCACCGAACCGCGAAAGCTAGCCACCCCGATCCTCCGTCCTTCGTCTCCGCTTCATGGGCCCTCTGGCCCTTCCTCTGCTTCTTTTTCGCCGTTTCTTTTCCTTACGTTCTCCGCTGTACTATGGAGTAAAAGTGTGCGCATGACTGACCAAATGCACGTAGAAGACGTAAAATTTAAAAATTACTATGAGGAAATTTTTAAGCCGAACTGCCTTTTTATGAGCGAAATGTTATGCGAACTTCTTCCTATAAGAATCGTGCACGAAATTTTTCGTAATTATATCATAAATATAATCTATCGCATTACAACGTCGTACCGCGTATATTCTTTCGTGTTCGTTATTTTGTTTCAAAACACGAATTCCCTTCTATCACGCGTGAAGTTATTTTTTCATTCGAGTAGAATAATAATATTTTATTCCAATGAAATAGATCCTTCTGTAATTAGACTAACAAAAAAATTATTGTTTCAATAGCTATACGATTGCGTTTACAGTTTTACAATCGTATATATCGATAGCTCCAAGATTCATATTATAATTTATTGAGAATCAAACTTTGCTTCCAAGAATGCAACAGACAAATTTGTAAAGTATTTTTGCGTCAATTATTATGTAAATGTTGTTACGTTCAAATATTTTACTTCGAATTTACGATGAAATCATAGTAATTTTCGATCTCTTACGTATACGATATACAAAGATTCGTGTAAATCTATACACATTTACAGAAGGCGACCAGTTCTCTCGACATCTTCCGTGCCTCTTCTTCCTTCTTATTCTCCCCCACCTCCTCCTACTCCTCTGGTATCCTCTTCCTCTCATCGCTGCTGTACCTCGTTTTCATCCATTCTGCACTCTCGAGTTGAGCGAGAGCGCAGAGGTGTTAGATAATCTCTTGCGCGTTCGAAAATCGACTGGCCTCGGGCTCTTATGCTCTCTTTCGATCTTTTCCTTTATCCCTCTATCGTTTATTCTGTAGTCCAGCAAATGCAAGTTCTGTCGATTCTTTGTCAAACCTTTCATAGCGATCTAACTATTTACGAGGTCTTTTTTAACGAAGGTAGTTGTAAAGTATTTTCTTTAAATCACCTTTATGAAATATGTAGGGTATTTAAATTACTCATTAAAGAAGCTTACTTTGCCTTCCTTCTATCAATCAAAGCACTATACGTTATTACGCGTTGTCGAAATTTGGAATTTTAAATGAAATTACTGTTTTACCTAAATATACTTTATTTATTTATGCGTTTTTAAAAAATATAAATCTGTTGTTGTTTATTTTAAATCTCTACCTCGTTAAGTAAATAATTTCTACTTAAAAAATTAACGAGCTCAAACAGCAAGCTCGTTTATTTGTAGTTCATCTATTAATGAGAATTGATTCAGAAAATCAATAAAAACTGTCTCGAAAATTATGAAGTTTTTTTATGAAATATCAACTCACATCTAAATTTAATGAATTTAAAGTATAGCTATTGCGAATCATTCGTGAAGATATTTGCGTACGTAATTTTAGAAAAATATTGATGTTAAAGTATTCCATATTATCTGGTTTCATAATTTAAAATTATTACTGTAAAAGAAAATAAAGTATTGGAAAAACGATACCAAAAAGTATAAACTTTTTATTATATTCTTTTGGAAAAAAAGTGAATGTGACACTAAAGATGATATAGAATATTACTTCCTAAACCTGCTTGAATCGTACTACTATTATACGACTACCATACTAAAAATTTTTACATGCATTTGTGGTAAATACACTTTAGTGTATTTTCCAAATACATTGAAACTAAGTATTTGTATCGTGAGAGCGAACTCCGAGCTTATGCATTCTGTAAAACATGAGGAAATATACTTATATATAGTACATATGTATATATGTTTATCACTATAAGTTGGTTTACAAACTCCAATATGTTACTTTAAAATGTGCACGTGGCCTTTATATATAACTACATTTCACCTATCTTAGGGAAATATCGTGTAAGACGTTAAAAATAGTGCGTTTATAATAATAATTATTTTTGTTTAATATAATTAAATTATATTATAGTTTATGCTGCAATAAAAAATATTTTAAACATCAAACAACACAATATATCTGACTTTGAGAAAAACTAAGTACATACTTACGTTGGAAAAGGTAATTTTTTAAAAAATATAATATAAGAGACAATTTTTTAAAAAATATCTATAATAAAATTTAATTATAAAGGGATGTAAAAAAGTTATAAAAATTTAAATATATATAAAATCTATTTTAAAAAATAGATAGCATTTTATAATACATTAATATAAAATTTTTTAAAATTTCTTTTAAATTTACATATTAAATTTTAAATAACTATTTTTCATTTTATTTATTGATTCTTTTCTGTATGAAAAATACGATAAAGCAAAGTATTTTGAAATACAATTATATTTAAACCGGTAAGTATTAGTAAAAAAAATAATATAATTTAATATTCAATAATTTTCTATAAGAGGCACAAAATTTTATTTTTCAATGGTATTAATTTTATACCTTTTGCAACTTTCATAAATCTTATTACCAACTAAAATGAAACATATGCATTTATGAACCGCGAGTTCGTGATTTTAATATGAAGTCGATATGATGTTTATAATTAAGTAATATCTTATATAAGTAACTAAATTAAATTAATGAATAGAGGTTTTTATTTGATATCTAAAATTACTTCAATAATTGTAAATTGATTTATGCTTATTTTAAGAAATTGGTAAAATGTAGGGATTTAAAAACTTTAATATTTGTAATATAATTTTAATTGTAATAAGATTATCGACTAATGATTTAACTAGATAATGTACAATATATTCAAATAACATTTCATATCAAATTAAGCCCAGTATACTAATGTTTAACTTCTATATTGAGAAAGTTAATTATTTCATTATGCATTTTTTAATGCAATATTTATTCATGAACCTTTCATTCTCAATTCTAAATAAAATATTATATGTTAGAACTATAGGAATAATTTACAACTAGCTATTAGAAATATTGATATTAGAATTTTATTAACGTATCATATATATATAAAATATTTGGAATATAGTAGTATTCTTATTAAAAAAATCAAGCTTAAGAATTAAAGAAATTAATTTTTGTTATATTTTTATATATGTATTATCATATAGTTATTATTACATTTTTAGTTACAAAATTTATCGTTTTAAATTAATTATTTAAACTTAAATAAATTAATTATATAAGAAACAGTTTAATACTTTATCGAATGAGAGGGTATAATATATTTTAACCTAATAATTTAATTTTCGACACATTTATGAATTTTAGCTGGAACATTGCATTATTTATATCCAAGTTTAACTTCGTGCATCAGTTTTTCAAAAATTACTCATACCCTACTACAAATTATTAACGTTTATACGCGTACTTGCACGCGTATATTTTGAACATCCGATTTTTATGGAAATTACGATTTCTCGTATAAACTAAATTATGAAAATACAATAACAAATAAATTTATCCAAAATATATAAAAGCTAAACATATTGATTTTATATAAGATATTACGTTAAAAACGTTTTCGTAGAAATAAAATTACAGTACAAATATTTGATTCAATCTATTTTTACTACAATTCTAATATATAATTTTTAGTTAACATCAAAATATTGAATAATAATAATATTAAATTTAAGGCTTATTCAATTATGTGCCTAAAGGATTAACCGAATACCAAAAATTTGATCGGACCAATTGTCAATTTTACTAAATAGACTGCAATTCGTATGAAATAGATGAAATTGCGGATAACTCATACAAAGCAATTTATAATAATTCATCAATCGGCATTATTGTTTGCCATTTTCGTATAATTTTGACTATCTCGCCCCAAGTTCGGCAGACATCGAATGCTCGCAGCAAAGTTCGCGAGATGCGAGACTGACAGATCGTCCCTTTTTGGGCTTTCTTTCTTTGTCGCGCTGTTGGTTGACCTTTGCCTCGCGCATATTAATTACCTAGCCCTAATAATGTTGTATTTATCCATGTCACGTAAATCTCCGCGAGCCAAGGCAGTAAAAGTTAAGCGCCTATAAAAGCCGCTCTCGCGCTCATATCGTTGCTCCCGATCGCACGAGGCGCGAGGTGTCGGTAATGCAATTTTTAAAACGTCATAAATTTCACGCGTGCTTTACGTTTTTCCTAGATTATAAATTAAAAAGGAAGCAAAAAATGTTATGTTATAGGGAGAACCACGCAGGGGTGAGGAGGAAAGTTTGTGATATATCTAAATGATGCAAGTCAACATTCGCTTTTTATCGATGCATCGAACAGCAGCTACTCGTGGATTCGTACGAGAAAGATCTGATCTGTTTTCGGTTATATAAAATTTGAAATCCCGAATGTTGGGTAGGCTAAGTGATCATTAACTCAGTTTCTATATACTTTTTTGGCGAAATCCTTAGCATGTTTCCTGCACGCGATGTCGATTCCATTTTTATTACGTCGTATTATTTTCAAGTTGTACTTGCGTAAGAGCATAAAAGTCAGCGATGTTGCTCAACTTCAAATAAAAACTACATTTTTAATGTCGCGATTTTCAAATTTTCCAAGGACGCGTAACGTTTAAATATTTTACATGTAAATTTGTACATTAATAATTTAAGTATTAGCAAATATATAATAATCCAGTACAAATAATGTTTGATGTTTTATAATAAGACATTTAAAAATATCTTACTTAGCAATATTGCAATAAAAATATATCTATTTGGACGATAAATAGTTGCTTAATTGATTAATAATATTTTAGAAAAGCTTAAATTGTAAATTAAGTTGTAAAAATATTAAATATTAGATTATTAAACTACATAAACGATACGTAATGTGCATGAATATAATTTTGATATGGAAGAAAAATTATTCCATTTCAAACTCATTATGAAAAATGTTATATTCTAATGGATAATCTTGCTTTTTATATCATATATAAGTTTAATACCTAAAAATAACAAAAATTTTTAAAATATAATCTAAAAATCTTATGAAATATATTTAAAAATGGGATAAGAATGCACTTTTATTTGATTTTTGTTTACTTCCTTTCTTATTAGTTCATCGCTCAATTAACGAATTTGTTCATCTTAAACGATAATTTTTGGTTTTGATTTTTATTTCCTTTTTCATCGATACAGTTGCTTAAGTTAAATCGATTTCCATCGATTATGCTATTTATAACTAACTAATGTTAACGTTAAACAAAAGTATTCTAATAATTGCATTTTCCAATCACTTAATGATTAAAAATTAAAATTAAAGCTAATACAAGAGCTAAAATGCCTTAAAATTTTGTTATAGTTAATTAGTAAATACTTTACGAATAAAATTAATAATATAATATAATTTTATGATTCTACAAATCTCATCCATTTACATATAAAAGAAGCGTTTAAAATTCTAAACGCAAATATGATAAATAAATATCGGGCAGTAATCACAATATTTTGAGCAAATTATTTATATAATTTTAGAATTAAAATAAAGCAATTTGACAGATTTACATAATTGCCTATTAAAAGATAATATTTAAAAAATTATGAAGCATAAACGTGAAATATAATTCGAAGCCATGTTTTATATACATTCGTAACGGTTATTCGCAATTATACAGAGCCATGCGAATGCTTATGTGGAATTCTTAATGTATTTGTAGAGCAAGCGATGTGTCGAGATAAACGAAAAGCAAAAAACAATACGAAAGGCAACGAGGCCTTATTATTTCTCTTGTTAAATAAAGGGGAGCAGATAGAAGTGCAACTTCGACGTTCACTTCGCCAACTCGCCAAACAGAATCTACGAGCGAGAAATTCCAAATCCACTTTCGCAATTTGCATTTGCTCATTCGTTGGCAGAGGCACGAATGATAGTGATGACACGGCGAGTGTCAGCGCAAGCGTTGACGCGAGCGATCAAAAGTGCAGGTACTTGCAGAATGCGAGGCGTTTAGAACAAAGACGGTATGGGGATATAATATGTGTGTCATCCGCCTAGAATGCAATGACATGTCTAGTAAGCTTTCATAGGAATAACACTTGGGCAATCGCGAGTGCGAGAGTACAGTAACGTTGCGCCTAGGGATTTAATTTCGCTGACTGTTTGGAAAAAAACGAGAGTAGATTTCCTGTTGATTAGATGCATTCGTTCGTTCGGCGTCTTACGGAAAGAACCTTTTCTACATAAATTCTCACGATACTTTTCGGATTTCCGAAAGCCGATGACAGACGTTCGGCACAACTATCGAAAGGAGGTTGTAATCGTAGTTTTGGATAATTTCGTAGAGTAGCTCATCTTTTTCGTTTAGTTATTTTGTTTCATTCCACTTAAGGTGCACTTACTTTTTTCGTTGTAAATCTTATACTTTCATAAATTTTTGTTGTAATTTTATAAAATGCAGCTTAAACTATGTATACCTTAATAAGCTATCGCGTTCTCGCATTGTAAATCATGAACGTCATTCCGTACAGCAGTAAACACTAAAATAAAAAATTTACAATGCTAAATTTTAGATTAGAAATATTAAAATTTATAATTTTCTCTACCTTTGCTTAGTAACAAAGTGCACCTTCATTAGCTGTGTATCTTGTAAAATAATTTTTAATATAGTACGAGGCAAAGATAAGTAATTCGCGAATTCTCTTGATAAACGATGATTAATTGCGTAAATACAACTACAAAATCGACGGTAATAAATGATCGTCAGTGCGAAATTTCTTCTCATTTCAAGGCTGCATATCAAATTTGAATACTTATGAAAGTCAAATTGCAAGATCATTTGTTTTCCTCCAATCTAATATCTTTACTTTAATATCGTTTTGAGCATAAATAACTATTAATTTTTTTTTTATAAAAGTTCTTACATAGTTTATTTTACATGTTTTATTTTAAGCGAGTCTCGAAGAAACTTTCACGTAAACAAATATTTTATGATTTATTTTTTAAAAATATTTACAAAAACTTTTTCTTAGAATATTGAAATATAAATACAAGATGTGTTAATGTTGTAAAAATAAAATAATAATTTTTTAGAAAACATAAGAAAATACTTCTAACGCGCAAAAACTTGTATTAAAAAATTAAATTCCTTTAAATTTGACTATTCGTAAATAGTTAAATTTACCACGTATAAAAAACTTTATTATGAACAATATTTATCGAAAGCATTTCTTACGAAAAAAAATATCAAAAGATATGCGAATTCTTTCATGTTTCGTTAATAAAGAAATTTATATGAAAAAAAAATATTAATCGTACAAAAATATTATATTCTTATATTATTTTTTGATTTTATGATGTCTCAAATAAACATTGATACGTCATCGAGTAATTTAAATGTGATTTCTTTTAATAATTCACTGGAATATATCTTTAATTTAGATAGGGAATAAGATTGGATTTTAAGAGGAAGAAAGAAAATAAGCGATGCATGTTTCGATATTTTAATAACCAAAGGAAGAAATGTTAGAAAAAACAGTAGAAATACTAAAAGCAGAAAAATCTTTGGCTAACGAAGTGCATAAATTATCTAGTCCTATCCTCCTGCGCTCGCAATCAGTGCTCCGCGTATTCGCAGCGACGGCGATTTAAAGGGTTCCCTCTTGAAATTATGCACACAGCCCGACGATGCGTCACTGTCACTGCGCCCCTCCGCGTATCTCGACCAGCTCTCCTACAATACAGCGAGGACGATGGACCACCGGCTTCCTTGCCATTTACAGTCTATCCAAAATATCGCTTGGTAATTCGCTTGCGAATTATCGGGAGTGAATATCTTGGAACGAGGCCTAAAACTCTTTTTTGGGGAGGACGATCCCGCAGCGGGACGTTGACGTTATAATGTCCTGAGGTCTTCATTCGTTCCTCTTTTTTTCCTCGTCGAGTGCTCGTGTAAAGACAAATTCCAAAATTGCAAACGATGTCTCGCTCGAGTACACAGTTCTCGGCGTTCTTACACACTCGCCACTTGTCCGTCAAATATATTTATATGGTATTCATTGTTTCACAACTGTTATAATGTCGATGTATTCGTTACGTAATTCAAATAAATTTTATTTTGTCTCTGTAATGCGATATTTACTTTTAGAGTTGCCGTATTCAATGATTCAAATGTTGCAGTATATAGACATAATTGTAAATAATGGAAAATTAAACTCGCCGTAGAACACGAAAAAGGTGACACACTCTTAACGTGTCTTTATTAATAACTAAATATTGCTGTCGTAAGAATAAACTATTCTAAATACGGTTCTGGTTACTCGAAGTATGTTTCAACCTCATCAACAAAAAATTGTGCAACATGCAAAATACTTACAGTTTACGAATATCGTAACGAGAATTTCTAAAGTGTTAAAGAGAGCTCTTCGTATTTAAACCAGCACACGTTCAACGTTACTCGAACATACTCCTGACAAGTTTTGATACATTGTATCGAGAATAATTCATGTTTTTAGGAAGAAAAATTTTTAAATAAAAATAATCTCTAAATTATGTAAAGTTAAAATATTATAGAATAATTATCGTGTAAAGTGATTTAATTTGTTTAAAATTTGTATTTAACATAATAAAAATTATATTTTTTATAAATTTCCTTTCTAATTGCCAAAAGTAACCCAAAATAATATTTTAATTAAAAATTATGAATATTACCAAAGTTTACACATTTTTAATCGAAATTATCACAGTCTATACATGTTTTTAAAAGCATGCTAGGCTTTAAAAAAATTCATCAAAGTTTATTGCTCCTGTGCAATATTTGAGGTTCGCAAATTTGTAAAACGAACACTTGAGAAGAATTTTAATTATATTTTTAAATATGTGAAAAGTGTAATGAAACATAAAATATGGAATTAGTTATCAGTATTTGGTATGAGTGTGGTTCAAAGCACACGATGAACCGTTGATATTTTTGCCAGTTAAAATTTTCCTGTCAAATTTACGAACGCATATTAATTTTCTGGAAGACTATTTATATTTTCATTTTTTATTTAGGAGATAACCAGCTGCTACGAATGTTTGAAATAAAGAGCTCGTTAAAATGTCGAGTCGATCGTAAATTGTTTGAAATTCCTTTTCGATAGTCTAGAAGCGAGTAACTTAATTCGCGTGACCTTGGCATTCTAATATGTCTTTTATCAGTGCGAAAATTGTTCAGCGTGCAGGCGATAACGCAAGTGTGCGTCAAAAGAAATGCAAGCAACCAAGTTCAAAGACATTCATCGAGAGAAGCAAACGGCATGAATAGCGAGCGTATATCCTTATTGTCGTTAAAGCAAGATACCGCAGGAAAAGACAACAATGAGGTTTCGGTCATTCGCTCGTGTACTCCACATATTGGCATGTAAGTCCACACCCGTCTGCCTTGTCATAACTATTATGGTAGTTCATTTGTCTCGGATACTGAACTTCTGGTCAAATACTCGTGTACAGACTCAGGTGAACGCCTTCTCACGTGCACAAAAAAGCGCTCTTGGGAAAAAAGGAAGTTGCAAGGCGCGAGGAGGAGTTCGACGCACGCGGCGGATTCGTAAAAACAGGAAGGCAATGCACCGCGCGGCACAGAGACCGGGAGTACAAGTGAGTCTTGTTCTGCGCCATATCGACGATGCAAGGCAACGGCTACTGGGCTCCTCCGATACTGTAATTCCGCAAAAAAAACGAATGGCGAGAGAGAGAGAGAGAGAGAGAGGAAAAAGAAGGTGGGGCTCGCATGATTCGGGAATGTGCATCTACCTTCCAATTACATGGGTGCTTTTTCTAAAACACACGTGTGCGTATGTGCACGATATAATGAGAGAGAAAGGGAGAGAGTTAACGAGGGCGGAAGTGCATCCCATTCAGCTTGCGCGATTCGACTAAGTAAAGTTTCGCACTGGGTTCGACCGTGTCAAGCATGCGACGCGCGTACGCGGGCCATATTCCCGGGGCTATTGCTCAAAAAGCATACACACTCACACATACCGAGAGAGAGAGACACATATGTATATATAACTAATAAAATGCAGTGGACCGAGACGATCTTAGCAGGAAGTGCACTCAAAAAAAGGGACGAATATACATAGGCTATCGGTCATCTTCTGTACTTTCGTCTTTTTATATAATGTACGCTTGAAAATTTTTCGAGCGTGTTGTACGATAGCTTTAAACGCCATTTGTATTGATAGAGTGCGCAACTCTTTTCCATTGAAGATTTATAGGTAATAACTTATGAAAATTTATATCAATAATGCTAAAGGTGTTTTTTAAATTATGTTTAAATGCCTTACATGTAAATTAGCGTTCGATTATCTTTTTAGATTTTTAATATACTTGCGTATCTGTGATTATGACTAATACTTAGTTATATGAAAATGTATATAGCATAAGATTAATGATAAAATATATGTAGATTAGAATTATATGCAATAAATAATGTCATGAATAACAATTTAAATTCAGTCTAGATAAAATCTCATTTGATATAATGAAGCAAAGACCGATATTTGAATACTGAAAAATTGAAATCATATAAATTACGTCATTATAAATAATAGTATAATTTACAATTATATTTTTAATAATTTTAATTAAAACATTAATTTCAAAATTATACTTTTAATTATTTTAATTAAAAAATAAAATTTTAAACATATATTTCGGGTCAATTAAATTAAGTCAAATTCTATATAAATTAAAAAAAAAAGCTCATAAGAATTTCATGAAGCTTTTAGCTAAAGTGATAGATGAAAAACAGTACTTTTAAAAACCAAAAGGTTAAGTGTTACGAAGTTCTAAGTTAGATATTATATATCTCTTAATTATATTAAGTAATAAGATAATTTGCGGTCGTACTTGAATAATTGTGAAAGAAATTTGAAAGAAATTATAATATGACCGTAGAATTTTGAGAAATATGCGAAAGCTTAATTAGTAAAAGTATAATAGATCCTTTTAATAAGAAATAATAAAATATTAAAGTTGTATCGAGCCCGTTATTATTAAGCCAAGTTTATGAAAAAACTAAAAAATATACCATCGAAGTAGATGTCGGATCTTCTACGAGTAACTTGATTGTATTCATTTTTATTTCGTAGCCAACAATAACGAATTTGTAAGATAAAGCATTTCTGTAAAAATTGTTTCCAGGAAAATAGAAGAACAGTGTAATAACTTTAATAATTCCAAGAAATATTTGGGTTTTCGGTAATTTATACGTAACGTACCTAATATACCGGTGCGATGGCAAACCCGTACTTTTTTTTTTAAAGAAGAATAATTTTGAAAGTATAATCACATCTACTTTAGAACAAATTCACAAACCCGAGGAAGTGCACTTGGTTGAGTTTGGCCCAGCTTTTGCGCGTGTGGCTAGATACCGAAAACCAAGTGCATTCGCCTGCCTAATTACAACTATCTTACATCTACTACCGCTCGGTATTATTAAGCCCAAATGCATCCGCCGTCTGGTTTTTGCCCTGTTGCACTTTACAAACACATGCACACAAAGGCGCATTAACAATTCTACCGGTGGAATTTGCAAGGATGCGCGTAATAATTGTGCATCACGTGTATTCTTGTATATACGTTGTCTACGATTTCCGGAGATCAAGTCCGTTGTTCCCACGAGTCCTTTCGACTTCGCTATAAATCTATTATTTGCTTTAGGGGACTCCTTTGTTTATTTTTACGAGTGATTATGTTAATGATATTCTATTATATCTTTGAGCAATTCGTAATATCTATTTGTACGAAATCGTTGGAATAGTATTATTTATATTTTTTTATCATACGCGCATCGCGACTAAATTATAATATTTTAAAATAAGTATTCGTCCGATACCAAATCCAATACGTTTCGTTTTCTCGTATAGAAGTCATAAAAAGGTATACATTTTTCTTTTTGTTGCACGCACGTACTTTTTTACCTCGCGTTGTTCAATAGAATAGAAGATTAATTCATAACTTATTAATAGAAATGGAAAAACAGTATAAAACAAGAATTGAAAGTAGTTTAAAATTCAATATTTTTACATCTTAACATCTATGCAAAAATAATGTTGCATAAAAAATTAATACATTAAGTGATATGCACCTGTCGTCAGCCCTCGTTTTCAAATTAATAATTAACACGGCCTTTACTTAAAAAAAAAGGATGATTATTAAATTTTATGAAAAATAAATGTTGAAGGACGCTAATAATATATTCCTAAAATATCGTACGGGTTAACAAGAAATATAAATGCTGATTATTTTATGTTTTAAACGAAGTAAGGACTTATATTTGAGAATGCGTCATCGATTGAGTTGCACTCGCATTCAATGAATCGCATCGAATAAACTTTCTACAAAGAGTGATTAATCTCCGAGAGTAAAAATCGACGGAATAAAGAAGGAGAAGTACATCGCACGCGCTTTTCCCTTGTAAACTCTCGTATTGTCCGATCGGTGTGGGACTCGAGCGCAGGTTTGGCACTGTTGCGAAACGCGTACATCGTCGCCGCGTTCGAGCATCAAAGGCGTGGAGTGACGTCGTTAATGCCTATTAGGAAACTCGCTCAGTGTCGAGGAGGCGCTTCTCTCTTTCTCCTGATTAAAAGCTCCCATTGTATCGAGGACGGCTGGCGGCTCGCACCCGAGAAACCGCCGTCGCGGCGCCCCGTTTCATTATGAATTGTTGAAATTTATACGACGATCGCACGGTGTGGACTCGTGCTCCAATCTCTTGCACGTACGTATGCGAGTAATTTATGCAACTGTGTCGCGCGCAGTCAAAAAACTGCAAGCCTGCAATCTAAAAATCGGACGCTCTCTCGCGGTTCGCCTTCTATTCGGCGATTTCATAAGTGAATTACCGTTGCATCATCGCTACGAGCGCGGCAGTAAGTTGGTTAAACATTATATTATTCTTATGCGCGCTTATCCGAGTTATGTTATGGACACTCGTGGAAAAGCGAACGAGATTCTCGTTTTAGATTACGAGAGGACTGTTTTCGATTGTTATTGTGTGTTTTCAATGTTATGATATTAACTCGCTTAATGCGTTCATAGTTAAGTCTTCCTATTTTCGTTTGCGGAAAGAACCGCAAAGTGGGTTCACTGTATTCTTGAGATTGCAGTATTTTCGGGATCGAACTTGAAATATATGAATTATAATGCGGTTTGAGTTATTCGTTTGGAAAACATGTTCGTTTTTCGAAATTAAACAAAATTTGTATATATTTGTACGTGTAAAGTATAATCTTATATTTTCATTTTCAAAATGAATTCGTTAACGTTACTTCTATATTTATAATAATATAAATATTAACGTAGTCTGATTTTACTCTAAAGTATGCGAATATTTTTTTTTTCGTTATAAATATGTGTGTATGCACGTAAATTAGCATACTTGAAGGCATTAGTGTGAAAATTAAGTAAATATCTTAAATTTATATTCGTAATGACACAATTTTTTTTGTAAAGTAAACGAATAAAATTCAATATAAATTTCAACAAACTCAAAATTTATTAGATAGGTTGAAAGTTGAAAGAACTGCTTCCTTTTATTTGCAATACATTTATTTAAAATTAAAAATTGCATTTATAATAAATTTATTATCTAATTAAAGTTTACATATATATATATTATTCGAAACATCTTGCACGACTTTTTATTATTTTAATAAAGGTAGTTTTAAAGCATTAATATTAAATTTTATATTTATAAATTTTCATAAAATAAACTTTTATATTCTTTACTTTATAACTTTAGTTTTAAATTTTATAAATAATAACTGCTTTGTGATACTTGTATTTAATATAATATAAGAGCTATTAATATAACAAAAACTAGATTTTGTAGAAAGTTTTCCATTAGAAAGTTAAAGCAGTCTGTAAAAGCTTTAATTTGTAAAGTCAAATAAGTTGATATCTTAATTTATTACAAAGTTACGTATATTTACATTTAATGGGAAAATACATCTGAAAGAGATTATATACAAGGTAGTAGAAATATTTGTTTTTTTTTATATAATTTTTTGATAAAATTTTTTGTAATTGTGCATACGAATGTAACTAATTGAAATAGCATTTTATTTGGTCTCATAAATTAAATTTTTTTTTGTTTATGTTTATGGTAAAGAATATTTTAATATAATTTATCTTTAAAGTAATAATATTTCGAGTAGCTTTATTTGCTGGAAAAGATAGAATGTTTATTTTTATTTCAAATTAATTTTTATATTAAAAATTAGATAGTAATTAGAAAACGTAAAATAAAGGTTTCATTATTTTATATACAGAAATATTTTATTAAAATACAAAATATTTATCCATGATATTTTCTTTGTTACTTAATATTACTGACAGTAGCTTTAATAAGAGGAATGAGATAATCAAAATATATAATTTTGTATATTGTTATTATTGATTAATAAAAAGCTCTAAAACTTGTATATGGTCAGATTGAATTTTTGAAATATATATAATTTTAAAAAATTACATATTTTAAAAGCATTGCGTAAAACAGAATTTTGTAATTAAGCTACAAATATTATCGATCAATGGAAAATATATTTAACGATATGAAATTTTATTTTAAATTAATGTATTTCAAAAATTTCTCATTTTATCGTTGCATTTTAAAAACAAGATTTAATAAATCATACGGTAGGTATTTTAATTTTTTTTACAACAACCCCTCTTAGATATATATATTATTTACGTTAGTTTTGAAAAAATAATATACACTTTTAAATCATTAAAGCAATTCGCATCTTTTTTTTTATGAATTCATTATTATAAGGTAAAGCTGCTAGCGTTACACACTTTTCTGATATACACAATGAACGAATAATATACTATAAAATTTATGGAATACTAGTATAACCGCTTATCGGTTTTCATGCTTATCAATGTTTCTTTAACATAAAATGTTTGAGCGTATAGTATATCAGTTTACCGAATGACATAAAAGTTGTGGTACAATCGGCTAATATAAGATTTAATAGTAAATGACTATAATGCAATGTAATCGAATGACAACGAAAGAAAAGTTTGGATTTTAGGATTGTATTTTGTATTTGGAATAAACGTCACAAGCACTTTCTAACCCAGTAATTATACAATTTAATATCGAAAAAAGGTTTTAATCCACTTGAATTAATCAACTTGTATACTTTTATTTTATGAATTTTTATAATTTGAAAAACTCTACTGAAAATGGAATTAATCCTTTGAAAAGATTCAAATGCATTTGTATCATTACAATTCCATTATAAAGTAAAAATACACATTCAGATTGCATTAAATATTTTAATTTACAGAATTAAAAAATAATGCATATTCAATATTGGAAAATATTGAAGAGGCCATGGAATAAATTATTCCGGGATTCGCAAAAATCATTGCAGTTATCTAAATGTAAAAGCTTACGCAATACAGCTCGCAGTATAATGATTCGCCCGTGTAAAATAAATTCCAAACGTAAAATCTGCAATTTCAGTTTTACGCTTTTTGCACAATAACTGCAAATTAACGCTCGAAAGCTATTCCGCTCTCGCGAGAATAAGATAAACAGCATAAAAATATTATTTTCGAGAGCCACGCGCTCCATATACAATAAACAATGTCTAAAAGGTTACCAAATATTCGATCAAACTAACGCGATAAAGAACACAAAAAGGGTCATCGGGCCATGATTTATCGTTCGCATAGATTTCATCGACGGTCCCGTCGTTTCCTTTTTTCGTTCTCCTTCTTTTTTGTTTTCTCGCTCTCGTTGCGACTCCTGCGAACGAAATCGCGCCTTTCTCCCTCTCGTCCTCCGCCTCGTACTCTCCTCCTTCCCTTCCGCGCTTCCGATGCATTTATAATAATCAAATACGCGCTTCGGCTTCGGGTCTCGGCTCCCGGGTAAATAGCGCGGTTATTATTTACGCACTTTGTTTGTGAAAATTACGTATTCGCCCGTCGCGATTATTGCGTTTCAGTTGGCGAATCTGTTATTTCAACGTTTTTGCGCGCTCGTGAACGCGGTGGGGTCGAGCCGTCCAGGTATGTAGGCGATGCAGATGCAGCAGCATTGCGCTCGCAATGCTTGGCTTTGCAATGTTATTAATGCTACAGCGAGGCCGGGACCGGGGAGCGACAAACAAAAATAATTAATATTTATCGTCGACGATTTCCGCGCCCGCGAATATCGGGAACGCGATACGCAGGAGCCGTTTTCCTCTGTCCCCTCGCTGCTCTCCTTTCCTCTCTTCCCTCTCCCTTTCGCTCCTTCCCTCTCGAACATTAGCGAGCGAACCATCCGAAATTTTACGCTGACGCTAATTCGATAACGCCGATACATCCTACCGTGCAATTTATTCGGCGACCATCGCTTTTCCGTTTTAACAATCCCTCCCTATTTACCTCCCTCCTCTTCACTTCTCACCCAGCTAACCCCGCATCCCTCTTCGCCCTCGGATTTGTCATGGCTCTCTTTTTCTCTCTGTCCCTGTGTACGTGAATGCGTGTCCTCGCTCCCGATGCTTTGCCTGGCTCTATTATATTGTTCCGCGAGCGCACACTTTTTTTCTTTCGTTCGTTCGACGCACGCAATGGGCTATGATAACGAAGTGTCATGTGCCGTTGATGCTATGCTGTACGCACTTTGACGACTAAATTTTCATTTCCCTCGATTTATCTGATATTTTTTGTTATTATATTCGCCAGATTTTTTAATTTTTTTATATCGCGCTTTTTCTACGAATCGCCACGCTCGAATTTATACCATTGCAAATTTCTTCTTTGTTTTTTTATGGCAAAAAGTCGAATGTTTACGCGTTTTGCTTCCAATGATGGAGGAAGAATTGAATTTTTATGGAAATTTGGCTAGTCGTCGATGGAAACTTTTCATAATATTAATTAAATTTAAAATCGAATTTAAATATTTGCTCGCGATTTCGTTTGGAATGATTTTCAATTATAATTCCGCACAATTGTACTCGAAATTAATTAAAATAAATCAAAATTAATGAAAGAAAAAAGTTCGGTATTTCATTTAAATTAAATAACATTCTATAATTAAAATCCATATTTACCAAAAACAAAAGAAATAATTATAAATTAATAAATGAACAGAAATGAAAAGAAAGTTGAGCACAGATATTTTTCATTAATGTTCTTTTTCAGGAAATATTTCTTTTCTTTATAATTTACGTACAACGGTTTATAAATTTGAAATATGATTCACTCACCTCTTCCTGCAGGTTCTAACTGAGCACTGAATAAAAAGCTATTTTTACTTTTGACTGGTGCAACTCTTAAGAAAAAAAAAAACAGTCAACAGTCGCTCCTTTGGCCGAGAAAGAACGCGGAAAGTTTCGATAAACATCAAACAAACTACCAAATTCCTCGATTACTAACGAGAAACACGAACTGCTAAAAATCGTCACTTTTCTTAAATTTCAAAAAATTATTTAATCAAACGCCAATGATAACTACGATTATTTTTCAAAAACGAATAATCAATAATCAAATTTACGATTAATTTGAAAACCGGCTATAAAAATGCCTTTAGTTTATATTTTCATGTTAGCTTTTCCTCTAATTATAGTTTTTACCGCTTCTGATTGTAAAATCTTTAAACTCACGTTCTTCTGTCGACGTCTCACGATTCGACAATATGCGACGAATTGATGATTAATCGCTACGCGTGAATTTTATGTCACTCGAATGCTTAACTCGCGAAAAAAATTAATGTGGTAGGGATTGCTTTCAATTGCTACTAAAATAAGAGCCAACTGAACAATCCATAGAAAGTCGATACGGTTCAAACCAACGTTTTCAAAATAGTAACCATCATTTCCTTAAATTTTCGATCATAAATATGTACGTTTTATGTTTATATATTTTTAACGCAAGTTTACTATATATTACCAGAAATCGTTACAATCGTGAATTATAGTATTTCTTTCAAATACAAATATTTCTAACTTATAAAAGAATTGTATCACATTAAAATAAGTAGTTTGAGATATATACATGCGATTTAAAAGGGGAAGAAAAAAAATATTAATTAATTTTTATTTCGCAGACTGAAATTTTAATTTATAATACTGAGAATAATTAAGTTGGCAGTGGTTCAATACTTATTAACGTTTTTAGGATTAATTTTTATTTAAATTTTACTTTTAAAATAATTTTTTTTGTATTCCGTTTATTAGCTCAATTATTAACATATATTTATATAAATCTATTTGAAATTGTGTGTTAATAATCATGTAAAGTATTTTTTCATACACATAACGTAGTATTTATAAATTTAATAATAATATTTAAATCAGAATTTAAAAAATTGAGAAGCTTAAATGTAGGTGGTAAGTAGACAGAAGAAAAAGTTAGTTTTTATTTTTCCAATGAATAATTTAATAACCATATTTTTAAATAGTTAATGAACTTTAAAATCTTGGATAATAAGAATAATGTCTATGTGCATAATGCATAAAATATCGTTTATCATTAAAATTATTAAACAATTATGTTATTAGAAATTTGAATTTTAAAATGTGATAATTTTGAATAATTAAAATTACTTTTAAAAAGTAAGGAAAAATACACAGTTAATTTTTAGCACGAAATTTTTAGAAATGAATTTATTTATATCTTAAAATTGTACGATACCATTGATTAGAAGAAATAAACTTTAATCTTATTTTTTATTTTATAATGTTTTTGATTATACGTAATCATTCACTACTTTTTGAGCAATTGAGGTTTCTGTATTTAATAAATGTTTAATCACATCTTATTTTTCGTATTCTTTTTTAAAACATACTTAAGATAAGTTTATTTCAAAGTTATTGATATTTGTATCAATGTCAATTTTTATTGAATTTTTTGAAAACATTACTAAAATTCTGCTTATTCCATATCCAAGGTTTATTAACATGATAAAAAACTTGTATTTACTTAATATATATTATTTTCTTTCGATCGCTTGTACAAATATCTATAATACTTAACTGAAACTAGCTTCAGTCACGTAACGCTGATAAGCTTGTGTTAAATATTACTTTATGAAATGATCAATTATTTAATTATGAAATTTCATTGATAATTTCATATAAAATCACAACAAAGTGATAAAATATACCGTTAATTTATTAAATTATATCACCAAAAATCTTATTCAAATACTAATAGTTTTATTATGGTATTATTTATTTAATGTAACATAAGATTATTTTATTAGCTGAACATTTGAATCATTTAATTATATTCAATATTTTTGTATGGAATCATATAGATTTTACCATAAAAAAATATTTTAAAAAAATATTCCATTTCTTTGATTTTCGAAGTTACAATTTTATTGTACCTAAGAAAAATATCTTACGACTTTTCTAATAAATTTTGTTGAAATGCGAGTATAGGAAACACAAAAGTTTTTGGATACCTATTGACATTTTTAGTGTTCAGTTGAACGCATAAGACAAACAACTAGTTTCATTTTCCCTCTCTTGTATAAAAATAAAACATATAAATCCTTCAAAAAATACTTCGTGAAGTAAAACATTACGATATTTAATTTATGAGTTGCGAATCGAAGTTACATCAAGTTCTTACAAAGTTAGTAATTTTACACGTATTCAAGTATCGACGAACCCTCAAAAAAATAAAACAAATAGAAATTTTTATTCTCAGCTAGTATAGATTTAAAGTTGGTAATTTTTAAAAGTTTTTATTTCAATTTTTATACATATCAATCTTATAAGATTTGTAAAGAAAAGAACTGTCATGAATCGTAGGAAGAATTGTTGAGCTCGTGAAAAAGGTTCTCTACAAAAATTTTCCAATGTACGCGTGAAATAAATGAAAGTACAAGCAAAGGTTCTCTTCGTTATTTAAAATATATGAACAAACAAGTTCTCATTGTAAGAATAAACCAAAAAATGAATATAAATTATAATTATGGATACTCTATTTAAAAGAATATTCTAGAATTTCATTTTTATGAGTAATTCTTAACGATGATGTTGTTTAATTATTTAGTAATGTATAGATACAAAATATAAATTTAAATAAATCGTAAGAATTTTATACGTGTAACTTTTATCTCAGTTTGCGAAATATTGTACTATTTTTTTAGATTTTACAGTACAAGAAAATTGGAATAATAATGCATTACAATACATTTTTTATTTAAGAAATA
The DNA here is from genome assembly GCA_018907195.1 of Dolichoris vasculosae. Taxonomy (NCBI): domain Eukaryota; kingdom Metazoa; phylum Arthropoda; class Insecta; order Hymenoptera; family Agaonidae; genus Dolichoris; species Dolichoris vasculosae. Next base: position 6,849,674 of record JACCHY010000009.1, on the reverse strand, counting down.
ATAAAATTTTGTACCCCTATATAAAAAAGTGATAAATTTAAATAGCGGCTACAATTAAAAATTTAAGAAACTTCTGACAAATCAGATGAGACGTTTGTGAGACTCATGTTTCGCATGTCATCTCTCATTAAAATTCTTTAAGCATCGCTTATCAGGTATATATATGTTGTGTATCGTCTACAGGACAATATGTATTCCTAAATGCACTTGCGCGCCTCACTCACGACAGTCAAAATCTTTTAGGCTTCTTTTAAGCAGCTTAAGAAAATATTAAGGAAACTAATATTTTGTATATTATAGGTTATCATAGAAAAATAATTTTTTCAAACTTAATAAATTAAATAAAATCATTTATTTTCTAACGAAACTTTTTCATACATTTGTACTATTGTAATTTTAAATAAATAGTTAAACTGTTTCAAGTAATAAAGTTACGCAACGAAGAAGTTAAATTGAAACATATTCCGCATTTTGTTTCGTGTATAAATGAAACAAAATATTAGATAATATTGTCAAGCCTAGATAGAGATCACAGAAAAGGAGTTGGTGTTTTAGAGCGCGTGGGAGAGTAAAGACGACAGGATGCGATGAAACAATTACTGGAAGGAAGAAGACTGAAAAAAATTTCGGCGTGTCCACGGAGCCGTGACACCCAGTCGAAATCACCTCGAGAATGCAACAACGGTTCTTTCCTAAATTTGCCAGCGAACGGAAGTAAAAGAAGAACGATAAAGACTTGATTTTACTGTAGTTTGTGAATTTAATTTATTTTTATTTATTTCATAAATACTCAAAAATTGCTGTTTTAATACAATATAGTTTACTTACAATTATATATTAAAGAAAAAAAAATTTAAAGACCTTAAAGGTATCTTATTGGAAATAATAATACAAACATTTAATTTATCGATAAATCCGTAGAAAATCTACCAAAAAATTTAACGAATGTATTAGAAGAAAAGTTAATCACATCGTTTTTTACAAAATTGTTATTTCTGTTACTATATTATCTAAATATACAAGCTTATTTTTCTAATAAATAATTAGAAAAATCATAAAAATGAATCAAATTAAGTTAATACCAATAATAAAAAGGAGCTTCTTATATTTTTCAAATAATTTTTATAGCTGATACTTTTATAATAATCAATTTATATACATAATTAGCGAATATAGAAAAAGGTAACACGTAAAAGCACGTTTTACCTTATTTATGTCTTATATGTCTTATTTACTAACTTTAAAACATTAAATTGAGCAAAAAGGAAGGTAAATTTCTTCCTACGAATAAAGTTATCGATATAAAATAAAAGTCGAGTCGCGATAGCAATTTACATCGACAAACACGAGGTATTCGCAACTCCGAAAAAAGAAGAACAATGCGTTCGTTCGAGCGTACGCTTTTCCCAAAAAAAGGTTGGCTCGCGCCCACGCGCGAGATAGAAAGAAAGAGAGTAAGAGAAGAGAAAGAGTAAGAATTACAGAGCAGCAACATCGGTTTTTCTTCGAATGGGCTATTCGCGAACGGCCTGGTCGAGCCGTCGTCCTCTCGCGGATCAAGAAACTCCTAAATACCGCCCGCACGCTTATAACAGTCCGAGATGCGAGAGCGAAAAGAGATCGCGAGTTTCTTCCTTTCCCCCGCGCCTAACATTCTAGAAATAAAATTGCCTTGCACTTCCCCGCGACGTCGGCTTTTAGCCGAAAATCTTTTTACGGCGCTTTGCTCGAGACAAAGTTTCTTCTTTTCGTTGGGCTTGGCTTTCTTCTAATCATACCACCCGTTATTTCATCCATTTATTTTTACCGATTTATGAATAATAACGAACGAGTTGCTTTTTGTACGCGGGTATAAAGAACTCTTTGTTCGTCTAACCCATTCGAGTTTAAGAAAAACTTAGGAGCAAGAATCTATTCGTTTGCTATTGCGAAGTTTTTTTAAATCTGTAATGTCCTTACGTGTGAATAAGTTGCTAAACATCGATAAACTTTATCGAGCTTTTTGAGCTCCATTTGAAAGCTTGAATTGTAATAAACTTTGAGGGATGGTTTTAAAATTTATCTCGTTTTAAAAATCTTGAAAGAGTAAAAAGGTAAATGGCGCACGTAAAAGTTATCGGTATACAGGGAATCGTTGCTTAAAAGTAGGATAGAAAAATAATTCTTGCATAGTAAATGTAAAGAGCGCGTATTACGAGATTCCAAAATTCCTGTAATGCTTTTCTCGATTAAAGAATAATTTAAATTTTATGAACTTTCAGAATTCAATACGTAGTAAATGATTCCATTGAGAATTTATTTACAAATAACTTTATCAAGGTATCGTCGATTTTCATGAAAATTCGTAATGTAACCTAATTTTAAAATTAGAAAAATTCGCTGATCCAAACAAACTTTAAAATGCATGGATCGAACGTTTCTAAATTCAAAATTGTCTACAATTTTTTGCCAATTCAAACGTTTTATCCTCGCGGAATAACGAAAAAATTATGCCGTACTTAACGCAATCGGAGTAAACGTTATTTCCGTGTCCGAATCTTTTTTAACGATTACGTGGCAAGAAAAAAAAATTGAGCAATATCCAGTCGATAAGGATTCGTACGCTCGCAATAATTGGCGACGATGCTCGCGAATACGTAAGCGGCTAATACGATTAAAGTACGCGGCTGTCTCCTAGCATTCGGATGCACCGAGGTCGAAACATTTGTCCGGCACATGGATGCATAATGCCCTACGCGTACACATAATACATTTATAATTAAAGCGCCCGTTTTCCTTGCATCTTATGCGGGCTTTTTCGACCGCGAACTCTCCCAGTGAATTCACACGCACACGCACTTGCAGGCGCACGAAAACGGTGGTCACGCACGGCCGCGAAGAGTTTAAGGCCCCCGAAGATTACGGGCGTTGCACCGAACCCATCGATCAACCACCCGAGGAACTTCCTTCTCTCTCTTACCCACGCACAATACGCACGCGGCGACAGTGTGAGCTCGCGCGCCTTTTTTTCTTAACGTCCTCTTTCCTCCTTTTCTCGTATTCCTTTTTCCTGTTCCTCTTTCTTCGCAGATTCCATCTCGCTCTATCTCTCTTTCTCTCTTTCTCTCTGTCTTTTATAGTGCTCAAATATTTCGGAGCTCGATCTTCTTTTTGTTCCTCGTTCTCTTTTTCGTCTAATGGGCGCACGTCGCATGCAGTGACGTCGTCCCTGTCGCCGTACGCGATTGCGTACCAGAGCCACACGAGCGTGTGATTAAGATTGACTGTATTTTTTAATGATCGATCGAGCGCACGCGCTGGCGAAGCCTTTTATTTCAATATTTTAGGCGGAATTGTACTTTAAAGTATATTTCGCTTATTGAATTTATGATTGCCGTGAGTCACACGATTTGTACTAATTGGCATTTAGTAATTAGACAATGAGTTGAACGAACGGATGTCACGTGCATACATGTTTTAACGATTCCTAGAAATATTTTTCAGCATAAGTACGCGGACCATGAAATATACATTTTTTATTACATATTTGCATTCGCGTTTCTTCTTTCAACGCGTTCGTTTTATGTTATGCGTAAAAACATCATATTTTTGACATTTCTATTTTTTCATCAATTTTTCGTATTTCGAACATTTTTTCAATTCGTTCGCTTCGAATCATAATATGTTTTTTAATTTTTTTTATCTAGCTTCGTGAGATATTCTTTTTATTATAACGGCGTTTGCCGAGTTCGTTTAAAGAAATGTGTACACGTTATAGTCCCGATCGATAATAGGAAGTTTGAAGTTGTTACGTATCGCTTATAAATTTAGTTTCTTTTTGTATTTCGGATAGCGATTCGTCATTCGGTTCAAGTAAGGTATGCCGTAGTTTCGACGAATTTATTATCACCCGATATTTAAAAAATGTAATAACGTAGTTTTACAATAGTAAAAAATTATATAAAAAGAAAGCACTGGATAAAATATTTTTAAAAAATTTCACTCGAATATGAAATAGATTAATGCGCGCGAACGATTAATATCAAGGATAAAAAATTTCATAAATTTAATATTTGTAGTTAATTCTTAGAATTCGAAATATAAAGTTATTTTAATGTAAATTTAAATATGTATAGTTATATATGCATGCTTTACATCACAGTCCAAATATACGCTGAATTAAAATGATCTTTTTTTCAAGATTATGCCCGTAGTTTATTTTATTTTCATTCAAATCAAAAATGCATTAAATTAAAAAAAAAAGATTTCTATAAAAACAGTTTTAGGGTTTTATGTTGCTCGTATTATTTTATGTACAATACATTGTAATAAATACAGTTTTAGAAATGGCTTATATCGTACCTTCATTCTACGTAGAATGCGTCTCTTTCATTTGTTTAGCGCGATTTGATGCCTACGAATATATGCAGGCACATCGCGTTTTCGGCAAGCAAAATAACGCCAAAACATCCGGGAGCTGATTTTTCCCATTCGCCGTTCGCACACAAACGCATCCATACACAAATCGTTCTCTCCTTTGCATTGTTTACGCCGTACGCGCTTGTTCGCTCATTCGTGCGATCGATGCTTTTGTATTATGTGGCCTACACGCAAGTTCTAAGTGGCTAAGTCAAGTCGACGCACACATCAGGGGCCAATGCACTTAGGCGCTCGCGAAATACGAGTGAGACAGAGGGACGGAGAAAGAGAGAACAGTGGCAAAGGTGGGGCTTAGCGAGGTCCGGGCAGGTGGTCCTTCTTTCTCTCTCTCTCTCTTTCTCTCACTCTGTCTTTCTTTCTACTCTTTTACTCGGCTCAAAGAACTTTCGTAGGGGCGTTGATCCTGCACACCAAAGACGCAGAGCCAAGATCTACAGCAGCACACCGGAGATCGCCAACTCCGGGCGTTTATTTGCCAGTTATAAACGTCACCGGGTCTACAAAAGCCTAACGTCTAAGGTCTCACGGCGCTCTTGCGATTCGATTTTGAATTTCGCAAACTTGAATGTTGCAGTATTTTTTTTCCTTCTTGTCTAATACGAGCGCGTATTTTTATCGTATTTTCCTCATCCGCTTTGTAACGTATACGCTTTTGATGGAAAATATTTTTTTACTCGAAAATATAGATGATCCATCCGTATATAATTGTGGCTTTTCGAAATAATTTTCGTGAAATATTTTCAGAAAATGAATCCTGCAAATATCAGTACAAACCGCATATTTAATAACGTAATCAAATTTTATTTTTTTTTTAATATAAACTTTGGATCGTATAATATTGAAATATAATTTTTAAAAATGTATAAACGAGTATCGCGAGTTGAATAAATTATAATTATGAAATAAAATATTAATAAACATAGACGTTAACCATATAAAAACTAATTAAGTCGTAAAAATTACCTATATAAATGCAAATTAAAATAAATATTATAATTTATAATAATTAATAAAATTATTTTAATTTATAAAATAAATCCTTTTTAACGTAAATAAAATATAACGTTATTAAATTTTTCTACCTAATCATTTAAAACAGAATGCACGTATTATTGGATCCAATTCCATATCAATAATACAATATCTATATATTATATTTTTGGCAGATTTTAATGTAACATTTAATTAGATTTAGATAAGAAAGACATTACGATCATTTATCGTACCGAAAAGGTAAATCAAGTTATTAATTTTATCAAGATAATTTATTCGAACGGACCGGTCTCGCTTCTATCAACGAGTTAAAAATATTGTCGAGTCTTAAAACAAACAAGCGCGAAATTTGAAAGAAAGCGAGTACATCGGTTGGAGGGTAGGGAAAAGGAGAAGAATCCAGGGCTTCGTGCTCTGGAGGTCGGCTCATATTGCTTATCCATTGTATGTAGCAAGAGAACCCGATTGCACAAAGTTCGCACTAAACCATAGGGAGCAAAAAAGTGCCGTCCGAGAACCGCCTAGAGATTGCTTTTAAGTAAGCGAATCGTTAATGAAGGGAAAAGTGGTTACGTACAAGCGTGGACTCGGGAAATGATAAATCAAGGAAGAGAAGGTAAGATCGCAGAAAATTGATTCGTTAATATATTTCATTTTTCTATTGATATTCCGAGGAGATAGTTTCGATTACATTCTTCGATGGTTCCGGATAGCAGTGCATAGTCGATGAGGTTAGCGAGAAATTAAAGCATTGATCATAACTAGATGAAGCTTTTTTTTTTTAAATCCGTCACCGTTTTTACAGCCTTGTTTGCTTTCAAAACGTATATGGATTTTCAACTCGTTCGCTATTTTATTGCACTGTCGAATCGAAGGTTCAGGAGCATTTACAGTTATATAACCGATTTTATTGGTTACTAATTTTTACGAGGACTCTGGAAGAGACGGAGAGAGAGAGAGAACGGAAATTTATTTATAAGAAAATGGATTTTTTTTTCCAAGTGCTCGAAAATGCATAATTTTACATAATTGCAATGAATCAGCCATCTTACGGAATGAAGAACATTTTGATGTCGACGTTGACTTTTTTCGAGTCCGAAGGCAGTGCTTTGAAATTTGTCTTTCGATGATTCATATAATTACGATATAGCCTTAATAGTTCCAAAAATATGAAAATTGTTCTAAAAACGCGAAAAGAATACGAGGAGAAAAAAGCGAGAACAGCAACAACGAGGCGCTTAAAACCCGCAATTGAAAAGTGAATTACGTGCTAGAGAGCGTAGTTTCTTAGATTTTGGCTTTAAAGAAACGAAGAGAGGATCCGTCGCGAAAGAAATTGGGGGATAAAGAGGGAGTAAAAAATAAAAATCGAGCTAACCGAATGGAGCACGTTGGTGACGATTTTACGAGATTTTACGTTGGTGAACGAGGAATAGTACAGAGAGAAAGCCGCTGACCGTCCTCGAACGATGATACAAGTCGCGAGAGAAGAAGAGACAGGGGAACGCGATGGCGACAGCGCGTCCGTAGGAGCGAGCAAGAGAGTCGAAAAGTAGTCAAGAGAGGCAGAGGAGGAGGAGAAGGAGGAGGAGAAGGAGGAGGAGGAAGAGGAGGAGAAATTCGGCAGACTCTCCGTCTCTCTCGGAGCCGTGCTCAAAGAGAGCGAGGAGAGGAGAGCGATGGATGGTCCGGGAGTCGAGGGGCAGGTCGAGGGAAGCCTCTAGAAATTAGGTTGTTGCACCGCGCGAGAGGACCACGTGGAGGGGAAAGCGGCTCTCAGCCCAAGGCCCCTGTTTCGGCTATTGCACCTTCTCCACTTGCACCCGTGTACGATACACTCGCTTTGAAACATGACGTGCTCTAAGTGCACGCCGTATTCGCGTTACTTTTTTTCCGCAAAATTTCTATAATTTCTCTCGAGTCTTGTTTATGATTAAGGCTCCTTCCGAACGGCGATCCCTTTTCCTTCTTTGCGCCGTATATTTTTCGCGTCTCCCCGATCCCGGTCATTAATATGCAACGCGCCTCCCTATTTATTCATCGTTTATTTTAATTACGTTAGTTGTGCCTAAGCTTTTTAGCCTAAAATATTTAGCCTATTTATTTTGACTCACGCTCGTGAATTTTCATCTTTGCTCTTGGCAATCAGCTTTCGATCGCATTTAATTTTTTCCCCTTTCTAATTTAAGCGAAGAGCGCATTCGCTTCAGTTATAATTTTGAAAATTCGGATGTTCCTCGCGTTGTTTCTGCAAGGGAAAAGAAAAGGAGAAGAAAAAAGTTTTAATACATCGTTAACTAGCGCGCGGTTGGCCTAAAAATAGAAAACCTAACGAGATACCAAAAACTTTGAGCGAAATATATAATATATTCTTCGTCTATGGTAGATCGTCGTTGATATTTCCCACAACTTCGTTCCAATAATAATTTAGTAAAAAAGTCGTTCGTTAATCACGCGCAATCCCCCAATTGAGGTAGCTAAGAAATATTATTCTTAGAAGCCATTGTAATTTCAAGCTAAAGAAATGAAATTTTGTAACGATAAATTGCACGGACGCTCGCGTAACTGAAATGGAAAAACGAAAAATAGCACTGGTAAGTATACACCAATATTCTGTCAAAGTCAACGAACGCTATGAGAAGTCAAAGCTCTCGGAAAGTACAAGTGGAGAAGCGGCATACAAAAGCAAAGACTCCTCTCTCTCGCTCATCGCAAAATTTAGGCCGTTGCACTTTTCGGACCCTCGCCGGCCCGGGAGTGGGGAGGAGCGAGCAAATATATAGAGGAGTTATAGGGGACCCGGACTCGAGAGGGGATTCCGAGGTAGAGGCGAACAAGAGAGAGGCCCAGCAACAGCGGAGGGGCAAAATGCATTTTAGGAGCGTCGCGCGAAGGGGAGGGAAGTTTCGGGGGACGGCAAAGTCGCCGAAGAAGAAGGAGGAGGATGAGGATGAGGAGGAGGAGGAAGAGGTGAAGGTGGGGACCCGAGGGGAGTCTAGCACAGAGATGGAGACAGTACGAGAGATAGAGAGAGAGAGAGAGAGAGAGAGAGAAAGAGTGTGAAAGAGAAGGAGAGAAAGAGAGACAGGGCCGCATCTCCAGCTCGTGCATTCCATCCTCGTGCGTGTGTATGCATGTGAGTGCAACATAACAGGCCAGGGCTGCGCTCTTTCTCTCGTGTGCAGGAGCGAAAGAACGATACGCCGACTCTCGGGCCGAATTTTTTCTCGCTCGATTTCACCTCGGAAATGCGCGTTTCTTGCACGATTTATGCACCGCGATTAGCTCCGAGATGAGCTGCCTTTTTCTCTTTTTCTTTTGGCACCGATTCATACTTTTTTCATTCTTTTCATTTTTTTACTCACTCTCTTTTTCTACGTCACTCTTTTTCAACTTTCCTTTTACAAAATTTATCTCCATTATATTTGTATTTAGGAATAGATATTTTACTTTTCAAATAAAATGTTCTAATTTAAGGTTCGCTCCTGAAATTGCATTTCGGTTGTTAAAGTACTTTTTATAAGCTTTTTTAAACATACTTTTAATTTCATCGATGATAATCATTTTTATTTAATTTTTAACAGATACTTTTAGGAATAGTATTCCAACTTTTTTAATCCTATAACGTTATTTATAAATAAATTAGTTACGATAAAATTACTATAATTAACTATTTTAAGTATTTTTTAATATCTAAGCTTATTAAGTTACGGGATAAATAATTTATAATTTAAACGAAGATTATACCTTTTGATATTATTCTTATATTAATTATTACCTTCTATACATTTTAATTCAATTAATATTATTGATTTCTCATATTCTCGACTGGAGAATTATTTATTAAATAAATTAACGAATTCTTGCTATAATTATATAATTATTTTACAATAATGTAACGAACAAATCGAACGAGTCGCTATAAATAAAAAGAAATTTCAGCTTCTATTTTTTTTTTAATACGTTCGTTTCATCATCGTTGCAAAGTCTTAAATGACTTATCCAAAGCTCGATTTTTCTTTATTTAAAAAGTTTCTTACATCTCTATAAAATGTTTCAACTTATAATTTTCTTAAGAATTCACTTTTGAGTAATTTGAAAAGGTATGCCACCGAACGCACAAGCGATACATGCCGATAAATCGAATCTACAGGTAATACGTGTGCGCACAAGTGCGTATATACGGAAGGAACCTTGAATTTTTCACTTTTTCTTTGGAGAAGGTTTCCATAAGTTTTACAATATTCAAAGCAACCGCGTTGCAGTACAATTTTTATAGGGTCCGCACCGTGTACGCACAGCAATGACTCAATATGCACGAGGTTTGCAGACTCGAGAGCGAGAGAGGCGTGAGATAAAGATGACGACGGCGTCGACGACGTCGACGAGGACGATGCCAAATTGGAAAAAATCCATAGAAGCAAAAGGCGTAAAACACATGCAACTGTATGTAGATGTGTAAGAGAATGGATGCGATTGTGGGCGCCAAGCGAACCGGCCGATGTAGGGCATCGCGCTAGCGCACGCACATCCGGGCTTTTAATGGCGTCATCGCGTCATCGTCAAACAGAACCAAGGCGAGCCGAGCGCACTTCGGGGGCGTTCTCTTTGTTTCTCGAGCTTCCTGGCTATTTACTATCCACCGCGGAATTGAAGGACGAGCCGAAATTCGTACCTTACGGGATCGCCGACCGAGAGATACGAGACACGCCGTGAGAAGAGCGAGGAAAAGATTCGCGAAAGAAGTAGTTTTTCGAGTATGATGGAAATGTTTTACTCGGCAGCTGCTACGCAATGAAGTTTCTCCTCGCGCTCGATCGTTCTAATTATTTTCTTTTGCCAACTTTCTCTTTGCCCTATAAATATTTAAAACACAATTATTTCATTTCTGATTTTCTGCATCTCTAACCGAGTGTAACTTTACGGAGAAATAAACATTTTTCTAGTCGAATGGCATTTAACGATAATAGCGGTTGGAAAAGATGTTTTGTAGGAAAAAAATCTTTTTTATAGGAAGAATTGATTACGCCACTCTTTAATGTGAACTCGATGAAAAATTATTTTGTATTATTTCTTGGAGTTATTTGTTATCGATCGCGAATTTTTAAGCCAATATTAATTTATAAAGAAATCAAGATATGCGTTGTATTTTTTTTGTGGTAAAAATTTCAATATCTGGTTTAATTAAAATAATGTTTAAATAAAAATAATAATACTAAAACAAAATAGAATCTCTTTGATATTAACTCGAGACATCGATGTTTTGGTTTTTAATTATTATTTTAATTGAGGAGAGACATACTTTTGATCTCGGTACAATCTTTGATAATTCATAAATATTATAAAGGATTTTTCAATAATTATTAGAAAAATAATATTTCATTATATCTTATTCAATGAAATTGAAGTATTAAATTTCATTTGAAATTTTTACATGTTAAATTCTTTGATTTTATGTATATATTCATATTCTCCGCATAGATTAAGTTCTACCGAAATTATTTTTTTGAAGAAGATCATGGTTATAGAGCCAGAATTCAAACAGCTCTGCTATTTATAAAGAAGCGATTGTACATAAAAGTATAAAGCCGATTTTGTTCACTTTTATTATAGAACTATACATGCTTTGAAAAGAGAATTTAGTTTCCCGCTCAACTCAAGTTGACTAGAGCGAAATCCATTATTAACTGGAGAACAAATGAAAGAAAAGATAGGACTTTCTCTGAACAAGAGAACATTCTTCTAAGTGACAGAAACACCTTCAAGTTATGTAAGCGCGCCTTATTGTTAGTGTAGAGAGAAAGAGAGAAAGAGAGAAAGAGAGAAAGAGCGAAAGAGAGAGATAAAACAAAAGTTAAGATATCATTTAAATTAATGTATCCATTAGAGGGAAAAATCAGTAAAACTTATCGTATTTTAATATTTGTACTAGAAAACTTTATCTAGCTTAGTGTTTAAGATTTGAGAATGAAAAAAAAAGATTCTATCTTAGATAACAAATAATATTAATTACATTCTCCAATTTCGCTATACGAGAACTTAAGTACTTTAATTTTATTATAAGTTGTTTAAATGCGATGAAAAAATGTGATAATACGATTTTTAAATAATTAATAATACCGATGAAATATTATATTAAATTTATTATAGTTACATATCCCATGCATCATTAATTCAAACAAGAATATTTAAAAATGCGATTTTATAATATAATATTTGTATATGAATTCCATATTTATATTTAACAAACGGTAAATTTTTTAAAAGTATACAGAATTCGTTTATTATTTATTGATTTTGAATGTAATAATTATTCAAATAAAATAAATTGTATAATCAGCACAACTTTAATACCATCTATTATTTAAAAATACGTATTTTTAAAATATTGAATATAAAATATTGAAATATAAAATTATTTAATTAATACCAAATTCGAAAAAATAATTCTTGCGTAATAAACTCAGAATTTAGTTACATACGTTTATTATTAATATTATTTAAAATTAAAATAAAATAGGATGGGTTGAATATTTTGCATAATTTTATTAATTTTATTAATAAAATATTATCCGTATATATTTAAATTTATAAATAACAATATGAAAAGTTGTTTATACGATCAATTAAAAATAATTATGATAATTATATCATTGTTGATATAATTATCCTGTAATTTTGATAGATCCTTACTAAAATAGTGATTTTTTTACTTTTAATAAATAAATTAGTATGAGTTATGAAATAAAAAAGAAAAATCTAATTCTATCCATTTCATATAAATCATTTGCAAGATAGACACAAAAATATAAAGAATAAATTATAGAAATCTTAGTATTCAGTATTAAAATTCAAGTTTATTATATGATTTATTACATTTATTTTAATAAAATGTTTGAAAATGATTTGTGCTCAAATAATATTATATTGAACCACAAATACGAAATTCATAAAACTTTTTATTCTTTACATTTCCCAAGAGAATATTTTATTATAGTTGATATATTTTGCTAATGAATTTTGTAACGATATCTTTAATTCTTTGTACATCATTAGATCACATCGCCAGAAAGCTCAAAGAAATTTGAGGTAATGAAGCTATTATGTTAATATTCATATAAAATCATCGTAATGGCGTTCAATTACTTTTTACTTTGCATACGCTTCTGCTGCGACGTGAACGATTTGCCCTGAAAGAGAATGCGCCTCGATATTTTGCACCGGTTATATTCAGAATACTCTTGTATGCAAAATAAGTATCATATTACCAGAACTGCGTATGTACACGTTTGCGTCCAAGACGCCTAGAAATTACGTATTTTTATATTTTCTCTTCTTCTACCTGTTCGACGAATACGCAGCAGTAGGACGTTGCGTAAGTGCGGCGAAGATGACCAAAAGCTGCAAGCCACAAGAGTTAAGATTCTGGTTTGGACCGCGAGATGATAAGGTTAAACGTACGGGTAAAAAAAGTAGGTGGACCACTGACGTTGGTTTCTTGACTTTGAAAGAGAAGTGAAGAGAAAGAAAAAGACGAAGAAGAAAAAGGAGGAGGAGGAGGAGGAGGAGGAGGAGGAGATGGAAGAGCAAAAAAAAGATGAAGGGAAAAGGAGACGATATCGGAGATTGCAAACTCCCATCGGCCGTTGGGAGAGAGCTTGAGCCTACACACGTACACGCGTGTACAAGGAGAGAAAAAAGAAAGGAGGGAGGGGAGTATAGTGAGGCTAAGGGCCAAGAAGGAAGAGAGAAGGAGAGAAACGAAAAGTCGAACGCGAGAAACGCGCGGCTTCGGTCCCAAGGAATAAATTGCATTTAGGCCGCTGCACCTGAGTGGTGGGGAGTTAAAACCCAACACACGCTCGTACTTGCATACACTCAAACACACATCGGCGAGCATCTGCGCACGTAAAGTCATCTCGTCCCCAAATACACACATCTACAGTGTTGCCGTTCCTACGAACATAAATTTTTAGTATAATCTTCTTTAACTACAGAGAAATATGCTATTTTATCGTGATTTACGGCTTAAAAATTTATCCCACTATAGGTATGACTTATGAAAAATTAAGATTTTTGATTAATAGCCTGAACAATTGCCAAGATTATAATTTGCAAAATATTTTGGAATTATTTATATATCTCGCGTTAAAAATCTATAACGGTAGTACTGAAATTACAGTCGGTCATTGTTATTCTTTGAAAATACGTTATTACTCGCTAAAATAACGAATTAATACGCGTTAAATTAATGCAGCTTATCGTTAGGGTGTCGAATATTCGATTAAATAGTTAAAGGTAAAGAAATTATATAAAAATGAAAGAATCGCGTTTAACACTTTCCGCAAATCGAGGTGCGTAATTAGGTAACAGTCGAGGCTGAAAAATAATATCAAGCAAGCACATCCGGTACGGTGTTGACGATCGACTCGTTATAGATCCTGTTTGTGTACAAAAAACAGTTTTCGAACATCAAGAAATTTGTTTTATAAAAAAAAGTAGATTATTCCATTCGCTGTTTTTAAAAAGGGCAAGTATAATTATTACGTTGTCAACGATGAACGCGTATCAGATGGAAATATTACGTTACACGATAATTTTTAAGCTAGTAAAATTCTAAGAGCAAAAGCCTGTATCGAGTTTCTTCCACGCGAGTCAGGCCAAAGAAATGCACCGGGCCTACGATGCAGCGGTAGCAGGAGTAACAGCGATGCCGAAAAAATGCATTTGCACTAAAAATGGCAACGCTGTACACACATGTATCCATCTATTCGCGAGAAAAGGGGGCAAGTGGACCTAGCAACTAGAGGGGAGAGAGAAACTTCTTTTTCTCCTCGTCTCTGTTGCACCTTTGGATGAAGAATTGGCAGAGAATGAGAGAGGGGCGGGAGAGCGAGAGAGTGGTAAGAGAAAGGGCGACCGGAGGAGGGCACGCAAGAAGAGAGAAGGCGAATTTTCGGGCCTTCTTCCGAGGTCCCCGTACAACGCTCCGAAGGAGCCAGGCCAGGTTGCATTGGGCGGTTAGAGAAAAGGAGGCTCTTTCTCTCCGATGCATTTTAGGACTAGCGGAGACGGCGCACCGAAAAAGGTAAGCTGTCGCTCCCTCTCTCTTCCTCCTCGTCTGTCGAAATGAGCGTAAGGGAGTGGGGGAAGAGCATTTGGGCCCTAGCAACGAGAGGAAGACGCCTAGCAACGTGCGCGCACTCGCCGGAAAAAGAGGACGCGAGGGAGCGACTGGGCTATGCGCCCAAATGCTTCGGGCATCCGTGAGAGCGGGGGTGGGGGGCCTAGCTCGCGTATACCTATATTTTAGGCGCATGCACACGGATTTTGGCGTGGAGGAGTGGGGCCTTGGAGGGGAAGTGGGACCAGCTAAAGAAAAAGGCTTGGGTGGGGGGTAAGTAGGGTTCACGGGAGGTTTTCGACTCCTTTGGCCGCACGGTTACTGCATCGCATCGCGCGACTAGTTTCAGTGGTTCGCAATTTTTTCATTTCGCACGCAGGGACACGTACACTACCAATGCAACAATTTGCACCTGGTCCAAGCTTCGAATTCGGTTTTATTTTTTCGTCCGCGTTGCGCTGCTTGTAGTACAGCTACTAGTACAGCGGTTTTCGCGATGTACTAGTTTGTATTCTAGATTTTTTAATTCGATTGTTCAATATTTATCTTTTCTTCTTCTTCTTCTTCTTTTTCTGCTTCTTCTTCTCTTTTTTTAAACGATGAGTTTATTATGAAATATAATGTCTTCATTATGATACTTTCGTAATTAACTATTGTCTGTAATTTCATTCCTGCGCGAGTAGTTTAAAAATATCGAACTAACGGTAGATGGATTATAATTTTAATCATGTTAATTTAATTTACTTGAAACTTCATACGTCACAAAAATATCGGCGTTTAAACATCTACGGATAAAATTGGTCCATAAGCATAATAATCTGGTAACGTTAATTTTGATATTACATTCAGAAAATTGTAAGTAACTCGATATAAAACTCTGTAATACATACCAAATTTCTTATTTTAAATCATATCGAATCTTGTAGAGTAAGTTATCTTATTTATTAAGTAAAGCGGGTAAAGCAAAGTAAACAATAATAATAATAATAATAATAATAATAATGATAATAATAATATTAAAATGGTAATAATAATAATAATAGTAAGAATAACAACACGAGTAAAGCAAATATTTCATTGCAGATTTGAAATAAATTTAGTTGGATTAAAAGGTTGCGATATAACTATCTCGATTACAAAAATACTTCCATTTTAATTTGAATTCAATAATTATAACCACGGGTAAATTTTATTTTTGACAAAATAACGTAGTTATCTAATTTGATTTTTCATCCAAGCTGTGATTACTTCAATATTTATCTTCGACACGGAACCGAAACGTTTTCTTATTAATATCCACGATCATTTAGAATCCGATTAAACAAGACTCTAATGACAGCTCGTAGGGGAATACATCTGTGAGTGTAACTTTGATTAAAACGTAAATAAACGTTCACGTACACGAAAAATTGATCCGTGAACGAGGTAAAAAGGGGGGAAAAGCTCCGACTTCGAATTGCATTCTCAAAGCGGCTGTGCCAACTTTTAATTGTGCAACCGAAGTTAGGTGCGTGGTACACACGAGCTATCTCTACTCGCACAAGTAGACTCAGACCGGAAGGCGCCCCTTCCTTGGACACGCGAGTTTTAGTCTTATCTGAGATGCGCGCCGGGATAATTTTGATGATAAGGTTGAGCCGTGCCATTAAAACTCACTAAACTGAGCTTTGAAACTGCAAGTCGCCTTTTGACAATGCGTTGTAAGGCAACGCTCACACTCGAGTATAATGAAGAATATTAATGCTTTGGAGTTCGCTGATAAATCTGATTTCTGAGCAATTAATTGCCTTGCATAAAATTTGATGATAATATAAAATGCGAATTACTTACGCTAATATCCAAAAACAAGAATCTAGAAAATAATGGTATTTAGAGTTTCAATGTAATTTTTACATAAAATTAATGCATATGTATCGTACAAACTTTTTACTTTGAATCAAGATTTCATATATTAGTGACATTATCGAGACAATTTAAACTTTATAAATTTTATCCAGAAATATATCTATTTATGTATGAATCAACTAATTTTTATCTTTTATTCGTACGTTGTAAAAAATTGTACACTTTTATGAACAGAAATTAAATTAATTTGATATTAATTTAATTAAAACTTTATACCTAATTTTTTTATTTCATTATGAAATAAACTTTAATTCTATTGTAATTTAATTTTAAAAATATCTACCATATGTCAGCGACTTTCTTGGCGAATTATGGGAACTGAGTAACCTATTGGATTCAGAGTATTCGTTTAAAATATAACTGATAACGAGTTTATGTATAGTATCCTACCATATACAATCTATTTGTATTGGATAACCGATAACAAGGTTCAGGAAAAGTGTAGTTTTACAAGTTTAAGTATAGTATCTGATCATATTTAACGTATAAAACGATTTACCTGTATTTTGCAGTAAGGGATTCCAAACACGCGTTTAATAAAATAATGCGCAATTAGATTTATCAAATTATAAAAAATAATCAATTATTTATTTAATTGACATTATTTAATGTAAACTAAAAAATTATATTATTGTAAAAATACATAAAGTAAAAATAAAAAATATATCAATTTTTTAATTATTTAAATTTTTGTGATACTACATAATATTTTAATACAGAACACTGTAAATAATTTAATAATTTTACTTATAATTACATTTCATTTTATTTACTAGTGTAAAATAATAAAATGGATAGCAATTACAAAAAAGACACTAGTTAATAAAATAAAGTCACTAAAAGTTTTTGTAATTTTATATAATTAGGGAAAACTGTAGTTAATTATTATAAGAAAAATATTCTATTACTTAAATATAAAATAAATATCTTTAGAACTATACAAAAGAAGTTTTTTCTTAAAATTTTCTCTGTAAATATATTTTACTTACTATAAATTTTAATTTTTTGTGTAGTTGTACACATTTTTAATTTATAAAAATTATAACTTTTGTATTTCAAATTAATTTTATTTAATCTAGATTATCATTTTTAATTACTCATAATGAACAAATATTGTCTACATTTACATGCATCACGAAATTTTATTTAGGTAAACAAAGTTATTATCCATAGATAAAAATAAAAGAAGTAACTGAAAAATCTATTAAATAAAAAGTAATATAATTTAAGTATTATTTTAACAGGATTTTCTCTTTATTACTTAGATTTGAAACTATTTTATTACACTGCGGTATAAAAAAAGTTAACCAGCGATTAAAGAAAAATATACGGCTTGAATTTCGAAATTATAACTATCTTTAAAACCTTTTTCATAAATGAAATTTCGTGTAAGAATTCGAGATAAGTATTGAAACTGTTTCATAAGTTTGAAATGATTTTTATCAAATTTATTAACATATATATCTAAATATAAAATAAAAAATTTTAATTTATTAACCCGCTGGTGAGTAAACTTACGAAGTTAAATATAGCTTTGAAGTAAATAATTAATTCACTATTTATTTATAGTATTGATTTTTATATAGCTTATTTTATAAATGAATTTTTCTTTTAATGTATGAAATTTAATGAAAGCGCCGTGAATGCAAACGAATTAATTTACTGAAATTAGGAGAATCAAATATATTACAATGATGTACATGTATGTATATCTATACAAGCTTAAGATTTAGTGTTCATGCATATAAGCATTGTAAATTGATATTAATGATTAGAGTAGCCATCCTTTATGAATAGTATCTCAGAGTTGAATTACGACGACACGCAAATGCGTCATTCAAGTGTTTGCTGTGACGTCGGACAGAAATGCCAATCGTTCATTTGTGTGATGAGTGACAGATCTTCTCCCACCGATTCTACTGTCCTTTTTACCTCCTTTGTCTGGATTCTGACTCCATGAAGGGGTGGTTTTCTCATTTCCTCCAGTTTACCAGCTTTCTGCTGAATTCCTTTTCCTATTATTGATTATCTTACTTCAATGCCCTTGTCCGCGTAGGAACGAGCAGTGTCATTGACTTTCCGTATAGAAAAATATATGATGAATCCTTTGTTTAACCTAACTTGAAGCGAATGAAACAAAAATATTATGTTAAATATATTGTGAGACCATGAAAGCTTGTAGTATTAAGGAATGTTTATTTTATTTAATTTATTCGGAATAAAATGCAAAATTAATTTTTACTAATGATAGTTTTAGATTTTTTCTTAATATATATTTTATTAAACATCGGTTTTATGATTTAATTATTAAGCTAATTTACAAAATTCAGTATGATATTTCTAATTAACGATGAAAAAAAATGTTCAAAATGCATAATTAATATTATATACTTATTCTTAATTTTTAGATCTTAATATTTGTTAATTTTTAAATATTGATTATTGATCATTTTGATTTCTTAAATCATTTAAGATTATAAATATGATCTCATTTCAATGATAATTGATCTATAGATTAATTGTATAGGATAAAATGATATAGCTTATAGATAATATACATTTTAAAATAATTATATAAAATAAACAAGTTATAACAAGGGAAAAGAAAGTGACATTTTATTATTTTAATCTTTGAATAACAAGATAAAATAGATGTTATCATTTATAGACATACCTAATTATTAGCTGACAATTTTAAAGTTCCTTATAACATTCTATTTAAAGTTTTATTAGTGAGATATATCGTGTATCTGGAAAATATTATTAGAATTTATCAATGTAGATTTTATCCGAATAAGTCGATAAGCAATCAAATTATTACAGTTAGCTAACTATTAAAAAAAAATTATTTTTTCATTGAAATTTGAAAAAGGCGTACGGGTCTATTAAAATCTGTAAAATAAATAAAATATTTAGTTAAGCCTTAATTTAAAAAATCGATTGAAGGTAATAAAAATTCATCTTATTAATATTGAGCCTATATTATGAATTAAAAGTCATATATATATGAACGATTTTATTTCAACGATGAACTAAAACGTATTATGAAATTATTTATTCTTTTTATGAATTTAACTTTAAAATATGCTATTCTATTTATTTGAAAGAATTAGGTTTTGCATTGAGCATATAATTTAAATATACATAATTCTATTATTTATAATTTATATTTATTATATTTTCTAGAATTTTGCATTATTTATATTCTATTATGTATGTTTTAGTGTAACAGCAAAATATTAATTGAAAATTCAGGACATTTATTTCCCAAAAAAAAAGTAAATTTATAAATAAAAGAATAAAGCTGAAAAATATTACCCTTGACATATATACGACTATATAATCAAAGATAATATTTTAGATATTTAAATGCGATTTGAATTGTGATTTATGAAATAATAATATTATTGATTGTTTCACAGAAATACAAAACATCTAAAAAAATGCGAGGAGATAAAACCAAGAAATAATAAGTCATAAAATATAGAATATTACATAATCGAGGATAAAGATAGTTGAAATATAAAGATATACATTGAGTTAAAATAAAAAACAGATATATTAAACATTTTTAGACCAAGAAGAAAATAGAAATATTAAATTAGATTCGGGAAAATAGATTATGATTAAATATTCTTGATAGAAGTGGTGCAAAATAAAGAAAACAGCTTCTCTCATATTGATGAGTTGATGAACTTTTGAATTCTAAAACGAACTAAAAATAATAATTCATATTGATTATCCAGGCAGTTTTATAACTTAAAATAGATTCGTTTTACGTTTGTTTCTATAATTTAATAATTATATTTATTATATACCGATATTTTATAGGATTCAAGGAAAAACACAGGTATTAAAATTATTAGTATATAGAACAAGTATTAAAATAATGCTAAACCAATGTTCGGATCAATGTTACTGTTGAGAATAGCTAACCCCTTTGTATATTTCAGTATTTATTCGAAAATAGTTAAAAACGTAGAGTTCAATTATTTTAATCGAAAACTTACTAAATGACTAAAAGCAAATTGATTAGTAACATAAATATAAATATCTTACATAGATATAAATTAAAAAGCTATATTTAAAAAAACATTTCTTTTAACATAATAAATAAAACTGTTTTATGATTTTGTTTCTCATATTTTCTGTTTATTTCTTTTCAATATACATATATAAAGTTAGTAAATAGATAAAAGGCTTATAGAAATAATATTTCTATTAAATGTATACAATTTTGAAATATCAAATAGTATTTATTTATCGATTGATTAATACACATTTTAAAATACTTTCAAATAAGAGTAAGACTATTTTAAATATACCAGTATACACATTTTTTATGTAAAATGTTTTATAATAGATTTTCTTAATCTGATTTCAGAGTAATTTAATATCTTAGCTTGATACAATAAATTATTCTTAGATATAATTTTAAGTCAATTTATAACATTATGATTTGCGAGTATATATTTTTTAAAAATAATCAATATATTGATAAAAAATTTAATTCATTAATATAATATTATGATCGGTAAATATATTTTTATCATTCAATTATTATTAAAAATAATGTAATTAAATTAATTTCTTTTAAAAATTTTATCCTCTTAGATTTTTCTACTAAAAAATATTGTTAAATCAAATCATAAATAAAATTCATTTTATGTTTTACAAAAATGTTTGAGTTTTCCAAAAGTCTTGAAAATTTATATTGTTTTTTATTACTTTTTTTTTTTTTTAAAATGTATTATGGATAATAATTGTTCTCATAATATTATGGAAATTTATCCCCATCGTGTAATAAGAAATTTTATTAACTAATAAAGAAAATTTTTTAATGTCCAGTCTTTAATAATTTTAATACTAACTTTATAGAAAGCATAAAACTTAAAATATATTATTTAAGAGTTTTTTTCAGTAAAGTCAACTTATGTAAATGCATATTTTATAATCAGAAATATATTAGTTGTAAATCTACGTTAATGTAAATCTTATCAAAAAGGTTATATATTATAAATTTATCTATTATTAATAAATTAATTATTAATTTACTTTAAGCGTAGTTTGAAAGATGGAACATTATTGGTATAATTATTTGATTTGTTCAAAGTAACGAAAAGCTAAATTATTTTAAATCGATAATAAAGATGATTAAAAATGATATCGTCGAAAAAGCATTACACATTCAAAGTCATTTTAATCGCTTTAGCTCCGTAATCAATTACCTAAGCGAGAGCTCGCGACTCTGGCAACTTATCAAACTCTCCCTACTACCGAGTCGTGTCGTTCCCATGCTTTAAACGCATTCTTAGCTAGGCCCTTCCGTCATCGAGCGAATAAGGATACCACATTTCATACCCGAGACACGCACTCCTTCATTCCGTCTCTTTTTTGCTTTAACTTCGCGTACGCGTGCGCACGTTTTCCTAAGCTATGCGACGAGAGAGTCAGGAAGAGAAAGGGTGGGATGCTGTGCGTGCGGAGAACGTCTCCCGCTCGGAGAAAGAGCGAAATTAGAAAGAGCGAGAGGGAGAGCGAGAGGGAGTGCGAGAGGGATCGAGGGAGGAGACGGAAAACCAAACTTGGCTCCTCCCGTGTAAGCCGATGTAATGTTTCTTTTATTGATTTTGCGGTGACTCGCAGAAATTACGCATGCCATCGCGGATTCACTCGCGGTTTGTTTTAATACGGTTGTCGCATTGTAACGTGAAACGAAAGTATGCTTCGATGTGTCTTTAGAAATCGAACATGTAGATGCGATATTTGAGGTTCTTGTCTTCTTGTTAACCGCCATAAATAAAATCACGACAATAACTGTATATTAGGCAAACGGCATCGCATAAATTTGTTTATTACGTACAATTAATTTTATGTCCTTATACTTATCAATTATTAATTTCTTAGTTTATTTATATCTATTACAATAAGATTAATTATCGATTAAATATTTTGCGAAAGAAAAACTCGATTATAACGAACGTATCTTATGATCGTATAAGTAGTCTAATAAGTATGTTTTCAGATATTTTACTTCTAAAAATTCGTATCGTTATAGATTTTTTTAATACATCCTTCAATTGCTATTTCAAATACTTTTTACTAATATAAATAGTAAAAATCTGTTGTAATTGAATGTTTATAATATAGCTTTAAAAAAATTTCTAAAGAACATTGTATACTTGTTAAAAACTGTAATACATACATTCTATAATAGAATAATGATTTTATTTTTAAATTAAATCTTTTAAATAGATGTTATATAATAAATTATTTTTCTATAGAATCTATAAAAAGTACGAAACTACTTTCACTATTCAAGAATTCGACGATCTCTGGAAATACTATTGATCGAATAAAAAATTGTAGAAGTTATGTAAGCTAAGGATTACTTTCTTTATATTGCAACTGGTTTTGCTGCCAAATATGTGTTCAAATATATTATTTTTATATAACTGTATAAATCTTGACCAATTTATTTAATGTTAGTTTTTTTTACTAATTTATAGAAAATACATTGAAAATGCAAATAAAAATAAAATTTATTGCAAAAATCTTCGATTTTTAAACTTTATATTATTTAAATATTCAAATAAAAGTTTTTATTAAATTTTATTAAATAATAAAGTAAACAAATTAATTTTGATATATTTTTAATTATTTGTGTTTTTTACTCAGAGTAAGGATTTAATTCAATTTATCTCCTAAATTTTTTTAGAAAGTATTCTGTTAACAATTATTTCCAATTTCATTAATAGATGAAAAGGATTATTCTGTTAAATTTTTTTAAATATCTACTGTACCAAGGATAAAAATGATGCTTTGAAAGATAATAAATTTTCATGGAATTACACCTGAAAACACGATCCGCAAAGTAGAAACAGTCGCGTTCCGTCAGACAGGAATGATACATTGACGCATGCAAACGCGTTCCAGAAATGCATCCCTGAGGCTTAGTAGCGTCATGTGCACATATCAAACTATATATGCATATGTATTTAAAATTAATTTTCTACCCTTGCTGCCTGTAACCTAGTTTTCTTAAGTCCAAAATAATGGACGATATTTCATTAAATAGTCATAAATGCCAGATGTGTATTTGTTATAACGATTGATTTATAATTATCTGACCAAAAAACGCAACTCGTCAAAACGATTCTTAATATTATAAGAGACTCAAACTTTGCGCATGAAGCAATGCTATTGTACAGCTATATGAACGGAAAGTGGTGCAAGTATACTTCCGGATGTTGGTGTGCAGAGCATCAGGGCATTGGCATCGATAGGTCAAGGACACACGTTTCTCTCTCTTTCTCTCTTTCTCTCTCAGGGTCAGGTCGACAAATCACCCTTTGTCGGGTGTACGTGCACCCGCGTCTACTCTGACACCCGTGGAAAAAAGGAATGAACGAGAGAGCATCCCCTGAACGGCATCCCTATCTGGTCGTACCGCCTGGATGCCGGAAAAAAGGCACAAATCGTTAGAGAGGGGAAAGAGATAGGCGAGAGAAAACAACGGGACTATTAATGTCCTTTCAGTGACAAATATTATCGACGTATATGAGCCACTGGTTTATCGCTGCTTATCTTATTTTTCTTTTATTGACCAAATTATGATGTATATTGAATTTAAATATTTATTTATGGAAGTTTTTTATTACGGATTATTCAATTCAATTGTTTATGTTTTTTAGGTAATTAATAAAATATTATACGCTAGCTCATTTTAGGAATATAAGAAGACAGTACATAAATCTTATAAATATATAAATGTGAATACTCTTTAAAAGAAATAAAATAAGCTTTTAATATGTATCTTTGTTAACTCATCCATTAAAATTCTTGAAAATTTCATCAAATGTATTTAAGATCTATTTCATTTTATCATTATTATATTTATAAAGTTAAATGAATTTCATTGCATCTTACTAGAAAAAGAATGAGTCATACTTTGCATAATTTATTGTGATTATTAAACATAAATGTAAATGTAATTACTGTACTATCTCAAAACAACTTATAATTGTCCACTTTTGTGTCAAAGTCGGATAAATTTATAATTATATTTATTTTTCATAAAATGTGTATTCAGATGTTTCCAAGGTTACTGATCATGGATTCAATGTCAAATAGTTCATTTACTTGAACTTTCACTTTCATCAAGAATAATCGAATTGACTGATAAGACAGATAAAAAATATAAATTATTAGAAAATTCGATTTATTAGTTAAAATATATTTCCAGTATGTTTAAAAGTTATGAGTTCAAGATAAGATTTATCGCTTAACTAGTTCTTTATTAATAAATATTAATGAGATTGATAAAAAATCAATTTTGAAACTTTTAGAATAATATCTAATTGTAATTTCACAAAAAATGTATTATACATTAACTTAATCAATATTGTATTAATATAGTCTTATTAACTAAATCATTGAATAGAAAATGAATATATATTCAATTTAAATTACTTTATTTATTTTGAAATGTTTGATTAGTATTATTCAAACAGTTTCAATTTAATTCATTATTTGAACTGTATTCACTAATAATAATTATATAAATAATAACTACATAATAATTATAATATAAAATTAAAATGTATTTGGAAATTATGCCTGAATAGATTATTTGTACTATATAAAATTTCATAATATCATACCAAAATTCTAAATTTAATCTAATAATTTCTTGGATTATACTAACTAAAGTACCTATATATTATATAATATGAATTTATTTTTTAATTATAGTTTCTTTTATGATTCTTGAATCTTAAAAAGAATTGATATTGTTAATTTAAATTCAGACATTTAACACTAATTTAACAAAATATATTATGTTAATAAATGAATATATGTCGATATTAAATCTTAATAATAAGTGATAATGTGTAATGTAATATTAATTATAACTAATTTGAATACAAATAGCTTATAATATAGAAAATTAAACAGTTGTCAATTATCAACTACGTATATTAATATTAGTTATAACTGTTTTTGGAATGCAAATCTACATTATAATAGTAACTGAAACTGATTTAGATTCAATGAATAATTTAGAATACTTTCAAATTAAATATAAATTTAATTAGAAATTATAATTTTTCAAAATAAATTTTCAATATATTTATCATATTTTTCTTTAAAAATTTTTTTGAAAATGTATAAATTAAATTTACAATAAACATAAATAACCATATATAATAAATAAAGTAAATGTATTATATATATGTAATTAAATCATTTATCAGTCTACAATTGTTCGTTCCATTCTCTATACGAATGAACTATGTATGCTAATATATCGTTCGAATACAATACACATGTATAATAAGTAGATTTTATAGCAAATAATTAATATTATCATACATATATAAGATTACATATGATGTAAAAGTATTGTATACCTATAAATTGTCACTATATGGTGTTGATTAGTATCTCGTATGTAATTGTATTTTAGTTAACTCATAGAATTTTCAATTATTTGTTTTCATAAAAGATATTTTATAAGGTACTAGTATTTCTTTTCTGTTTTTTTCAAATATTTTAAAGTAGACATAAAAAACGATTAATATCAGTTTAACGACAAAAATTATAGTGTTTATATATTTAGAAGTTTTATATAATATGTAAAACTGTCCAGTTTAGATTGCTTATGCAAATTACAACAGTATAATATTAAAGAAAAATTTTCAATAACGATATTGGTGTATTTGAAATGAATGTAAAGGAAATACTGTAAGTCTCTCCACCATCTGAATTGAAATTTTGATATCAATAAGATTGAAAAATTGCAAGGATAAAAATTCGAGATTCTTGGAAAGTAAGAGATTCTAATCTTACTATACGTGTCGTTAATATTTGCACTGTACTTTTATTATTAAGATTAAAGTATTGATTAGTACTTCCTTTATTATAAATGGATTATATATTATTTTGTAATGAAAAGATTGAAGCTTATTTGATGATTAAAATTTTATCTATGAATCAAATAAATTGAACATTAACTTGTGAATTTACAATATTATAAATGAAGATATATCATAGAAGTTATATATAATCAATTCCTTATTTTTATTTCAAGGTACATTTTAAATAGTGTACATATATATATATATAAACATTAATTTTTAAAATTTATTATAAAAATTATTTTACAATTTTGGAGTATTTATTATGGTATTAAATATAACGATAATTTTATATTATATTACTAAAAAATGTTATCTTATTTATGAATTAGTTTACTATATTTTTAAATAAATAGATATCAATTATAATTAAAATTAAATATACAGTAATAAAAAATAAATTACATTGTCGACTAATTTTAGACAGCGTGGATTTGAAAATATTAGATTAGAGAAATTATTTTATTCATAATTTTAGATTATTTTAAAAACTTAAGAAATTTTTAATTTTTTCATGTAAAATTAGATATGATATTGATATAAGATATTCAACGAATAATATTTTATTACTCGAGGAATATGGTAATGCAATTTCAAATGATTGTATTTATAAATATTTCAGATAATAATTTTTCAGGATGATACCTTATGTTATCGATTGTTAGTTAGATTTTAATATATATAAATGAATCCTGTTATATTCTAAAACATCATTTAATTAAAAAATTAGTAATATTAAATCAGACTTATACATTATACGCAAATGAAAGAGAAGTTCGTCCAATTTTAGTTGACCTATATTACGTATGTAGAAGGTCAATGAGACTTCGTGCTAAATCTTTTCGTTACTCCAGAAAATATGCCTTTTCATTTTATTGATTTAATAAACAATGATTTACATACTGAAACAAAATTCCATACATTATTACTTTATAGAATATGACAACCAGTTAGGTTACAAATTCCTTTTCTAAGTTAGCTATTAAAAGGTAAAATCTAAATGTACGTGTATATTCTAAATATAAACTTAGATTTTGACACCATAAACACATATTTAACTCTGTTACATAATTATAACTTTGAATATTATTCTTTAACAATATTAATAAAATATTCTTAATGAATATTTTTGGATATAAATTATTAATATTTAAAGTATTAGTAGCATAATATACATAATTTTTTTAAAATCAGTTGGAAAAGTAATTTATATAAATTAATTAATTTAATGTAGATGTTTTTATCTATTGTTTAACTTTATATTGTTATAAATGTGAAATTTCTTAAACAGTAAAATTTAGTATCAATGAAAAATTCTATTATAATTTTTATGAGAATTAGGTAAAAGTCCCTTGTCTTAAATGCTTACAATATATTTTATGGTAGAAGAACTTGAATGATCGAAAAACAAATTATACAAAAAAGTTTAACCAACGGAGAAAAACAATGAAGTTTTTTAATTAAAAAATATTATTTTGAAAGCTATTCAAAATAGTTGTATAAAAAAATGAAAATTTTTTTTAAAATACGTAATTTACTCGAACTGATGTATCATAAACGTATTTATGGAAAAAGCTACCATTTATGTTTTTCTGGAAAGTGTGAAAAATAAATGATTGAACGAGGAATTTAAAAGTAAATGCTAATAATGGGATTACAATAAAATTTACTTAAATATTTTAATATATTCATTAGATACATAGTACCATTCTAACTGATTAAATTTTTTAATGTAGTGTTCCAATTATAAAAATATGAAAATCAATTGTTATTATTGATCTTGTTATCATTATCTTTAGATAAGATTTTAATATTATTTTAAAAATAAAATAATATCTCAAGTTATTTAAAAAATTCTTAAATAAAATCAAAAATAGATACACATAATTTAAAATTTTAAGAGTATTTGTGAGTATTTAAACTTTTTTTTCTTTTAATGATTTTTACATTTTTCTGTATTGCATTAACTTTTTTAAAATTTTTTATTTTTTACAAAATATTACACATTGCTTTAAAATATGTATTTATACGTTGTTATAATAAAATCTGCGATTATTTATTTTACAGTTTTCAAAGTTCTTCATAAACATATTATTGAAGTTATGGCTCCATTATTTAAACGTTGAAAATTTGTAAATAAAAAGCAGGACATAATAATTTTGAAAATAGCGTCCTGAACTTTTAGAACGATTTTACTGCAGTAATTTATTGATAAACTTAATTTAGTAAATAATTATATTAATTAATTTATTAAGTATGATAATAAATAATTTTATACGATTTTTCGTTTTCATATTACGAGTTAAATTATTGCAGATTATTTAGAAGAACCGATATAAAAGTGAAGATTAAATTGTTGATATACGAATACTTAATACACAAATTAATAGATTTGTATTTTAGAAATTCAATTAAAATTAAGCGTTATATTAATAATCTATTAAATTTAATAGTTTTATATCGCTTCAGCGAATTAACAAAGAAGAATTTAACTTATTACGTAAATTCAAATAGCTTTTAAATAAAATCTAAGTCCATATAAAGTGCAATCACAAAATTGACTAGGATATAGTATGGAATTTTATTCGTGTATCGGCTTGTACCGAATGAGTTTAATACAAAAATTTGCTCAACTATCGATTGCCTTTTATCTGCTTTAAAGCCATCGTTTCGTTAACGATACATGAAAAACCGTGTGAGAGAAAAAAATAGTAGAGGCATCAAGCACCATTTACCCAGTTGACATAAAATAAAAAAAGCGAGGAGGATAAAAAAAATCGAGAGAGAGAAAAATCCGGGAAAATCAACCTTGAGTAATTCGTTAAAACGTAGTGAGGATCGAAGAGGATGCACTCACTCGCGAACCAGAGAAACCAACGAAGCCCACTTGTGTTGTTTTACACGAGACGCACAACTGTGTATATGTGTGTGTTAGAGCCCGGGCCTGTGTAGATGCGTGCGTGCGGGAACACGCGTGCGTTAGTGTCGCGTGCGTCGCTGTGTCTATTTAATAGCACGACGTTCTCTCTCCCTCTCTCTCTCTTTCTCTCACGAGTAAGAGACAGAGAGTGAGAAAGCTCGCGCGTAAATCCGTTGCCACGTACGTACGTTAAAGCTTGCGCGCGCGTCTGTACGTGACTCTCGTTTTCGTCGGAACGCCCGTATAGAAAGCGAAACCGCTTCTACCTACATTTTCGCCCATTCACCCAGAGAGCGGCCGTAGCGGTTTGCGAAAAAAAACCAATGCAAGAGAGAAAAATAAAAGGGAAAAAACGAGCTTGCGAGCTTGCGAGTGAGAGTGAGGGAGAGAGAGAGAGTGTCGGATTGAATGCGAGCGTCCGCGAAAAAGAGAAAGAGGAAAGGAGGGACAAATTGCTCGAAAAAGGCAGGAAAAAGCGAATCGCAGTCAGTACACGTCGAGGGACAGAAGCAAAGGAGAAAGTCACAAAAATGATGATTAGACAACAAAGCGTGAGAAAAACTATGTTCAAGAGATGTATGGTGTGAAAATAGTGCACAAATACAAATGTATGCTATCGAGTACATCGCAATTGAAGTAATTTTTATCGCTACCGTTATTTTTTAGAAAATAAATAATAACGTTATCCAAGTATTTACTTAACAGAAAATTGTTGTTTATAGGGTTATTTATTTATAATGAAAATATTCAAATTTATTCAAATTTTTTGAAAAATGCACACTTGGTAAATATCTGTGAATTTATAATAATACAAACAATATAATACAATAAAATTCAGAATTTATTCCGAATAATTATTGGAGAATAAATATAATTAATGAAATTTTCTATATTTTTAACAAATGTTGCAAATAAAAAGATATTTATTGTATAAGATAAAAAAAAAAGATAAAAGAGTATTAAATATTTTGTAATTTTCTCCATTCCTTTGTCGCGTGTATATATTATATTTTGTCCCTTTGAAGTACAGACTTTATTTGTTCTCTTGATTTAACTAAAAACATTTTTATATAATTTTCCGAGATTGAATATTACGAACCGAGAGTAAATATTATAAATTAAAAATAGCGATACTTATATGATAAAATATGATTGGGTATTAAATTTTTGGTTAAATTTAAAATTCGCGATCGATATTCAACTTTCTTTGTAAGCGGCACAAATTTCATTCTATATTTAAAAAAAAAAAAACGGACTTTCATTACTGAAATATACAATACATTTTATAATTACTTTCATATAATAATTTTTATGTCCGTTAAAATTAATAAAGTATTAGATTCCAAATTTATCCAATATTTTGAAGCTGATTTGTCTATAAGCTTGAAAAGCGCTATTCAAGGATAAAATATTTTATATTCGGATAAAATTTTTCAACGATTTAAGGTTTTTTTAAGAATTGAAAATGTTGAATAAAATGTTTGAAAAATTGTTTTAAAAACGCGATATTTGAGTTACAATATTTAAATACAAAGGGAAAACGGTGATAATGAGATATCGGAAGAGAAAACGAAAGGGAGAAATGTTCGAGAGGAAACGGAGGTGTAGATAAGATTGAAAAACACGTACGATCAAACTCGAAGATTTATGGTAGCAAGATTAATAAAATAACGAAATGCGTAAAATATGAATAGAGGGCATACAGTCTGGTACAAGACCGTGAATACGGAAGATAGAAAAATACGTAATGAAAATGTTAGCACAGGAAGAATAAAGATTTAAAGGAATCGCGAAAAGTATAGGTAGGAGAAAAGGGGAGTTCGCAGCGGAAGATATGGGAGAGAGTGTTTCATTGCGCAGTGTAAAAAGGGAAAGGGCAATGGATCCGTTGCCAGGGATGAAGTACGTAGGTATTGATCTATTTAAAGCCTAGAGTACCAAACGAGGTCCTTATTAAAAAGCCGAGTGAAACAAGGGTAGCTCTGCTCCGTTATAGCCGAGCGTCTACTTGTACATATACCCGCACACCCTCCGACGGTTTTCTCTACTCCCGCGCCTCGCTGACGTTCTCTCCATATCTCCCTACTTTACCTCTCCCGACCTTTTCTCTCCCCTCGCTCGCGGTGCGGTGTGTCGTGCAGGTATAAGGAAAAAATATCTCCCTTCGCGCTCGGCTTTTTCTCTTCCGTTGACACGACACGCACTTTGCGACGGAAAGCCGTGATTTGTAAGTTTTAGTTATGAATTTTTAAAACGATTGGTAGCGGTTCCTTCGCGGTAATCCGCGCTTTTGAGTATTCCGTCGTAACCCATTCCTAATCTTATATCTTCGATAAAATCCAAGCTCAACGACCAAGAAATCATAGTACGATTTCCCGCTCGAAGGCGTTACTTCCATGGGAAGATTCCATAACCGTTTCTGGCGATCGGAAAATTTTATTTTTTAATTCGATCGATTTCAATTATATCCACCTCTCGCCAACTAGTTCTCGATCTTCTCGAACGATCAAAGTCGATACGAGAGTTACACCGTTCGTTTCGATAACCGCGGTCGATCCGTCGCGATTAAAGTCCGATAAACGATCGAGAAATATTTGTAATAAATTATCGAGAATTTAGATCGCTTCGATGGTCAGTTTGGGGAGGAATATTCAAGAGCGAAGTCGACGATCGAGTTTCCGTTACGGGAATGCGTTAATCCGTTCGATCGCACGAAAAAAATTGTTGTCGTCGAAACTTGCACGCGGAATAAAAGGAACGTTTGAAGTATGGTCTCGAACGAATCATCGATAATAACGAATAACGAATAACGAATAACGAATAGCGAATAACGATAGAAAGCCGCGGAGGGTCGCAAAAAGGTGTCTTTTTTTAGATAAACGTAACAATGCCGATCATTATCACAAAATGACGTCGTGATTATTCTATCCATCCTTTCGAAAAGCCATTGTTAATGTAATCCCTGCAGCAGACGTAAAAGCTCGTGCGCTCGCGTCCGGTAATTTTCGCAAACGCGAATATCAGTTTACGTGAAACGCGAGTTTTATTACGTGCACACAGAGCGACGGGAGTGGCGAAGAGGGGCAACGGAGGCATAGGCAGCGAGCTCGCGCGAAACTTTGCGAGTGACAGGCGCCGCCCGGCCCTCCAAATCATAATTTGCTTTTTTATTTTATCGGCCGAGCGGAAAACGTAACCGAGCCCCGCGCGCGCGCGCCCCGAGAGAGGGAGAAAAATTGCGACAGAGCAATAGCGAGCGCGCGCGCGCGCGCGAGGGACACGTCGAGAGACAGAGAGAGAGTGCCTCGGAGAGAGGAGTTCGACACGGGCGGGAGCTTTCGAGGGCTGGAGCAGCAACGGCGGCTAGGCCAAGCCAAGCCTCGGCGCGGCCTCCTCCTCCTCCCCCCGACCCGCTAGATATAAAACCCGCGATTTTAAAGCATTTTAGTATCGATCCCCTTTTTTAGCACTAGTCGCGGGGCTTTCTATTGGCGGCGGGGTTGTACCGGCGTAAGCGCGAGGTGGGGGTTGATTTCTCCCGTCGCTCTGTCTCTCTTTCTCTCTCGCAAGCGCTCGGTTTTCCCGCGGCGCTCGCACCGGCAGCAGGGATGAGCAGAGACAGAAAGGGAAAGATAAAAAGAGGGAGGAAGCGAGAGGGACGGAGAGAGAGCGAGAGAGAGAGCGAGGAAACTAGAGAGTTAGAGAGAGAGAGCGTGTGCGTGCCGCATAGTTACGCGAGATGTATAAGTGCGTAAATGCATAATAAAATTCATGTAGCGCACGGTGTATACGAAGGAAGGAGATAGAGGTAGATTCGACTGACGCGAGGGAACCGCGCTTTTACATTTCACCCTCTGATTTTACTGTAGGAGCGAAAAACATTCGTTCATGATACTGGGAGTACTTTTTCTCGTAATCGGACTTCGATCAAATTAACGAAATTAGTTAAATATTAAATTCATTGATTAGGGCTCATTAATTTCACTCGGCAGCTTGATTTTTTTAAACGGGCGTCGTTACCGGTTGGTCCTACGAAACGCGAAAAAAAGAAAATTCGAGCTTACAAATTTTTCGATATCCTGCATTTTCTAGGCCTCTCCTGGTTATGTAAATATGCAGCTTTTGTATAATTCAAGCTTTTAAAAACAATAAATATCGCGGTACGTTTCATTTTAATTTTTTAATTTTATTTATATTTATATTTGGTAAAATATTTTTATTTTAATTGAAAATCAAAATCAATATCAATTTTAGGATTACTTGTGTAATTAAGATTCGTCTGTTTTTCGATTAAACCTTTCATTAAATTTCCATATTCGTTTAAAAAATGTACATAATACGTTTCTATTGCTTAGTACTTTGTAACTCTCTTATGATTTCATCTACCAATGAAACTTAAATGCGAGCAAAATTCGTTTTTAAAAATATAATATATTATAAATTATGAAATATGTATGAAATCCAATGAGATTCGTTAATACCGAGATTAAACATCGCTGTTTTTTAATTAAATTGAAAATAAATTAGTTTGTTAAATCTATGAATATTTATGTGTATTTATAATTTATGCATAAATGTAAAAAGCTGAAAATCCGAAAGAAGTTTTTTTTTTAAAATAAAGTATCCATAAATATATCTAATGAATTAATTATAAATGTACATATAGATGAAATATAAAATTACGAAAGCTTAATCTATTATTTTTGCGTATAATGAGTAATATTAAAAATATTTAAAAAAAACATCCTTATAGATTTATCTAAATTAAATACCTCGTACCGATTGTAATCTTTTGCGGCTTAATTATACTCTAAAAACAAAAGTCATCCATAAATTTCCTCTCTATCTCTCTTTTTATACGTATCCGATGAAGCGCTCGCCGCTATAAATGTTAGTTATCGAAACTAGTCGAACTTTGATACGTGATATTCTCCGTGAACGATTTAATAACGAAGAACTATAATTGTTTTGATGACTAGCGTTTGCGGCGATAAGCGGTTTATCGTGTCTCCCAAGTATCCTCGCTATTACGCACGTGAGATTCGAGAGCAACGGAGCTCCGGATAAACGTCGGTCTACTCGTAATTCCACCGATGCCTCCAGCGTTTAAAAATTCCACGGATTATTAGGCTTTTCGTAATGGGAAAAAGAACAAGGAGGCGGTGTAGTGACTTTGCGCGGACTGATGGTACCAAGACGGGAAGCTGGTACGAGGGGTAACGCACGAACCCCCTTTTCCATCGCTCTCGCAGCTTTCAAGAATTTTCCCAGTAAACAAGCCCAGCGGGGCGCGGTAAAGAGCCTCTTTAAAAAAATAATACACCCACCGAAAGATGAAGACGGAAGCGAGGTGAAAACGGCCGGCTACAGCACGTCCGAGCGCCTCTCTCTCTCTCTCTCTGTTTCTCTCTTCGACTCCCTCTCTCAGCCTTTTACCGTGTACGCGCACGCACGCGGGATACGAACCCTCCCGATCCGCCGCGGGCTCCTGTCGCTCGTTCACCCTTTTTCCGTTCCTTCTTCCTGCACGCGCTGTTGACCGTCGAGCGCTACATCCTCTCCTGCCCTCTTTTTCTATTAATAGCAAAAGGCAAGCGAATAAGCAAGCAAGCGCGCTTTCGCTCGTCCGTTCGCTCGTTCACCCTTCGAAGGGAGTAAAGTTCTGCAAGGAGAAGAGACCGACTGCGTAATACTCGCACGCGTCCGAAAATATATACGAGAGAAAGTAAGAGAGCGCGCGGAAGAGAGAGAGGGAGAGCGAACGAGAGAGAGAGAAATTTTAGTCCGCACCTCGCCTCTTTCTATTCGTGTTCGCTTATTTTTCCTCTTTTTTTCCGACCCTCACACCTGCCGATTAAACGCGTTACCGCGGGAAATTCTGAAACGGAGATTTTCACGCCTTTTTTTTTAATTTTGGTTCTACATGTACACATTCGCAATGTTTCTGTTTGATATTCGGTTTTTGCTAGTTACCACTCCACGCCATTTTATTTATTATTATAATGCTCCGATCGATTATATTCAAATTTTTATTGTTATAAAAACACTTGAAATGCATTTATTTACGTGCACGATTGCTATCGTTAAATCTAAATAGATAATATTAAATTGTAGTACCCGGTCAAAGAACAACATTGAATAACGAATGAGCTTTATTTCAATTAGAATTGTACCATAAGATTTTACTCCAGTTTCAAAAAATAAAAAAACCGAGTGCGATTTTAAATTATAAAAATGTAGCTTATGCATAAATAAATTAAAAAATAAAATGAAATGTAATGTAAATTTACAATGTTTCAAAATTATTCCGGGGTAAAAAATTTATTACGCGGATGAACTGTAAATAATTTATATTCGGTGGCACTAAAAATAGTCGAGATAATTTAAAAGTGACAAATAAAAATAGTAGAGCAAATGTAAAATTATTGATATTTTGCTTAAATCGAAGTGAATTTGATTGCATGGCGAGAGAATTGCATTGTGGAGTAAATTGTTTCTTAGCACGTATGAATCTAACTTATGATATCTCTGACGAGCCATCGATCAATCTTTTAATATTTTCATTTGAAAGCAGCTTTCGATGCACGTATAAAAATAGTTATCAATTTAATTAATGCTTCAGTTTTTTATTAAAACAATAAAAAAATATTATAGACAGGAATTAAAAAAATTTTAGTATTAAAAACTCGATTTAATATTAATTCTATCGAAAATTCAGCATCAAATGTTAATGATGATTTTAAAAATATTTTATAGAAATTAATAAAGTATATCTTGTACACTAAAATAAAATGTTAAAAGTTTTATAATATTTTATGTTTTTTTATTAATTCTAAACATATTTATTATTATTATTCTTATATTGCATTTAAATAGATTTTTTATTAATAGAAATATAAAAAAGGTTATTTCGGTATATTTTTCTCAAGTAATAAATCTGGTATTAAAATAAAAGAATTTGTCACGGTCTGTTACTAAGTGATACCATAATTACAATTAGTTGAAAAATTTAATAATATCGAAGCAAAAATCATTTATATATGCAAATGTTAGTTCAAATTAATGATTATTTAAGATAATAATCACTTGCATCGAGTATAAGTATACACTTATTTTACGTTACAAAAATTTATATTAAAATTTGCATAATAAATTGATGTATTTTAAAGAAAAATAAATTACTTTATATAAAAAATTAAAATAATAGGTTTGTAAAATATTTACAAAATTATATTTCAATAGCATAATTTTAATATTTTAATAATCACATGTCATCATGTAACTATTCAGGAATGGTCTATTTATGCGTTACATTTATATTTGGTTATACAGTTTTTTCGTAGTTTTAATTTTGATTTAATCAAAATATGTGACATCTAAAAGATGATTCAAGTAGCTGAAACTCAAACGATCAGTTATATTACAAAGTTTTGTTGATTTTCAATTTTCAATAAGTTGATTATATTGGATTGTTTCTTTGTATAGCGTAATAAATGTTTTGTTTTTTTATTATTATCGGCGAGCGCTATCAAAATTTAAAAAAATGAAATTCTTTACTCTCGACAAAATTTTATAAATACCTGTACGATTTTAATTGGTTATTTATTATACCCTATAAAAAAATTTGAAATGTAGAAAATTTTTTAAAACTGAAATTTAATACGTAACGGTTGATTATTAAATTGAAGAGAAATTGTCAACTTAAAAATACCAAACGTTAATTATCATGTAATGTTAAAAAAACAAAGAAATATAGTAAGCGATTGCATTCTTGATAATATTCTTTAGCGTACTACACCTACTCTCGCTAATGACCAACGTTTGCTTTAAAGATTAGTGGATTTGACCTATAAACGAGCAGAGCTGGAATTAATCTCTATTCGTTGAACGTTAAGAACGGCCGCTAAATACCTCATCAACACGTAAGGATTTCACTGTGTAAAAGTCCGTAATTTCGCCATCTGACTTTTGCAGCATTTGTTGGATCATCAATGTCAAGTGTGAGTACAGTTTAAAGCATAAATAGCATTATGAAGTAATTTCTTTAACATTTTTTTCTAAAGCAGTTGCATTTATTTAACAAAAAATGAGATACTACGAAGCAAACGAATAAACGGACTTGAATACGCTTAAAAAATAATAATTTAAAGATCAGATGTCAAAAGCGACGTACGTTTCTGCAGATAATACTTTTGGCGTGCACGTAAACTGTGTATTTTCTGCTTAGGGATAGATGTCCGAACCAAATTTATACGGAGATTTATTAAAGAAATAAACATTTAAAGAATAAGAATGGATACAGTGTTAGACAAATACTTTGGAAAAAAAACTTTGCTAAGTTATATCTGTATTTCCATAACTACAATTTGAAAAAAATATGGAGGGAACGTCGGTCGTAAATAACGTACATTAAGCCCATTAACTACTTAAAATTCATCGCATAACGTAGGGAGAACCTTTATGTATCCCTGAAACAGTAACGCAACTATTGTCTCTGACTTCCCCGCATAGAGAAGATACTTCGAAGAAGACGCCCTTCGCGATAGAACTCGAAAAAGACAGACATTGAAACGAACCAGAGTCGAACGAGCTTCGTAGAAAGACAGACACAGGACTTTCATTTCGCGAGGACTTTGCGCGGGGAGGAAGGATAGAAAAGAAGAGAGAAAGAGAGAAAGTGAAAAAGCGAATGTATGAAAGAGTGAGAACGAGAGAGGGAGTGAGAAAAAAAGAGATAGAAGGAGGGTAAAGTCCCTCTATAGAAAAATCCATAAAGTTATAAAATGTGCGGAGAGCGAAATAGTACGTACCGCGCAGATTAGTTATGAAAATATAAAAGGACCAACGAGCGAGTAGAGAGAGAAAGAGAGAGAGAGAAGCTAGATGGTGGGGCACGGACAGAGCGAGGGTGACGTCGCGGCAGAACGGATGAGGGTAGCTGAGAGGGCTCAACTTTTCCAGCTCGTACCCTTCGCCCTCTTCCTCCCTCACCATTTTCTTGGCTTCTGTAACGTGGCTTCGCTCGCCTCTAGCCTCCTCTTTTCCTACTTCTCTATCTCTTTCTCATTTTACTTGTCTTCTTTTCTCGTGATTCTCGGTTTTAGAACCAGGAAGAGAGAGAGAGCCAAAGATAGGAAGAAAGAGATAATGAGTTACGTTCACTCTTTTTTATCTCGTGCGTTTGTAAACCACATTTGAATTGGCATTTTTAGCGATCTTAAAAATACACGGGATTTCTAACTATGAAAGTGCCACTGCCCCCGGTCTTTTTTCTTTCATCTCTAAAATGAATAAATATATTATTTTATTTTTGTTAATCACGAAATAGTATTTGGTTTAATCCTCGCGGTAAACTATTGAGATTTCTATTCGCCAGGAGTAAACGAATTAAGGGAAAATATCTTAATCGCTCAAATTATAATCAATTGCAAAAATAGCTTTAATGTATACCTATAGTGTTTACATTAAAATCCTAAAAAGTTCGAGTACATTACTTTGGTAATTTCACCAAATATATAGCCATGGAACGCTTTATCGAGAATGTACGTACTTTATACACGACTCGAAATTGGAAGTCATAGTCGAGCAAATGCCTCGTAAGTTTGAACTAACTAATAATTTGTATATTTATAGACACGGAATGATACCGAGATACCGTATTAATATCATATTTTTTTTATTCGAAAAAAAGAATATTGGTGTAAACCCATTAATTACATATGTTTTTCTAATCGTATTTCATTGCCGAGAAAAATAATTTTACCGTCATTTTTAACTTCACTGCTAGAGAAATAAATATTTAAATTTTTTTATGGCATTCTTTGAAACGTCAACGTTATTAAAACCGATGTTATATTTTTAAGTCGTAACGTAGCCGTATAACCATTTTTAAAAGGAAGTATAAAGATAAAGCAGAACGGTCTAAAAGATGAAAGTCTAAGAAGTAAGTATCGATTTCATCTGTGAAGATATTCGAGGCTTCAACAACTTTTTCGATAAAACTCAAAAGAACTCATCCCCTTGACGGAATCCAATAGCGAAAGATAGATCGAAGGAAGAAGATTCGCGATGGTTTCCTTCAAGCATTGTAACTCAATAATTTATTTGTGGAACTGAAATTATTTTGAATTTTTTTCCGAAGTTTCGCTTCGAGCGATCGATTCGTATTCCAGGGCCCTATTTTCCAATAATTTCAAAAATTTGCAAACAATTGTAAGCATATATGAAAATTACGTATTCGAGATACTTTAGAACTAAAGCAAGTTTCTACGGTAAAGTGTATTCGAATTCAATCGTATACGTATGTATAAAAG
Source organism: Dolichoris vasculosae (assembly GCA_018907195.1). Lineage (NCBI taxonomy): Eukaryota > Metazoa > Arthropoda > Insecta > Hymenoptera > Agaonidae > Dolichoris > Dolichoris vasculosae. Next base: position 6,810,080 of record JACCHY010000009.1, on the reverse strand, counting down.
TAAAATGAAAAGGGGAAAATATGTTGGTGAAGATTTTACGATAGTGGATAAATGACCATCTTGCAATCAAGCATATCATTTTGCCTTTTCTTCTCCCTAAAGTATCGAAGCGTGAACATAGGTTTTCTCTACGTAAAAAGAAGAAATGGCTTCATTCAGCAAACAAGTGGAATCATTATCGTGCCCATAAAGACGTTGTTTTCTCACCCGTCGATTCGGCAACCCTCCTGTTTATGTGAGGCAAGGTCGAACCAGTTGTTTTGCCGCTACCTTCCATCCCTAGATCTTCTATACGTGCGAACCGTATGCCGTTTTATAGCACATCTTAAGAAGTAAATATTAATCAAATTTGCATAATTTCTTTTCTTCCCTGTCAGTAGAATTTTTTTTCGGACTATATTTTTCGGCCGTTAATGCAATTGAACAATTAGATCGACGATTGGAGGAGAATCGGGGGAACGTTGAACGGAACGAAACGTTTAAAAATCTCTTTCAATCAACGAATAAATACATTTAATCGCCGATCGGTTCAAATATTATTGTGAAAAAATTTCGATTCAAAGTTCTTCAAATTCAATGGATGTTTCGAGGATAGAGAGAGACGGACATCGCGCAAAATCTTTCAGACATAGATAATTTATTCACGTTTGGTTACTTGAGACAAGAGGCGTTTCATACCATAAAACACAAGCCCGAAATTCCGCAATCTTATCGAAGCTGTAGATTCATTTGTCAGAATAGCTCTTGTGCGAAATAACTATACGCGATATCGCGAACTTCGGCAACACCGGTGTGCTTCATGCATAATTCAATCAGAGTTAGACTAGAAACGTCAATACAGCTCGCAGATTATTTCTTTTCCCGGGCTGCTACATTCCCCGTCTCTCTGTCTCTTTCTCTCTCGCTCTTCCGCCTTCACTACCCCCAATCTATCCTCCTCCTCTCCTCTCTCACTCTTCCTCTCTCTCCCTGCTCGTCCGTCTATCCGCTTCTCTTTTTACCGTCGCTAAAACTCCCGCCCTAATTTTCTCCCTCTCGCTCGCGCTCATTGAAACGATAGCGCTCGTGCTCTAAAAAGAGCGAGAGAGTACCGGCGAAAAAGGAGGCAGCGAGGAAAAAGGATAAAGCGGAAGAGAGAGAGTGAGAGAGCGAAAGAGCGGACTCGCTCGCTCTCTCTCCTCTCCCAACGCCTAGCTCCCCTTGCCTATTCATTCGTTCATCCCCACTCGGGCTTCTTTTATATTTTAATCAACTAATTCTGCGCACTGCGTACATTTATTGCGCCCTTTCGGACGCGTCGGCTGCCGGACGCCGCCCGCGCTTATGTACACGTATACACAGGGCCGCACACACACGTACACATGTATACGTGGGTCCGCGCGCGTGGCCGCGACCATTCCACGTTTTAATTGCGAGATGAGGCTCGCCGCTGATTCGATGGGACTTTTTCCTGGCTGGCCAATGAGAGCTCGATCATCGGCGTACGAATCGAGCGTTATACCCTTGTGCGCTCGTCAAGTCCTCGGGGCCGGTCAATTTTTCAGCGAATTTTTTTCCCTACACCTCCCGCTTTCTCGCGAGACATATTCGCTTCCTATTATCTGACACCCTTCGTACTTAGTCGCTGTCGACCCTCTGGTTCCGATCGGCAGGAATCCGGTGTCGCATCGCTTCGATTTCGTCGCCTTGACTGTGATGGAGGAGCCGGTGAATTTCGGTTATCGCTCGGTGGTACCGAGGGGGATCGTTTCGAATTCGCTGGCGGTCGAATTTTCCCCGATCGATCAACGAGTGCAAAGCGAGTTTTGCGTATTTGTTTAATTGCTGGATATCTCTTTGATGAACTTATAGAGCACTTGCTTTTTTCATTTTATCAACGCGCGCGAGTAATAAACATCGTTTTTTAAGCAATCGTTTATATCTACTTTAAAAAATATGATTTTCGACTCTTTCTAGTTGGATTAACGGCGTGTCGAAGTCCCTTTATTTTTCGATTCTATTTTTCTTTTCATTTTTGAAGTATCGAGAGATAACCAGCGATGGTAACGAGAATATAAAATTTGATTCTCGATCATTCGATATTTATATATATTTTCATAGGTGTTTTTAATTTACTACGATATGTTGTCGTGTCACATGCATGTAGTATAAAATCTATTTTTAATACACTAGGAAAGAAGTTGAGCTCGTTAATTTTCTATCTTCCGTATAAAATCCTACACGAAACGTAAATTCAATTTCGCATCGAATGATTTACTTATTATGACTACTTTTTATGTGTTGTTATTTATCTATATAGTAATATTATTAAAAAGCTTTCCTTCAGCAGTTTCATTCATTTTTTTATTAGTTAAAAAATTTTTGATAAAATCGAATTATTAGTCATTTAAAAGTTTTAGGTTTATTCTATTGCTTCGTCATAAACCAATTGTAATAAATAAATAATGTTATTAATATTCATTTATGTTATTTTTATTTTTTAATATAAATGTTTTAAAGTAATAAAATAAAATGAGCACAATATAAAGTTTTTTTATTATAGCAATATATAAGTATAAAATGAAAAATTTATAATACGCGTATAATTCTGAAAAATAAAAAATTCCGTATTAGAACATAATTTTGAATAACAGAAAATTAAAGGAAAAATATTTTTAAAGATAAAATTCATATTTTAATTCTAGTTTAAATCAAGGAAATTGTAAAAATAAAAATCTTAAGATTTGGTAAATTTTTGAACATAGTTAAAACTTTTAATTATATAATTAATTTTTAATATTTTTATTTAAATATTGATCTAAAATACAACAAAGATTTAATAATTATAAAATAAATGATATAAAATAAGAAACAATAGTGATAATAAATTATAGAGTTTACATAATATTATTTAGAGAAATTAATTTTCAAGTATTTGAAATTACAAAATTTATTTAACAAAATTCAACATTAATAATTATTGAAGATAATTGATGGTATTGTATTCAAAATAAAACATTGCGTAAATGTGGATAATAAAATTAATTATAAGAATGCTTTAGTAATGAGAAATAATACGTTGATTTTAATGTAATAAAAAAAATTTAAAGATGATTTCCATCAAATTACTGTATATTAATGGCATAAGGAAACGAATATGATTCTAATGACCAGACTTGAAAGTGAATCTTAAATTTTACACGAGTAAATGAAAAGTAAAACGTCCGGATTGCATTACTTTTTTCACTAATAGTTTCCTTTGCCAACCCATTTGTAGGTGCCTTTAATCTAGCTTTCTACAAAGGTAAGTTTCCCATGTGTATAAGTGAGAGCCTTTTTCAAGCCTCGTCATTTGCATATCAAGCGACTTGAGTCTGAGTATGACTCGCACGTAAAAGCTTACGTAACTTCCACCTTTCTGTATATCCGTCTCTTTTTATCTACCTATCTTATAAAGCACGCATGAATACGTACAGATGTCATATATGTACATGCATTCATACAAACATGCAGGGCTATCCATTATAGTCCCTTCTCTCTCAGCAACCTCGGAGATGTTTTAAATGTCCTTTGTATAAAGGGTGTGAAAATATTTGAATAGAATTTCACTTGTATTATTTTGAAATGTATTCAATTTTTCACGGTGATTTCAAAAAATTATTTATGAATTACTCGTTGCTTTAAAATTTTTATACTATATGTATTTAGTAAAATTTAATATGTTATAAAAAAATTGTTTGTTTTAACAAAAAAAAATTTAATACAGAGTTCAAAATAATAAAGGATTACAAAAAATAATTTCTTTTACAAGTGCAATCACAAAAATGTATAGTTGAAGTGTTAGTAATAAAATATTGCCATTTGTGTTTTTCTTTGTTACTTTCATAAAATAAATAATACCATAAATAGTATCGATATTTTAGTTTCAGTTCATTTAATTTCCAATAATACGTAGAGTAAAACTTTGCAGTTACAGCACCACAAGAAAAGTTATAGATAATTGTATACCTGCTGCATATGCATTTGCTTATACGTATGTCCGCGTGTGTGTTTATTATGCTCTTCTAATAGAAGAATATTATATATGCATCGAAACTCAATGGCTCGCATTGTAAATTATAATATGCTACAAAAAAAGTATAAAACATATTTTATAAATAAACATTTTTCTACTACTCTTTTAGATTTTGTTAGCAGTATTTTAATTAATTAGCATAGAAAAGTTTTAGCAAAGCTTAATTTTTATCCATTCGGAGGGTCAGTTCAAATACAGCCTTTTATCAAATCTAATTAAATATATTTTATTATTGATTATAAAATAAATTTTAGTAATTCAATCGTTATTTCTATGTTTTCTTGAAAAAGAAGAATCACGATAAATAGTGCTTCGGTATGATCTACATACATATATTTTTATAGCGTGTCAATTTTTTTTTAAATTTTGCGAGTAAACTGTTAAATTGCCGCGTTTAATAGTCATTGATATAGAATGAATTACTTTTTAAAATATTAAATACAAAATTTTATAGGCATTTGCATGATAATATTCTATATATTGTCGTTAAAAAAAATAAATAAAAAATTACGCGAAAAAAAGTTATTTTATTACTTTATAAACCATTTGAATGAATTTTTATGAGAGGGACCAGTAGTTTAATAAAAGTAACGATTTCTTTAAATATACATTTATGGAATTATTTTACTATCTACGCAACATTTTATAATTTTATATTATTTTATTTCGGTTACAGAATTATTCGAACGTAAGATAATATTAAAAAAAAATTTCGAGTATTTAAAGATTTGAATAATATTTGTTAATAAGAATAATTTATATATGCGAATTATGTTTGATCAAAAGCGAATGTTATATTTCTATCGCAAGGCTCTTCCAAAGCGAGTCACATTTTAATACTATTGAATTATGATTAATAGCATATATATCTATATATTTTATTCTATGAAAACAGTCGCTAATAGTATCAAGAAAAAAGTGTAAAGAGATAAAATTGTAGTTCTAAGTACTTATTATTATTAAACCAACTAATGAGTGCTGATTGCTATTGAAGTAGCTGTAATTTCGGGAATATATGCAAAAGGAAACACTTTTCATCGCTTGGGTAATCATGTTTCATTAAAATTTATTTTAGTGTTCTGTATTATGTTGAATCAACGTGCGATTGTTTGGAATTATTTGCCTTTTCATGCAGAAGATCATAGCTTAAAAGCAACCTGTTATATACCCCCGACAGCTCAGTCTGTGGTTGCTAGTTGTGGAATCAGTCGCTAGCTAATGGTGCTCAACGTTTATATGGAGTATCATAAATTAGAGTCGATACAAAAATCTATCAACGATTTTACACGCGAATCCGTATGATTTCTCAAAGCGTACTTTTTTACCGTCTTTTTGCATTTACTTTTTACCGTCATCTGCACGATTAATTTATTATAATTTTCATACTTATAATTCTTTCACTCAATTGATTTTATTTCGTTTTATTTCAAAGTATAATTTAATTAATAATGAAATTTATTTTCTTTGATAATTGTTTTGAAACATTTATAATATAAGCATTCCATATTGATCAACTTTAGGTTAAATATAATTCTAAGTAAAATAGTTTAATGTACTCTTTGCCAAACTGTAATTTCTCCTCTGCTTCCAATATCCAAGGATTTTGATGCTCAAAGAGTTAAAATAAATTTTAATGAAATCTACTTACCTTAATCGATGAAAATTAGTTATCGTTACTTATATTCAGTAGTTTTAACTATTTTAATAGTGATACTTTCTTATACATTACTTTAACTCGTTTTGATAAAGGTATTATATTCCAAGATTCTTACTATCTTAGAAGATATTAATACGGACATTGAATTTCACGTAGTACTTAATAATCTTTTGAATTACTTAAATGACTATTTAAGATTAAATATTATGATATTTTATACCGAGATAGATATTATTTATATATTTATATGCAAGAAATTATCTTACTCTGATTTTTGATTCATCAAAAAATAATTTTTTATATATACGATAACAAATTTATTTTTAGAAAAGTAATAATGCTTTAATTAGAATATCTGAGTAAAATTTTAGTATTTTCTTCATTTCTTGCATAAGAATATAAAAGATGGAATAAATTATATTCGTAATTAGAATTAATGGAAGGCTGATAATTTTATATTAAATAAAAAACAATGCTTATCTTAGATCAATAATCGATTCAAACTATATTTTCGTATCATCTTACAATTTATTATTACACTTTAATTTTTTAAATAGTATAAAATTTATTTACACTTGTCTTTAGCTTTTAAAACGTTATTAAAGATTAACTAATTAAAGTTTCGAAATATAGTTTAATAGAAAAAATATTTTTAAAGCAGTGTTAATACTGAGTATCGTAATCCAAGATTTCTAAATTCACTTTTCGATTTAAAAAAAAATATGATAGATATGTCGTACATTCATTGATGGAATAAAACGATTGGAAATACGATATATTATGAGGATAGTGATTGTTTCCATAAACAAACCATCGTTAAAAACGGAAATGCAGAAAAAGGAATCAAAAGTTGAAACTGTAAAAAAGGTAGTTTTTTTCACTGTAAAACATTCAATAATAATTGCTGTTTGTAACTTAATCATAGATTATTATGTAACGTACCAATATTTAAAAATAATAATTTTACCTAAAATATCTTAAAAACTTTTTAATTTTTGTAATAAAATAAAATTTTTAATTTCATTTATTTTTAGACATTTATTTTTATTTTATTCAATTTTTGTAAGCAAAAATATTTTAATTGTTTATTAATAAAATTACGAAGTTTCATTTTATACCATTTTTTATTTATTTCTTTTTTTCGATGCTTTTACTCAGTTGATTAGGAATTATATTTGTACTATTTTATTTTTTATTGTCCAATATTTACTTTGATATTTGTTAAGAGATAATTGTATTATTTTTTTTATAGAATTATCATTAATAATAAAATTTAATTATTACTAAATATGAATATTTTGTCATGTATCGTTTAAAAATTATTTTTTTAATATTTTTTAATTGTAATAAAATATTTTTTAATGTATCTATCTTAATAAATGATTTTATTAGTCTTAAAAAATTTTAATTTTATTCTTTAATATAAAAGAATTTATTCTAAATTTTTTCCCTAAATATATATGATATTTAATAATATCTTAGTTTTTTATATTTTCTATTTCTTTTATCTTTTTCATCTAGAATTTAATATAATATTTTAATATTTTTATTAAAATGTTATTGCATTATTATATTTATCATTCTATTATTTTAATTAATAATTTAAGATTTACATTTTCACTTTTGTTACGTAAATGATGTAGCATTGAAAGTACTGAAGTTTGTGTAAATTATGAAGTGAAGATGACTTGAGAAAAGAAGCGTAAAATTGGTAATTTTGTGGAAAAGTAAGAAGAATGGCGAAAATAGATGATGTCCTGGAGTTCGATCCTCTGGTAAGCCACGTGTCGCTTTTTTCGAGCCTTTCCATAGAATATTTTCATCGTAAACAAAGCGTAACATTTTACTTAATTCTTCTCTTTATGTACTACGTTTCTGATTTAATTAAGTTTTCTCTTTACTTTATTTTTCAACCCTTTCTATTTATATATTATTTTTCGATTATCTAATTTATGACCACTGTTAAATTGATTAGAGATTTTCAATTTTTATTTGATGATTTTATCATTTTATTTATTAAATAGATTAAATTTAATATATATTATTATTTATTGTTTATCGATTATTAAATTCTATCTACTAATTAAATCTAATAATAGATTAATATATTTTTAAAATATATGATATTCAGAATACTTCTGTGATGCTTTCGATAAATCGATTCATTTTTCTGATTTTTGTAACTTTACATGAAGTTGGTGATATTCTGTTACAAATATTATTTAATTATAGTACACATGATTTTAAATTTGAACGTAAGATGATTTATTTATAACGTAAGATTATTATTAAGATAAAATTTTATTTTTCATATCATTATTAATATTCCGTAAAAGTTTCTGTTGATATAAATTTAAAAAATAAATATTATTGTAATTTTCATTATTGTAATTTTTCTACTCATAAATATAAATGAATCACTTTTAAAAATTCGAAATTTTATAAGTTAAAAGTTCTAAATTTTTCTTTATATTATTTTATGCAGAATACTAACAATGCATAAGTACGTAGTTGTTTCACCATCTGCGTTTATTAGAAAAGAGTAATTCATTATTACAAAGATAAATATCGAAAACTTAAAAATGTTTTTTCAATTTTTTGCAATTATATTAAAAAGATTTTTATTTATTCACAGTTATTGTGACTAATTCTTTTTTATAATATTAAATTTAATAGATTAAATTATAATTTTATATTAATTATTTAAATAACTTAAATTTACCACTAACACCTTTTTTCACTTTTCTTTCATTCATATATAATTTGTATTAGCATTTATTTATATTTTTAAACTACTCTATCTGTAAGCTTAACCTATTCCCAACTTACGAAAGAGTTATAAAGTAAAGCTGAGAGATTAGAAAACAGTTATTAATTCAGTATCTATTTAATTGAGAAAGCGTTTATTGATAGTTTTATAATATATGGATGTATGTTATTTTAAAAAGATTTTGTGGGAGAATTTGTTTAAAAAATTTAATAGGAAACTTGAGAAAAATTTTAGGATTTTAAGTTTAAATAATTATATTATTATATATTTTTAATTTTTAAATAATTTTAGAAAGTAAATTTTATGTTCATTTTAAGAAGTAACAACATATTCAACTGAATATGAATTTTAATGAATAAAATTACAAATTATCAAGGGAGAATATAAAATACAAAATAATGCTTACTAATCAAAATTTCTTTATCACCTTTAATTTTGTTGTACGTATCCTAGTTAAATATTATACTCGCAATTATTTATAGAGTATAAAGTATAAGATAGATGAAATAATGAGAATATATATAATTCATACATTCAAATGAATTAAAATTTAGTTTTATATTGAAACGAAAGCTAATTATATTACGTAATCTGTATATGTATATATTTTTCTTCTACAAATGAAATTTTACAACTTAAAAATTAAAATTAAAATTAGTCATCCATTGTACGATAATTAATATAAAAAAAATTATATAAATTATAATCATAGATTTCTAATTTTACATTGTACTTGATCTTTGTATCAGATAGTTTTAAAAAATTTAATTCTGGATTTTGCAATTAATTTAAATGACTGAATTTATAAAATTAATTTTCGAATTGTATAATATAGCAGTATTTCATATTTTGTAAATTATTATTTTTTTAATATATTTCATAACAAAAATTGGACGCGATGTAAATAATTAAATAAAATTCAGTAAAAAATTGCGATATAAATATTTATAAACTTTTATCAAAAATGTTTGCATGTTCTTGATTTTATTTTGTTTTCTGAAATTAAGAATCATTCGTTTGGTTTTTAAAAATTTTTTAATACGAGTTAATAGAATATTCAATCCATCTATGTAGTAATATTTTATGAGTTTCAATCTATTAATAGATAGATAAGATAACGTATTTCAGATTCCTATGTATGCTCAATTTTTTCAAAAACGATTGTTAAATATAATCGATACAAATAATGTACTATCTTTTTGGTAAATCCCTCTAATAATAAGAAGTTGTAAAATACACTTTCAAAATGATTCTTTTAGAAAGAAACGTTAAGAATATTAAAATTCGAAATCTTAAATCAAGAAAATATTGAAAAGTTGTCGACAATTCATAATAACATATTTATCGCTATTAGTTCGGAATAAATCGAGTTTAAAAATGTAGAAAACGCTCTCATTTATTTTTTTCAATAACCGATGAAAATTATACCAGAAATTTGATAAAGCAAACGTCGAGTAACTATTACAATTTCATAATCCAGATATTGATTTAAAATATCAGTAGTTCTAAATCGCTACGGACTTTTAATAGAAAAATCCACGCATACGTGAAGATACGCATCATAAAAATGTAAAGCTTATAAATGTAAGTTATTTTAAACAGCATATTTCGTGGATATGTAAGCGCGAAAAACCATTTTCTATATCTCCCTCTCATTTGTCCTCTCTTCTCTCATCTCTTTCTCTCTATCTCTCGCTCTCTTTCACTCGCTTTGTGCAAAGCGAATTATCATCAGTGTACGTTCGGAATCGCAAATATCGCCAGTTGAGGATAGAGCGCGAGAGAAAGAGAGCTTGAACGAATCCCGCGCGTTTTTAATGCGCGCGTTTGCGTTTCGCTATGTGTTTTACGCCGTCGGGGCGGTGTACCTATCCTCGACCTCTCTGTCTCTCTCCCTATTTTCAGCGATGTTCGTGCCTATTTTATCCCCTCTCTTCCTGAGTTTCCCTCTTTTTTCCCCGCCACACTAACTCACTCATCCCTGCATTATCCGGCCCCTCTCGTCACCACTGGTTACTTCCTACAGCAGCGGTGGTAGCGACGGCGTTGGTGCGCATCATCTACGTCCCCGACGTGTATACGTAAGTGTGTAGACACGCAGTGACTCTGTACTAAAATTCCACGGATCTGACGAAAGAGGCGAACGATAGCGGGAAAGGAGCGCGTCTGATCTTTTCTCTACGCAGCACTTCAAATTAGGTCTTCTTTTAGACTCGCTCGACTGCATTTTAAACAATTTTCACGCTATTTTTCCGAAGTTTTTTCCCTTTTTTTTATTTCCTTTGCGTCACTCTTACATTATTTTAGATTAATGCAGATTTTTATTCAATGAAATTAGCGGTAGAAATCGCGCGAACTTTTTTAATTTCAAACCGAGCAAACACATTTTTCTTTTCGTTCCAATGTTATTCCGTTATCTCTTCCAAATCGTCAACTTTTGGATTTTATTTTACCATTCGAATAATAAATTAAATTATTTTTAAAACAAATTAATTTTACTTTAGCGCAAGCTACGCGTTACATCGAACATTCAAAATAAAATATCGATCGGATTTGTTATTTAATTTTAATAGTTAATTTTAACGTGTAACGAAAAAAAGTCGATCACGATACGATGGAAACGAAAGGAACAGAAAATTATAAAAGAGTATAATTTTAAACCGAAGCTAAATATTGAAAGTTATTATGAGCGACGTCTCTCATAATCGCGTAGCTATTCGATCGTATAGAAATTTAAGGATAGAGGGTAAGACGTAAAGGGGAAAATCTTTGTGTAAAATTGGTCTTGAGCGAAGAAATCTAATTTCCTAAAAAACATTGGTACAACTTCCTGAATGAAAGGGAGATCGTTCTCGGTCTCTTGTTCTTTGCCATCCCACACACACGTCTTTTATCTTTTTCGCTCGCCCTGTCTCATTTGCCCCTCGTTCGCGTACACATACGCACACCTATGAACTCGCGTACATTGGAAGAACCGAGGCGCGAGCGCAGCACAGCTACCCTCGGCCTAGCGGCGGTGCCACCCTTCTAATTTTTCCACCCCTTTTACTAAAATTAAAATCAATAGTGGCACCACGTGCCGTTGCCGCCACCGCCACCGACGCCGCCGACGCCGCGGCGGCGGCTGTGCGAGCAAACTCGCGGCTTTCCCTAGGGAGATTCTATGCGTACGAGCTACGGTAACTGACCCAACTACCGACACCTCGACCAACCCAATGATTTAATTTCTATGTGTTTAAAATATCTCGTCCAACGGAGCGCGAGGCTTCGCTCGTTCACGTTCCGTTCGTATCCTCCATGCGTATGATTTCGTACTTAAGAATTACGAGACGATCGTACTAATCTATTACGGAAGTATCCTTTCCGTTTAAGCGTTTCTTATACATAAGCGTAGTTGATAGTTCGTACGTACGAGAGTCGGTATACGGATACTTGGTATCTTTGTCTTTGGAAAACTTTGCACCCATCGAGTAGAATATTTAATTCGTTTAATCGCAATTCGGTATATTTTAATTAAATTTTTCAGTTTTTTTATAATATAAATAATATTTCAAACTTACTCTGCAATTATTGAAATTTCATAATATTTAATTATTTTTTAATACTGCTAATAATAAGTTTAATGCGGTAACATAAAGATAACGGAGAAATAAAGTCTATTATTAAAGTTAATAAAAATTAATAATGCAAGATCTTAATTCTTTAATTCATATTGATTCATATTGGATGTGAAAAAAGTACATGAGTAATAGTAAAGAATTATGAGAATTATTTTTAAATTACTGATAAAGTAAAAATAATAAAAATCGAATATTGTCAACAGTTCGGTTTTTCTACCGTTTTTAATAAAATTATATTTTATTTATTTTTATTTGTAAAAAACGTGAATATCGAAGAAAGAAAATATTTACTTTTTTTACTAAACAAAGGAAATAGTACGCGTATTGTACGAGTTTCTGTTTTTCTAAATTGACGCTCGATTATGTATATACGTTCAATTTTTATTATCGTTTCGTTAAAAAAATATAAATATTTTTGATGTATAAATAGTTAAAATTATAGGCGAGGAAAGTAAGTATTTTTAAATTTAGATAATCTTAATCTTTAAACTAGAGTTATGAAACCCATAATATCATATTAAGTGTAAAAATTTTCTTTATTAAAAAGCTTACGTGAAGAACATTATACAAAGCTATAGGAGATAACTCGTCAAACGAACATTATATAGATGGTTATTAAAAAGAAGATGGATAAATAAAATAAATAATATTATATAAGAACCTATTAATAATTTTTTACGATTTCGGAAACTTCATTTGTGTAAAAACTGTTTATATAATTATGATATATTATTTTTTAATAAAATACGTAAATACAATGTTACCGAGAAAAATTCTTTTCAAACGTACATCAGATTATTATCATTAGTGTATATTTCTTATTTTAGTAATTAAATGTATATTTCACCGTCAACTGCGAATAACATCAACTTAAATCAAAAGAAAAATGTAATACTTTTTCGTTATCGTACTTATGATATTCATTTCATTAAAAAATAATAGGTAAAATTAATTAACATTTGATACTTTTAAATTAAATTTTGAAAATTGTTTTTAAGTATTAATAATTAATATATTATATAGATAACATTAGAATATTATATAGATATTTTTTATGTAATTAATATATATATTACTTTTAAATACGCATAATAATTGTATTTTTCGTTAATATCTAAGCTACATAAATTTGAGAAAAATTCAGATATAATCGATGAAATAGTATACTAATCACGTGTTATCAACGTATAATTATCGTATTACCTGCTTAGAAAGATATTAGATAAATACCACTACCGACTGATTTTAATCATAATAGTTAACTTAATATATTTATACATTTGAAAAAAAGATAAAATTAGTTTCATGAAAAATTAAAAAATAATTTAACTCATACCAATAATGTATATAATTTATAACCAATTTTGCTTCAGATCCTGAATGTCGATACATTTCTATACTATATAATTGAAGTTGTTTAAATCTATTATTTTATAAATTTGAAATAAGATTATCTGTTGAATATTGTATAAATAATTATCTTATAACAACTTTTTATATATTAAATTCTAAATAGTATTATTTAAATTAATATTATTAAACCATACTTTTTTATAATTATTTTCTGTTTTAAAATGTCATATGTTGCGGTATTATTTTATTCGCGAAGAAATGAAAAGAATGGTAAAGATGTACGATGTTGGAAAAAATGTTTAGATAATTTTAAACTATTTTAAGGAAGTAAAAGTAAAAAAAATGAAGATTCTTTTACTAAAAATTTCATAAGAAGATTCTTTTACTAAAAATTTCATAAGAAGGTTCTTTGGCTAAAAATTTCATAAGAAGGTTTTCACGCTTCATATTTCGATGTACTTTCAAATATGTACATTAATATAAAATTGTCAATTAAAAAAATTTATTTATGTTAATATTTATCAGATTCAAAATAATAAGTTATAAATTATCAAATTTATTGAAAAATGTTATAGCAAACTTGTATACGATTGCATTTTCATTGATTTAATAAGAAAATAAATAAGTTTAAATTGAATTATAACATTACAATGTACATGTCAGTATTGTTATATTTAAAATAAAAATATTCATAAATTACATAATTTAATAGAACTACCGTCTTATTTATTCTTTATGTTTATTTATTCCTTTTTACGTATTTTTTTTTGGTATCGATACTTTTCTTGTATCATAATAGAATACACATTTTTATTATGTATATTATTTATTAAATTTTTTAATAAAAGTTCTTATTTTACAAGAGATATTCCCTTTACGATCAAAATATACATACATCGAAATCACTATTAGCTGCATTAAATTTAGCACCTTGATCTAAAGTTTATTACGCACATAGTTGTTTTTATTCAAAAATATTTGATACATATCCTAAATTTCACAGTATATTTTTACTAATTTATATTAATTGTAAAAAATAGTATACACCGTATAAATTTATAAATTTTGTCATTGAAAATGATAAGATATCGCTATATAAATAAATATATTTGTGATATCCTGAAATAGAATAAGTATACATTTTATTCAAGTCGATAGACTATTCACACTTTATTCATTTCAAAGATATAAATTGTATTCGAGTGTTCACAAGAACATTTAGAGTACGGCTTTTGCTGCATGATAATTTTTTGCTTTGATTATGAAATGAGGTTTTAAACGCTTTACATTCGGTCTTTGAACTTTGAATTAACACTATTAATAGATTGATAAATCATTGTATGGATATTTAACCAGATGATTCTAGATTGTTATCTTATCGCTACGATTCTCATCATTTTTTTTTATAGCAGCAAAGTTTACGACTCAACTATATATGGTATCAATTTGAAGCACATAGACGCATTTAATCGTATATTGATTCTATCGCTCATATATTTTACAATATTTTATAATTTATTTAGTATTTAGAATTAATCATAAAAAGTAGGATACATTTTCAAAATTTCAACAAATTTTATCAACAAAAATAGTAAATATATTTCATTTGTGAATAACTTTGGAAGAGTTATATAAAAAATTCAAGTAAAGTATTCAAAGTTAATCGTTGTAAAGTTTCTCGTTCTTCGCAGTAAATTGAATTTTGAACTTCGAAACACAAGATTCACGCAGTTTGACCGTAAGGAAGAGCTGCAATATTATTAGTACAAATTTCATAATCAAAAGGTTGAATAATCGCGTAATCTATTTAATACGAAAATCTGTTATTTAATCCAAGCTTCTGTGAGCCGAACGAACAAACACACAAAATTCGATCTACGCGGCTACAGTCGGGCTCCGAGTGACTCAAAATTACTCTAGCAGTGCATATAAATCTGCAGTGAAGCGACGATCATGCGAGACAGAGATAGATAAAGCCGTTCGTTGGAATGATTTTGAAAATCCAAGTATGAATCTAGCTTTTGCTTTGTCACCGACGGCGCGTCATTACGCGAGGGTCCGTTTTAATCAGGTACAACCGGTCAAGCATTGACTCGTTCAGCCCACAAACGCATTTCATCATCTCTATTTCCTACCTCCCGTATTCTTCCATGTGCGAGATACATGATTGACGAGTTCGTCTTTCGACAATTGCAATATCTTAGTTTTTATTCTATTTTTGCTTGTTGTTTGAACAACCGATGCAGAAACGGTAATGTCCTCGTATTATAGATTTCAAAATCAACTTTTTCTACTAAATTCTATCCGATTCGATTGTATTTTCAAAATAAAAATAGAACAACGATTAAACATAAAAGCAAAATTCCGATTGAAAAAGTAGTCTTGGTATATACACACGAACTAGAAAGTTCGATAAAAAAACATAGTTGAGAAAATACCAAGTATGGTGCGTTATTTTTTTTTTGCGGAAAAACTTGAGAAAACATCCATCTCAGAAATGATTGCAGTTCGTAAAGTTTTTTCTCGTGAAACATGATTTTCTTGAAGAATATAGCGATCGATTTTGAGTTTTAAAAAATTTGGAAAATTTATAAAACGGTTCAAAATATTTTTATCTTCGTGTTCTTATGTTTGACTTACGATTAGGATCAATTTTGTAATTTCATAAAATATTAGAAAAAGAGTAACCTAGAATTTTTCATTACGTTAATTTTTTATTTAATTAGATTTATCAATTTAAATAATGTATTTTAAAAGTTTTATCGTAACTCTAAATCAAATTTCTAGCGTCACAAATAAATCTAAGTAGCTTAACCGTTACTTAAAGCATATGAATTTCAGTTGTATAAACAGATCGTTTATGATTGTAAAATATTTTAGATAAATAAAGTCAAACTTAAATAACATATGCGTTACATACAAATAATATATTTTACCATATTAATTACATTCTTTTCAATGTAGTTAAAATTAAATTTTTTTGAATTTTTTCGGAATATTATTGATATTTTAATTTTAATGTAAAAAAAATTAAAAAATAAATATAAATATGTAATAAAAAAAAATGAATAATTTATTATTTTCTGTTAAATACCGTTAAAAATAAATTGTTATTCGCAAAATATTAATACAATAATATGAATTAAAGATCTTTTCTATATTTAAATGTAAGTATACAAAATATTTGAAATTCTGATTATTTCGATAGAAAAAGTATACAATCGTATCTCGTAGTCAGTTTTAATACTCTTTATTCGACAATCCAAATACTTTATAAAATACGTGGATAGTTATCAAAATTAGTGTTGTAATTTTATACATTATAGTACTTATATTTTTATAATTTCTGATTAATAAAATGTTTTATCATTTTAATTTATCTATTTATAGAATATCATTATAAAGAATAAAATTAAAATGTTTCATTTACTTCCTCGTATATTTTAGATTTCTTGTTACTGACAAAAGATAAGTTTGTTTCGATACATCAAGATAAAAATATTTTATAAAAGGTTTATACTTTGTATTCCTAATGAGAAAACATTTTGGTGAATTCTTATGAATTGTATGTAATCATAATCGTATCAATTTATTATATAATTTAAATTTCAATATTTTTTACATTGTTATTAATTATACCATATACAAGATAAATAGTAACAATGCAAAATTTTAAATTTACAATAGCTGAAATCATAATATATTGCGCGATCATTCAATTTATTTTCGAACTAATTTAAAATCGAAAGAATTATTTCATGAATTATTTTGTCATTTAAATCAATATGGAAATTTTGATATAATATAGTATAATACGAGTTCCGATTCTTTACTAATAATTATTTTTCAAAACATTTTCATAAATCCTTCTATTATTCAGTTACTTAAATATAATACCGCATTTATCCGAAATAGTAGTGCTTTCTCAAGTAAGTATGAAGAATGAACTCAATTGTGCTTTCGTTTATACGAAAGTCATCTGCATGAATAAGGAATATCCATTTGATATTCTAATTGCATAGAAATCTAAAGCGCACTATTTTCATTTACCTTTTCGCGTAAATTATTTTGCAATAAATATAATATTATAAATTCGAGTATACATTATTTGTTCATCGATTTCGAAAATTTTAATAATTTGGAGTTATAGCTTTTTTAAAAATACAGATATTTTATTTACGAAGCGTAATGAAAAAAATCTATCAAGGAAAATTTAACGGAAGCAAATATTAATTTATTGCTGAAAATCATTATAAAATTTTAAGAGAGAAATTTAAAAAATTCATCAGACCTTTTCAATTTCTATACAAATACACAAAATAGCTGGAAGAAAGTAATAAAAAGCAAAGATTTCTATTACGAACCAATGATCTAAATAATTACTCAAGTATGCGAACGAAGCTTTAAGCCATAGAAATTAGGTCAAACCGAGCTTTGATACCGGGAGAAAAACTTGAAAGAAAAAGTTTAACCGTGCGTTCCGAAACAAGGAAGAAGCAGACATCGGGCCCGAATCATTTAAACCAAACGTGCGGAAGCGGAAGTCTAGCGCGTCGATTGCACGCGGACGCGTCCGAGCGAGTAACAGGTAAGGGTGTTCGATTCACGAGCACAGCATACAGGTGGTCTAGTAGCCAGTTATCGAGCGCACACGTGTGTGGGTATGTACGACTGTATCCAGTCGCTCGTGTGGGTGTAGTCGTTGGAGCATGTGTTTACAAACACTGGGGAAGAAAGAGTCGGGGTATGAGACGCGTACAAGCGAGAAAGAGAGAGAGGGAGGAGGGAGAATAAGTCGCTGTGTGCGTGATGTTTGTGCACAAGAGATGTAATTGTGGTGATAAGGGTAGAGTGCGAGTGCTAAAGAGGATCGAAGCGATAATAAAAGAACGCAAACCTTATATATTTTAGACTATATCGTCTTCTGGGTGGAAGTATCTTTTATATATGAAATATAGCATACACAAAATATAGTAGCGAATAAACAAATAATTTTGTTTATATTCGTTACGTTAGAGATAGAATTTTTCATTTAAAATCAGTATACTGTGTTGACGTTTGCAGCTTCATTTTTAAAATAATATACACGCATACGCGAAATATTTATAAATTGTTATTTCAAGATAATTATTTATTTTTTATTCTCATATTATTATTATCATCATTATTATTATTGATGTTATTATTATTATTTCGCGTATAGAGCTTAAAATACTTAATTAATACATTCTATTTTTACTCTTAAATAAAGAAAAAAAAATAGAAAAACTAAATAGATATTTATCGTAAAAACTTGAAGTAATAAATGTATTCCTAGTATTTGGTATATATTTTGAATAATATTAGTTTTAAAATAAGATTATAATATAATTTTTTTACCAATGAATAAATATAATATTTTAGTACGAGATATTGATTATTTAATGATTATTATAAAAAATTAAAAAATTTGAAATATTAACATTGTTTGACCTAATTTTTAGCGAATATTAACAAATTGTTTGAAAACTATACAAGTATGTATTTTATTTTATAATAATTCATTACTTTTAAAATTTAAATATATACTTTTTAATAAAGGTATACCTATATACCTTCTCATCATTCATCCATAATTAAAATTTTATAATATTTGAGGAAATATTTATTTAATAAAGCGAATATAAATATATTATCAAATTATAAATGAATTAAGCACACATTTAACAAAATAATGCAAAATAATATTATGTTTATAATTTTCTTGTTTTAAAATATTTTATTACAAATTTAAAAATAAAAATTTAGAATAAATAAAAAATAAATTCGATAAACTGAATAAAGATATCAGCATAATAAGTCAAATCATCGTTCTCAAGAGGAGTAATGTCTGACAATAAAAGAGAATTTAAGATAGAAATAAATAGAAAAGAACATACAATAGGAGTGTGAAACAGATAGAAGGATTTCTCCGCGTTTCATTTGAGCTATTTATTATAGGGTATTCATTGTTTTAAATGATAAGAGGCTCAAAAGATCTTATACTCTGAGAAACCGTACGTGACATTTATCGTTGAAAACTATTATTGCGTAAAAATTGTATCAATATTTCACGATTATAAAATGATTTCAGAACATTTATGACGTTACCAACGTATTTTATACATTTATATAAATAATAAAATATTATTAAATTTACAATGTTTTATTGTACAAATTATTTTATTAATTAATTTTATTTTCGAAATTTATATCAATAACGTTATTTAAATTATTTTAAAATAATTAAAAATTAGCGATATTTATTTCATTTCATATTTCTACCAAAATATTATTGAAAATAAAAATAATATTGTGCGGAAAATGATAAATAAATGATTTTTTAAATAAAAATAAAGCGTTATATCTACTAGTTAATCGAGTGGTTTTTTAATAAATTTTGTGCATAGTGATAACAACGTATTAGAGTAAGTATAAAAGCAAAGATACATTTTGAGTAGCAATAATATTTTTTTTAATTTATTTCTTGGCACTGACGTAATACAAATATCGTTTGCCATATTTATAAAAATAATTTAGTTTTTAATACGGAATGTTAGGGAGTTTTTTTATTGAAACGACTGTGTTATATATTTAAAATTTTTGTAGTAAAGTTATATAAATAATATTTAATATTTTAATTCTTTTAAATTCTATATTTTTAAATGAATTTTAATAACCGATTTTTTTTATTATCCATTTTATTTATTTTTATTATTTTTGTTAAATTAAAATTTGAATTTTGAAAAATTTAGAACCTAAATGCTGTTGTTTATTTTTAAAGTAATTCTAAAAAATATACAAACATAACGGCTTTTTAAAATTATCTACAAATTTTATAAGCAAACGATAAACGTATATATTTCTTATAAAATTTTAGTCCACAACTTTTATGATTATCGATAAATTGGTATAAAATTAAAAATCATTGTTAAAATAATATCAGTAAAAGCGCTTTCCCGAATATCTTAATCGAAGAACGTTTAAAGTAAAATTTCAACTTTGATATTCAAAACTTGTGAAAGTTACTGAGGGTTTAATCAAAGTTTATAGCGTCCCTAACAAATTCAAATTAAATTCATACACTTTAGCTTCATCGTTAACGAAGGTGATGTTATAGAGATATTAATAAGAAAAATATTAGATGATGAGGAAGAATAAGAAAATGCGATATAAATGTTTAACGGTTTCTAAGCATAGATGAATGATCATATCATTGAAGTTTAATTAAATTATATTTTAATAGTTGTTTAAAATAAAAGTATCGGTGTTCAATATGATCTTTCAAGGATTGATGGCTACACTTTTGTACGTTTAATTTTTAATTTTACTTACGACTCTTATACTGATGTGAAAATGAGAGCATCTTATTTTAAATTGGTTATATTATATATAATTTGATTATGTAATCAATTATAACTATTTTCTGCGCAATTTGACAATCAATCTTTCGGTAAGATTGGCAGAAAGTAACAAAGGAATTGTCGGGAATCCGAAACACGGCGCACTAACGAATCGTAAACTTGCGACTTCTATATTCGATCTCTCTCTTACACCGCGTTTATTCCAGGTAGATATAAGTGCTTATTATAGTATTAATTCGGTTACGCATACTAGGTCTTCAATATGCTATCAAAGATATTTGATTTGTAGTGGTTCTGTATTAAAGGTGATCGTCTCATTTTCTAAATTTGAAAACCATATTGCTCTCGGGTATTTGTAATTATTATTCCGATAACCTATTTCAATTTTTTTTAATCTAATACATGAAATCTTAAATAAATTACTTTACTATTATGTTCTGTATTTTTTAAAAAGTTGTTAAGTTTACCAAGAATTTTTAACGATTCTTATATAATTCTCTAAAATCATTCGATTTACGTTAAAAGCCGCTTTGTACTTTAATGGAATTTTAAAAATTTTAGAATAAAAATTTGTAAATCAATTTTATTTTTACTTCGAATAATATTAGCTTGACCTTATCTAAAGTTTGATAAGATGTAATTAAGTAAATTAATTATTCAATAGATTTCTAAAATACTTTGTTCTCGAATAATTATAATGAAACTTAAATTAGTATTTGATATATTAATTAATTATTTTTCAATAATTTTATTATTGTATAAGTTCATCTAAAGTATATTAAAAATTAAAAACATAAAAAATAATTTTTTTATTATTAAAATATTAATGAAACTCGTAAAAATAGTATTGTTTTCGTTCATGGAAATAATACCGTTTTGTAATTTCAGTAAATTGCGAATTATTTTAGAAAGAAAATAGAAATTATAATTTTATTCAAGAATAAATACACCAACTATTAATACTTATCCAAAATTCCCCGCAAGATTATCTATCCTGAGCTACAGCGGTATTATATAGATAATTTTTTTACTTAATAATATGAAGGTATAACACAAACCAAAATT
This sequence comes from Dolichoris vasculosae, assembly GCA_018907195.1. Classification (NCBI taxonomy): domain Eukaryota; kingdom Metazoa; phylum Arthropoda; class Insecta; order Hymenoptera; family Agaonidae; genus Dolichoris; species Dolichoris vasculosae. Next base: position 6,788,179 of record JACCHY010000009.1, on the reverse strand, counting down.
TTATTTATAAGAAATATATTTTTTAAGCAGGTAAATTTTGAACACAATCAACGAAGATGATCAACATTAGCTAGAGTAATTTAATACAGCGAGAATAAAAATAATGAGTTTTATAAAACATCTATAAAATAGATTACGATTTAAATAAACATTTTTTACTTTAGCGTATGTAAAAGAGTTATAATATTGATTGATAGGACATAACGTGTAATCCGAAGGAACGCAGTACTTTAAAAGAAGAAAGTCTTTTCGTGTTACGGGACAAAGTGCACTCTAGAAAGTTTCGAAGCAAAAAAATTTATGATTATAGGTAGAGTTGTCGTATCGGTGTCCAACAATGCCTTGGAGACCCGAGTAAATAATTTCTCCAATTACGACTCTAAATAACAATGAGGATCGAATCGAGTGAATAACGAAGCAGAACGAGAACGAGACGAAGAGTTAAGAAGGCCGATAGAATAAGGTAGAAGGAGAACTTATTAAATAAACGTCGGGCTCATTTTTTTCTCTCGCGAGGTTTGCGGAAAGCAGTCTGCCTTCGTCGTGCCATAACACTAGCCGACATTTTCAACGTTGACGCGATAAAGGCAATATTTTCATGGAGATCCGCTCGTAAAAGTTGCACAGGGCCTAGTACCTCGACGTTAAAGCGCGCACCGATAGCGCTTTAGCGTTTGATAATGAAACGCGGCGCCAACAATAAAAACCTTTATGCGAACATTCGGTATCGGTTAATGTTACAGAATCTAACCAATATACCCCTTTCTGTCTCGCTCTCTCCCCCACTCTGTTCGCTCACCCTATCTCTCCCCTTCCCTTTTATCCCCAAGTTTTAACTTTCCTCCTTCTCTTTTTCTCTTTCACTTCGCCAGGATTCGGTGAGTTTTTCGCCTTTTTCTCGCTCGCTCTCGCTCTCCCCTTGGCGCTCCGAAGCCCAGAGAGCTACTATTCCGCCCTTCGCGTGCGCTCCTCTCGCTCTTTCTCTCTCTGTGCCCCGCTCTCTCCGCGTCCACAATGCGATGGTATTGATTTAAAAGTACATTCGTGTTTTCATAATGCTGTATCTCTACGTAGGCAACGACGCCCAACTGCCTCATTCCGAGGCGCGCGCGTTCCCGCTCAACCTCTTCGTCGACCTCTTTGTCGTCCTCTTTGTCGTCCTCTTTGTCGTCCCCGTCGTCGTCATCTTCATCGTCGTCTTCGTCGTCGTCGTCTCCCCATCCAGCTCTGTTGTCCTGTACATTCTTTTTCTATTTCTTCTGACATCGCGAGCACTCACGTGCGCCGCAAGTTTCCATTCGGAGCGACTGGAACGAGCAGCTGTAAGCTTCGGTATTCAGCCAAGCACAATTAAATTCTCGCTAATCAGTAGATTTGATAGTTCAATTTCATTACTAAAAATAATTGGAAGTACACGGTTGCTCGTTTATGCGAGTAAATGACACGCGTCGCGTGTAATGGGGAGCGAGACAAAAAAAGGTAGCGTCGTCGTTTGCGCGATCAGTGGGAAAATTCAAAGGGGTGTGCGAACGAAGGAGCGAGATAGGAATTTATTTGCGTGGGCTTCTCTTAATTAGAAGTGTACAAGGATTTCGACGAGGTAACGTTGCTGTTGCTTTTGTAGCGATGGCTTTATAGGGACGCGAACTATGAAAATAAATCCCATCTCTATTGATGCGTCGCGATAATTGCGTGCATTCTTTTTTTTATTTCAACCAATTTCAAGTGCAAAATCCTTGTAAAAAAGTTAATTTTATTGCGTTCTCTACCGCTTGTGTCTTTACATGCCTATTTCTCTCGTTGGCAAGATCTGATTCGTTGAAAGACATTTCTTTGAATTAACTCTCTCTTTTTCTACATCCCCCAGGGTTTTTAAAGGCACTATTCGCTTTCACGAGTGAATCCACTTTCGTTAGCGAATTTTTCCGCGTCCCTCCAACGATTTATTTTTACTTAATCGATCTCTAAAAATTTATCTTCTCCCGACAAAATTAGACTCGTAGTCTCCGTTGCCATAATTTTTCTCATAATAATGGTCATTCTCGCTATAATCGCCCTACTGTTCATTTTGATCGGCATGAAATTATAGGTAAGCTTCGTGAGAAGTAAAAGCGAGTTATTACCCTGAGCACTCGATGCAATCGAAGACTCGTACGAGTATGGGAAAATCGGTAGGACGTGCTCTTCGATGCGTCTATTTAGACTTTGGGCTGGTTCGCGATCAGGACGGCACTTAATGACGTTGGTCCTACTGCGCGTACCGGACGAGCCGCTTACTTTTAGGGTACGCACCTGCGCCCGTTTTTGCGATCGGCTTTAATAAACAGTCATTAATGTCTTGCGCGATGTTCAGCCCTCTTTTTAACGGAATCGAGTACTAAAACGTTTTTTGCGAGTAAAAACCAATTAGACTGCCTATGTGGACGACAAATATTATTGACACGCGATCCGACGATTTTTCGAGAGGACGGTTTTACCTTATGCGAATTTTTCACTCAAAAAAGCTTCAGAATCAACCGGATAATATTCTCTGCGTTTTTCTGATTTTGTATAATTTATACGAAGATTTATGTCGAGAATTAATGTAAATTACTATTTAAAATTTATTATAATCTATTACAAAATGAAAGGATCTTTCAAAATTTTTATTTTGCATATGATTTCTGTAAACATAATTATCAAATAATATTATAATTAAAATTAATATTATAATTTAACTATATTATTAAAAAAGTTTTATAACTAAAATTTATACTTTTTCAAAAATAATTTTTAAATGTTTAAGTTATCATTTTATAATGTAAAACATTTTGATTTTTTATTCATACAGCTAAAATTATAAATACTTTTCATAATTTCGACGATTACCTTACGACAAAATTAAAATGAATGGGACAATCTTGAGATATAGATAGATGATATAAAAACGTAAGTAATGTGCAATTAATAATTTCTATGCTTCACATACTCATATACACGAAAAAATAAGAGCGCTCACAGAAATATATACGTACATGCATTCGGGTAAATAGATATCCGCGCGCTGTCACTCATGCAAACATACATACAAGCGCGCGCGCACAACACAAATACACAATTAAATTTAGATGTTTTTAATTTACTTAGTTAAAATTATTTCGATTTTTAATGAAACTATATTTATGAATTTCTTTTGAACAGAATATTATAGCGATCAAACAGATTTAATAAAAAATTGTGTATGGATACCACTAATTAATTAATTAATAACCTCAAGATCTACATATAATAATTTTTACTCAAAAATATTATGATGTTATATTATGAAAAAAAATTTTAATTCATAAAAATTTTAAATATCAAAAAGGTTGTATTGAATTGACGTTTATTAGAATATCACTTATTAATTTAGAATATGTATACATTATTATATATTTTTAGTCCGATATAATTTTAAGAAAGTTAAATAATTATTTATGATATAAATAACTAATCATCTGTATTACTAAATGATTGAAAGATATTTTTGATAAGAATAAATTTGAAATATAATGTAAGAATATTTTAACAAAATAATCTAATGAAATTTATTTTTCTTTAAAATGTAATTCATTTTTTCGTTAAAAAACGTATGTTTAAACGTAAATAAATAAATAAAATGTACAATAAATTTTATATAGTTATATATTTTATAAAAATTATATAAACAAAAATTTATAAAATATATGAAAGAAGAATTATGAATATATAATTATTCAAAGGCACAGATTATGATTCTGAACATTATCGAATAGCAATCACAAAACAATACTTAATTATTATTAAAAAATAGTAGCATTACATTAGTGTAATAATAATATTAGTAAATATACATTGTAATATTTAAAGAGTTCATTTAAATTTTATAAATTAAAAATTATTAAAATAATTACATAAATTAGGAATTAAAATAAGATTGAAAATTATAAAATTAGAAAGAATCAAATGAAATTTTAAATATGAAAAAAATTGTAAGAATAATAATATCTGTACAAATATAATCTTGAAATAGCGACATATTTTTAAAAGTCGCGCTTCATGACTTAGGGCTTAAAGTATTTGTACAATTAAATGATTCTTATCATTTTGTTACAGCTACTTGGAAATATCAAATTTTAGTGCAATTAAAAACATTATAAAAAATAGATAAATTTATATTTTATTTTGTTGATAAAAGCTTTCGTTGAATTTTATTTTTAAAAATAAATTAATCGTGACATTATATATGTTTAATTTTTCTGCTAAAGATTTTAGTAATTTAATTTTAAGGAAATTAATTCAGTTGATATATTATAAAGTAAATAGAGAAGATAAAAATAAAGAATTTATAAAACTAACACATATTTGCATGAATCTAGATAAAATATCTATGCTTTAACAAATTTGAAATAAATAGAGGTTGGATATAAACTCAATTCTATAAGAAAATTATAATTTCAAATTATGCTTAGATTTAAAGTGAATAAAAAGAGAAAAGCTCCTTAACTTATTTTCTGATATTTCGAAAGTAAATATGAATCCATTTAATTAGTAAACACTGATAATAATGAAAGTAGAAATATTAAGAAATATTTATTTAATGTATTCGTTTTCAAATTATATTTGTATACGCTTATTCTTTTTTCTTTTCATATAGATGAAATTATATTTAACTTAATATTACAAAATTTGAATTCAAAGATTCCAGCCAGATTTAATTAAATATAGATTAACTGTCGCTCATACTAAATCATATATAATATAAAAATGAATATTTTATTATTCTTTATGTCAAATATGTATGTCAAATCTATAATATTAAAATTCGTAAAATAGTTTTGGATTAACTAAATCTAGATTTAAATTTCATATCTTTTTAACGAAGTGTCATAGTGCATATATAATAAGCAATTATTAATATATTTAGTTTTCTATATTATAAATAATAAAATTTATAGCTCAGATTTGATCGTCGCATAATGAAACTGTTCAGTGATGTACATGAACGATTTGCTTTCTATCAAGTAATGAGATCTTTCCTGATTCCATGTATAAATGATTTATCAATTTATATTATTAGAAGACGAACCAACTAAATTTAGTTACGAAGTTAATAGGTCAGCATATATTATAGGATACGAAGGTATCTGGAAATTTTTTTTTTAAATATAGTAGTTTCGAACGATAGTAATAAGCAAAACTTATAAATTTTTATGGACACTATAAGTAACTAGAATCGTTCATCAATTTTTATGATTTTTAGATGTAAATTTACGAGTTTAAATAAAAAATGAAAGAATTTTACATAATTTTATTTATAATTGAATGAACACAATAAATATAAAAAATATGATAAAATGAACATAGAATACAGTAATTTATAGCATAATTTTTTAATGCACATTATTTATGTATTAAACAAAAATACCGAGATACTATAAAGTACAATTTATCTGGTATAACAATTATGAGTATAATAAATTACTATTTCGGATGATCCAAAAATGTATTCTATTACATTCATAAATTATGAAAGTTCCCATGAACAACTATATATGGATAAAAAATCTATAGCCCCTCCCAATTAAAATGGGGCGCCAATGAGCATCGCTGTGTGGATTTGGCGAACCTTTACGCAGGGCGCTGCATTAGCTGGAGGACAACAAGGGTGGTTTTTACTATTGATTACCGAATTAAAAACACGCATGCATAATTCAACGGGCACTTGAAAGCTTTTAAAAATGTCCGCCAGGCCTCGCGATTTAAATTTTCCGAGTCGCGCGTTGTTTATTGCACCCCACGTCAGAGGGCGCCAACGAATAGAGCTTCGAATGACCCATAAGGGGTAAATTCATCCTCTACTCTGACTGGCTTAGCTCAGGGATGTTTCCTCCCTGACTTTTTCTACTTATCGTCTACTGGTAAATACTGTTTCTAATACATATAATGTCGTATCGTACGTCGAAGCAACTATTTTTTTAAATCTAATAGATAATCATTTGAAATTTATTTCAATAAAATATATTGTAAAATTTTTATATTAAAAAGTTATATCGAACAATTGCAATATTATACACTTTTAATAATTCTTCTTTTTCTTTAAAGGAAGCAAAACTATCGTTCATAAGTAATACATATTTTCAGTTTTACTTACATATTTTTAACTAATCGATTTAAAATTTGTTTCAAAAAGTTTGTTCTTAAATTTATAACTTTTCTTAATTATTTAATTATTCATTTTGAAAAGTACTTTGTACAGTTTTATTATAGATAAGAAGAAGTTTCGATAATTATATATTTTTATTTTAATAGTTCAGTAAAGTTGGGTGGTATAAAAAGAATTAATATATAAAGAGAATAAACTACAAAATCATATTTGAAAGTTTATTTTGTAAAATAAATTGACATATACAACATGATACTTTACAGCGAGTTAGCGAAATTAATATTTTTACTATGATTCTAATTGATTAAGTGTTACCTACTTAGTACAAGTAACAAATAATTAGCAAAGTTACTTTCCATTTTCGATTTATTTATCTATTTGCAATTGTGCAAAACTAAAGTGATAAAGATTTAACTTTTTTTTTATAAAACGGAAAAAAATCATAGCTCAAAGCTTGAGTATATATTACATAGAATATACTAACTTTCGACATATTATTTTCAATTCTATTAATTTATTCCTTTCTCTAAATCTATTTTTATTATATTTGCAATTAATATGAAAGTTGAATTCGATGATCGGGTTCCATATTATTTGTCAACATTTAATTAAAAATATTATAAAATGAATTTTAAATTTTTCCTTACACAATTTTTATTTATTTTATTAGCTAAAATTTTATAAAATAATAATATGAATTAAAAACTATTTTCTAAATGTAAAATTGTAAACTTTACATTTATAATTAATTTATAATAGTCGATACATAATATTGTTTATTTTTTCATTTGGAGTAAATAAAGATTAAGTTAAAGGATATATATCTATCTGTTACATACAAGTTTTTTTATACATTTGCTGAAATTTTCGTTATTTTTTCATTCATTTTTTTAGATCTAAGCATTTTAATACGATCTCTGAGATTGTTGATCAAGAAATATTATACTTATAACACAAACGATAATATTTTTCCATTTTAGAAGGCTACATTTGCTAGAATTTTTCTTTTTAATTTTTTCCAATTGCCTTTTAGAGATAAAGATTATTAGAGTGCAATCGTGAGAACAATGAATTAGGATACATGACCGCGCTTTTGATCTTCGACCATTTTAAACGCTTTATTTCGAAGAAATGAGAATGTATGATATACTTTTTACAAAAATTTAAAAATAAAATATAATATATATTTGCATAAATCGCTTTTCAAAGTCAAATCTAATTCGTATAGAACATCGATTAAAATACTAAAAATTCATCGATCAGTTGAAAAAACTTCATGTTAAAATTTATGTTTTATTTTCTAATTATGCAGTATAAATCTAATATACATCGTACTATCGTAAGTTTTATCGAATACCTCAAGTACTTAAGATTTGCGCTATATAATCGAGAAAGAGCGGCAATCCTATTTAAAAGACTAGTATTTGTGTCGCTTAAGTCTTCAATGCTTTTATTTTTTAATTGAACAAAATTCGGTTATAATATAAATCAATTATTTCTTCGATAATTCACTGTCGCATTAGATTTATAAAAGGTCTAAAAAATAATAGCATAATTCCTTCGACTCTTAAATAACGTTGTCATCTTAATTGAATAATTATTTTTATAATCACATCAGAAGAGAAAAGTATACTTATAAATTAATTTCACGCCAATCTTACGCTTTAGAGTAATAACAACAATAATAACCATAATCGCTATAACATTTAACGTAAGTGTATAAAATTTGAAATATTTATAACACATTATTTATATAATATACGTGTAAATATTTAGCTATGAATACCACTTGTTACTTATTATTTTTTGTTTGCAATTATAAAAGTATGATACCAATTTAGATTAATAAAAGAAATATTGTGTCGTTATTAGAATAAAATTATGATTTTATTAACTTAGCGCAATAGAAAAAAATAAACACAGCCAATAAGCATATGTATATAAAAACTCAAAGATTTTAATTAAAACTTCAATCATTTTAATCTTCTAATTTATCATATTTGATGTTAAGTTTTTGTTAAGTACAAAATGTGATTTTGTCGATTAGTTATTACAAAATAGAAAGAATTCGAATATTCTTAGTTTTTAGATTACAACATGATCTTCTAAATTTATGTTAACCATAATTAAACATTTTTATCAGATTTCTATCTTATTTTGATGATAAAACACTGTTAATTATCACCAATGCTACTGATTAATAATACCGGAATGATGATCATGCTTCATTAGCTTTATCGTGTACATATTCTTCATCATTATAATTTCATAAAAAACTGTTCTTAATAAGATTGATGCATCTGTTATTACATCCATTATAGATACTATGAGTCATTACAAAATTTTATTTTTTTTCTATAATATATCACTAGAATTTAGTCTAAAATAACTTGTATAACTAGTCTGCAAAAGTACATTGACAGACACACAAGTAATTTATATTTTTGTAAGTTCGTAATTGTTGATTACTTTTATTACTCTTTACATAAATCCGTTTTTGAGGATGTTTTAACGGAACGTACAGCTAAAATCATTCGATAAAATACATACGGAAGCGAGTATTTGCATATATTTACATATGAGTTTTACAATTTATATTTTCCAGTTCACATATAACAATTTCACAATTTTATGTTACTCATATATTTAATCATAATTCTGATATCATAAAAATAACAAAAACTATTTAAACAACATTTTTTAGTTTTTCGATTACCCTTTTTCAGTAAACATATAAAGTTATAAATAAAATAAAATAGTTAGAAATATTACAAAGTATTCTATCGATAAGATAAATAATACAACTATTTAATGTAATTAATAAACAGAGTAATTATTGAATAATTAATTATGTTCACGATTTGTAATTACGATTTTAAATACGATTAATGCGTAACTATTTCAACGCTTATATGTAGCTACATCGGATACCAAACTAAGTTTAACCAACTCCCTCATCCTTTTCCAATTCGAGTTACGTTTACGCAGATTTGCCTACTTTTCGAGAACCGAAACGACCAGCGTCCATTTCCTCTCCATGCTATCTCTCTTCCGCTCTCATTCGCTCACTTTCCGAGCAGTAGCACTTCCATTATAACTTTGTGTGCCCTTTCGTCACCGCCAAAATAACAAAACCTCCGCACATGAATGCAGTACCTCTTCTCTTTATCTAATTTGCGCGTACGGTCAATCGCATTGCTACTAGTGCTGCTATTGCTACTAATATTAGTACCATTCCTTAACTAATTTTCAAACTCTCGTCTTCTATTATGTGTATTGCAATTTTGGATTGTCACAATGGTTAAATTCGAAACTAAGTTTTTTTCATATTTTTTTAAAGTAAAAAATGTTGCAATTTATACATAAATAATTTTCAATATTACGCTACGATAAATCACGAAGTATATTAGAAACTTGTTCATCGATTGAATTTTAAAAATATAACTCTTTTTTGAATGAAAGAACAAAGAGTTGAATTTAAATGGACTGTTACAAAAGATACATGCCATTTTCAAAAGTCAAATTTATTTAAATTACGAATTGTTTTATCTTTTAAATTATAAGATAATTTCAATAACTTATCTGAAATGAATAAAAAAAAATCTCTGATAAGTATTATCGCTATCTATAAATGGATATGTATATTGTAATTTAATATAACTACGGTTAAATCCTTGTTTCTAATGATAAAAAAATATTTCTTTTTTTTTAAGTAACTTATCGTCGAATAAAATTCATTCAATTATTTTCTATATTTTGAATAAAAATAAATTTGACTTTTAAGAGAAATTTTGTAATATATTCTATTTGTATTAACGCTATGAAATAAAATTTTGTATCAAAATACTGTTCATTCTTCGTATTAATAATTACATTTAAGAGAATACAATTAATTAAATTTAAACGTGAAATGTAACATGAATCCAAATGTAAAAAAGAATCATACGCGGTAATTAAAGCACGGATCAATCAATTGTATGCAAAACTTTCTAATAAATATTAAATTCCTTGCTAATGCATGTAGTTGCATAATAAATTACTTTACTTGTTTTTAAATTTAAAAGTGCATTGTATTGGACACAAGAGAATGGTACTTTTTTGTTTTCTTTCTTCAGCTCTCCGAAACTCAGGTTCTAATGCACATTGCACGATGAGTTCATTAGTCGACAATTGTTCTCCATGGTTGGTGTCTGCGATAAAGTTCTTTTCCTCTGACTTCTACATTGGCAAAAGCCAAAACGGATAAAAAGAATCAGCAAAGCGAGAGTAAAAAAAAAGGGAGCAAAGAAGTTAGGTATCTAAAATATCTTTATAAATAAGTCAATTTTTGTTCAGTTGCCATATATTTTGTATTCATGTACTTTATTTAAATGTATATAAAAAAAATTCTTGTTTATTTTTCATTAACAAAACTCAATTATCTAGATATAGGATCATTATGCAGAAGCTTAGTATTACAATTTATTTTTTTCATGGTTGGTTAAAAGCAATTAAAAATACTTAATAAATTATAAAAACGAGCGTTAATTCATGTTTTAAAACTTATATATATTTATTTTCATTCGAATGCTCATTCGTAGTCGCTCTAATTTAAAATTTCTAATTATAACCATTATTTATTTGTAAACTATAATTTAAATTGTTTGTTTCTCGTATTTGATAATATATCAATAAATATATAATGTTTTAATATAACATATATAAAACAAAAAACAGTGAGCTAAAAATAACTATTTCGCATAAAATAATTATACAAGATTTAATTCGTTTAATCTCCAAATTATAAATTTTAAAAAATTCTACAAATTTTTTTTACTATTCTTAAATTTTATTTTTTAAAATAAAAAAAAAGGAGATAATGCTTATATCTATATTTTAATAAGTTTGTAAGAAAAGTCATTAGTAAGCGTTCCACGTCAAGAGGAAATGTCGAGAACGGATTGAACTATAGGATAGGATGGGTATCATTAAAGTACATTGTCGAGTTCACCGCAACGCGTACCTCACAATTCAGATACGCTTTTCCTCGATTTGACCAATTTTCACATTCGACCGTATTGCAGGATCTTCAGAAATTTATAAGATTTCTAATTTTTTAATTCATGAAAGTTGGTGATGTAAGCTCTGTTTCATTTATAAATGTAAGTTTCATTAAATTTCAAGTAGAAGAAGATTTTTATTAAAGGTAGTTACGGAAACATTTAAATTTCATTTTCTTTGTCTATACCAGCATTTCTTTGAAATAATACAAAATAACGATGTCATTTTAAAAATTCATCCGAAGGAAACGTGATATTTCTAAACTAGTATTCTATACAGAATGAAATAATAATATTAATTTCAACGATAAAAAAGTCGCAAAATATCCTAAAAGAATTAATCAGAATTAATCGTTCGTTCAGCGATATATAACACAATACGTCGAATAAAGTAAAGCCTGTCAATTTCGTTAAGAACGAAGTAAAAGAAAGTTTCTACAAATGAAACACGAAGCTTTCTTTGAGGACGGATTAACTCTCCTTGTCTTCGACGGGACTGATTTCATTCTGCAGTAGCTCGAACTTTGGACTGAGACTAGGTAATATACTTTTGGTGCTCGTCTTAATTTGACTGTATATGTCAAGTGCCTTCTTGCGCTCGATCTCGAGGCTTTCCTCGATGAGTCGTGGAGGTATGCTGCCCGTCCGTTTGTGACTTGGGACGAATGCGCTGCTCTCTGGCCTTGTCACCACAGTGTTCCGTTCTTTGCTATTCGTCTCCGACTGCGCATTAAAAAAACATATAGTGTTTTTAAAGTAATCTTAAAAAAGTAGTATTTTTAAATAATTTTAAGAATGTCAAAATTGAAAGTAAAAACGTATTCATCGAAGAACCGATGAAATTTATCGGAAGCGTTTCATATTTTATTTCATTTTGTATGGCTTCGATTATTCAAAACGTACGATTCTATTTGGTAATAATACGAGTATCGACATGCAATTAAAAATTTTACTACTATCGATATTTGCCTGTTATTATTAATTTTTTTTTCAATAAAAATTTAATTTGATTTTTGCAATGTTCAGAACAAAAGTAAATTCGTACTTTCCTTTAAAATATTGATTACGATAGTCATAAAATAAAATCATACTCGAATACTCTTGTCCATCTGTTGTTCGGCTCGCTTGTGCTCGGGTGTGAGAGTACCGTTGCCGAGTTTTCGTTGTTGTTCTTGAAACGTATCCTCCTGAAGGCTCACTTCGTCCTTTAAAATAGCACCGGTAATCACCGGCTTTGTCGAGGATGAACTCGTCTCGTTTGCGTTAATCATCGAGTCGATATCGAGGATCTTTGGCTCCATGACTTCGAGTTTACTCGACATCTCACCATTTATCTGAATATTTGGATTAGAATGGACCATTCCATCTATCAAACCTTTCGCAACCAACGGATCCTCTTGCACTAGAGAAAATTTCGGATATTCCGTTTTGTTGTTACTATTATTATTATGCCTCTCTGACACAGGAACCTGTTAAGGCAAAGAGAATATGATCAGACTCCCGGCATTGCAATCGACTTTAGTGAATGAGTTCTCAAGTGAATCTAGTAACTTTGAAGATCAAGAGAACTATGAATTTCATTAGCTATGCACCAAGTTTATATACTTCTCTACATATATATTTGCGTAACGAACATTGAACTATTCTTTTAATGTATGTCGAATTAATTTTATTAATTATTCTTACAATAATTAATTCTTAATTAGTACATTTTTAATTATTTTTATATCGCATAATTTATATATGAAAGATAATATAAAAGTGTTTATAAGATTCTACACAAAAACTAATTAATGTTGAAAATGATAAGTAATTTCTTAAAAGATATTTTGTATCCTTACAAATCTAAGAGTCTTTGTTAAAATTTCATTACTAAAATTTGGTAGAAAACAAGTATAAAATACTAAATTATAATTAGTTCCAGACTTTTTTTCGTATTTATTAAAAATTTTACATAAAAAAATAATAAAAAATATCAAATGTACGTATATTTATACATAAATAGTTACTTAAATTCCAAAATTTTGGAAATTTCATATTCTGTACTTATTAATTTTATATGGAAAAACATAAAATTTTTATAAATTATTCGATTTTTAAAAATAATTTTTTTTGCTTATATAATTTATTAATTTCTTAATTTTTTAAATAAAATTTTATTATTTTAAAATATAAGTGTATCATTTTCCTTAATTAATTTCAGGGAACTGACGATAACTTCTAATTTAAAAAGCGCTTCAAAGCCGTATATTCCTTTTACAGCGTATCAATTCATATTAATTTACATAAATTTTTAAATTGGAATTTTTTAATTTTAATTCTATTACACTAGCAATTTTATATTTATTTTAATATTTTAACTTTAACATACGAATATAGTAACATAAAATTTAAATCTGTATATTAATAAAAGTCTAAAATTTAAGTTTAAATTAATTTTATATTAAAAAGACGATACAGTAGTACTTTTTAAATATTTCAATAAACGTCTTATGTTTTATATCAATTTGTTTATGTAAAAAATGATTTAAAGTAATTTTGCATACATAAGAAAAGAATTCATTTTCTAGTAATTAAAATACTTAAAAAATAATATCTTATTAGAGAGGAATTCTTTTCAATTATTTCATAACTCTAGTCTATTTAACACTATATTAATAAAATAAAAAATTATACAAAATATTATGTTCTAAAATCAACTATATGAAATAACGTTATTAAATATAATATTTTAAATAATATTAAAAATAAGAATGAATGCACATGAAATAAAACTTATAAAATATTATAATATACAAATTAAACAATGATTTTAAAAAATAATGTAAATAACTATAGATAATATTTAAAATATGTACGTTGCTTATTAAAATTTATATCCATAAATTTTTGACGTTTTTGAAAGGAAAATCACATAACCCGTTTCCATAAATTTAGTTATCTTACCCGTATAGATAGTGAGTCGTTCAATGTAAGAATTTAATAATTTAATAATTTATTTACTAATGAAAATACTTGATTCTCAGTTAAAACTTTTATCATAAAGAGTTGAAGGAGAATAAAATTTATATGTAGGAAAGAACTTATTAGTTACTCTCATCCTCTACTACACATATAAAACAATGTTTAAAATAAGGTTGAACTTTTATAACCATTTATTATACATTATATGATTATTTCGATTTTATCATTGAATAAAAAATTAAGTACTTCATTGCGAATAGAAGAGATTTTAGTATAAATCTTAAAACCTTGAGTTTAAAACGAATGGTGATGATTACTGACAAGTTTACTTTATATTATTCACGAAGGCGAACAACATCAAAAGCTAGAGATGGACATTTGTAAAAAAAAATAATCTTACGTTTTTATCTTTAAACGTCTCAAGACTCCTCTGCATTCCTGCGTCCTGTAGAAGTGTTTTCTCGGTGTCGGGTGATTTGTCGAACTCGACCCACTTGGAAGTTGCCACACTGTCGAGTTTATGTGAAGAATCTATTATCGCATCGCACCCAGCCCCGTACATAGGGTACCCAAAGTTACTGGCCTCGTATTCCAATTGATTGCCATATCGATAACTGGGATTGACAGAACCCTGACTGCAAATCGAGAGATCCGACTGCGAAAGTCCAGTATTCGTGCTTCCAAATAGCTTGGTGTTGTTGAATACTACAAATTAATTAATGTACCTTGAGTGTTTGCATGTGATTCTCAATTAAAATACAATTGTTCTACTTTTATAATGTACATCGCATATTTATCTTCGAAAATTATAGCGTTTACAATGCACGTAGATTATTTGAAATGTTGTTAGTTTAATCTTTTATATAGTTACTAAATCCGTATCTACATAGTAGTATAAAAACAGGTTTATTTGATAAAATATCAGATACTAAATATAAAATAAAATGTTTGAGTCAAAGAGTTTTGTGCCAATTCTAAATCTTTAACGAATATTTTTATATCGATTAAATTTGATTCATGGCAAAGTAATTAAATTTATTTATATATATGATAGGCAAAGAAGAATAATCTGCATACGCAATCGGAGTTTTTATTTTTTGCTAAGTGCTTTTGTCATACATATGTTTAAGATAATATTGTTTTCTTATTTACGCTCTTAATTAGCAGTTAAGTATCCTGTACATATGTATCGAGGAAAGTACACATAAAAGAACGAATAAAGCTAACTTTGTCGAATGGATCAATTTAAGAGTGCTTAGGATTTTTATATCTCGATCTATCGACGCAGAATAAACAACTAAAAGTCGACAAATAACAATACAAAAATTCTCATAGATCGATTCGGATAAATCCAATTCGTAAAATTATATTTTCCCGAACGCGCGGGAAAAATAGCAGAATCTCGCGAATACAATGCATTCGGAAAACAGAAGCTCAAGGGACCGTCGAGCGAGCGTGGAAATGGCTGTTCCGCTTTCGCGACGTTATCTGGAAACTACAGGCGCGAGCTGTCGTTAGTTTTCGCGAGATGTAGCGCGCGATGTAAACACGAAGACGATTCGCCGCTGTAATCTCGCTATAAATACACGGCGGAGGTCAGTTAGAAGCCGCTCACGTGTTCGAGTATGAGCCTGAACCCGCGATTAAAGTGGGTCAGCGCTTAAGTTCGCCCTTGTTGTTTCCTCTCGCATCGAGATAGATCCGACTGCTATTGAACGACAGCGAGAACAACCGACTGGATCGGCTCGCGGTCGTTATTTTCGCGCGGACGTACGATGATAATACGGTTGAAAAGGAAGAGATTCGGTGTACTTTCCTTTCGGCACGTGTTGCTTTCCTTGGCCGATGCTCAATAACATTCTCTCTATTTATTTTGGAATGTTTGTTCAGTGCGGAGTAAATATTTCCGAGACATTTTCTCTTACGATGTGGCCAGAAAACGATGCCACTCGATCTCCTACGTTGCGTTGAATAGAATCATGATATTTGTTAAATAAATTTCGTTTTATATATAATAGAGCCCCAAGCTGAAATTTTATGAATGCTGGAAATAGGTTAACCGCTTGTGTACTAACTCGCCGCTTTGAGAGATTGACATTGATGGACTTTATCTCGTTTCATTTGGGGCTTACTTTCGATATATGTATCGGAATAGCGATTGCTTTTTTTATTTTTTAGAAATTATTACTATAATCTGTACTAGTGGGATTATCTTAATTATATTCTGGATTATGCATCAATAAGATAAAGGTTACTTTTATACAACTAAATACGAATTTTGAGCCATTGAGAACGAAGATATAATTTAACATTAGTCTACATATTGATTTTTATAATTTTAGATATTCTTTATCAGCTGATCTTTTTATCTGTTATTTTGCAACGTTTTATCACTCATAAACTTCGTATTATGCTTTAAGTAAAATTTTTCTAGAGACATTTTATAGAGCAGTAAAAATATAAATTAAAAAAATTAAGCCCCTTGTATCTAGAAGTCGTGAAATTGACCTTAAAATAAAGTAATAACAAATTTTATTACTTAAGTATAAAGGTATAATCATATTTCTACCGAATATTATTATAATATTTATTTTTTATTCTTACTACAAAATTATACCGCTCTTGCGTTCTTTATATATATTCCATTCTACATAAATATACATAGCTTAGTCTTCCTAAAGTGCGTCAAATTATTGATTTTAAATTTTGACCACCCAAAAAATTTTTTTAAAGATTAAAAAAAAGAATAATATAGTCTTTTTTAATAGATTTCTCGTACATATAAAAATTTCAAATATTAGACCAAATTGAGGAGTAAAAATTACAAAATCGAAAAAACTTTCAAAGTTTTTGGAAAGTAATAAATTTGTTATTGTGAAATATTCTTTTTAACCATAAATTCTAGTTATGCAAACATACTATCATCGATAGTAGACTGCTTTCAAAAATTCCAGATGATCAACGTCGGTATTTTTTTTATAAATAACTAAAAATAAGAAAATTTAAAAATTTATTATTATAAATATTTATTTCAACTACAGTTACATATTTTCATAAATATTTTTACCAATATACTATTTCATAAGAAATTCCATGAATTCTTTAATAATACATTCTTTTAAAAAATTATTATTTTTTGAAAATTTTCTAAAACTAAAAATATTTATAAAATTATGTAGATATTTTAATGTTATATGAAGTATTGCAATAAAAATTTTGCGTAGAAATATATAAAATCCCATTAAATTTTGGAATTAAAATTATTTGTACATAATTTTGATATCGCAGCATAATTTTTATCAACTCAGTATCTTAAATTTTTATTAAGAATATTATTATTAGTAATCAATATCTATAGATATAGTAATTTTAAAGTATTTAACTTTTATTCGAAAAATTACTACTTTGAATTACCTTTATGTTCAAGAGACAATAAATATTAATTTTATTATAATCGATAATGGTTTTTTAATATAATATACTTTCTTATAATATGAATTTCTAATCACTTAGTATAAAACAATATTGTCTTTAATTTTTAATAAAAAATATATCAAATCACTATTAATGAATCATAGATTTTGTTATAAATGAGAATACAATGATAATAATTGGTCATCGAAGCAACAAATAAATATGTTCATCTCCAAGGTACTGATGAAAATGCTTATAACGGTAAATTAAACTCTATGAGGGATATACTTACCGGTAGAACGATCTTCAGGGATCTCTTCACGATGAACGAGTGCTTGCTGATCAGTAACTCGACCAGCCATGTCTTCTGACGACCCTCTGTTGACATCGATTTCATCGCTCTGATAACCCGGCGGAACTTCAACAATGACCGAACAGCCGTTGTCTTGATACTTTCTATTTCTCGTATCCTCCATTGTTACCTGTAAGAAAATATAAATCCATCATTGTCATAATTGTATGTATCGTGTTCGGTTGCAAACCAAAATTTGGTTTTCATTAATCAGATATTTGATTAATTTGATGTTCGTTAAATTTACATTCGTTGAACTGTTTGAAATCCTATCTTAATTTTTTATTTTTTACTGTGTTAATATTAAAAAACGGACTTTTAATGAAATTTTTTGTCATTCCTAATTTTACGTATGTTTATTTTTATTCGTTTTATTGAATTTAATCTATAATTATAAAATTCAACAGTTAATTATTAAAAAAATATAATTAATAACGAACAAAATTTAATGAGAAAAATGAATAAATAATGAAACAAAATTGTGCTTCAAAGAATTCTTACGTTATAATTTATTTTTTGATATTTCCTTGGTTATTTTCAAATAAAGTTGACCGAATTCTCAATATTGATATAATTAAATAGACTCTTAGATTTTGTTAACGTAATCAGCTATTCTAAATTCTAATAAACTAAATTAGTTAAAATTGAGTAATAAAAATCTTTGTAACTGATACTTTCTTATACTTTAATAATATAATTAAAAAAGAAATGAATTGCATTAATTAAATAAAATTCACGATACACTTTGTGTTATTAATTTAACATTGCACTTAAGATCACATTTCATATTGATTCATTCGATTATTTATTTACTTATCGCTAGAATCTTAATTAAAATATCTTTTAGCCAAAGAAGAGGTAAATCCAAAGTGCAGAAAGCAAGCATATCACTTCTTGAATTATTTCATTAAAGATTTATGTGGCCGCTATACCTTAAGTATCAAGTCAATACAGTTTCTTTATTCTCTTACGTATATACCTACATATGTGTATAAATATATATATATATATATTTTACACTCGAGTTCGTAACCAGGACATCGATCTACCTTCTAATTACATAGTGCTTTCTTCCGATTATCCAAGGTAACGGATGCGGAAGATTCAAAGAGAAAATTATCCGATCAAAAAATTCTTTTATAGAATACGCAGTGGAGAGTTAAATAAAGGAACGAGTGAAAAACTTTTAGAGTCATTAACGGAATCTGGAGATATTTTTACTTTAGTCTTAATTCAACTATAATATTTACTACATTTTTAATTTCATTAAATTGAATCGTTATATTCTAGACAGTAGTATCACTATTAAAATCTGCAAATTTGTAATTATAAAATTAATTGATTGAAACTTCAGGTCTTTTATCTATAGTTATTTTACTTTTCTGTATTCTGTAATTATATAAAATCTCGTTTCGATATATTTCTCAACTCTTATTTATATTTATAATGAAAATTTAATGCATCTACGATTAATTCATTTTTTTATCTATTTCTTTTACTATTTTATCAATTTATAAAAATATAAAATTAATATTGCTTGAACATTTTTTTAAAAATCATCTTGAGTGATCACTGTTTATTTATTTTTAACGCCAAACTGTAAAAGAAACAGAAAGAAAAAGAGGTAGACATCTTTCGCTTGCTCAATTAAGACAGCTTGTGCTTTTTCTCGATTGCGCTTTTTTCTTTCTTTCACGTATATACATTTACATTAATACACACGTACACCCTCTTTTTTCCCCTGCTCCATCTCAGTAGTGAGCAATAAAACAAAGAAATTCTTTAGCACCGTTTGCGTCGGAACTGTTACTTTCTCCTACCCTCTACCTGAATTCAATTGTACTCTCTTTGGTTGTCAGGTCACCAATGGTTGTCTTATATATTTTAGATATCGGAAAAACACACGAGGCTAGTATTATTGGCTTGAAACTGAACTTATAAGATTTCTCTAGGATAACCCAATGGAAATTCAAAACCTAACTCGTTCTGACAAATAGAGGCTGCAAATTTAAAGTGTACTTATAATGATTAAGAAGCCTTATTCTTTTATTTTTATTTTAAATAATAGATGGCAAGAAAAAATTAGTATTTATATCCAAACTTCGAACGAATGAACTATAATTATATAGATAATTTAAAAAAAGTTTTAATTAAAAATATACTATTATTATTTCATATAATGTAAATATAAAAGAAATCTTATTTTATTCTAAGTAAAACATATTGTCTAGTTTCAAAAGTCTGCACTTATATTCATTATTTCAGCTTATGCAAAATCGAATTTAAATATGAAATATACATTAGATAAAATCATGAATTATATTTCGAGATGAGGAAAGATCGATGAATAAACAGCCATATAGATAGAGAGAGAGAGAGAGAGAGGGACAAGGAAGGATAAAGAAAGGTAAAAATATATGATAAAAGAGAGAAAAGAGCAACCGTTCCATCAAATTTGTCATAAGATCGACCAGTTGGAAGAGTGTCAGGAAGAAGAAATGCGGAAAGAATATGTACAGCATTGAACGTTTTGAAGAAACGTTGTGTCCTATGGGACAGTAAAATGATGATCACAAAAATTTTCTCTCTTTCTCTCTCTCTCTCTTTCGATACTTATTTCTTTCTCTTACATCTGACATATCGAGAATAAAAGCTGATACTTTGTCGCATTCAATTTGTTGGTAGTGAACATTTCTGACTTTTTTTATCTATAAATCTACACACGTGTATACACGTATAAACGCGAGGAAAATGAAAAAGCTGGAATGGACATGTATTACCAACATGCTCTACTCTACTTTCTCCTCTGCTCGACCCTATTTCCTTCCATCTCCCTCAATAGCTACCACTATTTTCTTTATCTCGTGTGAAACATTGCCCGTTCAGGATTAGAAGGCAGAAAAGCGAGGTACTCGATATATGGTGTGTTAGGACGCGTGGATATGAGACATACACAGAAAACACGTGTGTTGTTTTCTTCCTGGCGAGAAATGGCTCGAGACAAGGGGCGAAATGAATTCCCCTTTTGTACAACTGCTTCCATTACGTAGTTCTTGCCACCACTCGCACTTTCAGTATAATCCTATATGCCGTAGAAATAGATCGGTATAAAAGAAAAATGAGTTTCCTAAAAACACGTATATGGGTTATTCTTTAAATTTGTTGGAAAGGAATTTCAATTCGCGAGAGTGAACTTTTGAACCAAAATGTAGGTAGATCAAAATATTTTTTTTAATTTTTATAGCAACTTGGAAATTTAAAATACTATTAAAAACTGAGTAAAAAATTTTAATTCTGAAGTAATAAATCAATATTTATATATTACGATCGATGGAAAAATATGAAAAGTTAAATCAGAGTTCAAACAATTCACATTAATCTTATTGTTTATTATAAAATATTTTTATTTATTAAGTAATAAATAATAATATTTTCAATTTAAAATAAGTTCATAAAATTCGAGAAATATAATATTTAGAGCAAACAATATTGACTATCAATTTTCTTTTATAGTTTGTTTTTTATCTGTAACATATTGTGTTTTATTTTATTAATCAATACAATTTGATAGTATATATATTTGAGTATACATACTTGTTTAAAATAAATTTAATTAATACCTTAATAATTTTTAGAAGATACGTATTGATAAGATTTTCTATTAAAATTTCAATTGGCCAAGTGATATTTTAACTCGATGTCGAAATTTTCTAATCATAATATTAATTCAAGAATAAACTCAAACTATTGGTTTGTTGCTTTAAGTAATATTCTTAGAATTTTAAATTTTTACAAAAATTCATGTATTTTAAATTTTTTGAAATTTTATTTATATTATCCAAATATATATTTTTAAATTATGACACATTTGCGAAATACGGACATATCATTACAACGATTTGTATTTTCAATTTAATATAAAAAATATAGCAAAAAATGAACGAACTATTATTATACAATATCTACAGAATACAATGCTTTTATAGATAAATCTTGTTATTTATATATTTAAAACATCTACAATTTTAGATTTCAAATCACATCGGTTAATTATTTAATAAATTCAATTTTATAATATAACTAATAAAGAAGAGTTTTTTTACGATGTAAACTCGTTATAACGATAGAATTATCAGATTGAGTATTTTGAATGTAGAAATATATTTTATTGTTCAGAATTTTTTCTAATTAAAACATTTTTCATTAAAATAGATTTTATTAAAAATAAAAACTTGTTCTATTAAAAATTCTAAATTAATATTACAAAACATAAAAAAAATCTTGAATATTTTATAAATACGATCATAATTTACTTATCAAAAAATCAATAAACTTTAAAAAATAATTATTTATACAGTAATATTTTACTAACTTTATTGTATTTGGAATTATTATTTCTATAATCTATTTAAAATTGATTATTTAATTTTGTGTATAATAATATTTAATAATGCATGTTAGTATTTAAATATAATAAAAAATTGATAAAAAGGAAAAATGCATAAAAAGAAATTTAAATTTCACATCATATTTTTTAAAATTAATATTTTTATTATTCATTAATCATTTGTAATGATACAATGTTTGCTTAGCTTATAATTTAACAAAGATAATGTTAAAATCATAAGTTTTTGCTTCTATGTTAATGGAATAAAAATTGAAGCCATAGCTCTATTCATTTCTATCTGAAAAAGATATAGAAAAAACAGAAAATTTATCTAATCAATGCATACTAAAGGTATCTCTCAGTCAGGGGTATACCATCGGATTTTTATTGGAAAAGTAGATAAAGGTTGCAGGATAAAAAAGTTCCTGAAAAAGGTCTAAATAATAGATGAAAGTATATCCGTCAACGCCTGATACACGTTTGCGATTTCGGTTGAATAAACACATTGAGTCTGTTTGCAGAATTGCCACAGAAATTTGTCTCTCTTCTACCAACATTTTCCATCTATCCTTTCTTGCTTTCTTATTCTGTGCTTTTCATCTTAAACGTATTGCTATCCATCACGGATGAACGGGATGGCTTCATATTTTATTGAATTGTGTCGTTCTTGAGTAGAAATACGGAGCTTGCCGTTACGATGAAACAACCTGTGGTTTACGAAGCATCGTATTAAATAACACAGAGGCACGTTCGCCATCAGCTTTGGCTTTGAAAGTTGTGCCATTTACTTATTAGATTTTAGATGATTCAAAAAGAGTAGAAGGTAACGTTATACAGAGAGAAAAAGAATAACTGATTTTTTTGTGTTTAAAATGCCATAGTTTTGATTGTTTTATTCGTTAATCAAATATAATATTAAACGAATCTTTTGATTTTGATCTTACTTTCGCGAAAATTTAAAATACCATAATTTATTTTGTTTCATTTTATTCTATTAAAATATATTTTATATAAGAAGTTACTTTAATCTCGTAAATTAATTTTTTACATTTAAAAATTTTATTTTCTATGAATTATTATTATTTAATTTATCGCTAAAATTTGTTTACCTTGATTCCATTATTTAAGGGCTATAAAAACTTTTAATATCTTAATGAAAGGAGTTATTTCTATATTTAGTTAAATAGCAGAAATTGAATTAAACGAGCTGATACTTTTTTATTACATTTTGTAATTGATAATGAAAATTATTTTTCATTTATACATGTAAATATAAGTATATATATCACAAATTTTTAATTATAACTACTATTTAAAAAAAGCATAAAACTGAAATATATACGATCTATTTTTTAGAAAAATAATCAAAGTATTTTTAAAAAAAAAGTAATTTCCTAACTTTATATTTATCAGTATTTTCGATAAAAATGATTTACTCTCAAATAATGAAAGGATTTATAATAGAAAAAGATTTATATGAAGAAAAAAATTGTTGTAAACTAAAACTTTAATCTTTCACACACGTTTGTTTTGCAATAAATTAATTTTTCGAACTCAAAAATAAGTATTGGAAATTTACAATATGTTTATTTTCTCTACTTTAAAAATATTTTGTATGCATTGAACATTTTTTGTAAATATTGTGATTTAAATTTTTCGTTTATTAAAAACACAAGAAACTTGACACTACATTAAAATAATAATAACAATTAATGAACATTATAAATGTATAATTTCTAACATAACGATATAGAGAAAGAATTCTATTTATCATTTTTATACAAATTCATGAATAAAAATGTTTGATGTAGTTACTCTTTTATATCTTAAAAATTTTTTATTTTATTTGTGTATATATATTTAGCCAAAATATTAATATTTTTATTGAAACACAAGATTAGTAATATCTATTTATAAAATATTATGATAAAATATTCTTTTCAATCATAAATCCTATCTATTCATACTTTCAATAATATTATAATTTGTCAAAAAAATTAAATATAATAAACGTATTGTTTTATTTTAATTTACCAAAAATTAAAAATAACTTAACGTAACGAAAAATTATTTTATTTTTGTTTATAATCCAAGTTTCATATAAATTCAACATAAAATATAAAAAAATAATTTTCCGATCATGTTTTACATTATATATTACTTTTATTATTTTTAATTTATGAAAGAATTAAGTAGCTATTAAAAAAACTCAGTATTAAAACTAGCAATATATTTTTTAAAATATATTTAAATTAAAGGAGATTTAATATAAGATAATATATCAAATAAATAAGAAAGGTTTTAACTTTTATTTGTTATTACTGAATTGATGTTTTAAGAACTCACCTACATAGTTTCTAGTCTCTATCTACATCTATGAATCCACGTATTCTTTTTAAAATAAATTAGATGATATCAAAAAGATTTAATGAAACATGAAAACTTCTTTATTCTTCTTCTCTGGTTTTCTTTCTTTCTTAGAAAATTTTTGCATCATCGATAAATGAAGTTTTTATCTCTACTAATTCTCTTCTATATGTCTGTAATATTTACACATTCGTACGAACTCTAAATGTAAAAGTATTTTTACTTCCGAAATACTTTGCTTTTTACAATGGCGTTTTTCCAGCAACACGGATCCACGTTCAGATCATATATATTCGCTAAATGTCTTACCCACAGAGAAAATTTACAATTAAATTACACTCTCTTATAAGGCTCCATTATCGACTTCTCTTGGTATTCTGAAGGGACTGCATTATTTGTCCTAATTAGTCAGATCATTGTAGTTAGAAATCTAATGGTGTCAGGTTCTAGTAAATGCAAGAAATTCAATTTAATGAATACTTAAAAGTAATTATATTTAATCTTTATGGTTATTCATTGTAATTTTTAAATAAATGCCACATAAATTTATAAACAATATTGAAAATCGAATATTTCACGAAGTAAATGTAGTCATAAATTTCCGATAAAAACTTTTGATAATAGAATGAAAATAAATTACTAAGTTTCTTTCCGAATACAGACTTATAGAGTTTTTGATTGTATTTTTAAAGAGATAGTTATCAAAAGTATTAAAAAAATGGTTAAAAGATACAATAAAGAATATATAAAATCATATAAAATTCGATAGTAAATGCCTTAAAATTATTAAACTTTTTAGTAGATTCTTTATGTCTGTATGACATTATTTATTAAATTCAGAATCCTTTTCTCAAACTAAAAATAAAGTATATCTAGGAGTAAGTTTCGATTGTCAATTTGGAATATTTAATAACGCTTCTGACAGACTTATAAGTAAATACTTCGGTAACTTTCTTTAACTATCGGTATAACTTATCTCGTAATTTCTATCGACGTAAAATTTGATGCATATTTGAACAATGCAGTCGGAAAATTTTCGTCGTTTTAATAGCTGTCATTTTTATGCCGATTACGCTTGTACAATTGCTTCCTAAACAAAATTTTATCATTGTCTGCTGTCTACTAAGAATGATTATTTCAAAATAGTATACGTTGTGAACTATGAAAATTCGATAACGATCGTAAAATTTTAAAGCTCCTAAAGAACGAAGAAACGGCAGAAGATCATCTTTAAAATTCAGATATTTTTGCATCGGAAAAGTGGCGCGTGCTTAAACATCGCGTAGAGCCAGAGGAACGAAATCCACGCCCTTTTCCTGTTCGATCGTCTGGACAACCTTTGTAGGCAACCTCAACTTAGCTCATACGGATAGACCTGTACATCCCTGGGCTTACGTACAGCTAGGAATGGGCACAATCGCAAGAGCTTTCGGAGTTTTGCGAATTCTCAACGGGATAAACGTCGTACATTGATATAACCTTGCACTATGGTGCACCGGAGTAAGTAGGCCGACGCGGGTGGGAGACAAAATTGCCTGGTAACCTCCAACCATACCACCGTATTCCGGAGCTCCGATAATTGCGAACGTGTTCCCTATCTAAGAGTAGTACTCCTTCTCGTATTTTCTCGTTTCACTTCGATTTTTCTTCCTTATTTTATTTCTTATTTCTTTTTTCATTCTTCTTCCCTCTTACTTTTTCACGTTAACTTTCCCTCTTCTCTCCCGTCCTTGTATCCGAGATTAGAATCGCGTACATAGCACGCGAAATTCTTCGTTCCTCCTTTTTTTTCCCCTCCGTTTCATTCAAGTCTAAGAGAGTACTAATTCAAGTTCATAGTCTAATCTATTCTGGATATAAATTATTGGAAGAATGTTGTTACTTCGAGTTTAATTGGCCCTTGAATTAAAATTCTTTCGTTGTTATTCGGATAAATACCTTACTTATTTAAAAGTTTTCTACGTTACTTTGTAATTAGTTTTCAATGTAGTTTCAAAAATTCAGATTTGATTACACAACCTGTAATGGATAATTTTACATCCAAGTGTAATTTTAAACGAAATTGGTTAACTTTGAAGTACCTTGATCCTAATTAGAATTGGATAAATTATTAAATACACAACGACTCAACTTTGATTAAATGTAACTTTAATCGGTATTTTTATTTATATGTTATCAGTTTTCCGAGCATATGCTTAAACTCGATTCGAGGATAAATAATCTGCAAAGTTTCTTCAATTAAGTTTCGTTTAAGCCTGTCTCCATTGTAGAGTGGAGTCGGCGACATCAGAGCGCGATCAGCAGGTCGTATTTTCTTGGTCTAAAGCTAAAACTCGTGAGTTCTCCTTCGTTTTACTGCAATAATGGATTCCCTATGTCTGGTTTCGAAGCTTCCGACCGATAGCTCCGAGATTGCTTCTGCCCTTCTCCGAGAGTCGAGAGCTGCGCTTGCGTTTACCAATTGTTAGCCGGAAGTAGCGTGGGATTATTGCATGGATTCTTCTCGTCCGTTGTCGTCTTTCCTCCCTTTCTTTGGCCTTGTTATTACACGAAATCTGACTACACATTTTATAACTTTTCATATTTTCATATTTTCTGAAACTTATAATTTCTTAATTCGCAGTTAATTAGCAAAACAACTTTTACATAAGCCTGAAATATAAATTCTACTTTTGCATCTGCATAAATTTACATTTATTAAAGTATACTATTGGCAAGGAAGAGAGAATAAGATAAGGCTGAACTTTTTTTATAGTTCTAAAGTTTAGGACGAAACTTAATTTCTTACAAAAATGTATGTAAAGTTTTAAGACTTCTTCTTTTTTACATATTTATTGCGCTATAAATTAGGATTACAATTTTTTAATAAACCAAGACTCGCTACGTAAGAAGAATTATAATTAATCAAAAGACATCAGAGTTAACTGTAACCTAAATATTAAAGGATGAAAGATCAGAAAGCAAAAACTATAACAGATTTAAACTCTAAAATACACAGAAAAATTACGACTAAGATACATTTATAAACAAAAATCTACAAAATATTTACTTGAAACTTAGTAGAAGTGTAATTAATAATCACTTAACAGGTTTCTTTAAAAGCTTTACTTTTGTGACAAAGTACTTACATAAATATACAAAGAGAAACAAAGAGGTGTAAATTTCATCATAGGAATTATATAAACAAGTAGCAGAGGGAAGTTAAAGTTTTTGTCAATTCGTAGAAACCAGAAAAGTATCTGGTTCAAAGATACGAAGCAGTTAAAGGAAACTCACCGCTCGTTCCTCCGTCTCGACGATGAGGTGGTTATTTTTGAGCGTCAGAGTGATAATGTTCCCGTTGGCGTTTTTGCTTGTGTGGCTCCCTGGGGAAGTGTAATCGACGTTGGCGGTCGCAAGCGCAACTTCCTCCATCACCTCCGTCTCGCAGATGTACCGCGGTCCGTCCATGCCGTTCACCAGCTGAAAAATACAATAAAAACGAAAATTCAGCAGATTTTACTGTTTGTTTTATCAACGCAAATTTATAACTACTGTAAAAAAGATGAATTTTATGTACAGAATTAATGCGCGACAAGATAAAATTATTGTGTTGCTTTTACTAATTTAAAATAATATTTTGTATTTACGATTTCGTAGTATTTTTTAATTTCTTCTTATAATAGCTTCCTACGTTTCTTTATAATATTAGTACACATACGCATATATACACTAAAATATATTTAAAAATTTTTTTATAATGTAAGAGATACATTTTTTAATTGATTAGCGTATTAAGTCAATGAAAAATATTCTCTTAGGGTGAAACTAATATATTATTAAAATATTTTCATTTAATTATTATAATTTAATATTCAACATTGAATTCACTGAACTTTATTGCTTTTGTTCAGTTTCGAAAATGAATTACAGTCTGTGACATTTGGCTTATTTTATATTGCATATATATATAGTTAAATCATAAATCGATTAACTAATATTAATTACCGCTATAAATTAACCACTTAAATACAATTCATTAATTAATACATTTCGTAATTACGTTTAAATAAAGATCTGCTTTGTCTTGAGTAACAGGTTATTATAAATGAAAACTTTAATGGTTGTAATGCTATACCACACAAAATGATAAAAAGTATCACGATATTATTAAGTAAAAAGCCAATGTAGGGATTCAATGTATACGGTTACGCTGAGAAATGAAGGAAAATCGAGAATAATATTAATAAGCATTTTCGTTCGAAATCCAATAAAATTTCATTCTAAAGAGAAACTTTGTTACCAGTCTTATAACTTTTTTAGTCATACTCTTCTTTCACTGTTCTCAATATGATTTAATAATTATTTTAAGTGATGTGAAAAATAATATCAACTTACTCCTTAATACGTGTAATTAAAATTTTATGTATATTATGTAATCTATTTTCCAATATTTTTTGTAATTATATACGTTTACATATATATAATAATTAAATCATGTATAAACTACATCTATATTATTAAGAAGGATTTTAAACTTTAAAAATAAAACATTACGGTATATATAAATATATCTTCTACATTTATAAAATAATAAAATTATAAAAGTAATAATATATGCATTATGATCTGTTTCTTTTCCAATACATATTGTTAAAGCATTTATTATATATTTTTCTAATAAAATTTTCAAAAAATTAAACAAGATAATTAATTTTAATCAAATATAAACAGAAATATTTTTTTGTTCTTAACACATACAACTTGTTACAAGTTTTTCAAAATTCAAATTATGAATACAAATACGTACACGTGAAAAATTTCAATATTAATTTTATTAGGCATAAGAAGTATGGGAGGTACAAACAAGAAGTGGCAAGATTGTTTTCGTATCTTCGTCGCATGAGAAAATGGGTAATCAATATCTATTTTCTGCGCAAATTTCGCGTGAGTGTTAATCAAATGTGGCAGATCGACTTTTTTGAAAAAATAAATTTTGTGTAGCTAAAATAATTTAAGGATAATAACGAAAGAAGGAATACGAACTTTTATTTTTTTATCATGCATGAAAAAACTAAATATCATTAACTTAATTATTCAGACGATGAAATTTACCACCAAATATTATTAAATTTTATGTGACATTCTTTTCAAATATGAAATATGATTCTATTTTGCAAATATAGTGTAATTTATAATTATAGAGTTTTTAGTATTTAGGAAAAATAGTAAATACAAATTTTTTAAATTAATGATCATGAAATATAGGACACAAATTAAGTCTTAAATAAAAAAAAAATAATAACTTTAATATTAATTATAATACAAAACTATTCAACGATAATATTTCATAACTTTTATCGAATAATTGGATATATTATATTAAACTTATAAAGAATTATATATATATAATTCTATTAAATTATAATAAATTTCCTAGAAGTTATAATTATACGCGTTCGAAGCATTAATTATAAAATTCCAAAACTTTATCATAAGATTACTTCTACGTACATAAAATACAGAAATTTAATGCTTCTATTAAATTGTACAATTACGTGCTAGGAAGAAGAATTCCTGTCATTCTAAAATATTATAAATAAGGATAAAAACAAAAAAATCCAATCAACAAAACAATGCAAGGCTAAAATATGGCAAAAAAATGCATCTAGGCTAAATTGACAGTGAAACCGCAAGAGGGCATTACATTTGGTAATGCTTTTGTCAGGGATCGAAGTACCACTTTCCGCAAGTGAATGCTACTACTGAAGGGCCAAGAGGTAAATTCCTTGAGAAACGTTATATAAGGTGAAAAAGGGACGCCGGTATTGTGCTAGTTTTCACGATCTATTCAAGAAAATGGTAGAATGAATAGGAGAGATTTTCTTTTTCGTTTCAAGGTTTTAGCTAAAATATTCCGTTGAGAAACTCAATTTCTTTACTGAATATAAAATTGAAGATTTTCAGACAGTACACAAATGGATTGAGTGAAAAAACTTGGATTTTTATCATTATAATAAAGCTTATGAAGATTTATGCAGTTTCAAAAATCGTTGTTTGATATTTTTCACCTAACTTTTAACTATTTTTAATTCGTTGTTTTTATTTATTTATAAATAAATATTCATGGTATATTTAACATTTTTATATTATTATCGTAACTATTTTTCATTGTCCTTGAGAATTTTATGATAACCAACATTTATTTTTATTATTCTGCCACAATGATTTATAAGAAAAGCTTATGAGAGTAGTATTTTATACGAGTTATCTATTTCCATCATTATTAATATGCAAATTAAAACACATGAAACCTTTTAGAATTATGCTTTAGTCAACATAAAGATTTAGCTCTATACTAGAAGACTGAAAATAATTTTTAATCCATCAGGATTGGTACAATATTTGTTTGTCATAAATGAAAAGTTTCCCATTAATGTGTCAAAAATCAAGGTATAGTTGCGATAAATTAAAAGTATGAAAAATGATATATATTTAAAAAATTAAAGTATTATCATTATAAGTTTACTAGTAACATAATATTGAATTCATAAAAAGTATAGTCTCCGAAGAAGACACAAAGTAACTTGTAATTAAACTAAAAACTCGTGAAAGAAATTATTTACCTTGGAATAAGAAATCTTTAAAATTACAGAAATACATATAAATGATCATTTGCTATGCTAGATAAATTTACAAAATTTTAATTAAGGCTATTTAATTGAATTATTCAACCTTGTATGAAATTAGGTTAATATATATATATATATATATGTTTAAGTAATAAAAAAATAAAAACCAAATTAAAAATTCTATAGACATTAGAATATTTTCAACGGAATCTTGAAAGTTCATAGATCCATATCTATTGAAGTATTTGCATTATTAATTAGTGGATCTAATTTAATCTACTCAAAAAGAATCAAGGATTTTCTTTACCAAAAATTGACGAGAATTTTCATGAAAACAAGATGATGTACTTAAAATGCAGGAAATCTCTGATGCATACCTTCTTACTCTTTGCAGTTGTACGACTTTTCTCAATGACCCGAATTACCTTGTTGAAAACGATTCCTCTTTGCATCACTGGGTTAGCTACCTAAATTCCCGAGTCACTCTGCCATTTCGCAACTCTTGTTCTCTCTTTCTCTCATTCAAAAGAGTCTTCGCACGATATCCCAAGCGGCGCCGACTTACATAAAAGCTAGGATACTCAAGAGACCGAGGCAGAGTAAGACAGACAAATATAGAAAGAAAAAGAAAGAGAGAGAGGTCGTGAAATGAGCGGGTAAGGAAATACTAAGAACTTAAATTCATGTAATTTTTTTTAGGTTTTTTAATAACGTATCGAGTATAGTAATTTTATCAGATTTTTTTCATACATTCAAATTACGTTGAAGATAATAAGCGCAAAGATACATTCATAATCGTACTTTCAGATACTTTAAAATTCGAAAAATATGATCAAAAAATCTATTTTTAAAGTTTATTTCAAATTTTGTATTTTAAGTATTTTAAGGAAGATATAAGATATTTTATATTATTTAACTGTTTAGTTTCACTCTGACTCGATAATGTCGATACAATGAAAGCTGAAAAATCGTAATTATGATTATTCGAGAAAATTAAAAAATCAGCAAGCTTTTAAAATATTTTAGATTCGAAAGTGCATGGAAGGAAGGCAAAAACCACGTTAAAAGTAAATACGATGTTGCTACCACTGTTTTTCTTCGTTTGAAATTTTATTTGCAAGAGAAGGAAGCGAGATGAGAGAAACAACAGTTAAGAGCCGAGGACACCTGGAAACTACCGGAAGAAGAACGAGCCCATAGCCTTGCGGAGATTAACCCGTTTGTTCCGCCGAATAAAATCGCTGTTTGGGTTCCGTAGAGGAGCTTGCCATCGGATTCCGGATCATCCCCGAGAGAGCGGCGTGCAGATTTATGCAAACTGCAGATTTATATCGGACGAGCGCAACGCCGCAGCAACAAAAGCTGGCGCGATGAACTGTTTCGTTCTTTTTTTCTCTTGTTTCCTTATCTTTTTACTCTTAGCCAAGATTCGCCGTCTTTTTCTTCCCCAACTTTTATCCCATCTTTTCTCACTGTATGTGAGTCTGCCCGAGGCTCAAAGATAAGGAAGTTGTATTGCATAAGCTTATACGTTTTTAAAGAATGCTTTGCACTTCTAATGGGATATTCATGACTGGATTACTTGCTTGGATTTCATTTTCATTTAATACAAAGTATGGATTTAAAGACTGTTATCGTATTTCTTCACAGCTCGATATTTTAAACCTTGACTTTCATTTTATTAGTAATTTCATGTTGTATATTAATGAATTCTGTGATTCGTTACACTTTTCTTTATAAAAATGCGAAATATTATGTTTCATTTTTGTAAAAAATTTAATTAAAGATATCGCATCGGAATCATTCTCTCAAAGAATAATTATTATATATCCGCAATTTATAAATAAATAAATATAAAGTAATTTTATTTTTGAGTATTAATGGGGTTCATAATAATCTTTCGTAGTTAAAAAGTTCGATAAAAAATCGTTGAAATATTTAAAATATACTTTTTATTAGAATTTCTTTTAAACTTTCGATAACTACCGATTTTTATCCAAAATATTTTAACCGATATCTTGTCGTTGTAATTCGAAAAAAACCACGAAAGAAAATCTCTTATTCGAGTATTTAAAAATATAAATTATTTTACATCTTATACTCGAGCTACTGTTCGTTATAAAATCATGTAGTATTTAAGTTTGGACCAATTATGTATTTTTGCACAAACCTGTTTTACCAATGAGATACATATCAGAACTTTTTCAAAAATGTTCGAAAAATGTGTACTTATCGATCTTAATACAAATTTTGTGGGTAACGAAGCATTTAGGTTATCTAATAAGGTATCTTCTCCCTATCATTAACCGCGTATGAAAAACTGGATAATATGCGACTCGCGCGAAAAAGTACTCGTATTACATTTCACAAGAGTTTATAAAAATTGTCAACGTGATGAGATAGCCGGGCGAATAAATTTTTGGGAGGATCGAAGCTGCGTACGAGCAGGAAAAGGCAGAAATAAAGAGGATGAGTAACGATCGCTTGCACATTTGCATGTTACCGCAAATGAGCGAGTATAGAAGCAAAAACAGCATCGGTAACTTTGTTCATTTATGATACGCAGTAAGGGAAGAGTACCTGCGTGACTCCTCACTTTTCATTCCACACTCGAGCGAACTAACTTTCCTGCTACTGCGCGATTCGACTATCCTTAAAAATTAACAACTATCTCGAAGTACCAACTCACGTTTACTCTTCCAAGACGTTACAAAACATGCCAACCTTTTTCTTTTTTTACTTTCAAGTTGTTCTCTTCTACGAAACGCTCCATTAGTTTTCAAGTTTCAGCGACAAGGGCTGTTTCTGGGTGTAAGCTAAGGCATTTTTTTCGGAAACTCGAGTGCGTTGCCATTTTGAATGAATTAAAAATACGTTGATGTGCAGATAAAGATTCGATTTTTGATAAATCTTGCGATACAAAATATCCCGCATTTTTGTAACAGTAAGCTGCTTTCAAGAGTATTGTATCGTTTAAATAGATTACTTAAGTAATAAAAAAATTTAATTTAACCAAATTCTCGATTTTAATGGATTATCGTCATTTAATATTTTTATATAAGCATTTATTTATTTAATTGCTTTGATTTAATACTTACACATATAAAATTTTATCGCATCTCTTTAAGATTTTAAATAGCAGAATATTTAAATATAAAGACAAAGATTGTTTGTAACTCCTTTGTGTTTGCAAATGAAACTTTAATTTATTTTAATTTTATTATATTCATTATTATATATATATATATATATATATTCATAATTTTAATGATAAAAAATAGTTCTAAAATTTTTATGAATTAAAAAACATCATATTTATTTTTTATACTGATAATCCATTTTATATTAATTATATAATATGTGTAAATCTTAGAGGTTAAAATTACCATATATAATATATTTTTTGCACCTTTAGCAATAATTAATATTACTTATTTCACGAATACATACGCAATGGAAATATAAATTATTGTAAAAGGGATCTAGAATCAACCTGATTTTAATACTTTTATCTATATAGAATTAATCTACATAATTTTTGAATATTTTTTTCGTATAATTATCTAATACGGAACAAAATTCACCTATTAATTAAACTTGAAATAAAATTTACATCAAATATTCAGTAGACTGTATATTAATTGATAATCAAAAGAATTTATTCATTATATATTATTTTACTTTAATGAATAATTCAGAAATATTTTTGAAGACAATAAAGTCACATTACTGCGAAAGGAATTTTGAACGATTTTACGGATGCGTTTCCTGTGTCCTTACTCAATATCCCCTTTTAAATATTTTGAAATCTTTAATTAGAATTAATTATCGAAAGCATATATTAAATAAAGAAAAAAATATTAAATAATATCAGATCTATAGAAAAATTAATTATATTGGTAGAAAATAATATATTTAATAATAATAGTACACTTTGAGAAATTGTATATGAACTTAAAAGTTAAACTACACAGACTAATATTTAAGCGATGATGAAATACGCGTCATACTCAATTCCAATCTCTTCTCTTTCAAGGATACCACCCTGTCACAATCCTCAACGTAGCTTGTTTTGATAAAGGTAGTTTCTAAGAATATTATATATATATAAATTAGTCTTCACTTGCACGCTATTCGCATCCGCTTATTCCACACGCCGTAAACACGCAATTAACGATGTTCGATTTCGAGTAACCTATACTTGCAAATTTATACCTGCAGTTACACAAAACTATAAATACAGGATAATACATCAGTTTTTAGATATAAGTTTACTCGGATACGTAGGTTTATTAATACTTGCTAAACTTTATCTACTGATTCTATAATTAAGTATTATGAATCGAATAAAATTAATAAGAACGTAATATATATTTATATTTAACTCTTCATGAGAATTAAATTATGTTAATAAATTCTGAATAAGATACACAATGTTTATTTATAGAAGATGATAAACATTTTTCAATGTTATGTTTAGACATTGAATTAATGAAATTAATCTATAAATATTCTTTATTATTATAATCTATGCGATAATATTGAAACTTGATGAACATTTACTTTACCAATATAGAGTTCACTATATTTATGTTTCTATTAAGAAAATGATTCAATATTTTTGAAATATTAATATTACTTCGTTATTTATAATTATCGATCAATTTTTTTATACTAAATTTGGTGCTAACATACATGTATATATAAATAGATATATCCGACATAATCTGAAAAAATTTTTATGTCCACGGAGAAATATGTTTTTTAATGGTGTAATTGTCTCATATGAAAATTTTATAAATTCTTTTCTCTGAACATGAACTAAATTTGTTTGGAAACTTTACATACTATGAAAACGTTATAAAATATTTTGAAAAAAAATATATAATCAAATATTATAAAAAATAAATATTTAATATCAGTTTTAATAAAAAAAATAGTTAATTGGAATTCTATTCATCAATTGTTTAATTATCTTTAGAAAAAAATATAATTTCTCATTTGTATTACTTATAATATCAATAAATAAAATGCAAATTTTTTGAATATCCAATAATAGAACGTTGGCCTTGTATACCTAGAATTGAATATTATAGAGACGAGATTTTTTTGTCGGTGCGAAACTACGAGTCGTCTCTAAACTACTTTTTGAGTCTAATCTATAGGCTTCTCACATAGAATGACGCAACGTTGGGTTGATGTCTAGAGTCCTAGTAAATATTGGGTCAGTGACCGTCTGGTAGTAGAGATACAAGTTGTTAGATTCGAACGGTGCTTCGTCGGTAGACACCCAAATATTCTTGCGCGCTTAGAGCAAGCAGGTATGTTTGGCGATCCGATTTATTCTACTCACAACGAAGATTTCATAGCCGTGCTAAAGAAATGATTTGAATAACTCGTGCTATATAGATGTTTTTTTATGTCAGCTTCAGTTGTTTAATATTTTAAAACTTTTTTTTATCAATTTCCGTATCTTTTTGTAAAGATTATGCATCTAAATAGATGTTGTATAATATAACGTAGAGGATTTTATTTATATTTATAATATTATTTTTAATCGGTAATTATTTTGTTTTCAAAATGCTGAAACTGGTTGTATGTTTACATTATAGCAGCTAACTATAAAAATTGTTTGAAGAAGATTGACGTTAAAATCGGCCTCGTAAAAACTTTAGAATTTCTTATTTATAAAAATTAATTAAACCGTCAAGGATTTAAATTTCCTTTAATTCAATTTTTTAACATTACAAATTAAAAATAATATTAAAATATTTATATTTTAAAGTTAATTATATTGAACAAAGAAAAGTATATAATCTATGCCCAAGCGAGTAATACGTAAATTACATACGTATTTTTTTTCATCGAGAATTTTTTATTTTTAGAGTATTTAAATTAAAGAGAATATTTTTCGTGCAATGGAAAAATCTAATAATTTAAAATGTATAATATTTTTACCAATGTAGATATTTATATTTCAGTTTACACGAAAACAGTTTAAAAAAATATTTTTCCAGTGGAATTGTATCGATTGTATTTATCATTACATTCCGAGGTGCAATCGTCTTATTTCGTAAAAAATAATTATGAAAATATTTCATCCGTGGTTGCAACGAAAGTAATTTTTGACACTTGTATTTGTATTATTTTAATTGTGTAAAATCATACGATTCCACTCTTCCATCTTTGCAGTATCCAACTATTTGTTCCCAGCATCCCTGATACTCCCTATTGTTCCTTTGGGATGTCTGACCACGTTGCACGCAAGCTGTGAAAATCATAAAGGCAGAAGTTTCAATCTATACAGGCGCACGTGAGTGTATACGCCACTATATATAATACTCGTATGAGAGGTGTGGGCTATCCGAAAACCATAGTGAGCAGCGGTAAAATGCTGGGGCCGAGTCGTTAACCACGACCATAGATGGGAGAATCGAAATTTTGCGAGAGCGAGAAAGAGGTAGTGGTAGAGCGGGAGCAGGATGGAGGAGGAAGAAGGAGAGAGAAAGAGAGGAGCAGAAGGAGAACCGCGACAAAGCCTCGGCAAATCGGTCATTTGTTACGCGACTACATTGCAGAGGCGTGCTCGACAAACTTGGTATTGTACGAGGAAGAGGATAGAATGATAGAAATAGAGACGGACGGATTGATAAGTAGAGAGAGAGAGAGAGAGAGAGAGAGAGAGAGAGAGAGAAAGACAGAGCGAGAGGAAGAGAGATGAAGAGAGAGGGAGGGAAGTGAAGGAGAGACAGTCAGATAGACAGAAAGAGAAAGAGCGAAAGACAAACCCGGGTCAAGTCAGCATCGTAACACTTTGAGCAAAAAAAATGTATATATTTTGTGGTCAGAACATTGCATTAAAAATTCACGAAATAAATGTACGAATATAAAAAGGGTGTGAATATTTTTTCATTTTTAAAGTTGATATTAATTACTTAAAAGTAAGAATTTACGAATATAAGAATTTAATACATAATTTGAAATATATAATCTAATAATCATGATTTAATTTTTAATAAATTAGCGTCTAACGATATTTTTTTGTATTTATCGAATTTATTTGATATCTAAAAAATAATTTATTTCTTTATTTTAAAAATCGGTTGTAAAGTGATACATAGAGAAAGATGACGACAATTTTTTAATTTTGCATGTTACATTAATAATTTTAATTATATTAATGTTATGTAAATTATATGACATATAATGGAATATTATGCCATATTAATATTATACGTACAGTTATTTTTTTGAAAAATATTTAGTGTCAGTTCAATCCAATTTTTTCTAAGTAAATTGTATTTGAGTATATATGTATCTCGAAAAATGTTTTCAATGGTTTCTTAATACATTGAGGAGAAAAAGTCAATTATCGTTACATTATCATCGTTATTTATTATTTATTTCAAATTTTTTTTAAGGCTAGAAACTCTATTGTTGTATGAAAATAACCCGATCATATAAATTTGACGATGTTTTATTTCACTGTAACTTTCTTTAGTATGACAACCAAAGATTTGAAAGGAAAAGTTTACGATAATGATAATTTTTGTCCATAGATCCCGAAAAAGACTGCATTTAATTTTGTATTATTCGAGGTATTTAATATCGTGGTCTCAAATCCCATTTAACAAACAATAAAATTACTGAATCATATTCCACAATTACTCATCAAATTAGTTTCTTTGTATTTCAAATATGCATAATGAAACTTTCACTAAGAGAATCGGTAAAAAATACATTGAATGTAAATTAAAAATATGATAACTATAAGTGCTGTTGACGATATTACAAAGATTCCTTCCGACGAATCATTTTGAAAAGAATATAGCCATTAAAAAAACATTAATAATCACGAGTCGAAGGGAACGTCTAAGATAAAATGAGAAAACTCAGAATCACGAAAGAAAATGCTAAGAAAATTATAATGAAAAGCCTCGACTCAGTTTCCGTACTCCTCGTTCGTGATATCTCGAAACCCAGCTCAAGCTTAAATCT
Source organism: Dolichoris vasculosae (assembly GCA_018907195.1). Classification (NCBI taxonomy): domain Eukaryota; kingdom Metazoa; phylum Arthropoda; class Insecta; order Hymenoptera; family Agaonidae; genus Dolichoris; species Dolichoris vasculosae. The sequence continues at coordinate 6,748,884 of JACCHY010000009.1, read as the reverse complement.
TACGTTTTACTAAGGAAAGGGAAACGCCGAGTGTGCCGAGAGTCGTACATCGTGATTACAGGAACGGCTAGACAGGTAAGGAATCATTGCTAGACGCGAACCAGACGTTGTTTGCAGGGCCAAGGCTAATTTTGCGTTTCACTGGTCGTCTCATCTAATCGCCGCCAGCCATCGATTCTCCGAATACATTAGAATAGATTAGAGGCAGACAGAGAATTTCAGCCGTCCACTAGCGAAAGTTGTTCTATGCTCTCTTCGAGGTATCTATGCTTTATGCCTTTCGCGTTATATCGCATTTGCATTAATTATCTGCACTCTTGTGCGGGTGGTTACAGACCGAAGCTGTAGTAATGCGTATTTGCATTTGCGCTGTGATATCCGTCGGAGCGTAATTTTATTATAGGCGCGTGCCTTATTTTACTATTACTACTCACTTTGCATGAATTCTAATTCGCTCGTTTGTTATCTTTCGGAGTTTCGTATCAGACGGTATAAATAAAGCTGTCTGTCTGCCAAAGAAATAGACACGTTCCAAAGGAATATTTTTTGTTCTTTTTGTAATGGGCGAATCATTTAAATTAAGCGGGTTTGAATTCTCCAGTGATAACTGCGTACCGAGCGTAGAAGCATCTTAATGTAATTTAATTCCAATTGTTATACCCATAAATAATCTGTTTTTAATGTTACATCACACAAGTATTAGTTATTATAAATGCTTATTCTTTGCCTTTCAAACATAATTATTATTTAAACTAATAGAGGTTCGTAATTATTTATTAATTGCAAATATTTTTTGAACATCGCTTTTGTAGATAGTAAACGATTAAAAATAGTAAGAAATGATAGGATAATCTTCAAAATAAAACACTAATTATAACATTATATTGAAATATGAAATATAAAAAAAACGCAAAAAGATTTGTGAAATTTTATTAACATTGCGTGAGGTTGCGTTACGATTGAAAGAGGTTCGTTCTCTCAAAGCTAAGAATCCTTTTTCGCTGAACAAAGGCTAGTGACCCTGATTAAGGAGGGGGGAGGACGTTCCTCTCACGGACCATTTTGCCGTTCCTTTTCCGTTAGATCATCGCATAATCACACCTTTCTACAAGGAGCCACGTGTGTAAGCGTCTTACACGAATGTAAGTTGTTCTCAGCACCTTTTCTTCTTCTCTTGTTGAAATCTGATTCGTCTTGTATAGACAACGTACCCTGTGTTTCAATGATCTGTTTTTATAGTAAACTTGATAATTTGGCAGACAGTACAGTTAAATATACCTTGTATATTTAACATATTTATTTTATTCAAATCTATGTTTTTTAAAGAAAAAGTTTTTTAAAGAACTACATTTTATGAAGTTTTTTTAATAGATATATATTTTTCACAACATTCTCGATAAATGAATGGTCATTTTTATTTTTATTATTAAACTAAAATTATATTTTTAATATTTTTTCGTAAATTATGATATCCTATGAATATCTAAAAAATAAAATAGAAATTTTATTAATTGTGTATTATATGTTGCAAAATAAACACAAAACATGTATTTTGTATTTTGAAGATTTTAAAAGTTCAATGACGGATAATAAATAAAGTTAATATGAAACATGTTTGATTTTGAAATTATAATAAAAATCAAATGAATGTAAATAAAGTCGTTAGTAAATGTAAATAAATTTTTAATATCGAATTGAAAATTCTATGCATTTAAAAGTAAATAAAATACGAAAAAATCGCTATTTTAGTGGGTAATAGGGAATCCAAGTGTCAACCATCTCGTGATTGTTACATTTTTCCACATATTCGAGTCTTTTAACTCCACTATTATTCAAGATCGGATGTGCGTTACGACCCTTTTCACTCTTAGATTTATCTGCGAAATTTCACTTCAACCATCATTCGAAAGCGAATTTATTCGGCATTTCGATATGTATATTACTTTCTGCCAATATTTCTTACAAGAATTACGTGTTTCTTATATCTTAACTATTTTAAGATGACTTTCACGTAGTTTATCCCAAGGAAAAATGACAACAGTTAAATAGAAGAGGTCAAAATACAAATATTTTAAATTAAAAAATCTTTTTTAGTTTTAAATTTGAATATATATATATATATATATATATATAAGCTGACGATAATTAAATTTTATTAAGGCATGGTATTTTTTCATGTAAAAAACTTTTATCACGAAAAAAATGTTACTTTGTTTAATTTTGCTTTATGATGAGTAATAAAAGCTTGTTTGTTTGAATCAATAATATACACTACTGAATATACATTTGGAACTTTCTTTTTTAAATTCATTCATTTATTAAAATAATGAGACGTTATTTAAATTCAAATCTGTTTTTTAAATTATTTATATATGTATATAGTGAAAAAATAATAAAAATTAATTAATTTAATTAGAATATAATAATACATTATTTTGTATATCTTTTAAAAATAATTCGTACTTTAATTAAATGTTAAATCAAAAACTTTATAGATAAAGTCTGATATGAATAAATAATACATTTAGAAACTGATGATAAGAAAAAATTTAAAAAGTCAGTATTTATTTTAAATTAATACATTTATTTCTATCGCATAAAAAATTTTAGTTGAAGATTTATAAACAATCACTCAAGTATACAATAAAAATTTTATAACTAAATAATATTTTTAAATTATTGTGATTCATAAATATATTTTTGTAGAATATAAAATTTAATCATCCATTTAAAAATTTTTTTTATCAAATATTCATCGATATTATACTTAGGTATGTCGAGTATAATGTCTTATATTTGAAATAAAACCGCGATTTTAAGGAAATTTCTTATGTTGCATTATTTAATTTTTTGTAATAACATATATTAAATATTGATGTAAATTATATATATAAAAATTTGTATCATTCTCGTAATACAAAAATGCTAGTTCGTTTGTACGAGTTCGATTTTTAAAAATAGTAGACATAAAAACCGGTTTTAAGAGAGAGAAGAAATTGCAAACCAGTGAATTTATAAAAGTAGGTCAAATCTGGATGTTATAAAACGGAACTTTGTCAAAGATTGGAACAAAACCTTTTTCTATGCAGTAATAACTATTTATAAATGAAAATAAATCAAAATAAAACGCGTACAAGTCTGAAAAAACAATCCTAGGCTCGACATTTTTTGATGTCCTACATAAAATTAATATTGTATAAAATTTCTAAAGTTGTACGAAAATTCCTAATTTATATGCTTTTACACGTATATTTACATTCTTATGACAAGCATAAAACTAGAAAAAATATAATAAGCAAAAACATTGTAGGTTGTCGCTAGGAAATGTAAAATATAGAAGGAAAAAAAATTGTACAAAATTAAAAAAATATATTTCATAATTTTTTGTAGTTGTCGTAAAAAATATTTTTAGAAGGTCGAAAATGAAATTTTTATGAAAAAAAACTGATTATTATGTTATGAATTTAAACTTTTTAAAACAGAGTAAACGTGAGATACGATAAATTTATGGATTAACAAGCAATATTGTGTAAAAAGCTGAAAATTAGGGAATGGATTGTGCTTTCATCATCATAAAAAAAGCAAAATTACAATTACGTATTTTTAAATCTTTTAAATTCGCTCGTAATAAAAATAACCAAGATCTGCATAACGTTATTATCGTAAATTCTCCGAAAATTTGTGTTGGACATCCAATCTAAAATATAATCATCGTTAATAAACAATTAAAAAAAAGAGCTCTTTGATTTCGCGAACGCACGAGAAAATCTCGAATAAACAAATAAAGCGTAAAAGAATAAAGCCAAAATAAGGAAAGATATCGAGCGCGCGACGAGAGTTTGCATAGTTTCGCTCGGAGCCAAACTCGCGGTACTACCAGCGGGTTAGAAAAAGAAAGAGACCCGTGTAAAGCCACTGGCCACGACCGCCACGAGCGGAGGAGAAAAATATTACGCACACACGAGCGGAGGTTACAGACGGTCACGCGCAACGCACACGTACGCAGAACATCGGGTTTGCACGCTGCGCACGCCTCTAATTTGGCCTTGAATCTAATGCAAGTCGGGCCGACGACGACGATGCGGTTCATAGACCTCGGACGTTGCCACTTCAAACAGTTGCACTCGTCGCGCTTTGGCATCGAGAGAGGGAGAGAGAGAGAGAGAGAGAGTGAGTAGAATCGAGCCACTGCAGATAAGGCGAACGATGACGCGGCGGCCGCAAGCGCACCAGTAGCATCGAGCCCAACCTTATTTTGAAGGCTCGTTTTTTCGCGAGCAACTCTCGAAGCTGCCGATGCCTCGAGAGCGATGTCTTAGGAATAATAGCCCGGATCGAACGGCGCTCGGTTCGCTCCATTCCTCGTACAAACGCTTTCACCCATTTTGATTTTCGTACCTTTCGACGCGTTTCTTTCCTTTTTCCATTTGCTATTGAGACGAGAGACTATTTCCGTTAAATAATCAGAATTCGAATAACTTCTGGAAGCTTCGAACGTTTCTTTTAAATATGCGGTGCTCGAGAAATAAGTATTATCAACGAAAAGGGCTGGAACGTTTTTTTTAACGTTTTCTTCTCGATATTCCAAATGGACGTATTCGCAATGATTTTATCATCGAGTTCTAAAAGCTTAAAATAGAAGCGTAAATGCTTAATCGCTAACTAATTTGCATAACTGATAAGAAATATTTAATTGTCAAAAATTAATTTTATGAAATACGTTTTGACCAAACTTATTTCTAAATAGATGAATTTATTATCTTAAACTTTATCGCACACATTTTTCCTTTTTTAATATGTACAATTTCAAATTTTTTTACGAAATTTCACAAAAATATAATTAGGATAAATGAATGAAAAAATTTTTTTTTTTTTAAATATTTATACGAATGTACCTATATATCTTACATATTATATACGTATGCCTATGCGCAAAACAATATTATATCATAGTGCGTTTTAGAGTCAAAATTATTTACGTAGAAAAATTTATACTGTACAGCCTCGCTGTATATTTTTCGAATAGCGGACTAAATTAAAATCTTAAATCTCGAAAACTTGGATATTCGTATTCGAGTAGCTTTGGAAACTTGATCTTACCACTACGATATTCTTAATTTGACCCAATGAAAATTTATTATATTAATTTAATGGCAAATAAAATTAAACGTTTAATATCTTCATTCGCTGTCGCGAAGTTTGAAACTCTACTTCGTACTCATATTTCTCAATACACAATAGTTCTAGTCAACTGTACGAGTAGAGTTTTTATTACTTGCATTCTCGTACACTTCCCGAATCACTGTTCTCGTCCGAGTTCCCTGCTAACTGCAAAGGATTCATCTTTTTACAGTCAAATAATCCCTAGCCATTTACAACTTCTATTTTACCGATGCATCCACGGCTCGTGCACGTATAGCTTTCAACGGACGCAAAATATCCCATCATCCGCGAACACTCTAGTTTTTTTCTCCATTACCCTCTTTAGCACCTTCTCTCTCTGTCTCTTCGTACAAAAATCACTTTTCCAGGCGCAACTATACAGTGCCAGGCTTCGCAGAAAGCGATAAACGGATAAAGAGCGATGATTCATAGGACACAAACTATCGTGAACTGAGGCGCTATTCGCGATCGCGTCGAAAGAACGAGATAACGGCCTATACAACAATCTGCGAAAGCTCCTCCGATAAAAATGGAAAAAATTACGAAAAAAAACTCGAGAGTTTGCACTGATCGCGTCGTATTCGTATTTTAAAAATTTAATATTAAGGGATAAAAGTACAGTGAGACTAACTTAAAATTTCACGATTGAGGTAAAAGAACAATAATTTTTCAAAATTAACCAAAGTGCCGAATTAAAATTTTGTTTAACCTTTGGTATTAGAAAACTTTCTGTAATTTTAAATAAAAGATGTTATTACCCTTTCATTATTAAAAGTATTGAAATATTCGTACAGCCCTTCTTATAAAATAAATATTTAATGAATCATTCATTATAAAATTATTAAAATTGTAAAAATGATGAGTGATTAAATTTTATATAATATTCCATTTTTTAAATTATCGATAGAACATTATTTTTTCTTTTTTAATATAGTACTTCTTTGTTTAATTATTATACTTATTTAACTAATAATATTTGAATTGCGTCAAAATATTAATTACTATTTGTAGAAGATACATGGCAATATTTATTCATGCAAATACATCAATCAATGTCAGATAAACTAAGTAAAAACCTTTTTAGTGAGAATATATTTAGTAATGCTATGTACAACATTTTTTTAAAGCGTATATCTGCAAAAGTTTAGTAAGCGTTTGAACGTATTTATATAAATACAGTAAATTACGTTTTTTAATTAAAAAATGTCTTGAATATAATTATAATATTATTTTCTTTGAGTCATATCCTTTATTTTAATTTACATTGTGCTTGCGAAGTATAAGGTTACCTTTTTTGTATTAGAGCCATAAAATCATGCTCAAAGTAAAAAAATATAAAGTACACTTAATCCTAATATAATAAAAAAGTATGTAGGAAAGTCATTTCTAACTTTTTTGTTTAATATTTTTAATTTTAATTTGTTTCTAACCCATTTTTACCTTTTTTAATAAATTAATTATATTAATTATAAATTTATTTGAACTATATAATATTATTTTCATATTTCATTGATTTATAATATATTAAAAAAAATATTAAGCAACATTATTTTTATGTTAAATTTTATTAAATAATATTTTTAATTTACTTTTAAAATAAAACGATGACAGTTATATTTGAGTAATTCATTAAAGTTATGATGTGTCATGAATATTCTAGTAGTGGCCAAAACTATTTTGTGCCATCTAATTTTATTCCCTAATAAACAGGGACTTCAGAGTTTTTTAATATGATTCTTACTTTAATATTATTTCAAGCCACTAGTTTTCAAGTGTACTTTATTTTGCTTCAAGGTTCTCGATATTATATCAATTTATCTAGATATTTTAAGATTATGTTTATATTATTATTTGCTCCTTAGAACTAATATATTTTTAATGGTTAAAATTTTAATCTATAGCACAAAATATTAATTCTGCACTAAAATTTATACATATATATATATGTATATACATATATATTTGCATAAGTATTAAGACTTTAAAAAAGGTTAATTTAATTTTTTTTGTTTGAATTAAATTATTAAAATATCAAATTACTGTTGCTACGCATTAGTTTTAATTTTTTAGTTAGCAGCTTAAAACTTAATATAATTGGTTGATTAATAAATGAGTGAAAGTAAGCTAAGACTACTGTTTAAATCAAGAATTGATAGCAATGCTAAAAAGGTCGAGTTTAATCATAAAAATTGATGATAGCCACTCGAGGTAAGAAGAGTAACAAAGACACATGTGTATAAATATTTAAATTTTAAGGTTGGAAGTTGAAATAAAAACAAGTCTTCTATCAGTTCTAAAATTTCTCTCTAATCTAAACTACGTCTGCGGCACTTCCTGCGCTTCTAGTCAGTGTCAAATTGTTTTTTTTTTTAAAGTTTTACTTAATGTATATTCCCAGGTGGTTATTCTTGGAAATTTTAAATTACTTTACATATTACATCATACATAACTATTTATTTTATAAAATGCAGGTAATTATAAGTGGAAAAAAGCGTCCTTCAGTGCAAAATATACTAATATAATAATTGGAATATGTATAATATTGAAATTCATGAATTTGATATATATATATATATTCAAATAATTTCTCATTCTTAAGGATTTATGTTTAATTGATGCGATGATAAAAAATATATAATTTTTGAATATATCTGCTCTTAGATTGATTAAGAAGCTAAAAATACGACAAGAAATATATTTTTTTTAAGTTTATGTATTCCCATTAAATAATTAATGTAACGATAGGTTTTGTCAAGGTGATTTGCTATATTGGCTTTTATTTACAGTCGTTTATTAAATTAGCTTAGAGAGTGTATTTAACCGTAGATATAATTATTATAAATTAACACTTCGATTATAACCACAATTTTTCTCTTTTATCTCATTTTATGTATATTAAACCTGAAAAAAAGATCGTAAACTTTGTTTTTGCGTATCGATACATTGGTTTTTCGACAGTTATTGATTTATACAAATAATACGATTGTAAAAATTTAATAATTTATCATATATCTAATATTCTGATTTCAATACTTTTATGAAATTTATTTTTATTTTTATAACGGAAGAAGTTGTAGGAGTAATTTTGTAAAAAAAAACGTTTCATCTTTCGTCTTTTTATGTACATATAATCTTATGTCCCCTTCGGAACTAAAATTTGTCTTCGTAGCTTCGTTAGTGCACGAAAGTCAAAAGACCGAAACTTTGATTTCGCTCTTCTTGGACTTCTCAACATAGTTTCCATTGAAGAATTCCAAAGGACCTTCAAACCGACAGTATGATAGATATAGTTTAGACTCATAGAGCGTTATATAATCATGTTTCAAAGTTAGATGCAGCTGGCGCTTTAGATTTTCTCCGTAGCTGCCCTGGTGAAAATTATTCCTGAGAGGGGATGAGAGAAACAAAAGCCGCCCCATGAATTACTGGATGACCTGAGTCGAAATTAATGGCCGACTCGAGTTTCTTTCTCTCTTGCTCCAACTTTCTCTGTCTCATCATAGCTCTTTCCTCCCTCTTTCTTTCGTAGCGAATGCAGCTGGAAACTCGGACGATAGAGACACGATTAACTCAGCCAATTATACGCGATCTCGCACAAAAAGCGCGCGGCTAAGACTAATTTCATTTTAGTAAGTACGCCTTACACGCGAATGAACGTGCACAAACTTAATGGAAAGGAAGAATTCGGCGCAAAAATTTTGAAGCGCGTTACTCCTATGTTTTGCGAGCCATGTTTCTTCACAGCGAACATCGTCAATCTTCGCCTGTGCTCGCCTCTTCTGCGAAAGACTTTTTCCTCTTATTTAACATACTTAATTTCGCTCTTTTATTTCTTTCTTTTAATAACTGTGTCATGGTGAAGTTTTGCGAAAGGTTGCCAGAATGGTCTTAACATATTCTCTGCTATTGAGATTTCTATATAAGTATTTATATTCTTAATGTAATTTTTAATGAATGCACATCTCGAAAAGATATCTTATTAAATGTTAGCATTTACATATGTTTGAAAATTTTATGAAAGGTTTTTTTAAATCATCGGATTGTTATATTAAACGAATTTCGTAACGAAATTCTATGAATGACATATTTAAAAAAATTCTATTTCTTCATGCGCGTATTATAAAATTTCATATTTAGAATATTTATTTATATTACGTAGTTAACGTATTTTTCATTAAAATACGAGCTAGAAAAAGCGTAAAACTCAGGGCTTGTTATTTTCGTTTATGTCAAGATGCGCGAATTCGCTTATCTACATAAATACGTATACACATTTATTTTTATTGTATTATTTTAAAACTTGTTTATTTCGATTAAATGAAAAATTAAAATTTGTCGATCATGGGATAAAATACCAAGACCTTAATTATTCATCTATGTAAGCAATTTGTCATATTTTTTTCTTAAATTAACCAATAATTTTTTTTTACAAACCAACTTTCGAAAAGTTCGAGTTCTATTGCGTAAGAATTAATTAGGATATAGTAAAATTTATACCAAAACATAATTTAAATTGTTAACACGTATACAAGCACTCAATCTAGTAAAATATATCCAAACAAGAATCAAATTAAACCGAAGCTTGTTTCAATTAAATTTATACGGAATCGATCTAACGAGTATTTTAAGCATTATTCCCGCGCACGAAGTGACGACATGAACGAAATCAGCCAATACAATGCACAATCTCGTCGTCGTCGTCGGAGAAAAATCGAGCGGCTCGCGCGAAAATATGAAAATGAAAACAAGCTTAGATCATGGACGAAAAATAAAGACGCGGAACGCAGGCGTGACAAATGATTCTACGACTCCAGCGAGCGCAAATTACACGCGTCGATGCTAGTTCAAGGTTGAGTTAGGCGGAAGTCTGGACTGTAGTGTGTTTGGAATACGATTAGCGTGGCGGTCATAGCATAAGTGCTCGTTCTGTCTTTCTCTCTCTCTCTCTCTCTCTCTCTCTCTCTCTTCCTCTCGACTGTCTGTTTCGCAAGTGCCATAAACTCTTAGTACAACGACTATGGAAACTTGAAGCGGCGAACATGAGCGAGCGTCGATATACATATCGAGAGTCGGCTGATGTTAGACGCGTCTGCTCTGCTCGGTAACATAGGTTACTGACTCACGTTGGCCAAGGCCGTTGACTTTCAAACATTCAATGTCCGTCCAAATATCCCGGGGAAACAAAAAGTCGCTTCGCTATGCCTCATCGCGATCTATTTTTTCCTCTTTTAATTTTGGCTAGCGTTCTCATGTACAAAATGTAAGTCCGCTCGAAACTTTTCCAACGAGTTTTTTGCGTATATTCACCGACGTTCTACTACTTTTTCTTCGTCGATGCTTATAAATCAAAATTAAATATACAGCTTCATTAATGGATAGTTTATCAATCTTTAAACACGAGTGTTTCTAAATTATTTATTTTTAATTAATTGAGCGCTCTCTCGACCGATTCAAGTTTTTGCCTTAAATTTTATAAATATTACATTAAAAAGAATATATTTCCTTAAATTAATGTTATAGAATCAAAGTTTTATTCATGAGTCTTTACGACTAAATACATCATTTCTTTTTCCTTTTAAAACAGATTTAAACGTTTTTTAAATACATTGAACATGAAATAAAATTAGATTATTTTATAATACGTAGAATAGAAATAAGAAATTAATATAATTATCCAACGCTATCGATAAATTTTATTTTGGTAAACGCATGTAAATATTTAAAAAATATTTTATCTATTTTTGTGAAAGCATTCTTAGTATTAGCGATATCGCTTTGATTGCAATAAAAAATTTAAATAGCTGAGTTTGAAAACTATGACTTTGAAAAAGAATCTTATAAATTAATAGCTTAGTACGTAAAATATAGTGTAAAATTTTATGAATTTAGTTGTAAGTTATACGTTACTTTTTCTGCGTTAAGAATGTTTGTTGAATATTTTATTCAAAATTTTCCGACATTTGGTACTTTAATTAGTGACAATATTTCAGTGTTATGGATGTTAAGAAAATAAGTGTCTTAAATCAAGCGATTAAAAATTAAAAATTTTTCTTTTCCATTATGATTTTCAATGGACACAAAATTTTTTATATTTCTCTAGAGAAGTGGATAATTAGTTCTTTTGCTTCCGATTTAAAATCCTGTTTTTTATATATTGAAATATATTACTCGTTAAATAATTTGATACGACTTTAAACATAAGTTATTAGGGAATGTTTCAAAAATTTTCCGAGTGACTAGTTATAATATTAGGAAAATTGACAATAGGTAGGCAGTACTAAAATAATGGGAGGTATAAATAATTTACAGATGTTGTTATTAAATGCGTTATGCCATAGTTGAATAGAATATTATAAATTTTAGCAACTCAAATAGTGCATTTCTAAACAAGTGAAATTTTACGCAGCCCCCATTTCACATTTAGAACTTCACTCCTTTGCACAGTATAGCGCATTATTCAAGTAGTAAAGGGCCCGTAGTACATCTCGACCGTTACTTTTCTTTTGCTCGTTTCCCACATCGCATAATGCCCGGAAAATATTTTCACGAGTACGGACGTAGCGTCTCAATAGACTGCAGAAGTTTCCGATAAAATATTTTTCTTTCACGAGATACGATAACTAAGCGCGGGCGAATGGCGTGAGCGAGAAAATAGAAGTTCGGTCGACACGGAATACTTGATATCATCGATACAATACGATAAAATAATAAAATAAGGAAATGTATCGTACGTGTGTATTTGTAATATTTGCCTTTGGATATTCGGTTTAATTTTATAAATTTAATCGATATACCTATTTTCAAACTTCGCTCCATTCATTTCTTTTTATTACAAAGATAATTATAATATTTACATTATTTGAATTAAATTTATCTCAATAATATATATAATTTAAATTTTGAATAGACATTAGTTATATTTTTCCAATAATGTATATCAAATCTATAAAATATAATGTCACTCGTAACATTTAATTGGTAAAAAAACATTTGAACACGATTGAAAAATTTTTTTACGAATTAGCGTAATGGCTAATAAATCTACGTTGGTTAATAAAAATTTTAATAAAATTACCAAAATGGATTAAAATTATATTTGAAGGAGCTCCTTTGGTTCTTCCTTATACAAGCGAGGTTTGTCGAACGTAAATAGAAATTCGTTTTCATCGTGCCTTTTTTTATTTGCGTCTAGCGTATAGTCCTTGAATCTACAAGTACCGTTAGAGGTGACAGACGGTCAACTTTATTTGAAATCCTAGACAAGCTTCGGCTTCCTGGATATGAACGACCATCCTTGACTTTTAGTTTCTAATGCTCAGGTGCCAGACGGTCACTTCATTTTTTCTTTTCGATTTTTGTTTCGCAATTGATTTTATAATCACAAGTCTGTATTAGCTAACGCAGACAAAATTCATTTGAAATTCATACGAGAAAAAAGAAACTCGAAATATTACTTTCGACTTCGTATTAAGAATTACATCATATTAGTGTTTTACTAAACTTCTTCTGAATTGTCGATATACTATAAATATCTTAATTAGATTAAATAAATATAAATATAATAGTTAAAATAAAATGAAATTTTTAATTTTTAAACTACGTTTAATATTAACAATAACTTTTTGTTAAAATTCGAGTTATTAAATAAAATATCTGAAATAATTTCTTTTTTAAATAAACTTGTCTGTAACTATATAAATTGAAAATATTTTTTAATTTTTTGCCTTGTTTTTACAGAATATAGTTATGAATTTAATACACACTAAAAAAAGTTGATTCGTTTATTTCGCTTAAATGAATTTTATAAAAAATATTTATAATTTCTATATTTCAATATATTTTTAATAAAAGAGATAAAATTTTATATTCATATATTTTAAATATTCATATAAAATTTAAAATTGGAAAATATATCTAAAAGAATTCTTCATTTATTTGACTATAATTATTCGATTTAAGATATAATACCTAGCTTTAACATTTATAAAAAGATTCATAAGATAATATTCACAAGAAATTATCTTTCATATTATTTTAAAAATATAAATTATCTATGAACAAATTAATTGATTTTTGTTCAATTTAAAAATTTTTAAATTTTGATTTGTATTTATTTTTATAATTATTATAAAAAAGAATTATAATTTGAAATTTTTAATATTCTATCAATGAGTCCTACATAATATTTTATTCATAAATAAGTTATAGGTCAAATTAATTTTTTTATTGAAAAATTTTTCATAACAGAATTATTTATATCGTTGATGCAAATTGTATTCAGGGAGAAAGATTGACTAAAAGAAGGAGGTGAAAGGGGAAAGGGAGATCAAAAATCTATTTTCGATATATGCTAACGGTATCATCATTTCAAATATTTAGCACATTCTGTAAGAAATTCAGATTTTTTCTTTTCATAAAAGCTAAGTCTTGTCCTATATATTTTTGAATAGCGTTCCTTTTAAATCGAAGGAAAAATGATTTTTTACTATTAATAATATTTCGTTCTTTCTTATTTTTTAAATATTATTACTAAAAAAATAAATCATTTTTTCTATTAAAAATCACTCTATGCAATTTTTATTTATTCACTAAATAAAAAACTGAATGACATTTTAGAGTTTGCACGTTGGTTTAAGATTTCAATGGAGCAGGCAACGTACATTATCGACTCAAACATTCAGCCGATAAAAATGAATTATACTTCGAGAAGTATTAAGTGAATAAGCTATCCAGAAGTATAAAATAAAGATTTTATAAGGTAGTTCAATGACTTTTGAATAAATCATTCCGCAAAATAAGTATGAACTATCGCAGAATTGGTATTTTAATCTTCTTTTACATTTGGAAAACTATCGAGAGTATAATTTTGTCCAATAAAGTTAAATTAAGTTTGTTTCTTTGCAAAATATAGTAAATTATGTTGATGTTGGTTGTTTGTTTGGAGTACCAACGAGTTTAAGGTGTTGGCAATTCACTCAGAAACTCAGTATACTCTGGGGATGCCAAGTTACATCGTAGAATAAGGCACTAGAAAGTAGATAGTTTATCCGATTGATGACTTCAATTTTTTTCCTTACATTTTCAACAGTTTATTTATCTTCCTAGCTTCTCCTACTCGTCTTGATCTTTATTTTTTAGTTAATATAACTCTGAATATTTTTTACTTATTGTAAGGGAAGATATAATGAAAATTCTGATAGCGTTTTTCTTTTTTCATTAATTAAAATAAAGTTGAATAACAAGAAAATAGTAGCCATCTGAAAAATATAATGTAAGAACAAATATTTTAAATAAAAAATATTATTATAAATAAAGTTTAATATCGTTTAAAAATTTTTATAATATTTTAACAATAATATTTCAAAGTAAATATAAACCACTTATAATCATAATTAAGATGAGAAATATATTTAAATACATTATAGAGCATCGCTATCTCGATAATTAAAGAAAAAAAACTAGACAAAAACGAATTATAAGAAAACATTATTCGTGGATATTTTAACTTACAAATATATTAAATTACACATATAATAAAAAAACCATACAACTATTCGATGGTACAAAGTTTTAATATTCTGAAAATTTATATCTTTTATTACAACTAATTTCATATTGAAATTTGATCGTACCTTTTGATTATATTCGTTTATATTTTTTTTAGTTGAATTTTTTTCAATAACGTATATAACTTCTGAATCCTTTTTAAATAAAAATGTTTGAAATTTATAGAACGTGGCGACTTTAAATACGTAACATTAAAGTACATTTTGAAATTTCGATCTTCCAGATATTTCAATCTTTAAATATATAGTCGTTTAATGTAAAGACTCTTCAGAATTTCATAAGTAATAAATTCCGATTTTCAAATTTTTTCTCCTACGTTCGAGATATAACGTTACGTAAGTCGAACGAAGATCCACACAAATTTTAATATAAAATACTCTTCGTTTTATTAATACAGGTTTAATCCGCAAGGTAAGTTTAGGATCAAATGTCCAATAGCTGGATAAAACAATTTATCTATGTGGAGTTGCTCAAAAGTTCTTACCTTCGGATCTGGATTTAAGAAGCAGAGGTCGCAGTCTCCAGCTTCCTTTAAGCGCTACTTACAAGGCAATGCATTATAGTCATGCTGTGTACACACCGAGGGTTTATAAAAAGCTCTTCCCGACCGAGGGCTCTCAAAAAGCCGGACTAGGAAGTCGCCCGATAAATCTTGCCTCCTCTCTGTCTTTCATTCTTTCCCCCTCCGAGTTTCTCGTTGGCTCTTAGCACAGGTGGATCGAGGACTTTTTGCGCCTAAGAGTCTCGGAATGAACGTGATACAGAAATTGCCTTCGACGCGTGTAAGTGCTGAAACCCAGAGCTCGGGGAAAGGGACGAGGGATCGTGGGAGTCCGGATGGGGAGGGGGGCTGAAAAGCTCGGTTCTTCGCTTTCTCAACACGTACACCTAGTATAATTAAACCAATTGCCATTCCCTGAGGCTACCGTTGGTATTATGCCCGCGAGGCGCCGGAATATAAGTGGGCGCCGAACGTCGAGTGGCTTTGATAAAGACATGCGAGAATGCTGGTCTACAAAGTGTAGACTTCACAATAAAAGAGACAATAACTCCTAGACAATATAGAATTAAAGAACTAAATTGGGCATAAGATACGTACAAAACGAGTTATCATTTAAGTTTCACGAAAATAGTCGTTAACGTGGAAATTTATACGTATTTTAGATGGAATGGATGAATTTAATAATGGAATATCTGATGTCGAAACAATCAATTTAATAAAAACTTTAATATATGCTTAAATAGTATAGTTGATAGTAATTTAACTATCCAAAAGTCTTGTATCCGCCTATGTGTTTGTATATGAATATATTAGAGAGTTAATAAAAAGTAAATTAGTATTTATAACTAGTTTATAATTATTCGTGAATATTAATTATCTTGCATGCGATTATTTAATTTAAATATAAATATAAAGTTATAGACAGCAGATATAATACTATAAAGTACTATTAAAATCCTATTTTTATTCTAATTTAAAATACAAATTTTATCTAAATATTTTATAAATTAATGAGAAATTTACCTATTTTTTATAATCGAAATAATGTTTTGCATTTTAATTCAAAATTTTTTTAAATCAATATGTACTTTTGAGCTTATAAAATTTTAGTTCAGTCATTAGTATCATTAATACTTATCTTTTCTATTCGTTAGGTGGTTAAATTAATGTAATTATAGTGGTAAACAATAATCTTTTCAATATTTTACCAGTAAATTAATTTTGTTAATATTTAATATTTTATAAAAATTAATTATTTAATTTTACTTTATTCTAATATTAAAAATGTTTGACTGTCATTTAATAAAATATTTAATTATTAGATTATTAAAATACTATGTATATAAATAAAAAAATTAAGATGGTATTTTTTCATAAATTTTTAATTTTTAGTTCATTTAAAACAATTGGTTCGAGATTCAATTTTGATCGATTATTATAAATTTTATAATTAATGCAGTTTTACGTTTTATTATATTTATAATATTTGGCTATTTGAGTTTATATATTTAAAAACTTTTAATAAAACAAAAATATGGAAGTAAATTAATTTGAAATTTAATTAATAATTAGTTTTTAAGAATTACAATATTTTATTACAATTTAAGTACAGAAAATTGTCTTATTTTGAAATTTGATTGTCTCAAAATAGTTGAAGATATCAAATGTTGAATATTCAAAAAATTTGGCAAAAACTAAATATTATTTCTCGTATTTTTAGTATTACACAAATATTCAATATGAAAGCTTAAGAAAATTTATAAAATTTTGAATTTTTTTTACATCATAGTTTTTAATATTACATTATTATTATAAATTAGATTATAAATTATATAAGTTTTTTTAAGAGAATATATACATATGCAGAAATAAAATTTTTAAAAAATACCGAAATAATTTAATTCGGTTTTGTAGCATTTAAAAATAGAAATTAAGTTACCTGATGCTGTTAGAGGGATTTACATATTAAAATAAGGGTTTTTCGAAGAACGCGGGAAGAAGTCGTTGTAAGTAAACAAGAAAAGAGGCACAAGATTAAAGACGATTTACTTGTTCTCTATTTACTGGCTTCATGTACATTTATGCCAATGGCCTTTTGCCAAATAACCCCTTACTGCCTATTTTAGAAAGAATAACCTAATTGTAGAAACAGCTCTAGATAAAAAATAGGTTTTTTATCGTATAGTTACATAATTGTTAAATTTTGTATAGTATTATCCATAAAAAATTATGGAGTTCATAAAAATGATAATATTCTTATAAATACCTACGTATATTTACATATACTTAACATAAATTTCTTTCAAATAATAAGAAGCTTAATTTTATGATTATTCGAGATATTTATCGAAGACAGTAATTTATAAAAATAGTTATAACAAAATTGTGATGTGTATCGATGAGCATTTAATTAAAATACTTAGATAAATATATAATTGCAGATAAATTTTGAATATATTAAGTGAAAGAATATTTACGTTATTATCTTCTATTTTCTTTTCAAAATAAATATTTATTTTTCATTTTCAAAGACGCACATATGGTAGAATATTATATGACATAATATTTTCAAGTAAACATGCATTCAATCTTCTATATTTTGTCTCTTACTAATTTATAATTTATTATTTATTCCATGAATAATTTCCTTATCAATTTTCTATTATTTTTCACAATAAATATTCCGAGGACTATTCTTCTTAATGTAAAGAAAGACTGAG
Organism: Dolichoris vasculosae; assembly: GCA_018907195.1. Classification (NCBI taxonomy): domain Eukaryota; kingdom Metazoa; phylum Arthropoda; class Insecta; order Hymenoptera; family Agaonidae; genus Dolichoris; species Dolichoris vasculosae. Next base: position 6,730,932 of record JACCHY010000009.1, on the reverse strand, counting down.
CAGAGTTGTATTACTAGGAAGAAAGTAAATCATACTGATGTAATGGAAATTCTCTTCAAGAACCGCACACTTAAATCCAACAATACAAAAGATTTCTCAACGTTCCTGTAACTTTTTTTTTATCATTATCTTGTCTTTTATATTAATATTTGTATATATATGGATATAAAGAAATATTCGTAAAATTATGCTGAAAAACTTCTAGTATTTTTACGTTTGTCAATAGTTATTAACTGATTGCATCGTCTCTCGGTACTCATGTCTGATATTATGGAAAAATATGAATTCAAACTAGGACATCGGATATGAAAGATAAGACGATAAAGCAAATAGAGAAAAATGATGAACTGTAATATAAATGTATAATGAAAACAAGACATACCAATGTGTTTTATCAAAAAACTTTGTATTTTATTTCGTATTAACAACGTTGAATACAAACTACCTTATAATTTTATCGAAAAAAGAAGTAAAAATGTATTAACCTAATTACTTTTTATACTACTTGGTATATATAAATTTATAATATAAAATTTATTATATTTTCTGAATAATAATACTTTAAAAAAATATAGAAATAATATTTATAAAAAAAATAATTTATTAATATAAAACACGATTACATTAAATAAACAATAAAATATTTGAAATTGTATATCTTTTTAATATTAAACGATAATCATTCTTCTATCGATCAAATACAAATAAATTCAATATTATTAACATTTTTATTGAAACACATAGTTTACGCTTGTTCAATATGGCTTATACTTTATTAAATAGTCAAGGCTTTGTTTATATTCATAAATATTTGCTATCGTAGTTTTATTTCCAAGCTGGTTTCGAGATAAAAATACCCAAGCATATTTATTTTTTAGTTTTCGATAAGTAGACGGGACATTCTTATATAAAAAATAATGACTCCTCTAGCTATTCCTGTTTCCTTTGTGGAATCTAAGTTTAAAATTATAGGTTGTTTATTTCAAATGTATAGATAATTATAAGTTAGCAATTTGTAATATTACTAGCATTAGTACGACAAAATAAATACTACACAAAGTCTATTATTTAAAGATAATTTTACAAAAAAGATTCAATCGTAGAAGGTCAAATACGTTTACATTTAATTAAATTCAAAATTTTATATAATTAATATTAAAGACTGCAAGATTCTTATCTTAAAATAATCTTTAATTCCACTATCGATTGAGTTATTACAAGGTTAATAAATACTATCAGAAAATATAAGATTTCTTTCGTATTTATATCATGAATAAATAGCCTTGTAAAAATATCCATATATATATATATATATATATTTGCAAGCATCTAACGATATTGATATTAAAGGACGTATTTACTTTGTTCTTTGCATACTCCTACTTAAACTCGACGGCCATCAATTGCAATGCGCTTTATATTATACACGCGAAACGTAATACGCATTAGCCAATAGGACCTTGACGCGAGCGAAAAATCGAGGTTATACGCAAAAGTTTCAAATTTCTCGAGCACTCGATAAATTCTATCGCTCCTCGCACCATCGAGTCGAAGGGAAAGTCGGAGCTCTCCGCCCACACATCGAGGGGCGGAGGGAAGCTCGAGCATCGTCGCGCAATATAATTCGCTCGAAGCGAAGGCCGCGACGACGACGACGTCGACGACGACGACCACTACACGCGCGCAACAGCCGCGAGTAAAACTCAAGCACGACGTCGAGCTTGTTAGAATCGCGGAGCGTTAGCGGAAGGAGCGAGCGGGGAAAGAGAGATCGAACGGATGATTTCCAAGTGCCTCAATGCCGGCTGGCCTCGTTAGAGCCACGGCCCACGGCAGAAGCTCGCGCTCCCGAGACCTCGAGACCGAGACGGCTGAACTTGACCGGATTTATCGGCGGCGCCGCGACGCGCTGGAGGACGAGCGATGAATTTCCGCGGAGCTCAGGGTCGCGCTAGGCCTTCTCTAGCGGAGGTTTTCATTGTCAAGGCTTGCCCCGACTACGTGCGCTAAGCGACAGCGTCTCAAGGACTCCCTTCTCTTTTTCTCGAGCGCCAGAAGCAGCAGCAGCATCAGCAACAGCAGCAGCATCAGTACCAATGGCTCGATGCCGCGTGTACTAATGGATTTTAGAGACGATCGTTGTAGCGTTTGCCAATTTTCGCGAGAAGCAGCGGGTTCTAATCGATTTGCGTATACACGGGATCGACGCGTTTAGAGATATGTGCTTCCATTTTTTGGCTAATTTCCCCGATGCTTAAGAGTAGCGAGAAAATCGATGAAACAACCTTTTTTTTGGTTTAACTTGGAAAAATTTCGTAAAAGTTTTACGAAAGGAAAAAGGCTGGTTTTACGTATATTTTTATCTTGAATGTATTTCTCCAATCTTCGTTACGGAATACGTTCGAAAGACCTTTCGTAACTTTTTGTCTAATTGCTTTTTCAAATTACTGCGAACGGAATGATTTTACTTATGATTTTACTTGTTTAATAATAGCATCCTTCAAATTCTAAAAAGTTATTCGAATTTTATATTCGAGGTAGAAAATTGAAAAATAGATGATAAAATATATTTGAAGATGTATATTTTCTATTATTCCGAAGAAATTTAAAACATAAAACCGACTTTATCAGCTTCTGCAAAGTAAGTTTAAATTTAAACTTCTCTTGTTCCTTCTTGAAAGCAACTACGTAGTAAAAAAATCGATTTTAAAACTATATTTTTCAAAAACGAAATTCCTGTAAAGTATAATCCCGTTACATTTATATAAAAACATCAAAAATTGTTGATTTATTAGTCGAGCAGGTTAAGGGACGCATGGACTTTACAATCCGTTAAAATTCTACACGTTTTACACAAAAATATTTTTTATGTTCGGTGCAAGCTAAATTTGAATGGAACCACGAATCGACTTAAAAAAATGTAAGATGTCGCAAATATTTTTCATTATATTGTGGATCTCGGATACATCTATAAAAATTTACATTTTTTCATAAAAAAATATAAGTTACTTATTTGTAAAACTGCATCATCCAAGTCTTATTTTTCACGAAAAAATATGAAATATAAAAAAAATATAAAAATGCATTTTCTTTATAAATATTTCATCTAAAATTATACAACTATAAACCTTTATTTCTCGAAAAGAATTTATTTCTCAATTTTTCAATTGAAAAAAAATTCAAAAACAAACAATATATTGTATTTTTTTACATAATATAACTATATATTACTTAAAAATACTAACGGTGTAAAATATTTATAACAAATTTAAATGTAGTTAACCAGTTTGAACTGAAGGTAAATATATTTTTCTTTCATTTTTCATATTTTGAAACTGTTACATACTTAAAAATTATTCTACGTAATTTATTATATTAGTTTTATATGGAATAAATGTTCATCTCATTATATTCTCTATAATGCAAGCATTTAGAATAATTAAAAAAATTTTATTTTATTTTTATTTAAAAAATAATTGTTATTTAACAATTTATAGTTAGTTTGATATTGATTAAACGAATAAAGCCGTATGCGTTTCAAATAGATTATGATACGTATATATTGTTTCAAATTAATGCACGCGCAATTTTACATGCATGATGAGTGTTATTAATTTGCCACACACCATTTAATGTTAAACTAGAATAAGGATTATTGAATTTATCTATAAATATACTATCGTTAAATAACCCACACACATATATATATGCAATATCTAAAACAATATCATATCGATTTAAATTGTTTGAAATAGGCAATCAAAAAAATGCATTAAATATAAATATATATACTTTAAGGTAATTTTATTGAATAAATAAATTTTCGGAAATATTAAAGGTAATTAATATATTTTTAATATAAATCAAGTCTTATATATATATATATATATATACAATAGTATATACACGAATTTGATGTTATGGTTACTGAATTTTAATTGCACTGCTCAAGTTTTAATATTTTTTCGTCCCTTTACACAGCGACTAAAAACATATAATAACCATTCATAACTGTTTCTTGTATAATATAAGAGTATTTTATTTGAAAGAATGAAAATTTAAAATATTTACGCATATTATTTTTATTTAAAACTTTTTACTATAATTAACCAATAGTTTAAATATTATTTTTTAAATTAATCTTTTTATGAGTTTATACATTATTATATCACATAAATAAAATGAAATAAACTATTCATTGATTATATTTATTTAATAATACAAATAATTTCAGCTTGAAATCTTTTTATGATACCACTAAATTATTTAAATCATAAGTTTTTAATATATTTCAATTCATACGTTTTTATCGAATGCAAGAACAAATCATGAAAATTAGGTATTATCAATCATATTGTATATTAAAAGAAAATTATAACTTATTGTGGATTAAAAAATGAAGAATGTGCATACATGACAATTTTCATATCTCGCCCTTTTCCTTTTTTTTTTCAAGAAAAATAATAAAATTTAATTCTGTTGTTATGCTTATGGTACCGAAAGTTTTTCTTTTCATAGCAAGTCGTAAATTCAAAATTTTATAGCATTCCGTGCATAAGCATGACAGCGCACTTAGTAAAAATACTTTAAAAAAGCAAGAAAACATCCTTTTAATGCATAAATGTATTCGCTACGCTTCAGCGCGTTCATATCTTTTTATAGAAACTTCAGGCATTTTTTAAGATGAGTCTACTCAATTGTACAATAATTTGTCTAGGTGACTTTTTATTATAAGTTAGTAACAATTCTTTGGAGTTATGAAATTCTTTTATAGATTCCAATAAAATATGAAGAAAATGTGCAAATGAAATATCAGATAAGACAATATTAGATTTTTAAAAAAAATGTGTATTTTTTGTTTTTATCACGTAATAATAACAGTTTAAATGTAAATTCGTTGTACTGTAATTAAGTTTATTAGAATTATTAAAACTTACATGTAATTCAGTGTAGTTATAATTTTCATGTGAAACATTTGTAGAAAATATGTAGAAAATTTGTAGAAAATTGAAAAATATGAATTTAAATCCATAAAATATAAATACATAATTAAAAGAATGAGATTCGTGTAGCAAAACTTCTTCTGTGATTAATAAATAAATATTTATATTAATGTCATTTTATCATTAATCTTCATATAGCGTCAAATACTTTTTAATACATATAAATACAAATCAATATACTATAATATTAGTTACTACTATATTAGTAATATAGTAGTTTTTATTTATGTATCTAAATATTTATATTTAGATTATTTTATTTTGTATAAGAAAGGTTAAATGAAAAACTTCTAAATATTACTATCTAATAATATTATTATCTATTAAATAGAGAATTTGTTCCTATTAAAATAAATTTTCCTTTTCTTCTTTCTTTTCTGTTAATTAATAAGAATTATTTTTTTTAAATTATATTTATTTGTAGATGAAAAGTAAAAGAATAAATTTCTACTTGCTTTTATATTTTTACATCAAATTAATGAATATTAATTTTATAAATAGAATAATGGAAATATATAAAAAGACTGAAAAATAAATCAGATATAGACGTATATTATTTAATTATTCCAAGAAAAATCAAATTATTAAAATTACGAAAATTATTCCAAGTCTAAATAAATATTTAATATGTTTGGAAATGAAATATATTTTTTATGTAAAAATCAGTCTTATTTATGAATCGCTAATTTTTGATAAAATCATGCATGAAAATAGAATAATATTTTTCTTATAAAATTCAATAATTTCACATAAATAGCATAAAACAATCTATTTTTAATTTTAAAATTTTCTGAGTATATTTGACATTAAAGATATATATTCAAGAGTACAAAAATAATAACTTGTAGCAATTCTAAAAGAGTGAACGTTTCTTTATAAAATTTCTGTAAGAAATTATTCAAGTTATTAGCTGCAATATATAAAAAATGAAACTATGATAACAATAAAGATAGAATACTATAATAATAAAAAATTTATTCATCGATCATTTTTATTAAATAAATTTTTTTTTTATTTAAGATACTGCGTCATCTTCATGTTATAATGGAAGAACTTAGTCTAGTCAAGAAATAAATTATGAATACATTTTTTTTGCAAAAATAACCAGTCTTTTCTCGATTTATATATCATAGTAAAAGTCAGTCGATGTAAATATTTCACGCTAAAAGAATAATGGTATAATGTATAATGGAAGAGAATTTAAAAATCCTATTAAAAAGATTATAAACTTTTAAAATCGAAAGAGGAAGAAATAGATTGAGTTAGAAGTTTGTGAACCAGTATAGTTGATTTGCATCAGATGTAGAATATAGTACATAATAAGTGAAAGAGAGTGATAGAGAATAAAAGAGATAAAGAGAGAGAATAAACAAGTGAGTGTATAGGGGCTTTCATAAAATCAAGCGTATTTCAGATTGAGTGCTTTCGTTATGCACTATATCTACACTCATCCTGAATGAGTTAATAAAAGCATTCTATATAGTCTTCAGCATTTATTCTATCCTAGATATCGCATTATCAGGCTTCATATTCCTGTAGATTCATAGACTGTTTTCGCACTGGCGTGTACGTGTATCATAGCGAACGCGTATGCGTGTAAAAAAGAAATAAAAGAATGTAAATTCACAGTCATACTGAAAAAACATAATTCTCAAACTGAAGGATCCTCAAAAGCATATGCGCTCTCGTACAGTTTAGAACTTTGAATATTCGTGCAGAAACGGGAGAATGAGAAATCCTCTTTGTACAAGCATGTTCTCGTATTAATTAGGATGCTAAAGTGCCTTTATATACTTGTACAAATAAGCTGGTTATTCTCATAAGCAATATTTGTAAAATATTACGTGTAAATAATATTTATTATAAAATAAAGTTTTTTGAGGGACTGCGTTATTTAAAAATATTATTAAAAATGTATTTTAAATAATATTTTTTACGTACATAAAATTTTTCCTTCGTTAAAATTACAATTTTAAATAAATTAATCGATAGGATTACTATTTATTGTGTAACTAGAATTTCCAAATTTATGTATAAATTAATATTGTTTATATTAAAAGAAAACGTGTGTCGTTAAACAAGTATTATTCATTTTAAAAAAAGATGTTTAAGTACATTATTTTTATATTTCTGTTAAATTAAAGTTTCAAAATTTCTGAAAATAATTTAAAAAAATAGTATATCTTAAATTTATAATAAATATTAATTTTATTATTAAAATATTAATTATATGGTTTATATATCTTTTTACAAATTTTCTTTTTGTATTATTATATATAAATGATTACAATTATATTATTATTATTATTAACTGTTACTTTCGTTTAAATATTGATTTAAAAATAAATAAATAGGCAATGTATTTTAATTCATATAACATTATTTTCTTTTCTACTACAAAATTTCCACATATATATCATTAAAATCTATATGTACTTTTAATTCTGATTACTTTATTGACAATAATTAAATTCCATTTATTTATATATAAAAATTAATGAATTTACTATTAATAACTTCGATTGATTTATATATAAAAAATTGAAAAATATACTATTAATAAACATTAAAAGAATAATAATAATAACTAAATGAAGAATAAATTTTTATTTTTATATTCTTTTTCCAATAATAAAATTACTTTACAAACCTAAATTTCATTAAGATATAAATAATTCGATTTAATAATTTTATATTATTAGTTATTAAATGAATATTGAATGTTTTTAAATTAAGAATCAATATTTGTATTATATAATATTTTTTACACGTATATTATATTTGGATAAATTTACTTAGGTATAAAATCTTTATTAGCAAACTTTGAATGTTATTATAAATAAATTTTAATTATAATTAAGAAAAATTTCAAACTGATTTTGGCTTTTATAATCTAAAGATTTTTATATAGATAGACTTTATTAAAGTATTGTACCTTTTTTAAGAAAAATAATAATAATAATAATTCCAAAATCTATGATTATTATTGTGATTATTATGATTATTATTATTAGTATTATGAAGTTTTCTTGAAAGCTATATTACTTTATTTAGTGAAATTGATTTCAGACTTTTAGAATAATTCTACGACTATTATTTTCATGGATGTTCCATATTAGTTTATGGAATTTAAAAATAAATAATATAATGGATTAATGAAGCTTATATTTATAAATTTACAATCACTAGAGCTATAATAAATTTTATATATAATTTATCTTTATATTTTTAAAATAAATGTTTTTAGTTATAAATACATTTTTAAGTAAGTTTTATTGTGAAAATATTTTTACATGACCAAAATTAAATCTATTTATATATTTAAAACTAATGTGTGATAATTTACAATATACGCGTCCATTATTAAGTATTTTAATTTTTAATTCGCAACTTTGGAACTTCATAAAAGAATTCCGCATTTTAATGAACGTGAATTTATGTCAACATGACTAATTGATAAGAATAAATGTTCGTGCACACATAATAAAAATGTTTTAGCTAAAGGTTTTTTTTAAAGGAATGAGTACTTTCGTACAAAGAATTAATTGTAATTCAGTAATATTCCATGACATTCCACACGTACTTAATGTGAAGTACATTAAGATTATAATTGGAATATAAAAATAAGCTCACATGAAAAATATAAAACTTTAAGAAGCGAGTAGTAATTCGTTCAAATTGATCAGTAAAATCCAAATTGATAAAACAATTTTCAATAGAGTATTTGTGCAAAGAAAAATGTAGAATTTGCCCTAATATCCATCAATAAAATTCGAATTAAAAATACAGAGAATTGTCGGAAGAAATTAATTCAATCAAAGTTATCCCTTCGAATGTTTACTAAACCGTAATAATAGTTAGAATTTAATATGTTCGATAAAAATATATCCAATGCACTTTTTTTACGATACCACTGATTTCTTGCAAGATAAAAATGGTCGCATGATACCGTAAAAAGCCTGGCAATAAAAATTCAAATCGATCGCGAATAGCTACGACCGTCGAAAAACTATATTCTATTCGAGTGCCATTGTTGGCTCGTCGCATTGAACCTCGAATGCGTAGGCAAAATGTTTCGGGCGGAGGCAAAAAGCGCTTTCGGCAACGTGTAAACTATATCAAATGTAAACGTTGGCACTTGTCTCGAATAGCGTTCGTGTATGTGAGAACGGATTACGATGGCGAATGTAGCCATCTTTAACATGTTTCTTTTTTTTGTCGTGCTTCTTTTTGATTTCGTATCACGTGACTCGAGGCCAAGGGTCAAACTACTTAGTCCACTGTGTTCGTAGTTCCACAAACTATATTCGGTTTGCTTGAATAATGTTGCATCGTTCAATAATCTATTAGAAGATTAGAAAGTTGGAGCTGTTTGGTAGAATTATCATTATCGTAATTTTCATTGAGACTAATTTAGCTTAAATATAAAGTATGTATATCATATTAAATACATACAGCATATATTATAATTTCGCTCAGAATGTTTCGCTTACAGCATAAATTATCACGTATTTTTGGATAGCATTAACAGAGATTAAGACCATTTTAACGAGAAAACTTTTAAATACATTACTAATAAGCAAGTATAATTTTTCTATTTTATTATATTTTGTTTCTTAGACGATGGTCTGTAATAATATACAGAATTATTATTGCGTTGTTATACACGTTTTTATCGATCAAACATAAATTAAATTACAAATTTATGATAAACATAAATTTACATAGTGATGTACTTTATTGTTTACATAAAATTTGAATCAAGTTTTAACTGTTAAGTTTTAACAAATTTATGTAAACTCCTTTATTATAGTTTTTCTTATAAATTTCGATTGAAAAATAAAAAAATTTTTATTTATCTGTAGAAAATACTGTGTTAATAACGATTAAAATGGCACGTAAGAGTAAAATTTTATAGAATTCTGTTATCTTATTAAATTTATATCGTAAACAATTTATTAATATACATATCATGGACATATATATAAAAAATAAAATGTTTTTTTAAGATTACACTGTCTTAGTATCATCAGAAATCATACATTATGAAAATCAATAAAATATGTATAAATCTAATTAACAATAGAGTACTTGCTATTTTACTTTATATGTATGCGCGTGTGTATAGGTGCATATGCAAACATACATAGTAAAAGTATTATTTTTTAAATTAACATTTTTATGATCAACTTTAGTCGTATATTGTTTATTAAATATATTTAGTACCTATTTTTTAATTTTATTTACATCATATGACGAAACTTGATTTATTTTAGAAAAATTATTATTTTAATTTATATAATTTATATGATTTTTAATGGGTTTATAATATGCAATTATAAAGTTTAATAATATTTATTACTTATTTAACTTAGATTAGTAATTTATTTAAAGAAATAATAAAGTAATATACATACTAAAGTTTTGTAAATAATTACGATGTAAGTGGATTAAATAAAAGCATATTTTTCAAAGTATAAAAGAATTGTAAAATCTAATGTCTGTGAGAAAACTATAAAATTATAAAAAAATTACAGTAAAAAATGTTGATTAGCATTTTATAGAAGGTTTTAGAATTTAAATTTAAAAAAATGTTCAGCCTTAATTGAGAATGTCTGAAAGAGCGTTTTGAAAGATTAAAATCTCCATAGAAAAATATGATTTAATCTTCAATCTCTCTGATTACTTTCTTCATGATAGTGAAAAGGCAAATCATCGAAGTGACGTGAACGATACTCTTTCTCTCTCTTTCTCTATATCTTACTCTCTGAATCTCTTAAACATTAAATATTCATTTGCTCGAGTGCCTTCAACCTAATGTCAAAGCGATAATTTTATAATTCAATCTTACTACAAATTGAATAAGTATATAAGCAATTTATAAAAGTATAAGATCTGAAAATGGGAAGTTAAAGAAATAATCTTTACTCGTATTCTGGAACAAAATACTACTTACTCGCAGGTTTCAACGTTTAGTAATGTGGCCATTGGCCGATTTATTTGCCCGATATTGTATTCCGCCGGTATTCTACATTCGTACTGCACAGTTAGCTAAATAATTGAGGATCATATTTGTATATGAGGTTAACGGTCAAGGTTATTGAAAAATTATCGCGAACTTGTTCCGAATAGATAGACAACTTTGGAAATCTATTCTCTGAATACGAACTCCAGTTTATATTTTATTAATATAGCGGAGTTGGTAAAGTATTTGGATAAACTTTAAATTTAATTATAATTTCATAAAAAATATTATATTTTTACTATTTTTTTATTAAAATTTTATGTATAAAATAATTTAAATATTTTTTTCAGACATTCATATATTTCTAATAATATTTTGATTAATTCCTTAGATAACATCATTTAAGTATACATATTAGACTTTGAATCTTAGAATAAACAAAAATATATTGTATCTTACAATTATAGATATAATAAATAATTTATTGATAAATAGATATATTGAATTTCAAATAATGTATACTTTTGAAATTGATATTGAACTTAAAATTATTTGATTGTATATTTTATTTCTCTAGGAAATTTATGATTTGAAAACCTATATTTCCATTAAACTCATGAAATTTCTAAAATATTTCATAAAAGTAATAATCCATAAATAATTGCAAGTCTTAAAATTTATTTTAAGACGTTATAAGTAGTTAGAAATTTAAAATAAAGATTTTTCAAAAATAAAAATTTTTCAAGGCATATCATCTTAAATAAATTTTCTGAAATTTTCAAGTAAATTGGACTAAAAATCGTTGAGATATAAGGACTTATCTAAAAATATTTTTTGGAACGCTCCAAATGGCTCCTTACGCAAGGTCTAACAGGCTGCTAAACCTCAAGCAAATTTTTCTCGAAATATCACTTAAAGTCGATGAGAAAAATTTATTTAAAATTAAAAGATACGATGTTGTTTTTTATCGCATGTTTATTAAAAAATAAATATTTAATCACTAATTTTCGGTTTTTTCAAAAATAGCTCTTATTTATTGCAAAAATTTAATATTTTCTTTTTCTTATCTCATTTTTATAAGTTTGATTAAGCAAAAATAAGCATACGCATACGGTATTAAAATTATTTTCATTTTTCAATTTCAATTTCAAGTAACTTAACTATAACTCGAATACATATTAAATAAATATTATTATACAAAATGAAATATACTTATATATCCCTTGAATCAGTTGATTTATATTTCCAAAGTTTTATATCACAAGTTACCATTTTTCTATGAAAAATTGTTAAAACTTTGAGTAGTTTCTGTAAGCCATGAAAATAATTTTAAAATGTTCTCATATATTTTAAAACAAAATTTCATCTAAAATACTTACGTAAAAATATAAAAAAACTTTAAATTTATAAATAAACTAATATTATTTATGTAACAAAGGATGTATTAAACTTTTTTCGGGAATATGCTTTCAAAAATTTTCATTCTTTCACTTTATCGGAAATTTAAAAAATTTTCGCAAGCTCAAACGATACCGCCGATTAGATTTTGTTAAGTCAGCTCTGCAAAAGAATGCAATACGTTAGAAATAGCATTTATCTCGTATAAAATCTCGTCAGTAGGATAATATTAACAGAGATTTTCTACGCCACTGGAGCGTGCGGCAATCGTAGCGAGAACCGGTTAACGGCTCTTTCCCGTCTAACAGTGAATGGCAGTGTAGTTAACCGTGAATGTCACGGTCAAGGTTATCGCGGCTGGTATATTATCTAACGCGCTATGTGCACATTTCTAACGAAAGGGAAAGAATAGTGAAATTAAAAGTTGAAAAACAAGACGCACTTTCTTCGCGGCTAGGCTGTAATACTATAGACGGATCGGCTATGCTTAGAAACCGACGATCACGACTTTATTTTCGACAAATTTTTTAGATATTAATATTTAACTTATTTTTAAATCTTGACATTTTTTCTTTCTATTCTATAGCCTTTTTTTTGCAAAGAATTAAACATTATTTTTATATGCAAATGAGCTCGTTCGTGAGATTCGCGAAACTTAGATTAAGGTCGGCGAACGCTGAAACCAGGATACGAAGTATTAACAAGACTGTAGGCAAACACGAGCATTTTTCAACAAAATATACGTTTCATGAAAAGGATACGGGTCGCCAACAATCATCTAATCTCGTGAAATATGTACGCGCCTCACGCGTGTGAAGTCTTCTGACCTGGAATTGCATATTTTTTGAGGCATTTTTAAACTTTGACATTAATAACGCAAGCAATTATTTATTTACGAATTGCAAACTTATTTCATTACTTTTTAAGTAATAAGTAACTACTTGTATTCCGTTGGATTAATTTAGCTTCCTTTGAAAATCAATGTCTAGTATTTTCGAAAACTAATGCGTAAGTATATATTAGATATCCTGAGATAAAATATTACTTTTACTTCCAAAAGTTGTAGCTTAAAAAGATAATTCAAAGGATTAAAATTTTAAAGAGACCATTAACTTTAATATCAATGAAATATTTTAACAAGCTTCAAATGTAAGAATATTTAAAAAATAAATACTTGGCATTTATAATATCTATTTATCATTCGATTAATATTCAAAAATAAAATAATTTTAAATTTCAATATATTTAAATACAAATGTGTATCTATTAAAGTAGATTAAATTTTCCATGCTTTATACATTTTGTAAGTTTTATTTCAAGGCGCTAATCTAGCATGCAATGCAAGTTTAGTAGATGGGCTTGTCATAGAATTGCAAAGCGTCGTTTTCGTCTTATAAAGTCTTTCTGAATATTCAATTAAAAGCAGACTCATAATCAAATCGTGCATCGGTGTTTTTCATTTTAATTATTTTTAACATAGTTTCATTCTACAATATACGTTAAAATTGTTATTATAAATTAAAATTATGTAAATATCGTAAAAATATCAACATTGAAGATGGAAAACGGTAATTTGAATGATACAGTCGTAAACTCGCTCGTATATATAAATTCATGTTTTCCTTAGAAATCATAATATTAAAAAACATGCTAAACATAAAAATTTAATAATACGTATGATTAATATTCATATTCTAATATAAACCGTTTTTTATAATTTAATTAATATTATAAATATTTTTAATTATTAAAAAATTTTTAAATATATATTGTACTAGATAAATTTTTTTCAAATATAAAATGAATATATTCGTATAATTGATATAATACGATTCATGCGATAGATACTAAATCCTGTTTTAAAATTTGAGGTGAATGAACTCTGAAATAAATTTAAGCAACTAAATCTATTATTATTCAGCCAGAAATTTATTTAAAATATTAATACATAAAATTTAAATAAATTATTAACTAATAGAAATATATTTACAAAGTCCAATTAACTTGAAAAATTTAATTTTACTAAATTATTTTATGAACTTATTAAAAATATTTCTTTTAGTTAGACTAGTTCGATATTAAAAACTTTATGAAACATATATATGAAAAATTCTTGAATCATATAACAATTAAAAAAATTTAATTATATGAATTTTTTATCTTTTAGAAAAATCAGACACCAACTTTTCAAAGTTGTTGCTAATAATAGTAATTCGATATAAAAATGGTAAAAATGAGAACTTTGAAATATATATTTAATCCAATAATATAAAAATTACAAATAAATAAATATCTCGTAAACTCAACTTCTTTAAAAAAAAACGGCATTTTAATTGGTTTAAAATACAATATAAATTTCGAGTGTTGGCACTGAGTTAATGACCAACGATGTAAGTAATATGGTAAAAAATTTAATTGCTAATGATACAGTAAGAATTTAATTATCGAACTTGATTATTAATTAATAATATTGTAATTAACTTATGAAAATATGATTCGTAACAGTTATTTTCTGACCAAGTCTTATTTAATTATATATTAAAAGTCAATAGTTTGCCAAATAAAGGAATTCACCCATGTGCAAAATATAAATTGACGAGATGCAATGTCGCTGGTGAATTTGTATTTTCCCGTCGATTGATTAGGTAATCGAATTCTATCAACCCAAATTTCCAACCTGGAAAATCAGGACCTTGTACTCGAAGTAACCCAGCCTCTTTGATAAATTGCAGCGAAGCGAATCAAACCGCAAAGAGCGAACTCGGCGCTTTTTGTTGGGATCCACGAATCGTTAGTATCTCGTCCGCTAAACTTCTAGTGCATATGGAAATGCAATGCGATGGAATTACTTAACGCTTAAATTATTGTGGCTTCGCATCGGGATACCTAAATGGAGCAATTTCTATAAGCTCGCGCGTCGATTACATCGTGTACGAGGGAAAGTTAACTTTCGATAATATTTTCGTCTTAATTAACGCCTTTTTTGCTAATTTTATTACGTACGATCATGAAGTGCAATACAAACAACTTATTATTCACACGCGTGGATGACGAGAGGATTTTACCGAGCTGATTACATGCGTAACTGTTAAAGCAAGTTTGTGTTATTATGACCTTCAAAGTTACTTGGAATGCAAATATTTGAGTACAAATATATTGGTATTATACGTTAATATTGCGTTAGAAAGCAAACGATTTAAAAATGCAATTTCATAGAAATTATGAATTTTATAAAGTCAGTAATTATTTTTATCTACTTTTATTAAAAGCAAGTATTATGTACATATGTATTTACAGTTACAAAGGAATTAATAATGTATCTATAATTCAGGTTTTATTTTTATAAAATAAAATATTCGGATTAATGATAAAAAAGTAATTGAAAAGTAATTAAAATTCATTGCTGAACTAAATTTTTCTCTATAGAATCATCGTTCCTACTTTTACACATTAAAAATATTAAATTAGTTTTACCATAGACTGAATTGAATCTAAATTACAAATATATGAATTCTTTTGATCACATCGCACATTTTTTCATATAATAAAATATTCTAGATATTTATTAAATATGTAATATCGTTTTTATTCTGTTAGATGCATGTCGACGAGTTATATTTTCTATATTTCTATAAAATATAGAATATAATTAAATTATGCAATTAAGTCGAGTTACAAAAGAATATAAATTTATATTCTGAAATTCAGAACCCTGAAAAATCAATTAATAATGACTATTTTATGCATTTCTTCGATGTTTTCCTTTACTAAAGGTTTATTATTTTTTCTTACAATTTTTTAAATATAGAAAATTGATGAATATGATTCACGCATTAAGTAAATTTGAAAAAATATATTAAAATATTATATACGTGTTTCCAGTGTTATAAACAAGTTTATATCTCGAAATGCAGTTTTTAAATAATATAAAAAAATTTTGTACTAAAATATAAAAAATGTTTAAATTATATCTAGTTTCTGTTATTTGAATAGAAACACGAGTTTTTCAAATATTGTTTTGGCTTCATCCTTTTGAAGTTTCTAAAATTAGAATGAGAATTAGCAATGAAATTCTTGAATACAAAATAAGATCGACTGTTTTCAGTTGTGTGCCAGGCAAATATATAAACCACAAAAGTTAAGATTCTCTCTGCTGTGCAGTTAAGCAAGGTTATCGAACTTATGGAAACGAACAGTCAAATTTCTCACGCGAATAAATTTCATGACGTCATTATCTAAAAAGAAATAGGAAAAATTTATCACTCTCGACGTTTGAAAACATGATTCTCGTTGAAAAAAATAGTGAATTTATTCATAGAACGTTTTTAAATATATTTTTAAAGCTCAAAAATAAATGTAAAAATATATGATTTCTAAGCTTACTAAAAGCAATAGAATTTAATTTTTTGCTCTACTCTTATAAATACAATGTTTTTTATTAAAATAAAATGTAAATAGCCTTATTTTGATTTTAATACACATAAATCTTTTTTATTTATACCTAATTGGATTAAATAAGGAATTTAAATATAAATCTTAACTATCAATGATAATAACAATATATACACGTATAAAAAGAATTAAAGAAATAGGTAGAAATAAAAATCATATTCCGTTGTACATAACGAGATGAGGGAGAAATACAGTGAGAAAGACAGCGAGAGAGGGAGATAAAAAAATAAAACGAGCAAGAAAGGAACGATCTAGGTAAGAGAGGAGGTGAAAGATATAATAAAATTGTACTGATAAGTACTGCGCTATTTCCTGGCACCTCTAAAAATTTAAATTTTCTCTAGCGTTAGAGTTTATTCAAGAGATCGAGGATGTTATGGCTTTGTGTTGATCTGCGACTATTCATACGTATATAATTTACGTGCGCGATTGTACCGACACCTCTCTCGTATTCTATATCGTATACGACTGATCTATAATACCTACGTCACCGCACCTCGATAATACGTGCATTATGCGAACAGCATCGTAAATGCACGAAAGAATTACTTGATTCGATTGCGTTCTTAAGAAATATTTTTTTCGTTGTTCGATCGTATCGCGGGGCACTATGGCGTATTTTTTATCGTAATAAACTTGTATTCGAATTACGAACTATTGACAATACTGCGAATATTACGTTCGACTTCGTTCTATGCGAAAGATCTAATTATATTTTTCAGTTATTCGAAAATATTACGAAATATGATACATTTGCTTTCGTTAAATTGATTGTGCAATGTAATTTAATAAATATTTTGCATGTATCTAAAATTCAGATTTTTCTTTATTTTTTGTATTTTCTATTACCTTGCTTTCATACGATACGAACTTTGTTATCGATAATTAGAAAACGACCTTTTTAGCTGTATTAAATGTAAAATTTACAGAAATTATATTTTGTATTTATTGGCGAAATTGTAATTTCAACAAAATAATTTAGTTTTAGACATCTGTGACTAAGTATTTAATCAAACTTTGCCGTCTAAAAATTGTTCCTACATTATTCTATTCAAACATCAGAATTTCAAATAGCGGACTATTTAATTACAATTTAAATAGCGTTGCATACATTACGCGATATATGCAGCGTTTGAAAGATTTTACAATAAATTGCAAGTAAAATTTTCAGTTTGAATACCGTTTGAATAAATAAAACGTAAAGAGAAGAAATTTCATACATACTATTCAAATTTTATTGACTTGTTATACATCCATCAAAATCAATATAGGGAAAAAAATTAAGTTTTCAATAACCTATTACGAAGGATGCGTAAATATATAGAGCTAAGCTCGTGTATCGTCGATAACACGAAAGAATATTAAAACACTTTTCTCTCTCGCACATATTCACTATTGTCTATAGGTAGAAACTACACAGTACTCGAGCGTTGAAAGAGAAGATTAGGGGCGAGGAATTCACGTGATTCATGAATACCATCAGGAACAAAAGCAGTGGAAACCTCCCTCTATCTCTCTAAAATACACGAACAAACATCCTCTCTTTCCTTTTCGCTCATTCCTTACAATTCCCTGCCAAAGTATGAGAATATACACGAAGATCTCGATACCGCATGGCAAAATATACGAGGAGTGAGGAAGCGGAGGTGCAAGCGAACGATATAGGGAGAACGAAAAAAGAAATCGGCGCAATTTGGCATTTAGGGCATTCCGTGAGACTGTAAGAGATATTCAAGAGAAGAGGAGGAGTAACTTCTATCTTCACTTTTTCGGCCTCGTCTCCTCTCAATGCTTCCCTTTTCTCTTCCTCGTGAGAAGTCTTTTTAGAGTCGCCGCTGCTGCCACTCTTTAGGAAAGAAAGAAAAGACGAAGAGACGAAAGAAGAAGGGGAGGAATAACAAACGACGAGGAAGGTACAACGCGTTTAGAAAGAGCCACGAAAATCGTGCGCGAACCGAGCGAGAAAGATTGAGAGTGGGAGAAGGATGAAGGGAGGGAGGTTTGTATATATATGTACAAGCATGTACCGGAGGTGCAATAAAATATGACAGGCCCGTAATCACGATTCTTTAGAAGTTGCTAGCTTGGCAGGCGGCGGCTCTCTCGCATTTGCTGTGGCGTCAACGAATTGCAGTTGCCAGAGTCCTCGTGTAGGCTTCCGAACGTCTCCAGCGTCTTCCCCTTTCTTTTCTCTCCGTTCTTTTTTCTTTTTGCTCTACCGTTCATTTTCGTTCCTTTGACATTTTGCATTTCGTTACGACCTCCTTGTCGGTTTCTCTCTCTTTCTTTTTCTGTTTTCCTTCCTCTCTATCTTTTTAAAGTTACGCTCGTTCGTGTATACGCAACGCGCGGTCCGGCGACCGCAAGTGGTATTTACCTTCATGCAATCTCGAGTCAGAATCGCGTTTGCTTCCAGTATTTTGACTGCGAATATTGAGCTTAGGCCATTTGTGTAAAAATCTTGTGATTCTAAACTACTTCGCTAACGAACAAAGATAATACTCCAATTTTTCAAGATTTATCCCCAGATTACGTCGATGTTGCCGTTGCCTGTACTTTTGTTCGACATTTTTATTATACTTAACGTGGACTTATCTTTGCAAGCGTTTAAATAAATATTCGTTTTCTTTTGTGTTGAATTTTCATAACTACACCGATTGTTTTAGACTACAACTGCCTGGATTTCTGACATGATGCACATTCAAAATTTGTTTCCTTTTCGTTTCTTTGCATTTTGTGTTTGCTCCTTTTTCTGTGTTATTCTTTTATCTTCTCTTTATTTCCTTCTCTCTTTACCCCACAACGAATCAGCCAGTGAGATCCCGCAGCGTGTTTGGAAACTTGACAGGTAACGAATACGTGGGGATTCTGGCACTGATGATAGGATATTTTTTGATTGTCTCTCTCTCTTTTTCTTTGATATACGTCAAAATTCTCTTGCATGTATTCGATTTAAGTTTATGTACAAAATAGTCCGAATAAGCGAAAAAGTAAAACCAAGATAAATAAATCGAGAAAGGCCAATTTTTAGAAAACCTGTTGAAAAATATTAAATTTTCAAAATCTAATTGGATTGAATGTTTCAAAATAAAGTATTGGTATCGAAATAAATTGAAGTTGAAAACTATTCTTTTAAGAATTATTTATATTTGGTAAATACGATGTTCGTTGTTGATCTTTCATTATTTATCTTACAGGAATACTATACGTTCGTTAGATTTGAAGTAAGAAATTGTAAATCATTAACGAGATCAGAAAATTAAATCGAATTAAGCCGATAGAATTTAATGTATATATTTACCATAAGTGTAAGTAAGTATAAAAAATATATAGGGCTAGTTATCTATGTTAGGTTATAATAAAGAAAATAATACCTTTACATCTATAAACGCAACATAAGTAAGTTAAGAAAATAACCTTCGGTAACAATGATACTGAAAGATGTAATCAAAGAAGATACGGTATGTAATTACGAAAGTCAATTATTAGAGTTGCCGAATTCTATAACCTAAAATTAATTTTCAAACTTAAAGCAAAAAAATTTTCTTCTATGTACTTAAATTACTAGTGAATAGAATCATAAAAATCTGAAAATATTAAAATTAATACAAATAACATACTGTAAATGTATGACTAAATAATATCATTAAAATTATTGTTTAATTAGGAAAAGGCAAGGAAGGTATTCTTAATAGTGATTTAAGAATATTTAAAATCTAGCGCTTAATTTATTATTAAATAAACGCTGTTCCATAAATCTTAATTATTTTAAAACTAAGTGTATTAATCCTTATTTATTATTCAATTCCACCATGTTTAGTCACACGTATGAAAAATAATGCAACGAAAGAAATATTATAAATCGATAAAAGAAAAAAAAAGAACGATATGAATGCGTTCTAGTCTCGCCACATTCGCTAACTCAATAGTAGAATGCCTGATCAAATATTTAAGCTTTGGAAACTTCTTTCTTATAATAAATAATATTTATAATATATATAATGGAAAACGTAAGTAGATAAAATTAAGAATTATTTATCAAGCAAATACGAAAGAATTTTTTATGAAGCTAGTAAACATTCTCTTTTTATTTTGTAGGAATTTAAGATAAATATTTTATAGAAGACATAAATTAATTTTAGATAAATCATATTGTTTCAGTACGAATTTTAAATTACATTTTATTTAATTTAGTCATTCGAGTAGTTTTTCGACACCTACTTGTGAGCTATTACATAATTTTTTTACGTTGATCTATTCTTTTATTGTCTAAGGATTATAGACAAAATATTTGACAAAGCTTCTTTCTTTCAATAGATCCTCGAAATTTTACACTTAAGATCAACGGTAAAGTGCACAAAGATTGACTATTCTCTTTCAAAGATGACGCGATAGAGAGAACTGTGTCAATATTGCTCTGGGGAATACAGTATCCGAAGCTCTCAATCGGTGAGCCACTGGAGAATCGATAATTCAAATTGAACGAGCACTGACTCGACGCAATGAGAAAGAAAGGTAAAAAAGAAAGGTGAACTAATGAGTTAGATTTTAGACGCTTCAAATTCAAAATATTTAAAAGTCATTTTGTCTTGTGAAAGATTGTTATCTTCCTTCCCTCCTTTAGTCCTGCGTTCCTTCCGTAATGAAACTTTGTACCACACAGCTGCGAAGGAGTATCGAAAAGACGACGAAGAGGAAGGCTGGATATTGCCTAGCTTATTGCTTTGCATCGTGGCTTGTTACTGCTGCATCCGCATCTTCTCTTATGATTTTGCCGAATCTCTGCGTAATTGCGATTACAGAATTTTCCATTTATAGTTTCATAAGATTTTTTTATCGTATTATAATTTGACGGTTCGACATTATTGCGATATAAAATTTGAAAGACATTTTCGATAATATAATTAGTAGTTTTAATATTGGTTTATTCGATCGATAAATTTAGAATTAATGTGATTATAAAAGAACGTGGATGAAAAAATAACACTATATAATTAAAATAAAGTATTGTATAAAAACAGTTAAATATTTATATGTTTTTAAATTTTATTTTATTTGTAGTTTCTTTGGAGAAAGTTAAGTAAAAAATATATTAATATTCAGCGAAAATCAATTTAAAAATAATTTAAACGGAATACAAAATTTTGTTTCTCTGTAACTTTAGCATCAACATGCTTACTTCAAATATTTACGTAGGTGTATTATGTTAAATAAGCTTTCGGGCGCACAATCTTTTATCCAGAAAAGCTTTCAAAGTTTCGACTTACATATTCGACAATTTCAAAGAAGCAAAAAACGTTAAGAGAAAAAACAAGAAAGGAAGATAGTGCGATAACTCGGAATTTGAAAGCTATCGAATGAAAGTATCCATAGAGTTTCTTTCTCTTCCTCTCCGTTTGGTCACAGGAGTAGGAGCAACATTAATAGCATCGGTAGCAGCCGAGCGACAATCACCAAATTCAAGAAAAAGAAGCCTTTACATTTCTCCTTTTATTGCGAAGAAGTTGTCTTTTCGTTTCTCAAAGTTTCTCTCGCGCATAAAAGGGAGACCAAGCGAGAAATAGAGAGAGAGAGAGAGAGAGAGAGAGAGAGAGAGAGAGAGAGAGAGAGAGATTTATGTATACATATATATGTGCATATGCCTATAAAGTGCAGCGTGTAAAAAACGCGAGAGGGGCGAACAACTACTGCGAAATAACCGACAATTCAAGAGAAAGAGGGAGAAAGAGCGATAGAGGAGGGAAAGGGGAGGGGGGGAGAGAGTCCAGTGGTAAATTACTATAATTTCTTTTTCTCAGTCCCAAGACCACGGCTTTTCAGGGGTTGAGCCTCTCGTTCTTTTTTCTTTGAGTCGCCCCTTTTACACTGGTGCATTTAAGTTTGTAGCATTGCTTTTCAAATTAACGCGCTTTATTAAAATTTTTATAACTGTATACTTAAAAAATAATAAAATATTTGAAATTTTTATACGCGAGACATTAATATTTAATATCGTTTTAATTAAAAGACTATGGATAATATAAAAATTATTAATTAACGTACATTTTAGCTACAATTCAAATTTTCCCATATTTTAGTACGTAGATGTAATATATTCAGAATATAATAGCAATAGTGTTCCAATCTATGGATACATAGTACAAGCGCTGATACTGCAAAATTTAATTATCTTCATAAGTAGATAATTTTAAAATAGAGCAGCGATTTATGAAAAATTTAAATAGTTATAGTAAAATATCGAGTGTTCATAAAATAATTCTGATCAATAAAAGAATATTTAATATTAATTTATAATCTTAATCTTTATTGATCTGACAATTATTAATCTTTTGAATCGATTAATCAATAACTCGCAAGCTGTTCAAAATAAGAATAACGAATGACTACGACATTCTTAGATTTTTGCAATCAAGTAAAAAAATATATAGTTTGTAGATGAGAGTCATTAATTATAAGAATCAATTTTTAAAACATTTTTTTAATCGATTCCAAAATAGTTTAAAATTTATCCATAGTTTTAAAGTAGTAATTGTTTGAATTCTTAATACATTCTTCCTACGATGAAATTAAAATAAAGTATTGTAAAAATAGTTGAACTTAGAAATTATTCTCGTAAATGTAGAAGATATTAATTAGATTTAATTAACCTGCTTTAATAAGCTAAATGAATGCTTATTAAACCGAGATCATGGTCGAATATTAATTATAAATGTATAGAAGTATAAGCTAGAGAAATTGAATAAAAGAAATCGAAATTCTAAAATCGAGAGTATACAATAAATAAATCTCGGCTTTCATAAATTCTCGATCCAATGAAATATTTGAAAGTTCGAAAAATAACTTAAAAGAATATTTTTACATGCTAGGCTAAAAACTTGATTTTCTTTTAAATTTTTTATGGGTTTATAATACGTAGAATAAGTGCGTAAAAGTATTTCTTTTCGAGTCAGGTCAAATATTCAAGTTTTAGAGACCGTTATGTCTGTAGGACGGAGCATATATTGCTAACGAAAATTATTATTATTCTTAATATTATTATAATTATCGTTATTAACTATTATTATTCTTTTTTTTAGAAAGAATATTCCTGGAGCAATATATTTTAAAGAAAGAAAAGTAAAAATATATTCGTTAAGAGCCCGGCATAGTAGAATAACTGTAATTACTATAATCTCGGCTTGAAAAATTTCGGTATATCTCATAAACTAATAATTCGATAAAATTATCACTTTGTATAAATCTTTATAAAATGCGAGTTCGTAAATTTTTACAGATTTATAAGATAATATATATTTTCAGGAAAGTATAGATAAAAGTTGTAGAAAGTGATAAAAATCAACATTTCGCATTCGAAATTTCGTCATTTCGTAAATTTAACGTATTTTTGTCAAAATATGATATGGGATATTGCCAAAAATATATTTTGTGGAAAATTATGCGATTTTTTGTTCTAGATTATATTGCGAGTTGGGATCGCGTCTATCATCCGCGTCTTTTTACGAGAATACGACACTTGTCTTTCGTAACGCCATCTATTTTAAAAATTACACCGCAAAAACTAATGCTTTTGCAAATAAAATTAGCAAATAATAAGAAAAAGAAACTTCAAATAAGTTTTGTCAACTTTCTTGAAAAAAATTTCTAAAATATACCCGTTACACTAGAATACCCCCTCAAAACAGGACTCGCCTCGTTAATTCTCCTTTTATCTCGGGAGCTTGGAGCGAAGAATTTTCGTCTAGAAGCGAACAGGGCAAGCAGCAAAATCTTACTCTCGCGCGGATTCCAGTTCGTATCGAAGACGAGAGCTCGCACCAAGTCTCTAGCCCAAATTGGCGATTCTAGCGTATAAGGGGCTCGCACCGCAAAGCCAGGGAGAGAGAAAACCGAGTTCGGGCGTTGAGGCTGACTGGGCTCGAGGAGGGCCAAACAAGTGGAGGGGATGAAAAAGCCGTGGGCCTGATGCTGCGCCGGCAAAGGACGATGAACCTCGATGGCCGAGGTCAGCCACCCCGCGAACGGGAGAACGTTCGGCGAGTTCGAGCTCGTGGCCCGAGAGTTTTAGGAGCCTCTCCGCGAACAGATGGATCCACGCTGCGCGCCCGTAGCTTGGCTTTTTATCTCGCGCGCGCGCGCGCGCGTGCGACGCCAAGGAGAGAGAGAAAGAGAGAGAGAGAGAGACGCCGGATTCATCTCGTGGCCTTACGCAAGCCCCTGTGCCAGCTAATAATCGCTTTGAGACCAGAACTTTTTCTGCGAGAACGATTCGTCGGCGCGATGCAATTGTTATTTTCTCCGATAGCGACACGCGCCTCCGTGATTTTCCTCCGCAATTTCTAGGGAGAGTATAATTTTCATCGACTGGAATTACGCGATCGGATATTAGATTGAGCGCGAGTCGATATTTAATCCTAAACGCATCGACAGTCTTTCCGAGTACACGAATTTTCTCTCGCTTTTCTAACGTTTAGTTCAGAGAGCGATAGATTTATTTGAGATGAAACGACGAATGCGTTTATTTTAAAACGAGCGAAATTGTATAAAGTTATTTTTGAAATAGCCGATAAATGATTCTATCGCTACGGAATCCATAAAATTACGAATGCAATCGTCGAAAATAGGCATCATCGCAAAGTCGAGATCGTGGAAACGATCGAAAGCAATTTTTCGTACACTCGTACACTTGTAGCCGTGCACACACCCACGGATACGTGCGTCAAATTTTCTTGGCAGGAAAGCAGAAAATATTCCGGTGGCTCTGGTTGCGTTGGTTCCGTAGCTTTGTAGGATCTCAAGCGGGTAAGCGCATGTAACACTGTATTTTGGCTGTGGACCAATGTTTGGCATCGACTACCTGGCGCCGCACACATTTGTAAACACGGAATTCAGTCGGGGGTTCATCGACCCATCAAAACCATAACCATAGTAAGTATAAATTGAGACTTAGATACATTTGTCGTTGAAACTTGGCTAGAAAAACGCAGATGGAATATATTGCTATTGTTATTTTCCCACTTTTTACCAGTTAAAGGATAAGAAAGGGGAAAGAAACGAAGATAGCGAGTCCATTTTAGTCTATTATCGTTTGCCTCATCGATTTAATTTCCATCGAAAACGTTCGAATGCTAGTTTTCAAGTAGGAAATAAAATTTTTAACATTCAAGCGATTGTTATCTCGTAAAAGAAAATAAGAGTCGCTTTTTCATTTCAACGACAATTTACTATTTAAAGAGGAACATTATACTTATAAAGTCCTTTATATAATTCATAAATCACTCGTTTCTCAATTTGAAACGAGAAAACATAAATTTTGTAATAACTTTTATTTTTATCCATAATGGAATGCTTACATCATACTTTTTAATAAATATGCGGTAAACCGAATGTTCAAAAAACGGTAACAGTTTTTTTCTGTAAAAATAACTCCTGAAAAACGTATTATAGTCAACTATCGTAAATAATATTTTGAAATTTAAAAAATCCTAGATATTTAACGCGAGCTGAAACGAGACGGTAAAAAACATTGTACTATTTGAAAACCAATATGTATATATATATACATGTGTGTGTATATTTAATTAAAATTACCAAGTAAGCTTTTTACATCGTTTAAGTACCGAATTTAATCAATTACGGTAATGAAATAAGGAAATTAAAGCAACCTCTGCACAATTTATATATTTTTCTTAATATCCGATATCTACTTGGTAAAAGTCTACAAGAAAAATAAATTATTTAATCGAAATTCAGCGAATATTAATTTTCGAATCATGATCGCTGTAACGTCTAAACGTCAGCGTCAGTTTATTTGCAAGCCGCGGGAATGCCATTCCACCGAAAGCAAAATTTACGAGAATGTAGACGGCGTATCGAATATTCCACGTCAGAATCGCTTTATCTCCGCATACCGAACGCACGTGCACGCACATAGAGAAAAGACAATCGACACAAGAGTACGCGCGTACGATCGAGTAGCTTAAGAAATGCATTGAATCGAAAATCAAAGGAATCGAATATCCGGTTGTCCGTTACTCGAAAAGTCAGCGCACCAGCGGAAAGGCATAGACGGACAAAGAAGCCGCTTCGTTGTAAGAACGTTCAGGGCTACTCGAGCACCAGGTGCGAAATTGTATGCACGACAGAGATCGTTGATCGCTTACTCGCGTATCGTACGATGCTACTCGTAAATATTATCACGCTCATCCCTATTTTATTAATGCGAGATCTTCGCTACCCTATTGTTCGATAGGTATCGGAGTACTTGGACGCAAGTATACGAGATCGTGACAACATTATGGATATTTTACTAACTGTTTATGTCCTGCTACAAAATATCACGTGTTATACGGCAAGGTTTTAACGTTTCGATATCGCGCGTCAATAATCAATATTGCACCTTTCCTTTTTTTAATCTACTGAAATATTTTTCTTATATTTTATTGAAAGGTTACAGTTTATTGCAGACTTAAATCAAAATTTTATTTTTACACGCTAAAATTTTAATTATGAAAATTGTTCATACGAAAGAATTTATTGGATTCCTCGGAGGGTACGAATGATACTTGAACAATTTAATATCTACCTGGTAAAGGAGAATATTGTAATCCTTTCTGACTAGGTTTAATTCCAAAAATATTCTCGTATATTATATATAATAGATTATATAATAATATATTTTTTTATATGACTTCAAGCAAATCTTTGAAAATCTTTTCAACGGTGTAAAAAATATATTCAAAACTTTGAAATAAGAAAGGTGAAAAGTTATTTTTATAACTAACAACGTTGAGAAATCGAAAGTTACAAACTTAATTTATTGAATATATTTTCATAATAATTAATATCGTCGAAAGAAAAAACAAAAATAATAAATATTTCAGATTTATTTAAATTTTTCATATTCTATTTTATGCGAAAACAAATTTTATTAATGAGAATCAATTATTAATTATTTATAGAATTAATTATAGAATTTAAAAATATACATCGTGTAATATTCAGTATCTAAATTTTATAAATTTATAGCATAAATTAAAATGTTATTCGAGATACAAAATAAAATCTGAAAAATCTAAAATATAATAAATTACGTTGCATCTCTTTTTTTATAAAATATCAAATTTTAATCTTATTTTAACTATCTCATTAATTTTGTATCTGTTTAATTCCAATATTGTTTTTTTATTATATTTTATTAAAATGTCGTAAATTTTAAATTAATATTTTTTATAACTTTTAAATGATATAAATATTTGAAATTGTATCCATATTCATACGAGTTGCGTTACAAAATTTATTATCATATATTAATTAATTATTTATTCAAATTTTACATTTTATTTTTTTATTATATTACTTCAAATCTAATATATATCTATATTTTAATCTGACAAATAAAAATTTTACTATTATTCATATTATAAAATTACATTTTTTTAAATATATAAATTATTTTTCGACAGTTATAATTTTATAATCATTGTGAAATTTTATAAATATATCCAAAGCGAAACAGGATTCGTGCAATATAGTATTTTTAAAAACAGTTATTTTACTTGTAAGTGAAAAGATATGCGTTATTGCATCATATAGTCAAAATTAAATAAATAAACTTTTTAAGCTTGAATCTGCTTATGTATACTTTTTCAGTCTGACATTCGTCTTGATTCAGCAGATTGGAATCCACTATAATTTAGTTTTATATCTCCTTATTTTTAAATATATTCAACCGATGTAATTTTACATCAAACGGTTGAATATTAGTTTGTATCAAACATACCACCTCAATTACACAAGTATATATTATATACATGTATTAATCATAAGAGCGAAATTTATATAAGATCGAGTTTATAAGAAAATAATTTAAATATTCATGAAAATAAGAGAAACTTATTTTTAAATTATATTTAATATACATATTTTTAAAATCAAATTCTGGTCATTACCTACCAAATCATTACTGGTTGATAATGATTCTGTAAACAGTGAAACAAAGAATACAATTGATTTTTTAAGAATTATGTATATGAAAGTTCTTATTTTCCGTTATTAGTATATATATATAATTATAATACTTTATAAAAGTTAAAAATTAATTCTACTCGTATAGAAATATTATATTTATTCTGATCATAAAATAAAAAGATTAAATTTAAGATGGAATTAAATTATTAAAATAATAATTTAATGTAAATTTTGCCTTTTTATCTAATTAAATCGATTTAAAAATGTAACAATGATATATTTTACAATAGAAAATACTTACATATAATACGCAAAATAATTTATCTTTATGTACTTTCATATTTTTGTCCTAAAAATAATTGTCTGTTATTTCAAAATTGGGTCACTTAAGATAAGTTATAATTCATTGTTGCTATCATTTGACGCAAAATAAAAAAGAAATAATAGATTAAATTCAACGGAAACTAAGAAAAACAATGTTTTATTCTAATATAATTAATTATAAATGAAAAAATTAAATATATTAATAATCACACAATATAGTATACTAATAAAATAAAAAATTACATATTTATTATTATTTGTACAGAATATAAAGTAAAAAAAATCAGTACGTTTTCAAAGATTTGCAGATTAATTCTTTCTGCCATAAAATTTCTTTATGCGTATAAAAGTTAATAAATAGTGTAGGAAAATAACTTTATTATATACATTATCACCGCGCATTAAGTGCAGTTTATGTATCGTTCCCCAGAAAATTAATTCACTTAAAAATATGCTCGTCCACAAAAGTAAACAATAATTTCATTTTGCTCATTCGATAATTACCTTAAGCCGATTTCCTTACGCGCATCCACATATTTAAGCACATTTTTTCATGACCCTGTGTGCAAAGGAAGACATCAAATGAGAAATCGCGATAATGAGAGAAAGGCGTAATGACGAATCTGAACAAAATAAAGAAGAATGTCCACGAACGCGCGACTCGAATAAATTCGTTTTTAAATGCACTCGAAGCCACACATGCATACGAGTCATCGCAATGATGTACAAGGCCGAAAACTTGATGTTACTCTTGCAGCACCAGAAATCCTCCGCTTGTTCTGTCATGTGAATTATTCACAGGCGTAAGACCGCCACACGTTCGTAAAACAGTCAAATGCAGCTTGGCGATAATTATTATCCAGTTGCACGAGCTCGGGCTTTCTACCTGTTGACTGATTTATCGCGAACTCAGCCAAATATCACGAGCCTACTTTCTTCCTCGACCTAAGTTGGTACTACGGTTCTTTTATTTTATGGTGACGTGCACTTTTTCGTTTTTGAGATTCGCCAAGCATAAATCTATAAAGTTTATTGCGTGTTTGCCGCGATAAGGTATTACGTATCAGAAACAAAGCTTAATTGACGTTGCTTTTTCAACATTATTAAATAGCTTAAATATGCACTTCGGAACGTTTAACAAAGTATACAATTATTTATTAATCGTTCGAATACTGTATTTGCGATCGCGTTTATTGTCACGCTTGTTAAAAATATAAAGTACTAAATTTCAAATTAATTTAGAGTAAAAAGCTGTTGTTTATTCAATTTTTTACATTATGTAAAATAATTTTAATATTTCAACAAATTATTTCCTTTTTTTTTTGTAGCATTGATTACTTCGAACTTTATACATATAATTATATAATTGCGTAAAAATTAATACACGAAATTAAATATGAAGTAATACCGAGTATACGTTTCAGAAATTCTTATTAATAAAATTTTAATATCGTTTCGTGCAGATTATATTTTTTAGTCATTGTATTTTTACACGAATCTTTTAATAATAGAAATAAAATTAAATAAAAACAATCAATCATAAATTTATTTCTCAATACAATAAATCCAGCGTTTTATTTTAAAAGTTAATACAATTTCAGCTTGTCTGAATTTAGTTGATTTTAAATATTATAGAAATATAAAGTTTATATAAAAAAGCAATTAATTTACGATTTCATTCACGATCAAACTAAATAAATATAAAATTTGCAATTACTTTTTTGAAAAAATATATTTATTTTTAAATATTTCATATTTATCAAGCGATTACTAATAATAAAATATTTAATAATCTAAGCACAAAACAGCAAATTTCCATTATAAATTAAAAGATCTAACGAAATCATTTTTTAATTATGCCTCGCAACATTTTATACTAGGAATAAAATGTTGATAAAGACTCTACTCGAGGAAATTGATTAAAGTAATTGTCATAAAATTTACTAAGTTCTTTATTGCCTCTGCGGGACTCCTCTTTGTTAATATACATCCAAGGCGGTTCCAAAACTCGAAAGTATAAAAACTAAAGAAATTGAGGGAGGATAAAGGAGAGAGGAAGATAAAAAGAGGGTGAGAGAGAAACTGAGATGTGGGAAGAGCTAACGTTATCCACAAGGCTTTTGGATAAAATCATCGAATCTTCTTCGATGGTCCAATAAGCGCAGAAGTTCTCTTTGGTTTCGTCTTCCTTTCTTGTTGGCTCACTTCCTTGATCCATATCGAGTGAATTGTTTCTTCGATCGCCAGATCTGTGCACGTACGACGAAGGCGACGTTACGATCAACCTCTTTGTGCAGGATGTGTCGAGAGGCTTCTCTCCGCTACGCGGGTCATTTTATCTTTACACGGGATCGCCTTTAGTCGATTTGGCTTCAGCTGATCGCCGATGTAGTTTCATCTTCTTCCTCCTTCTTTTCTTTTTCTTCATCTTCTTTTCTTCTGCTTTAGTCCTTCTATACCTATGTTTTGTTTTTTTCTTCGTTCCTTACATCGTATCTTTATTCATTTTTTGCGATAAGCGCTAATTTTATGATTTAGTATTTTATTTTTATCAGATAAATAACGCCACGTTGCTCGTAAACTACATTTTTTAGACAGTTAATATTTTAATCGCGCACGAGCTAGTTTCGATTAGATCGATAACTTATTTTTCATTTTAACGAAGATAGCAGATTTCCAGATGTTTAATATTACAAACAAAATTTCATAATTTTTTTATTTCTAAAAATATCGTAGATTCGTCCAAGTATTATTAATTTAAAATTTTATTCGATATCTAGTCGAATTTTTCTGCATCCTCGGTTACGCAACGCAAGGAACGAAATAAAAATATTTTCTTGTC
This sequence comes from Dolichoris vasculosae, assembly GCA_018907195.1. Classification (NCBI taxonomy): domain Eukaryota; kingdom Metazoa; phylum Arthropoda; class Insecta; order Hymenoptera; family Agaonidae; genus Dolichoris; species Dolichoris vasculosae. The sequence continues at coordinate 6,698,981 of JACCHY010000009.1, read as the reverse complement.
GAAAACATGTTAGTTAGATAGTTGGAATACTTTATACGAACTGTAAATTCCACGATGTTATCTTGAACATTCTGATCGAACGCCATCTAAATTTTGTCAGAGAAAAGGAGAAAGGAGGCTAGAAGAAGTCAGCAAAGTTACAATACTTTGTCCCCTTTATCCTGTCACTCTCTTTCGAGGAATATTTTTGTGTCTCGTAAGCAAAACAAACGAGACTACTTTCTATCGCGTCACAGAAAAATTTGCTGAGAATAACATGCTCCCTGTGCGTTTGTGCGCCTGCGTGACTTTTTTGCCTTTCCAATTTCAGTCGACAGCTTTCTAGCCTTGGCGCTCACACGTGCATATACATGCTCGCAAGCTACGCTATACATGGCGATAAATTTTCAGGCTATATCGCATCGCGGATGATAACCCTGTCAGATATCAAATAGGATCGTCCATCTCGAGATTAGATGCCAGCGAATGACGCGTCATTAATTCCTCGCAAAAAGTACGAATGTGTTGCTGCACCCTAACTGTGTAAGCTTGTGTGTGTGGGTGGGTTTACGAGTTTGCCGTGGAGATCGGATCATGTACTCGGAGACAAAAATGATTCATCGGCAGAGCCGTTACTGTAAGCTTTCGCGGTTAGCTTCCAAGCGATTATACGGAATATACTACTTTGCTCAAAGTAACATCGTACAACTATTGTAGTACTTCTTCAGCACGTGAAATGACTTTCCGTATCGAAGGATAAATGGATGTTGCTCTTTCGGAAACAACAACCGAGTCCGCCGGAAGAAATACAAAATCTAGTAGATAAATAAATTACTCTCGTATTTTCCATTTTTTATTTTCCTAAAATAGTTATAAGTTTTAAGATTTATTATCAGGTGTTTCTCGGGGAAACAGATTTGTTGAAAAATTGTTTTATAACGGTGTGTAATTTATTACCGAGTGATACGAGTTCTTCCTGAGCTTGGCACAGAACAACTATTATTACAAAAAGCATGCCATAAGTATAATAACGTGGTAAAACTGCAAATCGATATAGATTTTCTGTTATATCGTACAAAACAGACTTTCAGGGAGAAAAAGAAGTAGAAAGCACATGAGCCAAAGACACGATTATAGTTTTTCCTTCTGATTTTCCAAGAGCGCAGTTTTCTTTTTCCTTATGTACGCCAAGCGAATCGGTGGTCTGTGGCCGGCTAGTGAACAACTTGGATGTATAGTTCCTAAGTTCGCTGACGTGGCTTTTCTCCATCCAAATCTTTTTCTGCCACACTTGTCTGCGTTACATTTTTCTTCGAGTCGCGAGCTTTTGCCAGTTTTTCGCAAGTTCGACGCGTTCGTAGTCAGTGATGTCAGCCTGCGAGATTTGGTGTTTTTCAATCGTTGTATTGTTCGTCGCCTTTTTCCACTCATCCATTGTCACCGATTTTACGCGTTTGCTTATTTTTCCTATTTCTAATATTCCACTGGCTTTTGTTAACGTGTTATTATTCTTATTGTATCCTTGATTTTATACGGGAATCGATCATTCTTTAACGTAAAGTTCATACGTTAGCCTTTATATTCGGTTGCGCACGAGTTTCTTTAATACGATTTCGGTTTGTACTACTGAATCTTACTGAATCTAACAATACATTTTTTAAATATAATTTGATTGTTTTTTTTTATTTCAACTAGAAACGTGTATTTAAAATAATTTTTGATGATAGGTAATTCGATATTCTTGCATTAATTCTTAAGATTTCTTTTAAAATAAATTTTAAATTCACTTCGAAAAATAGAAATACGAAGAAATACATTAAATTTAAATTAAATTTTTAAATTTTTATAAGATGTAAATTAAATGAACCGTTTATTACAGTTTGCACATTCGATAGAATCATTACGAGAATTGATAAATTGAATAAATTATTCGAGTTCCATGCAATTAGATCACCTTGATGATCAATATTGTTTATATAAATAATGACAATTTAGATATAATAAAAAATTCATTTTTCTTTTATTTTACGTATATTTTTTACATTATATACTGTGTCCTTTATAAAAATAGATAAGGCAATAATTAAAAACTTTTTATTTAGCTCTTGATAACTTTTTTAAAAATAAATTATAATCTAAATAAAAAGTGTTAAAACGTTCGAAACAATGATATATTACAACAATTTTACACGAGTACTATTTAATCAAAATATAAGTTTTAGAAACATATTAAAATTCTTTAACAACGTATAATTTATGTTACATTTTATACAATAATACTTTTAATTTTGTTTGCGAAACGATCGAAATATAGTAATACACGTGAAACATGTGCTGCATTTTATCACGATGACAAGTGAAACGCAAATTCAGTACTGTAATTTTCTCTCCTCCGTTCACTCTCTCATTTTATTATTTCTTTTTATAATACTCTCATTTAATATAATAATTACACGAATCTTGTCTAATTAATTTATTAATTACATTATATTCGTGAATACCATTAATAAACCATTCTAGAAAATTTATAACTTTAAAAAATATTCCGAAAAACTTTTCATTTTCACGGTTAATCAAAAAAGCGTCAAAAAATTGAAATTTATTAATACCTATTTTTTTACATTTACTTATCAACAATTATTATATTTGACGCTAAACAACTATTATTTATTTTTTCGTTTTAAACGAATGTATTTTTAGATATATCTATAAAAATAAAATTTAAATTTTATACGAATAATAGGCCGCATATTCAAATTTTACAATTTAAATAGTTTTAAAGGATACAAACTGAATAAACATTTTTTTACCGTAGCGTTGATTTTTTTTGTATAAATTAAAACCTTAATGTATTATATAAAATGTAGAAAAATGACGATAAAATAAAATAGTCGTAGCTCTTCTAATTTACGATGACCTTTCTTACGAATTTCACTAACTCGTTTGGTCATTGCTTTCCCTTCCTATTATAATCTATGTAGTGTTGTAGAGCGATATTCAGCTTATCCACCTTGTTCTCTTGTTCATAATGAATTGTCACGGGTCGCCCGTTACCGCCGAAAAAGTCACGTACGCGTGGGGCGAGGTTCCCGATATTTCTAGTGCTGCGTGGACAGAGGGCCAATATTATTTTCAAAGCTTACCGCACTTTCTGCCTCCCTTGCTCTATATCTCTCGTTCCCTCCCGCGTTTATAAGTCATTGCGAATTTCGCGCTCGTACAAATATCGATTCGGCGCCGATGATGAAACGATGGAAAAAAGTCACGGCTTTTCTACCTTTTTTTACCCCATTGATTTAGTTTGAGTATTCTGGTTGCTTTTTTATTTTATTTTTAGTTTTACGTTTTTCGGGTTTGAAGGGTGAGACCAATTCGCTGAAAAACAATTTATCGTCGACGTACGCTTCTGACTTTTATAATTAATTTGTGCACAGAGCGGTTGGTCGTGTGCACCCAGCGAATAACGTACCTCTCTCAGGGTGTTTTTAGCGAGGGTTAGAGAAGGGGACTATGAAACGGGAGAGACGCGTGCGGACGAGATTTTCCCGTTGAACGCGCAGGTCGAAGGGTACCGAGCTTTCGGGAGAGGAAAATGAGAATGTGTATCCTCAGGCTCACACGTATATCCATATGTGCATAATTAACGAACTGCAATGGTAGCACATTTTACATACACGCGCACTCCACAGTTGCAAGAATTAGTTTCAGAATTCAATTTTCTGCCTAATCAGAAGCAGGTCTTTTTTCTAATAAATTAAGTTTGATAGATGTACTTTTCGAGAGATATTCGATGTATAAGAGCCGATCGTACAATGGCATTCTTAATTTTTAACCGCGTTTTCTCATTTATTTGTATAAAAACGAAAGAAGATAAGTTTTTAATCTTTAATTAATAATATACCAATTTAAACCATATTCTAAGATAAAAAGATTTTTAGTTATTGATTTCTTTATAAATTTTCATTAAGCAAACGATGATTAAAGAGAAAATAGTTAAAGCATATTCGTACTTAATTTTGTATAGCCGTATATCGATGAGTATTATTTTACAATAGCTTTTGCAAATATGTAGCAGTAAATATAGTAATACTTCGAAAATTTCAATTCCATATTATTGAAAGTATTGAACTAGATAAATAGGAATGTAAAATTTTTAATTTTAGATATAATTAATTACAAGATATTTAAAATATTTTTATATTATTATAAATTCACTAATTAATTATAATGTTATTTAATATTATATTTAATCCGATAACTTTAGTATCAACTGTATTTTTAATATAAATATAAATAATATATCTGATAAAGTCTTCTAAATCTAGTATTATATATGCTTAAAATAGTTAAAATATTATATTCCTCGAATTAAGTTTAGTTTAAGAATAAACTTTAAAAGTATTGTAAAAAATTTGATTTTGAATAATGTTTTCGATAATATTTTTATGAAATAAAATTTTTATTAACAAACATTTTATTCGTGTAAATAATTTAAATTTATCTAATTTTAAAAATAATAATTTTTAATTCTTAAAAGCAATCTCTTATATGTAACAAATAATTATCTTTAATTCTTTATGGCATTTAGTTAGTTTATAATAAATATTTAATCTGTTTACATTTTTTATACAATATCGGATCAAAAATTTTATATGTAGTGAATTTTAAATACTATAGAAAATATAATTTAATGTGTAGTTGAATGAATCAGTTGAGTTCATTAATAATAGATTAATACTGATTTAATTATTATATGAAATATAATGTAAATATTCACGTTCAAATTAAAGAAAAATTATAAAGAATAAAACATATTATCTATAATTAACTAAATTATAATTTTAATAAATTTTATGCAATATAAAATTGTTTTGTAACAAGAAAGATACATTTTTTCAGAAGAACAATAGAAAAAGAAGTTTACATAACCTCGATAATGAAAGATAAGCAATAAATGTAAGAAGTCTGTATGAATAATAAATTTAACTGACTTCTGATTATTAACAACGTATGTTTATTACACATATGTATATCTGTATATTCTGATTTTGACATCTCTAGTGAAAGCAATTCATAACCAGATAAATGAAAAAGAGGTCATGTAGATGTTCTGGATTTTAAATCTAGAGACATGAATTGTAATTATAACAACTTCTTAGCAGTATTTGCAATGTACACTTTAATGCATTTCTAAAAATAACAAATAAAGCCGTAAAGTAAATAAATTTTATATCTGAGCGTATAAAAAAATATAAAAGAAGGTTGAATTCAAAGTTTTATTTCTAACTTAATTTAAATAATCCATAAAATATCTTAAAATGAAGAGAAATAATATTAAAAATAATCAAAATATTATAATATTTACGATAAGTTGAAATGAATTAATGTTGTTGGATTTGGAATATAAGAAAAAGATTAATGCGAAGAAAATATTAAATTTTAATGGACCAAATAAATAATGAAATTCAAGAAATATAGTACCTTTAAAAAAATATATTGGTTTTAACAATAAAAAAGTCTTAAATCTACATAAAATAATAAAAGAAAAATAATGAAATTCGTATAATATATGAATGATAATTTTAAAAGGAATGATTTCTGTATTAGATCCGAATCAACGGAATTTAAGAACTAATTAATAATAGATACAAAATACATTCTTAATATCTACAAATAATTTTTAGAATTTTTTATTGAAATAAAACAAGATTGCATCACAATGTTAAGTTCACATATAAAAATTAAATTCGAATAACTCTTTGCAACTAAATATTCAAATTTATAATTAAATGATGATAAATACAATAATTATAAAATTTACAGAATACATCGAATTAATAATAATTTATAAAATTCATAACCTGAATTGTATAATTTAAAAAAATATAATAAGTGTGAAAGGATAATAAAACAAAATTTAAATAGGTAATTATCGATTCACGTGAATTATAATAATTTTAAAAAAATCATTATAAAAGATTGTAGATATTAGATTAAGATAGAATAATATAAAAATAATTGAGTATTAATATTTATAAAGCTACTATAGAAAAATACTTGTATAGGGCAGTTTTAAAAAGTAGCATATTAACTATAATGTATTTATAATAGCATATAATTTTGCTGAAAATATTAAATGTTTTTTTAATTTAGGTTCAATTTGGTACCAAACTTATTCAAAGAGAATATTAGAATTTAAATAAAAGATTTCACACCGATCATTTTAATCTCTTATTAAAGAAAAATATGGAATACATATTTTTTACGTAATTTCTGTTCTATTGTGTTCATATTTGTAAGTAATTATCGCTTACAGTAATTAAAAATCACCATAACAGAGAGTTTATATTATATAATTATTTTTTAATTTTTTACTTAAGCAAAAGTTTCATAAATACGTATATAATAGTATACTTATTTCTGATAACACGAATCTCATTACATTAAATAAGATTTAAGTAAAAATTAAAATTTTTTTATTGATAATTCAAAAACGTATAAAATATTAATAATTGATAAATATAATAAATATATTTTAATGTATTTAAAATTTTATATGTATTACCATAAATAAAAGAAATGTATTTCGTACGTTTTATTTGATAAGAAAATGTTAGCGAATTGAAGATAGGCTGCAAATAAAAATGATAGTGAAATTGATAAATGTACGTTGACAGTTTATTATTACTTTTCTCTGCCAGCATACATACAACTTATGGTATATTGAGTACCAGCGTTGTTTAAAATCGTTCTATTCCCTAGTCTCGCGTATCTCGACGAGGAAATACGAAACTCGTTGAATCGAGCTCAAAGCGCATCACTCGGGAAAAGCGACATCAGCGACGTATCGCCTACTGCCATAAAAATAATGGCATACTCGGTCTCTCTCATATATATATATATATATATATATATATCTATATAATACTAGCAATATGGTTATGTGTAATTCAACTTTCCTCCTTGTCTTTTGCTACGTGCACATATTTTTGTTCTTACAAGATGGAAGTGATGCCGCTCAATTTGCATTCGAGCTCGTCCGCAAGAGATTTATCTTACTCACGCATCAGTGAGACGTGTAGGATGATGTAGTCACTGTATACGCATTGAAAAAAGATGTATTTCTTTATAAAATCGAGACATTATAAAGTATCAAGTTCTTACTTTAGAAAATTAGATTTATTTGCATATGTATCAGCATTGAAGGTATTAAAACTTATAGTATCATATGCAACATCTGTTCGACCAATTATATTTTTCAGTTATATCGATTGAAGTTTATGTAGTAATAGAATAGATATGCAAATAAAAATATTGGAAGAGCTTTTTTCTGGACTGCTATATACTTGATGAATTAATTGATAACTGATCTAATCGATATTTATCGAGAATATTTATATCATTACGTATATTTTAACAAGAATACTCAAAATGTATTCGATTAAATAAATATTCAAATTTAACGAAAATATTACTATCGATAAATATATCTTTTAAGATGGTTTTATTCTTCCATTCGGGTAAATTTAGTTAAGCTATTTATACTTTTAACTCTAGTGGTAAATTACAACCTATATTAATAATAAATGGACCATTTACTTCAGTTTTTATACTAAAATGAGGTCGTTATATTTTTACATGGAATGTTCTTTATACGAGTATAAATAATGTTATGAAATATATTTTATTAAATTCAAGTGTTTGTAAATAATAATGATAAATAATATTACATTAAAAAAAATGCATGAGTTTTTCAAGTTTTAAGATTGATGCAAAACTATTATAATAATTGCGCTTACGTTTAAAAAAAGCAGATAATTTTCTAGAAAGAAAAATAACTACATTAATATCAAAGTAAATATTTTCTACATCTTGAAAAATATTTAAAGTAGATAAGTTGTCATTTATGTAGGACAAGCCAGTATCTGCTTCTTCACTACTTACTCATGTATAATATTGACCTCAAAATATGCACATTATCATAAAGCGATAATAAAAATTTCAACACTTATTTTACAAAATAAATGATTAGGGAGAATACAAAATTTTTATTTAAAATAAATGAATGAAAGATTTAGTCATATTTATAGAATAAATAAAGCGATGGATATAATTTATTAGAAAAAGCTTTTTAATAAAATCATCAAATTATCTGGGTTACAGATTATTAGGTTTGACACTAAAATATAAAATGGAGCCAAATATTTTAGCATGTAAAAAAGCAAATGAAGCTGACCGCGCAAAGCTTTATCATTTTTTTATACATTATACAAAAAAATAAAAGCTAGAAGTACACGTCGGTGTACTTCAAGGGACAAAACGGCTGCAAAAATGACATAATGAGACAGGCGACACACGCAAGGTCCACGACTCGATGAAAAACATTCCGTAAGACGACTAACGAGCTCTTGCAGACTAACTTCCCTGCCTTCTTTTGTAATTTCTGTTCTTGAAACTTCTACTAGAGCGAACTAAAATAAGACCGTTAACAACAATATAAATGTATACGTTCGCGGAAATTTTTCCCAGGGAACAATAACTTTAATTGCTTGTTTTTTCTTTTTTTAGAATTTAATTCTTGAATTAAAAGTACACGTGTATGTGGGAGTGGATCGGTAGATATGTTTGGGTGTTACGGATTTATCGAGAGACTGTTTTATTTATTCTAGGAGTGGCCACTGCAGGACTTGAGAGTACGTTTAAGGAAAATTGTTGGGCCTGCCATGAAAATTTATTACTGCATTCCGCGATTAACATAAATAGTGAGGCTTACCAACCCTTACGCAGAAATACTCACTAAAACTTTTGCAATGACACTATTTCGCCTCCTTGTCTCTACTCGTTCTTTTTTTACTCTCTCTCTTTCTCTCTCAGTTTTTACTTTCGTGCCATTTTTTCGAAAAGTTTCAAATTTTATGCAGCACACGCGTTTTATGCAAATATTTTCACACATGAAAATATTTGTTGTATATTGATATAAAACATGTATAAAGTTCATACAAAATTTATAGCAGTTTTTTAAATAAATCTAATTATTTCATTTGAAATTTGAAACTAAACATCAATTTTATTGCAATATACATTTTTACAAAATTACTCAGAATTCAATTAACGAAACTATTTAATTATATTTACAATATTAATTCTTGTAAATTGAAATTTAAATGAATAATTGAATATCGTTCTACGTCATATTTTAGTTTTCCGCGTAAAATTTTAGTTTTCAGTATTATTTACGTGTAAATATTTATATGTTTGTTGACGTTTTAAGTTCATATTGCATTATATTGTCTTTATAGCTTAGTATTGGTAACTTGTCAAAAATTTATTACATATTAAGCGTTTGATAAATATTTAAAAATTCTATTTAAATAATGAAATAATTTTTACCATATTCATTTTGCATTTATTTTACTTTAAAATGTACATTTCATGGTTCAATTTTTTTCATTTACATTTAAATTAAAAGTTACGATTCTAATTTTTACGTATTTTTTCATAAGGTCAAAAACAATATATTTTTTAATGATAAAATATAATTATAATATAAATTATTGATATACATATACTTTGACATAAATCCATTTTAATTCTTAAAATCTTATTTTTTTCTACATATTTAAAACATTTGAAGATAGTTTTAATAATTTATATTAAACATCGAGATATAATTTTACATTTGCATCTTATATTTTGATTCAAGCATTATAATTTCTGATCTCAGAAACCTGTACAAACACGTTTTCGAGCAAATCGAAAAATACAACAATGTATACTTGAAAGAGTTAAAAGGCGAGTCTTGAAACTTTTAAACACCTGGATCTTTAAATTGACTTTGGAAGAAGCAGGCACTTTAAGAGTCAAGAAAAAGAATACATGACATAGTTAAACGTTTATGCTTACTTTCTTTGTTTAAGGTACTGTGGGATATTAGATAAAATAACTAACACTACGATGTCATATATTACATAATATGTTGTATTATTAGATATTAAAAATTAGAATATTTGAATTTATTTTTTTTTATTAATTAACCTTATTATAAATATTTATTTATTAATATCCACAGATTTTTTTATAAATAATGTAACTTTTAGATTACTTCGTAACAGTTATATGACATTCAGCGAAGCATAAAAATCTATGGAAGGTCAGTATTAAAAACAATTTATATGTATGTGTATATAAATCATTGAAATATTATATATAAGTGCATAGAATATTAGTTGGTTAACATTAGAAATCTCTTTTTATATAACATCGTAAAACTCGGAATATATTCCGAGATTCTATTTTACTTTTTTTTTATATTTATTTTCGCTAGGCTTTTCGCCAATTAAGAATAGCATATTTCTGGAAATTATTAGAACTTAAATTTAATTGGATTTTTATTTTTGAAAATGTAATCTTATGTTACTTGTATATTTTTTATTTTATTGTATGTTTTTTCGTTAAAAAATACAATCATTTATTCTGAATATAAAAATGAATTTTCATGTTATGAGGTCATTTTAATTTATAAGGTGACTGGTTCACTCTCTAAAATTTTTATATTCAAATTATCACTATACTACTTTTTGAAAATAATATTAAAAATATACAAAAAAAGATTCAGCATTTTAATTTTGAGAGCAATTATATTTTATTATTTTTTTAATAATAATAAAATAACATGAAATATCATTTACTTTACGATTATTCTATTTAATAAATATGAATTATTTAAAGTGTTATGTTTTCAACACTAATATAAATTTTAAAAGCAATATAGAATCAGTACTTATAAAATGTATTTTTTTTTATAATATAAACAGCCAAGTTATCATAGTAATTCAATACTTATTCCATTCATACATTACTCTATTCATTTATTGTTTAACAGATACAATCAATAGAGATTCGATAGATGCAACAGTATATCAATTTAAAATCACTTTACTACCATTTTATCTCCTAAAATAATAAATATTCAAAGTATTCATTATTTTCTTATAAAGGAAAATCAATAATTTCAAAATTTTCATATAAACATGATTTAAACGAGGTCTGGTGAATTTTCGTTCATCTATATTCTCTATTTCACAATCTGAAAGCTCTTTTTCATATTTAGGAGATCGAAATAGATTTGCATTCTGAGCATCGTGGTATTGCTTACGTATGTGCAACAAATCTGTCACACAACTATCGATGATCTAAACTCACAGTTGCTAAGTCACTGTCATAACTCCTGGAGCCAAATAACTATAAATCTTTACGAGTGACCCTATTATTTTAGAAAGAATTCAAAAATACACTCTTCCTTCATTCTTTACGTGGAATTCTAAGTTATATATGCAAATTTGTACAAAAAAAAATAAAAAAACAAATTTATCATTTATCCATTAGCTTACGATATAACTTTAAAAAGCATTATGATTCGTAGGATTTTTAAGAAGTTTAAAAATATATATAGGATACAGAAACTCGCATATTGATAGCAAAAATAAATGCACATATTAAAGTATCACTTAATATTTAGCATCTTTTATTATATTTAATAAGCATAAATTGATCGATTATACATGAATCATATATGTATGCATGAATCGTGTATACATATGTAAATATATACGTATTATCTGCAATAATATCAATTAAAATGTTGATTAAAATAGAAAATACACTTTCGATTAAATGAATATTTCATTTCAAAATTAACACAAAATTCTGGTTAATTTTATTTTCGACTCTTGTATACTCTATAAATTTATAAATAAATTTTTTTCGTATAAACAGAGAAACTATATACAAGTATACGGATAAATTTTTTAGCTTTTATTATACATTTTCCATTCAAAAATCATTCTTTTGAAATTACATACCAATATATTGGTAAATAAAAAAATCCAATTTTACAAGTGCGGCATATTATAAAAATAGTAAAAATTAATGGTTGTGAAAAGAACGTATGCATCAATACGCACTAGAAAATCACGAGTCCATGTCGATTCTAGGTCAATCAAATTTTGCGAATGATTGGATCGTTCTAAATTTTCCGTGGTAAGCGAACAAGATGAGTAAGCGCATTGTCATCGGGTGTGAGAACTCGATTCACATCGCTATGCTTGATTTATTATTGGGAAATAAAAAAAGAAGAAAGTCCATGTTTTTCATCGATAAAGAAAAATTTTCTTATTAGTGAGAAAAACCTCTGGACTTTGTCTTGATCGATCTACCTACATTGCTCCATTTGATGGCGGAAGAAAGATAGTTATCAATTAAGTGTCAGCCATGTAAGTTAACCGATATTCTATATGAGACCACTTTACTAAAATGAAAGTCACTTTATAATAAAGACAGCTTTCCAGGATTACTTTATGTACAACTGCAAGGGAATTCAAAAACTCGTCTTTTATATTTACGTAGGTATCGATGCACTTTGATTTCAAGCACATATTATATTCAAGGATTATTATTTAAATTTGAAAGATATTTTTGATCGCCCTCAAACGCTTATGGTTTGAAATCAGGATTATTTTATGATCAACTTATTTAAAAAGTAACATAGCATTAACATTAAAAAAGTGAATGTCGAACAATCGCTACGTTACTATAATTAATTTGAAAATAAATTTATTGTACAACGTAACTTAAAGAGTATACGGTGAGTATTTTAAATTATTAGACGATGCGCTATAAATTTAATGTTAAGAATTGTATCTATATTCTGGATTTAAACAAATAATATGATATCGTTGTCGTAAAATAAGCACTTATACCGAGGTGTCGACAATTAAAATAAAATTATTTACAATCGAGTCGATAAATGTTCATAATTAATAGGCCTAAATTATTACAAGATAACGATTAAAAAATATTTTTATTATTAAAGATTTATTAAATCATTCTTTTTCTAAATTTTAGGTAGACGGTTTCGCGTTTCGGAGCGATTAAACTTTTAAATATAATAGGTTATACGCACAAAATTTTGAAGCTAGGTCACACGAATCGAGTAAACGCTACAGTTATTAATCAGTATCATATTATTAGTAGCTTCCAAAGATAATATTTACATACTTAACCATCCCTGTTGTATTTACCGTCAGTTAAAAAACAATACATAACCATCAAATCAAATTAAGCTCGGGAAATACTATATCACCGATAAATAATTTCCATTTGAATCTACGACGTATTCATCATACCTCAAAAATATCCAAACAAAGTTAGAATATTATAAAAAATACAAGAATAAAAATACAGCACGATTAAACTCGCAACTCTAAAATTTTTAGAACACCGATCGACGCACGGATCAGCATACGGTAAAAAGCAATTTCAGAATTACGAATCAAATTGATAAGGTAATAAAAAAAAAACTAGAACAACTCCTTTGAATAATGGTAAAAAAGTATTCGCGTTAGAATACGAGGAGATAAAAAAAGAACACTCGTATTCCAAGAAAGAATAACGAGAATAAAAAAAAAAAAGAAAGAAAGAAAAGAAAAAGCAAAAGAGCGCAGAGAGAAGCGAACTCGCTATTCAATTCGTATTTATTTCGAACGTACGTCCCGTTATAACCCGATGCGTTGCGCCGTGCATGGCCCTAATCAACGGACGATGGAGCCGGCCGATTGAAATGGAGAGCTTATACTCGCATACTCGTATAGAGGCGCGCGTATACACAGGCGTACAACAAGCGTTATTTCTCTTGGAAATTCCGCGCAGCGGCGAGACGCGGCTCTTCTCTCTCCCTCGCGCCGTCGGTCCCTCTCTCTCTCTCGAGAAACGCGATCCGCGAATTCGGGACGACGACGGCGTGGCGGCGACGTGAAATTGGGCACACGCTGTGCGTATAGGCGGTTGAGCTCTAAGGCAATTGCAGCTCGTGTAAGCCGCGGCCGGCTGCAACTGCCTGCCTCTGGAGAGGGCGAAGGCGAGGGGCGGAAGCGAGACGAGGGGGTTAACCGGAGGCCCGCGGGAACGGAGGAGAGGACGCGGAGAGAGTTTTAGAAGGAAGAGCAGCGGGAGCGAATTTAAGGCCGGACTACGCTCACTTTTAAGCGACTTTATTAGCCTCTTCTTTGTCGTCGCGCTCTTATTTCGCGTTTCTTCGAAGAGGAAACTTAAAATTACTTTTTCCTACCTTTCGTAGGCCACTCCGCGTATTATTTGCAACTTTTAATCTGGCCCTAAAACACGTAACGAGTGTTTACGAAAACTTTTTTCGCGAGGAGCGAGCGACTTTTTTCAATATCCACTTTCGGAGCATCGAGGACGCTAACCAGCGCTTCTAGTGAAACGGTCTTTTGCTGCATCCGTAATCGTCGAGGAAGGGATACTTTCTCTCGCCTTTCCATATTTTTGCTCCGTTGCCAAAGATCGCGAACGTTTCTAAAGGAAGCACCGAAGCAAAAATTCGCTTTTCAATCGCGATAAATAAAACACCGTTTTCGAGAAATTTTCATCGACGATGAAAACACGATTTTACGCGGGAAAGCGAATCTTCGAATCGTATTTCAATCGCGTTCGGCGAGATGAACCACCGCCTCGAGATTCAATGTCACGGTTTCCTTCTCTTTTCTTTCTCACGCGCCCGGTCCGAAAATCGAGGAGCAAGGTGCGCTCGCGAAAACAAAGGGGAAAAAACGACGTGATCGGAACTTCTCCGCGCAAAGGACGAAACGATTAGAACGATTTAAAAGTAAGTGGCAATGACAAGAGGAAGGAGCTTAGCGCGGTACACCCTTAAAGAAGCGCGGTCGGCGGTGCACATAACGGAGAAAGAAGGCGGAGGAGAAGGAAGATGATGGAAGGAGAGGGGGAGAAAGCGGAGTGCAGGCTGCACCGGCGGCAGCATAGGGGCAATAGAGGGCAACGCACCCAGTCAGCCTTGGCATGAAGTGAATCTAGCAATGCGAAAGTGAGGATAGCCGCGTGCTGTGTGTGCCGCGGAGCGAACGGCAACCTAAAACCATTGGCCCCTCTCGACGCACTCGTGTCGGCCCAGCCAAGATCATATCTTGCGCGTTGCCTCGGCCTCCTCTCGTTGCAGCGCAAAAATTTCAGCCGAGCTGTTCTTCTCCTCCTACCCGTCTCTTTTCCCCGAGCGCTAGTTAAGAACTGACGCTCCGTCTCCCGATAAATACCATTACCCTTTTTTATTTTTCCTTTGTCCCTTGGCCTCTCCTTTTCCTCTTCTTTTACTTTTCAGCCGCCCCGTTGCAGGTGAACCCGAGTTATCAACTTATGCTGCCTATCGATGTACATCTTATTGCTTCATTATTCACCGTCGCTCCTTACAAATATCTCGGCACTCCCAATTTCGTAGATCTTTTAAATCTCGCGCGGTATTTTTAGAGTCCTTGCTCATTCGATACCAGCTATATTTAAAAAGCCGAGGATATTTTCGATCGTCTTCCGATGCTTTTTTTATATTATCGTACCTAATTATTCCTAATAGATTCTAATTCCATCCTCGGCCTTCTCATTTTTTTTATTAGAACGTAAATTATTCGTCATCGTTTCGAGGATCGTGTTACCCGCACGCGATACGAAGATAACGCTAATATTATCAACAGCGTTATCTTGACGAATACAACAAAGATACGGGGATCAACTAACTTTATAAATTATATTGGGATCGGCTAAGTCGAGTCGTAGGAAATATAAAATTCTGTTATATTTAACGAAAGTAAAAGTAGATCGTACCTAAATGTGTCAGACGACAAACTAGTCGGTCTTATTTTGCGGGGGAAAAATAAATCGATTACGATACAAGGAAATATTCGATATCTGCAAGACAGCACTACGAGAATAAAATTTCCTCGAGTGAAGCTTCGATTGGTATCCGGAAGCTACGAACGAAAAGTCACGGGCATGTACGTGGGTCGAAGCGAAGCGGAACCGTGGAGTGACAGTCAACCAGTGTTCGACGATCATCCGCGAGACACTGCAACGAAGACGAAGCTATGCACCTCGTCGAGAGTAGGGGCGAGAGAAGCCGCGAGAGAAGGCGCGAGTGCAATGAAACGAGAGTTGCAGGCGCGCGCAAACTGCACGCGAAGAAAATAGACCGAGAAGAGCGCGCGCATGAGCCGGAAAGAGAGAGAAAACGAGAGAGAAACGAGAGAGAAAACGAGAGAGATCGAGACGAAGGCAGTAGAAAAACGATACGAGGAAAAGAGTGGGAAATATGGTTAGGGCGGAGGGCAACGGAGTGGGAAAACCGCGAAAGGGTGGGGATCGAGAAACGACGCTTTTCGTACCCGAGTGGGGAGGAAACTGGGATTTTTGAAAAAATTGCGAAGGCTTTAAGAAGCGGTGCAGTGCCCCCCACCACCGAGTTTCTCACCGTCCGGCTTCCTAGGCTCGACATAGGCGAGCGTCGCGTTTTCTAGCGAGTGACCGATTGTGTTTTTCTACGAGTGATCTTGGTGCTGAAATTCAGTTTAATTTTCGATAAATTTTCGTTGAGGATTAGGTTTCGATAATTACACGAGGAATGGTTAAGAAAATAATACCCGTAACGTTGCGAATGTTATTTTAGTGGATATTATTATACAATGATAAATTTATGCTTCGATACGGTATACGAATATTCGACAATACGAGTTTATTGTACGATGTATAAATAAATATTTACTTTGTTAACGAATCGATATTAAATTTCATTATTATTCATTTCTTTACTCGTTTTGACGATTAAAATGTCAGTTTTTTAAATTAAACGTATTTTTCGTATTAAAAATGTGTCTATCGAAGTAACAAGATGCATTGCTTCTATAATTTAAAAATTTTTATCGAGTATCCACAGAATTATATATTTTCTTTCAAAATTTCTTCTTTTTCTAAATAGTTACTATAAAATTAATCATTTTTCGATCGAACTTATACTACGTAATTTTAATTAATGATGTATTTAATATCGTTACAAAACTACTTAGTAGATCTTTTTAATAATAAACGAACATAATTTAATATATTGGTTTATTTATTATTTATTTATTTACTTATTTATTTGTATCCAATTGAAAATTTTTAAATCTTTAAATAAGAATTTAGTTAACATTTGAACCAAGATGAAGAAACTCCAAGTCTTTAAATCTTAAAATACAAATAATCATTAATTACTGATTTAAAACTTTCTAGTCTCGAAAAAATAATTTCAACTTTATCGTAAAAATTAATAATCTCTCGTTAAAGAATCGACATGCTTAACAATCTACCAATCAACCGAATTTCACTAAAATTCTTAAAGAAAAACTAGAGTGTTATAAGAATTATAAGAGTATCTTCGTTTTTTTAAACGTAATGATACTTTAATAAAATGAAAAGTTTCGGGAGCGCAAATTTTAACGCGCGAAGAAGTTTTTTTGAAAATTGAGTAACAAGTTTTCTAGCGCGTTATTTTAAAAGCAAGTTAGAAAGAATAAAAGACAACGAAGAAAAATCAAGCTACCGAGGAGAATTATAAAAAGTGATGTAGCAGCAAAAGAAAGAAAAAATTTGAAAAACGATGAAATAAGAAAAAACCGGACACGAAGAAAGAATAGCCACGCCCGTTTCCTATGCAATACACGCACATATTGACCTTATGGTGTCTCCAACCTCTTAGTCGCCGTCGTTTTCGTCGTCAATCCGTTCTTGTCTCTGCTTTTTTATTAATCATATTGGTCGTCCCACTCGGATCTCCTCTTTGAGCGCAACGCACTAACGGATAGACGTTTGCCCTACTTACGAAGTACGAACGAGACCTGAGATCATGTTTCTCGTTCTGATATATATATATCACGTTTAAGATGCAGGAAAAAGGAGATTTTTCAAAACAATTGATAACCAGTTAAAAAAATAGTACCCTTTTACTATTTTCTGCACTATTTTTTAATTACATGAGGTATCATAATAATACGATAAGAAAATAGAATACAGAAATTTAATTTTGTTTCTTATAATGTAACCTGATTTTCGTCTTTTTTAAATTAAAATATTTTAATTTGGTTATTATTACATAAGTATGTCCTACTTGAAAAATAATTTAAAATATAGTATTTTGAAGCTGTATTAATGCTATGAACGAAAAATTGTGAAATAGTGTATAGTGCAATGTAACAGATATTTATCGTAATTTCTAAAACTTAAATTTTTATAAATCATCAATTGCAAAAGAAACGTTAATAGATTATAAAGTTTCAGAGACATTAATTTTTAGTTTATGCTTTTCGGAGGTAGATTTTTTTAAGTTCTTATATAATAAATTCTATAAAAGAGCAAATTAAAAAATGTTTTTCAATACGTAATTAAAAATTTTTAGTATTGTATATTAATTTTTCTGTATAAAATTATGAATATAATATGTAAAATATGAATGTTCAATATTATAAATAAGATAATAAAACGTTATTTAATTTTTTGAAATGTAATTGAATTTGCAAAATTCAGTATTCTACGAAACTTATTGATACATTTTGAAAAAAATAAATCAATTTTTTTAAATAAATATTTATCTTACCGAATGAAAAATTTTATTTAAAAAAAAATAAAACATTTAAACTAAATAAATTCTTTATCTATATTATAATATGAAGTATCCATTAAAGTGGAAATATATTGTCTTTTATATATTAAGTTATAATAATTAACTACTTCAAAAATTATTTATAGTTTCTATTATTTTCACTGTTATGTATTAAATACATTTATTTTTCAAATTTTTGGTTATTTGAATATTACTAATGATATATTTTGACATTATATATTTTGATAAATAAAGCACTGGTGACAATTTTAAATATTCATTGCAAACTTTTACATACACTTAAAATATCTTTAATAGTTATATTGGAAGTATCTTTGATTAATCACTTTTCACAACTACAAATTAGGTAAAATACTTTTTAGAATAATAATTTCATGAATATATGATGAAAACTTCTTTTCTGCAACCTTAAATACTTATGTCTTGTTCATCACTATTACCAATATTGTGAAATATTTAAGTCGTCACTTTCAGAAGGTTAATAAATTATTAAAAATATACACTTGAAAAATCCATTACTAAGATACAAAACATTTCTGTTCAAATATCTAAAAGAGATTTCGTTGTGTAATTGAAGTGACACAAAATATCTCAGCTTAATAAGTATTTCATCTCGAAATGCTTTTTCGCTTAAATTCTCCTTACTTTTCAATCAACTAATGGAAAGATATCGCTGAAAATGAATGAATAAAGACTGGATAAAAAAATAAAGAAAATTCGTGGTCAGGATTCAGAGAAACCAAACCGACATCTACGGGCGAAAGTCTCGGAAGAAGAATTAGAAATTACTGAAAAGCCTCTGTATTCTTCAAACAAACGAAACAAAAAAAACGTACAAAGAAAAATGAGGAAACAAAATTTGTGCTTTCTTTTCACGCGAAAATTTATTTTTATAAAAAAAATACGAGCTAATTGAGAAACTGAAGCATGTCGACTGTTTTTTATTTTATGGCAATCAACTGTGCGCAATTAATTTAAGTCTTGCCCGGTAAATGTACAGAGTTTAGTGTTCGCGCGTGCAAGAAATCTTATTATTCGCTGCGCGTCCGGTTGACTTCGAATACGAACAAGAAGCAAGAAAGCTCTTCCTTTCGAAGCTTGTAATGTAGAATCTTGCAAAATTACCCGAATAGTGATACATTTTTTCATTGCTCGAAACGAATAAAAGGTGCTAGAAAAGCTCGGGTCGTACATTTGTGCACATTTGAGGATAGAGGGTAAGAGCGAATGAAAAAGAATTCAGGAAAAATGAATTAATAATACATTGGTACTTGTCGGAGTTTTGTTTCATTCGCTCTTTTCAATGTTTCGAGTCGTGGAAACACATCACTTTTTCATTCTCGGTACGGAAAGTAAATGTGTTTTGTTGACACTAATGATCGTTTTTCCGTGTGAATTTCCTTTCGTATTTCGCTCTTCGTACAAGTGAGATGAAACAGAAGAAGAAAAAATATTCAAACACAGCCGAGAAGAGTTGTATACTAATATGTTCAACGATTTCTTTTGTATTTACACAATTCATAAATATTGCAATACTACTGAATTTTAATATTAAGATATAATATTTACTGAATTTTCTCCAATATTGTATCAAAATTTAATTGATTTAATTTTATACGTAAATTTTTGTAAAATTTTTTATTAATTCTGTAGTTTTTAAAATATTTTTTAAGAATGAAAACGTTAAATTTTATTTTAATTACGCGATTTTTCATTACGTATTTTATTGCATATTAAAATTTTTTCATAGCTATGAAATTCTAACAAGTACTATTTACCTGAACTAAATTCATTAAAAATTATTTTAAGGTGAAATTTAACTTTTCATTATAAATAAAAAAGTATAAATGTGATACACGAATACAAGATATCTTTTTTAAGTTATTGAAAATAATCTGCTCAAATGGTTAAAATATTTTGGAAATATATATATATATTTATAATATTTTCAAAAATAATAAAAATAAATTTAATATGTGTTTTTAATTATTGCATGAATATTTATTTCCAAATCGAATTATTTTTAATTTCTAAAAATATACATGTGATTTTAAGAGTAGATAAAAAATATAGATTACGAATATGTAATAAAATTTTTTTTTACATTATTCTCAATAACAATATCAAATATTTTAAAACTGTAATAATAATTATTTTAGATATTATATTTTTGTTTATTATAAGAAGCATTATTTCGGAGTGAAAAATACGTATGTAACGATTATTAAATAAAAAAACCTTGATTTGTTCAAATGTTTTAGCTGCGATTCTATCGAAAATCATTTATTCGAGAGTAATTAAATTCCACTCAATCTCATTCGATCGTATGCTAGAATAAAATTCCGAACGCGAAAACAGTTTCCCAAAGGTCAACTCATTCTTCGTGTCCACGCTGTTCTCCAGCTTTTGAAGCCAGAAATGTCGCCACGGTTTCTCCAATAGACTTTGTCGTGCATTACACTCGCGGTCTCAACCCCAGATTGCCGTAATCCCGGCAGTCGATAATTTCTCGTTACGCTTCAAACGTGTCGTACAATTTGCCGGTTATCGGCGTGAGTTACTTCCTCTTCAACCTTCGTGAGCCGCAACCCAAGTTGATGTTCGCACTATTTTCTCAATACTCGATATGAAACTTTATACCCTTTTCTACTACCGGAAACTACGTTTTTAGTTGTATCGCTTCTAACTATATTGACACGTATTTTAGAAATCAATGTGCTTTTCTTAGCAAAGAAACCGATAGTATTATTGCGTCCGTACAGATAATTATTGTAAAAGCAAGTTCAAAAGAATTTAACGGCAGAGAAATGCCTTGGAACGATGATAATTAGAGGTTAAAGAAGCTATACTTGTTTGTAATAAACTTAAATGCTACATAATATTAATGAGAAAATAAAACTCTTGTTTTAAAGTAAAATTTTATAGTTATTTACTTTGGAAAATTACTATTATATATTTATTTTAGTGGTACTTTACGTTCATTTACCAGTCAATTTTTTAAATTAATAAAAATTATTGTACGGTATATAATGTATAAGTATATTGAAATATATTATATAATATATATTTTTTATTAAAAAATTATTACACACTAAAATAAATATTGGAGATAGTTTGTCACAGATTTACTCGTGACATAACGAATGTAATTTCATAAATTATTCAATAAGCTTACGTACATATTATTAACTAAATGTTAAGAGAAATTCGATAATTTTTTTCATTATATTCGACAGTACTCGCGTAATTTATTTATTTATACGAATTTAGACGAATAGGTAAAATGAAATATTACAATTTTTTACTTACATTTCAGTAAATGAAAAAAAAAATAATACAAATCATAAATATACCGTCAAAAGTCTCTAAGAAGAATCACTTCAAAGCTCTAAGAAATATCGAGCTTGAACGCGTTGGCGCAATTTTTACATAAGAACCAAATGCTACGAGGAATGCAATGCTGAAATTGCGAGTTTACGGCTCTCGCGTGTATGCATGTGCAGGTTTATGTATGATCAAGACACATGCCTTGTACTGCAGTTACAGAGAGAACGAAAGAGAGATGAAGGGAGAGAAAAAAAGAGAAAGAGAGAGAGAGAGAGAGAAATGACGACGACGACGAACCTACATCGTCCTTGGCTGTTCCTTGGCGTGCCACGAAATTCCGTTTCAGTGTGCCTTGCAGAGACGCACAAGCAAGGTGCGAGAGTCTCGACTTTCTCGTTGGCATGCAAATACGAATTTTATGAAACGCGAAGGCTAGAAAGACAAGCATAGCACAAAAGGCGAATGCAAATCGAACCTTCCACTCGACTCTATTTCTTCGGGTTCATTAATTGTGGAATTTATTCGAATAATCGAAAGATTCACTCGTTGCTTTAATAGATGCAAGCGTGATTTTTTTTTTAACGGAAAATTTCTTTTACTTTAAACGAATATATCGATATTTAAATTTCGATAATTTTTATGAGAAATGAAAGTACATTCGGCAAATCGAAGCATTCGTACAACGATGCGCTTAAGATAACCTAATATAAAATTGGTACTAACGATATTTCGCACCTCTGAATATCTCTGATTCTACTCTTAAATTTAAGTACAAAACATAGTTGGAAAAGACATACGTTGAAATCTCAACTCTAGACTGCGTACGGTAACTCGCGTACATAGAAATGGCGTATTTTGCATGAGTGCGATTGGTTCCGAGTACAGTTCACTCTCTTCAACGAATATAAAACGAGCTATACTGCTTATATAGAACGCAAGAATGAAAGAAAGAAAACAAGAGGTGGAAAGAGAACCACGGAAGGAGAAAAATTGCGTTTACTTTTTCGCGTTCAGTTATCTGCGCTCCAGTTTCACAGTGGGAACAATGGGCCAGAACAAAGAGTGCCCAACATGTCCTGAAGGGAAATCGAATTTTCTTCCTACTGCGTCGTGTATCTTTATTATTCCTCTTTCTACTTTGGAAGTTCTTTTGTGCAATTTACGCTTAAGAATATACTTCCCTTAACAAACGAACCGAATTTTTTCGAATGCTTTTCGGTATTTTTAAATACACATTTATAAAAGTGAAATAGATTCTGCCACAAGATATTAGTCTATACCAAAGTCTTGTATTTCTAATTTTCAATTTTGTGAGTCTTGTGTTTATTTACAATTTTATCGTCGTTATAAAAAGCTTTTCCATCGATAAATATTTGCTTTTAAATACTGGAAAAATATAGATACGAGTTTGTATTATAAAACGATTTCAACGACGACTAAAATTCAAAGCAACAAATTTTTATACGTATTGATCATAATTTTTTCGATTCGCTTATTCGATATACTTTTGTTAGTAATATAAATATTAAGTCACATATTTATCAATTTTAAACTGCATTAATACTTTTCATTTCTAAATTTACTATGATTCGATAAATACAAAAAATATGTACAATGTGATTTCGTCTTTATTTTTGTCTTCTTTTCTTTATCTTGTTCTATCCTTTCTGATTTAGTATCTATAAGCAATATAATATATACGCATTTCTATTCTATGCAAAATCTGCTGTCTGTTTTTTCTCTTCTGAAACTGATGAAAAATTTAAAGAATGTACTGCATGTATCTAATCAAGAATATTATTACCATAAGATTTACCTATGATTTCCAAAAAGATTTTTTATCAAATTAATATTGATTCGATTGTTCTGGTTTGTACATAAAGTCATAAAGAATCTATAAAATAAAAATACTTTTACTTTCAAAGCGAATGAAATAATATTTAACGTAAATTTTACTAGTAATTTAGCTAACTTCGCTTATTTTAGATGTAATGTTGTATTTTATTCGCGTAAATATTATACTTAAAGTAAAATTATTTGAATCAAGGGATTCTCGCATTATCTAAGTTGAAAGTTTGACATTATTTTCTAAGTACTTGTTATCCTCGATATCGTCTTGTTTTTTACTGTTTAAAATTTATTATAAAATAAAACGAAGCATGATTTTTATTTTTTATTTGGGTATAACTAAATGAATATTAAAAAATTTCAGAATATATTCGAATTTAAAATGATGAATTATTCTTAAAATCCTTAGCTGAAGGATTGTAAATAAACTTTTTAAGAAATTTCGACATCGTATATCATTGATCAACCTACTTCGTCTTTGTTCAAGTCTAAATTTTTCGATTCACGTTGAATCTTATACTCCTTAAAAGTTCGGCATATATACATTTATTTTTGTATATACGTACATATATATATTTATATGTATGTAAGTGTGTGTATATAAGTTAGCTAGCAAATACCCATGGGTATTCCCCATCAATTCGTAAACGAGAACGTGTACATACAATCGCAAGCTCAGCGAGATGCAATACACTACAAAATATAACCTCCCTCGTTGCTCATCCCACGTACAAAAGTCAATTCGCTGTATGTAAACTATGGTGTGAGCGGACAAGCTCGATAAGAAAAAAGGCTAAAAAGTAGAAGAGTATTCGAATATTATAGCCGAAGAGGAAGAGAGAGTGAGAGAAAGAATGGAAAAGAAAAGAATCAGTTACTGGGCATCTCTATGGTAGTAGGTTGCTATATCCATATGTATGTATACCCATGGGCTGTTCTTAATGCCTCGGGAATCCACTATATTACCCTTTATCGGCTGAAATATGGACACGAGTGTAAGGTATTGCTTGGAAAATAGAACACTTAGGCTAAAGGATAACGTTGTCTGTGCAACTGAGATCCCAAAGGAATATATGTGTGCACGCGTCCGTGTAAATGTGAGCTAAGAAGAGGAGGAAGAGCGTTAAAAAAGAAAGAAAGAACATCGGTTGTTGAATTATACTGGAGAGTTTTGCACTTCATTTTCCATGATTCTACCCGTTGTTTCTCTAGTCTTTCATACTTCTTTTCACTTTTCTTTTGTTTTTTCTCCATCTTAACTTTATCGCCTGGTTGGCGGGTAAATGCTCATTTAAAGCAACCAACCAGTATCGAAATTAATATTATACTACTTTATTTACGTGAAATACCGAATGCATTCTTTCGAAACGTTATGACTTTTAAATTAATTTCATAAAAGACTATTTCCACATTTTTATTTTAAAACAACAGCTTATTTTAATAATAAATGTGACGAATGCTTTAGAAATCAAACAAATGAAATGCGTTTGCTAAACGTAAATAGTAAACATACATTATGCATACTACGTAATTTATTTTGAACAATGCAAAAATTTTTCTGTAATAATTTCAAATTATTGTTTTAATTCCAATTTTCTCTTTGTTTACTTTATATTAAAGTTTTTGCCATATTCATATTTATTGATGCAAAACTTTTATATATCTCACGAACTAAATTTTATAAGTTAAATATTTATATTTACTTACTTTACTAGTGTTGTTAGATGAATCAGTAATGTACTTACCTGAAAAAAAATTTTGAATTTATAATAATTTATATTAGATAAAACTATATAATGTTCATAATCTGATATATTTTTCAATTCTTTTATTTGAAATTAATAAAATAATAATAATAATAGCTTATATATCAATTTATAAATTCTAATATCTTAATATTACTGTTATATTCTCGTATTAAATTTTTATTCGTGAACTTATTTTAAATTAAATAACAAAACTACTTTCTTAAATAATTAATTAAATCCAGTTGCTATTATTTATCAAAGTTAAAAATTACAATTCTGTGTATTTTATAATTTTTTTCAATTTCAGTTTGCATAAATAGATTTTATTTACTCATAATCATAATATTTTGTATAAATTTTTACTATTTAATAAAGTTATTGCATTATTTAAATGATATAGAAACTTCTAATTTTTATATTATTATATTAATTTATATAAATAATGCACACTGAATTTGAAAATTACTTAATTCAATTTAATTTTTTAAGTTTATGTGTAAATAATAACTTTTTATTTACGTTAACTATTTGAAAAAATCTATATTGTAGAATTTGAAATATTAATTTCGTTAATGAATATTTGTTTTTTTCAAAAGAATTATACAAAGAATTAGAGGTATTCATACAAATAATATTTTATTAATTGATTATTTATTTTAAATCTATAATACTTGTTATCGTAAGCAATAAAAACAGTTCTATTACCTACAATTGATTAAAACATATTTTTTAATATATGACATTAAATTATTAATAGCAAATTGTGGCTAATTGATCAAAAATTCTATCGAGAAACACAAATTTTCAATTGGATAGATTGAAAACGATCTCCTAAGATTATTCATTCACAGTAAAGTTTTATTTCTTTTTTTCGGCTGCCTTTCAACCCATCGATTTTTTCCTTCTTTATCCGAAAGCCATACATATCTCTCTTCGCTTTTGTTCTTTCATCTAAAACAGATCAGTCCTGGCTTCAGATTTATTTTTTCATCTTTATAGTTCATTCTTGATTTTTTTTACAATTTCTCTGCTTAAGCGCTGCCGTTATCAAATTGAGACTCCTTTCAGTCTTATAATTTAAAATGGTAAAATATCTTGAATTCAAACTTTCATATAAAGTTTGTTTACAAAATATTTTCCTCTTCAACTTTTTTTTTATTTATTCATTATTTATTTATAAAATATATATGTACTGCAATTTAAATATTTTGCATTGGTTTATTTTTATCCGAAAATCATCATAGAAACACGAATCGATAAATATTTTATGTTTCATACCTGTTGATAGCATAAACTGATTCATACTCTATAATTTACCGTATTATTTCCTATTTTACTGTAATTATTGATGCTCTTTAATATAACTCAATATCTCAATCATTTAATATTCTACATAGTCTGAAACCTAATGACTATTAAATTAATAGATCGTTATATTCAAATTTATTGGAAAAATATATTTTATATCGCGTTTATAATCATTAAGAACCCTATATAAAAAAGATAATATATTCAAATGAATTCGTATTATTCATTGAATATACTTAAAATTACAAAGCATCTCCTATAATTTAAACTTTAGTAACAAGTGTGAGTTTAAATTATTACATAATTTAATAATCGAAACAGCATCAAATTTTACAATCTGTAAGAAAAATTCTTTTGTAATTACCCAGTATAAATTAGCTATGAAATATTATTTTGTTCTTGCTGGAAAAAATAAAATAAAATCTTAAAATAAAATTAAAGTAAAGTGCAGTGGTAAAAGGTTCCTTGTAAACTCGAATATTCAAAAGTTCTACGTATAAAAAAATTGCTTCATTCATGAAAAAGTCATTCCTTAACAATGGTTCTTTCCGGAAATGAAGAAGTAACCTTGGTTTTCTAAAGTAAAAACGTACCGTACACTCGCGTTCTTAAAAGCAAAGAAGTAAGTAACACACGCCATCATAGACTTCCTTCTGACCATCTTCGCTCGAAAAGTTTCTGCTTCCCACGGTATCCTTCTGTTCGGCGAAGGTAAGTCTAAGTGACACGTGGCTGTTTGCAGGAATGTAAAAAGAGCGAGGTGGGAATAGAAAAATATACATTAGAGAGTCGAGATAAAGAAGCTGGAAAAAAAGAAGAAGTAAACAAAATCGTAGAGAAGGATGCAATGCGTGGAATATGCTCACACGTTCGCTCTGTCGTCTGAAATCTTGTCAGAAACTCGAGGCGGTAGACAGACGAAACGCGACTGTATTAACCTACCAATCTTCTCACCTTGTCTTTTCGGACTGTCATATTCAGCTGAAATCCCGTATTCCATTCGCGTGTACATTACGTGCAAGCACCCAACATCTGCCATTCTCTCTTTCTTCTCCCTTTCATTTCCCCTTTTTCCTTATCCTTGTGCCAAGCTCGCTTATCTCCTCTTCTACATACTCGTTCTCTTTCTATGAATATTCTCTATTTTTTCATTTGGTGGTATTCTCTTTGCATTTATATGTAGAATTAGTCTGTGTCATTCTTCCTTTAAGTAGGTGTAATTTATCGTAAGAAATTTGTGGAATTGCAAACGATATCGAAGAAATTGCAAGACGATCGAACCCACACTTTTCATTGATAATATTTTACGTTCCATACAGATAATAAAATCATTTTTATACTTTACGAGTCATAAATTTGTTAAACGATCGAATAAATGCTTATGTATTCTATATAAGTTGAGTAAAAACATCGATAACTCACGCGTATCCAATTTTTCTCTTAAAAGTAATTAATAGAATAACGCGTCTTGAATAATTCAATACCGTTTTTCCGAATACTACCCCAGTCTTTTCCTTTTCCCACTCATTCGGTCTATACTTCGAACCGAACGAAAATATAGTACGACTCGTACGAAAGACTTCCGACCCTAATTCACTTTTCGCACACAGTTTACGTAATACGAATCCTTCGAATTCCCTTCCACCGATCGTCTTTTCCACTATTGTTCTATTTCTCGTCTCTTCCCAGACTAAAAAAACGCTAGTAGCATTCCCGTCAATCCAATTGTCAATCTCTACATCATAGCGACACGCGTATGTTTTGAAATTCGCGCCTTGGATGCTGCGACAGAAGTGGTTGCATATTACGCGAGCACCGCGAATTCGTGTCACGCGTTCCTGAAAATGTCTCTCCTGTGCATATTCGTACGAGAAACGCGATGCAGCTCTCGCAGTCGGAACTCTCGTGTGCGACTTTTCGATACACGCGCGTGCACTGGTGTATATACGTGGTCTGCACGCGACATGTAAACATGGGGTCGAGGCCGTTCCGAATGTAAATACACGTATCAAATGTGCAAGAGTAATAACGCGAGCGGGTGAACAGCGATGCTAAAAAAACGGATTTTATTTGAATGCGGGCAGGGCTGCAGAACTGCTCGTGAATCGCTAAATTTCGGCACATGGTCATCACTTGTTAGAGCGTGGTGAAATTCGTTTTTGTTTTAGAATCCGTTTTAATAATATAAACATTACGTTCCATTTTGCGTGCATCGGATAGATTTTTATTTTTTTTTCTCGTTAACGATTTTTAAATATAAAATACAAGGTAATGTCTTTTCGAATATGTCCGGAAAACTGCTATTGTTTTCTGCAAGCTAATGAAAGTTATAAATGTATTATTTCTGTTCCCGTAATTAACAAATTTTACACGAAAGATAAAATATTAGGTTTATTCATCAAAACGATATAGATCGTTTAACACGGGTATTAATTTATTACTTAAGATAATTATATGTGATTTATAACTGCAATGATAAATAACGAAGTATAAATTATAAATTTATTATAAATCAAATACAAAAGAAAGATCGTTTTTAATCATTTTTAATTTTGCTAAATGTGCTTAAATTATAATATATCCTTATTTTACATTAAATTTTCTTTTATAATTACATAATATGTGTAAATTAGTATGAATTTATTGGTTATCGATAGATCATTTTTTTATTTAAAAAAATTTTAAAAATTAAGATTTAAATTCAGAAGTACGTCAACCTGATTTCAGCTCTTAAATCATAGGTGTTACCGGTAACACATAATTAAAAAAATTGGAATTCTTATGATAGACAGTTATTTTTTGACCTAAAATAGAAATAACTGGATTCACTAGAAATAATACCTATATAATTTCGAGTTCTCTCACGTATTTTTTAACACCTAAACTCGCATCATTGATCGATCGATGAAGCGTAAAATAGCACACAAAAGATAACTCAACTGCCAACATTTATAATACTTTACTAATTTACAATATCTTAGAGTTCAGGAATCTTCGTATATATAATCGAGACTAATGCGACCGCTTAAATCATGGTGATGTATGTTTCAAGGATCGCAAACGTCGACATTTCTAGGAGGCGTCAGCCTACGTAACCATTCGTAGATCTCGGATGTGTGGCCATTGTTTTACATGTATCCTTGTTATGTACGTGTGTAAATGTATACGAATATATTGTTTTTAACAAAGGAACAAGCAATATGATAAAGAGAAGGCGAGTAAGCTAATAGTCGACGATGTATCAATTCGCTTCTGTATGTTAAGGGTAACTATTGTTTTAGAAGATATTATGTTCCATGCATAAATCTGTAGCTTGCGAAATCATGAATAAAGAAGATATATGAAAATAAAATATGACAGAGAAACAAGGAGAAAGAGAAAAAGATTTGTCATTACAAAAATAACTACAATAGAACGTCATGAAAAACTTAGTGAGATTATTGTGAACGTCGACTAATTTATATAACAATGTGATATAAATTATGTAATGTACAATATGATATATGATATATGATATAATAATGCGTATTAATTAATTATTAATTGAACATAACTGTTACTTCGAATGTACATTCAATTTTACTCAATTAATACAGTCAATATGCATGAAAAGTGAATTTTTTTATTAAAACATAAAAATTTATATTTTTAGCTGTTTTGATATTATATAAAATACAAAAAATTATTTAAAAAAATTTATTTCTTGTGAAATAATTTTTATCATACACTAATGTAATATTTTGCATTGTAATATATATGCTTATACGCGTAGGTTGAACATATTAAAAATGTTAAGAAATAATAAGCATACATTAAAATTATCATTAAACATAGATATGAAATTTTAAGTTTAAAATAATAAAAAATTGCTTGTAAATTTATTTTGATATTTTTTAAACTAAAACAATTTTTTAATCACTTACAATGTAATATTTAGTAGAAAAAATTATAATAAGCTTCAACTTCAGTTAAATTTTCAAAATAATTTGTTTGAAAATACGATTCATCTTTTATAAGACTGAATTTCATTCTATCTCGAGTTCGTACCGTATTATATTTTTTTAAGTTTATATCTATAAGAAAAATAAATAAAATAAAATTGATTGAAATTAATATAAGAAAATGCTAAAATATTTCTGAAATTCAAAATAATATACGATAACAAAGTTAGAAGCTGTAAAAGATTATTTATTAGATTCTAGTACTCAAGTATTTAAATAATAATAAATTTTTATTATAGTTGTAAATAGAAGTTGTAAAAATTAAATTTACGCAATAAATTTGCATAAAATATGATAGAATAATCTATTTGAAATGAAAATACTCCTTTGTACGAGCCAAAGTAAATTTAAAGATGACAAGATGACTTGAATACATGGATAATATTTAAGCTTCCATTAAACATGCAATTATAATTCATGACGTTGTGAGCCAGGTAACTGTAAAACGTATCTCGGTAAACCTCAGGTAAAAGTAAAGGGCAGTGCTCACAGGTCCTGTGATGCGTTCGGCCATGAACTGTTCGGGATGAGGTCGAGGACCCTGTTCTCGTTTGAAGTTCCGAGGATAATAGCTTAGTAGACTAGGCTCTCTCTCTTTTTCGTCCCCATTGTGTGTAAGTGAATAACAACGCTGATAATACACACAACAGACGACGACCTCATCCTGGCGTCGTTATCGCTCGTATCGACGTTAATGTTCTTGTCCTCTTTTGCGGATTTTTTATTCGTAAAAAAATACGCGTTTTATCGATCCGATATTAGCTGATTTTACTATTATAGAAGTCGAGTAACTATTTTCTCCATTTAGTATTGCGCTATTTATGGTACTTTTTTGAAATGCGATTGTATATGAAATCGCTTTTTAGCACACTGCTAATTCGTTTAATCGCCGATGCAGGAATACGTAAAATAATAAAAATGATTAATGGTCTCGGTATACTAAAAAATGTGAAATATGGCTACAAAATTTTTTAAATATAGTATCTAACTAAGGACCTCAAATTATTATATAAAATTTAGTAGAAAATCATGAGATGAATAATTTATTAAAATTTATATAGTATATTTTTTATAAAAAATAAAGGTATTACAAAAGCTTATTAATAATGCAAATTTTTTAACAGTATTTTATAGCTCTATAGATCTTTCAAACGAAACAGTTTTGGCTTCATTTATAATATCCTACGACAATAATACTAAGAAAATGTTACAAGAGAGAACTTTACTTAATTTTTTAAATTCACTCCATGTTACATAAAAAAAAGTCATGCACAACATTTGTTAATATCTAATATAAATTATCTTTATTTATAAATTCAGAAAATATGTAAAAATAATTTTTTATTTATACCATCTTTAAATGATGACTGAAGGTTTCAAAATTACTAGGCTTTGTTTAATAATCAAACATAGAATATTAAATAAATTTTACAAGGAAGAAAGAAAATATTTGAATATGTAACGATCATTCAGAAAAAAAAATGAATATTTTTCAAATTTTTATGTCTACAATGTAAATTTTAATCTGTGATAAAAGAAAAACGTATTTACATTTGTTTGCAATAAAATATTAGTACAAAACAAGTTTGTAAAATATAAATTACGTAGATAGAATTTTAATTGAAAAAGAGTATTGGTATTTGGTATTCTCTTACAATATAAATTAATTTTTCATTTTCTTCCTAGAAATAATGTTTATTTTTTAAAAAAAAATTTTTTTAAATAAATTTTAGAAATTGTAAGAAAAAACTTTTTTTAAAGTAACTTAAGAACGTTTATTTTTTTATGGTGAATGAGATGGAAAGAGTTTTCGATGAGTTTTAGATTATTTTTAATCCATAAAGAACGTTTAAAAATTCTTTAATTAACTTTTTAATTTTACTTTGATTCATGAAAGAGTTTTTGAATATATAATAATACAAGTTTAAATTATCATCACCTATGCAAAAATATAAATATCACGTAACTGATAACTGATAATAAGGAAATAAATATTTAATGTATACAATAGATATTTAAAAATTTTGATTTTAAATGCATAAAATATAATTTTTATTAGCTTACGAATTAAATTTGATAAATCATTCGATAAATATGTAATATATTTTTAACGAGTTCATTCAATACAATAATTTAAATGTAACAATTATAAACTATTTCATGAAAACTAAATACATTGCAGACAAAATATTTGCACTTTTTTAAAAATTAAAAATGATAGAAAATATTTATCGTCTAATTAGATTTTGAATAATTAAAAACTATCGATAATATTCTATACAAAAGAGTAAAAATTTTACTATCTTCCAAAAAATACCTAAATAGAAATATTAATTTGAAAATGTATAAAACGATCACATAAAATATAAAAAATATGTTTCATTCTCAATAATACGTTTTGTATGATCGAAATCACAATTAATTTTTAATCAATATTTGTTCAACTTTCCAAAAAACCGTATATTTTATTTTAATGATCAGATCGTTGCCTTTTTATAAAAATATAACTAACAGAAATCATGAATAAATACTAATGATTTCCAAATTCTGAAAAATCAATATCGGGTTGTTTTTCTTTTAAAACAACGCTCTCGAGAAAAAAGGCGAAACTTTTATTCGAGTATCGTTTGATATAATCCTGTAAAAAAACGATCACGCTTCCATCCAAAGCCGAGTGGGAAAGCGACATTAGGAAAATAAAGAAAAGAGAGAGAAGGAGAGAGAGAGAGATGAAGAATGTAATAGTTAGAAGTCCATGGCGTAGACATTCGGGAAATCAGCATACTGTAGATGGCAAATTCGCCTGTCTATTTAGCATATCCAGCGGACCCTGATAACTATTCATAGCCCCGGTTATCCGCGGTAATCGCGATTATTATGCAATGAGCAGCATTCGGTCTGGTACTCTATGTTTTCCTGTACTGGAACCAAGAGGGAAAGAGAGGCAAGCTGCTTGCTCATCCGCTTACACCTTCGCGTCCTTAATGAGCGTCCATTTTCGCTATGTACAAGTCCCAAAATCCCTTTAGGTCCCTCGTAGGTCTAATAACCACCATCGGAGTCCATAACCCTACCCACTCCACTTTTAAGTTGCTTCCGAGTACGTGAATATTTACTCTGACTGGACTTTGTTTGTAAGCTCGTTATATAATATGTATATATATTTAAAGTGGTATTCGCTGAATGTCAGAGTATTTTAAAATTTCAAACGTTATTCGTTTCTCTGCGTTCGTTCACGAAATATGAATAATTTCATGCTTAGCTACTTTAAACTTTTGAAACATTCAACCATTTTCGTGCAAGTCTATAAATATGTTAAACTAGGATGTTTAGTTATATAAAAAAAAAAAATTTTCGTTCCTTAAATTAGCGTAACTTTTTAACTCGTACAGTACATCAAAAAAATTATAAGTATATAATTGTTAAGTTCATTATTACTTTGGAGAAAAATTACACCCTTTTTAAAAATTATGAAAGTATATTTATATACCGATATTTCATATTTTAAAATGCATACATTACATATTATTAAATTTGAAAGTTTTAACAGGTTAAATTAATTTTATTTACGTTCAAAAACTAATACTTTCCGTTCGAAAAGGTTTTAAAGTAAGACGAATAAACAAATAATCTTGATAATCGTTTTCATCGTTATCAGATATTTTGCCCACCATCTATATTTTCTGTATGTATCTCGATCACCAATGTCCATTACTAATTTTAATTGACACGATCTCCTCCTGAAATACCGATTCAGTGATCGAACATCATTATACCTGTGTTGTATATATTATGTTTTTTTGAGTCAAATTAATTGAATTAATATTTAATCATTCGAAAATTGTTTTAAATTTAAAAAGTTTTTAACGCGAACAAAAAAAAATTAACAAAGTCATTTCGAAAAATGTTACGTTTTTATCGACGATTAAGTTAATTCATCACTTTTCGTAGTTGTAAAATATTTTAACGAATACATCAACGGTATTTATTTTAATTTTTATGATTAATGAGTAATTACAAATTTTATTTTATGTTCAATTCCAGAGTTATTTACAAAATTACTAATGTATTATTAATAAAATTAACGAAAACTCTGATAAAGCTTATTAAAGAATTTAAAAATTATATTTCTTTTCTTATATTACACTATACGTATATTCGAGTAGTCCCAAAGACAAGATTCAAATTCGTTTTGACCTTTGAATGAGATTTAAAAAAAATTTAATTAATTATTTATGTACATTGAAAATTTTTATAACTTTTAAATAATAAAGCTTTTTCATCGGTTATATAAATATAAAAAAATTTTTTAAACGAAAGAACATAATAAGCCGGTATTTTTAACAATCAGTTATAACCATTTATATAATCTGACAATGTAAATTACATGTACAGCATGAAAATAAGCATAAAAGACCTTCTACGAATTGTATAAATAAAAAAGTAAGTTTGAAAAATATCCTGTTAGTTAAAGTAGAATGGAAAAATATTTGTTAGCCGAGCATAAACGATAGCTTCTTCAAAACGAACAAAATCCTCGTGCCAGTGTATGTAACGGAATCCTCCATCAACGCCCTTGTAAATGCGAGGCTTTGACCCCAGTGTTCACTCACACCATATTTTATCTACCTTTACGTATATGAACTGCACCAAGTATTTGATTACCGAAAATACAATGCGGGAATTTGTGAATAGCGTTACGCGCAGTTCCGATAATATAAATGTTAATGCTCATCTCACCAGCTGTGTTATCGTATAAGTTAATCACCATTTTCGCTTTAATATTTTTAAAAGTACCGTAGTTTCTTGAAAAATAACGACTATTGGTAACTTCTCCGTACGATTAATATAAGTTGCAATTTCGAAATATCTTTATTAATAATAACGAATCGAAACATAATTTAAGCTATCCGAATTTCAGCTATCAAGATTCAACCGGTTAAAATATCTTCCGAAGCAACGAAAGTACGAAAGCATTACGAAACCTAAAATTTTCATCGAACACAGAAAAGCGTTGTTCTGAAAATTACAATATAAGTTCGTATCTCAGCGGTAAATCCTCGGACACGCGTTCGATTACTCATTGCTTAATCATCGGATAGAATAGAAGCGTTGTTGCGATCGAATGACTCTCGGTAAGGGCAAAAGAAAATGTCATCGGCGTATGCGCGAGGTAAAAAGTCTCTCGCTCGGCAGGTCACCGCGGATAATAATTTTTTTTCGTGCGTTACGATCGCGAATTCGCGATGCTGTACAGTTCGCTGGCTAATACGACCTTCGTGTGCGCCTACGTCGTTACCGGCTCCATGGGCTCGTGAAAGCTGCGCCGCTGGAAAGCATCGTGTATTTTGCAGCCGCGCTTCGGGCTGAAAAGCAGCTGTGCAACTTCAGCTTGTAAAGTGATACATTCCCGACAGGTACGCGATACACGTATTACATTGATCCCATGCATGACTGGGCTTTCGGGTACATGCGTGCACTAGTACTCGTCCGTTCATCCTCTTCACCGACCTTACGTGCAGTTATAAGCCATGTTTTATAGAACGAAGGCGTTCGCGGTGCGGCATTCGTTTATTTTCCTGCGAAGAGCTACGGGCCATTGTGTAATAATACGCACAATGTTATTCTAAAATTTTGTACGATTACTCCAACTGTTTCTTGCATAAACCATTTTCATTTTGTGCTTTAGATCGTCGCTTTGGCTTTATCACTTTTTGTTCGTATCTTAGAACGTTTATTCGAGCTTTTTATGTTTTTTGTAAGCTTTGGAATTGTGGAATACAGTTCTATCGAATCTAAACATATATACAATTCTAAAATAACAGGCTCTATCGAGAAAAGTTAATTGTGTATAAATTCATGTAAAAGTTGTATTTTCGTAGGGTTCGCAGCTAATTAAAGGTAGACGCGGCTGATGTATGACTGTGATTGAGGTGCTCGCTTTGTAATCACAAACCCGACGTCTGAGTATCGTCGCGTATGCTTTATTTTTAATTTAATACCATTTAATTGACGGTTAAAGTCTTATAAAGTAAAATTTATGCATCCGTAATGTCTCGTTTAATCAAATAAATCAATACAAATTATGATCAATGACATATAAAATAGTAAAAGTATAATATGTTTCTGCATCCGTAAATAAAATTATTTACACATAATTCATAAATATTAAATTAAGATAATACAAAGTAATCGTAAGAATATTATGTTTTCACTTCGATAACCATAAAATAACTTCTACTTTAATTTATACAAAATATGAATTATGATAATATTAAAGCTAAAACGATTTCGAACTGTTATGAAACAGTATATCATTATAATAATTACGAATTCATTTATACGAAATAGTAAATGTTAAATTATAAATTTTAAATTTTAACCGTTATAAAATGAAAAATTTATAAAAATATCATAGCATAAGTATTAGTGTATGTTATACGTTTATTTAAATTTAAAATTCTTAGAATAACCCTTTTATTTATATAACGTAAGAATACGGGTGTAAATAATATAAACGTGTTAATATTTATAGTCTAATATTTTAAATTCAAACTTTTTTTTATCAACGCATGAATTTAAAGTTCGATCAAATAATCGTAGTACGGATATTAAGTAAAATCATATATATA
The DNA here is from genome assembly GCA_018907195.1 of Dolichoris vasculosae. Lineage (NCBI taxonomy): Eukaryota > Metazoa > Arthropoda > Insecta > Hymenoptera > Agaonidae > Dolichoris > Dolichoris vasculosae. The sequence continues at coordinate 6,661,621 of JACCHY010000009.1, read as the reverse complement.
TATATATATATATAAAAGTGATTTTATAATAAAAAAAGTCCGTTTTAAAAGTAGTTTTATAAAGTTTTCGATCAAGTGATACTTTTCACGCTACTTTTTAAGAAGTAAAGAGTAAAGAAAAAAACGAGAAGAATTTCATCGAAGTTATAAAGCCAGCACGCGCAAAGAAGTAAGAATGGAACAGTGTTCTTGGGAATTTGTGGTATCTGTCATTTCTCATTTAGAAGGGAGTGACGCGCGAAGAAACTGGCAAGTTAGTCAGTCGTCCAGTCATTGTAATTTTGTGGTTGTACAAAGTTGTATCGCCTTCGGGTATCCGGCACCTTCAAAGACTTCTCTAAACTATATAAATTTGGTATACTCGCGGCGGATAAAGATAAAATAATAATCCGAATCTTTTCGGAAAAAAGATAAAATATTGGAAAAAAACCTTTTCCCGCTGAGTGATAATTGATAAGAGAAAAGTTCGGTCTTTCGGTACTCATTAAGTTAAACTTCGGTTAACTATCTCATCAAAGTTATAAATAAATTCCGATAAAAAGAAACTCGTATAAGATCTTTATAAATTATCACCGTTGCGATAGTAACTCATCACGACATATTTATATCATACGATTCGATTAAATTTATAGTAGAAACTCCAGTAATTATCGAACAGATGAAGCAATAAATTTCTCTCGACACGAGAGATGAAATAAATTTAAAGCTGAGATGGAAGAGAAGTCTTAGAAAGGAAGTACGGCTGAACATGCGGATCTGCTCGAAATACGTGTCCGCAGCTTGGATAGTTAAGATGAAAAGAAGGAAAAAAAAAGGGTCGAAGATATTGATTGGATCGGGGAGCAGGAGCTAAGGAAGTCGATCCCTCTAGTTGATTCGATGAAAGTGATGGATCTAGCGCTCGGTACTATCAAATTGATCCAGGCTTGACAATCGGTCGTTAACCGGAAGCTCCGTACGCGCTACCTTCAATCCCGGTAGTTGACCGCGCCGAATCTCCGAAGGTGCATCTTCGTTTGGTTGCCGGCGCGGCGCAAACTTTACAGGATTAAAGGGTAGCCGCTCACCGCGGCAAAAACAAGACCCGAAGCGCGCACTTTTCTTCCCAACTTTTACGACCAATGGACTTTTGTGGCTTTAGACGCGCGCTTTCTCGAGCTCGTTTACGTTTTTACACACTCGCTCGAACGTACGTACACGCTCGCACCAACACGAACGATAACCGAGCGAGAGAACGATTAAGCATCACGGCGGATTCTATTGCTTTAGAGCTCGTAGTTGGTGGCATCGAGGGAGATGCCAAACTGCTGTTTTTGCCGTCTCATTTTTAATCGCTCCGATCCCTCGAGTATTCATGGGATACTTTACTCGTCTTTTATTCCCCTTCGTTCGAAATGGCTTGCGTGTACAGCCCTGCCGTATAGCTATCATATTTTGTCACCATTACGTAGTTAAAGTTGCAGGTGAACATGATAACACTTTTAAAATGGTGGGCACTTTTGTTATAATAAAAGTCATAACAACGGGACAGCTCGCGTTAAAAGCAGTTGTCGTAAAGAAGAAAAACGCCGTGGTATACCGGACTATAAAAACATCCCTGTAAAAACGACTCCAGCGAACATTCGACTTATTCGATCAGTTCGTAAAGTTTAAAATAGCGAATCTTTTTTCGTTTAACCGGCGCATTCCCTTGGATAAACGCGCGGAGGAAAGCAAACTTCCTCGAGCTTTCGATACTCGCGGCTCGTGCAATAATTACGCGGGACGACTTTGCGCGTGTGCTCGATAAGGAGAGAGAGAGAGAGAGAGAGAGAGAGAGTTAGAGAGAAAAGGTCGGATGCACAGGGCTCGAAACCAGATGATCAGCTTTTGCCTCTAGCTTTCTCCTTTCGCGATACAACGAGAGGAAGAGAGCGAGGGTCGGAAAGATACAGTGTCTTTAGATTGTCGGTTGCAGCCGAGTTGATCTCCGGACCTCCGTGCAACAAACTGACTGACAACGAGCCGCTAGCCTACAACGTATACATTCTCCTTCTCACTCACTTTTCTTCGTTACCTTCACCTTCTTCCGCTTGTTAATTTTATTTTCTACTAGCAATTGCATACCTTGGACTCGATGAATCTTAACCTTTTCTAAGATAAATGAACAGGATCTGCTAAGTGAAACCAGCAAAGATATCAAATTAGGCTTTGCGTAATTGTAAATGGAACTCGTTGATTATTTTTTGGTACAGAAATGAAATGTCATTCGAATTATTGTCCTTAAAAAAATATGTTAACATATTAAATTCAATAAGATTATATAATCGTCTACATTTTAATTTAATTTTATTTTATTTTAATTTGCATTGTACTTTATGCAAACAATAAATTAATGAAGTTGAAAAAATTGTATTGAATCATGATCATCCTTTATATATATATGTGTATAATTTATATTAAATATATACATCCGAGCGAACATCATTGTTTGTTCTCAAATATATTTTGTTTCTTTTACAGATTGATAGATAATAGTCTAGTCAATTTAAACGTGATATAACTATTAGTTCAAACAAAAGTTATATCAAAAATAGCAAATCTATCACGCGTAGAATGCAATAAGTCGGATTAACAATTTTTCGATTCATGTTTTTTTAACTCATGTAAATTTTGATATATCTGTCATAGAACAAGTGAATAGTTTATTCGGAATCGAGTTTATTTTAGTTTTGACTAGGGAAATGATGAAATTTGAAATATATCAATTCATGATTTCCAGTATTGTTTACCTAATTTAATTGACAGATAATAAATTTTGACATTTGTATATGAGATCAAATAATTTCCGACTCGATTTCACATAATTAGAATATTTTTGTACATCAATTTTCTCTTGTCACATTGAAACATTCTCATACCACTTCATAGAAATTAATAGTACTGTACTTAAACAATGTACATAAATATATTTATAAATTATAAAAAAAAACGCTTAGTATTTCTGATATAAAATTGTAGCCAATTCTCATTTCACCTATTCAAAATTAAATCATAAATCAATTATATAGTATTGAAAGCATATTCAATAGGACAAAGAAAATCCATTAGTTTTCAATATGATTCAATATAGTCGTTATTTTCTATAGATACATTTTACTTATAATAATTTTATATTATTAAAATATATAATAACATGACAAAGACAAATTTAAAAATAAGTTATTAAGAAATAAAGAATAATTAAATATAAATTTCCTTACTCATTTAATGTAGTTATAAGATTTCCGGTGCTAAAAAGAATATTCAAAATGTTCTTTCAAAATGTGACGAATCCCCTGTTTAATCAATAATATTATTATAATTTTTTACAAAATTAAATTTACTGAAAATTGAATAGAATAGTATTCGTATATTATACTATTGTAAATGTAAAATTTTAAAGATATCAAAGTGAAAATTCTATAATATAACATAAATAAAAAAAAATTAGAAGTCCTTCTTTTAGATGAACAATTAATTTTAATTGAAAACTAAATCAATATTGCATCGAGGTTCATAAGTACGATAAGAAAATGTTGATTTTAAATTTAAGATGAATATACGTTTCAAGTACAAAGTACTGGAATTCATGAATGATTTAATTCTATTCGATTGAATGCAACATAAACACGAAATTATGAAGGAAACTATTTATATGTATATATATATATATATATATATATATATGGTTTTAAATGTTTCTTACAATAAAAAATTTTTGAAACAACAAAATGTTCTATGTAGAATTCAGAATAATGAATATATCTTTTATGTTGATGCAAAAAAAGAATCAAAATTTTTAAATTATAAATCTAAATAAAATAGTTTTGATGAATAGCATTAATAATTATACTTTTAACATGGTTTATTATTAAAACGAGAGAATTTATATATTTAAAGTCTTAATTGCTCTGAGATATGTAAAGAAATAATTTGATAAAATTGTTTAGTCTTACTTTTCGCATCAAGTTGTTTGAATCTCGATATTAAATCAAATTAAATTCAACGCTAGATTTACAACATAAATTAACTCAAAGTTAAACAATTTATAATTTTCTATTTTGTGAAATCGTTCTAATTTGACGTAGTACATAAATGATAATATGTTCTACCGATTGCATTGCATACCGCCCTACTTTGTATTTTCTAGTATAATTATGTTCTATTATCATAGTGTAATTGATCATTATTGTTATACAATTATAGATAATACGTTTATGGTATAATAAATAAGTTTTGTAAAAAATTTGATTTTTCATTTCGAGATTGAACTTATAAAAGCTAATAATTTTTCTAATTTATTTAACATAAAATATAGAAATATTAAAAATATTTTAATTTATAGTTATCGTACTAAATATTATTGAATAATATAATTACTAAAACTTAATAATATAAATAGTTTTAAATATGTAATTTTTTAATTGTAATAAAATAAAAGTAAGAAAAACTTGACTTATTCGAATGTTACGATTTAATCTTTTCGAACAAACATTTCCTTTTAAACTAAAATATTTTACACTATAAAAGAAATATAAATATTTTGCAATTAAAATGAAAAAAATGTCACATATCTTATTCGCCAAAGTAAAAGAAATAATTTCCTTCGCGCAATTAAATTATATTAAACAAATTTTACGTAATATTTTGCGAGGTTCGTTATGCAAGCATAATCGCTGTATTTATTTACTTAAGCACGCAGTTTTTTTACTGTTTATATTCCCCGTTTTATCCTCATCCGTCGTTCTTCAACTCTCTTTAACTCTCGGAATCCCCTCCACTCTAGGCATTTTCCTCTTTTTAGCCCTTCATACGGAGGTATACACCTCGAGAACGGGAACCGCGTATATGCGTGCACGACGAATTTAAATTAAAAGTGTGCCCGCGGCATCGCCGTTCCTTCTTGCAAGTCGTCTTGCTTTTCTCATTCGTCGCCTTGGTCCTTTTATTTCTCCGACAACGGATTAACCTGTTTGTTCGCTCTTGCTCGGCACACGGCCAGTCAACGTTCGTCTTAATGCGAGAGGAAGAGATAGAGATAGAGAGAGAGAAAGAGAGAGAGAACATCGCATGCAAGAAGCTCACATTTTTCAGAAGCCACTTTTTGCCTTTTTGATGAAGCCATATATTAGGAGCACGAATTATTGATTTACACGGACTTTTTTACATTCTCCCTTTAACGTCGTCTTTATCTTATGACTACCGGTGTAAAAATAGTACTTTTCAATACAAGATTAATAGCGCGAGAGAAAGCTCGCTCCAACCAAAAACTTTATCAAGCCAAAGAGAGAAATTTATCGCAAGGCCGAGGTAAACTCCAAGTCATAGTTTTGAGAGCTGACGATGACCGCAGCGATGAACAAAGCAACTGAAAAGGAAACTTATCGCGTCAGAAATTGCCGGATTAGTTAGGCGTTGCGGGGGTGGAAGAGGGCGGTAAAGCTCTCGGAGCCAGCCGTCAGACAGCTGAAAACGAGCAATTAATCTGACCGTTTGAATGCATGGCCACACGGAAGACCTCGTTTCTTTTTCGCGTTTCCGGCGACCAATCTTCGTTCGCTCGTAAAATCCTCCGGAAAATGGGCGTGGCTGATTCGTTTCGAACGTTCTAAAGCTTTCTTTCTCTTACTCTTTCTACCGTATGCTGTGAGTTCCGATCGAGCTTGAATTTATCGCCGCCGTTTCTTCACCCGACGACAATTTCTCGTTCGCTCTAATCGCTCACACGTAATTCCCGAATTCGATTGTTTTTCATCCGCTTTAGCAAATTACATTCACTCGGTCACTGCAATATTTTATGTATCTTCGCGACAATAGTAGACGATTTTACAATGTTGAATGTTTGTTTTCAACGTGGAATGAAAAATCCACGATTACACTACGACGTTTCGTTAGCTCCTAGAATTTTATTTGTTTACCTTGTTTGTCGCTTCTATTTATACATATCGATACAGATTGTACAATTTTTTTAATAATATATTACTCTATGTATATATTTGATGTACAGTCAGACTAACATTATTCCATCGTAAATATAAAGATTGAAATTAATATTACACTGATCGTTAATGAAAAAGTAACTGCTTACAAAAATAGTATACAACTTGAGCAGAAAATTGAATGGCAAATTTTTTTGATAAAGATAGTTTAAAAGTGTTGGCGCCCTTACATAAAATGATGCTACTAGACTAGAATGCAAGAAAGTTCTCGTAGTAATTTGAAAGTTTCAAGGAAGGTTAGCAACTTATTAGCTTCTGGGTTTTCTTAATCTCGCAACAGCAATTGTCTCGAGTCTAGAGAAATCTCGTAAGCCTGAAAAATGAGATGACGAAATTTGGTGAATGAGAAAAATTGTGCGACTAAAGATGAAAAAAATCCAGCCGAGAAACGAAGCCGTGAAAACTTGAAAATGCATATTGCCGAGTAAGTTTTTGAGCGACCTTGCGGAAGTGTTACGTCGCTGACGTGCTACGGGCGATTCGAGATTTTTCAGTCTTTTTTTCTCCGGAACATCCCGTGCATCAACGTAAAAAATAAGAAGACAAGCAGAAATACGAATAAAACTCGTACAAGTTCATAAATATTGCAGAAATGTAGGAAGCTGTTGCTTCTTTTTCCTTTTTTCCTTGACCTCCCCGCGCCCTTCAACCGGGAATCTTCTTTTTCCTCACTTCCGACACTCGAAATCTTTTTTTTTCCGATGCTACCGCTCTCTGATATTCTGTGGTCATGGCTTTTACGTGTTACTTCCTTGCATAGTGTACGTGCATATTTTCATTCTCCTTTGCGTGAAAGTTCTTTTAAGAATCCTTACAGAAAAGTTGTATTGCTAACACGTGGCGTTTGTATGCTCATAATATAAGGATACGTTTATACAAAACAAATTTATTCTTATTGTTCATAAAATTTTTCAAAGTTTTATTCTTAAATCTTGTATTAAAAGTAAAATGAAAACTCTTATTGTTTTTTCCAAGGACATGTCCAAAAATATATTTTTTCAATTACTTGTAATATTTTATATCTTCGGATTTTAAATATTTATTTTAATATTGATATTCAAAGATTTATTTTACTGTTTAATAATATGTAAGTAGTATTAAAGTGTATATTCATTGTTTAACGGTTTTGAATGTAATCTTTTTTTCGAACAACGGAATGTTTGTAGACTGTTGTACTAAATTTTTTACTCTCGTGATTAATTTTTGTGTTGCTTGGATATAAGAAAGAAGATAAAAAATTTATACATTTTTGGCATCCTTAGCGTAACTTCTTGATGTTTTGAGGTAGGGATTAAACATCAGTTCCTGAGGGCGTCAAATCACTTGTTAAATCGTTTTATTGTCGAGTTAAGCTTTTTCAATTTTGTTGGGCTGTCATCGAAAGTTTGGACTGAGAACCGTTAAATATTAATTCGAATTTATGACTGTTGAAAAAAGTAATTACACTCGTAAATTACTTATTATTAAAGTATGCATGTACATTATTCGGACATTGCTTTACACTGTTAAGAAATTTGTATAACGAGTATAAACTTCTTGAAAGTATGAAAGCATACGCAAAAACAGATTTCAAACGTTTTTTTTTACCATTTTTAAATTACGTATTAAGCTTTAATTCCATAAAAGTTTATTATAGAGTTCTGATTTTTTTCTATATAAAAATAATATCTATTCTACAGTATAAGAAATTGATAGGTTTTTTATAGGTAAATTTTTTATTCTAACAAATTGATTTGAATCTAAATGACTTTAAAAATAAGAAGATATTTTATTTGTTTCTCATAAAATTTTAAAGAATTTATTTGTAATTCTTTTTATAAATCATAATAATATTTTAATGGTTAACCAAGACGAAATTTTTAACAGTGTAAAATTTATTACTATTACTAATTAGAAATGTATTAGAATTTATATTCGTAAAATAATTTTACGAATATTGATTTTAGAACCCATCTGCAATCCATAAACAGTTCAAAATAGATTGCTAGGATATTGAGAAGGAGAAAAGAAGAATAATAATAAATCTTGACTTTATGTGCTTTCCTACTTCAGCATCCCTTTTTACTATTGCAAGGATGCGATGTTTACCGTCTGACAATGTATCTGTGTGAAGAAACGATTATCCAATAAATTGGCGAAAGAGAAAGAAAGCGAGAGAAAGAAAGAGAGAGAAAGAAAGAGAAAAAAGAGAAAGAGATTGAACGACATCGTAGCTATCTTCGATGGAAAAATCAAGAGCGATAACACTAATGAGATTTCCTAATTTAGCTCACTCTAAAGTTGCCAGCAATTATGTGCGTGCGAACACCTCTGATTTTTAATTGATTCTTGTGAGTAATATAAGTTTTAAAGCGTAGTATTAAGATCTACAAATGAAAAGTAGAAAAAAACAAGGAAAAATTACAAGAAAGTAGTATATTAAAACTCTTATATGTGAAAAAAATTTATTAAAGGCTTATAATAAAAATTTGATAGATCAATAAAATAGAATAGTCAGATTCTTGAAATAAATGTAAATGTTTTCTTTATATTTTTATTTTATGATGTAAAAAGTGTTAATTAACCAAATATTGTGCAAAATTTTTACCATTTCTTAAAGATCCAAGATTTAATAAAATATTGAATGAATCGATTTTCAAAATTCGAAATTGATTTAAAACTATTTTTACTTTGTTTTTAATTTTTATTACACTTTTATGGTGTCTACTTCTATCGAAAAAAGAATACTAACTATGAAATAATTTATTACATGATATAAGGCATACATACATATACGAATAAACTTTAATCATATTCACATGATTCGATTTCTACAAGAAAATCCTGCAGTTCCATGTTTCATACAAGACTATGTGCTTCACCAAGGGAAATTTAATAATGGAAAAGTCGAGTGGCTTTTCGAGTGCACGTCTCATTCATGCAGAACTCTTGAAAGACCTCGAACTTTGTTTCATCAGAGAATGAATGAATTTAAACGGATTTAATTTACGATTATTTCAAGCTCTCTAGTTTCTAGATCGTTATATAGTTAAAATATAGTTGTAAAAAATTCCCATTAATGCAAATATTCCTATTAATATTTATTTTATAAAAAACTTTCTATACAAAATATATATTGAGAATAAAATTTTTTTAAAGAAATTGAATGATTTAATTCCTATAAATACTAAATATTATACAAATTTTAATAATGCATAATAAAAACAATTTTAAAACAAAGAAAAATAATACCATAATTCTTGAATTCAAATTTTCAAAGTGAATAATAATTTATATAAATTAAATTCATTTTCTTTAATAATTATGGTTTAATTTTCAAAGAAATATATATTGTAGAAATAGCTTTGCTATAAGTTTGAATAAAACTTAACGTAATTGCATTAACTAAAATATAATAACGCAAATTTTAGGTAGATGCATCTATCTTTTACTTTTCATACGAAGTTAATTTCGAACTGGTTAGTATAACCTTTTACATAAGTTAATCACTTTTCTTTGCACACGTAGTAGAGTTGGTGTAGAGTCTGGGAGGTAAAGGTAATAGTTCGTGCGCGACTTCCGGAATTACGGTTGGAATGTCCAGCAAGTTGGAAGTTCCGCTGGACGATTTTGTGATATAAGAGATACTATTTCCTACGAATGATCGAATTCTTTTAAAAAGGATCTTAATTGGGTGGTAAGTGAACATTCGTTATTTTAAACTTTAGAAATTACACGTTTGAAATAATATAGATAAAAGTTAAAAGTACTAATAACATTTCAGGATTTATCATTCTTCGTAATATTCAAGAATACTAGACTAGATTTATGATTGATTTTGAAGTTTGAGTCTAACTGACAAACGATCAAACAGATATTAAAGAATTTCCCTAGATATTACATGCGCGGTATTATTACAAATAGTTTCATAATAGTTTAGTATCATAATGAAACTCGTACTTGTACCATCAACTGCAGGTCATTGAAGATGTACATAAGAAAATTATCGGATTGTAGTATTTCCTCGGTATTTACCTACCAAGATATTTTTATATTGGTAGGTACTTTTATATTATAAGTACGCACATTATGCAAGACGTTTAATTATAAAACAACTGTATAGTAATTTTAGTACAAATAATAATATTTTCGTTTATCTTAAAAATTGTATAAATTATACCAAATATTTTTGGTATTTAATTAGTGTAATGTTCGATAATTATCTCTAATTTATTTTGCCTAGTGTTCGATTATAATAATGTATGATATATTTTCTACTTTCATACAGATAGTTATGTCGAAGAAACACACACATATATATGTGTGTATACATTAAATGAATAATTATTCCAAGAATAACTTACTTTCTAATTAAAATAGAATATATTATTAAAAGAAAGATTAGAATATATTGATCTTAGTAAGATAAAAATCTATTAAAGGTTGTTATTCTATTTTTTCTTGTAAGATACTATAAATATAATTAGACCAAATAGTTCCAAATGTAACAGTGGTAATTATTGAGATATTTTACTTTAATGTAATCTGACGATGGTGATCCTAAAATATGAGAAAATTAGAAAGTGCTGCGTTGATCATAAAGGATTAGATACGATTAACGTCAGAGTTCTACAAAAGAGGATCACCGTTGAAAACTTCTCGTTCTATGGCAAATTCAAAAGAGAGATTACCATTAGATTATTATTTTCTCATAAAAAGAATATTTTTTAAATGAAATATTTTCTAATATATTATTGATAAATTAAGATTGTTTTTAATTTAAATTGTTTCATAATTTTCATAGCTTACTATCTACTTTAAAATTCTTTATTATTATCCGAGAAAATATAAATACCTATTATGTTTTGATAAATAAAAATCCATGTATAAAATTAAATTTTAAGTTAAAAAAATGGAAAGAATTTTAAAAAACATGAAACTATCGATCAAAATTACGAATTATATTAAACAAGTATCAGAAGAAGTTTGAATTGAAAAAAGAATGCGCAAAATCTCGATACAAGATGAAAAAGCAACCAATTTCCGGAATTTGGTAGTTTTCCTGACTATTTTTTCACGGACAAAGGGAAAGAAAAGACTTTGAGGTCAGATATGCGATATAACACAGTCTTTGGTAGCTTATATGAGGTATACACGGAAACTCGTGAGCATTCGTAAATAAAAGAAAAAGCACTTTCATCTTCTTCGGTAGGAGTTAAAAGACTTATAGAAAAAAGGAAAAGAAAGAGAGATAGAAGATTCTATTTTCGATGTATCATGTTTTCAGACCTCTATTATATCCTTTCCACTTTCGCTTTCTTCATTCTTTTAGTTATTTTTTCCTTCGGTAAGAATAAACCTTTACATTTTTCTATCAACATAATGTTTATGCCCACTGCCTTTCTTTCATCATTGAAATTTCTAAATTGTCTACGTCTCATCTCGATAGATTACTGTACATATAACATGCCAACCTCGATTTTCCATTACTAAATATTAAATGAACGGAGTAATGAGTATTTGTTCTAGAAAACATCAAGAGTTATATACTCTTATGATCAATAAGAAATTTATTTTTAGTTTTTATTATTATTTTTTTTTGTTTAGATTTTGATTTTCGTATGTAACTAGATACTTTCCTTTCAAAATAGAACTTCGTACTACGAACACTAATATATATTATACTCACAAAATTCTATTTTTCATTTTAATATTATATCCAAAATTTAACTAATCACAGTTTATATATAATTTATTATATACAATTTCACTCATTGGTATTTGAATTATTTTTAGATGAAATACAACTTTGTTGAATATAAAATTTAATAAGATATTAAATGAAAAATTTAATAAGAAAATTCTGCAACTCTTAAGATAATCATACGGTTCAATGTAAACTATCTTTGTCATAAGAACTGAGACTAAGTGGTATAGTGGTTATTATGACATAAATTATACTCTTGCAAAAATAAATCAAAGAGGTACCGATTATTTGTTTGTTGCAGAATAAGTAAATCCTTTGTAAACAAAATTTCAATTAAATTTAATAGTTACTTACTAAAATCGAATAATGATGCCTGCAACTCGTAAATCGTGATAATAAATTTTGAATTTTTTAACAATTACACTGTAAATAAAATATGTAAAATGTAATATAAAAAACTATGCGATATACTTACTGAAGAATGGATCAAATAAATCAAGTTTGAAGCAGCGATGAAAGAAACAATTAACACTAATAATTTTCATTGTTTGTAAATATAAATCATTAGTCGAAAACCTGGTTATATGATAAGTACATCTAGATTTTTATGAATTCAATAAATTTTTATAAATAGTACAAAGAATAATTATATGCATAACAGAATTTTTCATAATTTAAATAGTTTAATAAGAATTAACATTTTAATTTTCACAACACCATCGCTAAAGAATTGTTTGTATATTTATAATTACAATGTATTTTATTCTGTTATTCTTTTTTTTACATCTATATTTAAACATAAAAAACATTTTTAAATAATAAGTACCGAAAAAAATGTAATAATTTAAAATTTTTTAAAAAGGTTAATATAGTATTTTTAAACTCAATTATTTAATTCTAACGTTAGATTATATTTTTAAACCTCTTTTCATATAAATCGTAAATAACAAAAAATAAAGTTATTATACGGAAACCCTGAATCATTCGAATAAAATTAATCAGTATATTATACCAGTCCTTTATGATATTAAATTAATTCCATATTTGAAAAAGTACATATTTAACATCAGCAAAACTTATTTAATATGATTCTTTGCAATGCTTATCTATACGTTCCCACAATATAATCGATATGAGATAGACAGACATCTGCAAGTTATCCCAGCGTATAGAAGAAAGTTTTTAAACACCTGCCAAAAAAGGATTAAAAATTATCTTATACATATATATGCAGACGAATGAAAGTATGGACTTTGCAGTTCATCGTTTCATGGTTTGAAACTCGTGAACAGAAAACCTTAGCAGGTGCAACCGCTTGTATGTTCGTCAAAAAGATTTTTTTTACTTGACTTTTATAATAAACTTATTTTTTATCATTTAGCATAAATATATGTACAAAATTACTCTCCATTTTATTTAAATTATCTAGTCGCTAGTATAATTTAAGCATACTCGAAAAATTTCATTTCATATACAACTGTTATATTCGAATGAGAATATTACAAAATATTTTTAATGAAATACAGACATTATTTCGTATTCTTGAATATTTTAATAATATTATTTATTAAACATAGATTATTTTTTTCAAAATAGTTTCTATTTTATATTTGCTCGTGTATAATAATTAATATATTTGCATAGTTTTCAAGGAAAGATAGTGGACCTTCTTACCTTTCTCTTCCTTTATTTCTTCTTTACTCGCTCCTTTTCTGCTTAATGCATTATATATGCACCACGACGAAATATTCGAATCTACTCTTTCAAATATACTTCGACTTTCCTTGTCTCTACTACTGAGGTCTTTATCTCTTCATCTATTGCTTTTTTCGTTCTGTTTGATTATTCGATCTTTTCGAGCCGGCTTCTATATATTTCTCTTTTTTTTTGTCGTCTCCTGATACTCTCTATCCTCCCTTTTTTGCTTTCTGTCTCTTCCCTCATTCTCGTTTGTTTCTAATACTACACTTATCATTTCGCTCCACGTCTTCGCTCTTTTCAAAACTTCTATTTTTCTTTTTCTTCAACTTAACTCGAATGCAAATGTATACTTCTACTTTTTCTAATGCAAAATTTATTTTTTAACCGGCTGAACGAGTCTCACGTCACTGTCTTCTTTGCACTATTTACTTTTTCCCACAGACTTTCACCAGACTTCATTGTTCTATCTCATTTTTTCATCGATATATTTTCTTTGTTCTTTCTCATTATTTATACTTCTTTTATACTCTTTGCGCTTTTCTTCCTCTCTTTTCTTTGCGAAATGTTCTCGTCTTATACCATATCCCTTTACTCGTAGAATTACTTTCACAAAGGCCGTAAACACATCATCATTTCACATGGTCACATTACAACATCGCGAATACATGTTATATTCTTTCTGAACTGAATTGCACTGCGTTGTTGTATATAGAGCTTACTTAGTTACTCGAAAGATAGAGATCAGACTTTAGGTTTCAGACCTTTCAAAGGCTGGTAGAAAATTTGAAAGGAAAATATTACGAACGATGTAAAGAAACTGATTCGATGGAAGATCTTATGATAAAAAGGTAATGATTATTCTGAAAATATGCTATCAGTCTTTGAACGGAGAAAATAGAATTTTTAATATTTTATAAGCGTTTCTTTACGTTTCATGTCTACGCTAACATTCGCATAAAAGGGTTTCACAGAGAATATATTACATAAATCTTAGTTCTCGACATTAGTTAAATTATCGTTGAAAATAAAATGATACATATCGGTGTTTATCGATGAGTAAAATAGTAATAAATTCGTATTAAAAATTTAAAAAACATCGCATTAGAAAGATATAGATGTTTTATGAGAAAAATCCTTTCATTTCAATTTAATTGTTAAATGCAGTTGTTATTCGAATCAAGTATTTCGATACGTATAATTTTGATTTTACATAATAATTTAAATAAATTAAACCTTTTACTAGACTCGACTGAAAAATCTACTAATATAGAAAGCGATACGTACAATGGACACATATGTAGGTAAAAGCACGCAAGGCATAAAAAGAATGCACATAAATATTCGTAAGTATAAAAAGGGGACAGAGAAGGATGGTAATGAATCGTAAAATTCTTTTCGATTTTTATCCTCTCATGTTGGAAGATACGTTCTCGAGAGTACCTTAGTAACATGCCATTCGACTACTTCTTATCCTTCCTTCTGACTCGCTCTCTTTATATCTACCTCGTAGAAACCTTTATCAATTTTTCTCTCTGTTCAGTTTCTCTAGAAGCTTCGCTTCTCTAAATTTTTGTCTTGTTCTCATGCTCGATATGCGCCATTTCTTCTTCTAAGTTACTGCATTTAAAGTGAATCGTCTACGACGATAACAATATCAGATGCATTTGTTTCAAATTATACGAACGCGAGCATAAATTCTTACCAATTCGTAAATGTATACATCGGAGCTGTGAAAAGAAATTGTTTAAAAAGCTTAAACTTTGTTTAAAAATCGTGAGATATATTTGAAAGAAAAATAATTGAAAGAATCGTAAACGGTCGTCTCGAAAAGTTGATTGCTCAAAGTACAAAATAAGATTTTCCTCGTTAAATGCCCGAATAAAATTAAAAATTGTTAAAAGACTATCGGCGAACGAAGACGAAACGGATATAAAAGTTGTAGCAAAGTATAGGGGCATTCGCCTCTCTATGTTCTCTTCTCCCTCCTTCTTCCTCCCTCTCTCTCCCTCTCCCTCCGTTTCTTCCTGCCTTTCTTTTTCTATCCACATCCTCCATTCCCCTTCATCTCTATGCTAAAAGTACTGCATGCGGTGCTGTGGCCGAAGAGAGAAAAAAACGCTGCACGAGTTCGCGAGATGTCTGGCTGTTGGTTCGTTTGCTTGCTCGCACCCGGGTCCACCGAAAGTGCAATAACCTCTCATAGGCCAGAGGCCTGTAACTCTTGTTCCTTTAGCTGCACTTCGAAACGCAACAGGAGAAGAAGGGGCGAAGCGGAGAGAAAGATAGACTGAGAAAGATAGACTGAAAACGAGAGAGGGAGAGAGGGAGAGAGGAGACGATTGCCAAGTGAGAAGCCTAATCGTCGTCGGTATCACCGCTCTTCTCATCGCCTAAAGCGCCTTCTCTTCGTTTTGTATATTTTTATCGTTACGATCTTTTGAGTTTTCGGGCTTTCAGAGACATCTGCTGGAAAGTTAAACGAGGAATGCAGAAACATCAGATCTGTATAGAATTTAATGAAGGAAATATGTCTCTTTTATGCGTGTCTTTTTATTATTCTCATAGATGCTTTGAATTATTAAGCATTTGAACTTCGAATTAAACCTTTACTTCGTCGGTTATTTATCCTAATAAAAGAATACATTATTTTAACCAGCTTTATCGTTCGTTAACGACTGGCAAAATGATAACGCACCATGGCTATTTGAAAAGGAATCAATTTTTAAATTATTTTCAATATTCATTTCGCTTATTTAACGCTATTTAAAAGAGTAAATTGTAAGAAGTATTTTTTAAAAATTCCCGAATCTATATGTCGTATGCAGCAGACATTGGATTTTAGACCGAAGTCGTTTAAGACTCGGCTTATGCATTCGCGCAAAGAGGATCAACGCAGCTGGAATTTAGATTAAGAATGCAATCGCCGTTTCTATTACGTTACATTAAAAGATATTTTTACGAAACAAGTTTCAAATTCGCGTTTTTTGAGCTAAAAAATTTGCGGACATTTGAGACGATCTAGCTCTTAGGAAAAATCCAACGTTTAGCTGGTCGAAACGTGTCTTCACTCTGCAAAACTCTTTGGAATAGTTCCTTGATTCTTTGATCCCAATACCTTTTTTTTTAAATTCTTCATCTCAGCAAATGATTTTTTATCTTTTTTCTTGACTACCGTATAGTTATATTTCTATATATTTCACTGTTTTAAAATTCTCGAAACAAAGTATAAAAGGTATCAAGCTGAGACAGACTTAATATTTTTTAATTAAAAATTTAACATAGTAATTTATATAAAATTTTGTTCTGCTGAAATTTTTATAATAAAGTATAAATATGTGTTTCTAAACGTATGTGTGATGATTACTAGATCGTTACAGTGAATACGCTAAGAAATAATAAAGCTTTTAGAATTTCAAGTATAATATCTTGATACGATAAAACCGATTATATTAAGAAATTAAATTGATTTTAATTCACTAAACTGACTGACTTCTTATCGATTATTATTATTATTCTTTTGTATTCTGATCCAATAAATTGGCAACATTTTTTTAATTTAGACACGTTGCAGTAGAATTATATTTCAAAATGAAACAATGAAAAATAATTTTTTACTTACAAATTGAATAATCGAATAACGGATATTTAAATAATATTAAATATTAAATGTAATCGTTTGGTTAAAGTACGTTAAATATTTTCTAACCGTGTGCGATAGTATCTCGTTCATTTATATCTCAAAGTAATAGAGTATTGTGAACTTTCAGAAGGATTAAAAAGATATTATAAAAGCAGGTAGTCAATAATTACTCGATAGCTTCTTGACATACTTTTTGTCATGAGTTATTTGTATTCAAAAGTTAAGTCGCTTTATAACTTCTTGATTATGCTGGTAGATTCTCTTTCTATATACACACATACGCAATTACGTGCGCGCGCGCGTTCATATACACACACTTTGCCTATGTGTGTGTGTGCCTCTCTCGCGTTTATATTTGATATAAAATACAGACTAAGCATTAAAATGCTGTTCATTTTTAATTTTTAAAGTAAACGTGTTATGTAAAATATTTTTATAAACGATTTTACATGGATTTAGCAACTACTCTGAACATTTATAAATTAATTAAATAAATTCTCTAGGAAATTATGTAAAATACATAATATCGAGGCAGTAATTTGTGATAAATCGATCACCCACTTAAAATACTAGTTTACTTAAACACTGAATACATGTCATTAAAAAATACACATTATGTTTAGAATTTTTCATCACGCGACATTAATATTTTTATATAATAGTCTACACATATGCATAAAAAAAATGTTTAAGTTAAACGCTATATATAAATATATCTTTTGGAGATGCCGTGAAAAAGTCGAATATATTTATGTTACTATTTCAAGGATAAGTATCTAGTTTTAAATAATATATAATTACCAAATAATTAAAAACTAATCTTAATACTTTTCAGCTTAAGCCATAGCGGATTTATATGAATAGATCGATAATAAATAGATTATAAATGTTTAACACGCGTAAAACTAAGTGATTATAATGCTGATTTGCACGTCAATAATAAACTTCACAACTCTTTCATTGCCTCGTTCGAATTTCCATACAGTTAACTAGATTTTTGAGGAAAGAATTTGAGAACCGGGTGAGATACTTATTACAACGACGCCTTAGCAAATGCAGTATCGTGCGCTGATATGAGCTTCAATCTCTTTTACGTGAACCCTTGCAACTCGTGGATCTTTCGACCTGATATACCACGGATCAGAATTATGAAGTTCTTAACTTACTTGGCCGATGAATCTCCTCGAAGCCAACAAGACACGCGATCAGCGCACAAAAAACTTTTTATCTATCTTATCTGAGTTAAGCGTGTTGTGAAAGTATGATGAAAGAAAAAGAACTTCCTCAAACTTATTACGTTATCGTTTCACATTTGAAGGATTAAAGAATAACTTAATAAGAAATATTTTTATTCTTACACAACTATAAGAAATCACTCTTAAATATTGAATCGATAATTGTTTTACGATATATTTTGAGAAACGTTACAAAACAAAAACAATATTTTACGCATTCAAATTTATTCATTTTATTGTCGTATAAATATTTAAAAATATAGACCAGAAAATATTTAATATATAATATTTAAATTTTTTTATCTAAACTTTCAAAAAATTTAACTAATACCGATCTTATTTTTATTTGATAATATTAATTTTGTTCGCGAATTCATATTTATTTTTTAATTTTCTTATTTAATATATTTTTCTAGTTTTCTCTTTCTCATATTCTGGAAAGAATTTGAAACTTTCCAGACACATAAATAACCGTGCAAAGTATATAATCGATTGCGGATTTATATTTAGAGTAGTGTAACTTATGAATACCTACACTTTCTCTTACACACACATAGAGACTATTGTTTTGGCGACACTTTTCTTCTCCTCTTTCGGTTCTTTACCGAGTTGGAATTTTAGTCGTCTCAGCTCGTACGTTTACAAATTGAGAACCGACGCTATTAAGATATGCATTATAAAAAATTAGGTCACATGCCTTTTGGCTTCGAATACAATCATTGCTTGTGCTTCTAAATGATTGAAAATTCTATACAAGTAATCGTGGAATTTACTGATGGATGGTTGTATTGTTGCGAATTTTAAATTGTAATGTAGAAGTTGTCTGAGTCAAGCATAATATCGATGAGATGATACAGCATAATTTTAATTAATTTTTATATCAATGTATACTAAGAATAAACCAAGAAATTTTACAAGCAAATCTATGAATATTAGAAACTTATAAATATTTAAATTTTAATAAAAAATGTATAAACCAATTAATTAAATTTATTCTGACTTTTTTTTAACAAGATAATACGGAATTGTTTTTATCAACAAAACTTTTTCAAGAAAATAATATAATTGTAATGTCCAAATACTTTATGAAAAAATATCTCAAAAATTGATATCTTAAATACACACTTTCTCTAATACTCTTAGGTAATATAAATTATACATAATACACATATTTACTGTAACAATTTAAGACGTCAATTTATGCGTTTGTAGAAAGGCAGTAGTTCAAATGTATAGTTTTACATGCATTGAAGTTCCTTTAAAAAATCTAATATTCGAATAATAACAAACAGAAAAATCAGCCATTAAAAAGCGAAAAGCTGACAAAAAAGGATTCGCAAAAAGGGCGATTATATAATCGTGTCGTAAACTTCAGAGGGTCGGGGCGTGAAAAGCAGTATACACAAACTTACCATACGTAGGTATATATCTTCATACATAAATATAGGTTAACTGGTTTATACGAATATACAAATAAACGTGACTATATGCGAACGTATTCGAATGCATTTACGCGTACGAACTTATACTCAGGCTCTGTTCAAACGAAGTTGGAACTAATAGAGAAAAGCGCGGAGAGAAAATAATAAAATTAGTTTATATTAAAATAAATTTTTTGATATACGACATAGAAAAAAATACTTGTTTATTTATAATAATGATACGTAAGTTAATTCAAGAATTTTAATTAAACAAGAAATTAATAATAAATACTTTTCTATGGAAACGATTTTAAAGAAAAAATTACTTACTTTTAAAAATTTATCGGCAATTATACTTTTTTCAAGACTAGAATTTATAACGTTTTTAATTTCTGTTTAGAAAATAATAAAATATTTTCTGATAAAAATATTATATTAAAATGAATGATAAAAAGAATAAAATAGCAGTAAACGTGTATATGGAATCTGGTTATTTTTAAATATTTATCTAAAAAAAACGGATGAAAACTTAATTTGATACAAATATTTATAATGAAATAATTATCGTTAACTATAAATTAAACATGTAATTATTATTTAAAATTTCTTTTGTAATCAGTTTTTCTTGATTAATAAATTTCAAATAAATTTATATTAAATTAACTGATTTACATTTCACAATTTTAGAATTTTTTTCACATAAATTTGTTTATATTTCATAAAATATTTTAATTTATGTAAAAATAACGCATATTTTCTTTATAATGTATCTTTGAAAAATAATTTTTAAAATAATTACACGTACACACTCTCAGGTTAAAATAAAAATACTGGAAAACCGTTCTTTCTTCATTTTGATTAACTTTTTTTATAATAGGTTTATTACATTCCCATGATTTAAAAAATTAATGTATATATTAAAATACTCGATGTATTTAAAAGACTAAAAAATACTTAATGATAATACACGGTATTATTATAATTTATAGATTCTCTTTTATTTTATTCTAATATAAGTATTTTGAATAATTTTTTATCATTACTTACATTAAAGTAATTTTACTTTACGATATTTTACTTTATATTACTCAATTACTGGAGAGTAGTCTTCAAAATAGGTTATAATATTATGTAAATATAATACGTCACTGTTTTCTTTTACATATTCCCTGTACTAACTTATTATCCACCTGATTCTTTTTTATTATTTTTTTCATTGATTCTTATTAGTACTTATTTTTTAGTTACAATATTTAGATTAATACAACTTATCGCAGTATAAAAATAGTTTACTAAAAATATGAATATTTTAATGTTTTAAAAATATTAAAAATAGTATTTTTAAATAAAAAATAATATTTTGATTAAAATATTTTAAATATATAGTTAAGACCTACTAATTACTTTTCTATGTATTTTTAATTAAATATTTCTTGAACACGAATATTATTTTAATATAAAATTGAATAATTTTTTTAAGTATAATTAGGTATTATTTAAGTATCACGACATTAAATATGATAAATAAATATATTAATAACTTATTCACGATGAAGGAAGAAATTAAATTTCATAAACAACTTAATTTCTAGCCAATTATTACTTATGTACAAAACTTGAAAAATATATACTTTGAAAAGAATATATTATGAATTATATTAAAGAAATGTGTTAAATATTATATCCCTATAAACATATTAAATTGATATATTATTTTTTAATTTATGGAAATCATAGGTATGCACCAATATATATATATATATATGAAAATTAAACTTTACATTTAATTTATTATTTTCGCTTTTCCTTTAACAACTTCAAATAATTTATTTATATTTATAATTAAATATTTTTTGATATATAAATTTCCAAAAAATAATGCTGTTTACAAAATTTATTCGTATTTATCGGATCGCAAAGAATAAAATTCATATGATATATAAAAGATTTTAATTTTTGTAAAGAAAATTAATTCATTTGCAAAAAGAAATATTTAATAACTTTGCGATATAAATTATTTGATAAATTGTACTTTTAACGTAGTCATAATCAATAAATATTTGACTGAATCAGATTATTTAAAGAAAACAGCTAATTTGGTATATATAATATTAAATATTTTATAGCCAATTAATAATAATCGCATAAAACAATTTTTCACCAATTAACAATTGGGAATTTATAGAAGTCGTACAGTAATCGATAGAAAAACTAACGAAACCCCCGGAAAAGCTGACCCACTCTACTGATCGATGTACCTCGAAAAAAAGAGGAACAAAAGAGAAAGGAAAAAAAGATGCGCTAGAACATCCCACGAAACAACTCTTGCAACCCTTTCCATTATCTTCGAAGACAGAAGCCTCGGGGTAGAATGTTGATCGATGTACGTTCATGCAGCGAAGGTGATGAGTCCTTGCACATATACGAATGCGTTGCCGAGGGGTAAAGTACTTTTACAGCGCAACATAGTGAAAGGCGGAACGAGCGTAGCTGCACTGGTGAGTCCAACGGACCTCCCAAGTGTCTTGGAACTCGTCGTTCATTCTGTACTATGGGATGCCGGAATGCCGTACGCAAAGACACACGGGGCTGTATAATGTTTGGCCGCTCATCGCAAAAAATCAGAGAGAGACAGCGAAAAAAGAGAAAGAAGAAGAGAGAACGAGGAAGCGGACGTTTTGCGCATTATGTTTTCGATTCTTTTTCTTCCACCGTAAGCCCTTTCAGAATCTGCTCTCTGTTTTCTCTCGTTCTCTCCCTCGTTCTTTCTCGCCTGTGCTCTCGCCCTTTTTCTTTCTACTTTTGTTTCATGAAGAAAGTACGCCGTGTACACGTAACACATGTAGGCTTTTAATTTGCGCCCGAGTGCTGCACTTTGCTCGATTATGAAGGGAATACGCCTTGGTGAAAACGCTTTTAATGAGTATGCTCTCTACGCGAGATTTTATTGTATTTTATTTAAATTCTGTTGGACGTCACCGTTCCAATACTTTTATCTATTTCGACGCGCGTTATTAGGCATTCGTTCTCGATGCACGATATCGAGATAATCACTTTTTAATTGTCCCTTAATTGGATTGATAATTTGAAAGAAAAATTAATTAATTTACTTTACTATTTAATATCTTTTAATTTTACTCGACAATAAACTTTAATGCGAGAAGTAATAAACGATTTTATAAGATATCGCAATATTTTTTCGATTTCGATCGCGGATAACGTATCAAAAATAGTACCGGAAAAAACTATTCTTTAAAATAATTGTTTCCAAGTGAAACAAGTTTCAAAAGAAAATTTAATAAAAGTGTGCGAAAGAAAATAGGAAATTGCAGGACACGAGCGGTCATTTTGAAATTAGAAATCGGAAGCTTCGGCAATTGTCGACTCGCAACTTTTTAATGACCGTACACTTTCGTAAGTTTGTACATTTGTATGTACAATCGTAAGTTCAACTTCGAGTTCATTCTTTGCTAGCACCTTTCGTAGATACCTTAATTTATTTTTCAATTAATAACAATAACTACAATCGTGTGAAGGATAACTGCGTATCGGCGTTTTTTTTATTATAGGTAAGGGACGAAAAGAAGAGGAAAACTCACGTGGATCGTTAGCATTCTACAAAAATCGAAGCATGAGAAAATTGAAGCAATAAAGGGGAGAGACGTAGACAGGAGTGGTATGAGCACAATTGTTCACGATGAATCGTGGATTTCTCTCCTTGCCCTCATCGCAGTTGCAACGCTCGTCGTCTTCTTCCTTCGTTTACTCTCGCTCTTTTTTTATTTTTTCCTTTTCACCTCTACCGTCTCTCCTGTTTTAGAAGAAAGCAAAAGATCGTCGAGAACCTTGTACTAAAATACTGGTGAAAGACAAGGGAAACTGTCGAATGCCAATTGTAAATTGGTTACGTTCTAACCGACGCATCGGTATATTTAATAAATAGTCGATATATGCATATATGTACATTTTTACTCTGTAGGTAAATTTCGACCGCTGATAATTATTACTTTGTTACATACTAACATAAGATCAAATATATCTTACCATCCATTTTTAAATAAACTTCTAAAAAAATTTTTAATATATTTATTTAATTGTCATTTAAAAGATACAAAGTATAAAGATAATGAAATTATTCGATATAAATTTTTGATAATTAATTTAATATAGTCGATACTTATTACATAAATTGTATTTCATAAAAAATGTATTAATTATTCCATTAAATATAGTACACTAATATTCTGGTATATGCAAATTACTCCGAGAACTCAAATTATTTTCGTATAATTGAAATTAAATCTATTGCAGTAAAGTGAAAGTAGTCAGAAATAGTCAGACGTAGATACACGAACGAATCTATTACTATTAAATTTTATATACATCCACGTTATCATTTAACTTTCCTATTAGTGCTAATAGTCAAGTATTAAAATAAAAAGGATTTGAAAAATTATTAAATGTATGTATGTATGCCTATAAATATTTAAATACTTAAAAATTTAACAAATTATGAATTTATCGATTGCTAAAATTACTAAAATTGGTTTCGTTAAACACGAACGATATTTATAAATATAAACTTTTCCTATTTTACTAAATTTAAACGATGCATCATTTAATATATTTATGAATTTAAAAGCAATTACAAAATTCAATGTATGATTCATTTTAAAACGTCTATTTTAAATTCAAAAAATACCATACTTTTTCTATATAAAATAAAAGCCGCGCTTATTTTACGGCAAAAAATTTCGTTGAGTATATAATTATACATGTCATACAGCGGGTAAAGAAATAAAACAAAATACAGCCGATTTCCTGTTACTACGTAAGTTATGCTAATTGTTACAAGACAATGACCGATCGCATCCAACCTTCCAAACAACCATGGAATAAGTTCACTCACGTGTACTGGCTTCAAGCAGTTGGACAAGCAATGAACCAATGTTTCTCACTCATCCTACCTCTAGAATTTGGCTCTCAATTCAACTTTTCTTACTTTTAATCGCGTATATTTTCATTCTTTATTTAAAATAATTAAAGATTCCTTTCAAACGATTTATCGCACTTTTCATTCTAGTGTGTAATTATAAAATTAAAATTTCGTGAAAATTTTTCCAACATTATTTTGAAAATGAATTTTATACATTTTATAATAATTTTAAATATAAAATAAAAAATTCCTTTATCCGATGTTCAGTGTATCTCATAAGTTATTTTCTATATTACTCGGAGGTATTTTTCTTATGCTTTTATGCTTTCTCTTTCTTTACTTTAGCACATCTCTACCGGATTTATACACGTATATTTGATTCGTAAAATGTTTCTTACGTTTCTTCGTATACGCTATATATTTTAAAAAACAGTCAGTCATTCGTTTTATTTCTTTACTCATATACCCCATTCCCTCATTTTTAAAATTGCATTTTGAAGGAGATAAAAACATAAAAATATACACACCTATATGTAAACATACAAACAAAAGAGACGTTAAAAAATTAGTTTTAAAAGAATGCTTATTAAATTGTACAAATAAATATCGCGAAATTTCTCGTACATAATCTGACGTCCAAATTTGGTAGACCGAATTTTCGTTGAACAGTAAACAAGTCCTTTACACCTTTATATTCGTAATTTTATAATGAAAAGTACATGATGTGAACAGGCTTTCATGTTTTTATGTTTAATAGTATAGCTGTTATTTTACGAATTAAAATTTGCACAGCATTTACTTATTCTAATACACTGTAAACCAAGAGATCGTTATTATTAATATTTCCGTTTAATTAATTATATATGTAGAAATTGAAAATTACTATGAAACCAAATATGTAAATAAAAATTATTAATAGAAATATTATTAAAAATGTTTTAAATTTTCTAACGAGAAATCATAAATGGATCATAATTAAATGCAATCTTCGTAATAAATTTCTATCTGTATTAATATTTTATATAAATTTTTAATTGTAATTATTGTAAATTTTAATAAACTTTAATCTAATAAAATTCACTTCTAATATAAATAAAACATTGTTTATAGATCATCGCGATTACAATGACCTCGATAGTTAGTATAATTGATTAACGGATTTGATCTGTCAAGTCATATTACACTTTTATCAAGAATTATAACTTTATAATTCTGTTGCTACTATGAAATATATATATCTAAAGATATATCTATAATGCATAGTTAAGAACATTGATATAATTTATACTGAATAATATAAAAATAAAGACAATGATCATTTTGTATTAATATTCATTTGACGCTATTCTCTTAGTTACTCTATATCAATTTTAATCAATCGTTCTTTCAAAACTTATTCGTTAATATACTAAAATCACAGAATCTAATTTATATCAGCTAATGAAAAGATATTTATCATATCAGCAAATATTTGAAACTCATGGATAAAATTGCATTTATTTCTACGATCTCGTTTATGATTTCATTTATGAGGAAATTACCTGCACTACCTTATTTCTAATATGCTTATTTTTTATTGAAATCTTATGAGATATAAAATAATTAAGAAATTCGAATACATCATTTATATATATATATATTACGCTTGTTTTATATTCCTTTTCATACTAAATTTGTTGTATATTTGTCTACATACAAATTATGTGTTTACGATTATTTTAAATTTTATTAAAAGAAAAGTATTTGTTTCATCTTCTTTTTGTTTATCATCGGAATATATATATATTTCATTGAACTTGAATTTAATGAAAGGAAATTTTTATCATCTTATGAACTTTAACTTATATTGATGATCTAGAAAAAATTATACTAATGTCAAATTAATTGTAGTAGCAATAAGAGTAAAATCAGAAATAAGAAAGATTTATAAAACTGCGCGTTAATTTTACACGTATTTTTGGTAGTATAATAATTAAATAAAAATGATCAATTTATTGTTGGTATTTAAAAATTTTAAGACTAACTTGATATAAATTCGAACCAGAATATCATAGTTAATTTCTACTCATAAAATTTATGTTTGCCTCAATGAAACGATAAACGAAAAGATATGAGTTATGAGAAAATAAACATAAATATAAAGAAAAAATAATATTAGTAATAGAAATAGATAATACATGAAAAAATTTCCTTTTGTATGACTATGTAAAAATACAATATGCTAAATTTTATGTAAATATAGATTTGATATACTAATGCTTAATATTAAATAAAAAAATCTCACATACTTAAAGTACTATTTTAAAATATATAAAATTTATATTAAATATTCATACCTACAATTATATATTTTGAAAGATCCTACAAATTTTCAAATATTTAAAAATTCAGTACTGACATTTAAGAAAAATAAATCATTGATACAGTAAATCTATTTTTCATCCAATTTTTGTTTTATCGTTATATTATAGAAAAATATTTTTTATTTAAGAAACTATATAATTCTGAATAATCGATTAATCATATTTATACTCTGAATTTAATTTATATACTTTTGATTTAAAACTCTTAGAGAAACTTAAATATATTTTAAAAACACATTTTTCTACTTGACATAATTTTTTCTTCCTTTAAGACCAAGTAAATTGAATGAATATAAAAATTAAAATAATTAATTAAAATATTAAATCGGATGAAATAATTTGGAGAAAATTGGATATATCATATATTATAGGATATACGTTTATAAAATTTTTGAGAAAAGATGAAAAAAATGGTCGTTTCACTCTTCACCTGAAAGTATGGTTTTTATTATGTTAAGAAATATGAGATTACAGTATTCCCATTTTGTTATATCCGTATACTTATTATTTAATACCAAAGTTATAAGAACATGTAGATTAATGCCTTATACTTATATAATTAAGACTTAAATTAATGAAATAATTAAGTTTTGTTATAATTATATTCTTAGAACAATAACTGTATCCTTTTTGATATTTGAAAGTGATAATATATTCTACTTTGTGATTAATGTATATTTCTAAAAATTAAACCATTTAAAAACTATTTTACAAATGTTTTTCATGAAAGTAAAAAAGGTAAAAAATATTTTTTTGCGTTTTTCAACATAAAGTCATTGATAGTATTAAAAAACATGTTATAATTAATCTATATCTTATAAATAAATAATACTTTCAAGTGAAATCCTATTAAATTAAAATTAATATAAATAGAACTAATCGATAAAATTTTGACACGTTAAATGCTCATTTATTAAATTGTTCATACTTAATATGTGG
The DNA here is from genome assembly GCA_018907195.1 of Dolichoris vasculosae. Taxonomy (NCBI): domain Eukaryota; kingdom Metazoa; phylum Arthropoda; class Insecta; order Hymenoptera; family Agaonidae; genus Dolichoris; species Dolichoris vasculosae. The sequence continues at coordinate 6,633,680 of JACCHY010000009.1, read as the reverse complement.
TTGAAAGATAAAGATCTTAATTATTCAGGATACTGTTCGGAAAAAATAAAAATTGTTTATAAATACTTTCTACTTAGAAATATGCATATTCACGAAGTTATATTGATATTATTATATTTAAATATTGAAAACAAAAGAATAACGGCTGCTCTCCCGGAGGTCGTCATTTTAAGGAATTGCGTAGTGAGTATTGTTGCTCGACACTGGCTTATCTGAAATAAGAAATTTGAAAAATGTTGTTAGTATATTAAATTATCTAGTTTTCGATCAAGATATAAATCGGAAAATTCTTTTTCAACAAAATAATATCCGCTTATTTTTAAAGTTCTAAGTTTTGATGTTTTATAATCGTTCTTATTCATTAATAACAATTGAAATTTCGAAAGCTAATCTTACACATTCGAAAGAAATTTTTTTAATTTTCAACAAGCCTATTCTCAAAATATATTGTGCATTAATTAAATATTTCTATTTCTACTGCAATTATATCACATGCATAAAATAAGTCAAATCTGGTATACTTAAAAAATATGAAAGCTAAATAATTTGTTCCCGCGGAAAATTTCATTGCATACGAATCATTCATTCGTGAAAAAATTTGAACTATTAAATTGAATACTTTATATGAATTATTAGATAAAGGAACATAAATATATAAATATAATTTGGATAAAATCATTACCTTAAAGTAATTTGAATCCTCACTATGTGAAACAAAGACAAAATGTAAGAAATAAGTGTTATGAAAGAGATGAAACAGGTCGAAAAGAGTTTGTCTGTAAAACGGTTTTAGATGATACATGAAATTATTCATATTAATTTTCATAGATTTTCAATTGATCATGATAAATAATGACTCTTGTGTTTCGAAGGAATAATTAATATGATACTATAATAATAGCATCATCAATTTATATTGATTAGTCGATCTGTTTTATCAAACTTACTATATTAATATAATATGACTTCATCATTCGTTAATGCTTTCCCACAGTTTTACCGTTCGCATAGTCTAAATATATTATATCGATAATTTTATTATGAAATTTATCAATTATAATTATAATATCATACAAAATAATTTTATTAAATCAACTGTTTATTCATTGGAAAAGTAGGAGAACTGGAGTTTTGAAACTAAAGTAAAACTACATTCATTTCTAAGTATAAAAGTTTTTCGTTAACTCGAATAAGTTTGAGAAAATGTATTGGCTCGGAGTTCTGTTACAAAATGAATACTTTAATTGCCCAAGTTAGAGACGATGAATATCTCTTGAAGTATTCTTTTTACCTTGTCACCCGTTAGCCTCTTTTCCATCTATTTTATCCTGCCTGCTTTCTTCTCTCTTACATTTTTCTCTTTCTCTTTGTAGCTCATTCTCAACTCGCAGGCAATCAAGATCCAGTGCTCACGAAAGAGAACGGAATTGGATCGCCACTCGTCTTTTCGCTACATAAGTATATAAATATGTTTGGATATTCATGTGTGGATATCTGTATATATGACTTCACGTCGAAATGAATCGTTCAAGTAAAATTATGTTCATTTCACAGTTCTACTTTCTTACTCGTAATCTCTGAACTTGAATATTTTTAGTAATTATTTGCAAATCAAGCTAAAAAATCTCTCATTGAATATCGTGAACCTATTGTATAAAAGTGCGACATTACTAAACAATTACCGAGAAGTGAAATGGAAGTAATTATATCGTAAAACCTCTTCTAAAGCATTAATTAACTACTTCATTTTTCAATATCGGATTACATAGTTGTGCGCGAAATAAATAATATTTTTAATTTCTAATGTACAATTATAAAGTTCATGTAAATATATAATTCTAAAAGATTTAATTAACGTTTATTTAATTAAGAAAGTTGAGTATTTTCAAAAGAAGTCTTTAATATATCGTAGAAATATCTTTCATTTAAAAAAATGATTTATAGTTAAAGAAATAAATTAAAATATAATAAATAAATTTTAAATTCTAAGTTTTCAATGAAAAAATGGGAATTACCGTAAATAAAATTTACATTGCAATGTAACGATCTAAGAAAATGAACAGATTGAAATCGAAAATGATAAAATGAATCTAATTTTACATGTTACCAACACTCATAAACTCATAATTTAAGAAGTGTGAACGTGAAAGAATCGAATATATATATTGCATTTACTCTATCTTAGTGTAAGTAGAAGCCGCTTTAGAAGCGATTCAATGGTGAATTAACTGACTGGTGCAGTTGCATTCAGGCGCGTGAAAAACTGCAAAAGGGAGACGGAGCGAGAGAGAAACAGTGGGGTTGAGGAAGAGAGAGAGAGAAAGAACGAAAAAAGATATTCAGAGAAGTAGGTATATAAACGATAAAAGGCTCACGTATGAATAGATTCATTCCATCTTTGTCTCATAGAGTTCATGGTGAAACGAGAACTCGATTTCTTCCATCTAAAGAAGCGAATAATACGAAATTTAATAAGGCACTGAATTTTCCTTTCGAACGTATTCTTTTTCTTTCTACCATTCTCTCTCTCTCTCTCTCTCTCTCTCTCTCTCTCTCTCTCTCTATCACCATCTTTTTCTATGTTTCATACTTTTCTTTTCTAAGCCATTGGGTAGACTCAAATTTTTAAATCCGAAAAATTCTTGAAAAAATACTTGAAATTTACTTACGATTATTAATTAATATTAATTTTCATACAATTTTTACGTAAATAATACTTTAAAAGCTTCTTATTTAGATAAAATATCAAAATTTTAAATATCAAATATTCAACTATTCTTTATTTTATATTTTACTTTTTCTAATTCTATATTTTAAATTTAATTCGGCTTAAAAATATATTTAAATAGAAAAATTTAATAAAATTGCAAGTCTTTATACATAAATTTCAGTTATAATTATGATAAATGCAGAAAATAGGAAAAACCAATATCGAAAAAGAAAGACTCGAATTTTGAATGTATTTTTAGATGCTATTTTTATATGTATTATTATTTTTTAAAAGTAAATTGATGATAAATAATATTAAGTACACTTAATGCTATAATCTTATCAAATTTATTTTACAATATATTTTTGAAAATTCTATACTAAAAATTTATTTATAAAATACTCTGATGTTGTTTTTTTAGTGATAATATAAATATATATAAAATTATTAATTATTAATTAAAAATGAATCCTGAATTATATTGAATATTATAGAAAAAAATCCACAAAATTCATTGTTATCGAAAGATCACTTATGGCTTATTAAAATTCAAGTGCTCATCTTTACTTAACTCCTCATTACACAGTCTTTTTTAATCTCGCACCTTATTTTTTGTTCTTTTTATTTTCATAACGTATAAAATAAAATTCAATCGTTAAAATATATGATCTTTTTATGACCTTATACGAGCTTAGAATGACTTAGCAAATGAAGACATCGACCTAAAAATATAGCAATAAAATGATCTATCACTTTCTTATCTTGACCATATCTTGAAGTCGGTATCTACTTAAAGAGTTCTATATTGAACGAAATAAATAATAGTTTGGAGGTACCGTATCAAGTGAAAACATCGCTTACAGAAATACATTTCACTTAAAGGTTAAAGAATTTATACCGAGTCTTAAAAGCAATATGTAATTTAATCTTATTGTTCAATAAGATCAGTTCATCGTACATTACTCAACTATAATTATTAATTTTTTCTTTTCACCATCGAATAATATAATTATAGTCTATAATATATAGTATTTCTCTATGTATCCAATTTAGATGAACTGGTTTATAAAATGCCATAACTGTCATATTTTATTGCTATTTATATAAATATTATCTCCTATATGTGTATTGTATATTTTTCCTCTTTATTATCGATGATAATATCTAAGTAAATACCTTTTGTACGTTAAGAAAAAAATTAAAGAAAAAAAATCATCTTAAATCCACCACTAAATCATTTTCAATATCTCATGTTTTCATATTTACTACTTTGATTATAATACGTATTATTAATGCATTCGTTTTTAAATTGTTTTAAAAAATTAATTTTTGTTTTATATTCAAAATGAAAAACTTAAAATTTTAAACAATTATAAATAAATAAAAACATTGGTGCGTACGAAATTTTTTCAATTATAAAAAAAATTTAGCGTTTATAAAAATTAGTATTATATTTATTAATTTTTAAAATACTATAATTACAAAAAATAATTATGTAAATACGTATATAAATTAAAGCACAAACATTTCTTATTGTTATTAAAATAATTGTATTGAAACAAATTTATAAAATACAATCATTTTTATTATATCAATAAAAAGTTTATGCATTTCAAAAATATTTGTAAATAATATCCATAAATAGCAATAAGTTATCATAAAATTTCAGATTCGGTGACATTTTAATATTTTACAGCCGAAAGCATAGATATTTATTAAAAATTAATTCAAGGATTTATTACGAAAAATTTTCAATTGTATTTATTTTGCTCGAAATCTTAAATTAAAATTTTAATTTCTGTTATTTTAACTGAATTTAATATTTTATAGATAGTAAAAATAATAATCTATACGTTATAAGCTATTTATATTATTGTATAAATAATTATTTTTTGATATCTAAACTAAATATTAATGTCTCGAATATTTAAAATGTATAATATATAATTTACAACGTTGTACACAGGAAAGACGAATTTAAAAATATTATTTTATATTTCCGCAGTATTATTGTAAAATATTCAAAATCAGCGACTTGGTTCGAAAAACTACATTATTCATTGATTTTTTCATAAAACACGTCATAACTATAGGAAAAGATAAATTCATTTATAAAAATACATTTCGCTTTATAAGCTTGAAGTCAGATAAACAAAAGTCCGAAACAAAGTCGTTTATACCCCGCATAAGTACCACTTGATAGTTTTCTCTTCATTCTTGTCTATCTCCTTCCATCCTGTATTCTATAGAGCTACGGAAATCATATCGCATGCTGAGAAGTTCCTTCCGAATGCAAACTCTCTATCTGGCTTGCGAAATTATGCAATATGATTTACTGCCCATTTCTCTCCAACCCTTCCTTCTCTTATCCTCCGTCCTTGGTTTGCTGTTGGGGCTACTCTCGTTCCATTCTGCTGCTCTCACATTTATTTACACTTTTCTTTTCCCGTTCTTTTTTTTGAATTTTTCATCTTTGCAGCTTTATTATTTTTGCCTATAGTACCGTTAACTGCGAACGTATTTATTTTAGAAAATATCATTATTGTCGAACGAATGTGTATCGCCTTTCATATACTAGGTAAATATTAATCGTAGTCTTGGATTACAGTTTGAATTGAAGTAAAGCTTATATACGGATTGGTTAATCCACAACTAGAAGGAGTGCAAACTTATTTATTACGCGAAATATCTCTCTCGTGTATTATGACTTCTACCACGACTTCCTCTACTTTGTACAATATACTCGCACTTTATTCCCTTCATTGTCATTCTTGATTATATATTCAATTTCTCCATTTTCTCAAGAGCAACCACGCGATAACTCTAAATTAGAGTAATAAGTAGTTTTATTGCTGCGCTTTCACACAGGAGTTGCCAGGTTTCGACAACTCGGCCACGTTTTCGGAATACCTCTGGACTATCGATGTGCACAAGCATGCGGTCGAGTCCTTTGTATTTTATTTTTGTTTCGCTCACGTAATGCGCGAGGAATAAGATGCAATGGAAGCGCAAACGCAGAGGCTTTCGAAGTTTCGTACTGACTTAATTCGAAGTTTCCTACAGACTTAACTCGAAGTTCGTATTTTTTTCTAGTGCGAATGCCTCGCATCGATCCTCGGAACTCAACTTCGTTCGATAGAATACGCCTTTAAAGAGAATTTCCATAACAAAGTTAATTATAAAATTAGCAACAGTACGAAATTCAAAGGTGTTGCATAAAACAGTTAGGTTTTTAAGATGCTGCATCGAAGCTATCAAAACGAAACTCGCACTCGTAGTTTACACAGGATGAAAGAGCTTTATGAAAACTCTTTCCATCGGTCGAAATCAGCGCAGTACTTACAACTTGTTTTGGGGGAACTGCTCCGAGTTAATGAACTGGCTCAAAGTATGCGATATTTTCAAACTTCCTCATCAAACTTCCATTTAACGCCAAGTTTTTCACGCTCGAAAGAAATGTTGCGATGAAGAATATAAAATCTCGTGTACAGCGTACATGATCCACACTTTTGCATTCATTTGCAATAGAAATTGATAAAGTTTCATTTCTTAATGTCTATTTAGTATTCATAAATTATAAACGAATATTACTTTACAAAAAGATATACGATTTATTACTTTATCTTTCGCGTTGATTAAAAATTATCCTACGCGTAAGATATTATTAATATTCAACGTTGAACGAAATATAAAGTTTAAAATGAAAATTTGACAAATAAAAATTTGATAGTTGCTAATTAGTCCAGGAAAAATAAAAATACTTAATCTCTCGTAGCTGTACCGATAAAGTAAGTTTCAGTTTTTTACCGCGAATGGCCGGTTCGCGTTCTCTTGCTTGAAAAGTGACTGAGAGCTAACAAGCCTTTTCGAACTCATTAGCCTGCGCGACAGCAATGCTCTATAAAAAGAGTTTCGGAGTGCGACTGAAAGGATAAAGTTTCTTCTTTATCAGAATTTCTAACTGAAATTAGTTTCTCCGGCCACTTTGACAATCGACGACAATGGTTCTTTCCCCTTACCTATTCTTCAAAAGTATTATCCTCAACTCTCTCACTCTCTCTCTCTCTCTCTCTCTCTCTCTCTATCAATGGATGTTGATTAGGCGGACAAAGTTTCTTAAAGTATAAGTTTTAATAAGTCCAACATTTTAACCGCTTATTTTATATTGAGATACGATATCAACTTCATCGCCTAAATAATTTCGAAGGTGCGAAAATATTTCTAATTATATTAATTTTGCGCTACATTGAAGAAATTAAAGATTTGTCAGGATCTACTTCGTAACGTGGAATGAAAATAAAACTTATAGATTAACGTGCAGTAAAGCTTTGAATAATAAATTAAGTGCTTTATCTACGACTATCAAATTTGTATACAAATAATTTTTTATTTGAATTGATAAATATAAAGATCTTTATATTAATTTAATTCTATCGTAGCAAGTTAAAGGTATATATTATGTGCTTGAATTATATTAAATTCAATATAAGACCTATTATAGAAAATAAATTGTAAAAGAATACCGTTATAATATAAACGTAAATTTTTATTTAAAAATTATCGTGAGTAATATTTTTACGAAATGATAATTAAATAACAATTCGACTTAAAATGAAATGTTTTCTAATCGAATAATAGTTTAAATTTGAATTACAAATTGAATATTCCATACAGAGCAGTTAGTAAAGTCTGAAGTACAATAACGTTAAATATATGAAAATCATTCCCGTTTCATCTTTCATTTTCATCTATTCGAAAACTCGGAAACAGCGATGTTATAAATGGTAAATCGTATCATGTTCAGCGATAAAAATCATTTCTTCGTAAAGAATAAAAAATAACAAAGCATAAATTTTTACCACGAAACGTAACACGTATATTGATAATCGATTATTTTGATATGATGTATAATCGATAGTTTCTTCTAAAATATCTCTAAATTTATAATTTAAAATATTTCTATATTTCTAATTAGATTGCGATCTTATCTCACTGATTTAATGCAGCTAAAATTTAAAGTTATATCAAAGCGTACAAATAAAATATATAATATCGATACTGATATCGATGTTTTACTAAATACGTTTTACTACCAAAATAATGCATATAAAATTTTATTTACATTTTTAACAACACTTTAACGAATATTTCTTCGTAATGATTTAATGGTCCAAATTTTCGTAATCGTAATTCTTATACAACGACCCCCAAACAATAAAATAAAAATTTTATAATGAATAAGTATTGAAATTTTATGCTTTTTTGGCAGTAAAAATGAAAAACTTTTGAAGTATTTTTACGAAATGAATTGAAGTATCCGCATGAAACTATATAAAAGTACCGCAAACCAAATAATGTGGTAGGTAAGGTTTATAATACCCTTTAAATCCTCGGCATTAACAGCGGATGTTCCAAGCCGAGAGTTATACAATGATAACGAAGTAGTCTTAACCAATTAAATGGTAAAAGTATAAAGCACTCGAAGTAGACATAACATCATTGTATTAACTGTACGTTTCCTTCGAATTCGAGAAAGTCGGATCTCCATAGAAATGCTTATTTCTAGTATTAGATCATAATCTAATACGAACGTGTCGAATGTCTACAATAGTATTAAAGTATAAGAGTTCAAGTGCATGCGAGTAGCGAATAAAGTTCATAAAGTTGCCCATTCGACGACAAAAGTTTACGATGAACTTTACCGTTGAATCATATTGAATTTCATTGAGTTACTGTTTTCCCACAAGTTTGACAGAAACTGCACGACGGGCGTAAAGTTAACGGCGCGCGAGTTACTCACCTTAGCCTTACACACGCAATGACCAAAGTGCAACGGCTTCCTATTCGTTTCTATTATAAAAATGATAAAGTTCATCATAGAAAACCTCAAGAATTATTACTTATATTCGAACAAGTAAGACTCACGATTATTTATGATCGGTCGACTATTCATCAGTTCTCTAAATTTACCGTTTCTAAGTTTTGCGTGAAAAAATTTTAAATCTTTTATTAATATGTTAAAATTATAATAAGTTTAACTGCATATCAAAATTAATTTATTTGAATTACTATACAAAATATTTTCTTCTACGTAAATAATTTAATAAATTTGAAATATAAAATAAATGTCATAGAAATTTGATTACGTAGAAAATGGTTTGAATTTTTTTTTTTAAGCTATTAAATTCTTTTCGATATTTAAATTATATAATTCTTATGACATTATTAAGTATTATATTTGATAAATTTTTCAACTCAATCGATAAAATATAAGCTATGTATAATTCGATTGACAAAATTTGAAGCTATGTTTTTAATTTTAAGAAAATTATTGATATTTAACTAACTTAAAACATTAGAGAGCAGTTAAGTCCTTAAATGTTATTAATTTTAATCTGCTATAAGTTTTTATTTGAACGCTTTAAAATATCACTATAGAGGTTTAGATAAATCCGCAGTTTCAGAGTTCACGGAATTAAATTTAAATCATTAACCTTTTTTATTTTAGTAAGCTAAAATACTTTAGATTTTTATTAAAGATATTATTTTAATATATTTTATTTTATTTTAAGTCGCGTTTGCAATAAAAAAATAACTACACATAACAATTTAATTAATATCGTTCAATTTAATTAAAGTATGGAAAAAAATAATAACTTTGGTAAAAACTACTTTTTCTTAATGTTCAATTTCATCTTATCAGTATCATAGCGAAGAATAAACTAGGAAAATTTATTAGAGAATTCATTTATTCGATACTTCGTACTTGTATTTATAAATCTCATTCCAGCTCGAGCAACTCTCAACAAGAATAAATTGCAACGCGAATTTCGCCTGCGAGTATATCAACTGGACGAGAATCTAAGTATGGCGGTGAATCTGTCTACAGGCGCCTAAGCCAGAGATTAAGCAACATCGGTTCAATACGTGTGCAATGCGTACAATTATGTCTTTTGCGAAGATTTGCAACGCGCTAAGTCCAAAGCCGTTGCAGGACTGACACAACTCATTTTCCCCGGCAATCACGCGAAAATGTTCGCGATGGGTTATTCCCGGATTAAGTTTACCAATTTTCCGAGATTCGTCTTCCACGGGGAGAGAGAGAATCAATCGGTTGGTGATGATTACGTGCGAATGAGAAATACTTTATTCAGTCCTTATAAGTCTGAATTTAGTTTTAATGAATTTGGAATTTTTCAAATACCGCGTTCACTTTTTTTTCCCCGATAGATATGAAACTACATCGGGCGAAAAAACGTAAGCTTTTTCCGATATTTCATGCTTACTTTACGTATCAGCATTGTTCTCGGTAGAAGCACAAAGGAAGATGTTATTGTTGTTTCGTAAGCGTTACGTTGATATTTTTGTAATATTAAAACATTAAATCGGGATCGTTTTTTAAAAATAATATTTTAAAATTTATATAAAGAAATATAAAGTTGAATCGTCGATAAAAAATTGAAGACGAAAACATAAAATAAAAGAATTATTTTAATCTACAAACTGAATAAGCCGTTATTATTACAGTTGAAACTCTATTATATAGAGTATTTCATTTGAAATATTACATAAGCCACCTGACGTTGACTGTGGTCGATAAACGACGTAAGTATAATGGAGAAACAGTGTATCTTGACATTTTTTTTATTTCATTTTTCTTTTTCCTCGATGGCATTAGAATCGTTGGGACTCGATAAATCGAATCTTCAAGTTTCAGAAGAAAATTCGTTCATTCGGTAGTTGGTCTTCGTCTTTCTTCGTTTCACTTTTATTAATTATCTGCATTTTTCTTCTTTTAAAACTAATTATTCGCATTTTTTATTATTTTTGGTTGAAACGCAATTTAGAAATTCTTAATATTGCATATTTCTTGTAAAGCAATGAGTTTCTACTATTACTCTAGTTCCATTTAGTCTATTGGAAGATCTCTTTTTCGTAACACTGTCTTTCGTTTTCTCGAGTGCATTATTCTTCTTAAAACATCATTAATTTTAAAAGAGATTATTTAAAAAAAATTCAATAAGCGATGTATAGAAGATAAAGAAATTCATTTGTCATAGCCAGAATTTCAATTAAACGAGTAAACAAGAATAAAATAAATTGTTGAGAATTTATAAAATTTATAAAAAAATTAATTATTTTCGAAATGTTATACTTTAACGTATATCATCCTCGGATATTTTCCAAGTAATAATTAAACATCCGCAAAATACTGTCCTTCAACGAACGAGAACCATTCAAGATTTTCTTCCTCTCGGCAGTAGTTTCATCTCCGCTTCAAAGGAATAAAAGAAAAAATTCAATCACGGCAAAGCGTACAAAGAGAAATACCTTCGTAAAAAAAAAATCCGATTAAACAAATAAATAAACATAGTGAAAAATAGCAATCTCGCTGTTTAAAATGTTAATCTTCTTTTTGTTCGCGGTCAGGACGACTCGACACTTGCATGCGCATTAACTTTCGAACCGAGCATTCTTTTATTCAGCCATTTTCCTCACGCACATCCTTGCTCGAGCGAATTTCAAATTTAGCGCTAAATCTAGGATTAAAATGAGCTAACGTGCCGCCAAGCCCGACGGAGTGCGAGGATCGAGGCTTGACGAAATGTCTGTGCACATCCCCGCACGTGAGCGAGCGTAAGAGGATTTAGAAATAATTTTTGCGAGAAAAAGGAGAGACGCTCTGCATCCGGAGTGCGCTGGTAATAAAATTGTTGCTTGCGTACCGCGGATAAAAGACCGGCGTTGATCGTAGAGAAAGAACGAGAAAGCGTTATTTATGAAAATTAGCCGTGCCTTTCCTTTCTCCGCTCTTTCTTGGTCTATTAAATGTTAATTAACGCTCGAATTCGTGCAATTTTTTAAGAGCTTTCAGCGTTTTTTGTTATTCTAAAAGTGTGAAATATGCTGATTAACTTTGACACACTTCCATGAACTCAAATTGCCTTATAATAAACCAAAATTATTTCCTAATTGTCATTGTATAATTTTTACTCGATCTGGATATTCTATTCTATTTCGATTGTATCGCGTAATTATTTTCTATTATCCACTTAGCCCATTATCCATTTTAAGCAACGTACAAAAACCAATATTTTAGGAAAGCGGCTTTATTATTTTCTAAGTTATCCAATAATAGCATCCAAAGTAAAAAATAGTAGAAAGTCAAGCTCCAGCGGAAGTTGGAACCTTTATCGTCCATTCAATTTTACAAGCTCGTACAAAGCAAAATTATTAAAAATGACCTGTACGCGTTTATAAGTGCAGTTGTTTCGGACAACTTCATCGATCGAATTCGACCGTCGATCGGAGCTTCGAACGTCAGCGTAGCTACGGAAGCTAGTTTATATTTGAAAAACGCGCAAAGCCCATTCGCTCCAAACGAGAATCCAGTCCAGTCGCTTGCCATTCGGTGTTCGTTTCGAGTTTAGAAATTGCTTTCTCCAGCGAACTGTATACTCGTTCGAGGCCGTCCATCGTCTACCTATCTTCGAGCATTCGCACAATGCTCTAGACAAACTTTTAACGTGGCCACTACCCGGGATCGTTGCAGTTCGCGCAAGAAGAAGCTCGAGACGAAGAAGTGGAAGAAAAAGTATATAGATTCGTTTGGGTGGAGATCCTAGTCCCGAACGTGTACCTTCTATCCGCGAACTCGGGGGAGTACGTCGCGAAAATAAGAAGAGTCCACGCGATGCCGTCGGATGGAGGATGTCGTAAAGTGCCTTCGCCAAGTGCGACGTGTAACCGTGTATTACTGTATTGCGCTTGGCATTGCTCTGAGCGGAGGCAAAAAACTTTTGCCATCGGTTGGCCCCGAACTTTCGAAAAACGTATCGTCGCTCCTTCCATTCGATCAGACGCCGAGTGCTTTTCTTTTTAAATCGTAGTATGTTTTTTATACGTAAAAAACTTTTCGAGCATACATTGTAACTCCTCTAAAAACTATAAAGATTGCACTCCTTATTTCGGTGGCGTGACTGCGAAGTTTCAAGATGGATCCGAGAAGATGGCATTGATCATTCGATCCACCCATCGACGATTAAATCCAACTATGCCGCGTTGATCGCGTACGAAGATCTCTAACCGCATCCTCGCTCCTAAAGCGAAGCTAATCCACCGCGGTCGTAACCGATCTATAAACTACGCTGGCAAGCTGAAAAATTGGATCGCCTTCGTAAATAAAGTTAATTGCGCGAGGTTTCGATATCCCTTCTGTTTGCATCGGAGGATATAAAAGTCCGTTTCCTCGTGGCGAAAAGCGAACGATGTAAATGTCGTATATTTTAATGAAATCCTTCGCCCCGATCGAACCTGTCTATCCGATCGATACGTGAGCCTTGAGCCTTCCTTCGTCTTAGCAAACGCGAGAAGCTCCGAGGGAAGGTTCGCTTTTGTTCGTCGCGGGTTGGAATAAAGAAAAATGCGAAGCCCGAGCGGATGGATGAGATGAGGCACTTTGCGAACCCTAGTCTCGTGAAAACTTATGTATGGATGGGTGTACTCACGTCCTGAACGGAAAGAATCTGCGTGGGTTGGTGCACGGCCTGACTGCTGGAGTGCGGCCGTTGGTGAAGCGATTCGGCCGTGTCCTCCCGAGAACAGACGCCCCTGTACCAAGGCAAGCTGCTGGCCGAGCTGCTGCGCCTGTTCCTGTACTTTCGCCATACGTGCCTGGAATACATGGAATGCCCGAAGTCTTCGCATGAATTTCTCAACTTTTTCATTTGTGCTTTATTATATCGGGGGCTATTTCGTATACTAATTGGACGGCGACGTTCGTACACGTAGTGCTTAGAAATTTAGCTCGCTGTAATATCGCGTTTAATGGAAATAAACAAAACGATCTTTATTTATATCAACGCGGCAATTGTCAACGTGGTTTATTTCCGTTATCGGGAAAACGATATTTTACGTGCGCTGTAAGGTATTAAATTAATACGATTGAATTTTTCTTTTATTTATCGCATCTATTTGCGCTAACTTTAAAAGCATCGTAAAATTATTAACTGACATTTACAACGGAGATGCTAAAATGATAAGTAAAAAATTTATCGCGTAACTTTTAAATATTTTTCATAAATTTTCCTATATATATACTACGTTGGAATATTACAAATTTTTTATTAACTTTATACGTAATCGAATTATACTATAAAACAATGTTGAACATTTAACGAATGAAAACCAAACGATGCTGTATCGTATATATGCAGTCTACCCAATATAAATTGTTTAAAATTCTTACCGACGTATTTTCCTTAAATTCCGTTATCGGTTAAAAAATTATCCTTGTAACGATCGAGCGTTATCGTATTTTTAAACGTGCGTATATTTTCTTACACCGATTGTATTTACTACGTGCAATTAAGTACCTCGCCAAGATTTTAAAAAACAAAAATTAGATACAAGATTCGAATATTTTTAATTTTAATACCGAAAATTTTATATTTTAACGGGTCTGTCTTTAAAATATTTTACGCGGATCGTCGAGTATCCCGTCGAATTTACTTGACGCTTACGCAGTTTGGCGTACTTCGCTCATCTGACTAAAAGGTCACTTTTCACTTGGTTCGTTTCATCACAACTAACTCATCCCGAACACGATAACTTGTCGTTTCGTATTATCCATCGAACGAGTAAAAATTCTTGCGGTACGAGCACATGGGAATACGCGTCGTATGCGTACTTATACGGAAAAATAAAAACAACGTGAGCTGGTTGCTGTTTTACCGATGAATTTTACAGAGCCGGTTTTTCATTCGCATTCGCTTCAGCCCTTTGTTTTTTTAGATGATCGAGTGCGAGAGAAAACACGGGGAAAAACAGAAGTTTAATATAAAATGACATGCTTGAAACCGAGCAAAAAATAGAATGGGAAATTTATTTCGAAACGAGTAACGATTTCACGTTCCGCAAAGAATAAAGTAAAATAAATTCTAATAAATTATTCTTTCTAATATTATTTATTTTATTAAATATTAAGCTATCTTCGTTATTTAAAATTTAAAATCATTTTTTTATATTTACGTGAATTTTCTACGCGTAAACAAGATTATTTATATTCGCTTGAATGATTTATATCATAAATAATATGAATTTTTGAATTTCTTAAAAGATAGGGATGTTGAAGAAGGTACAAACGCCCTTACCTGATGCCAAATGCTATCCCCAAGGCGACGATCAGAGGCAGAAGTGTAGAGATACAGGCCAAAAAGACAGTTTCCATATCTGAGAAAGCCGCAAGTATACCTATAAGTAAAAGAAGATGCTTACTTATTCGAGTGGAAATGCCTTTGAGAGATCAAACTATCTTGAGAATATCTTTATGCTTTGATACTTGCTTTATGATCTCACTTCGAAATTTTGAATTCAAATTTCAATTATAGTTCAAATACATATCAATTTACTAGACATTTCGATGGCCTTTAAAATTCAAAACCTTGTTATAAGAAAATTTTCAAAACATTTATTTAGCATCATAAAAATATCTAAGTTGAATAAAAATTTTCAATGTTTCTCAAGAGTATGCTTAACGTTAAACATAAAATTTATATTTTTAGTGTATCAAAACATCTAACAATTTATATTTATCAATTTAATCATTATTCTTGAAACGATGTTTTAAAAATAACTTTTTCGATTAAATACTAAACGAAAACTCCTCATTATTCTTCGATTATAAACCATTGTTCAACGATACTTAAATTGATTATAGTTTTCCATTTCGCAATTTTTATACAAATTGAAAAATTTAATACAAATATATCAATATTCTATAAATGTTTATTGTGTAACGTATTTAGTAGAATTCGTTCAAAACATTTTTTAATAAATTAGAGCATCGAATGAGTAACTTTTTTTTTAATAATTTTATTTTGAATTTTGAAATAAACTAATTATATTTATCAAGATACATTCAATATTTAGTTAAAATAAAATTAAAAATATTTTTCTAGGTTGATAAAAAAAAACCTCTGACTATAAAAGAATGTGAACTTTAATTATAAAAAAAATTTTATACTTAAGTGTTCAAATATAATTCAAACAAATAAATCTTTCGATAATTCTTTAAGAGATTCGAATAAGGTATAATTATTCTAATAAATTATATAAGACATTTTACAACGTAGATAATATTATTTGAATATAATTTACAAATATATTTTCTATGTTTAGTTTGCCGAATTTGGAAAATACTTTCAACATGTTCTTCTTCTACATCCGTTTTTAACCGATAGTTTTATTTCTAATTTGAAGAAACGAATATATTCGAAAATCTAATTGTGAAATAATTTTGATTCCCGAATAAAAAATGAAAATAAATAAGAATCCAACAGCATAATAATTACTGTCCAATTCAATTTGAATCCCAACCAAGCAAATATTCATCTTTAAGAAAGTAAAATAAGCATAGACGTCGCCTCGCTAAAAGATGTCAAGTCTGTTTTTTCTCGCCAAGCACCAACATTAGGGAAAAGTGCGAAGCTTCCTGTTCCGTCGCACTGAATACGTCGCAAATAGCATATGCTCGAAGAAGCGCGACTTTCGCGGGAAACTCAAGCAGCATAAACCCGCATCGAGTGAGACGTCTTCCCTCTTTCTCGCTCTCCTTCTCCTTACCCTCCACTTTCAGCTACAGAATTACCACTCGGACTCTTTAGGTCCCAATTTGTAACAACTTTCCCTGCGGGTCTCAAAATCCGAAAGCTAACTAATAAAGCTAACATGCGATGGGAAGCGTGAACGCAGCTGACGCCTCGTATTTAGCTACTGTATTTAACGTTTGAAGGTGAAATTCAATTTAAAAAAGCTAATTGAAATTCAAAGCTCTATTTATGTGGGTTATATTCCATATTTCTCTTATATATACTTATATAAATACTTCGGTCTATCGTAAGAATTTATTTTGTTTAAAATTAATAACTTTGCATTTTCATCGGCTGTATTTTATTTGTTATACAATAAATACAACAAAAGAAAGTAAATATCTAAATTTTTTAAAAGATACTAAAACCTTATTTACATGTTTAATTTTACTTTAATTTTTAGTGTACGTGATAAAAATATAATGAATAAAAAATAAAGTAATAATTAAAATTAAAGATTGTGAATATACGTAACGAAAATATTTATTCGTTTGACATTGCTTCGATTTTATTAATTTTTATATAAATCCTTGTATAATCTTAAAGATGAATTTGAATAACTAGATAACTACGTTAAGTACGTAAGGTTTTAAATTAAACGAAAGAAGTATAAAAATTTGAATATTTTAAAAAAATGTTTAATCCTTAATGTAACTCTAAAAAAAATTAAGATACGATTTGTTTATTTACTTTAGAAAGCACTGCAAAAAATGGAACAACGATGACCTAGAAAAATCACAACAACAAAAGCTTACTTTGTTATTCTAGTCACTACAGTAGCATGTAGCAAGTATGAAAGGTTACGTGGAATACCTTTGTAGACGAAGTGCAACTGACAGTTTAGATCGCATCTACTTAGAAAGGCGTTGAAGCAAATATCCGACGACACGATGGAAGTGCAGATGAAAAGACACGGCGAAGACGAGAAGTCGATCTAAGTGATCGACGAGGCCATTTGATTAAACGTTTTGGCTAAAGTTTACGGGTAGCTTATCCTATCATCGAATGTAAGAAACAAACTTAAAATATGAATTCGATAAATTAGCTTATTTTACGAGGATTTCTCTAGAAATAATGAGAAAATAAATAATGATTAATCGGTAGATAAATGTAATGATCGAAACGATTTTTAATCGTATGATTCTGTCATAAATATTGCTAGATCTAAAAGCATAAGATACGTTGACACTATTCGTTATCTCTACGAAACGAAAAAGTAATTTAAAACTTTAACTAGCTTTTCAAACTAACAACTTAATATTCAAACTCTTAAATACTTTTACTACTACATTGTTTTATCTATTCAAAAAAAAAGACAAATATATCGATGGAACTATACTGAATTTTTTAATAAAATATATTAATTTTAAAATAAAGTAATTTTTGATAAATTTAATGTATGAATTTAAAATTATATCGTTTATTATCTTTATAATAAATTGTGAAATACAGAATTAAGAAACTGCTTATGTCTGACAAATAACTGATTAATACCACTTAACTCATTGAAATTCTTTTATGGTATTTAAAATATTTTGCTCTAATCGATAATCGATGAGGATTCAATGTAAATTATCTTGCATTCAAATTACATATATTGTAGGCAAATTAATTTTTTCCGTATACATAAAAAAAGAATCTTCTCTTGATATAGATACGCACAAAAAGCCATAGCCTTTTCTATGTTGGTAGACGACAAAAAGAAGATACTTATGGATTATATTACAGAATATATATATATATATCGAAGTGACCGAGATGAAGACAATCGTATTTCTCAGTGCAACTACCGTTTTAAATTTTTAAAAAAATCCGAGGAAATTTCGAGGACTGATATTATCCCAACAATTGCCTATTTTTTCCTTCTATATTCATATTCATGGAACATCAGTACACCATTCAAATATCGAATACCGAAGAAAATTTCCCTTTATATTCTCACAGATATCGGAGATACCTTACCGCATGTGTTGGATGTAACGGTCAACGACATTTTGGTGAAGCTGTGACAAAGCACGAATATCGTTCTTGTTCTCTATATCTACCAAGTTTGCATCACATGAAGCTTCTGCTATCGCTTATTTCACTTTTCTACTCACTCCCATTATCGATCACGTAGTTACACCAAAACCTCATTTATGCGGTTATCAATGGATGTTTCATCACTGAACATAAGCCATTGGAGAAACTATATCGTTCTCAAATATTTCAATTTAAAAATTATCGAATATCACTCGATTATTATTCAATTATAAATATTTAGTTTATTAAATTTTTAACGTTATTTTTTAATTTAATTTTTATATAATTAATTTTACTTAGCTTTATCTGTAAACATTTTGTAAATAGATACGTTAAAAATATTTTGAAATTAACGTCAATTTACAAGTAATGCATAAAAACGTTTAGTTTATTATAATATATTTAAAAATCAGTGATAGAGAAATAAATATTTACAATATTATATATTTCATCGAAAGTATTTTGAACTATAAATACTCTTTAGAGTAAATTACAAACAAATTGATACTATTCTAAATTTGAATACCGAGCTTTTCTATCCAATAAGTGTTGAATCTGTAGCAAATATCTGACACTGAAATCGTCGTATCGTTCAAGTTTAAAATACATGCGTCATGAACTCCAACATTGGAATTTGCAGAGCTAGAAAGGGTAGACAGGGATTACACGATGTGGTAACCGTCGAAGTCTAAAAGCTAACTTCCGCACTAACGCAACGAAGAGAGCTAAACCTTTCGACCGTTCGTAAGATAAAGTACATAGAGAATGTGTATATATTCCCTCGAAAACTTTAGCCGAAACATTTACGAGTTTTCTGCTGGTTTTCCACCTTTGAGAAACACTCTGTTTGACGTGAAGTAAATTAATAAAAGAGAAAGTATACGTATAAGTAATTGAAGATTCGTTTTATTTCGATGAACACAATAACTTATCGAATAAAAATAATCATTAAGTATTTTTTTAAATATTTTATTTCTGTAGCTATAAGTATTATTTACAAAGTCAACGATTTCACTGTGCTTCTAAAAGAATATTTTATTGTAAAATTTTAAAATACAATCAAATAATTGATATAAACTCGTACCTAATTTTTATGATCTAAATAATCATATTTTCAGGAATTTTTTCACGAAATGAAAACTTATTTATTATTATATATTTATAATCGATGAATACTAAGTTTTGAAAAGAATAATAAATTTTCATAAAAAAATCTTATTCTTCGATTTGGTATTCCTACAATAAACACTCGCACAGCTTTAAAATGAAAGTTTTCTCAATCAATATTATTAAAAAAAAGCAGCGAAGAAAGCGTCTACTTAAAAAAACCAACCAGTCAAAGATCTAAATAAGTATTGAAAATAATAAAAAGAACAAAGAGTTTCAAGAAAAAGACGCTTCCTTTCGAAGCCGAATCGACGGATCGTCTCAAAGATGACGCGACAGTATAAAAGAAGTCACTCGAGTAAGAAAAGGGCACTGGTGTACGTGTCGCTCAGCCAAGAAGAAAGAAAGAAAAAAGTGCTCACGAATGAGTCGCCTAAGATGACGAATGACGCAATGTCGAAGTAGCTTTGGAGATGGAGGTAAAAATGAAAAAAGTACGTTTATTGAAAGGCAAGCCGCGTACAGGTGATAAAGAATAAAGAGAATTATAGGAATATAGTCGTCGAAAAGAATGTCGGAAAGTCTTTCCGCAGACAGATTCGAAATAAGAGCAGGGATTGCATAGATTTATGAAAGATCGGTTACGAATAAAACATTGAAAAAGAAACTTGTTCGGATTGAAATTGTGATATAAAAGATTTATAAAAAGAAAAAAACGAGAACTCAATTTTGGTGAAGCGAATCTTTGCTGTTGCTATAAGTTTTGTTCCATTTGGATTGTAAAAACTTTAATCTTCAACAAATTTCAATTAAATTCGATGTAAAATTCAAGTACTAATCTTTAGCATATTATTTTTAGTCATCATTAAATTTGAAAATTGCTGGTGGTTTTAATAATATTATTACTTTTTCTTTCTTATTACAATAGAATGATTCGATTAATTAAACATTATCGTATTATACACATTTCTATGTTAACTCGTCGTAAATTATTGATTCGTTAAATATTTATCGAATTAACGAATACGTATTTCTAAATTTTTGTTTCGAAAATTTTACAATAATTGTATTTTTGATTATCATTGAATGATCGTTTAAATATATATCGATACTATACCATTTTTAAAATTAAAATTTAAACTTAATATTTAATGATTCTCTTAATTATCTTTACTATTTTATATATTACTGAGAATATGAAAACTATTAAATAAGAAGATATTGAATAACGATACGTTTAAAAATTATACAATTTAAATAATTTATATTCCAATTTAGAATACATGAATGTAAACTAAGCGCCAATCGAAAACAAACGAATAGTTTATATTAATATGCGGCGTGTCTCGTAACAACAAAATAAGAACATTAGAGGTTAAAAAGTCATTCTTAAACATTAAATATAATGTTTATAAAATTGCTTAAAATAAATAATTAAAGTTATTATACAAGATTACATTTATTTGAAGAATATAAAAGTATCATGAATTGGTATGATATAAATTCCGAGATTGAATCGAATGAAAAAAAAGTTCATTGGACGGAACATAATGTATATTATTTAGTGCTGCTGTATCAACAGCATCCTTGCTTATGGAAGAAAGACAATCCTTTGTATCTCAATTACTATGCAAGACGCTTAGCTTATCAAACAATTTACGAGGAAGTTCCTATATTAAATACAACTATCGTCGAAGTTATAATGAAGCTTCGGGAAGTAAGGAAAACTTATGTGGATGAACTGCAAAAGATTGTTGAAGCCGAAACATTTGGTTTATCGTACAAATCTCAATATAGTTGGTTCGATAAATTAAATGATTTTCTATGTACTTATCTACACTTCGATGAAATTGAAATTATTGAAGTTTGTTATATAAAATTTAATATAATTAATAACTAATTATAGTAAAATTAAACTTATAAATGAAGAGAAAATTGAATACCAAAATAAGTTTCTCTAGTCGTGTGATACATCAAATATTATGATTACTTATTTATTCGTTCATTTTTATTCTAAATAAAAGGTTTTTTCTTCATTTATATTTTTATTTTAAGTAAAATATTTTTTTATATTTATACTAAGAAAAAATTCTTTAGAAATAAAATACAAGTATATTTTAAATTATAAAAGTATACGTGAGTACATTTTTAAAAACTAATATTCGTTATTAATTTTACTTATAATTTAGATAAAAAGTATTTGTTAAATAGTTTCTAATAATATTTTTTAATATAGCATTATACAATTAAAATAGTTTTTCGAATAAATATTTGTAATATATTTCATAATTAGCATTGAAAAAATAATGGAATTCTTAAAATTTGAATGAAATATATCAAAATGTTAATTATTTCAACAATTTGAAACTTTGTCCATAAAATTAACCTACAAAATTTTATTCATGAACAATCGCGAACGAACCAACGAATATTTTTTTACGAAATTCCAAACATAATTTTCAAAACAAAAAGTAAAATATAAAATGTTTAGTCTTCGTTAAAGGAAGACTACTACCGACAAATTTACTATGAAGAAAACGAGCCGAGAAACCTCACTCTAGATACGCTAAGTAGTAAGATTTTCGAATCCAGTGATACATCCAGACCCAGTTCAAGCTTATCTACGAAGTTAGTTAAAACTCTTCGAAGGCCACACCTCGACGTCGACGATAATGCAAGCGTAACCCAAATAGGAAAAGACTTGTATACATCGACGCAAAACTTCTCGGAAAATTCCTTGAGCAACTTACATTCAGACCTAAAAATACAATTGACGCCGCGGGGAACGAAGTCGGATGCAGAACCAGACGACGTCACTGTTTCTCCCAACGAGTCGATTCAGGTAAGGTGTATGGAAATTGGAAGATTGAATCGCGACAAATGCGCAAGCGCGTTCGGCTTTTCCATCTTCGGGGAATTGGAACGTAGAAATGCCTTGGCGGTTTTCCGAGACGCTGATGGTGGCGACTTTTACGTTGGTCGCTCGATGTTAGATATTTTTATTTCGAACGCAGTGCATTGAATCGCGATGTGGGTTCGCGTTATTATTAGTTTGAAAGATTTTATTTTAGCGTTTTATTATATCGCTTTAATGCACGAAAGAATAGAAGGTTTACGTTTGCTTTAATAATTGACTTTGACATGAATATTCAAATATTCGACTGACGTGTTTGAACGAAAATACTCCTTATTTGTACAAACGTTAATAATTAGAAGGATTTCGCGGTGGGTTTAAATTAAATGTAATTAAATGAGAGTTAGGTCTCAACTCGTAAGCACAACTTCAACTGAACGGATTAAAAAATCAGGGGTACTATATCGTTTGAAGCGACTCCACCAAGAATGACAAACGTGACTCATGACACATCTGAAAAGTATAACCTTGGAGGGCTCTTATGCGACATACTGGATGAAGAGATATAATATCAGACTCTTGACTGACCTATATAAAGAGAACTATTCTCGAATATATAAACTCAAATTTTATTGAACGCAAAGGATTTTATTAAGTTTTTATTGTACAACTTCTACGTGTGTCTTTTAAATTAATACTTTCATCGATTTATATATATATATATATAAATTTAATTATTTTTAATAATATTTTTAATATTAAAAAAACACTTATTCGCATAACACGAAAATAAACAGAAATTTCTAAGATATAGTATAGTATTTCTAAGTAGGTCAACAAATATCACATTGATAATATCGTTTATAACTACATTTTTAAGATTACTTTTTTTGCTTCTAAATAAAAAAAAATATTTTAAATGTACATTTAATTAATCTTTAAATTTAAATTACAAATGAATTTATTTCAGAAACTATAAAAATATAAAGTTTCTAATAACTTTTAAAATAAATTCACGCTTCGTGTAAGATTTTAATCTTTTTAAGAATTGGAATAGTTTTGTTTAAAAAAAATTTTATAAAATTGACGTCAAAGATATTTTTAATATATTCATAAAACTTATTCTTTTCGCATAGTAACCTTTAAGAAATTGATATTTTGTGATATCCATCGGGTTAAAAATAGTATTTTCAACTACATGTAAGTGATAACTTATTCGGCTATTTCGCGTAATATTATTAATATATTCTATTTACGTCACCTACACAGCAATTTTCTACCATTGCTTTTACATTTTAAGTGATTTAGATCGTATAAAACTAAAAAATGAAATTTATGAATTATAATTTAAATCATTAATTTTTTTTCTAAATATTTCCAGTTGATAAAATATAATCTATGATTATTTTCAAAAATATGAAAATAAATATATGTACATAAAAATTAAAAAATTACAAATGCTATTCTAATTCTAAAACCTTTTTGAAATAAATTCCAACTTACTACTATAAAATTATGTTTCTTTCATTATCTTAAACTCGATAATAACGAAAAAGTAAAACTTAAACTACTCCAACAAAATTTTTATATTTTATAATAAAATCGACCAAATCATATATTAAATAGTCAATTAGAATAAATGAGGGATCGATGGAGACGATTTCAATGCAGTCCTGGGCGACGGCACGAATATCCTGTGACCAATTTGATCTGTTCGGAAGCAACGTCGCCTGTCGGTTGAAACAGATGAAGCCCGATGCTGCAACTACAGCTCAAATGGAAATTCAAAGGGTCCTGACGACCGTCGCACGCGACACAGAATCAAATGTAATCCTAAGTTTCGTTCGCTTCAAACTCTATCTTTATTACATTTTAGCGTCTTGTCGCTTCTTCAAATTAAATTTCCTTATTAATCAATTCTTTAATTTTTATCGCATGAATTTTTTTTTCATGAATATATAATAAGATTCGTAAAACCAGTTCTTTTTGACTATATTGAATCAAATTAAATCGATGCAGTACCGATTATATTCTGAAAAGCTCGAATTCGTTTTACTGAAACATAGTAAAAAGATTTTTTAATTAGCAAAAAATTTACGTTAAGCTTTATGAATATATAACAAAATAATTTTCAATAAAATAAGTCGATTTAAAATTCTATTAAACATTCTATTAAAAACTTAATTTATATTAATATTTCAAAATATCTCGAGGACAATTTAACATACATTTCTTTTTACGTTCTATTTAAATCCGTAATTTACTTTAAAATAAAAAGAGGGAAAATATTGTATTTATGTTTTGAAATTATTTATGTTCACATAAGTTTTAGAAATAAATGTCTTTTATATTTTTTATAAAAATTTCATTCATCTAAGTGAGTTTTAACATTTTTTAAATACTCTCATCTTTTTAATATACTCTCTTTTCTATAGAAAAAAAGATGGTTTTAATGAATAATATTTTTGGTGCAGAGTATTTTATATGCTAAATGACTTTAAATATTCTACCCTTTTTGAATACAAAATTTCTATCAACTAAAGTTTCATTCAATTTGTGCTGTGAATTCTTTTTAATTACGTATAAGTATTTAGATATCTTTAATACATTAATATATTTTATCTCTAAAATCATTATTCATTTAGTAGCAATGACGTATACGATATATATTAGCAATTTATTTAAGTAATTAAAATTGAATATTAACAAGAAAAATAATATAAAATGTGTGTGTTGAAGATACATGTATTAGATAAAACTGAATAGCACCTATAAAATAATAAAATAATTTTACTTTTAAGTAAATTTTAAAAACTATTTATAAGAGTATCTTGCAAAAAAAATCTTTACAACCAACATTCATTTTGTTTAATTTGTATACTGTAAAAATAAATTATGTGTTATCCTATTAACAACGAGTATTCAAAAAAATGCATATATAATTAAATTTATAATAATATTTATAATTTAATTTAGATGTTCCTACCTTCAAATTCTAATGCTTCCGATGAAGAAAGCGATGATAGTACTTATAATGTAATTCCGATATTTCCTTATTCTGAAGAAAGAAATTGGAGTCAACAATTATTCTCTGAAGATTTTGTAACGTAACGAACGATTATAATTTTAAAACGTATTTTTATATACTATTGTTTGTAAATAGTCTTTAGAAGTTTTATAGAGTAATATTATGTTTGTAGCACTTTTTTTAATAGTGGAAATAAATTTATTTTATTATACTTGCAAGCTCAATTATTTTAAATAATAAACGAAGCAACGTTACACTCGATTCTTCGCGAATGGATATCGTCCTGTTTAGAACGTGGTACATGTGTTCGACCTTAGATCTCTCGTACTTATAAAATAACGAAAACAGCGATAAACAATTGAATAATTTGAAGCAAGATGTTTTTATTATGAAGGTTTTAAAAACGTATGTATTATTAAAATCTTGCAAGCGACGCGAGGCTACAGTTTTTGCACAGATGACCTCGTAAACACGGGCACGTGAAATCACCTTCCAGTGGAGGCAAGCAAAGGGAAACAGGTAACGACTGTTGTAAAATGGCCGAGAGATCCGTAGTGCCGTAATGGTGCTTTAGTGTCGGACGTCCCGCGGTCATCACTGTCCACTGACCGTAAATATCGGGAGATTTGCGAGCACTCGAATCTGTCTCTCCACGCCTCGGAATTTTGGACTTCCCGTTGGAATCTTCGTGCGTTCACGTAACCTTTTTACGGTTGCGAATCTATCGTACGTACGAGGTCGGAGGAGGATGTCTAGGAGTCTCGACAACTTGAACTATTTAACCGCGTTTACCGATGCGTGACTGGATTTTAATACTTGGATTTTTCAAAATTCTGATAGAGTGACTCGATCTCGAAAATGTCAAAAACGATTTTCAACGTTATCGAATTGAGTAAATTCGTATTTTAAGTTAAATAGTTATTTCGAAAGTTATTTCTTGGTAAATGTATTATATTACGAAAGAAACGAGATTAGCTATTTTTGTATTATATTTTGAATAAACCATTATTCGATATAATTATATTTATCACCGCTTGCTTTATGTTTCACGAAAAAATTAAAAATTAAAAGCGAAAAATATGATATACTGGTACGACCGGAATACGAATGCAAAACGTTCCTTTTATATACCTAAAATTGTTGATTAAATTAACATTCGTACGTACGTACTATCGTCAAAGTCGGAGCACTCGTATAACGTAGAGTTAAAATAAATTAATCTTCCAAACCTGGTTTTATTTATTAAATAAAAGAAATCTTCGAAGCTGAGAGAAAATTAAAGTAGATTTCGCTTTCGGTAGAACATAAAAAGAGACGTGCGCAGTTTACGGATGTAGAAAAAGCTCCGATAACGCGCGCAGTCCAGTAGATACCGAGAATCCCAGATATATAAACATACAGGTAGTACAGTTCGAGGCGTGATTTTCACTATAGCTTTTGAAAAAGAGCTTTCCCATCTCGTCGGTGGTGGCGACGTTAGCGATGCGACCGATAAGGTCGACTTTTGAAAATCGCCGATAAGGCTGATGGAAAAGTCACGTGAAATGACGCGCAGGGTCGCACTTTCACGGATGCTATCGACGAAAATGGAACGATGTTCTCTCTTTCTCTCTCTCTTGCTCTCCCTCATCGTTCTTCTCCTGTTACTTCCTACCCTCATTCTCGTATTTATTTGAGGTAAGGGCTGCGAAAGACGTCGTCCAACGTAAGTATCCTCGAAATGTTTATGGATACGAGCTGTTTACGCGAAATTTATTCACAGATATTGCCTTGTTGCAGCCAAACGAAAATCACAATTAGATGCAATAAATTCGATTAATGTCGTACGATAACATACGAAAGAAGAATCATAAGTCAGTTATTGCCGAATTTTTAGGCCATATCAGCTCTTGATAAATGATTATATCTGTTAGTGGAATAAAAGGAAATAATTTTATCTTGACTGACTTAACTCAGTTTCGTTAGACTTAGAGGATATTTCGAAATTACAGATAATATTCTGAAAGTACAATCGACACTAATAAAAAAAAAATATATATATATATTTATTTAATGATTTTAATACAGTATATTATATTATATTTTATATATTTTCAAGAGATGAATATCTTTTAATCTAACTAATTTATTTTTTCGTTATAAATATGTATTGACGTTTCCTAAATATATCCGTTAAAAATTTACACTTATTGATTAACAAATGGAAATAAATATTTCAAAACTCTTTTTTTAATTTAAAAATAATAATAATACTTTTTATGGAACTATTTATATTAAATTATCTTAAAAAATTTCTTAAAAAATTTGTTCTGCTTAAAATATTTTTAACCCCTGAAACCTTTCTCATAATATTATTTCATTATTAGAATAATTAGAATAATAATTTTCTCTAGTTTGTTGTTTTAATAAAAATCTTCGTTATCGGATATGAAATAAATTATTGATGAAATTGAAGTTCAATTTATAATTTAATAGACTAAAAGTTTAACTGTATTCAGTTGTACCTAGGAAAATATTTCTCATATCGACCCAATTTGAACATTTAGTATGCCAACAAAGTTACCGATGTCCAGTTCGATTAAACGTCGGTTCATAAGTTAGAGAAAAATTATATTAAGGTATCAAAAACATCAAAATTTTTAACAAATATCAAAATTTTAATAGACATTAATTGAGAAAGTAGATAATTACTTATGTAAAAACTTAAACCATATACATGTACTAAATAAATAAATGAGTTTAATTATGAGTAACGAAAATTATAATTTCTATTCTATTTTCTTATAAAATTGAATAATATCTATTATTTTATATTAAAAAAGTATTAAAAATTAATTTATAGTATAAATATACTCATTTTTTAAAGATGACTAATTTCCTCTTTGTTTACAAAGCTTCCTAGATTTGTTTCCCTTACTGTAGAAGATAAAATAGAGGGTAAAAGAATTGTATTCGAAATCGCTTGACTTTTATCTGTATCATTCGTTTCAATTAACCGAATAGAAAGAAGACCTTATCTCTCTTTTTCTTTTTTCCTCTTTATCTTTCTCTCTCGCTCTCGTGCTTGCTCTATCTTTATGTATATATCTAACTATCCCTCAATTTATCTGTACATTTTGTAGTCAAGTTTAGATCGAATTTTTATTTCCGAACGAAAAAAAAAATTGAACGACTAAGTTTGAAAAGTCATCGCGTTTCACTTAATGGGATATGTAAGCTTCATTAATACAAGAGAACAATGTCGACGTGTAATCTCAGCACTCTTGATAAAATTTCGTCGATTTTATCATTTTATTCGTATTTTAGACGAATGAAACTAATTCTAACTAATTTCATAAATTTTTAATTTAATTAATTCTTGTGGCTGTACTCGACATAAAATTATATAAATTATCAAAATCAATAGTATCCTTCATCAAATCTTGTATAAAGCAAAAATAGAGGAAAGAGATAAAAGAAAGATTATTAATCTTTAAATTACTTGAAAGCATAATTACTTGAAACTAGAGCTATACAAATATTGATCGATGTACTATAAATTAAGTGTCATATAAAAGAAAAGCGTATGAATAATAAAGATACGAAAGTGTAATATGAAATATAATAAATAAACCGTTTACAAAATAAATAAATACTATTGAACTTTCGATTTACTATTTACTATTGTATTTTATTTTTACTAAAAAAAAACTTAGAAAACTCATTTTATACTAATTTTATACTTTAACGTGAAAATGTTCATTCGCGTTTTATGTTTAAAACAGTAATTATTTCGGCAACAAAGTTATATCGCATCAAACACTTGCAATATGCATTTCGTTTTTGTATGTCAGTACTTGTTTCAAAGGTTAATAATACATCATATGATGTATTTGTTTTTATGAAAGGTGATTTTTCAAAATCCAACGAAAAGTTTAGATTAAATAAACTTTAAATAACTTATAAATAAGAAAATGTATTTAAATATTATTTTATTGAGAAATAGCGATGAATCATAATAAAACATTATGTTTGTAGAAAATACATATAAAACTTACTAAAAAAGTTTTATACGTAGATTACAAATGTACTTAATGATGTTATAAAGACTCTAATAAAAATAATTTATAAATAGTTTTTAAATAATAGATCGTTATAATTATATTACTATAACAAAAATAATAAAAAAAAAGTATAAAAAAAATTTACTTTAGAATTGTGTATTTTTATGTGGAGAAAAAACTATTAAAATCATGGTAATTAAGTTACCCAGTTTACGACGAAAAGACTACGTAACTAGAATAAAAAATGGAAGAATTGTTGAAACTATTGAAAAATGAAAAAAAATTATTTTAAAAGAATATGACGATAATAAGAAAAATATTATATTATAAATACATATATTCTAAACATCTAAGATACAAGCAATCAAAATTGAAAGAATACATAAATTGCAAGGATAATAACAATAATAATAATAACAATAATAATAATAATGTTAATAATGATACAAATAATCAAATTTCATTTACAATTAAGCAATATGAAAATAGAGCTATTAAAGTCAGAAAAAGACGCCTTTACTTTTCTACATTTTATTCTTCCATTTTCAACGAATTTCTTTCAAAATTCCAATTTAATATTCGTATTGTAAAAAAAAATTCAACAAAATATTCCAAAAAGTTTGATTGACTTTCCAACAAGAGAAATTATACACATATATGACTTCGTAAGCTTTTATTTCAGAAACAAAAAAAAGAGAATGAGTGTTACAACCGAAATGCAATTTGAAACGGATTCTTTAAAATTAAAAAGATAACTGTAACTACCGTACAAAGTTCATTTTCTTCTTCAGCTATTTATAAATTATATATTTAATTATTTATGGAAGGTATCCTGCAATATTAATAAATTTTTGAACAACGTTAATTATTTTTATGATAAAATAATAATGTACGTATTGCAGTCTCAATCTGCAATTTTGAAATATTTTTCTATAATAATATTTACATATTATAGTATACAAATGTGTATAATCAAATATTATCATAGAAATTTGATATACTTTGAGATTAAAAACTTAACTTGTAGTTACTGATTATAATAATTACTGAACAATACTCAAATAAACTTTACTTTTAAACGACAAATATCATGTTCTAAAGGATTTTTTGTATAAGTTTTAATTATTTGTTAAATATTATTAATAAAATATTTCAATTCGTTTTATTTTTTTCTGTTCTTAATTTAGCAAAGTTATTTTTTAAACTAATTCATAATTTATAAAATAAAAATATAACATTATATATTTATATATTAATCAAACTATATTTATTATTAATATATCGTTTTTAAATTATTTTAGTAAATCAAATAATTTTTAATACAAACCTGCAACTTGATAATAGACTTAAAAAGTAACAGTGAACATTAATTTAATTTATAACTAAACTTAATAGAAAATATTATTATGCAAAAAAGTGCTTGACGAATAAAATATCTTTAGCGAATAACAATTTTAGTATTCTATGTAATAAAATATCTATTATTCCGTTCGTGCGGATAGAATTTTATCAATTTTTTCAATTTAGATATACAGCAATATCGAAAATATTCTTAAAATCACACCAGTGATAAAATGTAAAATAAAATAAAATCGTTAGAAAAAACATTGATATCTCTCCACTTATTCGATATAAGTTATGCTCTTATTAAAAGAAAACTTTAAAGTATCACGGACAAGTTACTAAGAATAATAATATTTAAAGTAATCGAGTAAAGCTTAAAAATATAAAATTTAATTTCTTTATCGTAAACTCAACCATATCTTCTGCGCGATTTACGAAGAATTATAAAGGATAATAATTTATATATTTAAATACGAACGTCGTTTAGCAACAGTTACGCAGAAGTGTTAAATTAAATGATCGAGTTTTAACGTTGTATAAAATAAGTATAGATCCATTCGCAGTGGATGAATATTATTTCAACGTATCTTAACTCTCCACGGATCCACAAAAGTTTAATAAAGTGAAATGTCTCTATAAAAACTCTTTGTCAAGCGCACTCGAAGCGCAGTTACGCATAAAATTCTCTTCGTTTTAAAAATAAGAAAAAAAAAGCCCCAACTGCAAGGATGTAATACTCACTGTACTCGATATCGTCGCTCTCGGGCAGAAAGAGGGTCGAGTTGTAGGGATGGTGTCCAGGACTACTGGTGCTACTGGCCGCCGTTGGGCCCGTCAGGCTCGCGGACGGACTCGTCGAGAGCGTCGCCGTCGGCGAGTTCGTTACCCGCGGGTTGCTGCTGCTGCTGCTGTTGTTGCTGCTGCTGCTGCTGCCGCTGGCCTCCAGGAGTCGTCGAAGCATCCTCCTCGTCAACGAGACGCTCGACCGCGTTCTGCCGCACGAGCCTTGCTTTTCGGCCTTGTCTCGCCTGCGTTGCTCTGCGCACGAGATCACAGCGTTCGTTCTCTCCTGCTCCTTACCTTTCTCATTTTTATCACTCACCCTAAGTCCGCCGCCAGTATCTCCTTTATATCCCGCAGGATCCCTCGGTCCAAGCAACTCTGAGCGTCGACTCGGTCAGCTGCTCGCGGGAGCGTCGATCATGGTCGTAAAGACGCTGGGCCTCCAGCATCAGCCTGAGCCCTTCATCTTCGATCTCATCTCCTCGCGCGCGCAGCTTGCGACTCTATTGTCTTGCCCTCGAACCGACGCCCCGGGCACTCCGTTATCCCGGGACTTTCGTCATTTCGTTTAATCGACGCGTCCCCGTTGCTCTCTCGGCGTATCTAACGACCTCTTTTCTTTCCTTGTACTTTCCTATATCTCCTTCTCTCTTCTCGTCGAACGTTTATTCGGCTTTGCCCAGCCTGGATTTACAACCCTCTCGATCCGTAGCGAGCTCGTTGGAAATGATAAGCGAGCCGCCGAACGGGCGACGAGATTTCTCTGCTCGTTTCATTCGCGAACTCCGTCGGCATCCAACTGTAACGAAAGGAAGAAACAAAAGTTTGACATGGTTTAATAATGACGGTATCTTTCTTGGACGTGTATAGAATTAGATGTATAAAGAAAACAAGGGAAGAAATTTTCTATTCGCCGGTCAATGAATAGCGTTTATTTTCTGTAAGACGTTTACATTGTCGTTCTAAATTCATTCGTATATGAAAATTGTAAAGATAAAACAAATAATAATATGTTTTCGAACGAGCATTTATATTTCAGTAAACAGGAAATGCTTTCATTATTTAACTATTTATTTTGAAACAAACGGGAAGAATATTTATCTTTTTATAGAGAAAATTCGGATCCATGAAATACGGTGAACTATTTTCTCTATAAACAACTAATATACCATTTTACAAGTTATTAAATATTTTACGATAGAATCTTTTAAATAAAATAGAACGATATTATTTCCTGATCTGCGCATTAAAAAAATATCTTTCTACTTGCCTTTAAAAAAATTATTATAATCAAATCATCAAATCATTATATTAGATTAATACCAAACCACAAATTTATATAGACGTTACAAGTTATGGTACTTTATTTAATCAACGTAAAATTATTATATACTTTAACGCATAAAATTTTTGTAAGATAGAGCGAAATATTGCTATGAATTAAAGCATAAAAAATAACGAAAGTACAAACTAAAAGTCGATGAAACATTTTCTGATAAAAATCTAGCAACTTTTCAAATGAAATAATAAGTTGTGATCATTCGACTGATTAAATGTGTAATATAGATTTGAAAACAATACGATAGCTTTTATTTTTTAGTTTTATTTTTATTAAATTTTTAGCACGTAATAATTTAGCTTTTTTATTTACTACAGTTTTCTTTGTTTTACTTCATATTATTTACGATCTACAACGAAGTAAGGTGATTTATAGAAAGTTCTAAAAGGTATTTCTGCCAGTACAATCAAGTTCAACTTATAAGCACGTTAAAAAGATGGATACGAAGAGAATTGAACTTTATTGCTTATACTTTATAATTCGTAAAATGTATTTATCAAGGTATAAGTAATTCACAAATAGTTTAAAACAAAAATAAATACAGACATCGATAGAAAATTTTTTAACAGATTCATTAGTAACAAATCTACAAAGAACTAAAAGAACGTAATGAATTATCATGAACCTATAAAAGTATATTTGCATCTTTTTTAAATAAAGTTAACTATATCATTAATATATTTATTAATGCAATTTAATAAGATCATTATGGTTTTACATTTATTCATAAAATGAATGATAATTAAAATTCTGTATAATACAAATGTACGTTTATGTATATACCATCTCATAATAATAAAATAACATTTTGTTTTATTAATAACTAACATTGAATTACGAAAATGAATCTCTATTCAGCGAATATAAAGTTACGATATAAAATAAAATATTATATCTAAAATTTAAATTCCCGTACTATTCTAATCGTTTTAGTAGTAGAATAAATGAATTTCAACTAAAAACATTTAGAAAAATATCATTAAGTATAATTAATATACATATTATATAAATATAGAAAAGAAATCGGAATAATTTAAAATCCCGTTCTATAATTTACACCGAAATGTTTTACCTTTATGATCCGTATTACTTGTTCCCAGAATGTAAATTTTCAAACAACCGCATTATTTATGTGGAAGACGGACACGACAAGAATTGAAAAGTGCTTACACAAGAAGGATCAAGCTATTCTTTAATTTAACCACGAGCACGTTTCTCTCTTAATGACAGACGCGCTTTCGTTCCTCGGCACTGCCTAAAATAGTAACATTCGCGTTGAACCCGATGTAAAACCGAATAGAAGGGCGACTTCGATCGGTCGTTGCCATTCAGAATTCCGAGTTCATTATTTGCGATGCACCAAACACAATTGATTGATTACTCGAGCAGCTCCGGAGAGACCTATTACTTGGCCGACCTCAGAGTCGCTGATATTGATTACTAATGGATTGACTGAGACGTGTAATTTCAAATAGTAATGTGTACTTCTTTTTAATATTATAAAAGATACAACATACTCGAATATTTTTTAAACTTTATCGTAATATTAAGTTCCTTATATGCAAAAACTTAAAAAAATTCGATTCCGCGATGAATATTTTTACGTTACTTTATCTTGTGCGCATATCGTGATATAATTATTCAAACTTTCATTCGATTCACCATTCTTATTAAATATGACTGCATTAATATAATACCGGTTAAATAGTAAGGTAATTTGACACTCTTCGCTTCTCTAATTGATGAACAATGATAAAACGCTTACTTTAGAAAGATAATGTATTCGCCACATTTTAAATGATATAAAAAATAAACTTTTAATATTGAATTTTACGTTTCCTTTTATACAAATTCGAAAACCTTGTATACATACGCGAATACCATGAAACTGGATTATTGTTTTACATAAACAATAGAAAGTCAATAAAATATTTAATTATGAACTTAAAATAAATTCTTTATATACTAGAAACATTGAAACTTTCTTTTAGTATTTCTAAAAGAAGTTTATAACATCAACTCGTGTTCGCTTCTATAACGTGTCGACTTCATCTCGTAACCGAGGCCGGTTATAATTAAACTCATCCTTGTAGCGTCCACGCGTAGCTTCTAGTGCTCAACGATTCAGCTGACAATCATCCCGAATGAGAATAATTATTATTCATAAACTACGTAAACAGCAGCTCTTGCAATGCTCTTGTCATCCTACACATGTATGTATTTTGACGAACAATGGCGATAGAGTCCTTATGAACGCGTATTCGGTATTTATTTTATTTTTCATCCTTGTATTTCTTCTTTTCCGTGCTAATTAATCTAGATTTTACACATTAAGACAGATCAACGAAATTGTAGCATTGCTCTTTTCTTATTCCTTTCCAACTCTTCTTCTCCTCCATTTTTAATTTTCATATCTTGCGAGTCCTGATACCAAAATGTATTTACTTTCGCGTCTTTGTTTGTTCATCGACCTTTGCGTATAAATGCAATGAAAATCAATCTAGAACTTCGAATTTAATTATTGAAGATGTTTACAATTCAATCATCTTTCTCTTTATGAGAATTCGGACTGTATAATTATATAAGAAATACTCGTTTCAAAAAATTCAAAATCCAATTTTAATAAGTAAAAATACAGTTTTCAAAAAGAAAAAACCTATAAATATTTTCTTTATAAATACGCTTTTGTACGATATTAGTATAATTTATAATATAATAATTTAAAGTATAAATTAAAATATTTTAACATAATATAAGATTTTTATTAATTTAGACTCAAATATTTTAAAACCGGACAAAATTCTAATGATGATACAACATTCTTGAAAATTAAATTGTTTTGTTGAAGTCTAAGAAACGACAACAATTTTTTTTACTAATTTTAAAACATTAAAATAATATATCTGCTGCATCTTATTATTCTAATCATTTTATTATGTTTTTATAATAAAATTATATTCTGAGAAATAACGTAATTTGATATTGAAATGAACTGTAACATTTATCAAAATTTATTATATTCTTTTTCGATACAAAGTTTGTTCGTAATATCTTTTACGTAGAAATTTTATCCTCCTTATTATGAATTCTTTTTATATTTAAGAATATTTTTAATAAATCTAATAGCAAAACACAATTTATGTAAATATCACTGTGATGTATTAAAATTAGTTTAACATATTTTAAAATACATAATATTTAATATTTATATTACATACTTGTTAAGTAAAGTATACTTATTTTCATAAACTCTATTTTATATAAACTTTTTACGATAATATCCATCGTAGAAATTTTGGAAGGTTAAATACTAAATGTTTATCATAATTAGTAAATGTGTGATTTAAATTCAGGATAGTAAAAGTCATACAAGCGGTAAAATATAACGACTTCGCGTTTACTTTTACAATTTGTTTGAAATACTAAAAAATAACCAGTGTTATATTTTATTATTTCCTTAATTAGAACAGTTATTTACTGCTGCTTACAAAATGTAATTATTACAGGAGTAAATATCTCGACTCATAGGGTTGGAAAAACAGCCATTTCAAGTCCTGATTTTATTTTAGTAAATGAAGAGTTTACACAATAAATTACTTCGAACGTAAAATTCATTACTTTAATTCTCTTTATATTAAGAGCGATCATTTTATTATGATATATTTCTCAAAATTAATGTCTTAATGTTCGAATTTAATTTTAATTTTATAATTTCATTAAAAATTTTCATGAAATAATAATACCTTAAATCGTTACACTTTTCGTAATTTATATTATTACGATAAAAAAAAGTTTAGAATACTTCAGATTTAAAAAGTAAAGTAGTAAACTAATTTAACATATTTCTCGAGAAAAATTATAAAATAATATATTTATTCAAGATTACAAGATATGGAAGAAAAGTAACTATGTAATTTCTAGAGACCTTTTACGAATTCTCAATCAGTAATGAATTCTCGATTCTTAGTAGCAGTATAACATAATATTATTTTAGTATTGGAAACTATTCATAATGTTGAAGTAGTAATATACATTCATTGTTACTATCCCTTCACCAAAGTCTTCTATATCTACGAATTATTCATCGATCGACTTATACAATATAGATTGGAGCGACGCAGTCAATATAAGCAACGATTGATTTCTTATTTTTAATTATTATTTTATAACTTTTGTAATATAAAATTGATTTCCTTCTACCACTTCTTTTTATAAATTTGAGGATTTTAGAAACTATTAATTTATATAAAATCGATAAAAATTATATCATCTTACTTTTATGTGCCTATTTTACGTATTTACGTCACTCGAGACAAATTTTAAACCAACATTGACGATTCAATTCTTCGGTGACATCGCCAATCTTCTTCGACGAAATTTTATACGTCAGTCTAACTCTCTCCATTCAGCATTTTAAATTCACAGTAAAATTCCAGGCCTCTCTATACCGTCGGGCTGTTCTTTCAAACGTAGAACGGATTTAGTATTTTACAGCTGCTCGTACAAGCAAGATTTTTTACTGAAACACAGCTCGGGTGTTTTGCTCTCGCAAAAAGTCCATTTATCGGCCAGTTAGTAGAAGAACACGATGCGCGTTTTGCTGCCGGTCATCCACAAAGACTCGCCAACATCAGCGCCTACAAAGCCCCATTCAAATCTAATCATCCGAGAACACACATGCGCCTAAAGATATATACGTGTGTCCAAACATAGAGCCAAATAAATGTGCTACGTATGTATATATGCCTAAGTTAGAGTATAAGCGAGCAGATAGATCGTTGATTTAATGCTTTAGTTTATGGTGACAAAATGCGATACGGGAATCCCACCGGTAATTTGCCGTAAGCTACGTGGAAGTGAAAAGGAGGAAGCGAAAGAGAAGGAGAGAAGGCCGAATAGAGAAATGATGCGAATTGAGTGAATTACAAGAGTGACATAAGATATAAATTGATATAATTAGTAATTTACTCGTTTATCGTCTTTCAAGATGAATAGGATTTATTGTTAGAATTACCGCAACGAAAGAATCGAGTTGAATTCACTTCATCTGTCTCATCAACTGGACTTTTCAACAAGATCAAGAAACGTTCTGTCAACCTTATTCGCTCGTCTACCATCAATTTTCCTGTAAATTACCCATAAAATTTAAGTTTTTCCATAGTTGCACTGTTTTCTTATTCGTGATATTATTTACCGTCTATTTAGTTTGTTGAATATTGACCATTAGATTTTAAGATAATTGCATAGAAAAATAAACTTATTATGTTTAATCTTGAAAGATAAATATTTTTATTCGACTTCTGACGATATTTATTTTACTAAAAGATTTATTACTCAATTATTTTCGTAAAGATTTATTACTCGAGAAATTATTGAATCCATTTTACAAATGTAATTAAATTAAATTTTATGAAATTCGTAAATAAATAAAATATATTTAGTTTAGTTTTAAATACTATCATAACCTATTGTTTCTAAAAATAAAAATATATTTATAAGTCAAAATCACGTTGTTAGTAAAATTATTATTCTATTAATTGGGTACAAGTCGTATTATCAATTAATTCTAATTATAGAAAAATTCTTATTTTATTAAAAATAGATTTATTGAATATCCATTTAAAATTATGTGAATTCGTACAAAATAAATTATTAGAAAATTTCAGGCTATTCAAAGCACAATGAATGAAAATTATATAACATCTTTAAATACTCTGAAAAAATTTTACTAGGCATAATTTTATACAGCATAATAAATTTATAAAATGTAAAAGAAATCTAAACTATTTAAGAATTAAGCAATACGAATAGAAATAAATCACGTTATATTATATTGGGATCACAGTGAAAAAGTAAACGTAATCATTCTTTCGGTTAAGGGTTTGCGATCCTTTTGGAACTAGAAAAGAAACTTTGAAAAGAACAATTTCGCCTAAAATCCTTCTTATCGTCTGTAGTATGAAAACTTTTTAACAAGGAAGTAAAAGCAAAGCCTGTCCTTGCTTATATTGTATATGAAGGAACTGAAAAACTTTGATTTTTCTGTTTAATAAATCGATCAAACTTTTTAACTTAGTATATATACATATATGTATACACGGACATGTATTTCAATATAAAATGTTCCCAAAGTTTTGCAAAATTGAATAAAAGTATGTTCTAATTATTTATTGATTTTCGTCTTTTTTGTAAAAGGCACTAAAATTTTTATTCATTTTTATTAGACATTTATCAAACTTTTCAATTGTCTATGTACACATGTACTTACATGTATAATGTAAGTCTATGTTCAACTTTCCTCAAGTTCAATATTAGTACTTCAAAAACTTCTATGAAATGAAACATGAAACTGTTAATAATTATTTAATGATCTATAATTAGCGTTAATAAAGTCAAAGTTTTTAATTAAAAATTACCAAACAATATTAAAATTCGTTTAATAATAATGTTGAATAAAATTATTATATTTATTATTGATATATTTCCAAGGGACATAAAAATTATTAATTTTAATTCTTGTTTTAAGTAAAAAGAACATTTGAAAGACATTTCACCTGTTAGCTACGTAACTGAAATTGACATATTACAACACCGAGAGTAATCCAATTTCAACATTATGCTCAATGTTTATAGATGTCGGATACTATCTCTATTTCATAAGCTAGAAAGCTATTAAATTATAGTTTCTAAATTCGTTAAATTTTTTGATTTTTCTAATATTTACAGAATAATATTATCACAAAATAAATGTAATAAATATATATTTTCGATTAAATATATAATTATATAAGAAATCGATTACAAAATTCAGTGGTAAATCAAGAATCCAATATATATTTATAATAAGCAATTTATCCATGTAACGAATTATAAGATATAATATACAATCGAACGAATTACATTAAATTATTCCATAATTATGTTTTCAAAATTTATTATCGCCAAGAAATAAAGTACGTTAACTAAATTACCGTAAAATTTTCTTTATATTTGTTAGATGCACTTCAGCGTTAAAACTTTCCGATATAAGCTACCCAAAGGTTATTTCTTATCGTTATACCATTCCAGTGTTCGCTTCCGTCCCTCCTGATTGAAGGGTTCGTTGGTGAATCGAAGGCGACGTCGATTCTGGTGAATTTACATAATCGAAGCTTGTCACAGGTAGAGGGAGTATTCCCTTTTGGAAGTGACTGTTGGTCGTCGACGACACACCCACAACATATTGAGAAAAGAGATTTCTCGTACATCTAACAATTGCTTTTGCCCCTTAAAACTGTTCTCTAAAGGATAAATCGATTTTAGGATAAAATATTGAGTGGTTAATGTCTCAATGAATCTTTTCGAATATTTGTAAATAATAAAGTGGCTTATTTCATTGACTCGTAAAAAATAACGTTACTGATTACGTGTACAGACACAATTATTAAAAATGTAAGAAATTTATCCGACAGTTGTATAAGCGAGCCACGTGAAATTTTATTAAATGATAAAGGCACGAAAAATAAATATTTTATTCTTTGCGTTAGTTGTCTACAACGTATACGAAAGCATAAGAAATCCAGCGATTCGGCAGAATCACACCGTTGGTGTAGTAGCAACGATGCGCGATGTGGCATCTGCTGCATTAATTAGAAATTTTCCTCTTAGTCGTTAGACCCCATCGCGGCATTAATTTTCGGAGTCGCCAAAACCACGCGTGCATAAATGTGCGTACACAGATGCACGTAAGCATATCTACGCACTCACAGACATAGAAGCGTGGAAACTCGTTAAATCGAGCGAAAGCCGGACTAGTGTGCATGTAAAACTTTGTAATACCGCCTGGACCGAAATGGCAATCGATCCTCGACGTTCGGGCGCCCAGATTTTCCGCTCCAGAGCGTCTTTTCCTGCCTAGGTGGCTTACATATGTATGTAGATACCGTTTTTTGCACCGATTCCTTCTCTCTTCCTCACTTTTTCTTGCTCTCTCACTGTTTTTTATTTCCGTCGTTTTAGAGTTTAGGATATTCGTAAGAACCGCAGCCTTATCGGTTCTTATAGGAACAATATATATGCGTATTACGTTTGGCGAATTACGATATTCTCTTGTAGAGAAACGAGGAATACGTGCACGAGCATAGCGAGATATACCGTGAAACTGTTTCCTTTAGTACCACAAAGTTCGCATATACGAGCGTTGGAATTTTTATATTAGCTTGAACTTAGATATTCCAATGTTGAAGAATGTTCTTATCGGAAAGGTGTATTATTAAATGGACTAATTTCAATGCTCGATCGTAAAAGTTATCCGCAGGTCGATCTTAAAAGTAGAATTTAGAAACAAAATAATCTTTTATTAATTTTTTTTATTAAATAATAAGATACGTACAAAAAAGTTACTCGCAACGAGAAATTTAAAGCTTAATAATAATTTTTAAAAAATACAATTGACGCACGTTTGAAAACTAAAAAAAAGTTACTGGTAGAGAGAAATTACTTTTACGTTAATAAAAAAATTTTCACAGACAGTTTTAGTTAAAACATTTCGTGTATTTACAAAGATGTTAATTAAGGACACTAAGCCTATCGGAGCAAAAGTATCAAAATGAATGATTCCTTGATATTTTTCTAATGAAACCTTAAAGTAAATACAGAACAGTGCGTGTAATTTTACTAACGATGAGTTAACGTCTCCCGAGTCTTCCCTGCGCTTTAGATTAATTTTTTCTTTTTCTGGGTTTTTTCTATCCAATATAAAGCAAAAAGAAAAGAAAAAACCACACTTGGCCTTCTCACAGAAAATTGCATTTTACGACTAAAAATATTATGCATACGTTGCACAAGACCACTTTTTATCCTTTTAAGAGAAGCTGTGCGAAAGTACCGAAAGGAAACCTGTCTAAAAACTTTATTGTAAAAATATAAATCTCGTGTTATTTATATATAGACAGGAGAGTAATAAATATCGAATATTTTATGATAGACAAATTTTTTACACCATTATAAAAACAAATTTCCTTGCTTGTATACTCGACAGACCGAGACTATTCGTCACCCAGGATTCATTTTTCAAATCTAAATATTATAAGTACTTTGATTTCCGTAAACGATATTATATACAATTCTACAACGATTAAATACTTTGAAATATGACAGAATACCAACATATAATTAATCACGAATAACGATGAAGAAATAAAAAAAGTGAAATTTTAAAAAGCGTTAACTTCATTGAACCAGAAATCAAATTCGAAAATCATGGGTTTTATAACCGATGTGTTTTTGAACCGAGTATCATTAATATAAATATTTTTCTCTTCGTTGTGTTCATAGATTATAATTAACACAGATTATAAAAACCATACATTTATTCTTATATCAATTACTATGTACTGCGCCGA
The DNA here is from genome assembly GCA_018907195.1 of Dolichoris vasculosae. Classification (NCBI taxonomy): domain Eukaryota; kingdom Metazoa; phylum Arthropoda; class Insecta; order Hymenoptera; family Agaonidae; genus Dolichoris; species Dolichoris vasculosae. Next base: position 6,591,418 of record JACCHY010000009.1, on the reverse strand, counting down.
ACTATCGATAAACCGAGATTTTTTTTTATTAAATTTTAAACGAGTGAAATAATAGTGTACTTAGAGACTTATTAGTAACAGTTCATGAAATATTTTATAGGTATATGCGCGCTTTAAAAGAAAATTTTTTTATAGCGGCCCAAATGAAACATTTTGCATTTTAAAAAGATTAAAAATTTAAAGAGAAATTTTCACGTAATTTAATTGTAACTAAAAAAGATGAAGAGCTTTAAAATTCTGAAATCCATTTATCAATAATAAATCTGTCCCCTGAAAAATCATTATCAGCCTTACTTCGATCGGTAGAATTATTAAACAAAATTCTCCAAAGCCATTATCAAGCAAAGCACGAGTCACGTCGAACAAATTGAATTTGGGGTGTGCCTAGCCAATATAACGCATCGTTCGCTTGAAATAATAAGATTCTGAGCGAGAGGATAGAAGAAGATTCGTTATTTGATGCAAAGGAAGACAGCGTACACGGAGTAAAAACATTCGGAATCTCAAGATAAAAAGCTCGCAGTTGTTATTCGAAGCTATGAAAAAAGTAACTTTTAACCCGTAACTACAACGGCTTTCACAATACTCGCGTCGTTTTTCTGCATTCTAAGCAAAAAGTCGTTTGTTCGTCTTCCTGCGCGTAATAAACGTGAGCATATAACCTCGACGCAAAAGGTGCTTCTGAGTTTTGAACGAATTCTATGTATCCTGAATCTCTCCCCCGTAGAGGAACATCTCGCAAAGACGCATCCGAGAAAATTGCTCAGGAACAAAGCACGTCATATTTCTTTACATTAGTTACGTTTTTCCTTTACATATTGACTATATATATACAGAGTCACTGGTTTTCACGACCTCGAGATCCCAGTCTCCTCTTCAACGTAGACGAGGCTCGGAGTTGGTACTTTTCCGGGGTTAATGACGCAGAAATCTTGACTATGATATTTACCCGAGGCAAGAGATTGAAATAATTATACAAAAGTATATAAATAAAGAGAAAGATATATACTTTATCGTTTCGAGAAGAATGTGCAAAAGGATTAATGGAAATCCGTCGGATATAAGTTATGATTCAGAAAAATTTTAAACTTGGTACAGTTGCTTATTGAGATCAGACGTACGACAACGAGAATACGACTCTATTATTGTACAGAGCATTTGATTTTTTATAACCATCTTTTTATTAGATAATATATTTTACTTTCGCTCGACTTTACATTTTCTCGATATTTCTTCCGTCGCGGTATGTTTATAACGTTGAGACAAATAATATCAATCGCTGCTCATTATTTTTAATAAGAAAATCTATTTGTAAAAATCTATCTCTATTTTTATGATACTAAATATATAAATTTTGACTGTTCTCATCGAATCATTTCACGATGTACACAAGACCTTAAATTTTTCAATTTTTTAATATTTTTCATTGCATTGCACATTTGCTATGCGATGTTAATTTTACTATTTTATTCACAAAATGTTCTCGCAATTCTTCTAAAATTTACACTTTAATCAAGCCTTCTTTCCGCAAGAACAATAAACTTTTGCGAAAAAGCTTAGAGAAAGAGAATAATATATAAATATATATATAAATTTTATACAAACTTTGCTAAGAACGGATTAATGTAAACAATTATCGGAAGCTCAGCAGCAACCTAATCCATCGTTTCCACACTATCGATAGATTGATAATTTGCGGCAAAAAGGCGCTCGAATAAACCGAAGCTAAAAAGCTCGTACCTCTGCTTTTCCCATTTGCGAAGGAGAAAAGCGGATAAGCTTAACCGCCTTCGTTCGTGTACCAAGTGTCGCGATGTGGATCGGGTACACGCGACGTCGATGCCCGAAGGCTCATATCGGAATCATTCCCATCCTTCCTTTCCTATCGTGATCAATGACACGAAATGCCGGGCAACAGCGCGAAGTAAAGGAACGAGTCCGACGGCTCGAAAAGTTACCAAGGCTATGAAATACGAGTCCGGAATTTCAAGTGCGCTTTCTAGACACACGCGTGCAAACCCATGTCGTATTATGCACGAACAGTACGCATAGATAAAACTCAAGAGTACGTATGGAAGCACATTTTTCATGTGAGTTCGAGACAGTTTTCCTTCTCTGAGGAATATCTAGATATAATGTAGGCGGCCCACGATTGTAAGATATAAGTCAATTTCATAACTTGGCTATAGTTTCTGGCTCGGTTACTCCAAACTACAACTTATAACGCACTTTTGATTTTCTCTTACTATTTTTATCGAAATATATGCAAATTTCTTATTCGATGCGATTATTTTAATGCAATCTGATCATTGATTTTTATTTAAATCGAGCCTATATAATATTATAATCCTTGTTTGATAATTCTTTTAATTGGATTATTTTTATTATACTTGTTTAAAAAAATTTATTAGTCTATTAATACAGTTTAAACTTTCTTACGTTTTTTGTTTTATATATTTTTAATTCGCGAGATTATTCGATGCGATACAAACTTTGATAACGTATTTAAAACATTTAAAATTTAAATATTTAATACGATATTCCTATATACTAAGTATGCGTAGTTTATATTGGAGAGATAAGAACCGTTAAGTTCATCTATTTTTTATAAATATAATTTTCTTGAAAATTATTATAACAAAAACATTTATATTTATTACTTTAATTACATACGATTTATAAATTAAAAAAACATAAACGTATCTATGCTACCAGAAATATTTATAAATTAAAACTTTTAGGCAATAAATTGTCGTAATAATATACAATAATTATAAAATTATAATTATATAATTTACAAAAAAAATAAATTTATGATAAAAAAGCCTTTAATAATTCATTTTAAAAATCTATAAATAAATAAATGAATACCTCTAAATAACTATTTATATTTAAAAAATATAATACAGTTTCTATTAAATTAATTCGAAAAACTATAAACTAATTTCTGTAATTGAAATACTTTTGGTGTAGTAAGAAAAATATATTTTAATTCAGTTACGTATATTTTATTTTATTTTATATGAATTTTTCAACTATATTGAATAAATAAATTTCTCGAGCTAAAAGAAATTTTTATTTAGGTAATGTAGAATCTTTTGTACGAACAATAATAAATACTATTGTGTAAACTTATAAATACTCGCGAAGTTTCAATTTTCAAAATATGTATCATAAATACCGTAAACTCGAAAAATGTTATTTCAATTTTATCTACAAATTGATTTAAGTCTTTATTTACGATTTAGCAAAATAATATTTTTCTGTAATATATAGGATAAATAATTTTTGTTATATTCAATTCACATAATGTTTAAAAAAATATTTATTTTATCTATAATTTTTAATGTTTTATTCCTGATTTTATTTTGTTGTATTTCATTTTTATATGTATAAAAATATATAAGATTTAAAAAATTTAATATTCCAAAACTATTCTTTACCTACTTTTCTATCCAGGATAGGTTTACTTAAAACTACTAAATCGAAAGGACATCGTTTCGTATTACACCAGGTGATTTTTTTTTTTCGATTTGCGTTTCCCTGATTTCACTATTGGCGTTACTATTCAAACTAGATTGTTTTTTTCTTTTAAAAGTACAAGCATCCAGACAACAAAAATTGAGAAAAAGGATAGTAGCTCTCAAACTAACAGAAAAAAACATCGAGCGAGTGACACATTTCCAATCAAATTCAAACAAACATTAGGAAGTTGGTAGTTCGTATCTTATCTAAAAAAATTCAATTTTCTTTATATTAATTTTTTATATTTAAATTTTCTTATATAGTATATATTTTAATGAGTTGTTATTGATTAAAGAAACCCTCGGTTAAAATAAACGTCTTTAGCGTTATTTCAAGGTGATTTTAAAGGTTACTGAATATTACATTATTTAACGTTAAATTATGTACGTTTAAAAAACAATATTAAACGTAAATAAATTTTTAATTTTATAAAACGAAAAAATATATTTTATATTATTCAGAAAAATATTATGAAAATGAAAAGTTAAATTAAAAATTGTCAAAATTACATAGAGATAAATTAGATTTATAAAAAATACTTATCAAATTTATTATTGTATTACTATTTTAAATTTATTATATGTAATTAATTTATATAAACACTCTTTATTCTTGGAAGAATGTTTATAGATTAAAATTAGCCAATATACTAATATTTTTTATATAACAAACATACTACTAAAATGACTTATAAAAATAAATTTTAAATAATTATATTTTTAATTTCATATTCCTTAATAACAATCAAATGAATATGAATATTAATATTGAAATAATTGACTGAGTCGTATTATTATTGTTATTTTTATTAATATTATTACTATTATTATTATTGTTGTTGTTGTTGTTGCTGTTTTTAATTTTATCGATATTGTTACTTTTATTATTATTGCTATTATACATTATATATATGTATATATGCATGTCTCTTAAAAGAAAACGAAATATTAAATTTATATAAGAAGTGAATCTTTTTTAAACAGAATTTACATTTTATAATTTTTCCCGAAATTCCAAAACTCAAATGGAAATTTATAAACCTTTTTTAAACTGTACAATATTTTCATACCTCTTAGAAACACAAAATATTTCATGCAAATTCTTTTTCATTTCTTAAGTACCTTACTGTTACGTAGTTTTCCGCAATATGCTTGACTTACATTTAAATTAAAACGTATTAAACTCAAAAGAAATTGAAATAAACTATTACAACGTAATTGCAATTTATATATACCCAGGTTTCAAATATATGTCAAAATAGAAAATTTAAGCAACCAACAGGGAATAACACGAGATTTGACCACCAAGCGTCTGGTGTATTTCACGTATCCCTAAGCAATAAGTGTAATGTTACAATTGTACTTAAATAAGTCATGCGTTTAATTTCTTTCTCTCTCTCTCTCTCTCTCTCTCTTTTAAACTGTACGGTTGGCTTCATTCAGACATTTAATAAAAAATCGACTGTATTCGACAAATTATTAAACTTACACATTGTATATTTTGAACGACTAGAATAGTTTGTATAAATTACATTAATTATATAAAATATTAAAAATTCTATGCAAAGTGAATTTAATTAATTTAATTTAGAAATAATACGAATACAAAATTATAATCCCCGTATCTTTATATAAAAAAAAAGTGACAAAAGAATAATTAAATTGATAACGATCGACGCATAGAAAAATAACTTGCAAATCAATATTATGTAAATAATTTAAGTGAAAAAGTACGGTTAAAGCAACGAGGATTTTGGTTCGCTTCGCGAGGCAAAAGCAGCTCTTGTTTCGCGATAGGACTTTTCAATGGCTGTTTCGTAAGCCCTCGAGCGATATAAGCGCTAGGTGTGGCTCTTTCCTACCGAGGAATAATTCAGCGAACGAACGCCGAGGGAAAATGGAGACGGCCCGTGAAAGGAAAAGGCCAAGGAAGCGTAAACTCGCGTGTCGTTTTATCGGTGGCGCCACGCAGCTGCAGCGCAAAAACAATGGCTCCGGAGCGCCGGCAAGTCCCGGGCTGTGCGTAGGAGTTCGCACAGGCGGGAACCTCGAGAGTGGAGTGTCGAGTTTATGAAGTTGAATGGATGCGAGCCAGGTGACACCGCTTGAAATATGGGAGGTGAATTTTACGTAGAATACGCCGAGCGAAGTCGGTGGGAAATTTGACTCGCCTCCCATTCCCACTTCCCACAACCTCTCTTATTCTTTAGCGCTTCCCGAATGATCAAGATTTCACTTGCCCTATATATCGATATCTGAGTGAAACAGTGGCGTACGAATAGAGCGACCTTTTACGAGTTTTAGAGCTTTTCGATCAAACGACAAGGTATTATACTTATATAAAATGTATTTCTATCAGACTTAACATCGCTTGTCTTCTGCTCTCGGGAACCTAATCTGGATATCGATCTTGCGCGAAGACGTATGCTGGATTACTTCCTTATTGTTTATCTTAGAGTTTACTTCGGAGAAGTAGAGAAATATACGAAATAATCTTTTGCGTAGAGCATAAAAATAATTTTAACTTACATAAATAAAAGCTTAAGTAAAAATTATACCGACACGGTTATACATTTTAAAGCGTTCCTAAACATAAACTTTATACGTGAATTTAAATATTACCTAAAAATCGTAACAACATATCAATCTTAAACAATGCGTCAAAATAAACTAAGGACAATGTTTTTTTTGTATTAATCATCGTAAAATAAAATACTATCGTAAGAGTGATATAATAAGTTGCTGAGTTTGAATAGCATTTTCGTATGTATTTACTTCATTGATATTGCATTTCGTCTTCCACTTCTGCTTTTCAAGGTAAGCTTTTGTCTTTTGTCTCCCGATGCTTTCTTCTTTCACTCATCCATTTTATTTTATATACTTCCTTTCTCTCCCTTTTTCTTCCCCTCGATCCTATTGTCTTGCTTTCTTCTTCTTTTTCCTTTCCTTAGACTTTCACATTATTATAATTTATTTACAGAACGTGTCGTTTCTTTGTTTCTGATAAGATTTATCGATTTGCATTGTAATTATGTATTATTATTAAATATATGACCAAATATATTTATAAAAATTGTATGTAATAAATACGATGAATAAAAATCACTTTAAAATACTCTGATATGAATTTAAAAATAAATACGTTGAAGTTTTTGTATCAATGGATTTATTATTGATACAAATACAAACTTCGTACATACACATAGAAATAAATTAATTTAAATATTATTACTTAGCAAAAATATTTTTAGATTAAGCGTTATAAAAAAATTAACCTTAATCAAAATTATAAAACATATTTTTTAATTTTTTATAATCATTAATTTACAATGAATGATAAATCGTTTAAATAAATAATTGTGCAGTGATTTCGAAATATAAGCAAGTACAATATATATATATAACATATAACATACGTAAATAAAGTCAAAACAAATGTACAGCGAATTAACATTTGATACGAGTAGTGAAGAGTTAAGAAAGTCGAGAAATGGTAATAAAAAATCTATATTGCGAAAGTGAAAAAATACGTACTCTTTAAACTTGAAGAAGAAATGAGATTCCACCACTTTTCTTGCTATCAAACGAATGTGCGCTCATGCATTGACCTAAACACTCATGCATGCATCAATACTCACAAAGGTGATTTTAGTCTCACGTTTGAACTCTCAATATAACGATATAATAGAAGAAAAAGATAAATGAATCCTTTTTTCAATTTATTATCATAAAGTATATATTGTAGAATTAAAAAATTAATTTAAGTACAGAATAATTTCTACAAAAATACTAAAATTTCTTCGAAAATGATCATAGATTATCCTATTTTAATTGTGTAAAAATATCGTTATTAAAAAATCGATTTCTACTAAATATAAACCTAAAATGCTAATAATAGTCTGCTATCTTCCAATAAAATATGTATGTGTAATATCTACCTAGTTATTAGCCTCTTAACTTAGAAAATTCATATAATTGAAAATTCAATTTCAAACCTTTTTGTTATCATAAAAGAATACGATTGCGAATAATAATAATGATTTTGAAATTACATACATATAAATACATTAAAAATATTATCTTATTAAAATATTTACGAAACTATTTTCTAATTCAATAACTTATACTAATTAATAATAAAATCGAATTATAAATTTATCTAAAATTTAACATAAAATAGTAATGGATATTACAAAAAAATATTAAATCAATAACGATCTCAAAGATAGGAATTATAACTAAATATATTAAATTCATATAATAAAAAATACATTTATTTCGTTTATTAAATACAAGTCAAAATATTATGAACCAATATCGAAGTTCCTGTTACACTACATAACTATAATTTCTCAACTTAACTTTTCATAAACAGTTTAATCTTTAAAGATATTTATACTTTCAGAGGATGCTAACATTTATTAAACATAAATATGAAGTATATATTAGATACAATTCAAAAATACATATAAAAATGTATTTTAAAAATATATAATGAAAATAGCGATTGATATTTCTACTATAGTCGAGCTTGAATAATATAATAAAATATAATACTGCGTTTTAATAAAACTAAGAAACGAATTCCAATTACTTGATTAAATCGTAGATAAACGAAAAAAATATTTTTATATATTAAATAATTTAGCATTATTTATCAAAAAAATTTCGTTTAAGACATCAATTTATATCGTACTTCATTCAATAATAAAGAATGTCCAAAAATTACTAAACTCTATCATGTGTATTTTTTAATAAGCTAAAAATGTAAGAGAGAGAAAGAAAAGAGAACAAGAATGATTGAACCAATTAATGTAAGAGGAAAAACAATCGTTAACATAATTGTGGGATCGTATGTCCCGTTATCTATCAAAGAGGGGAATACGTTTGACTTTATTTTGGGTGAGAGAAGTCAATCATTGGTATATACCCTTGAGAAACACTTGAATGATTGTAAATTAGTATTAACAAGGTACAAATGCTGTAATAAATATGTTATCTGTAGCTAAATAATGATCTCTATCTAAAAGCTTCAAATCCTTATTTCCGCAAAATAAAAAAGGTTTTATAATTAACTATAAATATTTTCTACGTATAACCAGATTTAAATAATGATAAATTTTTAAATAAATAATAAAAATATAAAATAAATAATAGCAATATTGAATAAATAATAATAATATAAAATAAATAATATACATATAATAGATATATAATAATATATACATAATAGATATACGAATATCTTTATAATATATTATTTTTTGTAGTATACTATTATTGAACTAAAATTCTGTACTACAAAAATAAAATTTTCTACAAATAAAATGTGGATGATTGGAATACTATCAAGATAATATGTTAAAATGAATGATAAATATAGAAAAATTTAAAAAATTTAAATTAAATCAATTAGACCGTAATTAGAACATTTAAAAAAATTTTATATTTGAATATTTATAATAACTCGGTTATAGTATATTGTTTCTTTATTTAAAATATTATTGATTTTATAAATACTTAATTGAATATTCGAAAAAAAGAAATATGGGCATCAAAAAATGTAACACTTCTGTCACAAATATAGTAATTATAATTTCTATAAAAATAGAATTGTCAATAAAAGTATTATTTCAAACTTTCTATTACAAAATTAGAGAAAAATTGTTATATTTAAAGAAATTTCAAATAAAAACCTAAAATATCATGTTTGTATAATTCAAATTCATCAAAGGTTAGAGTTGTTTCTTATTTTTAAATAGATGTATAATAAATAGATATAATTTATATTCTACGAATTTAATTTTTTTGAGAAAATTAAATAATAGAATTTCAAATTTATAATCTGTATTTCTTGAAATATAAAATATTTATTTATCAATTCTATATGCCTCTACAAATAATCTATACGTCAAAATTATAAACTGAATAATATGTTTTAATAAATAATATTTACATTTTTGTAATTACGTTGTTTAATAATTATAAATATATGATTTCGTTATACATTAAATTAGTAATAAAATCAATACTCAATATTTTTTATATAAATTTAATTATAATATCATCCAAAACGAATATTCAATTATTTACAGTTACTCGAGTTTCAGTCTACGCTAAATATAATTCTAACTAATCTTTAAGTAATAGCTAAAAATACTTGTGTGAGAGAGTAAAAAAAAGCAAATACTAGTAGGTGAGTTGAATTTTCAGACGTTTGTAAATATGCAATAGTGCATCCGCTACAAAAAACTTCGATGCTTAAATGTTCACGCATACATCAGTTACGATTTTACTAGTGATATAACATAAAATCTTAACTTTATGGGATACGCGATGCACGTGCAGCTTAAATCTTATAGATTACGATTTAAAAGTTTTACGACGCCAGCGTTACGATATAGTTTTCTCTTAGATATCGTAAAAAACACTACTGTATAAAAGGAATTTTGTTAGATAATTTTATCAGAACATGTAGTATAAGAAATGTCAAAAAAAAAGTACCCAAATTGAAAAAAAAAAAAAGTAAAAGTAAGTAAAATTTGAAAAAATTTTTAAATTATTTAATTGTAATTTGGTATATCACTTCATCAAAATGACACTTTCTATACTAGTAATCAATAATTTTATCATGAACGTATGAGACGGAAGAACAATTACATTTTGAACGAGCAATCACGTTCAAACATCCATAATGAAAATATGGCAGTTTAATAAATGCATTATTAAGTTATTTTGATAACGCTTAATTTACTATCAAGCGTTTACTGTAATAACAAACTTTATGTAGAATGCTATAAACTTTAATGGAAAACTATGTAGATCAAGCCTTTTACGAATTGCTACTCATGCATGTTGATCCTGCAATATTTACAGTTGAAAAGAGAAATACAAGAGAGAGATAGAGAGAAATTTTGGTGAAGAAAGAAAAGTAGAATAGAAAAGATCGTCGCCTAAGACATAAAAAGTATATATAAAATCGAGAAATAAATCATGTTTACGTGTTTTGAACAAGCAATCGTATATAAATAATGTATAAGAAATAATTTATGCATTTATATACAAGTGTATAAAGAATGTGAAAAATTGAGACTCGAGGTGAAATACCATTGGCTAACCTTTCGATCGTATTCGTCGAAGAAAATATTTAATACGAAACTAAGGAATTTTATGGTATTGAATGCGTTGAACTGTGAATATGCAACAGTATTTTTTGTTGAAAAGAAACTACCAATAACCTCGAATACTATTAAAATTGAACATAATTTTCAACTAGCAAAGATAAGATGATTGTAGAAAATTTACTTTAGCATAAATAAAATGAAGATAAAATTTAGTAGTTACTTAAAAATTAAAAAAAAACGTTAATTATATTCTTTGCTTCATAGATAAGTCATAATTCGATTAATAAGTATTAAAACATGAGAAAATATTAACTAAATGAATTCGATATAATTAAATGATAACTTAGACATATGAACAAGTATATTATGAGCTACTTTTTGATCTTAAGTAACGAGACAGGTTGAAACAATTTTCACGGTAATTGAAGTATAAATTACTGGATAAAAACAATTTATTGGTTTTTTTTATTTTTCATTATCTCATAAAATAATTTACTAAGTATCAAAAATATCTGAGCTTATAAAAACAAGTAAAATTAATATGATTTTGAAATACGTTTTTATAAAATTCCGTCGTTAAACTTTTAAACTTTTTAATATTAAACTTATTTACTTATACATACATACAAAAAAATTCTATTTTTATCGAATATAAGATAATACATGTACACAAGTAACGAACTTTTTGTAAATAAAAGTTGTAAAATAACTTGGATCCAACAATTTAAAAAGCTATCAATTATATTATACTTAAATAATAATTTCACCAAAGATTTTATAAAAATTTAATGAAAAAATGTATTATACAGTGAATAAAAATATTGTAGATTTTAAATTCTTGACTTTATTATATGTTAAATAAATCACAAAAACTAATTTTATATATAACACTGGTTAAATAAATAATATTAGTATGCAACAAATAATAACGCCTTAATAGATGAACATATAAATTTAATAATTTCCTGCTCAAAAAAAGTATTGTGACTATCTAATAAAATATTTGTAATTTTACAACTAATTTTAAATACAAACGTAATATTTTTTAATTGATCTCTACATTTTTTGCTTTTATTATTACAAGATTCACGATAAAAGAAATAATTGAAAGGAAAAATGAATATCAAAAATAATTTAATAATCCTCTACAACTTTTATTTATCTTTACTCCAACATTTTATTATAAATATGAAACGAAAAATTACCGTTTACTTGAATTTTGTTCAAATAACAAACCAAATATTAAATTGCAATATTAAAAATTAATTGAAAAATTCAAATAAATTAAACGAACCTCTTTTTATTATTAAATCGCAAGAATTACTTTGAATGCTGCGTCGTTCTTAACACGAAATTTATATGAATAAAACGAAAGTAATACGTATATACTGTAACGGGACAAATCTTCCTTCTGTCGATGTACTCGGAGCGCTTCTACATGTTCCACTACAATGCAAAGTGCACTCGTAGGCACTCCACTTTTTGCATCTGGCTTACCAGTTAGAAAACCTCTGCGCTTATTTCCTCTTGCATTCTCACACCGTTAGTTCAGGATTTTGTTAAAAAACGCTTTGCATCAGAAAAACAACGATCGCTAGTTTTTAAAGTAACCGGTAAAATGATAATTTATTGCTCGATAATTAACAAAAAGAAAATAATACACAGGCTACTTCGGGTATAAAAATGATTGAAACAAACGAGGCTTTATACGTTCGTATTAAGTGATAATAATAACCGCGAGTTCATTAGCATAACTTTTTATTAAGCGTAGATGCGGTCTTAATTTTTCTCTACCGCTGGTATAACGCATCTTCTGTAGAATTGCACTGGAATATATATCACTCCTGTCCACTTTCGATGTACTACTCTCGTGCTTTATTTATGCCATATTCTATACGCTATTACTCTTCTTTTAAAATAGACTCTTGAAACTTATTTTATCGGCATACTAATACCGATAACTTGGACTCGAGTCCTTTTTGCGAGCTTCTTCGCCGTTACGACTGTTCCACCCTTGTGACTTATTTTTGGCAAGAACTTCATGAATATTTGAGCGAGACTATTTCTATCTTTCCTTCTTGCACTTATATCCCCACTATCCCTCGGAACAGCTTACGACGTGATTTTACTCCCATTGTTGTGCTTCCCCTATTACGACTTTGTGCTCCACACGCAGTTCGCGTACGAGACATTAACGAGAAAATAAATTTTCCTTATAATATATAGATTGTAGTATAATACTCTTATATAATATTATTAATATAATTGTAAAAGTTTTTGGTTACGATCAAGTTAATAAACAATAATTTGTTCGAGTAAGCGGAAATAAGTTTTACTTATAATGAAAATACTTTCCAATAGTTTTAAATATAAAACTTGATAAATAATTCCCTCTTCGTCGTTAGATTATAACTTAAATCCAAAAGATCGCTTATCTATTCAAATACAAGAAACTATTGAATAAAATCAAGCGGGCCTTAAAAAGAAACATCTGCTAAGCATAAGAAATATCATCGTTTATTTTATAAGAAATCTTCGTCTCAATGAATTGAATTTTATAAAAAGAAATCAAAGTCATGTTCGTTACTTGCATGAAAATTTTAGAAATTTCTTCTTAATGTTCAAATAAAAACTGCTTTTAAATATAATAAATTTAATGACTATACAAAATGGAAAACTAGAAGTCACAAATATCTATTCATTATCCATTTCATACCTTAACTTTTATACGAATACGCGAATAAAATATAATGTTAATTATGTTTTCAGCAGAGTACAACATATATAATAAATGGACTTTTAACCTGTATAAGCCCACTTCACTGACATAACTTAATGACGGATCTCGTTAAAATGAAAAATATATTCATTTCTATAAATGCATATATATAAATATTTCCAAATTAATTGCTTCTACATTTTTCTTTTTGTACGTTCACATAGATGATTTCATCCATTTTTATTTGATTCGTATTTTATAATTTTTTTTCTTTGTTTTCGTATGTTATTCGGAGAGAAAAATCAAATGATCCATCTAATATTTTAGTAATTTATTCTTTGCAGTCTGATTGTACTTTTTTTACTTTTTTTTCATATAATTAATTTGTTTAATTTTTATCAAAGGTGAATTATTCATCATTTCTAATTTATTGAATATGTTGTTATATGTGCTGTGGAACATATTGTCACACACTTCAAATAAACTTCTCTATATTGGTCTGTGTTTTTATCTCTTTCATTCCGTTGTTTCTATTCGTTGTCTCTTCGATTCAATCGAATTCGTGAAGTATTTTCAACCATGTTTTTTTTTGTCAGTCAATTTATCCACGAGACTTTTTGTTACAAAAGTTATTTCATACTAAATGTACAACATTTTATAATAAATTGATTAATTTAATTAAAGCATTAAAACTTTCATTCATTCTATTTATTACTATACAAATGTTTATTTAACTCGATTTATATTTTGCTTCGCATATTTAGAATTTATATTTACTTTAATCTGAAAATATTTTATAGTATAATATATATGCGGGTCATGTACGCAATTAGTGCCACAACTGCTTCAAACTTGAAATTGAAATTATGTTACATCGTTTAAAATATCGATCCATATTATTATTTATACGAATAAGAAATTTACTAAGAAAAATTAATAATTTTTTGTTTTTCATTTTACTTTAAAAAGTTTATATGTTAAGAATTTATCTTTTTCTAGCTCTTCTTCAAACATCTCAGTATTGTACTTATTTTCTCTTACATGTGCATACATACCAAGAAATATATGATCTTTTATGAAAATTAAATAAAATTAGAAGCATAGAAAAAATAGATAATATTTTCCGATTTGACTCTTCAGGAAGGAAACTGATTATTAATTTTTTTCAAGTATCAAGAATTGTGTCATATATATATATATATATATATAAAATTATATATAAAGAATAATTTTATCATTATTTAGTTTTTTCGTAAAAGCTTTAATCGCGCAGAGTATTGGAAATTTATTTTAGTATTTTTCACTTGAAAAGTTTTAAAATAACGTTGAAAAAATATTTTTTAAAACGAAATATACTTACATTTTTTTTCATGTAATCTAAAGCTTAAGTTGCTCATCAATTTGACTAATATTGTACATCTCAGCATAATAAAAAATAAAAAATTATTCAGTTTTGACTTTTTTTACCTGAATTTACCTAAGTCATCGTTTTACAAATTCAAACAATGTAATATAAAATAAGTACTATGCAAGTTAAAATGTTTTTAAAAAGCTTTTTCAGTTTTAAATGGAATTAAAAGTAAAACTTTAGACTTGCGAAATATGAATAAATAAATTTGGAGTTTTGGACAATCATTGCTAATGTATGTAGGTACAGATAGCAAAGTTAGATCTATCGGAAAATACACTACTTTGTTTCAGAGTGTGTAAATAATATCGATATTGAAACTATATGCGGTAATAACGTCGGCCTGTATTTCGAGGTACCCTGTCAGTAATTATGCTCTTATAAGAGCGTAACTTTCCTATTTGCACATACTACCTACTCCGTAAACTCACAACACATGTGACTTAACTGTCCACAATCTAGGAGCTATACTTTGAGAGTTACGCGATTAGATGCGACGTAATTTGCAGAGTATGTAGTACGTATCAGTGGCTTAGCTTATATACGTATCCCTTGCAAAGTTATTTATCTTTGTATTATTATTAGATAAATTATCCGAATATCCATCAAACAAAACTACTAATTAGATATAATTATGAAGGAGACGGCGAATATTTGGTGCTGGTGTTCGATGTTCATGAATACGACGTAGTAAATGTGGTATTTTCGGGCATTTACGAGCAATCGTCGTATTGAAGTTATATTTATCGTGCCATCTTCGCTATGTAATGATACAGAAAGTATCGAGTGCTGATTTTTACGGGACTGCTCCTTTACGAGCTTTATGAGATTCTTACGGTGTTGGAAAAATACTATATTACTGCGAACACAAATATAGATTGATACCGTTTCATTGCCGACTGACGCCACCTAAGTCGCCATTCCGTCTCCACCAGCCAGAAAGTGAGTTCTTAAGAACTTTATGAATCTTAAAATCTACTTTTTTACGACCTTACTCTTCTCGACAGCTCGTCCAAAGAAATAGCATCCAAAATTTTGTGCAGAAACATCGAACTCGTTAAGTATGAAAACACTTCCTCGAGTCGTTCGAAACTCTTACCTAACACTTTTATCTGAAATATTTTAATCGGTTACTGTTGTAAATAAATCTCATAACCGAATGATAGTAGATTTTATTTATATTTTAACGTAGACTTTAGATCGATCTTTATTGTATCATCCATTAAAATTGGCTGGTTCTTCGTAATCATACTTTTATTATGAATAAAAGAAAAATTTCAGCTGAATTATGTAATTATTGAAAATTTTTATATTTTAAATGTAAGAAAATAAACATGATACAAATGAAATATGAAAGTTTTGTATTTTACATCCATATGAAAGAAAATAGAAGTTAGCAAAAAAAGATTTTATAGATTAATTTAGCTTAGAAAGCTGAATATAAAATAAAAAGCTTTTATCGTATCAAATATAAATTCGCAGATAACGTAAATAAGTAAGAAACAAATTGGGCAAAATTATTGTATTACGATATCTCAATTTTCAAGTAATCTAGAAATTTCAAAGTGAAATTTCGAAAAAATATAATAAATCAAATATATATTTTAAGGTAAGAAACTTTTTTAAAAATCAATCGTAAGCAAAAAATTTTTCCGATATTTTTTGAATTGAGAATATTTAATCCATATATTTTCTTCCAATAGTATTCCGTATTATACTTTATGCTATTCAAAATAATATGTATTAAAATATTCGTATAATATGTAATGTATTACAAGTAAACTTTTATGCTGCATTATTCTTTTAATTCAAACTTAACTTTATTTAATCATAAATGAATAGAGTTACAATGTTTACTCGTACAGTGAATTTTCTAAAAAGACCGATCTTCGACTGACTCATCGGTTTTCTTTCTGCTTTCTTCGAGGCTGTTCGTATGCAAAAATTGAAAAAACTTATAATAAGATAAAAGAAGCGGCTATGGTTACGTATATTTATGAGACATGAAATTCGGACTGTGGTTTTTATCTGAAATTTAGAAGTTCGAATCTGCGTATTTTATATGTATGTTATGATATGGAAACAATTATTCATAAAAAAGTAAACGTTATGAATAGAAAAATATAACTAAGCCTGATCTTTAAAAAGAGAATATTAAAATAATCGTAATATATATATTACAGTATATACCAAGTACATTACACATATTTCATGAAGAGAATAATAGCTAAGGCTTCTGTTATAGATAGGAACAGCGTTGCATTCAATTATATTCACAATACAATGATGTATAATGAAAATTACTTTCATTTAATTTAAAATAATACAATTTTTATAATTTAATGAATTCATTTTATTATTACCTTAAAATATGGATTTATTTTATTTTTATTTATACGCGCATCGAATGACAAAAATTCAATGTATTAAATGTATTAAATATGCAAAAACTATTTTTACTAATTTAACCATACTTCTGTATTCGTGAAATTTTACGCAACATTTATCGACTAATTGATTAGATTAAATCAATAAACTTTATAACACGATAAATTTGATCAAATTTTTTATTCATACATATAATAAATCTTTCTCTACATAAATAAATAGTCGATTCGATGTAAAATAAGCAGAAATAATATATGCACATAATAAAATATAATTCTTATATTTAAAATTATTACTAACTAATTTATATTTTTAAAATCTCGATGATTTTAATTTACATTTATTTGAGTATGTAATTGTGTTTAAGTACTCCACCGTTTAAGAAATCGCGAATACATTCTACCCAATTATCGAAGTAAATGTGAACAATTAGAGAGCTTAAATTAGTAGGTCGAGATAGCAAATAAGTTTACTGCGAAGTTCCATGAAAGCTTCTTAAGCAAGAGAAGTACAATTCTCCGGATACAGGAACGAGATACATACGTATACGTGTAAATACCTTGTCGGCCAGGCCATAGTAACTATTGTATTCAACCTAAGCACCACCTCATGACAACCAATTACAACCTCAGGGTTTGCAGTCCTCGATTTGTCTAATGTATATATCCATCGAAATGAGAAAAGCTCTCGAATGCGGATGTATTAGGTTACTAGTCCACCCCGAAACTCTCCTTTATCTACGCGTACATACAAATAAACATATCTTACGATTGGCTGCAAGCTAAAGGTAAAACGAGAGCGACCGAAACAAGAGAACCGAGAAAGAGAGAAAACACGTATTTCCATAATTCAAGGTGCCAAGGATTTTCGGTCTACACACTAACAACAATGCAATATACATGGCTTGAGTCCAGCATAATCCGGGTCTTTGTCGCACTTTGCCGCCGTGACATTGTATTGACGTTTAAATCGCGTCGACCGTTTATATGCGAGGACAATGGAATGCAGTTTCGGAGCTCACTTGTCGATGTTATATACACGGATGCACCGTTATCCTGTTCACTTACTTTATACTCTTTAAAGTTCCGTCCAGACATGGTTATTTTTTCAGAAATACTATAGCAAGTAAATATTCCCATTATATAAACTTTTTTTTAATAGACGTACTATTTTATCCCCTGTATTTTTAATTAAACCTTGTTAAACATACATTCGAAAAATATTTTTACTCTTAAATGAAACATGTACACAAATAATTGAACATATATGTATATATATTTCTTGTACTATGCCTTTTATACATTTTGTAAAAACTTTATGTGTCAATAAATATTTAACAATTTTTAAAAACTTAAATTGCAAATAATACAATAAAATAATGGCATTTGATCATTTAAATAAAAATATTTATAAAAAGTAAAGCAGAATAAAGTTTTATGCATTATATATCATCGGGTTAAAATCAATGATATTCCTCGTTGGATTATATAAATTATAAATAGATAATAAATAAGTTTTTTAAATCGAAAGTTTTTAAAATTTTGGTTGTATTATTTAATCTTTAAGTAATTTAAGCGTATAGAAAAATTTACTCATAAAATACATTATGAAACAATTAACCGTATAAACTTAAAACTAAAAAATTTAGTCTTCTTTCACGACTTTTTAATAATAGCAATTGTAAAAAAAATATGAAAATATAAAAAGAAACTAAAAAAGTTCCTTCATAATAAAATAACTTCAGAGTATTTCAACTGCAAATATAAACAACTAAAACTATAATATACTATTTATGAGAACTAAGGATGATTAATAATTATAATTATAATTCCATATAACACTGAAAATAATAAAAATGAAAAAAAATAAATGCAATTCAAACTCGTTTTTATTTTATTTAGTTTTATCGCATCTTTTCAAGTAATTTAAAAACATTTATTATATACATTTAAAGTTATAGCGAAAAAAATTTATAATTTTATAAATAATGACTTTTTTTGTATTTAAATTTATAATTATTTTTATAAAATTATTTTTAATATAGGAAATAAGTAAAACTTAAATGAGTTGAAACTAAATTTGGATAATTAATATATGTCTGAGTTTAAAATAAATCCAGTTTACACAAATATTTTGCTATTTCCAAATAAATCACTAAAAAAGTTGAATAATAATAATATTTTTATTTACTTTTAATCCTAATTTATGATGATTATAATTTAACAAATGAAAAACTAATACGATCATTATAATTAATTAAAATATAATAAAAATTATTAATAAATCGAAATTATAATTTTATAGCAATTCTATAAATATATATTATCAGTATACATTCTTGGAAACTCTATTATTAGACTTCTTCTTCTGATCCTTTTTGCATTTCGTATAAAATATGCATTCGAATGATGTTCGATGACACGAAATGAAAATATTCTAAGACTTCGAAGTTCTATTTCTACATATTTAAAACATCACTGTACACTCTTTAAATTTTTTTTATATAGAATTATCAGAACAAGTAAAATGATCTAGAAATAGAATTCTAAAAAGAGAATATCCTGTACGAATCCTTTTACTTACTTAAATAACATACTTAGGGACCCAACGTATTATTTTCATATAAATTTTTTCTAGAAAACATGTTTGAAATTTATACAAACATTTATAAAAAAAGAATTTTAACGATGTATAAAATATTATATTTCGTTTGATGAATATGTACACGTACAAGTATACGAAGAAAAAATAAAATAGGGTTTATTTTTCATGAAAGTTTTTTCATTTTTTTTCAAACAAAAAAAGATAGAGATCTTTAAATTAAGTCTTCCATTTTAAAAAGCGCTGATAAATTTTACGAACTTTATTTATAATATTTGATTGAAAAAAATTCTCTTCTGTATCTTAAAACGTGATATAATTTAGATCGACATCTAACTCGTTCTATCTAAACTTGATATCATCTATCGAGCTTCGATGATGATAATACAGTGACAATCTGTATCATGTTACGATTTCGGATAAAGGTAGTAGATCTTTTAATCAGAAAAGTGGTAAAAGCTAAAAAATTTATTTAAAATCGATAGATTTCTTTTCAAAATCGATATTAGATTATAAAACAGACTGACGTAATAAAACTGTTTAAAAACGTTTAAAAATGTTATTAATCCATACGAAATACAGAACAAAAGTACTTTAAACATTTATACTTACAAAATCAATAACTTACAATAACTTTCAATTTTTCTTTTTCTTATTTTCATAATTTTAACATAATTGTTTCCAATGTTATTATTGCTGAAGATGTAACGAAATGTTGCACAAGCAGAAAAGCCGATGTTTTTCAACGATGAGATGGAACAAATTCCCTCTATCTTCTTATATAGAACAAATGAACTTAAACTTATCTATCTTTAAATTTACATAATTGAATTAAGTTTATTGTTACGTTATATTGTTGTATATATTATATCTTGTAATAGTATTTTCGATATATAAATTCTTTTCTATTCATTAAGTAAAAATATAATGTGAATATTATCATTAAATTTACATTAAAATCTCAATTAAACATAAAGTTAAAATCATTAATAATAATAAAATTATTATTTTATTATTCAATATATATGTTTTATTAATCATATTTATTTTCATTATTTTGATTCAAGACGACTCCTTTTGTAGTACGAAATTATTATTCTTCTGTCATTATCAAGAATTTATACAAACATATATAATACTAAGAATAATAAAATTTTAAATTGAAACACGGGAAACTTCGCAAGGTAGTTACAGAAAAAGACTTCTCAAATCTCAATGGCTTAACTGAACACGCTCGAAAAATCTTAGGATCTTCTGTCCGTATCACATAACCATTCGTGCTTGTATAAAAATGAAATTACAAATATTATATAATTAACTATTATTTATAAAGTTGTATTTAAAATATTCATCGAAAATATATAATTAAAACTAATAAAATATTCTTGGTATTTTTTTATTTTCAGGAATATTTAATATTATTGGCTTTATTCATTTGATCAATACATCAAATAACAGAATATAAAAATTAGCAACGAATATTTCATTAATAATGACATCAATATTATTACTTAGTATAATTAATTATTTTTTTAGTAAAAGTTTAATAATACTTAACTTTGACTCAAATTTTCGTTAAATTAAATTATAAAATGGATATAATTTGTTTTATATTTTTATAAAGTATAATATAATTTTAAATTTATATTTTTAATTATAAATTATATCAATATGTAAAAAATTATTTAGCTTACGTTTAAAAAAATCATTTTAGTTTTTAAATTCATAAATTACATTACAAAAAATTAATCTAACTTCTCAATTTATTCCTATGCAAGAGAAAAAACTGACTGATTTATTGTTTAGTTTTTAAAATGCATTTACCATTTCTTGTATTAGATAGAAGAATCAGAAGAAAGGGAAAGAGAAAAGGACGAAATTGTTCATTTTATTTCAATTTGAAAATAATCAAATGAAGCGAATGGAAACTCGTACACATGATAAATGTTTAATTGAGTACAAATCACTTTTCAACCACATATTTATGCTTTTCTTTGATCTTTTTATTTAGTTAATGAATAAAATCAAGTTTTTTAATGGTTTGAGTGCTTTATTACTTCTTATTTATTGACTTAGTCGTTGATTTATCAATTTATAAAGTTTCTAAACAATAGTTATAAAATTTCTATTTTATCTCCCTAATAATGTATTAATTTCTATTATTTCTAATAAAATCTTGTAAGCTATTCTTTTAGTTTGATTGTTAGATGATTAACATAATAATACACTTCTAAATATAAACGTGACTAATTTATATCTAACAATATAAAGTTAGAAGAAGTGTAATTTATAAACTTGAGTAATACATTTCAGTTAAATTTAGTGACTAAACAAATAAAGCGGTGTTTCTAGTTTATAAATCTCTGGTTGACCATTATACTCTACTTCAGGCATGTTTTACAAAACCAGTAATCATATTAGGTTGGTCAGGTGTAACGTACATAGATCCCAGTTCACGCTCACTTTCTCCTTTTGTTTCATACTATCATAATATATAACCTACGGTATAGTTACTTAATTAGAGCATTTTTTCATTTTTTTCACAGGCTTTCAATTAAATTCTTGTATAAATAAATTTCCGGTTTTGTGCACATTTTACCAGAGTTGCTGCATTTGTTCTTTTTTTTTTTTAAAGAAAAATAATTTCCTCTAAATTGAGAATTATATCTAGTTAAAAGGGATATTAAATGTGGTAAGAGCTTTTAAAATTAAGTAAAAGCTGTATAACGTTCTTTAAGAATGTACGAAGAATTTTAAAAAATGATTAAGAAATAAGCTATTTAAATTTATTTAAAAATGCTCATAGCTTGAAAACTGAATAATATTAGTAAGAGCCAGTAGGTCGTACTCAAAAAGGGTGAGAATGATCCCGAAGGGACGTCGTTGTAGATTTTCCAACTCGACTCGAAGTTCCTTCGATACGTGTATCATATATGTTCTCCTATTTGAATTTCAGTTCCATGCTAATCCAGCAGGTCTGTTGCATCGAAGTACAATTTCGAATATGGACGGAAGGGGTTTACATTCCCATGACTGGTTTCACGGAAACGCAAAAGGATAGTCAGTGAGAGTATAATGTGGAGGAGGTTCGCTAAAATCAGCAGGCGAAATTCCGACACTCGTTGGGCCAAGCTCATTTATTCTGGCTATTGGCCCTTTAATTTGGCTCTACGAGATTCGATGGCTTAATTGATTATCCTAAAATAGATGGCCTCTCTTAATAACACCCGGATGTGTCACTACGTCTTTTTGTCTTTTATTAAATGGTTCCAATCGTTGATCAAGCTCGAGAGAAGAAGTCGATTAAAATTTAATAAATATCTATTTGAATATTCCAATTCAAATTATATGAAAGAAAATTAAATGTGCAAATCAAATTTTGAATTTAAATTCAATGAAATCTGTCGTTTAAACGATTTTATATAACTAATTCTATATTAATTGATTGAACTGAAGAGAATTCAAATATGGAATTCATAAATAATTAAATTATGCTTTTTAAAGTAAGTTGTTAAAATAATTTTTTAATTTAATTTTTATATTTCTTACATAAATTACATAAATCATTCCTTCTTTTCTTAATTTATGATAATATAATTTAACTTATTTTATTTTAAAATATAATACATAGTATACGGATAAAATATACTACAATAATCATCAATGTTTTTATTTTAAATAATATACATAAAAAAATAAATTATTATTATTATTGATGAAAAGTAAACATAAACATGTGAAAATAAATAAATATTTTAATTAATATCAATTGCTGTATATATTCTTATTTCATATTATTATATCTAATCTAAGGTAATGAAAATATAAAGTATTTTAACTTTACAAATATTAGTAAATTTAAAAAAATTGACGTCATTATTGTAAGATAAATTGTGTACGAAAAAGGAAATAACTAACTGAGGTGTATGAAAAATATAAATTGTTAAATATTTTTCTTAGGTAGATATTTTTAAAATCCTTTTTATACTTTGGGACAAGATTATTTATTATCTTTTTGAAAAATAGCGCGAAAGAAACTACATATAAATTATCGATAGAAAAAAATCTTATTACTATAGGAGATTTTATAGTTTCAATTACATATTATTTTAATTCTTTATAATTTTTATTATTTTAATAAACTAAATTTCATTTACCACAAGATTTTTTTTAATTAAAATGTACAAAAAATTGTTTAGAAAACACCATTTAAATAAAAAACTTTTCAGTAAAATCTTTTTTTACAATATTAAAAAATTGCATAAAAAAAATAAAAAATATTATTCTTTATTAAAAACTCTATATACGCATTATTAATTCAAAATATATAAGATCAGGTAAATTTTTTTTCGTTTATTTTCGAATACAGTTAGTTAAAATTTTGTATGAAGTAATTACTTTTGTTATTTATATTTCTCATTAAAAAATTAAAACTTTTAATTATTTTTTTTCTTTTGATTTTTTATTTTTATTATTAATGTAAAGTATTAAGTATTGAAATTATGTCTAAACATACTTAATATCGATATAAAAATTAATCAAAATGAAAAAAAGAAAAAACCTCTTTATTTATGCAAAAGTACTTTAATTTATTTTTTCTAATATCTTTTCTTATAATATATTTTTTGATGTACTAGAAAAGTTTTTTAATTTTACGACAAAGCTCTAAGCAAATGTGAAAATATTGCTTAAAATCTACACTATATAAAAAATAACAATGTATTTAAAACGTAAAATATACTTAAAAATTCAGATAAATAAAGAATATATAATATTAAATAAACAAATATAAATATTTTATTTAATCGTGTTTTAAGCCATATAATAAAAAAATTCATATCATGATGTAAATGTAATGTTTTTAGGAAAAGAATACGCTTAAAATACTTAAGAATTATGAGATAAATATAGCAACAATAATAATGCAAACTCTCAAAAGTTTCTACCTAAAAGAACGGAATAAACTGCAAAGAAAATGGCTCGTTTTAAAGAACATAGAGGGTTTTTAAAGTACCAGAATCATCGTATTTTTCTGGGCCGATCTTTAACGTATTCTGTATATTTATTTTTATTGCCTTCCTGCTTTTTCTGTATTCTTCGTATATAGGAGCTTACCTGCAGACCCTATGAAAATTGCTAACAAATCTCCTGCCACTATTTAAGCATCCATTCTGTAAGCGAAGGTACCGAGACACTTTTAAGAAGTTAAGGATGCTTAGTTTAGTTATGCACTTTTTTATTCGTTTATCTGTTATTCTTTCTTGAAAATAAGCCCATTTGCCCGCCCATTTTCTCTTGCTACTGACAGCATCGTTTTCTTTTACTGAACCTCCAATTTTTTTTCTCAAAAGAGCCATCTTAGCTTTACGCAGTTTTCTACAATAGATCAAAGTATCTTTTCGAAATACGCGTCAAACTATTTAATTACTGTGAACTATGAAACTTTAATATTTTTTTTTTTGATCTTTCGTTTATCACGTATATATTATTTATTGTTTAAAGTAATAATTCTATAATTAAATATTTTTTAATTGTAAAATATTTGTAACATAGAATAGTAAAGTAGCGGATAATCAAATCTAATTATAAAATAAAACTCAAATAAAATATCGGGAAAATATTCAATCGTATTTAGTTGCAATCGATGTAAATATTTTTCGTTTAATTGCAGAATATCTCGCAAATTATTTCAAGACTCTCATGCTGTAATTTTCTCCAAACCTTCAAAATTTTAAAATATGTATACATATTAAAACCGAAATATCGTGTAATTCGCTACTAAACCATTGATATCGATAAACTTAAAAAAGCTAAAAATCCATGTATTCGATTAATTAAATTTTAGCAAATATTATTTATGATACACAAATATATTAATTATTACATTTTAAATATTGTTTAATCGAATAATTTATGTCTAATTAAAGTGATTTTGAAAATGGAATTTACATAATCTACAATTTCAATTACCGATATTGACCGATTGCTAAAATAATTTATCGAATGTGTTATTCACAAAAAAGAGAACACGTATAAAAATACAAGTAAAGCAACAAACAATCATAAAATAGTAGATGCGTTTAACTCAAACTTAAAAGTTTTGAGTAAAAATGAGGTTTGGAAGCAACGGAAGAACTTAAGGCACGATTAAAGCACTTGGTATTAGTGCGAGTGAGTGGAATAAGGGGGAACGAAAGCATGACGAAAGGGTCAAGCGGCACTTGTAAAAGGCTTGTGCCAGTTTTATTCGAGTGCAGACTTCGTTGGCACGCCTTGATCGACACGTTATACTTCTGCACCCCTTTTTCCCTAAAATTAACGGGCTAAAATTTTCGTCTTACGCTTGAGATCAAAAAGCGTGATAATTGCATTTTTTATTTATATTGATAAACCTTTAATTAAAAAATGTATAAAAATTTTTAAGCGAATTAAAAATATGTATTTATTTTCTAATAATTTCAATTATATCGCGATAATATTTGTTACTTTATTTCGATATTTTTAATATTTTTAAAAAATATTTTGTTGAAATAACATCCGTTTTATAAAATTATAAATTCTAATAAATAATAATTATTTCGTAAAGAATTTTTGCTTAGAATACAATCATTGCTCTTTATTACGTGAATTATATGATTAAATAAAAATGCTTTAACTTAATTCAAGATTTTACCACATAAATATTATACGTCAAAAAATATTAAATGCATAATTAAATAAGCTACGTTTACCAGAATTCTCGAAATTAATTAAAATATTCCATTATTTTAAGACAAAAGAATCAAAACTGTAGTCAGAAAAAAAACGAATTAAAAAAATTCATATTCATCGGTTTAAAGCAACTAACGATTTAATCTATTACATTTAATTATCACGAACCAATAGATAGATTAATTAAAGAATGAAACGACCTGATTTCACCACAAACAATTTTCCTGGTACAACTCATCGTATTAAACACGTACTATTCTGTTTACCATCGCGAGAGTTAAAAATAGGGGATGAACTAGAAAGAGAGGATGGAAATCACGCTGATTGTAGTTTAGGTAAGAGTAGGAGGAAGCGTTTGGTGAAGGAAAGCGGTAAACGTTAAGCGACTCTTCAACTCCCGCAAGTGATCATAGACTGCAAAGCGGAGGTCAAGGACCGCTTTTCCCAGTTTGAGTGCAATCTACTGCATCGAGAGCCTCTCCCCCCTCTATTCTTTTCTTTTCTAAATCCAGACTCTATTTCTGTCATTGAATAGCTGAATTGTATTTTTAAAGCGTCATGGATCTTTTAAATTATCCTTAATTTCCCAATCACTCTGATTTTTATCTTTACAACGAAACGTATACTATTTGATTTGAAAGTACTGTACAATGAATGTGTCTGTGAGATAACGTTTAAATATTCATAAAAATAATTATTTTCAAACGGGCGAAAAATAACATAATAAAATATATCAATTTTAATGATTTAATAAATTATGTTTTACAGATACCGTATTTTATTTAGATTGAGAAAATGAAAAATACTAAATATACAAAGGAATAAGTATGTATTTTATTTTTAAAGTTTTGCCTCCAGTCTACAAATTTGATCGACACATTTCATTTGTCATTCTTTCGATGTTTACAGTAAGCAAGTTACTCGTTTTGTAAAATAAATCGCATACTTCTCAAAATAATGGAAATCTACATGAGCAGTACAAGAAACGTAAATAAAATATAAAAGTATCAATTATTACGTAATTTTTCGCAATTTCAACAAAATAAATGAGTAGTAAACGCGAAATTGCTCTTTGAAACAGAGGATGTTCATTTTCTTTTGTCATAACGAAAATAAAAATAAAAAGTAAATAGTCTCGTAGACTAACTAATCCAATAAAACAATAACTTTATAGTCGCTATTTTCCACAACATATACAGTTGTCGGTTTGCCCCTTTTTCTCTCTCTCTCTCTCTCTTTCTCTCGTTAGTTCTTTCTCTTCGTTATTTCCAGACTACTTAACAAAGCTCCATATAACGAGATTTAATTTGTTTTAGGTATTTTTATCTCCACATATTCCATTCTCGTTCGATACTTGACTACACACATTGAAAAATTTCCTCGTATTATTTGCCAACGTATAAGACTACAAATTAATGTCCGCCTTTACGTCGATCCTTTCTACTTATCCAGATTATCGGTTTTATTCTGTCAGTCTCCATCCCGGTAACAAGTTTTCCTCCAGAATTATACGGAGCATATTCATACGTATTTAAAATTTTCACATAGTTAAGAAGTGGAAACCTCGATGAATTTGATGACTTGTTATACAAGTTCTCTTGGGTAAATCACATCATTTGTATGGTACGTGCACCGAATTTAAAATCTATGAAAGTCGAATGCTGCAACCACAAAACCAAAATCACTGCGAACTTTCATCTACTATGCGAAATTTATCTTAAACATATGTAGATTTTACCATGATATTACTTAGTCATACTATGTTACTTTCCTCTTCGATGCTATTCAAACTTCGTCTTTTCCTACGCTTTTGATTTCCACTCTGTTAACTCCCCAGTGTCCGGTAATATACAATTCTATTCGATAATGAAGCTGTAAACAAAATATAGGTTGTTGGATGGAATAATTTTACATCTCTAATTGTCGTGAAAGGTAATTTTAATGAAAGACAAGTTTATTGGAATAAGTTTAATGAAAAAGAAATAAGATTTTATTTCGTTCGTTAAATTTTATCATTTGCATTACTTGATAATCAGCTTTATATGAATAAATAAATTTTTTTGTATTTTTTGCTCATTAAAATTTTTTTAAATTATTAAATGATCGGATCGAGTTTTCCGTCTCTTAAATATTTAATTATATTTTATAAGATTGTATTGGAATTTAAGATTTTGTTAATAACAATAGAAGAATTTAACTTTGAAATTCGAAAATAGCCTCGTAATCATCCGAATGAATTAAAAAATCGCTTTAGGACTTTAATTTGAAAAATGAATATGAAAAGTTTCATTACTAATTACAGTGTTCTTATGCTTTGACATATCCTCCTTTACGTTTTTGTCTTATTTCTACTTAGCATTTTAAATGAAATTTAATACCTTAAATTACATAAGACCTCATTACACAGTACAGCTATTCATTGGATACATAGAACATTGACGATCATTTTAATTAATCTGTTAATTTCAAAATAGCATAAATTTACAATTAATTTCGAAAAAAGATGTATATTTTAGAGAATTTTATATATCTTTTTATCATTTTATCGATTTATGTGTATACGGTTTATACGAGTACTTGTAAATAAATGAAATAAAAGTAAAAACGTTAATCTCGATAATATACTTAATATCTATGTAATTTTCGATCATTCGCACACTCGGCAAAGTTTGTACGATAGTGCAAAAAAAATTGATACGAGATCTAGTCTGTTACTCTTGTCAATGTCGCAGATATGGTATAAGAAAATAAGATCACGTCGCGCAAGTTTTTTTATCGTATTTACGTCATCGACAGCAATTAATTAAAAGGAAAGAAAAAAAATACTAGTGTCCATTTCTTGTAACAGCGTTACGAAATTGACGCAAAGTCTAGTGTACGAATACCGTTGAAAAAATTATCCAACTTTTTATATGTTTTCTTTATACGTATATTCTGTAAACACAATAACGATCCCCGTTATATTATTATAATAATAGTATTCGAGTTATTGTTCTTTCATAGAAAATTATGATTGATTTAACGAATCGCTATATTCAAAATTAAATAATAAAATAAAATTTATATTCAGTTTTTTAACGTAAATATCGTTACTTTAAGATAGTAAATACATATTCTTCAAGAGATCTAACTACGAATACATCGAGGGAGTAAAATC
This sequence comes from Dolichoris vasculosae, assembly GCA_018907195.1. NCBI lineage: Eukaryota > Metazoa > Arthropoda > Insecta > Hymenoptera > Agaonidae > Dolichoris > Dolichoris vasculosae. The sequence continues at coordinate 6,561,786 of JACCHY010000009.1, read as the reverse complement.
CTTCAGTGTCAAATGTGAAATCCAGTTCTCCAAAGGCTGAACGCCTACGACACTTCGTAGCAAACGTGAAAGAAAATTTATTTTTCGTCCGCAGACGGTGGAAGCGCCATTGCCACTTCGTAGTACTTCCTTCAGCTCTTCATTTTAATACAGGACAATGCAAACCTGCAAGAACAATATAATGGGACAGTGTACGCGCAAGAACCGTGGGAGAATTTCCAGTCTCATTTGTATCCTCGTTTCTCTACAAGAGTTCATTCGCCCTCACATTTGCATTAAGCGAGACGCGGGATAACTCGTGTGTATGGACCCGGATTTAATGGTTGACTTTATCTCCAGCACCCGTACCTTATTAAAGATTCTTTGTGAACTAAAATTGAATTGCTAATTGCTCTTCCAGTTTTTTAAATCGGATTCGCAAGCTTCAAGTCTTACCCAAATTGACTGATTAGAGTCGGAGATTTGAATCTAAAGAAAGAGCATTAAATTTTTGACTTTATTTAGAAAATATTTCCGATGATCTTAAAATAATCTTGGAATAAAAATTCACTAGAATTTTGAATGACTTAGAAATATATTTCGTAGTTATTTAAAAATAAATGTTTTCATAACCACCAAATTCTTGAAAATAAATCTCTAAAATTCTGTTTTTACGTAGGAAAAATGTTCTGCGAGCGAATTTCTTGAATTATGAGATTTAATCTAAAGGATAACCCCTAAGTATTTACACAATATGCAGTAGATTGTCGTGTAACCATAAATGTGCAACGACACATTGTAAATACTTTCCCAATCCGTTTAATCGTGTCACGGATAACAAAGTCGTGCCCTCCATGACAATATACGTCAAAAAGTTGTACACGGATAACAAATATACGTATAACGCGATTTACTCTCCCCGGAAAAGCTCGTATTGATAACGAAAATATCGAGCGTTCACAAAAGGAAATTTCGTATGGTTCATAAATGCTCGTCAACATAATCAGCATCGGTAGCAATGGCCTATGGAATTTCTATTCGAGAGTCCGTCGACGACGAAAATGTCAATGATCCCATTTGCACGGGCAATTGGGAAAAGTGTATAAGCAGAGGAAAAGAGATAGTAGGGGCGATTCCACGCAGTTACGAGGCAGTTACCGACGTCACGCCAGGGAGATACACTGAATTTGGTGAGCAGTCGAGTGGAACGTGGGAGGGTGCAGCAATGTTGGCATCAGCGGCGAAGTATAACGGAAGAATATCTCGGGTGCAGATGCCGTTATTGGCAGTGGCAAACTATACTGTGCAACCGTAATCGAATACATCCCCTTCCTGTATTTCTCTTTTCCTGTCTTCCTGTATTACTTCTTTCTTTTGCATACGTAGGCAACGCAGTTCCGACATTGTCGTGGCAATAGGCCAATTAATCCCTGCACTTCGCTAATGAAACAATTATATTTTAATTTGCGTACAAATAGTGAAACGTGAACTTTGGTTGTGTTGATACTAGGTGAAAATTTATGCAACGCTTTACCGATATAACAAACTGTGACTAAATAATTAATTTATATGTATAAAACCGATCTCTGCTCGCGTATCACCTTTGGATACTAAATACTGGCATTTTATTATACAACAACTTATTTTAATATTATATCCATATTACTTACATTTTTTAATTGCATAAATTTTGTATTATACGTTATTTTAATACTTTAATTGCTAATTATACGATAAAATATTTATTCGAAAGTTTAAACGAAACTGAATATCTTAATTATTTTAGTATTGATACAAATTGTAATTTTCTGTTATAATTATCAACAATAAAATAAATACATCTTTTTTACATTGTAAAAAAAGATTATAAATTTATGTCCTTACGAAATTTAAATAAAAAATATATTATTCTATTCTTTAATCCTATTAATATATTAAATCAGTCCATACGATATTAAAATATAATCGTATCAATTATAAGTATAACAATACTCAATTAAAATATTAATATATACGTACACAATTACCAATATTTCAATTTAATTTAAATACAAATTTGTTAGACTAAATTTCCAGAAAACTAAGAATAATTTAATTTGATTACTTCAAGCGACAAATAAATAACAGTTAACTATAAGAAATATTTATTTATTAATTTTTGATCGTATTCTTATTGAAACTTAAAACATTTTAAAGTAACAAGATATAAAAAAAAGTCACAAGATTTGTAATTTTTCTACGATTTTCGAATGAAATTATCTACAATTATTTAAATATGTACGATTTTCGAATGAAATATTTTTCTAAATATGTATTATCTTTGTTTTATTTTTTATTATCATTTTATTGATTTTCTCATCAATGAAGCTTCCGCACATTTTTCAATTTAAACAAAAACAAGATTAAAGAATTTGAAAAGATGTAAAGAATTTAAAATTCGATAGAAACTAAAAATTTTAGTTATTTTATTGACAAACTATTAAACTTTTGAACTTTCAGTATCGATAAATTCAAACAAATAATTCTATTTATAGCGTTATTGACGAATTAATAATACAAAAAAATAAATTAGGTAACCTTTTATACGTACTATATTTTAATATGTAAATATTACAGCAGAAAATCTTTTATACTCTTCAATATTCAATCGAATATTTTACTTCTGAATTAAAACATATAACATTGTTAAGTGTGAAAACTCATTAAATTCTTCGTTAAAGTGTGCATCTAATTAAATAAACATAACTGAAACGAATATTATGCAAGCTTAAAGCTTCGTAATTCAAACGCAAATAGTTCCTATCGTTTAAGCCTCGTAAGATTAACGATAGATAGCGAAAATTATATAAAGTAAATAAATTTTAAAATTGAAGAGAAAATATTGCATTCTTCTTCAGTATTAATATATATGTGTTACGAAGTACAAAACTAAACAAGAGAAAATAGATCTTAGATAAACTCTAGCTTGTAATTGAAAAATTCTTTTACTTCGACTACATTCTTTCGATGCTATCGACTAATAATATTAAACAGTCGATTTCGGTCTTTTTCCTATACGACTAGAACCTAAAAAGTACGTATTATATTCTAGTAAGTAAAAAATAACTATAAAATAAAAAATTGAGAATATCTACATTTTATGCACAATTTATTTCTATTCTTTGGTTTTTTAATAATGTTTTCAAATATAGCATTGAAAAACTAATGATACACATGTAAATTGTTTAATACTAACTTGATCTTAATTTTAAAAAATTTTGTTTATTCTCATTTATCAATTTTATGGCAACGTTTATGCGTTTCGAAAATAAAAAAAGCTTAGCTCATCTTTTTAACTGCTTCTTCAAAATGTATTACACTATTAATCTAACGTAAACCTTATCAGTATTTGGAAATTTCATTAACAGAAAAAACTTTTATCCATTATATACATGTTTAAACATGATAAATATAATATATTTAAAATTCTTTGAATTTTTTTACCATAAATCCTTCTTTATAATTTTAAAATAATTATATGCAAGTAACGTACCGCTAAATAATGTAGATTAAATTTACCCATACAAAGTTTAATAATATTACGTTGATAAAAATCTTAATATTTTGATAGAATAAAATATTAATGTTGCGTATTAATATTATGTTCAAATTTAATTATAAATAACAGCGATAATAATCTTTATTTGACCAAATTTATTGGAAATAAAACTACGGAAAATGAAATTTCTAAGTTCATCAAAATATTGTTATTGATCTTTAGTGATAAAATATTTCCGTATAATTATTTTTTAAATTATAAAGACAGATTTATGATAAAAAAATTAAAAATTTTACATTGATATAATATTATATAAGTAATAATTCGTGTAAGAATTTTTTTAAATAAAAAAATTTAAATTATGTATTGAAAGAAAAACATGAACTACAAAGCTCTTGTATATATATTAGAAATTCAAATATTCTTATAAAAGTAAATTGACTGATTTAACGAAATTTGATTTATCTACTAAGTCGATCATTCGCGATTCGAATTCCTAAATACTTAGTTATAAAAATGTAAATAAAAGCAAACGAATGAACAAGTCAACGCTTAACATTTTCAACGATTTCGTACATCAACGACGTCTTCCTTGAAGTATTGACTCGTAATCATGTGCCGTACTCAGCGATAAGGAAACTATACTTTTTAGCTATCCTCTTTTTTATACGATTTGGAACGTAATATATATATATATATATCTAAATCACAAAAAAAACTTTTTGGACACAGATAAAAGAAAAATTAAGAATTCATTTCCAAATATTTTTTTGTCTTTTTCACTTTCATAACTATTCATTATTCCTATTTGAATTTATTAAAAAATTATATGATTTATAGATTTTTCAATAAACGTCAATATATTAATTTTTGTGTTGCTGCTTTTTCTATTAAATTATAGTTATAATTATTTACAATTTCTTTATAATATATTTTTAATTACTATATTATTTATATAATTATTTATAATTATAAGAGTTAAAAAATAGCAAAGTGTAAAATATTTTTATATTAAATTAAATAAAAAATTCGAATAATAAATAATCTATTTTTAAAACATCAGTTTTTACCCTTAATTAAATATAAATACATTATAGAAGACTGTAATTATTGCATTAATTTATTTTCGTTTTTGCATTAATATATCTGTTGTTCTAGTCTGCATAATTCGTCAATTATTTTTCTATAAAATCTTCTTTCATATTTTCTATTTTTCTTATTTTACCTTTAATATACTTTTTCAATTTCATTCGTTTTAATAGAACTTTACATGCTTGGAAAATCCAACGCTTATCTGATAAATTCATTTATGTATAAGAATAAAAAAAATGAGAAAAAGTCGGCGTTCGAACGGAATCTCTTTTTTTTTCTCAATACGTACTTCTACATTTTTCCATTCCTCTCGCTGCATTATCCTTGGCTTTGTTCTCTACCATGCCTAATTTGTTTCTCTATTTCTGTACTTGTCTTTTTTCACAATTTTCTTTTTCTTTCCGTTCTATTATTATTCGCACTATTTGCTTCTCTTCTCCTTTACACTCTAATTTTTCCAACATCAACTTCTCGATGTACCCTTATTTGATTTCTTATAATAATCATATTTTTTCGATATAATAACATTTTTTCTAAGTAGTATAAGCTGTATTTCTTAACGCTGGGAATTTAAATACCAAAGTGAAAATTTAAATATTGTAAAGTGATAACTGCAGTAGGTATTATTGGAATAAATTAATTGTCTTTATATTGGAGGATCCGTTTAATAAATGAGAGTGGATTACTTAAACAGGCAGCTTCTTTCTTTTTTAAGTGTACGCGCATCTTTTGTTATTAATACGTAATAAATAAAAGATCACCGAATAACAAAACCACTAAAGGAATATGTAGTGCTTTTGATATGTAAAGTGATTCAAACAAAATTACTATAATATACATATATATATATTTATAATAATAAATAAAAATTCTTTTGATGTAAATCGTGTAATGTTGTTTTAAATTGAATCAAATATTTGTTCGCATATTGGTTAAAAATCAAAATAATTATACATTTGCATTACTCTTTCAACTGTATTACTAAATGCACATATGCATAATTTATGAAATATTGTTATTTTGGTACAAAATTAAAAAATTTATATTAATTAATATATTTGAATTCTTATATCTTACACAATTTAAAATATAGCAATAATTTTGACAATAATCCAACAATAATAATACTTCGAAAATAAATTATTTTAATATACATAATTTTTTTGTTTAATAATATATTTCAAAATAGTTTAATATATTAAAAAATATATAAATTATAATAATCGTTTGAAATAAATTATACAAAAACGTATTTTTAAATGATTTTCTAAATTTGTTCTTATAATTCTATTTCTAATTTTAATGATATACTTTAATAAATATAATTTTATTATATTATTTTATTTCATGCGCTTGAAAAAACAAAATAATATTTTAAACTGATAATCATAATAAAGAATATTCGTATATAAATATATATAATTAAATAAATAAGTAATAATATTTACTTATTTTTGAATAAAATATGTAAATATGTAAAATAATATATACTGTTTTCATATTAATTAACTCAATATAATTTGTTAAAAATATTTTTGTAGTTTCTAAATGAGGATCTTTGATGTTTCGAAAAAATCCACTGCCAATTACCCACTAATGGTCTCGTTTATTCTTTGATCGATTTAATTGATGATATACGGCCTCCGATAAAGATTGCAAAGAATCTTTGAATATCTCAAATAAATTAATTTCATTATTAATAAAGTAAAATTTCTATACAAATTTCTATATTAAATATGTCTTACAATATAACAAATATTCTTTTAAGCAAATGTTACTTTATAAGAAAATATCTTTTAAATAATCTCTGAAACGTACAATAAAATTATTAAATTTTTTATTTCAATACTAAAATTATTTATAATACGTTAAAAAATTCGCAGCATACGAAAAGATAGATTTTTAGAAATAGTAAGAATAAAAAAATATTTTTTTGTAAATTAATTATGAAAATATAACCGTACATTTAGTATTAAATTTTTAATTAATATTGAAAAAACTCTTGAATAATTTATAATGAAATATATATTTTTTGATTGATTTTAGTAAATATTACACCAAAGAATATTTTCTTATGTATACCATTTTATTATGAATAATTGATTGATTTGTTCTAAATAATAACATTATAAATTGTATTTTTATTATTCTATATATTTTATTTATTCTACAAGTTTATGAACGAATTCGATTGTAAAGTTTTCGGAATATGTATAATTAAGTTACGCGTGTAATATAATTAAAAAAGCGACAGAAAAAGTTTTTCGTTCTACCTTGGTCAGTCGTCCCCGATGTTAACGAAATTCTCACCATCGATTCTTTCTACGATTACATACGTACGCAAAGTGCAGTACTCTAATTCAATATAAACATCCTCTACGTGAACTCATAGCCCAGAGACTCACTGAAAACAGCTCCTGGAAAATTTCCCTCTCAGGCACGGGATCCCACTGTTTTTTAGTTATCGGAAACCACATGCGAACTCGCTTTTATAAGTACAAGCAAAAGAGGAAAGAACATCGAAACAGCACTAGACTCGCATTAGACATAAAATATATCACCACAACAACATTTTTTTTCTCTTACACTTCATGCTATTTTCTTTCTTTAGTTTCTTGTAAATATGTTTCTCTTTAATGAAACAGGAAAAAAAGTTTAATTCGCTAGGAGCATATATTGCAACTAATAATTTCGAGAAAATCTGTAATAGCAGAAAAATCTTTATTTTATCATAATTTACTAAATATAAACTTTATAACTTTATATTAAAAAACTTTAACTTTTATGCTAAATAATTTTTTTTATTTATAAAAAATCTATGATGCTTAAAATTAAATACTGAAGTATTGAAATAATTGAATTATGAAATAACTGAAATATTTGAAAAAGAGGGATTCTTTTTAAAGTATATACGCATATTTTATGAGTTTTTAGGAATCGAAAATACATATTTGCATTATATATCCTACTAACTAAAATTAATACGTGTATATAATACGTATATATTTATATTAAAAAAAATTTTTTAATTTAAATAAATATTAAATTTTGTATATAATATTATTTTAAATAATTCTTTGTTATTATAAAGTATATAAATTACTTTTTATTAACCTACGACAGTTTAGTATATAATTTAATATAAAATTCTCAAAATATTATATATCGCAATACTATACGAATTAAATAATTTTTTATACTAACTTTATTGATTTTATAATATATGTTTTTTAATTTTTAACAAATATTTTATATTTTCGTATATAATTATATTCCAATTTCATGAGTTTAAATCTTTGAACTAATTGGCTGATATTTCTTAATATAATTTGATTTTGTAATTTAAAATAAGTACGGTTTGAATTATCAATTTAAAAAATATCATCAAAAAATATAATTTCATATATAAAAAAACAAGTTGGAAAGAAGAAAAATAAAGGAAAGTACTATCTATCCTCTAATTTTATGAGCTTTGGAATATATATTCTTTGGATATCCAATAGTATTTCGTGACAAAAAAGTAGCACCACAATCCCTCTAACAAAAAAATGTTATTGCCATTGACTTTTATCTCGGATTTAGCATAAATATAATCCCAAAAAATGAACATGAATATATAATAAGAAGAAACAGAAATAAATAGTAACATATAATCTATATATATATAGCTTTTGTTTGAAATAAAAAAAACACTGCTTAGTCAACTCTTGTTCAATATTACCTAGTTTTTTCCTCATAAATTCCTTCTTTTCTTTTAGCTCCTTAACTTCAATGTATATTTCTCTTTTTCTTTCTCATACTTTTACTTTATTTTTCTCTAACCTTCTGTCTATTTATCTATTTAGTTTTATGTCTGCTCATATATGTTTTCCCGACGATTTATGTATTTGTATCAATCTATTTCAAATTTCTCTGTCAGATATTCAATATATCTGAGAAATCGTATATAACTTAGGAAAAATTAATAAGCTATAGCCATAGCAGTATTTTTGCACGTTTGCAAAATGTGAGCCAACTTTATGTTGGGTTATGTTGATTTAAGATCCGAAGATGTAGTATAGACTTTTTTCATTTTTCGCGTGACTCTATTAAGGGTACATAAATTATTCTTAAACGGGAGTGGAAGCTCACTTGAAAGTTGTTGAATGCATTTCAAGCTCTTAATAGCTTTTTGAAACATAGTGTTTTATACATTTTTCTTTTATATAATGTATGGTTTGGACCATTAGTACTTGATTGATATATTAATAATATAAAAGAGGTACAATAACCATTAATGCAAAGTTTCTTGGATTAAACTTATAATTATTGCATAAAATTTATTTCTAGGATACTTAAATGTATGAAACAAAACTATAATTATACTTGAAATATATTCCACAAATTATTAAACTTCAGATTGCAGATATGCGTATCTGAAAAAAGCTGCAAAACAACATTTATGAAATGAATAGAACGTATATTAAAGAATTCTTCGAGCCAATATCTATTCTACTATTCTTATTTTTTTATTATACGCGATTTTCATTTTAAACTTATGGCAGTAGAATAAATAATGCAAGAAAAGTAATAAAGTAATTATTTTCTTAAGTAATGCTTCTAATTTCTAATCGTTTTTATGTAATACATAAATATATAAAATGCTTTCAATTTATGATTATAAAAATATATTATCTTTTATATATCATATATGTATTTATATATATTACAATACAATTTTAATTTTTAATATTATTGTTATTAATTACATATTCATTGTATATAATTATGATTATATAATAAATAGAAATAAAAGACTTAATGATAATTTTCAAAAATATAATGATCGATCCCACCTAAAAAAGCTGAAATGAGTTTCAATTATAAATAAAACTATATTATAGTAAATATCGATCTATTTGTTACCAATTGTAAATAAAACGAAATAAAATCATTTTTTTAATACTCTTTATAACGCCAGTCTTATTATCTAGAAAATATTGTAGGCTGCAGCGCCTATTTAGAAATATGCTATATAACTTTAACGATTGTATCTAATATCCAGAACATTACAAAATAATCTTCATTATATCGACTGACGCGACGAGTTTCTCAAACGCAGTGTAATGTCCTGGAGGCATCTCTCGCCTGGATACGCACATAACGTGTATTAACCAAGTACAGATAACGCAGTACAGCCGACAAGGGGTGAATGATAATTAATAACTGCTTTTTGGTATTTCATAGAAGCTATTTCATTTTTAATCGATATATGGTCTGATTGGTAATCAGGATCGATTACGATGCAAAGAGTATTTGACTTACAATTGATAGACTACGAAATTAATCGTCGATTAATGAGAACTATGCTATATATACTTTGAGTGCATTCATAATTAAGTATGTAAGATAATCGATTTATCGATGTTTTAAAAGCACGTTTCTCTTACCAAAGTTATAGGTTGTACAATTTTTTTCATACACAATGATATTCGATTGATTGTATTTGGTTCAAAGTTTCTTTTATATGGAACAATCTTATCGATATTTTATAATTTTATTATTGCATAAAAATTTCTTATTATTTTATGAATGATTGCATTGAAAAAAATTTAATGAAATTATAAACATTTTTTAATGAATAATATATACCACGACAACTAATTTTAAAATAATTTAAAACTTTTAAATCAATTTAAAACGTATACATCTTCTTAAGTAATTATGAGTTTCGTACAAAATTATTGCTAAAATACTGAGCCAAGTTTATCAAGTTATTCTATTACATCGTTAGAATAGATTTTTAAATACTCAAACTTATCAAAAATCTATGTAATAAACTCTTTTTATATATTTTATCAAAAATATTAAATTGTAATCGATAAAAAATATTCCAAATATTGTTTACACATGCTTAAAGTTCTTTTAATCGTTAGATTCCAAAAGTAAATTGTCATTTTAGAATGACCTAAATAAAATTTGTTTATTATAAATCTAAGTAAAGATGATTCGTAATCAACGTTAAAAAAACTTTTCGATACATCATAAAATATACAATTAGTTGTTTGTTTCATAAAATATCTCAACAACTATTTATTTTATGAATTCTACGATAAGCGATAGCGAAATATACGACTGATTCAAGATCTGACTTTATAGCTCTAAAGTGAATTTACTCAAAAGCTGATACACGAAAGTACTGTACAACTGCGAGAATAGGAAAAAAAATTCCATAAATAAGACGTGTAAAATATGTAGATAAAAGAAAAATACGACTAAATAGTTTTCTCAAGGTAAAATGTAAATACATGCCTCTTACCGGTTCGAGCGTTTCTCTTGAACTACATTCGCCAATTCCAACGTAGCACATAATTCAAATTCACATTTCTGTTTACATTCATCGAGCTTCCTCTATTAATCTTCGCGCTTTCGCCCCCCTCGGAGTCTCGAATAACACTGCAACGTGGGACCAGTAAGAAAAATGAAAGAAAAAAAAAAGTGAAAATAAGAAAGAACGTGACTCGTTAGGTCGGAGCAGCGAGACCGACACGACTGAACTAGAAAACTCGAGCGCGTCGCAAACACGTGCCAGTGTTGGAAAGCGTCGTCGGGGTCGGCCGTCCTTCGGAAAAGACTACGAAAATCCCGGAGTTAACTTGCGGCAACCCTCGTAAAAGCTCAACGCTCGCGCGCGCGATGCGGAGCAATGCAGGGATGCTGCGAGACTGAGAGACGATCGCAGCGCCTGGCGGACATGCCACCGAAAAGGGGTGTGCGGGGGTGCGCGCAAACTCTGGAAAAGCGAGAAGTCGCCGAAGGAGAGAGAGAGAGAGAGAGAGAGAGAGGAACCCGTGTGACGATAGACAGAGAAGCTGTGCGCGCGCTTTCCACCGCCTTCGAGGGTTCGACAAACCGACCAACCTCTTTTTGTATCAACCTCGACTGACGCGTTTCCTCCGTTTCTCTTCTTTTGGCTATTAGCCGCCCAGGGGAAATAAAAATCGGCTGGAATCACGGCTTGTAATTAGCGGAGTTTCGATGCTCTATTTCATACCAGGGCCTTTTTGCTCCTTACAAAGATCCCCTTGGTCTGATAATTAGGAAGAGCGAGTCTAGCTTCTGAGTTGCAGTACCACTTTGAGGACGTTACTCGCTTTTGGATTAAGGGAACTCTGATATGTTCTTAGAAATTAAAATAAAATTATTTTATTCGAGCCTTACTTACGAATTTCATAATTTTTTATTATCCTTTGATGAAATGTTATTGGGAAACTTATTACGAGTATATTCTCGTATTTATAATAAAAAAACCATTTTTTTATTATTTATTATAAGATACTTCATGCTATTATACCAAAATTAAATTTATAATATAAATTAATATCGAATGAAAATATTTATTACAAGTCGTATATATTCATCGTTAAATACTTGCGTAAATTGTTACATTTATAGATATTTTATTGTACCAAGTATATTTTGTGCGTTTTCGATGATATTATATTCACGGTATCCAAATTTAAAGATATTTTAAAAATAGTTGAATTAATGACATATAAATAAATAGAAACTTTTTTATTTGAATAACTGATTTGTTCTCGTATTATTTATATACGCGAATGAAAATAAAAATATTGTTACGAAAAAACTATTTTACGCTAGTAATTTAATTCACGACACGATTACAGAAATAATACATTATACTAATAGTACATTCTATAATCTTAGTATCATCCGTGTATAAATATATACAGTTAAATAATATTTTATATGTCTATAAATTGAAATTTTCCAATCGAACTACTACCTTTACTCTTCGTTATTAATTGATGCACATCTCAGATTTGTTTCGTAGCGTCTATTTGTTACTCTTCAATTTTGTATATACTGTTTATTAATAATGTTCCAAAATAAAATATTTAATGTAACTTAAATCAAATTCGAAATTTATCTTTTCCACTTAAAATCAATATGTTTGAAAACTTCTTATTTCATTCTCTAAAAATAAAATTAATAAAATTATAAGTATTTATTATTTAAATAAATTATTAATTAATTATAAAATAAATATTCGTATTTTTAATTACTGTATTTTGTTATTATAATATAACTGTATTCTAAAAATTCTCTCAAAAATATTGATGTAACATCATTTAAATGTTAAAATACTGTTTATTTAAATTTTTTGATGTTTTAATAATCATTTTTTTATAACTGCTAATACTTTTATTTATTATTTGCGTTATTAAATAATTATTTGCTTTTTAAACTTAAATATTCTAACAAAATTTGCTATTTTAAATCAAAGAAAAGTTTGTCTATTAAGTAAACTCTTAACTATAAACAAGTAAGCGTGAAAGCCAAAATTAAATCGATATTCAAGTAAAAAACAAATAGAAAATCTAACTTCAAAGTACTCTATAACAAGAGGTGAGAAAGATTTGCTTTACAGAAATGACAATTAAGTAATAATTGGGTCACCGGTCGACCTACAATTAAGATTGCATTCTCTGGGCATCTTCGAATTGCTTCTTAACTTCCTAAGTAGCTTACGGTTTCCCAAATACTAGAACTATTACATGATCTCTTAGGATTTCGCATCAACTTTCTTGCGACTAGAAGATAAAATCGCGTGTTTATCAACATTTTAATACTAATTGAAAATGGTACATATTGATAAAGAATATTTAAATTTTATCATTAAATTTTTACTGTATTTTAACTTTTTACTGTACAATAAATGTTGGTTTAATTTTTAGCGTATCGTTTCTAATATTGTTATTATTTATAAATATAGTTATATACGTAATTATACATATAATTTTTTATGTTATATTTTTGAGCAGAAAATTTCAATTGTATGTTAATAAGTTTTGTAAATTACAATACTAATCAAATGATGTATATTTTTATAGAATTAAAAAGTTGATAAATAAATTAAAAAATAATAAATAATGCCATTATTATAAAGAAAAATAATAAAATACTAAAAATATCTAGATTATAAATCCATACGATAAAAAATATTATCCGATAAGTAATTTAAGAATTTCTATTATCCAAGATTATACAATTTATATTGAAAAATCCCAAACTACATTTATCCCCATATTAACAGCTGTTTTACTTTCATTGTTAGCATACATTATTTGGATTAAAACTCTCTTGACTTTAAATCTTTTAAACACCCAACTCTTACCTAAGACATTATAATAACAAACAATCCAATTAGCCTCAAATAGAATTATCGATGTATAAATATATCATATTCAAGTATGATTTTATTTTCAATACTATAATTACTCATAGTTCATGAATAATTATACATCAAACATCTATAAATAAATGAATATAAATTAAAGAAAATAATTTTTGAAGAGAAAGGATATAAATATTCGAATACACTGATTTCAAGTACATATAAATTTTAAATTAGTTATAGAAATTTTTATGTATTAATTTATACTCCAGTTTAAGTTTAGCTTAAAACTCAAACAAGTAAACTTATTAGGAGTCTTAACATCTTTTATTTAGGCAAAAATTATTGATAAAAAAATATATATATACATAAAATATGAAAATATACTTATTTAATTCTTTTATTTCTTTGATTTAAAACATTAAAAGGTTTTTTTACTTGCCACACTAAATATCAATTAAATTATTCAAAAGTTTTTACGATTCCATAAAAATTATTGCAGGATTCGTTCGAGAAATTTTTTTTCTACTTTCAATATTAGCCATAAAATACTTCCTTTATTTCAAAATGAAGAAATAAGATTTACATAATTATATATTATAGAGAACTTGGGAAATGTATTACATTAAAGTTAACTCAAAGCGAACTGAAACGCTAAAAGTGAACTTTCCATAAACCGAATAATACAGTGGCATTAATATCAGACTTTAATTATTAAAAGGTGAGTAATAAACATAATTCAAAAATAATGTACGTAAAATAGGCTTTAACTATTATATTAGCAAAACTAGTAGTTTATAGATTTTGTTTAACTTACTTTAATTTACTAAATTAATTTCTTAATAAATATGTTTTATAAGTATTAGATACACAGATTATTTAAACACTAATGAACATATATCATTAAAAGACTATTTTTACTACAGTGAGTCATTCTTTTGTATATTAAAATAATTTATCATAAATCTTTTTTCAAACTATAGAATACAATTTATTTAACCTATGATGTTTCTTTTCTTTAAAATGCAAAGTTCATAGTAGTGTAATGTAGATTTATGAGCATCTTAACTCTAGAAAACACGTCCGCAAAAAAAATGATCGTATAATTACTTTATTTTCAGAACATTTTTTAAAAAGTTTTCCATCATAATTCTATGAATCTTTTTCTACTTATATGCAATCTATAGAAGTGTTCGGATATGAATAAATATACACGAATTCAAAAAATTAAGTTTTATACATATGTTTAATGAAAATACTTTAATAAATTTTATCATAATGAATAATTAATTTCTCAGTACACATAAATCAAATTTACTTATAAAAGAAAAACCAATGCAGCTCCTTTGAATATTGTTTTTCTTTTCTTAATTGGTTTCGGTTTACAAAGTCATTATTAATGTCTGTAGACGAAATTAGAGTTAATATATAAATATCTCATTAAATTTAATACTAGTATTATGAAGTAAATTTTTTTTAATATTAGTGTCAGTATATATTCTTTTGCAAATTCTAGTTTTTTATAAAAGAATAGTTTTGTTGCGTTATTTTATTAAAGTAACTTCAATTCGAAAATAGTATTTTTTTAAATTATTTTATCCAATAAACAACGCAAAATTTAGAGTTTATAACCATCGTGTAAAAGGACTTCCAAACGAATAATTTTAAAGGAACTATGGTAACGTATAACGTTAAGTTTCCAAAAAAAAAAAAAATACGCGATTCAACATAGGATGTGACGGGAAAAGAAATTGGAGACCCATATTGATCCATAGTATTAAAAGGGTTATCTGGTGATTCATCCCCTATTATCCGAAAAAGGATGTCCCGAGAACCATCGACTAATTATTACTAAAGCAGCGAATTGAGCAAAAGAAATAAACTTCAAAAAAATAATCGCCAATAATTTTTAGCGCAGCATACGAAAAATCAGGTATCACATAGTAGTATATGATTTCAAGAGAAATATCTCTTTTTCTAGGATATTTTAAATATGAATAAAATGCACTCGTATCATATTGCAGACAGTTAAACTATTTTTTTTATCAATTTTCTATCTCTACTGTGACATACTCTATTCCTTGAGCTGAAACGATAATAAAATTCAGATTTATCAGCTTTTATAGGTAAAAATAATATACCACTTATATTTAAAAAATATAATAAAGATAAACATTATATATATTATACATTTATTTGTATATAAAGTTTTCATTATATTCGGAAATAAATATAATTTCAAAAATAAGTCTGTTCTTAGAAAAACTATCATTTAAAAT
This sequence comes from Dolichoris vasculosae, assembly GCA_018907195.1. Lineage (NCBI taxonomy): Eukaryota > Metazoa > Arthropoda > Insecta > Hymenoptera > Agaonidae > Dolichoris > Dolichoris vasculosae. The sequence continues at coordinate 6,545,720 of JACCHY010000009.1, read as the reverse complement.
TTGTTCGGAATCTCTTTAGTATCGTTACTAATCAAAAGATACTCAACATTAACATCCTTGTTTCTCTCAAAGGAATTAGATTTAACAGAATCGTATTTTAAAAATTTTTTATTTAAAGTATTTTCAAGTAACTCCCATGAAGGTAACTTGTGATGCTTAAAATCTTCTTCTTTTTCATCGTTAGTTGTAGTTTCAAACTTGGACCGAACTATTATTGGTGTATTTTTATTCATCGCTTCATCGGACTTCACTTTTGTAAAAGTACTGTTACAGCTTACACTATCCCACAATGGTGATGTTCCTAAATTTACAATAAATGAAAAAATTTTCAATTCAGAAATTTAAAAAACAAAGAATATAAATTTCATATTAAAAATATACACGGTAAACTAATTAGAAATATGTTAAACAATAAAAATAGATTTACAAAAAGTATTTATTTTAATAATTATATATTATTAAAAAAAATATTGTTCATTTATTTCACGAATAGTTATATATGTCAATAACTGTTCAAAATATTGTACTGCTTACTTTATGAAATATATTTTGATTATTTAAGTAGATTAATTAAAATAAGAAAATTTGGAAGAAACATATTAAAGTTTATATTCCAAAAATATATTAATCTTACCTCTCACTGTATCCCAAATAGATGTATTATACCGTTTTAATCGTCCACGTCCAATGGAACCAGCTAAAGATCCCCAAGATGTCATTGATGTTGAATCCCAAGAAGGAAGTTGATTTCTACTTCTCAACCCTCTTGTTAAAGTATCATGTATTTCTAAAATTTCACGACGTAGTTGTAATTGACGTTCCAATATAATCTCCTGCTGTTCATTTTTTGATGAATTTTCCGAGAGAGATTCGTACAATTTTGATTCGGATCTATAATTTAATATTTTAAAAGTTGAATAAAATTAAGAAATTTATATAACAGAGTAGTTATACTATTTAATTGATTAATAATGATTGAATTCGTATCATATGCTTATAATCTTATTCATCATAAAAAATAATCTCTTTAAGAAAAATTTAATTGAACATTGAAAAAATACTAAGTATCAACATATGTATATACATACGTCTACTTTAAATAAACTAAAATTAATTGAATTTCTTCTCACGAGAATCGTTATTTATTAATTTTAACTAGACAACTTATTTATAAACAATATTATCATTATATAATTAGGTAAACGATATTTTAAAATTTATTTATAAATATTATAAATTTTATTTAGTTTATTCTCTAACATAAAAAATGTAATTAAATTGAAAGAAGTTATTTGCAAAATTTCTGTTTAAAAATTTTGATATTTAAAATTACCGCGTTCTAATGAATCAGTTAAAATTAATAAAAGTAAAATAAAATTATTATTTATAGTAAACCATCAAATACAATACAAAAAATTATTAAAATATTGAACTTATGGAATTGCTTTAATGATCGTATGACACAATAAGATTCTATTTCAAAGGTCGATAGTTGCATTCGACGGGTTCTCAAAGATATCATTGCATTAGCATTTGCGATTTAATATTTAAAAATAAAAAAATCCAATCATAACTTTCAATGAAAATGAAATTGTTTACAACAATATTAAACCGTTCCAATCAGAAAACCTCAATTCGTAAATAAATACGTAATTCGACTAAAAATATTTTGAAAGTTGATATTTACAAAAAATAAACTAAAACTTTCTGATAAATTCTCAATTATTTTTATTTTTTAAGCTTCCATGAAATATTTCCGCAATTAATTTAGCAATAGACCGACATCAAATAAACAGATTGAATAATTGAATCAAATAGAAGAGGCCGAAATTGGTTACTATAAAAAGCGTAGTGTTTCATCACGATAACTCATTCAATGATCTCACTCGAAGTTGATGACTCACCAGTAGGTGTTATAACTGAATAAAATATGATACCATATACGCGGTATTTGCTTGATCTAATTTTCTGATAATTACTTGTTTTAGTCTTAATATAACTCTTTAAATAACGAAATATTTAGATTCAACGAAAATTTGAAACGTTATTTACCGTAATCATTATCAATGATGAATCAGAAGTTTTAGCAGCTTAGAATCATATTAAATCGTTAATATAAACATTGATATAAATATAAGTATCTATAAATATAAGGGTGTCAAAATTTATACGTTTTTATTATGTTTTGTGATTATTACATTTTTTATATACACGTTTATATCTTTATAAAAGTATTTATATATTTTGTCAACATTATTTAATTTAAATAATTTTTCGATACCTTCTTCGTTTTATTAATTAATTGAAAATTTTATATACCATAATTTTTAGCTAAACTTTTGAAACCATTATATTTCAAAATTATATTTGTGTTTATAATCAATATAATTAATTTATGTAAATATATATATATATGTATGTATACGTACACGTAGTCGATAACTGTAGGCATGTGCAATAAACCGTAACATAAAGGAATGGTTAAGTTGATTTTTGAATAAAATAGAATACCCTGGATAAATACAGCGGATAAATAAAAAATAAATGTACAATAAAATGTTTGCAAATGAGAGCAGAAATTAGTAATTGTGTTTAAACAATGTATTTTAGTATATGAAAGTTTCAGAATTTTCGGATATTCGTAACCAAAGCACATAGACAAAATAACAAAAAATGGAATCGTAACCAAAACTGATTTTGAAATAAACTCTTTATTCCGAACATTATAATTTCTTATTAAAATACTATGACGACGAAATACACGAACGACACATACATTAAAAGACCATTATTTAAAATTTAAAAAGTAAAAGTAATAACACGTATCGGTAAATATATGTGTGCTATCATATTACCATAAATATACTTCGATAAATTTATATTGATTTAATCTAAGGTATAAATCAAATGTGTATCTTTTGTATCATTTAAATTCCAAATATACTAAAGGCTATAAATCATACATGGAATCGAACGCAAACTATAAAGTCCGCTTTCACGCGCGTCGCCAATAACCGCTCCGGAATAATTTCTAATCCTCCTCTCGCCCACTGCCATGAAATATAAAGTGAAAATGATCAACGTCGAACTGCGGTAACTCATCGTTCCTGTAAATTTCCGGGTTGGCCTTGTCGACGTACTTCAAGTTCGAGCGAATGGACTTGCATACGTGGCTGAATCATGAACTACTCTAACGGTACCTCCGCCTTCGCGGTCAAATTGGCTTATGTCGATTCAATTACGTCCTACAACCTCGCGATGTATTCCCTTAGATTATAGGCGTGGACGAGAACGATCGATTTCTAGGAACATAGATTAACGGATACCAGTCGATGAATTCGATGAGCTCGACGAGATTACTTGGACCGTGGTGTCCGATTTTTCTTCGATGCATTATATATATATACATTATGATACGTATTTTAGTTAAAGAAAATTTATATGTTACAGCAAAAAAGATACTAAAATTGTATCTTCCAAGACAATTATTAAGATGAAATGAATGTCCGTATATCACTGGCTGACTAAATCGATTTCTCTCTACTACGTAAATCATTGTAATAAATCCAAATTTACTATACTAAAACAAGTAGGCTATTCGGTTATTGGATGATTGTTTTATATATGATATCAAATTTAATTATACTTTCTTTTTCGATAAGTTTTCACTAAATTATCGTTCTTCAATAATTTATGGTATATGTTAATTTATAGCATGTCAATTAATTCATTTTATTAAAATTTATTATAAATGAAATGGCATCTTGTTTCTTATAAATAAAATTTATTCTATAACTCAAATATTTCTAACATATTTCAACATATTTCTAATCATTTACTCTGCACAAATATTTTAAAAAATAATGAATTTTTATTAACTGATTATTTAATGAAGCAATTCGGTCTTAAATGATAATGAATGACGTTTATAATATAATATGAAAAGAAAATTTTAATAGATAATGATATCATTTGTAATATTTTTGTACATATTATATTTAAATTTTAATTAAATCACTTCGTATTTTAAGTTAAAAATGCATTTAGTGAAAACCACCTGTCTAGGAAAAATATTGAATTTATAAAATCTTAAAAGAGAATCTAATTAGGAAACATATTTAATAATTTATTTCTTCATTTTTGTAACTTTAAAAAATTTATTACACAAAATTCAGAACTCGTTAAAAAATATATTAGTGATATCTGCATTGATTATTAATATTTTTTAATAAATCTTAAAAAGTTTATTTTTAAACTATAAAATATTTTGTCGATTTGCAAAAAAATAAATAGTACGTATTTATAAATCGCTTAGTGAAAATTGAAAAACTGTAATATTTTTTTTAATAACCGAGATTATAAATATTTTTAAGTCCTAGTCAATGTAACATGGTCCATGTTACGAAATCGGGTAGTCGATGAATTATGTACAAAGCCAAGACGATAATGGGGTTATCGGAACCACGTCGAGTTAGCAACTCTCCATTGAATAATAAGGGATGAAGTATATAGGTGAGTAAAATTACCTAAACATTCGTAATATATGTGTGTACATTGAAACGGATTTCTACTCTTATTTTACGTTTTATTTTGTATTTTTTAAATAAAATACATCGATATCAAAAAAATTCCATACAATACAAAGGAAAATCACTCTTTTTCAATTTATCCAAGTTAACCAAGCGTACAAGTTCATATCTCTGGAAAAATTACAGTATACTAAAATTGTTACAACTCTGTTAGAAAAAAACGCTATTTCATGTCAATAACAATAATTATATCATCTTTAAATTAATTAAATAGATTAAATTTATCGATCGATATTTCCAAATTTGAAATACATTTATCTCTATATATTTAAATAATTACTAATGAACTCCGAATCGGTATTCGTAGATGTAATTACAGAGAATAAATGGTTCTTTGAAGCTAAAAAGGAAAAAAGTCCACGGCAACAAATCCTACGATAAAATCCTCCGCAAGGTGAAAGCATAAAATTGGACGAACAAGTTCGCCCAGATAAAGATCACAGTGCAAAAGTCTAATCTAATCGGAGTTTCGTTTAAAAAGAATTAAACGAAGTTGGCCGCATGAAATATAATCGATACTGCGCCGACTGCAAATTCGATCGGGTCCGCGCTTCACAGCGACTGCACTGCACGTAACCGATAGGCTTACATCGCTTCCAAGCCAAATCGAGCAAATATACGTCTATCTTACAACTACACGTGCATTTGTATGTACGTAGACGGATGTCTATACGAGGCCGAGTCACGCGAAAAATGAATGTTTTGTAAAGGCCGGAAGCAGTTGGATCTCCATCGAGCTTACAAACTCGCTTCTGGCTTTTCTGGCTTTTCCCCGCGGAAAACCGTAATAATTTGACACGACTATCGCACTTTAGATTCAAAGAGAATTGACCGAGAGATTAAAAGGAATTTCGTATCGTTTGTTTGCCCGTTCACGATTTTCTAAAGCTTTAAATTATTTCTAAATTATATTCGTTTCATAATATATTTAACTTTTTAATATTTATAAATTAAGTTACTTTGACTCCAATGAAATATTCTTTCTAACGTCTGTTTCATTTTACGCTCGTGACAGTATAATTATTAACATCGTACGTACCCGTATAATTTTAAATATTGTAGAGTTATGAATATAAAAATATATTCGTTTGCCTCGTGATATATTATTGAAATACAAAGATTGTCAATTAAACTCTTCATCTATTAATAAAAAAAAACGTTGAAATACTGTTTAGATAAAAAATAAATTTATATTGCAATAAAATATTTTTTAAAACTCTTTAAAAGACTTTTATTATTGTCATATATAAATAACTAATGGTAGTGACGCTGTACAATCTTAAAATGTTATCAAATTTGGTTTCATAAATTTGATACTATCGTATTAAATGATAATACCATATTAATACTAAATTACAATTATTACTGTATCTTTGTTTATATCATTAATAAAATGAAGTACAAATTATGTGATTATATTTATATATAAGAAAAAGATAATTATAAAATATTCTGATATTGCAAACTAAATGAGTTTATCATAAAAGAACATTATAATAATGAAGAAAAAACAGATAATTATTAAAATTATAATATCTTCATATTTGATTATGTATTGATAAGATATTTATTAAAATTTATATAAGTCTTATAATTTACTTCAAATTTTAAATTTTACTTATAAATATATATATATATATATATATACAAATAAAAATAACGAATCATTTGAATAATTGGTCAAATTAGCATCACGAACATAAAAATTTTAGTATATGAAAATAAATTGTGGTTTTAATATAGGATAATACTGTTTCTAATTAATTGCTTTTATTAAACTGACATACTGATTATATAATTTATTATGTAAATTATACGCAAATAAGCTAAATTCGAATTATAGTTAAATAACAATAATAAAGATAATTTATTTATCGCTAATCATAATTTTGAAATTAAATTGCTTTATTACGTTTATTCTTTATTATAAATAGTCATTTTTGTACATTAAATATTTATACTTAACGTTAAATAATTCATTTATGAAAGAAAAAATATATAAATATTATATTTAATTCATCTTATTCAATATTTGATTATTAATATCATACAAAAATGAAAAAAAATTCATATTGAATTAATTATAAAATGATTTATGATAAGCTTAATTCAGATACTAATTTACAACGGACGTATAAATTCTAATTGAGTACGATTTTATAGTTTAGACTTTTATAGATAAAATTCATATAAGGCATAAACTAAAATGACTATCTATAATTAATAAAATGTATCAATCATAATAACAAAATATACCAAATTATACAAATAAAATAAAAAATTGTAATCCAATTTCAAAACATTTATTAATTAACAATTTACTCTCGTGTCACACAATAATTTAATTGTAAACACATCTATTTCACCGATCAATAACATCATGGTGACTCATTATTGATTATACAGTGATAACGTCTCTATAATAAGTTAAAATACAATGAATTTATTATGCACCCAATACCAAAAATAATATTTACATACGTCAACTTCATGAAACGTAAAAAAGAAAAAACAATATCGTTACTATTCCGACTCTCTTACATGGCTCCTGTAATCGGAAAAAGGATCGACTAAACTTGAATATTCGGGTCTAAAAAATGATTAAAAAATAAAATACAAAACACATACCTCGGAGTATAAAGTTGACGATGTGCACCGATAGCTGATGGATCAGGACAACTGGATCTTCTCAATCTTCGAGCAGTTTCTCGCGAAGTTCGTCGCACCAACTCAAGTATTATTGTACGTTCCTCTTGCGGCAGTATTTGCGCAATCTCCTGGAGTACCTACACGACAATCGTTCGATTGCTCAATTTTATTGTATTGTAATAATACCTAATGAACAATATGCTTTGAAATCGAATTGAACAATTGATGAATAATCCGTCTTTGCGTGTACATCCTCTCAATAATGTACGCTTTTGATATTAACGATTAGAATTTTATCCGCTTTCATCTCTATTTTTATTTTATGTTGAATAAAAAGAAAAAAGTTATAAAATTATATATATATTATACGGGTTGAATTATCAAAGTATTAAAATGGTGCAAATCTAATTACTTGTCTTACTTGTTTTACTCTTTTACCGAGACATCGTTAGAGAAATTATTGATTAAAAATTTGGTATCGAATAAAATTAATCTTTACTTAAAAAACAACAAAAAATACTAAAAAAATATTGAAAATGCTGTCGATAAATTTAAATTTAAAATAATTAAAAGATGAAGCGAGAAAATTGTGGAGAGTATTGGAATTTTTAAAATGACTAGAAGCACGTTTAATGAGAGTTAATGGAAAGAAAATCGTTTGTACTCTTTCTTTTGATTGATACTTGTATCTTTTGATAATTTAGAAGTTTTAATATGTAGAAATGCGCGTTAATTATTTCAAAACACGCTTTGCATAAAAAGAAATATTAAAAGCGATAAATACATATAAGCTAACTTAAATTTATACGAGAAGGTGTAATATTATACAAATTACTTTCAAATGTAATTAAAACACTTCAAATTAAAAATGTACGTTATTTTAATTTCGCACATTTTTTAGGTGAAATTAAATTTATATTACACTGTATATTACATGAATATAAACAGAAATTATATAATATTAATTTCTACGTTTCAATACAATTATAACCTTATAAATATTTTTTAATATTTATAAAATATTTCTTATGTAAAATTTATATTTGCATAATTCCGATATTTTGAAATATAAGCTACGAAACGGACTAAAAAAAATTTTTTTACCGTTTTAATTAAAAAAATATTATTCATTCTCTTTCTTGAAAATTTAAATGGAAGCTAGCAAATGAACCTTACTATCATTGATCGCGAACGTTAACAATTGTAATAAAAATAAAAATGTATCCACGTAAAGCTTTTATCTTTAATTATAATCTTATTCGAAAAAATGTAAAGAAACGATTTTTACGTTTTAGGAAAAATGAAGAGAAAAAATTAAAGCTATAAATATCTGCACTATAAAATATTTGAACGTCGATGTAATCGTTTGCTGCATAAATAAATTCCTTGGGATAATCCAAAGTTAAAAGGTACCAAAGGAATAAATCCCTTTTCACGATTAAGTACAATTAAGAAATCATTATTTCAAACCGCACAATGCTGCTATAAGTATCGATTTAATTAAGAAACAACGGTCAATAGGTCTTTCTCTTAAAATAGTTGTATCGCTGTATGCAGTAGAATGTTCGGACGGTCGGAAATTAGCTGAAATAAAAGGTATGAGAAATCCCGAGAGAACGATAAGGCTTACATAGCTTCCACATCCTTCTTATATTCCTGCTAAATAAAGTACCGGTAGCTTCTGTCTCGACTTCACCACTTTCTCCTTCATTTCATAAAATCCTCTAGAGGCCAACCTTTTACTAGAGACTCGGTACGAATGTGAAAATACAGATATAAACGTATATCCGCGAATGCGTTTAAAAGCGCGTTCATCATATTATTCCATTAAAATTTCCGAGCTGCCTTCATATCGCGTATAAATTAAATGAATAAATTATCTAGCGCATGAACTATCGCAAACGAAACCGCGATCGTATTTATTTTAATGTAGCCTTTGAGAGAATATTTAGAAGTATCGTATTTGTAATCGATCCTCGCATGCGTTGCTAATCGTTTAGTAATAAAAATCAAAAGACAAAAGTTTACACATCGCGCGTATATGAATATCAATTTTTCAAAACAAATTATGCACAAGATTAATACAATTTTTTAACTTTATGCAATTAATATTTTCCTACATTAAATTTTATTTTACATATGAAGATAAATTACGAATGATATTTAAATTACATATCAATTTCATACCTTAAGTACTTGTTACAAAATCTTATAATTTTCAAACGTTTTACAAAAATTACAAGATAGACTACCTCATAAATTTCATATAATCATGTGTATTTGTCAGTTAATATTATTAGTAATGACTCTATAACTTAATGTGCAGCATAATTTAGAAAGTTATATGATCGATCGTTTTTTAAAACATATTATATTCATTACTAATAAAACAAATGTCAAAAAATTAAATATGTAAACATAATTAATTAAACTCTATATTTTACTTATAATTAATTAATTGTAGTTGATTTGATGTAAAAGGAAAAATTTTTCATTATTTTTGAAAATAGCTCCTATTGATCAAATTAATCATTTAATATTTATATACTTTTGAAATTATAAAAAGTCAAGATTTATGTTATTTTAGAGAATAACACAAATTTTTTATTTTAAAATAAAAGAAGCATATATTTAATTAGATTAATTTCCGATTATATACTTTGTTTTTTTTTAATAAAACTGAGGATTTTTCTAAAGAACATTTATGATAAAATCTTTCTTTTTAAACTTAATTCTTAGATTAATCTTAAAACGATTAATATATCAATTGAAAAAACAATTTGCTCAAGTTTTTGTAATAATAATTTTAAAATAATGAATGTCTAAATTTAAATTTCACTTAATAAAATATTATAAAATTCAAATAAATGATTAAAAGAAAGTAAACTTTATCAAAAAATTTTTTTAAGAAATGATACTTCATATAACATATATAAATAAAATTAATTATAAAACAAAAAAATCAAAATTTTATAACTGTTATTTATTAATAAAAAATTTTTTCCTAGTATTTTTATAAGTTCTATATAAAATATAAGAACTATTTGCAATGAAATAACTTTAGCAACAGAAAAAGAATCGAATAATAATATTTACGTCTCAAATCTGAATATATATTTTAAATATCAGGCTTTAATGTAAATGAGTAAAGGTAACGATAATTTTCTCACTGGATAGGCTCAAGAAATTATAAAATAAAAAAAACTACACGATCGCGTGTCCGTTGAAGCCCTCAGCGTCGACCCTGACCCAGTGTACTGTAAAAAACACTGTTTTTACTTTAAAAGCACCGGAACTAACACTTCGTGAGTTCGTGTGCGTTTTCCTACGAGTTCCACTAGCTGAAAAAGAATATTCAAGTGGTGAGCGGACGGCGTTAGCCGTTTCAAAGACACGTTCTATGGAAAACACTTCGAGTTTAGAAATTTTTTATGCAGATAGAAAACTACATACCTTTCTCAGAGTACATTGAAAAATACTCTTGAGAAACTTTATAATCTCGCCTTTAATACACGAAAAGTTTTTTGTCTCATTGATTTAAAAGTCTTGTTTCTTTTATATTGCTGAAAGTAAAAAAAAATCTGAGCTATTTCTCTTTTTTATCGTTGAAAATAAGTATCGACGCGTGCATAGAAAGCTCATAATTTCTATAGAAATTTCTTTATTGTTAATCTATAGGTTTGAATAAAAGAAAATCAAAAAAGGTTTATTGTATTACAAATTTCTTTACAGAATACGAATGATTAAATTATTACAAGGCAACTCTTATAATTATCATTATTTCATTACAGAAAATATATTTATAAAACTTGAAAGAAATATAATTGTAAGAAATTTATCCACGTATCGTTTAAATATATTTAAAAACAGATTTTCACGATTTACAATATCTAAATCTTTGTTAAAAATACTGGCTAATTACACGGAGTAAAGTAATTTATTCTTTTGAATTCTCGTTAAGGAAATTTAAAAATTATTTTAATATGTACAAAATTCGATATTTTTTAAAGTTTTTATTAATTTATAAAATTAATTTTAATAAAACAACTGAATATGTTACAAAACATTAAAATCTTTTGTAATAGTAAAAAATATAATTATACCCGAAATAAATTACCCCCTTTTTTTTAACAAAATATTGTACAACAATACATTCTACTTATATTAAATATTTTTGTCAAACCTTATAAAATAACGAACGAATCTGTTCTATCACCTAAGAAAATTTACATAGAAAATTAACTACCTAATAAATCTTTTCACAGAACTATTACCGAGTATTCGCCTCCTGTCAGTTGTTCTCTAATTTCACAATCACAAACTTCGAGTCTTTTATCTAGTTATTGATTCGAGAGATTAATAGTCTTCTCTATCCATTATCTACCTTAAATTTTACGCTTTCTTTTCTTTTCGAACTGCTAAAATCTACGAGAAGATTCTTTCTCTTCCTTTGGCTTTTTACGACGCGTTCGACTGAATAAATGCAGTAAAAATAGCTTTTGAAAAGAGGTTAAGCATTAGTTTAACGTTATAAAAAGCATTAACAGTTTATTTAAAATACTAAAGTATATAGATACGAAGTTTAACAAATATTTGGTTTTATAATAGATATTCAAAATTTTTAAAATAACTTCCTCTTATGGAAGAATTTAAAATAGGAATTATAAACGAAAGTCTTTAAAATGGCTCGGAAATATCTCATTATTTATTGAATAAACTAATTGTAAAAATAACTATAAATCAAAAAATAAAGTATAAAAAGACAAAGTATTATCATCGCATAAAAATGAATATTGAGCAATAATATTTTTTTCGATTCAAATAAAAAAATCGTTAAGCTGTAGTATTGAAAAAAGCGATAATGTATTTTCGTACAGCAAAAAAATGTTTGCAATCTTAGTTTAGCAACGATGAATATTCATCGAGCTCGACTGAAAAAACGATTGATAGGTTTCTTGTAATGGATCTAGTAGAGCTCACAGACAAATTCGGAAGCGATAGCTTCACTCAAGTTGAATCGTTTGGGTTCCCTTGTTACGAGAAACGAGTTTATCTCTTGTGCACTGTTCGGCTTGTTCTTCGTAGAGGTCAGCATCGCTTATTCTGCCGGTATATACAAGCGAGACAACGTAGCAATTCGGCAGTGTGCATACACAAAGACAATACACAGGGAACTCACATACACTCGAATAACTCAACTACCTCGTATCGGTGTATCCCTATGTATCTTTATCTAACACCGATATTCGTGTGTAGCGTACTGTAACATAAGTTCTCGATCTACATCACGACACGAGGGTGCCATGATTGCGAGTCGATATACGTCGCTAAAGTCGAGCACAATAAAGCTTCTTATTTTCAAAAAAAATTTTCACAATGTTTGAAACATAATACTTCTAATATCTGATGCTGGTTTTATTTTAGTATCGTATACCGTTTAAATATCATAATAAAACATTTTTAATGTTTATTTTCATGGATCAATACATAAGTTTTATATTTTAAAAATAATTATTTAAATGCAAATATAAAATACTATTATATATATATTTTTGTTCGAGTTTTCAACCAAATAAATCAATTTTGTGACTAAATAAAGGATGGATTACTTATTCTCGAGTTAAAAGTACACGCAATGGATAAATTACTTCGTAAAAATTATTTCACTGCTATCAACGTATTGATACATCATTCGATATAAAAAAAATTGAAAACTTAGGCAGATAATGATATTAAACTCTAAATAAAACGATAAATCATTCTTACGGATTAAAGTTTTTATTTGATTAAGAAATACATTAGTTTTTAACATTCAAAATGAAATTATATTACAGAAATGATACGTTTAAGCAAATAAAAAATAAGTTTATATATGATATATTTAAAAAGGACAATTATATTTTAATATTTCATAATTTAATGCATTTAATTATAACCACTTATTGATACGGTGTTGATACAGTCGATCTACTAGTTTCTCCGACTTCGGAAAATAAGAGATTTAGTTAGTACGGGAGAAGCAGAGGAAGAAAATAAGAGGAAAGTAAAAGGAGATAGACAGATGTTAGTTTATTTGTTACGTTGAAGAAGAAGGAGTAGGAAAGTGAGAAAGGGAAAACTAACGTTGAGAATGTGGCTTCCGTTAAAATTAGTGTACGACCAATGGTTGAACGAATCCACACCAGCGATTCAATCAAACTAGTCTGTGGAGAAACAAATAATCAAGCAGTCGCTTCGATCGACCAACGAGTAAATTGTGGACTTCGTACTCCCGTACCTTTGCCAAATGAGACCAAAATCACTTTTCATACTGACTAATTCGAGGCTGCATTTTTTACTTCCGCTTAATGTGATTGAAGATATTCTTTGGATAAATATAAGTTCTAATGTATTTCCTATAACGTTGATACTATAAAAGTTTTATTATTTAATGTAAATAAAAAATTTATCTCAGATAGTAATATATAAATAATTTTATATATATATTCGTTTTGTGAAATCTATTTCAATTTATTTCATTTATAATTACAATTGTAATAATTGGAAATTAATATATTAACTTTAAACTCTATTACTAATTTTAAACTTATTCATTTAGTATTTTAAAAATTGACTAACTCTGATTTAGTTTCATAAAAAATAATTTAATAAAATTTAATATGACTTTTCATCGGATGCTAGTTTCTAAAATATCTACTTAAAACTTTGACAAATGATATTTGATTATACAAGAACTTATTACTAAAAGTTCTTTCTCGGAATTTAATAAAATTTTATAATAAAAGATTCCACGGAGAATTTTAATTAAATATATAAATAAATAGTCATGGTTAAGACAAAGATAAATTTGAAAAAATATTTAAAGAACAAAATTTATAGAACGAATTCTGTTGTAATAAACCTAATAAATGATCGTTGAAAGGTAATTGATAAGCGATAATAGCGAGTAAGAATATTGTTCTCGTATATTTTTGATAAAAAGTTCTAGATAATTGAATCGTAAAAATCTAATAACTAAGATTTATCCGAAATAAGGAGAGATTTAAAAAAACGAACAAGGGAAAAACAATCTAACGTAAGGTATAGACGAACACGAAACAATAATCGTTGGTGTTGATTCTCACTTATAGAAAAAGAGAGGAGCAAAAACTTTTACTCGTATTACACGGTGAGCACATAAATTATGCACTATGGCTTGAAGAAAAGCCGAAAACGCACTACCACAATAATACTCGGATCTTGAAGATATAGAGACATTCATACAAAATTTTTCTACACATACACGTATAAGTGTATGGGGATAAAACGTGGCTAAGTTGAGAATTGGCTGTTCTCGCGCCAATTTACGAGGAATATAGCCAACGTTTTCGACACTCGTTTTATTCTTGGATAACTATAATAGAAAACTTCTTCGTATCGATTAAAAATAAAATTTTGAATTCTTATAGATGGTACATTTGTTATTAGAGAAGATACATTTAGTTTATATAAGATATTATTAACGTGAAAATTCGTCATCTGTAATACAATATTACAATTTGTCGATCTTTCTTTTAAATACGGATGAAACTGACATACTTTTTCATATTTAAATTATCAAACTTCTCAACAAAATTCTAAATTTACTAAATCAACTGAGAATTTTAATCTGTTCGTATAAATCTTTAGTTTTAGTTTCTAATTAAATAAACGAATCATAAAATTGAGCAAATAAATCGAGTTTTTAAATTATATAAATATAGTTACTTCTACCATTGTTTTCTTTCATAATTAGTCTTTTGAATATTTGAGTTCAGTCTTACATAAATAATCAGAAAAACGATGAGTAAGAAAATTGGTAGAAAACATTTTGAAATAAAAATTGATGGAAAAAATAACTACGAAGAATTAAAATTAGATTTACCGTTGATATAAAGTATCTATATGCAAAAAACACTTATTTTCAATATATACATATTTTATATCGTTTTAATATAATATAAATTTAATTATGTTTGAATTTCACAGATGATATATAAGTATCTTTAAAATGATCGAAAACTGGAAAAATATTTGAAATAAAATTAAAAATTGCTTCCTTTACATTATTAATAAAACAAAGGTATCGAAGAAGCCTTTTGTATAATTGCGTAAATGCAGAGCATATCATTCGTATTAAGTTTGTAACGAACCCCCTTTTCCGAAAAGGCAAAATTATTCGATGAACTTTACCGTCGCATTGTAAAATAATACAACGTACGAATATAAATAGCAGACGAAGAGAGAAAGCGAGAGAGCGGTAAAAATCAGAAACCATGAATTTCGACGTGTAAACTCACCCGAAACTTGTTGAGGGTGACCAGAGCGGGAATCAAGCCACCAGGGCCTCTTTGCTGGCCTCGGCGTCTCGCCATCACCGCAACGAACGTCAAAGGGCTGGTGTCCCTCAGCTCGACGTGACCTGCAACTACTAACAAACCAAATATAGATTAGAACGCGCCCTATTTGTGCCAATATATCCAACTACAAGCGCAAACGAGATGAGGCACGTACAGAGCAGAGACCAACCCCATTGCTATTGCCAGCTCTAAAGCTTCCATCGTATCGAGCTCAATTTATATTTCCCATAAATATTATAATCAAACGTGGCCTCGAGCTTCCTTTACCTTCTCTCGCGTACTTGTACGTGCGGATTTTCTACGATTGCAACTTCTCCCTGGCGCAAGCTTCCTTTGAATGTTTGAATACCTCTTATTCGTTGTTACGATTAGTTTCGATGAGTTCTTACTTCCATTAAAAATATATTCTTTGTATAAATAATGTTTGTGCTCTTCCATTAAATCCATCTCGCATTACGACATATTATTTTAATTTTACTTGTTATCCGCGTGTATCGTATGTACGTTAATATTAATTAGCAAAGAATCTAAGAAAAAATGAAATACCGCCTTGAATCTTTCGCTTGATAAATTTCATTCTTTATCGTACATATTAGTCCGATAATTAAGTGCGCAATGATACTTTGTTTATCAAAAGACTTAAAATTGGTTCAATTTCTTTCGTTATATCAAAATATATCGCTTATTTCTAAGCAGCTTTTATTTCATTAAACTTCTATGTTTACCTGTAATAATTTTTATTTAAAGTTATTTCATTTATAAAATCATAGTTCAAAAACATTGTCTAGCAAAATCTTAAGTAAAATAACAATGATAATATTAAGATAAATAAACAAGGAACATTTATAAATGAACTTTTTACATTTAACATCGACATATTATCACTACCTATATATTATAATTAACACTTGGAATTTTTATTCATAAATTTTTACGATAATTCACAAGCTTTTTATATTTTTACCTTTACAATAAAATGAAATTTACTAAATTAGTTATACTAGAATTCCATAAAAAAATACAATATTGAATAGTTCAAAGTTACTTGGGTATTAAATTATAAATTAATACGCAACTTTTAAATAATTTTAATCTCGTTTCACTCGGAATTAAAAAAATTTGAAGAATTAATTCTATAATTTGATTCTTCTTTATACACATATATAAATAACATAACTAAAATTTTACGAAGATTAATGTTTATTTAAAATATACCAACGGTATTTCTATGCAGATAATGATGGTAATTTTGTAATTATACCAACATAACAATCATGAGCTAATCTAAGATAATATTTGAGATGACAAAATATATATTAACGCTATATGCGTGCATATGTAAATATCTTTTTGTATGCATAATATAGACATACCTAAACATTTACTGAATTACGACGCCATATTTGGCTATACTCAGATCACGTTTTCACATATACTGTTAATACAGAAGTATTCATACCAACATGCATATATATGTATTCGTTGTCATGACCGTATTTCTTTCAGCACGTACCAAGGCTTACGAAAGTTAACAGAAATTGCTCACTTGTCAGAAAATAAACTTGAAGAGGCACTTAAAACATAATATATCAAATTCTGATTGCCACAAAAAAATTCAACCTTTCTCTTAAACTTCTGATGAATCGGAGAGAAATAACATATATATATAAATTATTTTTAAACATCGGAGATAAAATAAAGCTCATTAATCTATAATAGATAAGAATCTTTTTACGTATATATGTACTAAGATTTTAATAGAAATAAATAAAAGATTTTTAAAAAGTTTAAAACATCGCATAAAAAGCCGTTAAAATTCTTTAAATAAAACTTGGAAAAATTTTAACATTTATCATAAATATATGTGAATGTATTTATATAATAATCAAAATATTATATATATACAAAATTAAGAATAATATAAAAAATAAAATGTTTATAACCTTCCTATCAAAAAATTGTCTGTAAGGTTAAAGTTTTCGTAACAATCTCATGCAACTAAAATAAATCTCAATTTAGCACTTTATATATCTTGTTGGTCCAAAAAAAATTGAAAGAGATTTTCTAAAGAAAAAACGACAGACCATAACTTTCATCTTCTTACAGCTTACAGAACATATGCGAGGATGTGTCAAAATTTTTTTGCGGTGAAGAAAAGATGGGTTTTTACAAGTACCATGGCACGATTCGGATATACGAGTACGTGCCTCGTTAAGACGCAATTAAGTTAGTCTCGGCGGCACTTCTTAGCTATAGGATTTTAGACCTGCATTGCGATGCATGCATTAGTTGCCAAAAGAGATAAAAATGTATTCGAGTGGCTTTACCACAAACGTATACATTTATAAATTACTTATAGAAAAATATTCATTTAAGCCGAATACAAGAATTGTGCCACAATAAAATATAGAATTCGATCGATGTTTTTTAAAGTTTTATTATATATAAATACATATGTGTCTATATATAAATATATAATTAATTTGATATACAAACAATTTATATTAAAAGATGTATAACTTTATTTGGAAAATTTCGTTTATAATATATATATATATAAGGTAATTCGCTACTTCTAAAGCCCATTCATTCAACTTATCTACTAAAATTCAACGTTTCTATATAATGGAGAGGAAGAATTATATAAAGCAAAAAAATATTTCAAGTTAAAGGAACAATGATTTTATAAACAGATGATATTCTGATTAATTTATAAACCTTTATTTGTAATAAAAATTGAATTAAATTTATTTGTTATTTAATTACAATTAAGAATTATAATTACGGTAAGTCTTAAATATTATTATTTATATAGATACGATAAAAGTTAAACAATTAAAGATTTAAACAATTATATAAAATTATAATTATGTATAAAAGACACATTTAGTAAGTAATGTAAAAAATTGATTCAAATTAAACTAAAATAATCCTAAAATTTGTATACGAAATAATGTATTAAGAGATATCTTTTAAGAAAATATATAATAAATAACTGATCTTGTTAAAATATATTATTATTATTCACAATTTTTGGGATCGAGGAATAAAAGACCCACGAAGCAAATGAAAAGATAAAAAGCTCGGTGAAAGAAAGGTCAAAGCGATAATGGAAAATCCTCTCGCTTAAGAAAAAAGATCTCGTTCAGTATACTCCTGAGATCGACTCACCTTTGTTCACAGCTTCGGCTTTGCTTTTCCCAAGTAATCCCTCCAAGGTGTCGGTGGCGGTAATCATAGTCGTCCGAGCGGCGCTCACCCGACTAACGGCGTTGCCGATCCTCCTCGCCTTCCTCCAGGTCGAAAAGGAACCCGGTCCTTTGTCGTCGGCGAACTTCAACTGATACCTGGATCGCGAATAACAAAAAGGATCATTTACAATAACGGGTCTACCCGCTAACGAGAAAACGAGATGTTGTTAATGTACTGGATTAAATCTTCGTATACCTCGAGGAGCAAAAATTACGAAACTAAAAAATATTAGTTACACGATCCTGAGATTTAATAAAATTTTGAACCTTTGAAAATTCATCTTGATTTATCTTTTTGGTTATTAGTTTTACTTTATAAATAAACTGCTTAGAAAATTGCTTTTGAAGATTCTCGAGTTACCTCTTTGAGAAAGTTTAAAATTATAAGTGAGAAGTTATTGCGATTCGTGTGATCGGTATAACTGAAACTAAAGGAAAAAAACTTTAAAAATCTTTCATCTCGTAAATTTTATATATATATATCTATTAATACCTTCGATTCTAGAATAAAATAATTGTCGAGAATTTATACTTATAAACTTTAATTATAATTAAATTATTATCACTTCAAAAACTAAAGAAGCTTGATAAAATTAATTTTTGTAGCTATAATACCGGTTTAAATGAAGTTTAATAAAAACTTACCCAGTTTAATATATAATGTAAGAAAACCTTTTAATAAGTTGAATTTTTTTAGTATTTTTAAAAGATATTTGAAGAAAATTAATTATTATTAATTAACATTTCATGTAGGAAATATCAAATTTAAATTGCTACTTAAATCCATTATATTCTATATCGGAACACAAGCGAATCGTGAAATAAGACATTTATAATTATTTTCCGATAAAGTATAATTCTTAAAATCTTAAAACGCGTACAAAAAGTAGATAAAAATAAAGCGGATAAAGCAGCTTTTCTTTTCGATGCTTCGAATGATTCGGAATCAAGGAAATTTATAAAAACCGTAACTAAGACCTTCGATTTATTCGTTCCATATTATATTTCAAGATATTCATCGATTGTATCAATTTTACGTAAAAATAGTCAAAAAATTCCTTGGATTAATTGTTAAAAAAAGGTCCGGTAAAGGCGATCAATTAGGATTTAACAAACAAACCTCAAAATCCTTTCGGGAGTGATGAAGATCAACTTAAGCTCATTGTTGGAACGTTCGATCATCCTCGCGATGTTCTCAGCCCAAGCCCAGCCCTTGGAGAGTGACTCGACAATCCCATTAGCTGGTAATATCTCTCGTGCGGTGACCAGTTTGCAGAACAAGCTCAACGAACGCATTTCCGTGAGGTAAATGTCTTGCCTCTTCCTCCACGACTCGACATGCCAAGCATTTTCGTGCGACGAGTTAAACAGATTGCCCAGGTACGGTCGAAGAAGAGGACCGAGTACTTTTTTATCCTCTTGAATTCCTAATTTTGTAAAGATCGAGGTGGCATAGTTCGATTTTATTTTACGTTCGTATCGTTATGATTATTTTATTGCTTTCTTCGTCGAAGCGATGCAAGTTCAACGATTTCAAACAAAACCATTTTATGACTAATAATATAAGATTATATTTAATTTTTTCAATAATAGACCAATACATAAAAAATTTTTATATTGGAATTGCGTGTATTGATTGTTCCATGCATCACTCTTCTATTGCTATCGCGATCGTAATAAAAAGATTTATATTCTTCGATAATTATCCAACAATTTTATTAATTATAACAACGTCTTAATATTACCAATAATCGATAAGCATAAGATAGTAATATTTCAATCGTAATATTGTACGAACTTCAACTTACATTCTATAATAAACTTTGATCATTCTTTGAATTAAAACTTATTAATTTCGAAAATTATTCGTAAATTATTGTCCGAATTATCCGTATCGAAAGAATTTTAATATTAAAAATTGTCGTTGTATACTTCATCGGTATAAATTAATTTTAAACTAATCGCAATTAATAAAGTATGTTTAAAAAAAAAGAACGTCTCTACGTAAACATTTAAAAAATCCATCTTATTGTTAACAATTACCAAAATAAAGCCATTTCAGAAGCGTCTTAGCCATAACTGTATGATTATCTAAATCCAAATAGGCAGTCTCTCGATCCTTTCTGACGATATCGATGAGGAAGTCGACGGATCTATCGAAATACGCTTTAGCACAGCTTCTCTTTCGTTCAGCCCGTGCTTTACGACGATTTCGCTTTTTTCGCCGGGAGATTGGCAGCGCATAAACTTGCTCTTTAGCCTGCTTTAGCACTAGACTTAAAAGGTAGATCAAGTTCTCTATAGATTCGGTAGATTGCGAATTCGTTGATAAATTAAAAAAGGCGCTGCAATTATCGAAATTTCCCTGAAACCAATGAATCATAAAAATTTACTTAAGGAAAAGAAATAAAATCTAATTTATAATTTAAAGTTACTGTTCATAATTATCGTTCAAAGTTAATAATTTACGTGTGACTTGGTAATCCGAAAATCTCATTTTCTCGCATACCTCGCGTTCAATTTGTAAAAGTATACTTTTTTTATATTAAATCACATTTTCAATATATTACATTTTAAAACTTTACCTATAAAGTTATTTGTATCTTAAACGTTTGGATCGGTGTATTTTAAATGTATCGTTCGATTAAGTGTTATTTGCATTAAATTATGGTTATAAAAGTTAATGAAAAACGTATCGAGAGAAATTACAAATAAACAAATTCACGAGGGTCGGAGAATTACGTACACCTTGATAAACGAGTAAACGAACATGAGGTCACCGAAGAGATATGTTACTATATTTACATTTATTTCTAAAAGGGAAATGGTCAATTCCACGTGAGGTTATCTACGATACATGATGTAACTACGATACAAACTATTAAATCCAACGTGTTATCGTACTTTATTGTGTATCAAATATACAAATCTATGCATAATGTTAATTTTGAGTCACTTATTCGAAATATTCTCGAAAATTTATGATCGAAATATTAAAAATTATTAATTAATATTATTTGCTTATTAAAAAAAAACTGGATATTTTCTAATTATTTTTATATCATTTTTTGAACGAATTTACGTATAAATAAACTGATTTTAAAGAATTCAAATAACTTGTATATCATTTCGAATGTTTTAACCAAGATTCAATAATTTTTTATCTGTTATTGATAATGTAGTCGTTCTATATAGCAATTTGAAAATATTCTTAAGTAATAAGAAAATGTTTTTAATTTTTTAACATTGTAACACAAACATTATTTTCTTAAATATAATATTCGTTAAGATTTTTAACCATAAAATAAGCTTATAATCTCTAAAAGTATTACAGAAACTGTAAGAATTTACAATATATTATATATCACTGGTTTCTTTGAATTTCATCACGAGTAGATCACACTAATGCAATATTATAGATTTATATTCTAAGTTTTATTGCGCACGTTTTATGGGTTTCCGAATGCAGTTGAAAAGCATACCACAGCCATTTGCAGTAAATGTAAACTGCAAAGTTTCCTAATGCATAACTAAGTTATTACCGTCCTTGGTTTTTTAACTTTTTTCAATTGTGATATTGAATTTTCCAATTTTTTTAAAATTATTTTTATATTATTTTGATTTGCATTTGATTTTATAATTGATAAGTAGTTTAATTCGTTAAAATATTGTAGCTAATATTACGAGTGTCGTTATCGAGGAAGAAATTTGCGTTACAGACTAAAAAACAAAGGATTAAAAGCGAATTATCGTATAATTTATGAGGTGGAAAGATTTTAGTATTATACCAACTGATAAAATACTTATGTTTATTAAAAATAGATAACTTTTATACTGGATTCGAAATCCATGAATTAATAAATAAAATTGATTTTAATTAAATAAAATTAATAAAAATTTAACATTAATCTCTGAATGTTATTGTTAAGATATGAAGTATAATTAAGTATAATTATCTATCTGTTAATAAACATAGAAATCAAGTACTTATTCTTATATCAAAATGAATTATTTAATTAGTAAATTAAAAATTAAATTAAACTAATTATATCGATAAGATGCAATAAAAATAAAAGAATAATCGAGTAAATAATTGATTAAACATAGATTACAATAATGCAGAATTCGAAATATACATTAAGTAAATAACTTTTCCAAACGATAATAAATACTTTTTATTTATTTTTATAAGAATAAGCATACTTTTAGACATAAAAAAATGCATCTATATTCTGTGATGAAAAAAGATTTATTCGTGAAACAATTCTTGTATAATCATATCGGTAAACTATTGCTTTCCGTTCATCTAAACGGTATAAGAGATGTCCTTATAGGATAAATAGAATTTATGAAAACATTACATTTTACATTTGATATGTATTATACAATATTTATATTTTCTCGTATTAATATCCATTATTTATAATGCATATAAATGTCAAAAAATAAATCGTTCCAACGAAGGAACTATAAAATATACAAAATGACCTTTTCAATACACGGGACAAAAGAATCGTATACAGAGCACTTCAATCTCGAATACACATTACGAATCTACGCTCAAAGAAATCGCATGGATTGTTCTGATCAACGAACAAACCTACCTGAAGTAGCGAATCTCTAGCATCGAGGACTTCCTTGGCAACAAGGCCAAGATACTGAAGCTGTCGAGGACCGTAGCCGTAGTGACCGCTCATTGTACCTCGCGGCAGGGAAGCCATGACCTGTCGCCAACGTGAAACCAGCTCCTTCTCTAACAACTCGTTGCTTGTCAGGCTGGGCTCGACTCGTTCCGGAGTCTGGCTCCACTCGAGCGAGAGCGTATGTAAAGCTGTGAGGTATGATTCAAGGAGGCATGCGTCCGATGCATACGCGTCCTCGTGATGAAAGTTTCCGCCTGTGATTTTAAGTTAAAGGTGCTCTTTAGCTTCTTTTTACAATCGTTATTTCATTTAACGTTTCTTCCTATAACTAGATTGAAATGATTAACGATGAAATTTATGGTATCTAAGTGAAAAGTTCTTACGAGCTCGTTGATTCGACCATATACTTTTTGTAAATTAATTTTCTATATTATCGATTTTACAATTTATATCAAAAGTTGTTGATGGCAATATATTTTTATTTTAAATAATGTAAGCGCTTTTTTTAAAATTTTTTTAAAAACTTTGCGTACATCGAAACTAATTTTCACAAGATTTATAAAGATTATCGCGAAACTGTCGATACTTCGTAGTGTTGAAAATACGGGAAAATAAGTAATACTTTTAAAATTAAATTAAAACAATTTTATTAAAATGTAATGATGTAATTTGTATCGTTATGTAATTAATTAAACGCGTAATGATTAATAAAAATAATTTAAAAGATAAACAACTCGAAAACAAACTTTATCGTCTTGAACGATGTCATAATAGTTAATTGCATATAGTCGAGCGAAGCGTACGGCTACGTATTAATCTTGGCTATCCACTCCCGATCGGATCTAATTCATTTTTCTGACTTTATTCAAAAGATAAATATCTCAAATCAGATTCTCGCTCTCTATCTCTCCCATTATTTCCGGTGCATGCGCGTAAGTTTCTCGAAATGGAGCTGCGAGTATTCGCCCACAAACGAAAGTTTTCCAAAGCTTGCAAAGGGATCGTGTACGGCCGACCCAATATAGGTACACTGTAATGAAACTATAAATCATTCGAATGAATTTGGCGCTGTACACGCACACGTATGTGTATGTACATACGTGAAATGTACAGCGGAGTCGAGACATAGCGCGTCAGTTAGAGCTGTAGATATGCATCTCTACAGAGTCGAGCGAGAAATCGAGTGAAACAGAACGAGTGTAACAGAGAGAGAGAGAGAGAGAGAGAGAGAGAGAGAGAGAGAGAACGCGAGGAGTTTAGTTACGGTTGAGCAAGTCGTTTAATTAATGGTGGTAAGACAATTTTGCTTCCACTGGTCGCCAAAAGATCGTGCCACTGACAGCAACAACGTTGATACATTTCTATTTAATTATGAAATGTTCCCATCTTTGATGTGTACAACAGTTTTCTGATTATTCTGTTTATTTTCCAATACTCTTTGCATAATTAAATTAATACGAAATAGAGCTAAAACTTGAATATTCTTCTACGCGTTGCTGAAATTTTTTTTCATAGATAAATGGTTAAAATATAATTATTCTTTAATTTTTACTTAAAATCCTTTAAACTTCATTATTTTTATCGAATACATAAGAAATTATTTTATTATAATAACAACAGTAAAATATACAATAATTAGTATCATTAATATATTTGATAATTAATTTTAAAAGTATGGTAATATTTAGTATTACAGTGATAAGTAGTAATAGCATTTTTTATCGAAATTTTCTTACAACTAAATTCCTACCTTTTCTCATAGAAATAGTATAAATAATACTCTATTGAGTACTTTATAAAGATTTTCATAGATTAATTTGTAAAATAATAAATCATATTTACTTGAAAAAAAATATTAACATTTTATATTAAATTATTTTCCTACATTATTAAAAATTTACGCTGTATATAAATAAATGAGGCTAAAAATGAAAAATCGTCTGGATTTTTTTAAACGGAAAATCGATATATTTCATAATCAAATAATATAAGTGTTCAAAGTTTGATTAAAATACAACACGTTTATATTACGATATCAAGGATTATAAAACATTTTCTGGTTAGGTCGAACAATAATTACATATATAACAATTTTCGACGTAAAAAACGTACTTACATTTATCATTTACCGATGTAAACATATCAAAATATTCCACATCACTGATCGTATACTTAATTTGCAAAAAAGTCATAAAAAAGAGAGACAATCCATATAGAATTTTTCACTGCTGAATAATATTTTTCTGATTTATGTAATATATTGGTACATGAGATGAGAAACATAATTTATGGATCACAAATATTTATGAGTCATAAATATATATTATTTAGTTTTATCATTTTAAAAATTTTATTAAAAAATTATTATCGGTAAAAGAGTGTTTATAAAATTTTATATAAAGTAAAATATACATGCGCAATATTTTTTCCTACAAAGGATTAAACTTAGATAAATAAAAATTTCGTTTTATGTTAAAAAATAATTTTAATTGAATTTCAACAGGGATAAAAATTGATTTAAAATATTGATAAAAGTAACAGTATCAAAGAATATTAAAAAAATATATACCAAATATATACATAGACGATTTAAGTGATGTGTCATGTAAATAACAATTAAAAGAAATTTACATAAAGGTGAAAAGTTAAACCACAAAATTTTCTCTTTGTCCTGCCGACATGAATTATGTATGTTCTTCGTTCTAAAATTTCCAAAATTCGAAAAATTTTACAAAATTTCGCTTCAATTTTTCATTTTCCCTCTCTCTTTCTCTCTCTTAGTCTTTCACTCATTCTCTGTCTTCTTGTATTTCTCATTATCGTACATTTTCGTTTTAGTAAGACAAGAGTCCGCATTATTATCTCGAAACAGAATGCTTGGAATAAATTTAATTAAATACTTTTTACCTTAATAAAACAAGATAACACTTTATTTGATTCAATATACTTCTTTTAAGTATAAGTTCAGTACTCCTAAATATAATATTTAAATTTAAAGCATAATTTTTATTTTTAAATTAATACGAACCTTCATCATTTTAATTATAATTTTAATTATACTCTAAGATATTGAGAACAGTCGCTAATATGACAACCGATCTAACGATAAAAATAAATTATAGCTGAATACTTTATCTTAAGTAAAATTTTATCTTCGAGAAAAAATGGTTTTTACTGTGTTTCGAGCATTTCTTACAATAATACGAGTAGGTATTCGAACTTTAACTACTTACATTAATAGAGTTATTTTAAAGTAGGTATAAGAAGTATATTAAAAACTTCTTTTGAAATAACCATTATTTATGTTTAAGCAAGTATTAAAAAGACGTTTAGATTTCTACGTGAATAAGTTTTTATATTATCCTATTATTTTTTTGTTCAATTTCATTATATCTCTAATTTAAATTTAAAAATGATTTTAGTTTAAGTAAAAGATAATATACTCTACAAATTCAATATTGTAAGTTAATTAATTTTTTCAATTACGTAATAATAAAATACTTGTGTTTAATGATTAAACAAACTTACACGGATCGATTTCAATGCTTACTTTCGTTACCAGTTCGAATCATTTACTTATGAGATTGACACATTTTGCAAGTTTTCAAATACAATTATCAATGGATCCATTAAGAACTTCCAAAGGATACTAAAAACTTGTAATAGTTTTAATAACGTCAATTATACGTTGAAAAAGGGAAAATTATTAAATTAAATCTTGCATTTCTCTAAAGTATCATCTAAAGTAAAATTTTTTTTATGAATTATAAATAACTTTTTTCAAATTTTTATCTCTTATCGTTCTTTCGGTCCATGAAAATATTTAATATTTATCCCTAAAAATAAAATTAATATTCAAAAATCTAAAAATAAATAAAATTTTTTTTGATTAAATACGAAACTACAATTTATTATTTATTAATTAAGAAAAGAAAATAATTTTGCAAAAATAATTTTGATTATAAAAAATACGGAATTTTAAGTATTCCAAACTATATCGAAAAATCCCTTGACCCTTTTTCTAATCCATCTGACCTTATCCTACTTACCATTTAACTCGTATTATAAAAACTTATTTAAACAGCATTTTTAATTTATTTGGATAAGCAAAATCAATATCATTTCATGTGTGCATATATATATATTTGTGTTTGTATTGGCTCGACTACATTACATTAATTTAATTAAATGTAACTTGGAAATTAATCTTTAGTAATTGTAAGTTATTTACTTCTCTTTTATTATCAATATAATGAATTCAACGAGGGGAAAAGTTTTATTTATATTAACAAATTTATAAATATTTTAAAAAATATTTGTATACCTTAATTACCTAAACAATTATAACGAACGAATAATATGAGAGAAATAACAATCCATCACTCGTAATATAATGACTATGTGAAAACGAAGGCTTAATTATTTAATAACTAATGTATTCATTAATTCAAAATGAACGATTTCAAAAAAATAATTAACACTGATGAAAACTACATTTTATTTTTAAATAATTACAAATACATTTTTTTTTAAAATTGAGAAACAATAAAATATATTTCTGTATAAATATAGAATAAACGTTAAAAATCTTCAAACTAAACTATAAACTTAATACATTAAAATTTAATTAATTCTACATTATGAAAAATTATGATATAACAAATATTAATATATTAAACGAAACTAGTAGTAAAATTTCTATGTATATATACATCAATAAAGAACTGTACAATCGGTGAAAAAAAATTTTAGCAATCGCTCCTTTGATCAATAAGGTAACCTAATACTACATGACTAAAATTTGGCATGAAAAAATCCTTACAGAAATAGCGAAAGCGATAAATGATAGATATTGACTGTGCTAAAGGTGTAGAATACCTCTAATAATAGGTCGGACCAAAGGTGTAGAATACCTCTAAAGAACAAAGAACGACGTAGACTCAGTAACGTACTATATAGAACGCTCCAAAGGGAACATTGAAATTCGAAGCAGGAGTCGATTACTCATTACCTCGGGCACATTGCAGCATCAGGTTGCAACGCGGCTGAAAATAGCACCTCAAATTCTGACATCGGAGGGCCCTCAGAAGCTCGTCCAACCCCATGAGAACGTGATGGGAAAGCGTGTCGAAAGTCCAGTTCCTTACGGGATCCGGTCCAGTGCGTTCTAACGACCACCAAAGTATAGCTCTTATTATG
This sequence comes from Dolichoris vasculosae, assembly GCA_018907195.1. NCBI lineage: Eukaryota > Metazoa > Arthropoda > Insecta > Hymenoptera > Agaonidae > Dolichoris > Dolichoris vasculosae. Next base: position 6,517,011 of record JACCHY010000009.1, on the reverse strand, counting down.
TGGCGGGAGACAAGCCTCATTGACCCCTGTGTAAAATTTTTTTTGCTTTTATTTTACGTCTATTTGACTGATTTAATACGTCCTAAATGAAAATAAATACGAAATTTCAAGCTATTTTTCCAAGTTATTTACCAAGAAAACAGTTTTCTAAGTTTTCAGATTGGTACTCTAATAATAAAAATAGTATTATTTTTAAAATCATTTCTTTCGGATGTATAAAATGTTTTTTTCAATCTCTAAATTATTTTCATTAAATAAATCAAGATTACAATACTATTTAATACTTTGTGTACTAAATACTTCGGATAAAAAGTTCTTAGCTGTAGATACATTAAATCTCTATTTAGTAAACTTTATAACTCAGTCACTGTTGCAACTTTAAATTAGTATTAAATCTACTGGAGAATGTCTATAGGTAAAATCCTACTTTAATAGACGTACTCTTATCGTTTTTAAATTGAAATCTCATTCGAAAATATAAAGAATATAATATATTAATACATATATAAAATAAAATTTAATAACCAGAAATTATACTACGAGAAAAGTTTAGCACTTACGTTTTCGATCAATTGGAACTTGAAAATTTAGAAATCTCAAGTAAAACTTCAGTTATCTAACAGTGCAATCGAGAACTTCAACAAATAACTTCCTGTTTCCCATCTCTCTTGATCAAATAGAAAGCAAAGTCCGAAAACATGAAACTTTCAACAAAACCTCTAATGCCACGGTATAATCACAATCAATTCCAAACTATTTCATCAATACTGGAAATACGTTTACATAAACTCGTGAACAGGCTGTGAAATCATCAAATTTAAACAAATCTTTTATACTGTGCAAACTGTAAAACTTTGTTAAGGCATTATAAATGTATATATAATAGATACAAATATTATATTATCAATAATGAAGTGCAGTTGATTTTATCAATATTAATTATATAATTGGAAAATTATTCATCAAATATAATAAAAAATTAATAAATTTGTAAACTTCTATAGATATTATCTCAATCATTTTAAATATATAGTTTGATAATAATACATTTGTAAAGGCTAAAATATCGTTTAATTCGTCTCAGAAAACGAATATTTAAAAAATTATTTACTATATTTCTATATTCTATAACTAAGATTTCTTATATTAAATATTACATCATAATATTACGTTTGATATTATCCAATCCATGAAAATCTGTCTGAGTTAATAGCAAAAGATCAAAACTAAGATTTGCAGCTGTCTAAGATTTTAATTATTAAAATTTCTATACATTTCTGAGTAGATTTTAATTAATCTTCAAATTTTAATAAATCTCGCTAATTTTTAAATCTGCTTATTTCTATAAAAAATAATTCTATTTTATTATTTAATTGTATCGATTAACTGTTCTTCTTCAAATCTAAATTAGACTAATTGTTATTTAAATATTTTAAATACATAAGTGAATTATCTCGTTTTTGCAAGTACTTTAAAAATAGTTTTAAATGATTTTTGAATTACACTAAATTACATACTTCACGTTTTTATTCATAAAGTTTAAAATGTTTCAATAAAAGAACCCCATAATAAAAAAATATGAAAATATACAAAGGGTAACCCTATAAAAAGTGATAAGTAAAATAAAAATTTTAACATTAAAAAAATCTATTTTATGTATCGACATAACGATCAAAATTTAATACATCTAGAAAAAATATATAATAAATATTAAACTAAACTACTAATATCCAATTTTTATATCAACGTTAAAATTTTTAAAAAGAAACAAATTCAATTCTCGAAATTGTAACTTATCGAATTTCTAATTATTTATTAATACTTATAAAAATTATATTAAAGGAGTCTAGTATATTCTTAATAATTAATGAAATTTTTAAATAATTTATTTTAAAGCATTGTGGTTAAAAATTGAAAAATAGCGGTTGATGCATAATTTACGTAATAATATAATAATTATTTATATCTGTAATATTACAATGTATAAATTATGTAAATATCTGAGAGATTTTGAAATAATTAAATGTTAAAAGCAAATTTAATTAAAATTTTGTTATTATATAAATTTATTGTATTTTACTACATGAATTAAATTCGAAATAATTAAATTATTTTCCACCAATATCGAGAGAATAATTTCTTACGCTTTTATTTTTCTCGGGTATAACCAAATATATTAAAATATAAATTATTGATAAAAGTAATTATAATTAGTATAGTATAAATATAATAAAATAACAAATAAATACTTAAGTAACGAAAATATTTTTTTACATTATTTCTGAAAGGAAAATGTAATTTAAATAAGTACGTCGTTCATCAAATAACGTGAATACTAGAACTCTCTTAATAATATTAAGGGGTAGTGAATAAAATTAAGAACCTGATATCATAGTTCCTGATAAAAATGAGAATCTTCCATGGCTTGTTAATTCAACTAGAAAGCAGGGAAAAGTCAGGCGAACCCTGAAGTCTCGGTGAATCTTATTCTCGGGAACTTATCACGATCGCCAGGAAATGCAAAATCATACGAAAATATTGTACTCATTTAAATTCAACTTATAAGTTCATATTGTTTTACTTTCTCGATTCGAAATTTATAATAAAATAATTTCAATACTTGCAATAATAGAAGATATAAATGTAAATTAAGTTCAATATACATAAGAAATTGTTGTTTATATGTAAATAGCGATCTAAAATCGATTCAACTTTTCTCATTAAAAACTCGCTTAATACGCTGTCCTTTCATGAAGCTTTATTCCATGAAAATGAAGTTCAAAACGGAGAATCAAATACAGAAAGAATTGTGAAAGAGAAAAACAAACTCTACGTATCCAAATGGGGATGTAATATATAAACTAATTTCAAAAAGAAAATACATAAAAAGACATACACTGACGTTTTTCTCGATGAATAAAAATCTATACCGATCATTATAATAACCAAAATTTTTAGCAAAGTTTTAAATAAAATATGTGTTCTTAAATAGAAGTGAAATATTATAAAACAAATAGAATGAGAATGAATAACAATAAAAAATAAGAAACGAAAAAAAAAGTATTAATCGCGAGATACTCAAAATTATTTCATTTACTTGTGATTTTATGAATCAATTTAAATAACATTTCTAATAATTCCAACTTTTTGAAGAGAAATTTTTATTATATTTATACACAAGTGAACGAGTAAATTTTAATTTTATAAATTATTAATACATGCCCGAGTTATACATTAACGAAAACTGTACGTAATAATCCGAAGCATCGAAAGATTATGAACAAAAAATAGTTACTTCACATGTACTACCAATAAAAAGACTCATATACTTTTACGTAAGAAGCCTTAAAACATTCGAGTCTCGAAACTCACCCCGTTCCCTTTAAAATAAATTGATCTCTATATGTCTGACGCTTATGCCTTTCAAAAAGAAGAAAACTCTTCCTGAATATCGAAAAATTTAATATCGCGCAAAGAAAAAATGCAACGAAGCGATACTCAAGGATTCTCTAAACCTGTCTCTCCTGTATTCATGGTACACTAATAAATAAAACGTTAACTATATTATATATTAAACAAAAATTCAATTCACTTTGTTCATATATATATATTAATTTTGGAATTTTTTTTTAATTTTATTTTTTATTTCATTTTAGCATCTCACGCTTTTATACTGCATACAACTTTTAATTAAAAATATTCTGTTATACTATTAAATTATTTTAAATGCTAAAAACAAAATTCATTATTCAGATACGCTGGGCATTTTTTTTATATTAATATATAATATAATACGTAAGTAAAAACATGAACATAAAACAATACTATTATATTTGAAAATAATAATAATAAATCTTTTAATTATTTTATAATATATATTTCAATATTGAATTGTATAAAATAATACTATTTAAATATAATTCATTGAATGATCGATCACATAAGGCAAATTGAGCCAAATTACATTAATTTCATTTATTTGTAATTAAAGATATATAATAAACTTATCTTTTACATTTTTAATCAAAAAACTCATTATTATGATCGAATATAAAAAATATAAATGAGAAATATAAATAAACAGTCGTAGAAATACTCGACATTGGTATTCAGAGCTAGAAATTATTAGAATCGAATTTAAAAAGAATTGCATTAAACTAAGATCAATATTTTTAGTAGACGGAGAGGTCGTGTAAAAACTTGTAAAAATATTACATTTGTTTAAAAAAATATTCATCGATAATGAAACAAAAATACAGTACAAATATTTTACCTTATGTTTGATGGAAAAATCCATGGATCTTCGTCCTCTTAGCTGATCCAACATCTGAAGAAGCACCGACTCCGTTTTCCCAGGTACGCTTTCATCGGAATAGTGTTGACGTAAAATGACCTCGGCTGCCAGAACGCGGATGCGCCAAAGAGTCGCTCGGTCATCGCAACGCAACCCTTGATGTGGACCCACAGCCACCACGAACATCCCCTGAAATATCGTCTTTTTTTAAAAAGTCTATTCAACTTTGACGGGTTTTCATCCCTTATTTTACGTCTTTTGCAGTGAAAAGTAAAATTTGATATACGTCTATTTGTCCTGTACGTGATAAATAATAGCAAACTTTTTAAATTTCTGTCGATATATTCTTTGGTAGGGTGTTGGTTAACTGCTTCGATATAGAATGTAATGAGGAAATGAGATTAAATCTTTTAAAACTTGCGTGAACAAATATTTTTCACGGTAAATACTTACGCTTTGTGCGGCTGTATAATGTAGTAAAGCATCGCAATGATGAAGTGGTATCCTCTTTGGATAATCTGCACAGGTAGGCCATGAATTTATAGAGGCACCAATTAAAAGTTTGACCTCGATGTCTTGTGATTTTGACCTATGTAAGCCAATCTTTAAAATTATGCCACTCTCGTCTTCTACGATAACTACTCGATGATCTCCAACTTCTGATAATTTCGAATCTGAATTGGCTAAAATAATAATAATTTTTAAGTAAATTTAAATAATTTAAATGTTCTGATAAAAATAAAAAATTTCAAGATTCAGAAAATTGATCAAACAGTTAAACGCTGTAAATAGAATAAATCGTTACTTTTACTTAAACTTCTTTTTTTCAAATTAAGTTTCTTACATAATTACAAACTATTCAAATATATATTTTTATTTTCTTTTATAAATAAATTAAACAAATTTTTTAATAGATATAATAGATAATATATAAACAAGAAATATATATTTATAATTGTTTGATCATTTAAATAATTCAATAAATTAAATTCTAGCATAATTTATTTTAATAGCTTATTCCTTAAAAAGTCTCTACTAAATAATATATAATACTAAATCTTAACATCTTCGTATTTAATATTGATAAAAGAAAAGTTTAATAAGTATACAGATCTTGATTCTTATATTGATAAACGCTTGAACTTTTAAAGTTTTCAATTTATACCACATAAATTCACCTAGAAATTTCTCAATGATCTTATAAGAGATTTGATTCTATCATAAAGACAATCAAAACTTTTAAATTCAGTTTCAAATACTAAAATCTCATATTAAATCTACTAAAAGTAGTATTTTTAAAGACAAATGTAGCTATTACCAAATCTAGATATTTATTTTTATTTGTTATGTATTAGATGTGCGTGTTTGTGATAACTTTAAATTTTTCTTTTCTTAGTCGTAAAATAATTGTTCTAATATAATTTATTCGTTCGTAAAACAACTTAAACCAGAACGTAGATAAAAAAAAAGTAAAGTTCATTTAAAACGTTGTCAACACTATATGAAAATACATCCTTTTAAACAGGAAAAATAATTAGTAATAATAGAAAGAATCGACGAAAGTATTAAAATACCTTTGATAAATGTTTCAATGGTAATAAAACTCGCTAAATCTATCGTAATATTCTTCACGAGTGTTATGTACCGAATAATTGCCCATATTTTTTTTTATTCAAGTGAAAGAACGAACGCATCTTTCTAGTAATTCGATTGTACTGAAAACGTCGTATATACATTTCATCGATGTCGAAACATCCGTAGGTAATGACTTCTACTCATGCATAAACGAAACAAGTATACGGCCCGTTTCAATTTGCTTCAAAATGTATCGTGACTCAAATGTAGTCCAATACTTATGCTTCAATGGATATCCGTCCAAGAATAATGCTATACTTAATTCCTTCCACTTTTTTCTTTTATCATCAAAAGACTCTCGCTTTCTGCTTATCATCAACTAAACAAATAATTTGTTGTCGCTGCTCTTACAAATTATTCTTTTGCTCAATTTCATGTAATATATTACATAAACAAATTTTCGATTAATTTTGATGTAGCTAAGACTTATTCTTTTAGCAAGTATGAAAATATAATCGTAAGAATAAAAACCTATGATTCAAAAATTGGCTAATGAAACTCTATTCAAAATACATATTATATTTTATATATACTGTAAATTAATACATTCTGACTAGATAAAATTTAAAACTTTAAAAGATAATTTCTAGATAAAAAAATTGTATTTTTAATTTTTGTGTAAAAAATATTTTCGATATTTTATATTCAAATTTAAATTGAAATTTACAGTTAATAAAATATTGTAAAAAAACAAAAAACTGTGTGTATAATATATTACTAAATTATTTCATGGAAAATTTTCTACTCAAACTAATCCAATTCAAATATAAACTTGAAAAGCTTCAATGTTTAAGTTAGTAGTTAAAATTTAAATTATAACAATTTGTAAAAGAACATAATCTCGTTTGTAGAATAAACATCAGAAATCGTCGCTTTAATTAAATTGTTTTGCTCTCAATTAAGGGTAGCGAAATGAATCTCAATGTGAGATGCGACAGCTGAAGCACGATCGTGAAAACTTCATATTTGCTGCGCCTGCTGTGCTTGTATTGTCTTGTTCTCTAGGATTTAATTATTTAAATAGCAAATAAATCTACAACATGTATATTGCTTTGATTTTGCATGCACAAGTTTTACTCCATTCGTTGACAATTTTTTTTTTAAGATAATGTAATTAGAACTCTCAGATTTCTTTATACATATTCGTAATAAAGTATTTGTATATTTCTACGCCCACCTTGACAACTAAGTTTCTAAAACGAATGAAAGATTTTTAAAAACATAAATTATTTACCTGAACCGTAGAAAATTCGACAATGCTCGGGTTGTTTAAGAATTTTATTCAATACATCGGCATCGACTACCTGTCCGGGAGTTATGCAGAATTTTTCATCGACATTAGCAATAGCATCTGGAAGTAATTATAACTATTTTAGTAATTATTTTTGTAATGGTTAGATAAGATATTAATATAAATTTCAAAACTGTATGATATACTTTTATGTGAAGAATACAAATGATATATAATTTTCGCTTGATTAAATTTATTAAAATTTTATATTATGCCGTTTAATATAATTTCATATATATAGAGATTATATACACATATATAAATTTCATATCTAAATATTAGAGAATAGTAAAATTTCGTATAAATAATATTTTATATTATTTAAATTATTTTCAAACTAAAATATCCAGACTGAATTTCTTTTCCAGCGTTGAAAATTTCTCTTACCGTAGAACTGTAATCATCATCGCAATTCAAAGCTGATTTATAAAGATAGGAATAAGAATTCAAATATAAAATTATTTCAATAATGTAGCTTACTACGACAATCTAAATAAAAGAAATTTAAAATTTAAATAAAATCAATAAGCAATATAATATCCATGAAGTATAATTTCCAAATTTTTATTAAACAAAAGTACAACTAAAAATACTATCCGTAAGCATATAAGCCTGATTAAAACATATTGAAATTTTAAAAAAAGTTAAAACTCCTAATAATTTAAAATAAAATTTTAAAAATATTCTCTAAAATACAAAATTCTATGTTTGGATTCGACATAGATTCAATTTTTAAAGAACTAAATATAGTAAAGAAAAATTCAAAAGTTACACTATTGAATTAATTTCCATATATATTCCGAACATGGTATTTTCTACAAAAAATGTATATATATATTTTTTTAAACTAATAAAAATATGTGGTAAAGTTTTAGCACCCAATTAAAAATGAATTTTTTAAACAAAATATATCGAATATGTTTTTCTAAAGTTTAGTGAAATTTTATAGAGATTCTTCAACTTTATATTGGTATTTTCGTAAATAAATTTATTTTATATAACTAAACTATTCTAATTCAAAAATATAAAACTATGTATTAGAAAATTTGTCTAGATTGTAACGTATCATGCTTAGAAAATAACTTAGCGTGACAATCTAATTTTAAAATATAGTTTTTTCAGTGCACTTTGTTCATCGTACTTTATATTTTTTACGTACAGAAGAATACCCTGAGGATATAATATGTCTGACCTCGAAAGGTATTCTATATAACTAATACTATTCTTTTCTTCTTTCAAATATGCTAAGAATCTTATACGTATTAATATATACAGTGCTCTGTAAATAAAAAAAAATGAGAGATAACATACGTTCAGATATTTACGATTTATAAAATTTTTACAAGAATGCGCTAAAAAAACTATTTTACAATAATTTGGCATACATAAAGTAAAATAATATCTTTACACAAATAAAGTTTGTACTCTAAACTTCTTTTTGTTTTTTTTCTTTTCACTTTGAGTTTATTTAAATTATATACCGAAAAAACCCGTGTAAAAGGAAAAAAAGTACTGCAAAAAATATACCAAAGCAAAGTTATAATGAACGTTACCTTGTTTCAAAGCGGCGGCCAAGAGAGCAGCGATTCTTACTTTAACAAGGTCGCGTCTGAGTCTACCGTCCGACCCAATGAATTCTGCCCAAGATCCAGCATTTCCCGCTCTAATTTTCAGTCTGGCAAAGCCCGGAAGCCCGGAATCCTCCTCAAGACTCAACGCAAGCTCGACATCTGGATTACCCGAGGGGGTCGATAGAGCATCGAGCCTCAGTAGATACTCGAATCGTAGCTGTTGCTGATATTTATATAAATAAGCATAATTATCAAAATAATAGTTGTTGAATCAAGAAACAAGACGATGATCTCGGTTAAAAAGAAATATTATCTTTGTGAATAATGCTGTAAGGAAAACTAAGCTTTTCCGTACATTTCATTCTTTTTTCGTGTGCTTCCGTATATTCCTTACACGATACGTAAAAAATATTATAAAATTTGTTTAATCTTATACTCGTTATTTAGATATAAAATATATTTACTTATTTCTCATGTATTTTTTAGAATTTTTGTAATGAATGTAAATAAATATAAATTTTTAATTAATAAAATTCTTATAAACCATCGTGTATGAAATATTATACATGAAATATTAAATGTTTGTACAATAAAATACTTTTTAAATTTTATAGTAACCCAGTAATATCATTTATATTTCAAATTTAACTAAATTATCTTAAACTTATATTTTACTTAGAATAAATGTGATTTTAACAAAACTATACAAAAATATCAGTTATTATCTTATAACTTTAGTATAAATTTAATTATTTTTAGCTAAAGAAATAAAAAATTTAATAATTATCAAAAATTATATAATAAAAATATTATAACATTTTTACGTAAATATCACATAAATTACTTTTTAGAATTTATTCATTATTTATATTTCAGGATTAATCTGCATTTATATTTAAGAAATCAATAACTTGTTAAATACGCGTGATGATTAAATCCTGCGTATAAAAATATAGTATCGAATAATTTTCTATAAAATATTTTAACGTTTCTATTTGAACTTTAATTTTTTACAGTCCATAATTTTTATCAAAAATAATCGCTATACACTTTTTATCCTTTGATTATTATTAATAATATGAAAGATTAAATTTTAATGTGCAGTCGACTGTTATTAATTTTATACGGCTGCAATTGATTTTAAACAAAAAATTTTTATTTTTAATAGTACTAATGTATTCAATTCCTTGAGGAAATATAGATTATAAATAAAAGTAATATTTGTTCGGATACAATTGCATTGTTATCATAAATAAAAGCAATGTTTACTAAAAACTATTTGTTTGATTCGAATAAAGTTACTTTTCAATTTTATCCTGAACTTTACAAAGTAAAGTGAAAACCGTAGCTAAACAAAAAGAATAAGAATTATTTCAGTAGTTTATAGTTTAAAAATTTTTCACTTGAAATAGTACGCGGAAGGCAAAAGAAAAACAAAAATTATGAAAAAGGAAACGTATATGAATACGAATGTTGGTTTTCCTTTTCTGTTTAATATTTTTATACGGGAAAAAGTACCTAACATAATAATGCACTCTTCTCGGTATCACTTTACTCCTATTTTTAATGCATTACTTTTGTATCTGATTGAGCGACTATGCGTAATATAGCAGTCGTCTATTTTTGTATAAAAAAAGTTAGTAATAATAAATAAGTTATTGCCAGTTAATGAAAGTAATAAAAATATTGGTTTTAATAGTGCTTTGACATAAACTATTGATTTAATACAAGTTATTTTTATTAGTTATTACTTTATTCCTTAAACATACTTTATATTAGTATTTTAGATAACAGATCCGCTTCTATTACAATAATTCAAAGTTGGTTATTTTCTATAAGTGTACTTAAAGAATGAATCTGTCCAGGATTAAAAAAAAACAGATAACTTTATTTTTCGTACAACCGAATGGTCAACACTATACAAAATTAGCTTTGCACTAATGTCCTACATTAGTTTCATCGTCGTTGATGGATCGATGGTTTAGCAGCATCGGTTTAATAGTACATGTTTGAAATAAGGTTTACCAGATATTAAGTAACACCGTTCCACACATTAAGTACACTAATTCTTTTTCAAATAAACCATTATAGTAAGTTTGTATTAAGAAAAACGATATAAAAAAATCTTTTTAACTATATAATCGTTATATTTAACGATTTTTACAATTATCACTCTTAAATATTGGCAAAACTAGTTGTATAAACTATTAAACTATTTAAAATTCAATTCAAAGTTATAGCGTATGATTAATACAATAGATTTTTTAATATTAATATAATAAATATTAAAACCAATTTATCAAAAATATACACAAAATAAATTATAAAACGATTATTGCATCACATGTAAATTTGAGCTAAAAGTAAAATTACTTCTAACATTGATCTCTTGTATAGAAATTTCAAAAACGAAAATCAAAATTTAAATACATAAAATGTGTATTCTAATTATAAATCTATACCAATCTATCGAACTTATAACATACTACAAATAATACGGAAAATAATTTGTTAACGCTCAATAGAACGTGAAACTTTAAGGAGATTACTTTAAATAACCCTCCATTTTTCTTTTAAAATATTACTGAAAATTACTTTTAGATTTTATGATATTAAATTATAAATTTCTAAATATAAACGAGAATAATACAGTTTTACTTATAATAATCTAAAGCTACAAATAATCGATTTAATTAAAAATAACCTGATTATAAATACTTTATTTTAAATATTAATATCATTTTCTATCTAAAAATATATTATAATTAAAATAATCAAATTAAAATAATCCTTGTAGGTCTATACAATAGTGGAATACAATATATTGATAAAATATTTTTTTACATCTACTGTGTACTAACCATAGAAACGAGTTGTAATAGCTAAACAAAAAATTATTTTTCCTTAATTTTTTTATATTGATTTAAATCTTGAAAAAATATTTTTATATGCACTAATATTGTTTAAAATTTTACATTTGAACGATCTTCTACATAAAGTATCTAATTAAATTAAATTCAAATCAAAATTTATATTTTACTTTCTTTGATATGTTATCTTCATCAACTAAATATCAACCGATAAATAATGTATGTAAACAATAAAGTATTTATTAATGTATTTATGATTTGTTTTATTTTTTACCCAAGTTTGTTTTGCTCTATAAGATCATTTCTTAAATCAGATACTTCAATTAGTACTATATTAGATAATTAAAAAAGAAATTTATTCGAAAATTCGAAAAAGTTCGAGACCATTTCGATAATTTCAAATATTGAAAAATAATAATGAAACTTTTTATCGCTTTGTTGTTCAAAAATATTAATTAATACAAAATAACCTTATATATCTATAAAGACTAGTCGTAGAATTAAAAAAAAATTATCCTTATTATGAAATAATATTACTTAAGTTAGTTGACCAATTAAAATTAATATAATAAACGATTTAATTTAAAATAAAATAACGCATTATTTATTGTTTATTGAATTAAGTTTGAAAAAAAAAATCAATATCATGAATGTAACGATATTTTAGATATTTACTTAATTACGTTTTTTAAGAAATTTGATTTTTTAAATATCATTTAATTAATAAATAATTTTCAAAAAATAAATGTAAAAGTATTTTATCTATTTTCAGATGCTATATATGTTCATTTTTATCATTTTATCTTATTTATATTTTAAAATAAAAATACAATTATTTCAATGTTTTAAAACTTTGAAGTTGTTATTTTAATCTTTTATTTTTTAAAAGCAATCTATTTTTATTTTTTCAACTAGCATTAAATTTCACACATATTTTCTCATCTTCCATATACTGATCATTTATTTTTTGTCTTTTTTCTGGATCATTGTTTGATTCCGTGCTTTTGTCACGGTCTGTTTATAGTTTTCTTTCGTTCATAAACCAAACGCTCAGACTCTATGCCTCTCATTCTATCTTCCTTTAGCCGAATTCTCAATTTATTTACCCTATTCGTCGCCTCTTTCATACCCCTGTTTCACATTGCCAATGTTGGCCATTGAGTTTGAAACCCTGGCTAACCATATTCTCTATTTGTCGGGATTTTTACTTTCACCCCTTTCGTTCTCTGATTCACTCACTACCGAAATTTTTTCAACACTAAAAAAGAATTACCGTACTGAATAATAGATGTGGCAGGGTTTTATTTAGAAACAAAATATATGCCGATTTTAATTACCAAAAAGAAAAATATGTTCTTTATTCAGTTTCAAACATAAAATTTTTACTTGTTTATTTAAATAAACATAAATAAATAAAGTGATACTTAGCAATATAATCTTATTTTCAATTTAATACATCTAAAAATTTATAATATTTACATCCTTGATTTTGTCAAGATTAATTTTCTATTGTATTTAAAAATTTTAATTATATTATACAGTATAAAATTAATGTAAGTATCAGATAAATAATTTATATAAATTATTCTATGTATATACAAAATTGTATATTCATTTTTAAATCATGAAACTAAAGTAAATTTAATAGCCATTGTATTTATTTTAACAGTATTATAAAACTTGATGTATGTATTTGACATTGAAGTTCATATGCCATAAAATTGCCTGAATGGTTTGTTATAAAATCACATCTATTAATATACTTATTTTTTGAATAATAAATTTTAAAGATTTTAGAATTATGATCTTAATTTTAGAATACTAAATTTATAGAATAAATTTTAAAATTAACAAAATCTGTATAAACTTTTGTTCAAATCGGCTACAAGATCATGAGTTTTTACTGATAATTAAAAGTTTTGAAATATACTATGTATGACTTACGCCTCGTTTGGATACGAAAAATTTTTTTAACTATTTTTAAATTTCTCTATTCTTGAAGATATATTAATTTAAAATATTGGGAAAAATATATTAATGTGGCGCTTGTACGTTTGTATTTAGACTATATATATATATGATTGAAGGACAACTGTAAGTTCAACTGGCGATTATAATCTTTTAGAGGTGTATAAACAACGGCAATAGCGTACAATTAGTGTATAACCGAGTTCTCTGTATTTCATCTAAGCGTATACGAGAATGGAAGGGTTAATCTCTAACGGTCTTACTGATGAGTTCAGTAGACCGACTCGGAATGAAACGTATACACATAAATAACATTCGTTCCTACGAATCACTCGTTTCACCCGTATTAAAAATAATCTCACGTAATTTATAAATTTTACGACAATGTAACGTTAATTAACTTATAAATAATATTGACGAATTTTTATTGATATGAAAAAGGGACATAATATTTTTTAAGTATTGTATTTTCTATTTTAGTGAGGTATTATAAATGTAAACGTGACAGAATAATTTGCAAAACAATCTATTGGAACATGTTCAAAGTTTTAACAAATACGTTGCGAGTATACAATGAAAAGCAGTTGACTGCAAAATTTATTTAAACCTTTAATTCTCAAATAAAAATACTTCTGATATAGAAAAATATAATAACTGTTGATGTGAAAAAGAGATTTTCGATACTGTTTTTAATATATAAACTTTTTACGATTAAAAATATAAACAAGTTTTAATCCATTTAAAAAGAGATAATTTCACATGTTGCTAAATAAATAAATGATATGTTTTATCAGGAAAAACAAATCTGGAAAATATTGCTAATAAACAAAGTAAACCCAAGCTCGTAACTAAAAACGTACTCTCTCTCTTTCTCTCTCTCTTCCGTGAAGTACAAGTGTGTGTGCAAGAGCGAAACATCAAGTCACATTTTCGAAATGAGTGAAACTTTGCGTTGCTCGTTGCGTATTTGACTATTTCTACCATATAAATTGGTAAAGGTAGATAGAAATTTTTGCATGTGTGTTTGTACGTGCATACGTGTGTATTTGAAAACGAGAAAAGAACATATATGTACTACATTAAATTTTATATATTTATACATCAAATACCTAAAAGGCAGGAAAGTAATAACAATATTTTCATAATAAAATATTTTCAACTTTTCAGTACAATTGCAATGATTTCTTTTGGGATTTTATCATACTAAAAATGCTTGAAGCAATTCGATTTACTCTTTTTTATTTATATTTCTGTTTATTTTAATCCATTTAATCTTAAAAGTACTGTAATTGAAAATATGATATATATAATTTCGTATAACGAAATGCTAAATATTAAAATATTATTTATATCACGATAATAAAATGTATTTCATTTTAATTTTAATAATTACAAAAATATTTGTTTGTGCTCTCATTTTTCATAAATAAGAAATATAAAATTTAAAAAGCTGATGCTTTAAGAGAATTTCAATATCTTTGACTATTATATGACTCAAAGGAATAAAATTGCATTAAACATATTATACGAGAAAAGGATAAAATAATAATTACATTTAAACATTATTTAAAATGAAATAAAAATAAAAGATATCGATGGAATAAATTTACAAATATCAAAAGCATTCGTAAATAAGTAATAAGAATAGCAAAAAATATAATATAAAATAAAAAATAAAAACGAAAGAACGATAGAATCTTCCAAGGAAGGCAGAAATATTTTGAAGCATAGCTACATACACTTTCGGAAAAATACATCTGTAGATGCTGCCAAGTATGGAACAGTGAATGTTGAACAAAAGTGATAAAAGAAATCGTGATAATATATTGAAAATGGAAAAACAGAGAATGAAAGAAAAGAGAAAATGGACGAGGATATACGCGGTTTAAAGAATAATGAAAAAAATATTAAGAGTTATCATATTTTTGAAAAGGATTCGATTCTCAAACATCAGAGAATAAAATCATTTCGATATCATTATCCATCATTCGCTCTTACCTTTATTCTTCGATCTTCGTTGAGAGAAACAAGGAAGAGAGCGGAGAATCTCCGATCGAGATTGCCTACTCCAGCTATTAACCTCTGGACCAATCTCTCCACTGTAGCCTCGATGCGAGTAATATCTGCGAAGGCTGTTAAAATCATTTCGATTGGCTATTGT
Organism: Dolichoris vasculosae; assembly: GCA_018907195.1. Classification (NCBI taxonomy): domain Eukaryota; kingdom Metazoa; phylum Arthropoda; class Insecta; order Hymenoptera; family Agaonidae; genus Dolichoris; species Dolichoris vasculosae. Next base: position 6,501,221 of record JACCHY010000009.1, on the reverse strand, counting down.
GAACATACATAAGCGCATACATTTGCACACTCGTATACATAAACATTTATCGTCACGGACATTAATACGATCATCGACATCATCAAAAAGTCATCGTAACGAACGTTGTATCGTACATATATGGAGAGAAATGGATATACAGGTATAAAGATATAACCGATAGAGATGGAACACATTGCGATAGATACGAAGTGCGAACGGTTATTGGATTATTGCTGTACAAACTGCAAAGAGCGAAGCTTTAATTAATTTAAGCCGGACTCGATGGGACGAGGCTTGAAAAAAAATACACCGAATATCTCACCAGGCTTCTTCATTATCGGCTTATCGAAAAAAAGAGGCAATGTGAATAGCCTATTGTATATACTGGATGCCACAATTTTTAGTTCTAGATTTTTTTTTAATTTTTCGTACACCGTTTCAAGAAGACCCGAATTACTCGTTTCTCTTAATAAAAATGAGTTCTGGATTCGAAACCGAGATTTTTTATGTTAAGACAAAGATTATTAAAGTAAAGGTATCAAGGCATTTTTATCGATAGTAATATCATATATTTATGTGATGTTACATTTTACGAATGATTGCAAGATTTGTTATAAATGAACAATTATAATTTTTAACGCAATGAAAAATAATATTTTCTTATTATACGTTGGAAAAATTGGACGAGTTAACGTAAAATAAAATAAAATTAGTAAATGAAAATTAAGATTTAATTTCCAGCGACTAGACTTTACCTGAGCAGTCCGAATTAGCGAGTTGGCTGAAATAATCGTTAAGCTTCTCAAGCTGTTGAGTCTTGAAGTGCAACTTACTCGTCAGAAGTCGTAGCCCCGTGTCCTTAGGCTGACTCCCGGCACAGTTGCTGGCTGTACAGCCCATAACGTGGTTAAAAATTATCAACTCCTTCCATACCTGCGAATCATTAACAAATGCATTAAAAGCTCGCTGATTCTGTGAAATTATTTGCATCGAATGTAAAAAAAACATGAGTTTCGGTACCACGCTCGCAAAGCGGAATGGAATTCCCGATTACATCAAAGCTCGATGTGCAAATGCACATTAACAGCCGACACGAGAGTCCATGTAATATCTCTGCACGCGTCCTTTTCCTACTCTCATCAACTCAGAAATACAGTCGTTTGCATTCGAACAATTTATTTCAGAAAAATTTATCTGTATTTCATAAATAACGAATTTTTTTTAAATAAATCACTTTTTACGCTTAGCCGCATAAATCCTAGCTTAGATCTCTTTCAAACTTGACCTAGAATTCGTTGATAATCAAATATTAACGTATAATATACATAGAAATAAAGTACAAGTTCGACCGACCAGTGAAAAAGTTACCAAATTTGTTTTACCAATTTTTTTTTAATAACGTAGAAATCCTAAATAATTGTCGAAGCAATTTACTAAATCGTTTTAAACGCCACTGCGAAACTTTATACTACTTTTCTCTGAAACTTTATGTACGAAATTTATTAAAAAACCACGTACAAAAAAAATAATAGTAAATTTTTTAAATATTTTTAAATTTATGTATTTGAGTATTCGAACGAAAGAATTATTAAGAAAGCAAAAAAATATATGAAATCGTGTAATATTTCATACTCGGGCATTCGCAGAAATAGTGGCCTCGATTAGATCGAAAAGGAAAAAATGACCTCTCGTTAATTACGAAAATGATGGTTCATAATTCTGATCAATATGGGAAGTATCACGTGAGCAATACTGCAGAGAAAGCTCACCGAAAACTCGGCAATATTCGCAGAAGCTGAGCTCGACTCTTCCCTATCTTTCTCTCTCTTCTTCCTCCCTCGCTTATTCTGTATAAGTTCTATAGGCGTTTCAACTACACTCGACGCTAATAACTTTGCCGAGGCTCGGAAATTGCAGAAGCTCGTAGAACACACAAAAAAGCTCGTATCTCGATGAATTCTTGTTATTCGCGCTTGTACGCAAATAAACGAATGGAAGAGTCGGGGGATGTCTGACAGCCAACCATGCTACAATAAAATTCATTCCACGATTCTAATTGATTGAAAATTCCCGTACCTATGACCATAATAATAATAATGATAAGATTCTTTAGCACAATGCTTCAAACGCTTGTATTTCTTTATTCGTTCTTTTTCCTTTCTTTCCCGTTGCAAACGCTGTGCTTATTTTGCATTTTTATTTATTACTAATTGATATAAAATCAATTGCGCTGCTGCGTTGAAAAATATTCTATGCAACGTTAACAACGTACGTAAATTATCTTCTTCGCTAATATGCTACGATCTACTATGACGCTTATATTAGCGCTCAAATATACTCTAATTTTAGTTAAATAAATAAGTTCTTTTTATAAATGTCTAAGATTTTCTTACTTGTAACAAACTATCATAGTATTTAGTTGTTTATTGCATCGATCGATTATAGAAATATATTAAACGTGGAGCAATAATTTCATTATCACTTCGAATTTAGTACTAAACGAATTCACGAGAAATAATACAATAAGTAAAACTACAGTTTGATAATTATGTCTCGTTTGTGCGCATTTCTACCGCAAATTGTTCTAATGCTTGCTAAAATGCAAGTTTCTCATTAAAGTCGGGATTTTCATCTAAGCTCATAGCTATCCATAAGCAGCTCGTAGTAAAATAAAAGATTTCGGTTTAATACGTTCTAGCGAATGTAAAGGTGAAAATGAATTTTAGTCTCTTAGTATACGGGGTCAGAGAAGCGAAGGAAGTGGAATCAGGAAGAAGAGAAATGCAGGCAGATACAAATTAGCATAATGAAAACACTAAGTAGATTTAGCTCGTTCAAGATAGTTTTCACCTACGTCAATTAACATTTTCATTTATAATTATGATATCTATTTCATTCTAAAAATATAAATTATTTAAAGTAACCGTACAATTTATGTTATATATTATTTTGATGGAAAATATATACATTTTGTAACTGTTTTTTAAGTGTACTACTGAAAAACTTAAATCTACTTAGTCGAGTGACGTTGAAAAATATAATTTGTACTATTTATTTTAATTATAAATTAAATTTGATACTATTTATAAATCAATTATAAACAAATTATAAATATAATCTCTAGTATAAGACTTTCGATTAAAAGCATTCAATTTTCAATTAGTACGCTCGTTTGCCTCTTTTTGATTATATATTCGCTATGTAAAATCTTCTTTCGAATCCTAAAATGAATGAATACGATAATCAATAATCATATGTAATACTTCTTTTGTTCTTTTTTTACTTTACTTATAATTTTCACTCTTGGTACAACAGCTATAAATACTTATATATATGTATATTATATTATATTTGTTATCAATAAATACGTCTTAACTTATAAAGTTATAAGCTTGAATATCATCGTTTTTTCTTTTAAAATAGTTATCATAGTCTTCTCTAGAATTTCTAAGACTACGCATAAATCTGTTGGATATTTCCTTAAAATTTGCTTGATATTTATTTTCACAACCTAAAAGTTTCTACTAACTGGCTAATGAATTTTAATAACTTTATCTAAAGCAAACCGCGTTGATGGAAAATTATTTCCGTTACAACATAATTACATTTTCTTTAATTGCATAACTGTAACTATGTAAATCTAACTTATTACATATATATTATAAATGTCACTATTATTATAATCACAATAAAAAATTTCTTTTATGGTATCTGGCATATTTGATATAATGTGTAAATAAATTTATTGTATGACGTCCACGATGGTTCAAAATTATAAATATAATTATCAAATAGAACAATATATATTATTCCTAAATCAATGCAGGTTTTAAACTTTTTAATCTAAATTTGTATTTGAAACTATAAATTAAAACTCATTATACAGTTTCTGTTCTTATAAATTTAATTTCAGTATTTGTTTCACATAAAATAATTAATACTATGAAAAAAACATTACACACATAAAATAACTATTACTTTAAAATATACTATCTTAAATATCAAATAAATAGATTTTCAATATTACGTACATAGACATTTTCTTTGTGGTATTTAGTATATTTTATAAAAAAATGATTCATAAAAGTGTACGGATTTTTCTATATCTTCCTCTTTATTAAAAAAAATCTTACTTATTTGGTACACAAATACTCAATAATTCACATATTAAATATTCTGCAGTTTGAGAATTCATAAAAAATGTGTTCTTCAATTTCATTCATTTTCTGTTCTCAATTTTAAATGTCAAATTATCGCTTCTATCAAAAAAAGAAAAAACATAACGTAGTTTGCATACCTTAGCGACGAACCTTTTAATATGATAATATGATATGCAACTTAAAATTTTTGAATGCTTTACTTCAAATTCAACGACCTGGAAAGAAAACTTGAGAGTAGTTATTACTTTTAAAATTTAAATATACTCATACTTATATGTTGAGTTACATTTATATTCTTTGTCAAAAATGATGCGATAATCGTGTTTATCTTAACGCGGACAAAATCACTTTATAATGGAGTGAGACATGAAGACACATATATAACACAAACACTAATATTCAAACCATATTTTGTAATTATTTATCTTTTTCTTTAAGTACCAAAATTTATTAATTAACTTTATTTAAAGTGACAGTTTAACCTGTTATGCTTAGTTCAAACAAACTTGTTGAAAATATAGAAAACACGTAAATTCTCAAACATACTTTTATTTAAAAAATTCTTTTTTAAAATATACTAGTAATCTTATATTTTATCATGGTGCTTTTTTCTAAATAAATGTAATTTAATTTTTCGTATATTCATTCTTTAAATAAATAAAGTAACTGTGAAAAATGTTTTTAATAATATACATAATAAAAATAAAATACCTTTAATTCTTCAAATTTTAATACGATCTTAATATCTAAAATCTTAATAATATTTTTAGATAATTTTCATCAAAATATAATCATAATTTACAATTTTCTTTTTATTCGTACAACTTTTTCAAAAACTTATCCGACAATTAAATTCACAATGAAACATTAATGAAATTATTGTACACAATAATTGTTTATATTTCGAATATTATATTAGTATTTTGAACATATAAAATGAAAAATTAATCTAAAAAAATACAATTGTAAAATCCCAAAAATATTTTAGTTTTGGGCTAAAAGTTTATTGTGTATTTAACATAATTGTGTAATTTTATAAACAGTTACAGCATATAATCACATATCTGATATTTTAACTAATTCATTATAATAATTTCGATAATCCTTGATACCAATATCACTTAGCACATATAATTTCTTTTAAATCAACAATATTACGCTAAAAAGAATATTTTATCTTTCTATAGCTGTTTGGGAAACTATATCTATAATCTACGTATACAGATAAATAAAAAATTATCCTATATAAGCTGCAATATTAAAACTTGTAAAATATTTTCCATAGAAAATTATTCGCTTCTATAAATTCAAGGAATTAAATACTTAAAATTATCTCTTTTCATTATATCAAATGCTTTAATTCCTAAAAATATTTCTTTATATTTTTATCAAAGCAGAAAGCTTTCAGATTATTTTATAGAATAATTTTGATAATTATTAGAGAAAAATTCTGTGATTGCACGAATTTATTATTATTATTATTATGACAATTAAAAATATCTAATAAGAATTCTATCTTTTTTATCTGAACTGGTTCGTTAACCCTCCGTTGATTCACAATTGAGTAAATATCGATTAATAATTCACATTCAACCATAAATTGTCCTATTTGTCAACAATATGAATAAGAGCGTTAATAATGAAATCATATATTGCTGTATATAAAAATAAAAAAAATTGCCTTCTTACTTTATTTCTACTAATTTATACAAAATTTTCTTTGTCGTTAAATATCGCTCACATAAAAAACAAAGTAGTAGTCATTCAAAGACCATATAGATTTATTTTACTGTCTGGATACGATTGGAGAAAAGTCAATCATAATTTTTTATCCGTTACTTTTTTAATGAACCGTTTTTCACTGCTAATTAAGCATTGATGATATAATCTTTTTGTACTTTAATTTGAACTTGTATTCAACACTATTTAGCAGCAAATCTTTTATTTTCCACTCAATTTTCTTTTTTTCTTTAATTAATATACAATTATATCATATATAATACTATCATTTTACCTAACTTAGAAAATTTAGAAAATTGAACCTTACCAAATTGTTCCCTGTAGATCTTATCAATTTACAATTTTTGTTAGAATATCAATAATAATTTTATTAACTAACTATTACGATATATTATCTGTGAATTTCCATAAACCTTCCATTGCTTCGTGTTTTAGTCTTACTTGTTTCAATAACAAGCTTAAATTTTTTTAAATTATCGAGCGCTTATTAGATAAACTCTTTCGAGCAAGTTCCATGAGCGCTAATAATTTGCATCATGGATATTTATTGTTTTCATCTTTTTATCGACTACACTTTTCAAAAATAACTAAAAATGTAGGATATTAATAAATCCGTTAAAAATAAAAAGTGTAAAATATTCAAAACAATAATTAATCGTGAAACTTTGAATTACTGTTTCATGTAATTTTATGTGCTTTTTGATAAAACTATCGATTAATTTTGAACCATGTACAGCAATTACATGAAAATCAACCTTTGTATTTACAGTATTGTGATTACAGTAATTAAATTTTTCACTTGAGTTAACAATTTACAGTGATCATCAAACTTTTTTTTTATGAATTATGGTCAATTAGCTTTATTTAATTTTTTATATTCTACTTCAATTACTTCTAGGAGTAAACAGATAGTATATAATTTTTCTAAACACTGCTTAATTAGAAAAATTTGATAGTTTTATATTTTTAAAATGTAGTTATTTAACTAATAAAAGCAGAAAAAATAAATATCGGGGATCGTTTAAATTAAAAACTTACCTCCTTTATTTTTCATGTTGATCAACTTGTTTTACAATCCCCTTTTTTATCTTTATTCTAATAATCTGTATTTCTCTCTGTAAAAAAAGATAGATAGTTAGTGATTTAATATTCAATGAATTTATTATAAACTAAATTAAAATAAATAGGCTTTTATAATAAGTAACTTTTTCTTTAGATAAAGCCTTAAAATGCATTCATCGCTATACAAAAGATATGATATTTTTCTATAAAATTCAGCAAATTTATCGATATAAAATCCATCATTTCAAAAAGCATTTTTAAATTAACTGTTATTCGTTTAAAAATACAATTTTAAATCCAAGTAAAAATATTGTACGCATTTTATCATGTTTATAATAATATGGTGATGTTTTAACGGCGATTAAGAAAAAAATGCGATACACGTTTCAACTTTTAATAATGAACTCTAAATTTATAAAAATAATTTGATAAATATGTTTTTAACCAAAGATACATTAAAACAATCGATTGACGTTGTTTAATCAAGTTATTACACGTATAAGCACTACAAAAATATGGAACGTCAAATTTTAAATGTATTTACCTGTCGATAAAACGAAGATAGGGATCATTTTTTACTGCGTTTATCGATTTCTTAAACTATCAAAATGTAAATTAAAAGCTACATAAATTTTCATAACTTTCTAACAAGTATCCGTTTATTAATTTTCTTTATAATTCATAAAGTAAAAATATATTTCTCTATAGATATACTGTACATATAAACCATGTCGTGATCGAGCGAAAATTATATCAAAGTTTAGATAAGCTGTGTCTCGTAATACTGTGAAATAAACGGACAAAGATGATTTTCGTGTCGGGGAAGATTTTGTGATGCGTGATAAAGCAGAAGATAGTTCGGTAGTATAAAAGAACTAAGATACTGAGAACGTCACCCGAAATCCGAGTAAATCGGAAGGCGTTCCCGTGTTCCCGAGATGCAAGCTGGTAAGCTCGCAAGCTCGAAGCCGCAAGCAGAGTTGTGGTAACTTCAACGTCGCATAAGGAATTCAAGAGGAATGTTCCATCCAGAAAACTGTAGCAGATTCCCAGCATATGTCGCGCGCATCTCCGTTCTTTTATCCATTATTTATGCGTCCTTTCTATGTTTGTTTTTTCTTTTCCTTTCGTCGCTTTTGGACATGGAAGACTTTTCCGATATAATGCACAATAGAAGTGACAGGTGAGAAAGCGGAAACTACACAGAGTTATATGCATGAAAGGCTTTACAAGAAACACGAGCAAGAAAAAATTGCAAAAATGAGAAAGAGAAAAAAATAGAAAGGGTGAAATATGGTTATTTTTTTTTCTTTTATTGCTCTCTTTTACCCATACCTTCGTACTACCATAGATTTTATTAAGATATATAAACGAATTGTTAGAGCGTCCAATTTTTTCGCGTTCTTCGTTATTATGTATAACTCATAAATATATAAATATACGTTTCCATATAAATATAAGTTTTTAGGAAATAATAAAGAGGCTTATAATTTTACAAAAAAATTAACTTTAGTATCGATATTTTTGCAATAATGCTCGTTAACCATGCGGAAAAAAATTTTTTTCGATATAAATGCAAATAACTAAATGGACTAAATTGACGGAATATAACGGCATTTTTCAAAATGAAAATAATCTTATATTAACTAATGCTCTGCTTTATAAATACGATTGATGTATAATTCATCAATTTTAAGCGCGTACTACATTATTTATTATTAATTAATTAATTAATTAATTAATTAATTATTAATACAATATCGAAATTATAAAAAAATTAAATTTTTTAATTTATATTATTATTTACCTTGTATTGAACTTAATTTATTAAAAATAAATAAAATTTTATTATTTTTTTTCATTATTTTTAATTTTCAATCATTTATAAATAGGACAGAATTAAAAAAAAAATTTTAATTAAATTAAATTTATACTACAAAGACTGTGACATATTTCACGATAAATTAAATATTATTATAAAAGATAAAGTATCTTTGTAATTAAATGAAACATATATTGTAAAATATTAATGTTTTAAATTAAATGTAATCAAATTAATTCGAGTAACTTCAACTTAAATCTTATATTAAAAAAAAAAATTGAAATTTCAGAAGAGAATTTTAAATTAAAAATTACGATAATTGTCATATTACAAAATTAAGCGATAACGTTTTCTTTATTGTTATTTCGTATTCATAGAACTTTAACGTTTCTTCTTTTTATCATTAGTCTATAGGTATGTTAATCGAATTCCCTCGTACCGCACAAGGGATATAACGTAAAATGAGAGTATTTCGTTTCAACAGAGCGTGAAATTTCAATACTGACAAGTAGGTTTGTTCCTGGTTTTTTGTGCATACGCAGATGTACGCGAATGTGATCATCGTGTGTACTACAAAATATGAGTACCAATCTGGAATTGGCAGGGTGCAAGTAAACAATTTATTTGCATGTGCATAACGTACTTTGTACTTTTGTATAACGTTTTTCCCATATTTCCCTTACACCGAAAACTCGTCGCCTGAAGATGAAGGTGAAAAATGAGAGATAATTATAGTGAATATTACTTTATAGCTTTCAATCAAACATTTTATATCGTATAATACATAATACTCGTAACCTATGCAAACAGCAATGCTTTTTTCAAGCGCGAGTAACAAAAATCGCATCAAAAAATTCATTGATTTCGTAAAGATATTTGTTGTATCTAAAAATTAAATCGAAATAGTTATTTATTATATTACAGTCTTAACGGTGAAAACTTAGACTTACAACGAAAAAACTTATGTACATCTATTATCTTATAAACTGAATAAAGTTCGCTTATAAATTAATTTTTTCATCGATATTTCTTTACGCTACTTTAACTTAAAACGATAACGATTAAATATTTTTCGAAGTAAATTTTTAATTATATTGAAAATTTTAGTTTAATAATAAAGTAAGTAACGATGCTCGATAAAATTCTGTTTACAAATTAAAAAAAAAATTGATAAACTGATTAAATAATAACGGTAAAATTATTTGACTCGATCCTTTCAAGAATCGTTCACTGATTTTTTTAATTTCCATATTAATATACTTTTGGGATAATAGCTTTTTTACAATGCTATAATGATAAATTCAATAGACTATACTATTAATATTATATAAAACTTCTGTATTTTTTAACATTTTAAAAATAAAAAGATTTTAAAGGAAACAAAGTTATATAATTCGTTAATGCACGAGTACCACTTATTCATCGAGGAAATGCAAGCGATCATTTTTTGTAACTTCAATTACATATTTGAATATTTCCGAGACTTGCATAAACAAGGATAAAGGTAATTAAAACTTCAGCTAGGTAAACTTATACTTGTTTCATTTGGTATATTTGTCTACGTGAAATGAAAGAACATGTATTAAAAAAAATATCAACGTAAATATTACTTTAACGAATACAAATCTTTAATTATCAAACGTTAACTCTAGCAGAAAAAGTATATTTGCACAAACGTACGCTTCCTTCCCGTGTTCACTCAAAAAAAAAAAAAACAGTTTCAGATTTTTTTGGTTGTAAGATGATGAGAATCCTCGAAAAATCCACGGTTTCGAGATATCCCATCTTTGAGAGTACCCAAAGGGGGAAAAGAGGAAAAGCCGCGGAGATGAACGAAAACGCATAAAATGAAAACTGAAGAAAATAAAAACACTCACACTCTTGGAGCACCGAGGAATAGAAACGAAGTCACATGACAGCTGCAGAGTTGCGCAACGGAAATTCGAACGGAAGAAGAGAGACTCCGCGCGTAAAAGTCAGCAGTTGGCACTGAAATGCGCGTCGACGCTCGCTTTTTCGACTTTGGACGCGCGACGTTTGTGGCCGAGGTAACGAACGAGTCGCACCGAAGGCCTTACTTCGACAGCCGGACAACACAATGGGAAATCCACGCTCGCACGGACACCACCACCGCGCCGGAATCACTTCCGATTCCAATTGTTCCCAGCGAGAATCGACTTCCGGTTAACGCGCCGCGCCTCCGCCCTTCCCGCTCGTCCCGTCGTCGACGGTTATGCGATTGATGCCAGCGCGTGAGACTCGAAGGACCGGTCGACCGGTTTTGCGAATCCAAGGGACGGAGGAAAAAGGAAGAGGATCTTTTCGAGAATCCGTCGCGATACCGAATTTATCCGCTGCGCTCTTATCTCGGCTCGGAGGGGTCCGAAACGGATGGGTGAAAAATTTTAACGCATCTCTGAATCTTGAGAAGTAGAGAAATAGAGAAAACCGTTTCCAATTTGTAAGACTGTGGTAGAACGAGCGATAAATTTCTTCCTTTGTTTGTAAAATGAAAGGTTATTGCAATTTAATTAATTCAAATATTTGAATTCTAAGCGTGATTTAAATACGTTCGATCCAAGAATAATCCAAGATTTTCCTTTCGAAATTTCGAAAGAAAGTTTAAACTTTCTTCCGATATGAAAGAATATTTTCTAAAAGTATACTCGTATGATATATATGACTCTCCAATGAATCTCCTGGAAAAAACATTCCCTTGTCATAAAAATACGTGTTTTCGATCGATGCCAATTTAGATGCGAAAAGAATCTTCGTAACGATTTTGAAATATTTATAGCATCGATTGTATAGAAGATAATATTAAGAGACGTTACATTTATTTTTCCTCGACTTCGATGACTTTTCAACAAATAAAATCAATTCAAATTTATATATTATATAATTTATAGATTAAAATCGTATATCACTTATGAATAAATGAATTTAAATATCGTATTCTTGTAATCATACTTATATATTTATCGATTACAGCAATATAGAAGAAATTTTGTAAATTATATTATATAGATTCTATTATAGATATATAAAAATAATGTTTTATCACAGATTTAATTAGGTAAATAATCAAATTTAACAAGTTCTAAAAAGTTATTTGTAAAGAAAAAAGTGTATAAAACTTAATCGTTATATGAATTAATTGATTTTTAATTTTTTACATTAGAAAATTGATAATTTAAAATTTTTAATTCATATTTCATTTTATTGTGTTTTTTACAGCTATTGTTTATTTAAAAATATATCTGTAAAATTTAGTAGAGTATATGTTTTAAATATTCAGCGCATAACGTTATTAAAAATATAAAATTATTTATAATGTATCATTTTATGTTAATACATTTGTTCTCATAATATTTATACACACACAACTGTATTGTTTTATAATTATGTACATATTTATTTATTTATTTAAATAATCTTTTAATAAAATAGTCTTTTTATATAATTAAATTATGTTTAACTAAATATATCTAAAATATATCCCAATAGTAATTGAAAGTTGCTTCTCAGGTATTTTCAAAGAATAGTAAGAATAATATATGGATAATAATAATTAATACAGAAAATAATATTATACTCGAAAATTTATCATAACAGTAAATGTTACGATAATGTATGTATATAATTAAAGTTGTTTGCTTAATTAAATAAAGATTCTACGATGACTTAAAAAGAAATTATAGTAAATATCGTATATGCATATTGAAAATTTTCAAAGTCAATATAAACTTTTCTAAATAATCTTTACACGAATGTGTATTTGTTACACTGTGGTTCGGTTAAACAAGCGCTACACTTTGTTTAGAATACGGTTCACGTCAGTGAGCTTTGGTAGATCCGTTTTCCGGGATTTGCGCTTCGCTTATGAATTTATGTGTTTTCGGTCACTGAATACAGATTTTGTCCTAGACGCAATAGAAAAACAAGAAATGCATAGATCGTAAATAATCGCAACATATGTTTTAATTTTAACGAGGAACTTTTTTTAAATATTATCCGTTAAAATTTTTGCGTTAATATCGACGAAATATTTTACTATTGACAAAGCTGTTAATTTACTAATTAAAAGTACATCAATTATTAATTACTTTGCTGTCATAAAAAAAAATTAGACGGTTCCATCAAATAAAAACGTGATATTCAATTCTCAGTACTCAATTTTCAATAATCACCTTAACTCTCGATAACTTTTTATAGTTTTTTTTAATATTTAAATTACTTTGAAAGTTTTTATCAATTTTATTATCTACTGTATATATTGTAAGGGGTTGTATATATTATTAAATATTCTATCGTATAAAGATATTGTATAAATTCATACATTCTAAAAAATACAAACTTATTTTCAAATAATATTTTGATTCAAGATATATTGTTTTTAATTAACTTTATAAATAATATATGTAAATTCTATTTTATTAATAAGCTAAATTCGTTTAAAAAATTTTAAAAAATCAATCTTATTTATGATGATTTAAAACAAAACTATAGTTAGAGGATTTTATAATATAGCAACAAAGATAGTCGACAAAATATTTTTGTAATGTAAAGTTTAACACTTACATTTAAATTCAACCGAATGTAAAAAAATTAATGTCATATCTTAAAAATTTATACATATTATTTACTTAATGTATATTTTTATTCAATATTTAATTATTTTATCCACAAAATTATAAATCTATTTTAACATCCATCCTTTTAAATAAAAAATGCATCAGTATTAAAAAAAAGTTTTTTTTCTTTATATCACAATAATAAAAAAATATTCTCCTATATTGACATTTGTTCAATCGCATTGAAACGTATGAGGTATATATTATAAACTATATATTATACGCTGTATATATATATATAACCCTATTTATTTAGTACATAATATTCAAAATACATTTTAATCGTAAAATTGTTATAAAAATTTAATTACATTACTATATTTATCCTTAATATTGATCTCAGTAAAATCGTGTAAAGTAAGATAATCATTTGATACCATTTACATTTTTTTTTTTATCAATATTAAGCAGTAAATATAAAATATAGTATTACTATAATGATATATTTTTAATTTAGAACAAAATGTTTATAAAACCTCTTTAAAAAATTGAATTAAATAATAATGATATCATTTTTTATTACATTTTTGATCTATTATATATTTCAAAATCTTATTCTACATTAGATTAGATTATTGAAAGTGCTGAAAATTTAATATTTAGTACTTAAATTCGATTAATTTCTTGTTCATATAGAAATCATTTTCTAATTCTGGTACTGCGTTAATTAACACCAATAAGTATCAATCACCATTATTGAATAATACAAAAAGCCATTTTCAATTAATGATAAATTACTGTTCATCTAACTTAATTGTGAACCTCGTACTGTACTAACATATAATTGTAATGTACTATATTATTATTTTTTCGTATTATACGTACGTAAAATAAGCTAAATAAATGTATCCTAATATATCTATTTAATTTAAAATTATAAATTTCGGTAAATAATATTTACTTTTTTTATAATAATATAATTTAAATAAAATAAAAATAGAATAAATAATTAATTATTACTCAACTTTTTTTCTTATATCTAATAGATTCATTATTACTAGTATTTTATTGAAATCTTAGGACATTAAATTAATGTAAATAACAAAAACATTTTCTAAGATAAATAAATAAATCTTTCGTAACGATAATTTCACATACAAAAGGGAAATAAAAAATAAAGAAAATATTTAAAAAAGATATAAAAGGAAGGTAATTAGATAATTAAAAAAATGACAGACTCTATGATTTATTATTTTGACACTGAAATTAAATATCGAAAACTAATCTATATAAAGTCATAATATGGAAGTAATAATAGAAAAAAGTTTGGTTTGTATTAAGTAAAAATTATAATAAAAAACATTCCAAAATTTGTTTATTAATTTAAGATGATCGGTTACTGTATTAATGAATACTAAATCAGCCAAAATCTTTAAAAGTATCGCCAGAGATGCATAATAATAAGTAAAATTTTTTATCGATAGAAAATTGAAAGCGTGTTCGAACCGAATATAATAACATGAAAAGTACGTTTTAATATTCTTCATTAATGTCATTAAAAAATTAATTAATTAACACTTAATTAGCTCCTTTAATGTTGAAAATTTTACCGTCATCCTATAATAACCTGTTAATGGCATTAAAAAGTATAACTAAACAAGCAGCTCTTCTTAATTGGTAAAAGAAAAATTAATTGCTACATTAGAATGACACAAGGTGATAAAAGATACGAGTATAAAAAAGAATGGATACAAAGAAAAGGCAGGATATATAAAGCGCAATTAAAAATATATCAAGTATGGAAAGGCAAGCAAAGCAAAGCAAAGCAAATAAAGTTACAGAAGCAGTTTGGGACATTTCAACATCGGATGGGTATATTTTCGTTGAAATACTGGGAAAAAATAACAAAAATATATACTTAGGACCAAAAGATACAATTATCAAAGAAACCATTTGGCATGTTTATTTTGCTACAACAAACCACATGGCTTGGGCAAAAGAATTTTAGAAAACTTAGATACAACTACAAAAGGTTGTATATCCTGCGGACGAAAACAAGCTTACCGATATAAAAGATTTTAGAATGTAGAATATAAAAAATTTTTTTAAAAACACAATTGTTCGAATCAAAATATACGGTGTACAATTAATGTATAGTGTATAAATCTTAACTCTAACTTACTAGGAATTAAATAATTAACAAATGCGAATTATAAAATTATTATTAAAGATAAAAATTGGGAATAAGGATAAAAAGGATAATTAAGAAGAATAGAATAATTATATTTGCTATATATTCATGTTTCCATATTACATACAGTACAAATACTTAAAAATTTTCACGATGCCACATCATTTATAACAGATGGCATCAAGCACATTGAAAATTGCCTCCAAGCATGGCACAGGTGCTCTGGGTATCAGAATCCAGAACAATTTAAAGTTTAGCCGAAAAAAGATTGATCGTGATATGCGAATTAAGAATTATGGAAGATCAAAAACTCGTAAGTTATGTATGAAAGTAAAGTTGTCACGTGTACCCTTTTATAAAAAAGAAAAAGATAATATATCGATATTTTTAAATCTCGTGCTTATACATGTACAAATATAAAAAATTTATTTTCAATCGTATAAAAATAAAATACGTAAGTATATCAAATAGTTCTCGAATCGACAAAAATACGATTAAATAATTAAGGAGTTTGATACGATAATAACCACATGTAAAATTATTTAAAAATTGAAAAGATAAAAATATAATTTTTATTCTCCGTACAAAAATGGCATTACGAAGAAGAAAAATAGTTCCTTGTTCAATAAATTAGACGTTCGTTATAAATCGCAGTTTGATAAAAAATATTCCTCACGAGTAATAAATATTGAAAATTGTTTGAAAACTAAATCAGTTGAAATTAAGCATATAATTTTAATCGTAAAGAATAAAAAAATAAAGTTGAGCAACGAAACTAAAAAAGTTACTTCAAAGAATCGAAGACAATGTATATTATTTTAAATTTTCCGTTCAAGACACTTATTATACTGTAGTTTAAAATATAATAAAAAATGGCGGCGATAGCATCAGAGAATTCCATACATATTTAAGGACTTTACAGAAAATCTAATGACCACTAGTTGTATTTAAGCTGCTGTGGTCACCGCGGTGGAAGCGGAGTGAACTGCAATTCGTTTCCGGCACTTTAAATGGAATCGTGGCTTGTCCAGCCACACGCATCCAAAACTAGTACCGAACATCAGATTTTCTCTCTATTCATGTATATAGAAGTTTATCGCTTGTATTTAAATGCCTCGCCGCTACAAAAGTGATATTTAATAGAGAGAGATGGCGATTAATAAGATTACGCGTGCGTTGATTGAATTTTAAAGAATAAAAATAAGAATTGTAAAGTTAATAAAAAGGAAATGTAAAAACTATTTGAAGAAATTTTCCACAGTTGTTATAAATTGATGAAAACCCTTAAAATCATCGACTAAACAACGTCTAATAGTTTTTATCGCGTAAGAAGTAAATGTATCGTTACGTTGAATAATTTTTCTGTAGATTTCAAAAAACCACATCAACGTCGACAATAAAAATAATTATATATTTTTAATAATGAAAAATTCGTTACACTCTAACTTATCTTGATATTAACTGATTTTCTTTACAATTGAAAATATTTGAAAAATTTATACTAGCATCAACGACGTTATCATTTCAAATCAAACATTTTTTGATACAAGTTATATTACATAAATACATAATTTATACAAAATTACCGAGATTAAAGTATAAATTTCATATGCGTATTTTGTAAAAGCTTATAAAACTTGGTATAATAATTAAAATATTCGATACATTATGGAATTATTTAAATGTGTGAATTTACCGTAAATCGACAGTAAGCACTATTATTAAAAATCTTTAAAAAATATTTCAACCGGAATAATATACTTTCATATTGTAAATATTTAAAAAATTTACACGCAACATTTATAAAAAATTAAATAATTCTGAAAACGCGTTGATAATTTATCGATAATTCAAATTGCGTATATTAAGTTTAAAAATTACATTGATCCGATTAAAAATAGTTGATTGATAAAATAAAGCACAAATGATTCTTTAAATTTTTAAAAACCATGTTAAAAATATTATATTATCTTTTATATTTCTAATAAAAGATGAAAAAATAGTAAATAGATAATTTTTGTAAAAAATATATATTTAGTTTACATTTTATATGAATTTTTGAATGCATAAAATCTACTTATTTTTATAAAAACTTAAATTTCTTTTCATATTTCTACGTTGTTTTATCATGATAGTTTCTTGTCACTATTAATTAGTAAAAGTTCAAGCCTTTGCTCTAACTAAGTTTTACACGTTTAAATTTTAAATTATTTCCAAATTTTTTTCTTTTTGCATTGGTTAGGTCAATTGATTATAATTGAAGTGCCGACATCGGCCGTACGATTAGATCGATTAAACAAACACTTTATCCGCATCTCAGAATACAAATTTTGGAATCTCGAAAGCTTGTTAGAAGACACTCGTAAGTTCGTTTAGCCAAAGAGGCAAGACTCTCGCATTCACAATTCGGGTCGAGAAGCTACGACGTGTCGCAAAGCTTGACAAGTATTAAGCTCTCAGGCTATTTAATATATATTAAATTTATGCTCTAGATAATATACGATTCTGTATAATATTCGTGACTAAATTAAGAAGAGAAATTGATTATTTCAAATTACATTATTCGGAAAACAGATTGAAATTTTATTGTCGTTTATATGTTGTTAACGTAAATATAAAATAGAATTGCTATTCGACAATTTTTATAAAAGTTAAACGAACACAAAATTTGGATAAATAAAGTCAAACGTAAAAAACTAACAACGCGATTCTAATAATAAAAAAGAATAAACGTATTATCCTTTGGAACTACTATCGATTAATCAAATACATACGCTCCTAATCCCTGAAGTTTATCAACCAAAATATTTTTCTTAAAGAACAAAAAGTAGATATCGCGATGATTTATTTTCGATAATTTGCTTTGCGACATTTTTTTGCAAGCACGGTGAAAAATTCGACAGTTAGAAATAAACGTAACGTTGGCGGGTATTGATAATACGTGTTTAAATAATTTGAAATCCTACAAAATCGCGCGCTCGTTATCTCCCCTTTTAAGTTTGTCATGTATCTTACGCGAAACGGTATGAAACCTCCCAGCTGCTACGAAAAATCCAATCCTACTCTGACCGTTGGCACTTGTGTGCGTAAAATGTTTTGTGTGTAGGTAAAAAACTCAATTAATACACAATCCCTCTGCAATACACAGATTACCCATGCACAAAAGTTCAAAGTAAAGAATTGTTTTCTAAAAGTATTTAAGATGGCAGGCAGATAATAAAGAGAAAAGACGAAAGACGTAAATAAAACTCAACTGCTAACGAATCCTAATATCTACCATGGCTTCATCTTATATCAAGGACGAACAAGGTAATCTCGCGTCTGTCAAACTATCGTACAAGGGATGCGTTCCTATTTATAACCTCAAAATTAGGTAAACAACTGGCTGTTTTTTCCATCTTTGCCGAATAAATCCAACATAACGAGAGTAAAGTTTCTTTGCTTATGCTGAATTTATCGCGATGGTTGGGTCAAAGTATTATTAACGTCTAACATTCTTATCGAATCGAGTTTTATTTTTATTTTTATTTACCTTTGTTGTGTACTATTTTAATAAATGTATTATGCAAAATATTTTACTTGATAACTAAAACCTTCTTTTCTATAATTTCCAATTAAACTCGATTCATCTTTGTAATATATAAATATCGATTTTGACCTTATAAAATTTACTCTCTAGCCTACATAAGATTTACCGTAACATTGGCTATAAATGACTAGAATCTATTATTAACCGAGACAAAAAATCTAAAGTACATAATGGTTTTATCGTACATATTTTTATGTAGAGAAAATTGAATTAAATTAAATTAAATTTGAAATAGATTGAAAATATCTTTACTAATTGTAAATAAAAATGTGTAAAATAGCTTTTACCGAGTTATTTAACTTGATCACGAATTAATGAAAATTTTGATTTTTGAGAAGGAACCTTTATACCTGCGAGTCAGCGACCCGACGGAACCTGGAGAAAGCCAAGGAGAGTAAAAGATGGTTATGTACCACAAGAAGAAGTACCATTGTTAGTATTCGTAATAGTTTAATTTTTAAATTGACGACGAACGTAAAATCCAAAATTATCGATTAAAAATCTTTGAATGTTCTAAATTTAAACTTTGAATAATTAGAAAAAAATTGATAGATCAATAATGTATAAAATACGAATAAGATAATAATAACATTTTAATAAATTGTATATTTAAATATAATAAGCTTTACGTACAGTTGTAAATTTTAATTGTTTAAATAAATTTCTTTATTTAAGATTTTTGTTGCTTAATTAGCCTGTAATTCAACCTTTTTAAATATAAAAATAGATTTTATTAATTTCATATATTTTCTTTGGGCAGATACGAAAGTAAAGGAAAACAATTTATAAAGAATAAGCCGTCGTATCCTATTGGCATGTCTGCGGAATACGTTTCAGCCCATAATGCGAAAAGAGATACGGAAGCATCAAAATCGAAATCTATTCCAGGTTTAGTGATACAAACCGATACTAAGAAAAAGAAGAAGAAAAATAAAAATAAAGGAACAGCATCCATTACCGAAGATCTTGCTAAAAGTACAATCTCGGAACAACCACCAAAAACGAAAAAACAAACTGCAAATGAAAAATCTAAGACTTCTAATAAACCAGCTACTTCTGAAATACCAAATAAGCAAATATCGACAATAGATCCTTTGAAAAGGTTAAAAAATCTTAGAAAAAAAATTAGAGCAATCGAGTCCCTAGAAAAGAAAATTAAAAATGGAGAAATAAAAAATCCTGATAAAGAAATGCTCGAAAAGGTATCGAAAAGAGCTGAAATTCAGCAAGAAATTAAGCAACTTGAAGCTAATCAATAAAAAGAATGCTTCATATTGGAGCTCTTGTAAGAAAAAAAAGATTTTGTGTCACTTCAAATACTACTTATGAACTTTGACCCAAAACAAAACATACAGAATGGTGGCACATTAAAATCTACTGTTATAATGTGTGATTTTACTAAATATACTTTTTACATTATATTTATTTAATAAGTAGATCAACTACTTAACTTATATTAACATGTATAAATTTATACTTGAAAATAAAAAATTGATATTATCAGATAAATATATCCGTATTGTTCAAATCAAAGAATAATGACATTTACAAGAATAGTAAAATTTTTCATACAAAGTATAAGAATAAATCTTACAAAAATAAAGATCGACATAAAAATCTTCATTTTTTGTGTAATTAATTAACATAAATAACAAAGCTTGCGTACGTATATTATAAAATGTTGATTTCAAAATAGTATGAATATTTATTAGTAAATTTCAAATAGATTCTAAAAACTGAACTGCAGTCAATATTTTTTTACTATTATTATTATTTTACAAAAAAACAAAAGAAGCATATTTCAATCTTTCAACATTCAAGTCAATAAATGGTATACAAAAATTTAGATTTATATTTTCTTTTATCAACCTCTTTTATAAAAGTGAAATGCTTTCCTGCTGCTGTATTAAATTATACGTTCTGATGTTGTTGATAATTTTAGCCCTAATTCCTGTGACAATAATTTTGGTTTATAATCCAGATCTACTTGGTATAGACAAATCTAAAATGACTTATATTACTAAAGCGATACAAGATTCACTTGATGAACAAATAGACAAGGTAATAATTTTTAAATATAGGACAAAAAAATGCTTGTTTGTAAAAAACTTACTTGTCCTTATCTACCAATTTCTATTTTATGAAATTAAAATTTAACTATAATAGTCTCAAATGAATATCACAAAACATTTATAAAAAGATTTTATTTTAATACCATATTAGAATATCACGCGAATTTCAAAACCATTTCACGATAGTTAAAGTTTGTACATACATCGATCTTATTACTTGAACCTGCAATACATAATACTTTCTGTGGGTTTTCTTGGTAGATTACATTATAAACTGTATTACTAGAAATCGGAATTTTAGCCATTGGTACTCCTTGATAAGTTAAATGATAAAGATACGGCATTGTACCACCAGCGATAATTCTTTCTTCAAAAATATCTGCAACGTGAATTCCTTCGTCGGGAAGATCGAACACTGTAGCTGCTTCCATTGTTCTAATGTGCCACAAAGATAATTTTGGTCCTCCGCCGCATAGCTAATAAAAAGCAATCGTTAATTTATAATTAAATATTACAAGTTATACGAAATTATTTTAAGTAATTGCAATAATAATTTCCATTAAATATCTTTTTTTAATTATTTTAAATAAAATGTATAATTTCCTGTAATTTATAACATTTAGTAATAACACATACTAGCCAATCATCTGTAAAATCTACAGCACCGATCCACTTTCCAATTCTTGGTCTTGCTACTTCGTCGTCTAAGTGTGGTTGTAAAATATTAGTATTCTCTTTATTGCGTAGATCCCATAATCGAACCGATCCATCTTCTCCCCCTGATACTAATTGCCTTCCTCTATAATTTTTTATAATTATATTAATCGCAAAAATTTAAATAATTAAATTGAAACATAATTGACGTACGATATTGCTATACTATGAATAAAACTAGTATGGCCACTCAAAGTATTCTGTATTTTTCCATTTTCTAAATTAATAGCATGAATATTATTATCTCCGCAACCAGCATAAATCAAATTATTTTCTTTTGAATATATCATACAGTTAACATCAGGTTTTTCAAGACTATCTCTATAATAATAATAATTTTAAAAAATTTTTAAATTTTATAAAGTTGATCGTACAAAGTAACTTTAATACAAAATATTTACTTTTTAGATGGAATTTGAATTACCCAAGATGGTTTAATTTTTAAACATTTAGATGAAGTAGTTATTTTCCAATCCCATCCTGCAATTTCTCCACATGTGCCAGTGACTAAAAAGTTATTAGTTGTAAGAATACTTTGTACTTGTTGATCTGGATGAGCTCTAAATTGATAAGTCGGTCCTAATAATTCATCGTTATCAGTCTGTCGAGGACCAAGTGCTGAAGATAAGCTATTAAAAAATATATATATCAAAATTTTTTTTAAATAAAATATACATAATAAATAATACTTACTCAAAAACTGAAATATCACCGTATATATTTCCTGCTAATAAATAACGACCGTCTGGTGAAAAAGTTTGACACAACACAGTATTATAAAATAATTTTTCATTTACATTATCAGTCATTTTTCACTTATTTCACGTAGCAATGAAATTAAAATTATTCGAACATTCGTTAGTTTTTAAGTTATTATAATTAAAAATTTATACGAGCATATAAATAATATAACATAAAAATTATGATACTAATATTTACTACAGCATCTAGTAAACATATAAATATTTACCAATTTGTCGGCTATTTAAATTTAAGGTTAGTATTTACATAAAAGAACGAAATTGTTTGGTCGGTATAACCGGCTTAATTGACAAATAAATACTTAAAATTTTAAATTATTAAGATTTTATTGTGATTATTAATTTTAAATGATATTGTAAAAATAAAAAATAAATTATGTCAAATAAATTTAAATAAGGTATAAACATTTTATAAATAAATAAAAGGCTGACTAATAAATTAAACACAAGTTAGGAATGATGAAAATAAGACAAAATTAATACATTTTTAAAGGAAAAATATAAAAAATTTGAGATTAGAATAATCAAAGTAATTACAAACTATCTTAATTAATCAAATACTAATTGATTTCTTTTTACAAATTATATAAGAATAAATTTATCTTTTGCTTGTCCTTAGAGCATTTTTTCTGTGTTTAATGTTCTATTTTAATAAAAAGTTTGCTAAAATAACTTTTTTTCTAAAAAATATAATCTTTATAAATTTAAATGATTATATATCATATACTAATATTTTTTTTAAATTATAATAATAAAAACTATTTCTATTCGATATATGTTTTATTAAAAATTTAAATGAAATATTACACTTATCAAAAATTAATTAAAATACTATTTTCTAAATTTATGGAAATGCTATTTTAATTTATTTATTTAAATTTAATGTTTAAATTTATGTTAAATTCAAATTTAAATCTTAAACTTGGCAGTAATTAAAAGCTTTATTATTAAGAATAAATTGAATTTTTGTGAAACCAATTAATTAAAATCAATTGAATTTATGTAATCAACTTTAAAATACTAGTTTTATTCGAATATATTATATATAATAACAATGACAATACAATGCAACTTAAATATTAAATAACCATTCAATCATCGTTTCCACATTGGAAACAATTAATCCATCTTCTTGTAGGGCATCGTATTAAAATAGTTCATTTAATACTTCAATTACTTCAAACGTTAAAGTAGATGTATTCATTTTTTATTCTCATATGAAACTTAATAATTCTACTTTTCGTGCCAAATTAAAATATTACTCATTATCAATAACGTGTAATACCAAAATTTGAACCAAAAGTCCAATTATAATTTCGCTGTGATCTCGTTCTTGAAGTTGTACTATTTTTCAAATGCTAATTATATACCATCTTAGCTTACTTCCTACATACCTTCACAATGATTTTCAAGTTCCTATTTTTATAACAGATGTAATTACAATTTTCGTTAAAACTCCAAAATTATCCATTAGTTATGTAATATATATAATTAAACTCAATACATTTTTTGTTAATTTTATATAGATACATTTTAGTAAGAGTAGTTTAATTTAAAAATTTAAGTATTAAATCAAATCTACAATTAAAACTACAATTTTTAATTTTATATATAAATTGTTGTTAATATTAATAATATCAAAATCTTTTGTATCATCAAATTTATATTAATTATAAATATAAATTAAATTTTTTTATCATAATTTTTTAATCGCTTATATGAAATATTATAACACATGTAATATAAATTTATGTTGTTTATGTTTTGTAAAGAATTTAATATTTATAAAATAATTATTACATATGTATATAATAAACGAAATCTATCATATATTTAAATCAAAAATTTAAAGGTTCGTTGATTTTAACTAAATTTTATTTTGATAACGATATAAAAGATATGAGACTAGTATATATACGTAAGAGTAATATAGGATGAAATTAAGAAATTTGAATGCATGAAATTTCAAAAAACTTATACTTGTATTTAATATAAAAAATTATGGTTCGGCAACATGAGATAACAACAGCATAATAAAAAGTCAAATAAAAAAAATTCGCAGTTAAAATTTAGCGAATATATCGCACCAAATTTAATCTTTAATGTTTATTGATTGGCAACTGAACAACGAAATGTCGAACTCATCTTGTATTAAAATACAGTAAAAAATTGAATGAGAAATTTTCTATATCACATGTGAATTTTAATAATTAAAAAAAGATTTGAAAAAACAGTATTTATTCAACTAATAAAAATATTATACTAGATACATAATTTTCTTTTTATTTGAATATAATTTCCATTTATTTTTAAAATTTATATAAATTATATGATTATTTTAATAAAACCTGATTAGGAATTATATATTGAAATTAAAAGAAAAATTATGATTGAAAATTAATTTCAATCTTTTACTAACAATAGCTTCTTTTGTATATACTATTCAATGTCATTTCAAATAACTAAATAATAAATTTATTTGAACCTACACTGAATGTTAAATATTTTGTAAATTTATATAAGTTACTAATATTTAATTAATTTTCTATGATCTAATAAGTTCAGCTGATTGTTTACGAATTTTATAGATCAAAATTTATTAAAATTTCGCTAACTAAACAATTATTTTTTGCTTCAGTTTTGTTGCAAATAATTATTTCGATATAATATACTAGTAACTTTAAAAAAATACTTTCTTAAAATTTATGTACATTAATTATGTATTAAAATATTAATAGAAACATTTATACTAACTTTATTAAAAATATAATTTTAAGCTTATAATATAATAAATAATATAAATTTCAATTTGTATAAACTAATAAATTATATTAATATTAAAATTTAAAAATGCAGCAATGCTAATCATTAAAACCGTTTGTTTCTTTATTTTTTATTAAAAACAATGTATAACCCGAATCATATTATATAAAAAATAAATAATTATGTTTCTTTAAAAATGATGTTCAGATTTTACAAAACTAATCACAATTCCTTTGTCGTTCAAAAAATAAATTTGCGAAGTCGACAGCGAATCAACTTAACTCATATTGCGCAGAATCCAATTTCATTCCGAAATTCTCTACTCAAAAACATTTATTAGTTTACTTGCGATCGTATTTTCATTGATAATAGTAAATAAGATTTTTTTTCTAGTGAAAATATAAGATTTGTTTTTGATTTATTTTCTCAATCGAAAAGAATAATAAATAGTTTTCATCATGTCGTATATGTTATCGCATCTTCACAATGGATGGCAAGTGGATCAAGCAATTTTATCGGAAGAAGATCGAGTTGTGGTAATTTAACCTCAAATTAACGCTTAGTAAAACTAAAACATTATTATCCATGGATTCTTAATCAATATAAAAAATGTAATTAAAATTGATAAAGACGCTTTTAGAACTTAATTAATTAAGAATTTATATTTGTTTAATTTATGATTGACAATCGTTCAATTATATTATATTTACATATTAAAAATTTTAGGTCATACGATTTGGACACGATTGGGATCCAATGTGTATGAAAATGGATGAAGTTTTATATAATATAGCGGAGAAAGTAAAAAATTTTGCAGTTATATACTTGGTAGATATTACAGAAGTACCTGACTTCAACAAAATGTACGAATTATACGATCCTTGCACGGTTATGTTTTTCTTTAGAAACAAACACATTATGATTGATTTGGGTACTGGCAACAACAACAAAATCAATTGGACATTAGAAGACAAACAAGAAATGATAGATATCATTGAAACGGTATATCGAGGAGCGAGAAAGGGTAGAGGTCTAGTAGTTTCACCAAAAGATTATTCAACCAAATATCGATATTAAATTATATTTTTTAATGTATCTATTAAGATAATTTTTGTAATACATAATTATGTTTTACATTAAAACAAAATTATGAAGGTACTATCGATTAATGAACTGACATATAGCTTAGTTATTTATAATATTCATATAGTAAATTTTAGTTAAGTATCAAAAAATACAATTTACTATATGAAAATATGTTTCATGTAAATATAAAATAGTTAAGAAAAAAATTTAATTTTTATTATCTAATAAATATAGTTTTACTAATGTATTGATTTACCATTTATGAATCGAATAATTAAATATATTTAATAAAAAGATAAAGTATGAAAATTAGTTGTTTATTTATTACAACAAAGGTATTGTACAAAGATTAACACAAATTTTGTAACGATAAAAAAATGGTAATAAACCAAAAACTAATAACAAGTATAATAAAATAAAAATTGCTGTTTTTTATTTGTTTTTAATTCGTTTAATTCGTAATTATAATTCCATTACACTATTTTTGGAAATTTTAAAAAAATCCAATTTTTGTTAAGTTTAAAATTTTAAATATATTAATTAGAAAAGAAATTAGCATAATAATCATAATTTTTCATTTTCAAATTTTAACTCACAAAAATTTAATTTATAATATTAAATTTCTGCCACGAAAAGTCAAATTTATTCAAATAATTCGAATAAAATATATATTTATTATTGCCACGCTTATAATCCTCAATTTAAAATAAATATTTCATAATTCAAATATATTAAAAAGCTACCGATAGTACGCGCATGCGTACACTAAATTTGTTACTCGCATTCATAACTTGTGTCTCCAATTCGTTTATCGTATTCATAATTTGCTTTCGTGTTTTCTTCGGGGAATAAACGTTTTGTTGTAATTAAGCTAAGCCATAACACAAACTTAATATTTGCCAAAATAAAGTTGTGAAAAAATGGCTTTTATTTGGTCATTTATCGAAAATCTCATGCCCACTGTAAAAGCCCAAGACGATGATGATCTTGTCGACCCGCAAGAAGTACTACGAGTAAGTTATATTGTATCACTATATGAAAAGATATTACGTAATTTTTTTAAAATAAAAATTAAGTAAATTGTTTGATTAAAATATACGATTAAATTATCAAAAACTGCAGATACGATATAGATTTCATTTATGTAACTTACTTTTAAGTTATTGTATAATTTACTAACATTGTTCTTTCCTATATTCCATAGGGAAAGTGTGCTAAATTAAAAAAATGCGTAGCACTGCACGACATATTAAACGAATGCACCGATCGTGTCAATTCCAAACAGAATACAACAGAGACTTGTATGGAAGAGGTTATCGATTACGTGAGCTGCGTAGATCACTGTGCCGCTCAAACTTTGTTTCATCACCTTAAATAATCTGTACTACAATGTTAACAATTAAAAAGTAGAAGGAGCTTTGATAAATATTAAAGACTGTTACCATTGCTTCAATTGTGTATATATATATGAAAAAATAAAAGTTTTCCAACTTTTTTGAATATTTATCAACTCATTCTTAAAACGTATAAGCTGTAATAGAAAATGTTAAATTATTAGTTTGAATTTCAATTTTAAATATAATTTTTAATAATCTAAGTAATTATATATTAATAAACACTGAATGAAATACAAAAAAAATAATCTACAATTAATTTAATCGGATGTTTTCATTCGTAACTTTTAATTAGTATAAAAGCAATATTATTAGTGTTATTTTAAAATTAATATTAAAATAACAATCTGCTTGTAATGAATCAATATTACATAATTTCCTTATGATTCAATATAATGAATAAATAATGCTCTATTAATGCATTTTAGAATTAATTATAAATACATATAATGTTTAAATACAAATTACTTTATAAATTAATTCTAAACTTATCAAATTCTATATCACTCGGTATTACTAAATATTTAATAAATTAATTTACAGGTAAACTTTTATATATTTTATAAGTTAACTTTTCATAATAAAAGTTATTAATAATTTTCATTGAATTTTAGATACAGTAGTAAACGATGATATTATTTTGTATCGTGTGAATGAAGTATACATTTTTTGGAAAATATATTCTTAGTCGATATAAATTAACTAAAATATTTTCTTATTACACGACTTTTCTTTTAAGAATCGAATAAATGGAAAATAATAACTACAAGCTATTTTTATTTAACTGTAACAAAAAACATTTCTAATTTAACTCTACATTTATCGATACAAAAAATTTCTTAACATATTTTTAAGCTTTTGGAAGTTACATTTTATTACATATAAAGTCAACTACAAATTCTCTGCAATTAAAAAAATGTGTTATCATAAAATTTTATTTTTTGTTATAGAAGCGAAAAATCTCGATCAAATACGCGACACTTATCAATAAAATAAAAAAAAGAAATTTTAATTTAAATAAAACATGATTATACCACCAAACAATTAGAAACAATATTATTTTATCCGCTGTAGTTAATTATGAGTAGATTTAACAGTTTTTCATGACAGTAAAATTTCATTCTCATTAAAAATGAATTTATTTTGAAGAGTTACACAGATCCTTAAATAACAAATTTATAAAACAATTTGCAACAATTTTATAAATCATAGGTATAATTTAATTCATCTTATGATTTGGAATACAAAATATGTGTTCATTGGATTAAACTATAAAGCTTAAAAGTAATCTGAAGAATAAAGAGGTGAACAAACTTACATAAGGTAATGATATACAAATTTAAATTTTATTTTCAAATGGATTTTATTTATCAATTATATATCAATATATAATATTTACATACCACAATTTAATTATTATATTCTGATAAAAAGTTTGTCAGCAAATCTTTTTCGTTGTGCACAAAATTATTAAATTTAACAATTATATATCACGTGCACACGGAAAAATATATGCAACCATACAACATGAATTAGCTTGGACTCGCAGATCGAACATAATTCTTCTATATTTTCGTTATCTTTATTTATTCCTATGCACAAACATAATAAATGATCAACCTAATAATGTTTAAAAATTTGCAGTGTAACGAAAAAATAGTGAAACTTCTACATTCTAATTTGTCCAAGAGTTTCATAATATCGAGTTGATATTCTGATGAATCTAATAACAAATCTTCTCTTACGTTTTCCTTATACACTAAAATTAATTATTACCTTTATGCAAAATCAACTTGAAGTCTACAATCGTTTTAGTATAAATTCATATGTATGTTATTTGATTAAATATTGAATTCTATATTCATGCTACTTCCAATGAATAACTACATAATTCATTTCAGACTAATTTATGAGGGTAGGCTGATTTGAAACGCCTTAATCAACATTAGTTTTTAAAAAAATTAAGATACTTAAATAATTAAAACATACGAATATAGAGTAAATATTACTTTATTTATCTTTTACAAGTTTGTCAATTCCGTATTTGTAAAATTCTACGAATTACTATTTTAACCAAACTGCATAGTAGTTTCTGTATTGAGGTTTTTTTTTTATTCTTTAAAATGTTATATTAAATTTTACTATATATAATAATCAATTAAATTTGAATCGATATTATAATTATACAATTCATAGTTTTAAAGTAAAAAAAATTTGATATCATTTTTAATATTATACGTAATTATTAACATATAAAGATATAATGATTATCTTTTTGATCTAAAAATTAAAAAATATTAATTTTTATAACTGGAAAAATAATGTGACCGACAAAATTTTCAGAAATTTTCCATGTATCAAATCATATAAAAAGGATTAAACCTTTTTAAAAAAAATGACTGTTTTAATCTCTTTACGTCTACTCACTTAAATTTTACAATAACGGAAGATTAATTTTCAGTCTACCCTTATACAAGAAAAAAAAAAAACTTACGATCTCGCAGTCACTTTGGCACATTCTCTCTCAAATAATTATTCATAGTTTTGCAATCACAACCAAAAATATTAAAAATAACAATTTTCACATTCAATCCAAGTTTAGAAATGTACCGTCAAGTAATGAATATCAATCAATTTTGTATTAATAAATTTATATGCTGTATTAATTTAGTTTGATATTCGCATTTCAGGGAATTACTGAATTACAATAAACATACATGCACAAGCACGCACGCACACATACACATACACACAACGCATATATATAGCAAAAAATGCTTAATATAATCGAAAATTGAATAAGAATATTTGAAATTATAGCGCAATACTCCATATAGAAATGTCACTAATATTTATAAGCTCCAATCAGTCAGATTTTAAGGTGGAAAGTCACCTCCAAACTTATATTTTTTACAATTAATTTTTGTTCTGGGTATTTTATAAATATAACTTAAACAATCCAAAAAATAAATTATTGTAGCTTGAAATATGTGTATTATTTTCGACAATCATATAAATATTCATTTCACACGTTTCAGTTTTGAGGTCAAGAATTTAAGATTTAAGCATTTAAAAAAATTGTCGATTCTAACAAGGATATCGATTAAAAAAAAAAAAAAGAACTAATTTTAAATATTATTACGTTTGCAAACAAATGTTAAGATTAAAATAAAAACTTTTAAATATATTTTAGGTAAATATAAAAGTTTCATCGCGTATACGAATGTAAAAATTAATATTTATTTGATTGTAAAAATAATATACTTTTAAGACGTAGCTATTTTTCATTAGCTTACAATTCTAAACTTACGGAATAAAAAAAATATGAATTAAAATTTCAAGGTGAATCACCACCATAAAATGGTCAAATAATATTGGTGCAATAACAATAGACACACGCCTAATGTTGTGCAAATGTATTTAAAAAAGAAAATAAAACTTTTATTATTAACCAAGATAAAGCACCTTATACAACGTAATTACTCTATTAATTATTCATGTTAATGAATTGCTTCGTCATCGTTTAATATTTCCAATAAGTACTCGAAAAATCAATTTCATCAAAATATTACAAAATTTTATATAATTTTGATTCTATCAATTATTTGTGTCGTACAAGTAATTAATTAATAAGATATTTGAAACGAAATTCGATAATGATATAAACAATGAATTTTGAAAGTAACAAAGTTTTGAAAGATTAAATCTAAACTATCGGTGAAAATCAGCCTGATTATCTTATTTTACAGCGAACGTTGTCATTTTAAGATTTTTTTATTTCTTTTAAACAATTAGGTATTGTA
This sequence comes from Dolichoris vasculosae, assembly GCA_018907195.1. NCBI lineage: Eukaryota > Metazoa > Arthropoda > Insecta > Hymenoptera > Agaonidae > Dolichoris > Dolichoris vasculosae. The sequence continues at coordinate 6,469,508 of JACCHY010000009.1, read as the reverse complement.
AAAATATTAGAATTTGCGAATTAATTCAGCATGAAAAATCTTGCGTTCGCTCCAAAGACGAGACTTTCTTCACGAAATAAATCAGCAATTATCGCTTGTGCTATGTCGAACTCAAGAACATAATAATTATGAGCGACCATTATAAGATTATGATCATCGATATAAAGTACAAGCTTGATTTGATTAATAATGATAAAATGTTATGTTGCGTTGAATGCGTTTTGTATTATATATAATAAACAAGCTTGGCAGATTAAATTTCCATGAAATGCATAAATGTTGAATATTTCATCCTAATATCACGAGTCGAATAATAGGCGCTCGCATACTTTCAATGGATCGCAAGAACACGAGATTCGCCTTATCAGCTAAAATTTTCATCAAGTTCATTTTAAAAAATTTTTACTTAATAAATCACATTTTAACAATTATTAATGGTTCCCATTTGCGTCTCTCTCTCGAGAGACGCAAGACCCTGTGGCTGTAAGCCCTTACTTTGAAATATCGAATGCACGAAAAAATGCACTAGTATTAAATCATACAGCACAAGAGATCGTTCGAGAAGCCTTTTTTTCTCCAACTACGCATCGATCGTTGTCGTACGATTCTTATAGTGCCCCTCACCGACGCGTAGAAATTTATAATATTGCATGGCGCTGAAATCCCGGGCGGTTACACAGCATCCGCCGAGGATCTAGTGGAACGCAACCCCTAAATCAACCATTGCGAGAAGCTTGGAACACTGTGATATGCGATAAACGTTCGACTATTGCGAGTTTACCATCGAGAAAAAGATCTTGTACGACGTGTCCAATCCACGTCTCGCGGTAGACCATTTTCTCGATAATGTCATTTTCTTGCACGGTATACCAAACATCGATTACCAGACAGTGTCCTACGTTAGTTGAATGTCGCACCTGGTCTATTGATTTTGCGTACGTCGATCGCCTATAATGTTCTCGAGTTTCCTGGCAACGAACGTCGTCGTCGCGGTCATTAGTTTTTTCACATTTGGCTCACCGTTTGGCAGCGTCAATGGAATTTCCGTATCATCAGAGAGCAAACGTTTGCCGACGCATTTTCTCGCGTCGACGGATGTTACCATTTTGTTGATTGACTCCAGATCCTGATAAAGTACACACACAAAAACAATGCATGAAACGTAATCTACTACGTAAAAAAAAATACGTAAGTAAAATTCAAAATTTTTACTTATATCTTTTGCACTTTACGAATCAATTCCTCATCGATCGATGATTCATGATTCCAAACATCCAATCGTTTAATGATTTATATTCGTATACTTTCAATATCGATACATTGCATATACAAATATAGACCTCTAAATCGAAAAAACTAAAACTAAATCTAATGGTAAATATCGTCGAATATATCACAGAAAAAATCAAGTGTTTGAAATTCTAAAACGTGATAAAGTAACATCTACAAGATAAAAATCCACTGGTAGAAAAATGTAATTCACACTCGATTAAAAATATTTCCTCTTATCGTAACAAAAAGAAATTTACTTCGTAGATCCTATCGCTCAACATAATTGAATAAGTACTTTCAAAGGAACAAATTGTAAAATATTTTAGGAAAAAATCTTACAGTTGTAAAAGCTGAATTTGAATGAAGGGTAAGGAAAATATCCAAACAAACACGAAAAAATGTTAACACGTAATACAAAAAATGATTTATAAACATTTCTACAATAATTATGAGTGTTATATATTTATTCAATAACTAATCAATGATAGAATTTATTCTGTGACTTTTAATTTAGAAAACAACAGTGGAAATTAAATGACCTTGGCCGGGCTTCGGTTGAAACAGTAATGTAGTTGAGGCGCTGGTGAAGCCGCGATCTCCTTGGGGTCTAACACGCGGGTCATGACGCTTTCGGTGACTCGTCTCACCGGCGAACTGCTGGCGAGCGATCGACCTTTCGGCAGGGGACTAAGCGTTAGATTCGTAACGCTACCCTCCGTCAGACCGAGCTTTTTGGCAAAGTCCTTTACCTCCGGCACGTACACGGTGTTGTAGAATTTGATGAGATCACCGCGTTCCTCCGAGCCGTAGATGCGCGAGGTTGCAGCCATATCGGATGGAGTTGGCGGTGCCGTGTTATTCGTCTGATTGTTCCTGTTGTTTCAGGACAGAAATATTTCTTTTTATTGCGACCGATTTTAAAGATTTTGGATAAAAAGAAATTTCGCTCCGTTTCTACGAGATCGATCGATTGGAAAAAATTACGGAAAACGTTAAAAGTGTATAATAATATTACACTGTTCTAAAAACTATACGCATTCGATTTTTTGTTTTACCTATCGCACTATTTATCGCCTTGGATAATCGCGTACATCCTAATTTCTTTCTTTTACAAACAACGCACGAAATTCTCGTTTACCTGTTACTGTTCTCCAAAGCTGTCTCTGAATTATTCTGAATTCTCGATATCAGGACGGAACGATAAATGTGAGACTCTGCCTGTGGTTGGAGCCTATAGCAGCGCATTATTTCTGTGAAAGTGTTCTTCTCGATCTTGCCTAGTTTGCAAATGACGTAAACCGCAGACATGAGTATCTGATCCAGATGTCGATCTTTCATCAGAATCGTCCGCTCCATTATCGAGTACTCGAAGATCGTCCAGATCTTCCTCTTGAGATCAAGGTCGGTTATGTCCAACGAGCTGCAGATCGTCTGCATTCTCGTGATCGTCAGGTTATAGAATTTACGAAAGAACAGAGCGAGCGAACCCGTCCGACGTGGTTTGCTTTGATCGCGATTTACGGTCGCTATGGACAAGTTTGACGCTGAGCCACATCCGTTTCTCTGGGGACTCGATTGCTCGGGAACAGATACCAGTCGTGACAATAGACTGGGACCGCCGACCTTTAACACACTTTGAGCCGATGATTTTGTATCGGCGAATAAACGCTTTTTGGCTACACCCGATGCCGGCACTGGTGATTGAAACCTGCGTTTAAAAAATTAAAAACAATTTAGCTATTTATCTATTTTACGTAAATTACAAAAAGGATTGAAATCCGAAGGTTTGATCGATTGCTTGCGTCGGTTTTTAAACTTGCGATTAGAATTACTCGTTTCGTAAAAGTAAAATTCATAAATTTCCCGAATCTTATATTAAAACTATGATTTTGTACGTTTAACGAATTGAAAAATATTTATTATTGTTTTATTAAAGTAGACATTGAATGAACAGTCTGCTGAATTTTATACTCTCTTTTCTTTTTGTACACGTTTGATTTTAAGTAAAAGATTGTAATGTAACACTTTAAAAGATAATAAAAGAATATTTATATTTTAAACGGTGTAAAATTAACTTTAGAAAAATACAAACGCAAATATATTAATTGTACCAACTTGACTGATTCAAGAAAAAAAATTGATAATTGCCACAGCAAAATTTGAGCAAACGAAAAATATTATGAAATTGTAAATTAAATAAAAGAAAGATAATTATTCCAAAAAAAATATGGTTAAATATTAAGAATAATTATTCGTCGTTACTAAAGTTTAAATTAATAAAATCAGATTAAACGAAATATTATCGTTTATTAAATTGTTTACTCTACTTTCTTACATGCGTACAATATTGTCGTAAAAAATATAAATAACTACTTTATTCTTTGTGTAAAATGTTTTTACAACAAAGTTACAGTTCGAATAGAAATTTATACTGTAATAATTTATATACATTACTTTAACTTGATCAAACTTTGGAAAGCGTTACTTCGAACAAGTAAAAATAATTTAAATAAAAAATTGCTAATTCGATACAACGTAAAATTAAAAAATTCATGCTAAAGTGTTACGATTAAAAAAAAAAAGTTTCAATAAACAAACCGTTCCGAAGCAGAAGAAATAGGACTTTGTGCAACATCATGATGTGCTCCTCTGTCCAAAGCAATTCTTCTTAGAACTGGTTGACCAGGAGTATTAGGATCAACTAAATCAAAAGTGCCTGGTAACGCAACATCCTCGTAGGATGGAACACCGCCTTCGCAATTTTGAAGCGCTTGCCATAAAGGACTTGCTGACTTCCAAGCCAAAGACTCCAAAATCATTTCTTCTATAGTATTTAAATGTTTGACCATATCACGAGTTAACTGGTCAACAGCAACTTTGACAATAACTTCGATAACTTTATAAAAGAAGTAAGCCTCCAAATTTAATGCTTTTAAAATCCAAGGAAATGTTCTGTCTTTATTTTGATACGAATAAACAACAATTTCGCAACAGCATGCGAATAAACATTGAAGAAAAACATCATTTTTCAATAAAGTCTAGAAAAATAAAGCAATAGAAACGATTAGAAATTTACATCGTAATTAAAGCGTTTCGTAAAACATAAAATTAATAAAATTAATTACCGATACGTCAAAGTTTTGTTTCTTTGACATTTCATCGTTCAGAACAAGTTCCAATACTTTATAAAATAACGTTTGCGCAGACTGTAAACGTTTTTTCCCAAAATCTAGAAAAGAATTTTCAGCCTGTTCAGCGACTCGCGGTGAATATGCATCACAAAATGTTTTTCCAAATTCTTGCACCTTTGTTTCTACAAACGCTTGAATATCCGCTGAACTATTTTTAAATATTTCTAAAAGGTTTTCTGATGGCAACGCCTGACACCCTACTAATAGGGTTTGTAAACGTATGACACTCTGAGTTGGATTTGAAGTCGTTGTAGCATTTGTTACATCTTTCGTCTTCAAATATTTCCGACCAGTCAGAGGTGTTGGAGGTGCCCAATGTTGTATCTATAAATTTTATATAAAGCGTAAAACGTTAACTATTTTTACGATAAAATTTATTCGCGAAGAAAAAATAAATATTTACCGGAAGTTGCTCTTTTTTCGGTTGAAACTGCTCTTGAAGATCACTCATATTTAACATTTTTGAAGGAGAATCTGGTCCTAAAACAAAAAAAAAATCACCGTTACATTATTATAAACAGATCCATACTTTCATAACCATCAATGTTTATCCAATAAAATTCGTGATCTAATAATTTTATAACATTGTCTACTGAAAATAAAATAAAATATTTTTTTTTAATATATACGAACAAAGTTTTAAAAATATAAATTAAACGATCTAAAAGAGACATATTTATATTTTTATTCGTTTACCGCAATTCAAAATAAGTAATACGGTAAATAAATAAAACTGATGCTAAAATGAGCAAACTTTATTCTATATTAAAATTGACGATATAAAATATTTTGTCTCTTATGTCAAATAAAATTTTAACGATCGTAATATTTATAAATGAAATATACTAATACTGGATTTATATGTAAATGTACAAAATGACATAAGCCTAATATCGTGGTTAGTTTTTTCTAAAATAAACTACAGTTAATTTATACGTTCGTAATCATAAAATAGAAAAAAGTCCATCGGCATAATTTGGGTGCTAGATAATAAAATAATATCTACCATTAAAAAATATCGTAATCACAGTAAGGATTGAAATAATTTTACTGTGAATAGTAATATATTTAAAAATGGTAAACAACAATTCTTCCATTTGTAAAATATACTCTTATTTGTTCTCTAAAGCAATATATAGAATAATTAGAAATACAGTCCCAAAAGCATTTAAAATTCACTTGTCTATTGATTTGATTGTTGATGGCAACACGTTTTTCGTAACGGACCCACCTTTAGATAACACAGACCAAGCTATTTCTCCATCAACAGCTTGCATTTGTGATACACCCTCTAGTCTTGCTCTTCTCCATTCAGCTGAATGTCAGTGATGGTAAAGCAGGCACACATTGGTTAGCAGCAGAAAATGAAAGGGATTGATGAACAAGAATAAAAAAAAAAAGAAAAACAGAACAAAATCAAGCTCTGAATATAAGAAAAAATAATATAAAATAAAAAATTGAATGATACAAAAAGAAAAAATTGAAGATCATCCAAGTGATAAAACTAATTTATCGTAATATAAAGTAAAGACTTGTTATTATTTAAATATTACTATCGATAGTAGTGTTCGATAAAAATAAATGATTTATAGCATCTATAACGTTTAAAATTATTGATATATTTCTTTAATTAGTTGCGTTACGAAACAGTAATTATAAATAAAAATATGAGTGTGAATTTGGACCAATAAATGCATTAAATACATGCTACTTAAATATTCTATAATTAGAGAGCATAGCATTAACCAAGCCTTACCGTACCGATAATAAAATTTTTCTTACCCAAAAATATTCTTTCGTCGAGGTCTCCGACGCTCAGTACGTGATGTTCGTAAGCTTTATTGATAGCCTTGTTATTTCCATCGAAATTCAAAGCTTCCAAAATTCCCGAAAAATTGGATTGATCGCCTCTTATAATTTTTTCATTGAAGAGCTTAGTCATGTATCGTTTCAAGGAATACTCTTTAATTCCAATAGCTTCTACGGCGATGGCATTATGACGTTCGCAAAGTAAACTAACTACGCAATTTGCAACTTCCTGCGGAGTATAATTTTCGTCGTTGAAATTTTCAGGAAGTCCTTAAAACATGAATCGTTTAATAAAATATTAGTTTTCATAATTTCTAAGCGTACGGAATAGGCCAAAATAAGAGAGAGATAATACGCTAAAGCAATTACATAACTTGTACTAACCAGGAAAATCAGGATTCAATAAATCCTTCCTGTTGGCTAAAACGGCGTTGCTGAACATTAAATCGCAGCAAACTAACAACAAATGATAAGAATTTACAAGATCATCGGAAATAGTTGAAATTCCGCTTTTTATACAAATAAAAAGGGACCAGCAAAATTCGAATAATCTCGAAGGTGTACACGGTACAGCCTTGTGTCTTCTGGATCTAATCGGTTTGCTCAGGTCATCGGCTGGATTTTTAAAAATATCTTTAAAAATCGGCTGATACTTTTGGAATATTACCGAAGATACAGAAAAATTTCTATGAAGCGTATCGATTCTTGCTCCAAAATCTTGGGGCATATTACACATATCGGCCCAAGCTTTACTCTTGGTAAAAAATTCTATCAAGGGCAAATTACAGAGTCTAAGAAGTCTAGTCAAAGAAACGCAATTCCCTTGTATGTTTGCTCCGGTCTTTCCCACCGTAGGGGTCGAAGCTTTCCGACAAGCAACGTACAGGGCGCATCCTATCCAGTGAAGTTGATCCCCCTAGAAACACAAACGCATACGTGAATAAACAATGAAATTCACCCGAAAAACAGATAAAGGAAAAAAAAAAACAAAAGAAGCGTCGCGCGTCACAACAAGGAGTAGAGTATAAAGAGCCCTCGAAAGTTAAAAAAAAAAAAAAAAATATATAAATAAATAAATAATACGATACCTCCAGGGTGTAATGCTGCCTGATATTCTCGTAAGATCTCCAAGCCTCGCTGGCCGCGCTCGCATCCATATTAAGCTTCTGGCAGAGGTCCTGGTGTTTCATGAACGTCGAGTCCTCGATATCGTCGGACTGGCCCATTTTTGCTATCGCGCTTGTGCCAGGCGATTACGCCCGCGCTACCCGATTACGATTAAAGAAAAACCGAGCAGTTTGGATATAACTCGATACGATAGACGAACCGAAAAGCTTTCAGCTCCGGGCTCCGAGCTCCGAGCTCCGAGAGTCTCGCACAAGCACGATTCACTTGACACCGCAGTCAACTCTTCGCAGCATTCGCCCGCGCACTCGGCATACCATGTAGTCATCTATCCGCCGTCCACCATACACGTCTTTGCGCGGGAAAGACCGAGCCGCGCCGCCATCTTCTTGCCAGCTTGGCGGGCTTTAGCAGACTCTACATTAGGTTCCAAGGGACGAGCGCCGAGTAGTCGGGCGACCCAACCTATGCGATTCCGCGCCGTTCAACGATACCAACGATTCCTTCGACGACCTCCGTCCTTTTTAAAAGCCCCGATGTAAAAGATTTTATTCACCCTTTCGTCCCAATGATTTTTTTACCCCTCCATTCTTTTCCATATCCCTCTAAAAGTAATAATTTCTTTTTATTTTCAACGAGGAAAATACGTTTGTGAGCGCGCGCTCGTCTGCCCGCGTTTTCCTCCCGTCGTTCTCATTGGCTGGGAGTTCGCGTGCGGATCGCGACCGCGACCAATACATCGCGAGGTATATTTATACCGTGGGAGACAGCTTTCGAGGTTATACGTTCGGCGCTCCGAGACCGAACCTTGCCAATAAATCGACACGCAAATGTTATTGTTTATAAGATGATAGAGACCGAACGCGTAGGCAATTTTCTTTGACGTTAATTTAAATCTGTGCACGAGTATAGATAAATATAAATATAAATAGACCTTAGCGCGAACGTCCTCCTTTATTATCGATGTTTTATGCTTTCTTTCCGCGATTTCCACGATGACCACTTATTGATAAATATCAATTTTAACTTTTACGATGAATCTTATTCATCTTAGATGGATATGCACGGGTATAAAATTGGAGAAAATGCGGTTGAATGGGAAAATCACGAATAAAGTTTTCAATTTTGATGTACCTAAGAAGTAAGTCACTGTATTTAAACGTAATTTAAAAAAGAAACTTATCGAACGCTCGTACAATTTCAGAAAAAAAGCAGCAAAAATTGAAAATCTTCCTACGAATTTTAATTATAATAAATATCAAGAGAAAAAGAGTGCCTATAAAAGGAGAACAATCATTTTAAATGAAATTTTCATGAGATCTATAACAGATTTGATGTCCAAGGGAGAAATTGCTCCTGATATATTGGGAAAAGGAATAGAAATTTCTCGTATTCAAGTTGCGGATGATTTTTGTTCGGTCAATGTCTATTGGTTTACGAATAAAACCGATTTAAAATCCGAAGATGTACAAGAAATATTGAATGCTTCCGCTGGTCATTTGAAACACGAATTATCTCAACTTCAAATAATGAGCAAAGTCCCTGTGATAAACTTTGTCAAAGACAAAGAATTATTTGCTTATTGTAATGTAGAGAACTTTTTATCTCAATTATCCGTACCTAATGATTCAAAAACACCCGACGATTGTGAAACGTTAACTTCTCAACGATCGGAAAACCAAGCGAATGATATAATTTCGGAGCAAGATGAATCTTGTAAAATTACGATTCCTGAAATGAGACACGACGTACTGGGTTTAAACCACCAATTTATTATGAATAAGGTTTATTTTTATTCGTATTTACTTATTTGCGTTGCGAATGACTTAAAATATAATTAATAATAATGATAATCGAAGTAAATTTTAATCGTTTTAATATTCATCTGAAATTATTTTCTTTTTGTAAATACATATTAAAGACAAAAATGGATTGTACTCGATGAATTGGTTAAATTTCTAAAGCTTGAATCATAAAAATAATTATGAATCTATTATGAAGATTTATTCAACTTCTTTTAATAACGTGTTTACATTTTCTGTTATTTTTAATACTCGTCAAAAGCGAGTCTTATTTGAACTATAGTTGACTAAAATTATAATTTGATGTAACTTGTATCTTATTATCTTAAGATTAGTTTAAATATTTGTATTAGAAAATACTTGGCATTTCAAATAATAACTATATAAATATTTTGTGTATCTATATATAAACTTATACTTTATATTACTTTAAATAGATCAAAACTTCATTGAAAAAAATAAAACATGATGAAAAACTTGAAAAACAAGATGAAGTACTACCTACGAAAGATAGTCAAATACCGTTAAACACATCTATATTTATGACAAATACCGATCAAAAAGAACTGTTTAATGATTTTTTGAAAATGCAGAAAAAAAATTTTAAAAGTAAAAAGAAATTATCCAGGAAGAATTATGATGATGTGCATGAAGTTTTAGCAAAATTAGAAAATGACGATTAAGGTTATACTAAAATGTAAGAAAAAACTTGAATAATAATTTACAATATTTGAAAAAGTATATTTTTTATGAAGTAATTAAAACTAGATAGTAATTAAGTTTATTTTTATATATAAATAATTATTTATAAATTTATTATTTCCATATCCATATTCGTGTTCTAGAGGCAAAGATGAACAGTGAGTGAAAGAGGATCCAAGGAGTTTGTTTATTGGCAATGTACGAACAAACTATTTTAGTCACGATACAGTTAATATCTCAAAGAGAATAAATGACTGAAAAAGGTTGGAAAAATTCAATCTTATTTAAGTAAAGTTATGTTTAAACTATAAACAATAAACTAATAAAAATGAAATTAATTGTTTCTTAAATTATCTGTTTTAATTTTTGTTTAAATTATAAATATATTTTATTTCTCGTAATAATAATTAGTACATTAATTTTTTGTATAAATCACATGTATCATAAAAAATTCAATAAAAATTATGTTTACCTAAAGTTATTAAAACGTCGATCTTTTTTCAGAATAAATAATTCGTATTTGAGTCATGTTTACATGTATAGATAATTGGTGTAATAAACAAATGATCATGGATAATTTTATTTATATTTTTATTGTTAAAGATTATAAAATTTGCATAGTATATACAAATTTAAAAAAATATAAAAGTAATATATTAATTATAATCAACAGATTTAAATACTCCCATCTACTTCTGTATACTTACATTATATAAAAAATTTAATTTTGCAACACATTATTACAATTTTATTAAATATACATATGAATCGAACATACAAAACAATAAAATTTCGATTATATTTATTTTATCTTTAACTTCAGTTTCATTCATTTATTATAGAATAAAATATATCTAAAAAAAAAATTTGATCTTGTCACACAGCAGAAATACAAAATATTGATATAGTACAAAATTTCATTTTAAAAAATAAAGCTTAATTCACAAAACAAATTAATAGGTTGTTCGTATTAAGAAAACTTTCTGTTTTATCTTATCGAAATATCGAAAATTTAAGTTAAGGTAATTTAAAATTTGAAATACTGAGAATAAAAATATTTAATAAATTCTCAAAAATACTTCAAACGTGTATTATAAGAGAAACAGATCAAACTAAGATAAAGATTTATGAAGATTAATAAATTTTTGTTCTTTTCTTCTTTCATTTGTTCATTTTTCGCAATAACAGTATTTTCTTTTCATACCAAGAAGTAAATAAAGAGATATTTGAATCGAATGGAAACGTTTGAAAACTCTAGCCGAAATAATTAAATAATTCTGTGTTCTTGAAGCGGTCAATATTTGACTGCGAAAGATGCGTCTTTGATAAATCGAAGGATCATAGACAATGAGAAAAAGCATCCGAGTTAAAATGCTTCGTACATTACGAGTTCACCTTCTCTTTAAAGAAGTAATAAACTAGCAAACTGCATACTTTTTCTAGATACTCGATATCCGTGATCGACACGAGTAGTATTCCAACTATACAAATATAAATTATAGTTACATACTTAACACATTATATATATCAAAAAATTGCATTTTATTGTCGATTATTAGCCCGAATATCAAGGAAATCGATAAAAGAATTGCCAAATTCTTTAAACAAATCTTTTTAAAAAATCCATGTTATAAATGGTAAAATTACAAATTATCTGAAATCAAAAGATACATTCCTTAGAACAATTTGTTAATAAACTTGATGAATTTTAATAGCTATACAGCATTGTTTAGAATACATTATTATTAGTAAATATTTCATTTAATAATTAACAGAGCAAATAGCTTTGGAATGGTAAATGTTGTACTGAATTTTATTTACTCAGCGCCAATTTGGAGTACGTCGAAACATACGGCACAAACTCGTACTGGTTTATTAAGTCCGAATTTAAGTATTGGAACATCTTGACCGGAACATTTACTACATAAAACTCTTCCACAGTGGCGACTGAAACAAACGTAACGTTACGATCGGTTTATAAACGATGCTCGGAAATTTTCAAATTTCCAAAATAAAATATCTCACCAATGATGTTTCCTTATCGTTAGTGAAAATTTCGTGCCACATTCTAAGCAAAGATCCTTATCAGCCCACGGAGCTTCTTGCGTTAACGATTCTAACAATCTGTAAAGTAATTGTTTCGTTGCAACTTGATAATTGAATATTGTTATCCCATCTTTGTTCATCGATCCTAAACAAGCACCATATTTCACAAGAGTTCGACACAAATTGCCGTTACCCTTCATATAAGCAATTAGAAGCGGGGTATTACCATCCAAATCTATAACAAAAAATATTTAAATTAAATTTTACTTGCGCGTATGGAAACATTAAAATAACTCAAGATTCTCTACGTTCGTATTTATATTTTAAACAATCCAAGTACGAACATTTCAAAATTTTTTTTGTTTAACTTACTAGTTCGTAAATTAAAATTTTTTAATCATCCGAACCGTTCGCGTGCCATTTTAAAAGATCGGTCGACAAAAACCGCAAAAAATATAGAAGATTCAAAGGCGTATTTTTACCTGATATATTGAGCGGATATTGCGACATACAGTCGAAGAAGAGCTCGCAGATGGTGGCGGCATTGTCCCGACCGTATCTCGCGAGTTCGTGGAGCGGATTCCGACCCTTAAGATTCACCGCCTCGGCGTCCAAGGTACACTCGGTCAGCAAAGTCCGGACCACGGTCACGTGTCCTTCTCTCACAGCCACATGAAGCGCGTTGTCGCCATCGGCGTTCACCGCATCGAAATTTATCGAGTTCTGAATTTATCAATGACAAACGTAAAAACAAATTTTCCAAATAGAATAGCGTTAAAACTTTAAATATTCCTTCGATCTTTAACTTTTTTTTTCTTTAATTCGACCCAATTTTACTTACGAATCGAATAATGAAAACTAAGCAATATAATAAATACATTATATTATATAAAACGATATATTTTTTATTAAAATTTTTTATGTAAAAATTTAGAATTAAAATTTGGAATCGACGATCAATGAACGTTTCAAGTACATCGTTCTTAATTATTAAGTTTATTTAAATCCCTAAGTTCGTATCGTTGGAGAGATTCTCGGCAACAAATTAACGTTTCCATAATTTCATAAAATTAAATTCGATCAACGATCGTGAAATTATAAAATAGCGGACCTGAAGGAGCGCCGACACAATGGAGGCATGACCTGCTTTCGCGGCGGCGTGTAACGCCGTGTTCCTGTGGGCGTCGGTATCGTTGACCCGGGCCTCGGCTAATATCAAGCTGCGCACCAGGAGTTCGTTACCGGATATCGCAGCCAAGTGCAACGGCGGTGTCTGCGTCACGTCCTGCACCCTCGAATTAACGTCTACCTGCGCATCGTCGTTTCATCTCCGTCAATAACGAATGTGCAAAGGCGATAAACGTTCGAGGATTTACAACAACGTCGAAGGTAGAAATAACCTTGCGAGCTGGTAAATACCTTCCACTACTTTTACTAAAAGTAAAACGTCTCTCGAGATATCCTTCGTTACCTTCGCAACGAACGACCGCTCGTTATTCGCGCTCACCTGTATGGAGAGCAAAAACAATATGCTTTCCATATCGTTCTTCTGTATGGCAGTGTGTAAAAAGTTCCGGCCCTTGTTGTCGAACTGTTCCGCTGCCGAGGGCAACCGGTCCAAGATGGCCTGAGCGGCCTTGTTGTTCCTCATGGCCAGGGCCGTCGCGAAAGGACTTTGGCCTTTCTTGTCCCTGAGCGACAGGTTGATATTGGGATGGCAGAGCAGAAGCGAAATGATTTGCGCGTGTTGATTCTGAATGGCGATGTGCACGGGAGTTTTGCCCTCCGCGTCCCTCGCGTTCACGTTCGCTCCGTGCTCGATTAGCGTCTGAACAACCTGTTTCCAAGGGCAAATTAGAACATAAACGCTCGTTTCGTTGATCAGTTACCTCCTTTTACCGATCGATCCGTTCTTTTAATTTAAAGATTCAAAGATAGATATTGCGTATATCGTAAGTGAATACGCGACGAACGATCCAACGTTGATTAAAACTCATAGAAAATAACGTTCCGATTTAAAAGGATTAAAATTCGTGCGAAACATTGGAGGATATTAAAATCCCCGGCTTACCTGCTCCAAACCCCACTGACAGCACAGGTGCAAAGGCGTACATTCGTCTCTGGCCTCGTCCCCGCCGGTACCGTTAGGTCCGGGCCTCCTCGGCGAGTTAAGATCGCAGCCACTGCGTATAAGGAACTTGGCAATATCCTCGCGGTTCTCGTCGATGGCCTTGTGGAGGAGCGTCTGTTGACAGTCGTCCGGGCCCGAAGACCAGCAATCGGGATCCGCGCCGTGAGCCACGAGACTCGAGGCCACATCCTCTTGCTCGGACTCGAGGGCGTCCCAAAGAGGATAGCCTACCGTCGTGTCGACACCCCGTCGACACAAAGCCTCCACGACGTCTCCGAGACGGCAATGGACACTCAATTGCAGGGCTGTCTCGTCCGTTAAGGTCCTGTCGTTGCAAATTCGAATACCGCGGTTTTATGTAATCTTTATCGATCAATTTTTCTTGATTGATTATTGTTCGTTTGTTTTATTTTTGGTTTTTTTAAAAACCAGTTTGTAAATTATATTCAATGGTGAGTTAATTTTATAAATAGTTTTGATCGGAGATTTTTGTTTCGTTTTATATATGAATACGTACCTCTATGCTATTTTTTTATGTCAAAAAACTATAAATCACTGCTTTTATCGTAAATTTAATTAAAAAAAAAAAAAAAACAAAAAACATTTATTTCAAAAGAAGCTAAATATCGATACTACCGAAGATCCTTGTATTGAAATTACAGTATTTTTTTTATGTTAATTTGCGCCTGTACGAAATTATAAAACATTATTCAAATCGACTTTTCCAATTTACGTAATCGTACTTGTAATATAAAAAATTTTAAAATTATTTTTTATATTTTGCGTTAAATTTTACGCGATATAAAACTCCCATAAATAGACCAGTAATAAATGTAGAAATATCGTATTCGATTAAATTTTAAAAGTGCTTAATATCTTGAATTAGATACGTAAAGAATCGACGTACGTTACATCAATTTTAAAATATAACGACACAATACACAATATCTTCATAAAAAATATAGATAAAGAAGGTACTTGTGCAAGATTAAACGTTAAAATTCAAAATTACTTTATTCAAGGATACGTAAGTGTAGCTTGACGATACAATGAAGGAATTTCCTAAATAACCTTTTGAAAGGATGTATAATCGCTTTAATATGGGTACTGAATTGCTTTGACATTCAAAATAATAAAGAGGTAGGATATTTCATTAAATCATATAAAAGACCAGAACGAAATAAAATATAATACGGGACTGCACAGCTGCATTTTCTCGGTAAAGGTAAAGAAACGACATATAAGACAAAGATTGTATATACTAAAACCAAATGCACGATAAAAGGTAATAGATCGAATAAAAATCTTAAAATAGATTTATCCGAAGAAAATAGAAACGATGGAAAAAGAGACTTGAAAAAAATTCCTTGCACATCGCACTAAAGTTACTTTCCTTTATAGTAACAAAATCAAAGGAAACGATTGCGTTGTTAACGGCGTAGGAAATTATGAAACTTATGAATCGGAACGGCTACATATTTTTTAGTCGTTATATTTTCACAAATACATAAACTACCCGAGCCTTTCTAAAAGACAGGTAGAACACGGTATTGTTCGAAAGAACGTAGTCATCCAAGATTACGTCGAAAAAACATTCTCCTTTGAATCTCAGCAGTGGCAATTAAGTTATTATACAACAATTTATATATCGTGTAAAAAAAAATTACAAAATATAAAAATAAATAATACGCCAAAATGTAATACTAAAATCCTTTCTTTTAAATATAAACTTCAAGTTAATTATTATTATTTACGAGTCGCTACAGTGTTATTATCAAAAGTTTTTGTCAGAAATTTAAACAAATGCGAATAATCATTTTTCAAACAAGTTTCATGTTTAAGAAAATCCAGGATAGCTATTCTCGCATTATTCAACGGTACACGTAGGATCTTTCTCGAAGTAAAATTCTTGGCTAATCGGTATAATAATATACATAATTATAATGCCATTACACATTTAACAAATTACACAACGAAAAAATTTATCATCGATAATAAGTTGCTTGCGCAAACGAATATATTTTAATAATCAATACAAGAACGACGATGCATTCGATTTTCCATTAATTACAAACGACTACCTTGAAACAAAGAAATACATTGATATCAAAAATTAAGCATTTCTATTTAAATTCCAATCGTGTCCCATTAAAATCTTCACAATCGATGTATATTAATCATCGATCGCGAGTTCGCGCCATCGCAACGAAACATCGCAATTATGCAACATTCCTGAATAAATCTCCACAAGCTTACCTGGCGTTCATGTCCGCCCCGTGCTCGAGGAGGAAAATCGCACTGCCCGAGTCTTCCTTGAGTATCGCCTGGTGAAGAGCCGTGTGTCCAGCCTCGTTCCTCTGCTCGAGATCGGCGCCCGCCTCGACCAGAGCCGCCGGTATATCCCGGTTGCCGCGAGCTGAGCCCAAGGCGAGACTCAGAGGACTGTCGGCGGCGCGGTTCCTGGTAGCGAGGAGTTCGCGTCGTTCTTCCGAGCTGGGAACCGCGTCGAGGAGAGCGCGAAGCACCTCGAGCCGACCGTGAGTCACCGCCAGGTGAAGGGCCGTGTCGCCGGCGAGGTTACGACCCCCCAGGAGTCCAGGGCAGCGCTCGAGGAGTCGTCGGGCGAGACGCGAGAGTCCGGCTCGCGCGGCTTCGTGCAGCGCTGTACAACCATCCCGGTTCCGAGCCTCGAGGCTCTCCGCTTCCGTCCGCCAATTCCTCCCGGACTTGGACTCTGAGGGCGGAAGGTTCACTAGTGACGTTCAAGAGATCTACGTACCCTGAACGTTAACCGACTCGCGAGCTACTTACCTTGAATCTTGTTCGACTCGCAGCTCGGCTCGATCAGGAACAGCGCAGCTTCCTCGCGACCCTCGCGCGCCAGACGGTGCAGAAGGGTATCGGCCTCGTCGCCGGGGTAACGGGGGTTCGGGCTGGCTCCGTGGGCCAGAAGCCTCGCGGCCCCGGACTCGAAGCTGGGCTCGAGCAATAGCGCCATGCACAAAGCCGTGTCTCCATTTTTTGTGCGCAGGTCGACCTTGACGCCCTCGGTTTGTAGCAACAGCTCCAACAGCGCCTCGTTACGCTCGGATACGCAGCAGTGCACCGGACTCCTGGTGGACGTGGTTTAGGCTTTTTTAATTTCTTTCTTTTATCGACCGTTGCTCTAGCGATAGATAACGGATGTTTCGAATGTTTAGAATTCTAGAAGCTAGGGATAACATCGAGCCTTTTAATCTCCTTTTTTCCCCTTATCGCTTTTCGGAACCATTGAGTTTTGCATGAATGCTTATTTTTTTATTATATTTGAATGTTCACGATATATTTTACGTACGAGCTTGTACTTTGGAAAAGCATCCGTCGATAGCGTTTCGAAATCGAGTCGCTTATCCGTTTACTCGTATCTAATTTTAATTATGGACCGAGCCTCGATGGTTTACCAGTCAGCATCGATAATTTACTTTTAAGCCAAATATCTTATTTTTGATAAGAAGCGAGGAACTGTATTCGATTCTTTCGTTATACACACGTTTCAAAATTTCCATTTTAATTTTTAAATTACGATATATGCTTTAAAATTATGTTCGATTGGCATGAATTTCTTCAATGTCAAGTATACATATGATTAATTTAATCGTGTAATTTGAATCACTAGAAGATTAGTTATGAATTTTAAACACGAATTCATTATCAATTTTACGTATTCTCGAAGCAAATACATTACAGAATTATATTAACGTATTTGTTACATTGCCTGCGTAGAATGGCACTTTAAGTATCGCGTAAGTGTGGTTACTCTCGACAAAAATAATTCACTTTAAAGCAGATTGAAATAGAATAGAAGGAAATGAAAAGATAAGACTATGTTTAATTTTAGTACGTTATATAAAAGAAATGTAATATAATAAAACTATTTGTTCAAAATAATCAATTTAATCGTTTTCAAAATTTTAATAAAATATTTGGTATATTTTCAACAAAAACTACAAGCTGTGTAAATTTATCGTAAATTATGAATCGTTGACGATTTCATATATACTTTGCTCAGCTCTGTATTTAATAATTCATACGATTAAAATTATCGAACGATGTAATTAAAAACATCGAGAGTTCCCTCATTTTTACCTTTTACTCGTCTAATAACGATTCACTGTAAAAACATCGATTGCGGGTAAATAAAATTAATACACTCCGTCTTCGTGGGATTAGTACACAACTAATAAGAAAAAGGATAAATTAAAAATAAACGTTCACCATTGATTTATAAAATCCTGAAAAGGAGAATAGGCTAATGGCATAACGGATTTCTGTAATATATTATACGCGCAAGACTCGGACTACGTGGCAAAAGAAAGTCTAAGAAACAACGGGCAATCCTTCTGCAATAAATCCTTACCATCCGTTGTGGCTCTGCGCGTTGGGCTCAAGGCCGGCCTTGAGGAGCTTCCCCGCCACGACGAGCATGTCCTGGGTGGCATGTGCCGCGAGAAGATGAAGCGCAGTCCTGCCATCGATGCCGCTCGGTTGGTCGAGGTCCTTGCCCCTCGCCGAGCCATTGTTCTCCAGCTGTTCGACGATGAACTCGGCCGCGTACGAGTCCGCCTTGAGGATGGCCGAGTGCAGGAGACTCAATCCCCGAAGATCCTTCGCGCTCAGGTCGGCGTGGTGGTCGACGAGGGTACGGGCGAGCGACGGCTGCCGCGATTTCAGGGCGACCTCGAGTGCCGTTTCCCCTCGTTGGTCCAGTGTATTCACCGCTTCTGGCAACTGAGTAAACGATCGACGCGTAGCTTTAATTACGTTAACGTACTTCGAACTGGGTCACGATTTTTTAATGCTTCTTCTTATTGTGTTTTAACGAGTTGACACTTATTCGAAAACAAAATACATCCTTTTTATATCGTAATTATATATAACGATAAAACATTTGCTTAAAAAACCACACCTTGATTTTTCTATCTACTGTAGACCAATTACAATTTTTTGTTCGTTTGTTCGACATATTTATCGAAATAGTTATTTGTATATTGATACGTTGAAATAAAATTTTGAAAACAAAATGAACTAAGATTGAAAGAATTACACCCACGCAAACACTCTTTTTCACGCATACACACACGTACCTACTGTTTTCATATAAAATGAATATTTTTTAAGACATTAACTTTAAATTTCGAATTAATTAACTTTAACGTTAACTTTAAATATTTAAATACAAGATACTTCATATAATTGTTCAACAAATCCTTTGATTATTCGTACAAAAAAGATTTTAAATGGCTAAATACAAATTTATTACTAAAAAGTTAAAATTTAATATAATTCTATTTAATATAGCATAAAAATGAATATTTTCTGTTTTGAATCAATTAAGTTAATGCTTTCTAACTTTTATTAACTCATTCAATTTATATAACATTAGGATATTTCATGAGAAATGAAGACTCGTTGGTTGTTGATTGGCTAATTTTGAATGATTTCTATTCGTTACCTTTATAATAAATTTATAGGCATATTCTCGTATATACAATTCTCGTTCTAATTATCACGATACGAGTAAATGTAATTAAAAAACATTCAACCTATGTATAGAAAATAAGTTTTTATAATATTAAATATTATTTACTATTAATTAAACAAAACTTTTAAAAATGTATTCATTTATTTGCATAAAAATTTTTTATTTAAAACAGTTTAGCATTCTTCTTATAATTGATTAATATTTTTTACATCAATCTTAATATTCTATGATTAATTATACAATTTTTGTCAACTGTAATTAATTACAGAATACAAATTATTATTTATCCTCGTTAAAAATTTTATATCGATATAAAATGATATTTAAAAAGGTTATTAATATTCTTTACATAATATTTTATTCAAATTTAAAATTAAAAACAGTAAATATATGATTATAAACATTCTCGTACTGCAAATGAAGATTAAATCTATACTTTATCCTGGCTAAAGTAAGATTTATTACTTTACCAGATGTGGTAAAGAGAAAAAGTTTAGTTCGTTTGAATGAGAACTCATTTTCATTTTAATTAAATTGAAGTTTCAAATAATCTCATTTTTAACAAGACATTCCAGACTTTAATAAAAAATAAAAAAAAATTTAGTCTATAAAAAAAATATGATTTTACAAATTTTAAAAGTCATAGTACCAAGTTAATTTTTTTAATAAAATAATTAGGTTTGGTCGATACATAAAAATCGATTATTTAATTTTTAATATTATAAAAAATATAGAAGTAAATTAAAAATATATATTCTTATTTAAATAAATAAATCGAAAAAATCTTTTTAAAGTTCATCGTAAAATTAATCAGAGTCGTAATAAAATTACGATGATTAGAATTTAATGATTTCTTTATTTGAAAAGAAAGTTTCGAAAATATCCATTCGAAAAGAATTCAACTTTAATTAACAACAACTTTCAACTCTACTTTTTGTAATTTTAAATCTTGATTCGTATAAGTAATAGTAATAGGTGAAACATTTGAGAAAATGTACTTCAATAATAAATAAACTAGCCCTAAAATATTTGTTCCAACTGTGAATAAATTGAAACAAATTAACGTAAATCAAGGACTATAATCCATGAATAGATTACATAAATTATAGTATTTTCGAAATTAGAACTAACTATACTTCTCTTGATACATAAATTATTCTTTAGGCAAAATAATGATACGCGTATACTAAAATAGAAAACGTACATTTACAATAGAATGAATGTTTTCATTCATTTTTTCTTTACTTCAATTAAATTACGTTACGTTCGTATTTGGTAATTTGTATTTAATTTCATATATTATAATACGAAAACATGCAACTATTTAATAACAGTAAAACAGCAACTCGCTATCAAATTTGGAACAAATGTGATTCATAACATAATTAATCAACAATTTTATAAATATTAAGTCGTATTTGAAATATCATCTCAATTCTTGGGGAAACGCGTATTATTCCATATTTTCTTTACGAACGTTCGTATTTTGAGATACTATTTACAGCGTTTTAAATAACAAAGTAAATATCGAAGGTCGCATGAGACAAAAGTATTTTATATATAAAATAAAAAAAACATATCTGGTCTACGTGCGGTTGACACTGTGATACGTACAATACGCGTATTAATTTCTACTTTGTAATTTAAGCGATAATGAACAACGCCGTAGCTACAATTAACATTTTTATATTTTTATTGTATTTATCCGGATAACAAGTATCAAATATTTCCTTGGTCACGAATTTCTGTACAAGACTCGCGCATTGAAAACGTACAAAGGATAGTTTCATTGAAAGAGCATAAAAATACTTTGACAAAAAGACCATTGCGTTGCTTTTTACATTGCTTTTTACGTTGTTTTTTACGTTGTTTTCACGGCATAGAACGAATCAGAGCACGGAAATGGATAAATCGAGCTTTACTCGCATTTATTCGACAAAGATGATTTTAAAAGGGGAATTTTCGCGCTCGGGTGGAGCGAGAGAGCAAAAGTTCGGGAATAACGTTACGCGTTTAAGGGCAGAGTCTGTATTCGCAAAGATTCGAGAAAGAGACAACGAGTTTCGAATTTCGCAAGAACAGCGAAAATTTCAAAGCGCTCCAATTTCTCCGGGTAGTCTGTGTGCAAGTGTACGTGACCCGCGATGGACGCTAGTACACGTTTTACGACTCCACTACAAGCCTTTCATCGTGAAAAAAAGAAGGGGGAGAAAGAGAAGACGCGTGAGATATAGAGGGAAACGAAGAGAGAGAGAGAGAGAAAGAGAGATGACGTGGCGACGGCGGCGGCGTCGAGGACGTCGAGACAACAGCGATGGACGAAGCGCGGAATCAGTTTAGACGCACTCGCGGTGCGACTCTCCGCGTATTTTCCCCGGGCGCGATGACAACGGCCGCGCGATAACGATAAGCGATAAGGGACCGGCGAAAGGACAGATCCCATCCCGATCGCGATATGCGCCGATGACATCGATCGATCGTCTCACGAGGGGCGCGAGCTTATCCATAGCGCGTGGGTCGGACTCGGGAGACGAGACGGAAGCTGGGACCCTTTGATTCGAAATCGTATTTCCCGGTGGAGGAGTAGGAAAATAAGGAGGTGGGAGGGAACCACCGAGAGTTAATTGTACAGGAACAGTTTATGAATAAATAGCTGATTCATAGGTTGTGATTTCCTTCGCATTATCGCCGGGGCTACTCTCGCGAACGAACGAGCGATAACGAACGATCGGATGCGGGACTTCCCAAGCTGAGTACACGAACGCGCGCACTTTGTATTTTATAAATAATAAAGAGGCGGCCTCCTTTAAGCTCGCTCATCTTATTTGAATTCCATTCGCACTTTCTAAGCTCTTAAGGACGCGCGAAATGAAGTATTACTCGAGTATTCGAACGTCAGTGTGGATAGTAACTGTACTGACATGTGAGTCATTTGCTTCTTTCAAATATATATATATATATATATACATATATATATTTATAACTAATATGCTTAATAGTATTGCGTTCGACAAATATTTTTTAACTGGATTTAAAACGGGAATTACGTTTATTTGTGTGTGTTTTAAACTGGGAATCGATTAATTTGTTACGCTACGAGGGAAGTACAATTTATATAAAGATCCTCTTTTATTTGATTGTGAATTTAAAAAACCGAGCGCAAAAGGATATTATTGAAAATTAATAACGCGACAAACTGTTGGAACGATATTTTTGTTTACGACAATTTTTAGAACTTAAACGTTAATTTTTTTTTTATTTAATTTATTGTACGATGATAATAAAAGTTATTTTACACGCGTTTAGTAACAAACGACTCGACAAAGTTATTTATTATTTTAAAAAACTGAAAATATTTTACAAAGTATAAAAATAAATATTGACTAATTTCATACTAATATGATGGTAGTAATAATAACAATAATAATAACGCTAATGATTATACATTTGTTACACACCTAACTTGATTAAAAAATTTAAATAAATAACCATTTTTAATAAAATTTCAAATAGTAATAAAGGCATCTCGATAACTTTCAACTTTTAAAAGATTAAAAATAATTTTATTGATACGCGTGTATACATATATATATATATATATATATATATATATAGTAAACTATGTAAACACGAATCTAATCGAAACGTATAAACTAAATGTCTATAAAAATAAAAAATTTAAAATCAATTAAAATAAAATATAAAACAAGTGCTCTATGAAGAATTACGATTTATAGGTCTGCTGCTATTCTCTCCCACGACACGAGCAATGATATGCTACAGGTGTACGGTTCTGCCGCCACAGTATGTCGGTGAAGCCGATCAGCCGTGTTCGAAATTCGACGGCAGTTCGAGATTCTACCACGACTGTCCAATGTCAACGTTTTGCATGAAGAGAATTATTCATTATCGATTACCCAACGGAAGTAAGTGTCTGAATTTAAAGCGTTGCTTCGTTCTTGTACTTTAAAGTAACAAAGTTAAATTACTCGGTGTATTTATCGATTGAATATTACAAACAACATTTTACCTTTCACCGAACGATAAAAACTTCTGTCTATTTCTTTTATGAAACTATTACGTTTAAAGTTAATAAAATAAATCCGTTTACCGTTTAGATTAATAATAAGCCTTGTTAATGGTTTCATTTATAATTTAAAAGATTTTTAATATATACGGGTATAATTAAATTTTAATTTTTATGTATAATTGTAAGAAAAATAAATATATTTGAATATTAATATCGGACATATTCATTTACGTTAATTTTATTTTTCATAGCTCTGGTGACTACTGCCGAACGAAATTGTGCATCTCAGAAATATATATCTCAAGATTACAATAACAATGAAAGGACGTGGCATAGCAAAGAATCGGTTGACACCCAAGCCTATACCGAAGGATGTTTTAGGGGAGAAAACAGAGGCACACCCAATGGACCGTCGGAATATTGTTATTGCTCTTCCAATTATTGTAACAAATCTTCACCGATGATTAATCCAGTGCAAAATGGCAGTTTTCTAGTCATTGCGGTGCTTCTGTTTTTTGGGTTTTCTTAAAGATCCGAATTCTTTTATAAATTAATTATTCCTTTCTACCTCTTTTTAGAGAAAAATGAGACACTTAAGGTGATTATGGAACGTAACAAGAAGAAACACATGTGATATTAATAATATCAATTATTTTTAAGATGCAACGATAAACTATTTGTTACTTAATGACTTCTGTTACTTACGGATAAAATAGATTTATAAATACAATAAAAAAGAAAATCTTACCTCAGCATTATGTTCAACCAAATACAAAAAAACAACATCTTCGCGTTGCAATCGAACAGCGGAATGTAACGGGTAGTCGCTTTTAGTTTTCAACAACTGATACAATAACGGCCCAGGCATTTCTTTGAAATCCTCCCCGCTAAGATCATCCTAACGTTGAACGTAACTTTATTATTTCGTCGTTTATGGTTTTAAACGTTATAAGTTTCAATAAAAAAAAAAGAAATTTACCCAATGACAAGAAATCAACGAACTACAGTGATCTCTCAATTTTTTTGTTCCCAATTCTTCGGCTACCGTATATAATCTTACGCAATCTTGTAACTTAATACTTCCTATTAAATACTTCTCGCATCTATCAACTAATTCGATCAGTCCAAATCTAGAAGCAGCTTTCATCAGTTCGAGCGTTAGCTGATCTTGATTTACTATATCCGTATAAATCCATTTTAACAAAATAGAACCTACATTTCCTTCTATGCTTTTCCAATCTAGAAACATTTAAGAACCGTTAATACGGGAAAATTTAATATTTAAGAAACTATATTTACTATATGATACCAATAAAATAATTTGTGCTCTTAATCGTATATTATTACTTAAAATATTAGTACCTAGAATAGCTTTTTCCGGTAGAGATCCCCAGGAATCGCTACGAGCTGCAAGAACAAATTTATGAACGGGAATACTTTTATCCTTCAATATTACCGTTACGTCGCTATAAAAATGAAAATAATATAACTTGAAAGACTGAAAATTGAAACAAAACAAAAATTGTACGCGTTGATTTCCATTTTAATTTACCTATAACGGTTCTCTTCGTACAACATAGCTATCTGAGATAATAGCCTTCCCATAAAGCCATGATCTTCCTTCGAAGCAGTAGCCAATGCATACTTCTGTTGTAATTCTGTATAATTATTATAAAGATTGACGTATTGTTCTCGAAGAAGAGCTAAATGTTGCTGCCACTTTTGTGAATCCGAAAAGTCTTCTGTAACGTAGAGTTAAAACATTTGCATTACATCGAAATCACGTGGATTTGAACGTATTATGAATATTACTTACCCATTGTAAAAGAAAGACCAATATTTTTTATTAACGTCAAACGTCAGCAGGCGTGAAGTGATTAAACGTACGTAAAAAGATATAGTGATATCATGTCATAGGCCATTCAATAAGATACAATCGAAAGTATTCGAAACTTTTGTTTGTTTCGCGAATACAAATATCATTTATTAACAAAGAAAAACATTTAAAAAAATTATATAAAATGTACTTATATTTATATGACTTAAAAAGTCAACCAACTTTGATTCATAGGAATTCCATTTTTGACAGTAATATACGCCCCTACGTATATGAGATTCACACACTGGTCGTAGGGTCGGCGAGATACACTTGTGTACACATATAGCCGGATATAGATGCTTTAATTATTAACCTATACGCTATATTAACATTTAAGTAAGAAATGTCCCTAGTTAAGAAGCTAACTACCAAGGCATCTTCTATATTAATTTTATACGATCTATTCGAACCGTAGATCTTATTAAATTAAAATAAATATTACGATTTCTTTATGTATTTTTAAAAAGTTTTTATTAAAATATGGTATATGTCGACACGGAGATTACAAAAACATTGTCTTTCTAACCTGAAAGAAGAGTAACGTAACTTGACTGTAAATTTAAGGTATTCGTGTGTTATAAGATTATATTGCATGTATAAAAATGTAAGTAGTATGTGTACAGATTTTTGTCACCTACCAAAATATAATTACTAATATTGATAACCAATAAGAATAATGTAATGTAAATTAAACAAATAGTTTATAATTGATTTAGAATATATTGCTTATATTGGATTTATACAATAATAATGTCTTACACATATTTTATCGAAACTCCTTGAATTATTACTTAAATTATACAATTTTATTTAAAGTATGCTTTATTATATCTTTATACTTTACGGTAGGGTTTGATAAATAATTTCTAAAAAAAATTATTTTAACTATTTTTACACATTTTTTTTTCTTTTACTAATGATATAATTAATTTTTTTTACAGTAAAATGGAGCCTCAAGATATTTATTATAATAAAAATGAATACGTCGAAACGGTAAATATGGAAATTTTTGTGTATTAAAGAAAAAGAAGATAGAGAAAATTAAGTTAACCTTGTACTTAACCACTTTCTAGGCATCTGGAAATAAAGTTAGTAGACACACTGTCTTATGCGGTTCACAGAACATTGTTTTACATGGTAAAGTAATCGTACAATCCGATGCGATTATTCGTGGTGATCTTGCGAACGTTAAAACTGGAAGATACTGTATTATTGGTAAAAATGTCGTAATTCGACCTCCTTTTAAAAGATTCAGTAGAGGGTAAGCACGCTTATGCGAAAATATAACTTTCTTTAAAATTTATCTTTTTATTTAAAAAATATCGTTACTTGCAATATTTTTAATTTTGTAGGACTGCATTTTTTCCACTTGTGATGGGAGATCATGTTTTTGTAGGAGAACGTGCGATTGTTAATGCTGCATTAGTAGGATCTTATGTTTATATAGGAAAAAATGCTGTTATAGTAAGTTTTTGGGTACCATAATGATTATATATTCAAGATACCTTATGTATAATATTTGATTTAAATATTTTAGGGTAGGAGATGCGTATTAAAAAGCTGCTGCTATATCGAAGATGATGCGGTAGTTCCACCGGAGACAGTTGTTCCTTCTTTTACCAGATTTGCTGGCAATCCAGCAAAATGTGTCGAAGATCTTCCGGAATGTACTTTAGATCTAATGTTAGATTTTACAAAAAATTATTATCAACATTTCCTACCAGCAAACTAACCATAAAAATTAAAAACAAACTACATTCAAGAATCGTTTTAAGTATTAATTGTGATTATATATAAGTCAGTGAGAAAGATGATAGAAATTTAAGTTATTTAAATCAAATCGGTGCTTATTAATTTTTGTAATTATATTTTAATTTTATTTATAAATGTGAACATTGTCAAAAAATGACATAATTTTGTAAAAAGATCTTACACTAATAATTTATTATATAAGAGCATTTTATATAGTTAAGTATAAGGAACTAAAAATTATTAAATATTATAAATATTCTTAATTTGCTTTATAACTTCATCATTTTTGAAATTTCTTCCAATCAAGTAATAATATGTACATCTATATTTTTATATTAAAAATATATATAAACAAAGACAAATTTATGAAAATATAGAAAAAAGTTATAATAGATAATTTAATGAACCAGTGATTTAAAAATTAACTAAAAACTTTTTTCGATGTAATATTTCTTTAGCTTAATATACTTATTTTAATCATGATATGACTTTCTATGCACTAGAAAAAAATAATTCATTAAATTTCTCAAATTATTATTCAGTTATATAAAAATTAATATATTTTAATAAATAAATATTCAGAATATTAATTAATTATATTTAAATATTTATCATAATTATTATTAATGCGATCTTACAAAGAAACAAAAACAAATTCATTTTTATTAAATGAATAAAAGAATAATTTTGAAACAAAAATTATTATAATCTAATAAAATATAACTTATAATACATAAACGTTTTAAAATAATAATTAATGTTATATAACACAAATTTCTAAAGATCGTATAAAAATAATGAACATAATTTGTAACTAAATTTGTATATAATTTTATATAATTTAAAGTACCAATTTTTACTTTTTAAAGTTTTTTATTAACTTTGCTAAAAAATTATAGTTAAACATTAAAAATTAAATAACTATAAATATTATTAACTAATAAATATACTTTACAATTAATAAAACATAATTCATAAGAAAATCACCATTAAAGGGATCAATATTTATAATTTATTCGTATCATATTTTATGGGATCTAAAACATGTTATATATGATAATCCGAACAAATTTAGAAAATCGATAATAAAATTTATCGTCGTTAATTATTTAACTCTTTTGTAAGTCTTTATAAAAATCCTAAGAACCTTAATAAAGTCTATCGAATATCAAATTTTATCGAGAAAATAATATTTGCGTAAAGGTTAAATTCTTTTATAATACCAACTATATTTTTATCCGCGTGTACTATTAACATATTTTAGATTTATCCAGTGTAAAAAAAAAAATTAAAAATTCATCGAAACACAACTAGTTTAGCAGTAAAATACACAATTTACTTTGAGTCTAATTTTATATTTTGAAAGTGAATGGATCGATCTAAATTAATATATTTTTTAATAATAAATGGCGAGTCGATAATTCGAGAAGGAATGAATTTCGACTTTTTAAAGGTACAACGAACGTGTATTAATTATATAAACTAAGAAGAATTTTTATTTGACGTTTATTTCCAATAAAAATAATAAATGTACACATAAATTTATTTATATTTTTTCAAAAATGTATTTCTTTTATAAAACGTTAAGATAATACACAATATAAACGAAAAAATACATATTTCCATTTAGAATATTAAAAATAAAACTTATTTCTCACACTATTCCGATTTACGTATAAGGTTGTAATAATATTATACAAGTTAACTTTTACATCTATATTTATTTAGTAATAAGTATGTTAGGATACAATAGAGTGTTAACGTTAACCTACTTATTTTTCGTAGACTATCATAAAGAGTAAATGTAAACCTTGATTTTTTCTATGAATCAGTGCAGCAGTCAGAAATCACGTTGAAATGCACGTCACCGCAATTTTATCGTACGTGTCACGAGGAGGGGGTTTTACGTCAATATTACAAAACTGCATCTAAATTTTTATCTTTATAAATATTTATATGATTATATTCTACTAAATACATTGTAGAAGGAAATAATTATAATCGATGAAATAAGTTAAATTGTAGAAGAACGTAATTAATTTAGTATAACAGCATTTAGTATCTAGTTCAGGTACTCTATCTTGTCTACTCAAGGTAGATGATCGATAATATTTCATACACTTCAAAAGTAGTTATATTATCGTATAAAAAAATTCTATAATTTCAGTTTTTTGAAAAAATTTTCAAACATAATAATTTACTTATAAAATACCGTAATTGGACATTTTTTCAATTATAAATTTATCCTTATAAACTTTAAAACTTTATTTTGTATTTTTGAGAAACTCTATATTTTATTTATTAATTATTCGTCATCATTCTAAAGGATTTTAAGTTGAAGCAAGTATTATAATATTTAAAAAGAATAATAACGGCGAGTTATAAAATTAAAAATGACAAAAGTTGCGAGTTTAATTAAAATTTCCACTTACTGACTTTGTAAAGTGTTTTAAACAAAATTTTTACGACAAAATCTTGTTATACGTACTGAAAACTTCTTCGCTTTTAATATATCCACAATTATGTATATATATATATATATATATCGTTACCAGAGCAAGAAATATATAAATATATAAAAATAGTTTAATTTCGTATGAAAAGTATATATAATATGAAGGCTTAAAATTTAACAAATTTTCTTAAGTATTACGATCGGAAAGTAAACAAATAATTATTGACCAAGATTAAAATATTAAAATTTATTTATTAATAAAGATTAATTACTTTATAAATAAAAGTTTAAAAATTATAAAGATTAAAAATAAGTTAAAATAATTCGATAACTTTTAATTTTAAATTATCAGAAAATATTTATTTTTTATTCTAGTCATTTTTATGGAACCATGAGTTCAAAAAAATAAAGCTATTTTATAACTAATTATATAAATAAACAATTTTTTTAATATATATGTTTGAAATATTTATTTATTCTCTGAAATTTTTAAATCATATCTAAATTCAGAAAGTTAGATACCAAAAATGTGATCAGTCTCATATCAGTTGTACATCCGTCTTGTATATCAGCCTCCGTAAAAAGTAAAAAATCAATAAGAAATAGATAAGATTCTACTATTCTGATATACTTCAAAGGATTTATTTAGTTTAAATAATTGCAAAACAAAAATTGATAAGTTTAAAATAAAATATGTACAATTTGTTAGAATTAAAATGTATATTTTAATTAATTTATAAATAAATTATATTGATTGAAAAATGATATTATTCATAAATTTTATATGTAAACTTAGTATTTATTACTTCATACCGTCATAATTCAAAAGAAATTACACTAAGTTTTATTTCCTTAGAAAAAAAAAGCAAAATTTGATTAAATTTAAAGGAAAAAAACTCATAATTTTATATAAATTTACCTCGCGGTTTTTGTACTTATTCTTCTGTATTATAAATTTTAATTTACTTTGCAATAAAATATTATTTTAAATTTAATGAAAAAGTAAACAACGCTATCAAAAATGAGTACTATTATGAATTTTATAAATTATTTCTTTTAAATTTACTTAACTAATTGATTCTTTAGCTACTGTTTTTTTTAATTAGAAAGGATTTAACTGTAATTAAATTCAGATATCAATGAAAATAGTATAATTTCCCATTTTTTTATAGATATAGAAAATCATATGTCAAAAAAATGTTTTGTTCAAACAGAGTAATTTTCAGTAAATCAGTTTGTTGTATTTTAGATTTATTATTAATGATTTTTTATTTTCTTTTGTTATTGACAATAATAAAAAGAAAAAGTTTGTAAAAATCGAAAATTATGTAGTTTTCTTAAGAATATACAAGAAAATTTTGAACTATAACTAATATTAAATTATATAAAATTATAAAAAATTTAAAAAATAGTTTTTATAATAATCCATAAATTATAAAATAAGTTCACAATAATTTCATAAATATTTTAATTTATCCAAAAATATATTTACATAAAAAAAAAGTAATTCATTATTTTTTTTATTCGACAATTCATTCGTTGTGATATTGCCGTAAAATAAATATACTAAGTCTACTCAAACAGTTGAAAATCTAATCAGATTTAAATTAAGATAAGATTTTGTAACAGTCGAGAAATTAAATACAATTGTTAAGCATAATCATCTTTTTTAGGAAATGGAAAAAATAAAGATTTAATGTAAAATAAAACTTGTGCAATAAACGATTAAATGGAAGTTTGCTTGCGAGAAATTATTATTAATAATTTCATTTATAAGTAAATTCTTGTTCGGTAATTGCCGTTATTACAGACTTAAACAGCGAATAAAAAATATACTAATTTATTTTCTGCTTATATTTATTGACACTGTCACAGTAGAATAGAAACGGAAATAGTTAAACCTAATTTTTCAATTTCGATTGAGTATACACGAGACAATTAAGTAAAGTTGAGTAAATTTTATTATTAATTCTTTTATTGTAAAAATAAAAAATTAATAGATAAAACTTAAATTTAATAATAAAATGAAATTAAAAAATTAATTTTTTATGTTAATGTAGCTTAAAACTATTAAATCAAAAGACTTTTTTGTTAGCTTTCTAACATGTAACTTTTGTAATCCTCGAGTGTCTTTTTATTTTACATTAAGTAATGAACATATTATATTTTAGGTCATTTAAAGACATTTTAAACTAATTGAATCATAAAAATAGTTAATCTGTTTTTCTAAAACAAATGTAATATTATTATTTAATGATAAAAACTGTAAATAATAAATTAAATAAATGAATTTACTTTACTGTTAATAAATCTCTTAACGAAGTTATATTTTAAAATTAAAATGAAACTTTTTTATTAAAGAATTCTACATTAATTTCTAGTTAATGTGCATACTCTAAAATATGGAAAAGTATATTTCTGGAATGTCAGTAAAAGTAAAGTATGCTCATCATATTGCAAATCCTTATTGCGTAATTCGAAGATGAAAAAGTAATCTAGAAGAATATTACGCTTTTGCATAATATAAAATATTATAATTGCAAAGAAAGGCACAGATAAATTGGTCTTTTATTTTTAAAAATAAATATAATTTTATATTTTCTTAACGTTTATTATTAATCGTTTCATATAATGTTTCGAATAAAATTTTGCATAAAATTTATATAATAATTTTTAAATTGTATATTTTCTGTAGTTATCTGTATCAAATAATATTTTTTTAAAACTAATTTTTTCAAATTGGTGCATTTATCAATATTTTGCTTTAATTAAAACAATCGACATTTGTAAAACAATTATTAATGAAACGATCATTTCAAATTTTCCTTGTAGTTTTCGCGATCGATTTATATTTTGTAAAAAATAATACTCTTATTTTATTCCTTAATTTTACAACTAGACTGTAATATAAAATTTCGATTTTCAACTGACTAAGCTAAAAAATGTGCTTTCATCTGAAAGATATAAAATGGCAAAGTGACCGGATTCCACGGACTCAGATGTACACGAACAAATAAACTGCGCACTTTTATTGCCTCTATACGCTGACACGGAAGGAAAGAAATAATGCCAGAAGGTTTAGATTCTCCGTCACATTTTTAAGTGAGAGAAGAAAGACGGTCTGTTTAAGGTAGAGTAAAACTTCGATTTTAGAAAATCGAATATTTTTTCGTATTGAAAAAATGGAAAGAATACAGCAAAAGTCAGAAACTTTGATATTCCGAATGCGTTTTTAATTTTTGTTTCTTTGTTTCTTCCTTCTCTCTCTCTCTCTCTCTGTACTGTTCTTATGTTAGTATTATTTTTTACAAAACTTTTAATTGTATGTAATTAATATCTACAATGCATATGCAAAAAAAAAATAGGTGTGTTGACTTGCGATTAAAAATATATTCTTAATTTGCTTCTTATTTAAAAATTAAAGGTGTCTCGTCTTTATTTTATTTGTTTTTGAAATTTGATTTATTTCTTGTATAATGGTAATGGCTGAAAAAATCAAATAAAAAATTTTAATATAAATAAATACGGATAGAAGTTAGATTTTAAGAAATAATAGTTTATATAAAATATTGTGTTTGGAAAGAACATTAATATTTTTGTTGAGGTATCGCCGATAAATAAAGTAATAAAATTTGTCAAACAAACTGGCAGTAACTATTTATTAAATTGATTGATAATGTCTTTGTAAACATAGATGCAAATCTGAATTCACTATAAAATACAACATATTTGTCTTCGAGAGAAAAAAAGTATATTTTTAATTTTTTCAGTCGTATCATTTTTAAATATTAATAAATTCTCAAATATTTTATCTATTAAATCTATTAATTTGATGACTTAGATTATTTATTGACTATTTTTATAAATAATGTTTACATAATTAAATTTTTGTGCTGTACCATACCTCATTTTAAATTATGAATGATAGTTCTTGATATGAAATATGACATAAATAATGAAATAAAATAATGACATAAAAATTAAATATGACTTAAGCTTAGAAATAGTAGTATAGATAATGTATAACTTAATTATTGTCGGTTATTTCTCTATTGATACTTTATAATACTCGAATGTAGTATAATTTGAATACCGATATACGTCGTAAACAAATATTTTTATTTCTTACAAAATAATCGAATTATAACAATTATATTGTTAATTTTCTTTAATTAAATTAATTTAAATATCGTAAATCTTTTACATTTTGTTACTTTTTTTTTTAGAAAAAAACATATAATCATGGGAAGAAGTTTTTACTACATAAAAAATTCGTATACATATATAAATACTTTATACGTTACTTTCTAGATAAAAAATAAATGGAAGATAGTTCATTTATAATGTATCAACAGGTATTCTCACAAAGTAATTTATTCAGGATAATTCCTCTGTTAAATAGTTAAATCTTTTAATCTCGGTAAGTATAGCGTAGATTAATTAAAAATTAATGATATGATATAAACTACTGAGGAGAAATAGATCGAGACGATAAAGATCTATTTTATTAAAAATTTTAATCCATCAAATATATCTTAATATTAGTTTATTAAAAGTTAAAAATGTTTTTTAAAATAAATATGCAAATATATGTTTTTTTTTAATATGTACGATTCATTTATTTTTTATTAAAAAATACTTTGATTTATTTAGAAAGACAATTACGGTATATTAATTTTTAATGTTTTATTTTTATATGGTTTTTTAGCATTTAATTAATATTATACGCAATTTTACTTATTTTAAATAGAAGCCTGAAAAAATGGTGAGACGTTGCTGATACATTACGTTAAGTGATTTCAAAAGAACATTCTAGAGAAATCTTAATCAAGTTGATTACACGAATTTGAAATACATTAAATAAAATATATAATAAATACCATTTAATCAATGTATGGTAAATGTTTATTAATCAGAGTGAATTTTGTTGTTAATATTACTATTTATATTATAAAATACGACGGAAATAATATAACAAAAAAGAACTAATGAATTTATACGCGAAATTATTTTAGAAATTATTAAGTACCTGCATAAATATGTCAAAAAATTTATGTTTAAAAAAGTTATTTTATATCAAATAATATAATGGAGATTACAAAGCGATACCATAAAAAGATAATTTATAATTTATTCAATTATAATTCTGTAAATAAGCTGAAAGTAATTTGCATAATATATATATATATATATATATATATATATATATACATAAATCAGATTTTACACATGCGAGTAAGTAAATTTATATTAGAAGATTAAGTTTAAAATACGTATACATAAAATTTCTGCATTTAACGGAATATCTAATGTATTTTAATTGGATCATTAAATCTATATATCAATATATTTATTAACGTACCAAATAATAAGGAATAAGATAATACCAAACTTCTCTTTTAAATATTCTATTTTTAATTGATAGCGATCTTGTTTATACTCGCGATTCTATTCGATCAAATATATCTACAGAATAAATGCTAAAAGTAATAAAGACGTAAACGAATCATTTGTAATGTATTAGATTGAATTTACAACTCGCGTTTAAAAAATTCCAATAAAGTATTGAAAAGTTAGTGCTCGCAGTGAAATATTAATAAGGGATTAATAACGAACGAAATAATTTATTTAAATTGAATCACCGTCAAAATAACGAATAAAACAATTAGTAGCAAAAGAACCGACGTCGATTCATTTTTGATAAAACGTCGAAGCTAATCCTTCGATTCTATGCGATACGTGAATCCCATCAACATGACTAGCATAAAATAATTTTAGAACAATAAAAAGCTTCTTAATTCCCGAGTAACATCAAAGGAACTTTTTTATTTTACGTATAATTTGAAGAAACTAAAAAATAAAAGGAAAAAGTAATAAATTGAAGCTCGTTCGTATATTGACTGCGATTAATCGTTGATTAATTTCTCAACCCACGTTCAACCCACGTTTCGTAGATAGCAGAAATGTTTTCCGCAAGGAAAGACAAAAATGAGCGAACAAGTGCGTCTCTGCATTTTATCATGTACTTTATATGCACATAATACATTTATTAGACTTAAGTCTTGCTCGGTGTGCGTACGCGGTTAAACATTCGTACTTTTACAAGTGTGTCAGTCACGAGTGCCTTTGTTTATTGGACGTGAGAGGCCGGTGAACAACACGTGCGATCAGCATTCGATCAGCGATGACATTATCTTATCTCGTTACAGCCCAGAGGTGGGAAGCAGAACCAGAAGAAGAAGAACAACAACAAGAAAAAACAACGGCTTCCTTCGGTGCATGGAAAAGAGACTCGCATTTGATTAATTAGCGCTGTCTCATGTCTATTTGCAATATGGCCTCCTGCAAATGAAAACAAGCATTTAAATGAAACTTTTAATCTGGTTAAGGTTTTTTTACCGTTTTCTATGATGGTCTTGATTTTCTTGAAGGAATAACGTTGTTTTATTAACATGATAACGCAAAATAAACTTTTAAGATATTGTCGCGTGTGTAAATAAAATATAGTGCAATATAACACAATGATACAGGTTTTAAAAGAATTTTTTAATAGCGTTGGTAATATTCTTTTATTAAGTTTGAAATTCATATTTTCCGAGTATGCGATATTCATGTAAATTTCTCAGGCTATTTACTTTTGTATCCGAGTTAATTAATTTATCTTTCTTCCTATTTGCGGTGCATATGAGTTTCCAGTAACCCTCGTCAATTATTAAAATTTAACGAATAATTTCAAAAATATTTAAAAAGTCACGTGAATATTTTAGAGTTAAAATTAAAAATGTTTCGTAATATATTTATTTTTAAATATAGGGTCGTTCAAAATATTTGAAAGTTTAAAAGTACGAAAAAAATTTTGTTTTTTTATAAATTTTCATCGATCGCGATCGAAACATTCTTTGTCCATTATATTTTAAGATTTATAAATATTTTTCTCTAATTTGAAACCAAGTATAAAATTTTAAAAGAAAATTAATTTTTGTGAAAATGTAAAATAGCTAATCCCAAGCAAATTTTTAAATAACGCGTAGAAAAATAATATCGCGATAAATATTTCTTCTGTTATTTAATATTTCAATATCGTTTCGATTATATAAATCACAATATCATTTAACATAATTTAGAAATAATTGGTAGTTTTATCAAAATTTTACAGCTCGAAATGTCCGAAAAATCATTTTATTTAAAATGAAAATTGAAACTCATGCATTTAAATTTATATATGTGAATATATGCGCGCAATTGCACGTAATTTTATGTTTACTTGCATGTATGAGTCTGCGCGCAAATTATCATGTATTTACGTGTATTATTTACGCGTGCCTTCATCATGTGTGCCTGTGTGTAGAGTCTGTGTATTTTCGCATATTTACATTTGCATGTGTACACATAGAAAATAATACTTCAATATCTTTATTTAAAAGACATATTACATTAGTAATATGCGTATTAGTTATATATCGACAACTTTTAGTCTTCGTGTTATTTTATTGCATTTCTAAAATAATAAAACTTTATATTAAAAGATATACAATGGCAAATTCATAAAATATAGTATTATTTTGTAATACTCACGTGTAATTCTTGAAGTGAATAAGTGATTTTTTAACAATTTTTGTTGAATAATATTATAAGGGATAATTATGAATCTCCTAATTCGTGAAAAGCAAAATTCTCGAAATTGTATAATTAAATAACGAATAAAGTTCTTTTTCAATTTTATGATATAATATTGATATTTTGTAGCTATATATTTAAAGAGTTTAAATATTTAAATATACGGTATAAAATAATTCATTCGTAATATCGATTTTATGTAGGATAATAAATTTGTATAAAATTATATATTACAATGTATTCTTAATTATATATTGGACAAAATAAGCAAAATAT
The DNA here is from genome assembly GCA_018907195.1 of Dolichoris vasculosae. Classification (NCBI taxonomy): domain Eukaryota; kingdom Metazoa; phylum Arthropoda; class Insecta; order Hymenoptera; family Agaonidae; genus Dolichoris; species Dolichoris vasculosae. Next base: position 6,431,900 of record JACCHY010000009.1, on the reverse strand, counting down.
TAAACAAATTAATGTTAAAAAATACAAATAGCAATAACGATAAATTTAATTATATTAAATTTTTAGTGTATAAATTATTTTATCGACGAATACATATTTCTATAATTATGGAATGGAATTCTCGTTGTATGTATTTTGGATTTGTTTTTATTTTCTATTCATTTTTTTTTGTACAAATTTATCTTTTTAGAAAAGTATGTATGCTATCAGTTATCATTTTTATATTTACTCTCCAATTTTTAGACATCTATTTATCTATTTTAGATAATATTTTATTTATCGATTTATTAAAACGAAATTTAAACAAAATAAAAAATAATCAAATGCAAAACGTACATAAATATTTATAGGTCGGTTATTTATATTGTATTCTTTATAAAATCATAATTGCTAAATTATCCTTCTTTGGTTAATTAATAAAAGGTATTTCATTTACTATATTAAAGTTTAAAACGAGTAAAATCAAATTTGTGCCAAATTGAAATAATCTGATAATTATGAATTAATAAAAAAATATTTAAAAAATTTTAATGACTATAGAAATAATGAATAGACATTTTTCATATTTAATAATGCTCATTTTTTATAATAATATTCTAACAGTTTCTACCTTATATGACAGAATTTACTTGTTAATTAAATTAATTCATAGCATTTTTTCGTTATATATATATATATTAGTTTATAAACATAATATTGTTGTAGATAAATATTAAGTTTCGCTTTAAATCTAAATTGTATTTATTTATTTATTCCAAACTTTATTTTCAAAATATGAACAATTTTTAAAATAAAATGAGAACGAATAAAACGAATAAATGTTTTTAACATTAACGTATTCTTATTTTTCTATTTTTAACTCAATTGCATCTCATATGAAATTCATTTTTCTAAATGTTTTTAAAAATATGATCTCTTAACGAAGAAATTCAATGCCATATTTTTATCAAATAATATACATTAATTATAATTATAAATGTCGTATACCATATCTTCAACTAAAAATAATTTATTATTTCTTACATACTTTTCGATCTTACTTGCCTCGGTTTCCTCTCTTACACTTTATTATCTGGGTCACTTTAATTCTTCGTTAAGAAACTAGGTAAGGTGAGCCAGTTTATTTTTCAAGGGGAATTAAAAGTTATTGGAATCAAATCAACGACTCGCATTGGTTTCTTAATATATTTTTATAATTTTTTGCTGCGTGTTTTTGGAATACCCAAACTGTGCTCTCGTTTCGAATCTATATTCATCGTGTAAATGTCCTCTCGTTTCTCCAATCGACTTACAATCGAACGCGTGCTTACGTTCTAACATCGATCTAAGTAGCAAAGATAAATTATTTACGACCGACATCCCCAATCACGTTTCTATATTGCCTTATCTCAGATGGAATTTCAAACACGACTAACGACTCTATCGAATCCTTATTTATTTGCATACGCACAGGTGGACGTAGACGATCTCCGCGAGGAGAACCCCAAAGGCAAGCAGCAATCCGTAGAGGAGAGTCAGGAATGCTCCGTAACATTCGGTGAGTCCAACGCTCAAGAAACGGCTGCTCGAGGTGCACACCGGCTTCTTGGTGTAGAGGCGGGTCAACTCGCGGGTTCGAAGTCCGTTCTCGTGCAGCCGAATTCCACTGTAACGTAAACAGACGTCGGTGTATCGGACCGGATCGAAATTCGCGCGAGGTTCTAGTACGAGTACTCGACGTTAGGAGAACCGATCGAATCCAATGGATAAACTCCGATGGGTGATCTTCTCGAAGGTATCGCAAAACGCGAACGATATTTTTATATTCGATAATAAAATTGCTGTTTCGCTCTACGTTTAAAATTTGCTTTATCTTTGGATTATCTTCGACTTCGCGTCCGTTAAATTAGCTTATATTTTTTCGCGTTTTATCACAGTCCGCGATTTATCAAACGAGCGTACGTTCGAGTACATAAATAAAAATAAATAATTCTCGAACTCGCTTTTGAAAATATCTCGCGGTAGAATACAAGAAGTAAAAATTTGGCTCGTCGAGATCTAGGTTGAGCGTAATTTATTTATTCGTTCGTACTGCGGATGCTGTGAACACGCGTCGCTTGCCCCTGCGAATTAGTAGGTCAGGGCAAGAACCTCTTTCATAGATTTTTTAGTTTCTTCTTGTTTTACAGGAATAGCGAAAATTTTTAAGCGCTGATTCATGGTTCATTTTCATTAAGTAAGCAATTTACTGGAGATAAGTAGCATGTTCGATGTGACGTGAGTCAGCGATGAGTAACGTGTTTTGTAAATTTTCTTTGCAGATCGTTGCCCCGTCCAATTTTTATAATGATATGCGTGTGCATTTCTGTTACACGCGTTACATTTCGATTCGTTTCCTGAAATTTATGTAACAACTTTTTTTTACGTAGATTCGTCTCATGCGCGTTTAGTTTCGCCTTATTACTTAATTTCGATAAGATAATTTAATTCCACGAGCAATGGGAATTTCTTAAAACACGACTATCTTTATAAATGCGTTAGATTGCGTTTTTTGTAGTAATTATTTTACGATTGCGTACGATACGTAATTTTCAATATTTTACTCCGAACGCGTAAAAACTAAATAAACTAAATAAATCGAACGATAGGCTGAAAAAGTTAATAATTTACAACGCGAATTTTATATCATTACTTACATCGATACAATGTTGAGATAATTCAGTCGAGCTGTTACAAATTCAACTTTCTTAACACCGATCACTTTTTTTTACCAAACATTCTATTACAAAACCGAACGATGTAAAAGTTTAAAAAGCAACGGTCAATGTTATAAAAAGTTTGCGCTTTGCTTAATTGCAAAAATGGTAAAAAAAAAATTTAGAAAAGTCTACTCGTTGTTTCGAAAGAAACAGGTTCGATAATCGAACGCTACTATCGTACCCGAACGGACCGCTACCACTGAAAATTTCACCGCCGGTCGAAAAAACGATCTCGATGACGTCTGAACGAGCGAACGTTCGTTCGCGCGACTCGAATCGAGGAAGCACTCGAATCCTGATATCTCGCGTAATCGCGTCGATGCGGATCTTTGAAGGCCAAAGTGCAACGCACCCGACCCTCAGCAACTCCAAATACGGCGACCTTCTCTTGACAATGAAGTGCGGGTAGAAGACATTGAGGTAATCGATCTCGTGAAAGCCACACTTCTCGTCCTCGGCGAAGGTTTCCTGAATGATCTTGTAAGCGCAGCCGGGCTCGACGTGAAACGCGAACTGTCCGCGTCTGATGCGCTCGATGCCGTCCTCGATGGCCAGCCAATTAGATTTCCGCGAACCCCGAGGCTCGATTCGCTCTTCGAAGATCGCGCGTCTCACCGGGTCCTTGAAAGACTTGAAGTAGTAGCGGTTGTAGACGTTGTCGTGCGCGGCGAGACTCAGCGGACTGACCAGGAGATCCTTTAGGCTGTTGATCGACTTGGTCGTTGATTGGAGGAGGGCCACGATGTTCGCCGTGTACGCGGCGTAGAGGTTCAGGGCAGCCAGTAAACCCATCAACATGATTATGCGGGTGGATACCGAACGAGGCTCGTACCACGAACCTGCGTTATTTTTGTTACTTTTACTTATTGGATAGTTATTTATGGTGTCGGCGTTTGGTAAACTACTTTTCGAGAAAATGTTCCAAATGTCACGATCGCAACGTGAAATTTATATCGTTGATACGAGTATCTGGTAGAATGTACTTGTGTTTTTTGTCGCCTAATCAAAGCAAAGCGAGTCTGCTAATTTTTATAATATTGGTAAAACGTGCGAGAGTACAGGAAAAAAAGGTGATGAAATTTGTGCATTGTTAAGACTTAGGTGGAAGAAATATTGTTCGTGCATTTACAATGTACAATTTATTTAATTCTAAGTAAATTATATCTACAAGTATGACTAAAATACTTCATAATTTTACCAACTAATGAATTTTTTTTTCATAATGGTTAAGAAAAAGATGTTTCAATAGATTTAGAGCTGTCAATTTTTATTTACATTTCAATGATTTATGGGTAGTCTCGAATAACTTTACACAAAAAAAATAATTATAATACGATATTCGTGGATAATTTTGTAGTCAATGGAACGACGAAAAAACTATTTATTTCGAGACAAATTATGTTTACATTTTTTTATACGTATAAGAATTTTAAAATAACTCAAAAAATTAAAATAATATAAAATAAAATAAACTCGATGTTATTTAATACACGAAGATGTAAAATAAAATATTTTTAAAAAATTCGAAAAATATTTTCCATGTACTTGTAATTATAATTACTTAAGCATTTACAACTTCGAACATGTATTGATGTTTAAATCAAAATATTATTTTATATTATAACAGACATTTATATTTTATATTTATATTTTATAAAATTTTATTTGAATAAGTAAATAAAATTAAAAAATTATGTATGCTCTATTTCCATAATAATAAATTTTATTTCTATGCAATATTTATGAGTTGGTTTTGTTTATATTAATACTTTTTCTCTATTTGATCTATAATTTAAATAATTTTATAATAATCATACATAAGAGTTTTTATATAGTTTTATTTAAAATAACTGCAATACCAAGTATATTCTAGTTTGAAGAAAAATCCATTTATGACAGATAATAAAGATGATAAACGAAAAAACAAAGAAAAATAAGGTATGACGACAATTCATCTAAAAGATTTAAATGAAAAAATAAACTGAATGCATAATTCATTTTTATTACATGATTTTTTGTTTCTACTTTTGCAAAAAATATACCGATGATCTAATAGGGAAATTCAAAGATAAAACTATATTAGACTATCGAAAGTTCTTTGTAATCTAATACTACATCCAATCTTTGTTTACATTTTTTAATAATAAAAGATATGAATAAAAGTTGTATTATGATTCAACACATTTATATAAGCTAAAAAATATGTAATCGAAATATTATACAGTTATTACAAATTCATTTATACATATTGCACTGATTACTTACGATTATTACATTAAATATTTTTAAAAATTATAGCTACGAGTATAATTTTATTACAAGATATAAGCAATGAAAATGTAATATTTGTTTAGTCCATGAAAAATATTTCGAATCAATTTACTGACTGTTTTAATACATTGTCTTTTAAATCAAACGCAGTGAAGATACGAAGAACAAACAACTAATTTCCAAGAAATACAAAAACATTAATTTTATGATGTATAAATTCATTGAAACAAAATGTGTACTGCATATTAAAAAAATTATTATAAAAATTAATTAATTTAATTATTCTAGAATATAATAAATTATTAAAATTTCTGCAAAGTATTTCTTCAGTTTTTAATTTTTTTTAATAAATTCATGATACAAATCTGAAGTTTTTTCATTTATGTAATTCAATAAAAAGATGAAATCATTTTGAAAATATTAAACTCAAAAACCAATTAAATGCTTAAATAATTATCTGAGAGAATTTTAGCGAATAAAGAACTATGAATTTTTTAAGTTTTTTTTAAAGTTTATTTCAAACCTACTTTAAATTTACTTCATGAATCTTAACAAACAAATTAAAAACATCCAGTTCAAGATTTTTATTGAAATAATTTTGTGATGAAAAAGAGAAGTATATTTATTTACATTCTATTACTAAAATTGAATACGGTACATGAATTATACATAAATTAATTAAAAATATTATATTTCAAATAATGATAAAAGAATTCAAAAAATTTTAAAAATTTTAGTTTTGAACAATAAAATTTGCATAATTTACATCTTTACTTTAAATGAATTTAGTATTTTTGATTTAGAATCGAATTTTTTTTGTTATTCGCGTGTGATAATTTTGAAAATTTATTTCAGCTCGTGAAAATTTCTATATAATAATTATAACAATTCATCTTTATTGTGATACCGAAAGATTCATGAGCTACATAATACTTCAAAATTACTATTACAGATAAATGTAATAATATCTATAAATATTTTTATAATATATTATTCATTGGACGTTATGTTTCAAAAGTTGATTAAATGATCGTATCAAATCTTTCGTTACTATTCTATGAATGATTACTTATACAATGAATTATGAGATTGTATTTGATCAATTTTTCATTGATTTTGTTTATTACTTTGAAAATTTCTTTAGAAATTCTTAAACAATAGATATCAAGTTTAATTTTCGGTATATCCTAGTTTTACCATAATCATTGTGAGCTTATATATTGTACAAATTTCTCGTGATGTAACATTTAATTCGTAAATAATGTAAAATGTGTATTCTGCGTTAAAAATTTATCGATTTAAATCATTTTTTATGCTACAATTCTCTTATCCTGTGTTTAAATTACGAGAAAAATTGTGAAAATGAAATTTAATTTTTTGTTTTTATAAATAAAAAAGTGAGAAAAATTAAAAGTAATAGTATTAATTTAATTAAAAGTAATTACAAATAATGAAAAAAGATCAAGTATGTAACTTTCAAAGATTCATTTACCTTTATTTATTGAAATATGATTTTGTTTTTGTAACCTAAATACGCAGTATAAAATATGATCAATAATTTACGTCTGAAAAATCCTAATATTTTCATTATAGTTTAAAAAACATAGCTAGTATAGTAATTAAACCATTAGATATATCGGATAATAATCACAACATTACTTAATCATTATTAATTGAAAGATAATAAATGTCATTATGAGAATAATTTAAAGACCTTCTTGAACAAAGAATAGATGTATGAAGCATTTATCATATTTAATGTAATATACGCATTAAAATAAAACTCTTAAATATTAATTTAATTTAGCGTTATTGGTACTACTTTAATAAATTATATAGCAATATAATTATTAATTTTAAATCAAGAATAACTATCGTTAATTTGTTAAAGTATTAGTAATGTAACACATTATATTCTATTATATTATATTATTTTAAGTTGCAAAATTTTAAAAGCGGTATTTGATAAATAATTGAATAATCGATATAAATGAATTATTAAAAATTTTATTATATATATGCATTAGTTATAAATAAAAATTTTATAACCCTTTTTTTTCATTTTTGTTATAAAAATTAATTTGATGACATTGAAGGAAAAATCCAATAAAATCTTTCGTTAAAAATTTTGAAAGGAAAATAAGAAATACATTCATTAGATGCTAAAAAAATATTTTAATTGTTTAATGTAACTATTAGTAATAATCCATGTTTAAAAAAAATTTTTTTTAAATGTAATAAAAACATAATAATCTATTGTACATTATAATCCAAGGTCTAAATCCTTCGAAGGATATATTAAAATCTATAATTTAAAATCAAATTATTCAAATTTAAATTGATTACCAGCAGTTACAATTGAAGTTTTAAATAAATATAAAATGTAATGTAGTTGATACTAAATATTAATTGATACATTCAATAAATAACAAAGTTAGGTATTTTCTTGAACTAACTTTAATATAAACTAACTAAAATAAAAGAAACATTTTATATATAACTCCGTTTTCATATATATTCTAAAATAACTTTAATTTATTTAAATGCCAATTTATTTCTAATATATTATATTGTAAAAAAGATAAAATCTAATTCTTTTTATTATCTGTATTTTTCTATATAAGTATAAAATAGTATTTAAAAAATAATTACTATAAAACAATAATCATACAATAAAATAAATATAGTAACAAATATTTTTTTTATAATTTATAAGACTTAATTAAAAATAGAATACTAAGTTATTTTATTCAATAAAATTATAAAATATATTTTTAGATTATTATTATTAAATTTTAATTATTATAATTAGATTATTATATGTCTAATTGTAGGTACATGTTATATCACTTAAAATCAATTATCGAATGAATTTATTTGTTGTATACGATAACATGTAATACTATAAAATTTGAAAGATATAGTATTGAATTTTGCGAAAAAATTTTATCTAATTAATGAAACACGAAAAAAATAATTTATACATTAAAATTTTAAATAATAAATAAATTCATATAATTTTTTTATAAAAAATAATAATGTAATTAAATAATTATTGTATATTTAATCAAATAATATAATTCATTTAAATTAAATATTTTTCATTATGTTTACGAATTCTAACAATAATTTAACTTAAAAAAAATTAATATTTCAATTTACACTCAATTAAGAAAAAGCTATAATAAATTATTTTATAATTCTGCAATAAATCATAAAGATTAATTTTTAACAAAATTTTAATTAGTAAATTTAGCATTTCTTATACAATCGAAATAATCATATTTCTAATTATTATATCCATTGTAGAATTTTTCCCAAATTTTAATTGATATATAACTATTAACTGTTAATATAATATTTTATCCTGCATACATTACATTTCTATATAACGTAAAAACTACTTATCCTCTCTCTATTGGAGTGCATAATATATTTGTAGTCGATTTTGCTAACAGTGTAGAATAAAATATTTACGTAATATAAATTTACGAATTATTAACGAAATAAAATATTTATTTAATTTTTTTTTCTTTGAATCAAGATTAATTCTGTCGATTGATAATTAATTATTAAAGCCATTATTGTTGCTCCTACACCTTATCTTTGAAAAGTCAAGTTACTGATCCTATATTGTAATAAAAACGTTATAAATCAATCATCGCATGCTTCAACATATCGATCTCTTTCTTACCATCATGGATCAATGTAAAATACAAGTACAAATTAAACAAAATTCATATCTTGATTAATTACTAACACCTACTCAACTAATAATAAAAAGGCTATATTTATTTAATTGAATTATTACATCAGACGTGTAATTCTGCACGCGATGTTTACTAATGTTAAAGCTGCAATATTAAAATAGTAAGAATAATTCTAATAAATAAGCAAAACTTAACCAACTCTAAATCATCAACAATGAAAATTTTATCAATTTCTATAAATAGATCGGTATTTCCTTAAATCGTTAATATCAACGATTATATCACGATCGATTATACCTTGCTGAGATGCGGATCCCACAACAACGAGTAGACCATCGCTGAGATCTGGCGGAAATGGTTCGAGTTCGCGTTGCTTTTCGGTGGATTGAAGCCATTCCAAACGCATCGCAGGATATTGGAGAATCACCAGCAAAACTACCAAGGCGCAAATACTTAACCATACCGAACTTCGGAAAGGTAGCTTGAAAAGATTCGAGATCGATGAAAGTGGCGGTCGTCTAAATATGAACTTTGACCTGAAGCCAAAAAATTTATTTATAAAAATTTAAATTATATCACGGGATATGGATGATCAAACTTCGAGGTCGTTTATTTATCACTTAAATTTTTACCGATTAACATATTATTGGTAAAAATAAAAAAAATATAATTTTTGTCCTAACTATACGCGTGTATTGCATAATTCTAAACAAATATATTTCAAATTTCTATTTAATCGTGTGTTTTGCGTAATATAAATCAATTATTTAGGATTAAAAAGTACTTGTTAATCAGAGATTGTGATCGTATGAATTTGATTGTAATATGGCTTATTAAAGATTTGAAATGATTTAAAGTTATATTTTAGGTAATAATAAATTATGCGAAATTGTTAAACATAAAATAAAATTTTTTTTATGCGAACCATTTTATTTCGTGTACGAGCTGTGAACAATAAATTCGTGAATTGAATTTTTATCTGTTGACGTTCAGTAGAATAGTCATTTGTTATCTCGGGGAAAATCTTATGATTCATCAGTACAAATTTGGTCACAATCGAATAAATGCGGATATTTCAGTGTTAATAATCATGGATACAGTTTTTTGCGCAGTTTGGTACAATTTTATAAAAGTGTAAGAAAATTCTTCGATATTAGAGACTATGAATAAAAAGTTTGCTACAAGTCGTAGAACTATTTATAAATCTGTGAAATGATTTAGGTAAAGTCATTGAGCGTTGATTACGACGTATGAGAGGGTCACTATTTAAAGTCACGTATTGATGGAAACGACCAATGTGTTTACGATTTCTTGATCTTAGACTACATTACGAGTAGGATAAATAATTTTGGAGTACAAATAAATAAAGATACCATGTAAATAGTTTTTAAATTAATATAAATCGGTGAAAAGTTAATAGAAAAAACTTTCTTCTATATTGAAAGGAGGATTCATCGCAAATCCAATTAAAGTAAAGACTAATTAAGTCAAGACTATTGATGTATATCTAATACTTATTATTTATAAAATTTTAATTTTGAATGCAATACTTTCAATTCGTCTAATTTACGTATCTATAACTTTTGTACAATTTCATACACCAACGAATTATATGAAATAAGATTTTCAAAATATGAAAAATACCAAATATAGAACTATAATTTGGTTTTCCATAATTCTACAATTATAATAATACGAAAATATTAATTGTGTAAAAATAAATAAGAATACTTATTATAAAATAGTATCATAATACATTATAAAATCTATACTTTACAAGTGTTTAACTCTGTAAAATCCGATTTAAATGACGAATGGTATTTTTCTAAATAATAAAAAAATTTTGAAGTTACATTATCTTGACTTATAATTGTAAATATACTTTTGTCGATAAAGAAATCTTACCCCGTTGGTGTTGGTAATCCAATATACTGTACTACGCCAATACGGTCTTTTAACAAAAAAGTTCCGGTACCACCAAAGTCAATCTCGCCCCGCTGCAACAAACCAATCATACCATCCCAAGAACCGTTTGGTTTCCGGTATCCCCAAGTACTTGCATATTCAAAAGTTATTCTGTGACCAAAGATAACCAATGTACTTTATTTTATAATATTTCACTATCGCAAGATAAAGAAATTAAGAAAGTAGGAAAATGTATGATATCGATTATTATGAACTGTTTATAAAAATACTTTAGTTTGTACTTAATACGTGTTCAAAGACCCTCTCGAGAAATACAATATAGTATACGTTTTTGTTTCGACTAATCGTGTCGAACGTTAATAAAAATTCAGCGATAGTATTTTAAAAAGTTATTCAAAAAAATTCGAGTAAAATAATAATTTCTCTTTCTTAAATTTGAAGATTAAATCAGCGTGTTGATTTAAGACTTCGCGTAAAACCGAAATTATATATTATAATGAATCTTAGTTTTGCATAAATTCAAAAACTATTTTAATTGAATCCTTTTAATTTATGTACAGTTGATGTATCAATTAAGCAATGAAAGTTAATATTATATTCTCTCTTCAATTTTTAATTAATTAACGAATACTTATTTTTAGAAATGATTATAAGTTACGATGTTTGGCACAAGGTAAATATTTGATTCAGTTATTCTGTCATACCTATGGAAATACAAAATAGCATTGAAAACATTTTTTATAAGAAATATTGACTTACATTTAAATAAAATTTTACCATTTTTAATTAATTCTATCTATTTGTACTTTGTATAATAAAATATTCATTCGATATGAATAAAAAATAAATGTATAATAGAAGAAAATAGATCCAAAGAAATTTTAGATGTGCGTTTAATATGTTAATAAATATTCGATAGATTAAAAAAAAGAATTATATACTTTCTCATCTACATGGTTTTTAATACATTTTCGAATTAGTTATCGAAAATTGAAACTATCGAGGCGTACAATGACATCAGAAAATTAAAAGCACTTCTTGAAACTCTTCGTTTCTAACATTAAATAAGTTTTAGTTCCTTTTATCTTTAAATGCTAGGAAATCAATGACTTGAACATGCTCGATAACCTTGAGTAAGATACATGTTACGTATATGTACTAATATAAATGATCTGTTATGTAATAAAATGCCCTTGAGTTTCAAAGCCTGTTTTGTTTCGGATATACGCAAATTTCATTCGATTTAGGTGAGCTTTAAAGATTCTCGCGGTTATTCGAGATCGTAATCACTTTTATTTATTAGATATTTGATTATAGATAATAAAGATTTCCTTAAATTTAGTTACTTTACTAAAGACTTTCGATCTATCCTCAAACAAATTTTTTTCTTTCATTGTAAAATAGAATAACCTATAAAAAGAATCAATAAAAAAAAATTAATGATTTTGAAAATAATACTTTGCCTCTACGTTGATTTGTATTGAATAGTTCAAATAGAATTTACTTATAAAAATCTACACCCTGAGCAAACAATTTACGATATGCTTAGTAAAAATAATCGAGTATTATTTTATTACGATAAAAATAAATAAAATTCAATCTCTATATCTAAAACTCACAAATATTATGTATTGATATTTCATATCTAATAAAGTTTACATTGATTAAATACGCGATAGTGAAAAAAGAACTAAATTGAGAGTAATAATCAATACTACCACTATAAAATAACTGATTAAAAACTTAATTTATTCTAAGTACTATATAATCCCGATAAGAAACGTGATTATTGCATATTGTTACGTTGTTCGCTAATAATTTAAACTAGTTTACAGTTTCTAAAGAAAGCTGTTAAAATTTCTTCGGAAAAGGTTTGTAAGATTGTTTTAACATTCGTTATCCTGATTTTTAAATATTGCAATAAGAACTGCTTCTATCGATAATTTTTATTTTAACATCAATTAATAAAGATAATAAAGCTAACGAGTTTAAAATAGAATCGCGGTTCTCGTATAAGATTCGTAAATTGTTTAGAAAGGAAGTAAAAATTATTTTATGACTATAATTACAAGGCCAACGAATGTGTATAAGAAATACGGAAATAATTTCGCGACATTATAAAGGACATAATAAATTATTATTGTATAATTTTACTTCTAGTTGGAACAACGATACAAGTAAAATGAAAAAAGTAACTAAATGTACGAAGATTCAACTGACGTCGCATTTAACATGTTCACCAGATGTAGAGTCCAAGGGTAGTTACATTTCGTTATCGCATCAATATGCCGATCCTGATAATCAGTTAAATGATTGATTGTATCTGGATAAGTTATCTGAAAAATATTTAATTGTGTCAATTAACAAGATTAGCTTCGAGTGAATAAATTCGAGGATATAGATTATTAGAAAATATATAAACAGCATTGTTATTTTTCAAGTACGAACTTTTTCATCTAAAAGAAAAATTACATCATAAAATTATATGTACATATCAATGTATAATAAAATAATATCAACAAAAATAGTTTTTTATTTACATAGTACGATAATTTACTAAATACACACATATTTTGGATCTATGATCGATGCTATTTATTTCAGAATATTGTTTTTAATAGACTCATAAATTCCCTTTGTAGTGTACCTATATTATGTTATATTGTTTATAATATAATAGTGGATATATTAATCTACTACATCACATAAACAATAATAAGTTGTTTATCTGAAACATTGTACATTAATCTAACTTATTCAAATTTAAATACAGATAAAAAAAATATTTAAATTAATTTCTAATAATAACTTAAGTTTTTAATAAAAATAATTTATCAAAAATTGAAAAACCTTAACATTCATTATTTTTCATACGCATTTATAATATTTTACACGTGTCAAGATATACTTTTAATTGTAGCAATAGTAATGCATCTTTAGAAAAAATTATTTTATCATGTCTTTATCGATGATTAAAAATTATCTTTAAGTTAAATTTATTTTCAATGTAAACTTTAAATATAAATAATCTTTTAAAACTTAATTTTTTATTAATTTTAGTATTTAAAAGAACGTATGAAATTTTAAAATGTATATCATTTTAATAATAAATAACCGTGCATTAAAGATTTTGTTTGATGTGTATATCAGTTGTAAAAGTTATATTGAGATTTTGTTTAATAATATTTACATATTATTATAGTTGCTGAAAAAAAACAAATATTTTTTAAAGCAAAAAAGCACTTCCCGTTCTTTAAAATCATAATTTTTAATTTATTTTGAAGGAATATTTACTTTTAGATTCTTTAAATGTAATATACAGTATTACTTTGTTTCAAATATTTTTATCCATATCACGTTAATGAATTTATATTTCCATAAAAATTTATCTAAATTTATATTTTAATTATATGCGAAGAAATTAAAGATAGAGTTATTAAGAAAATGTAAATATCTTGCAAAAGAATGTATCAGAATATTAAAAATTCCTATCTTACTAAATTATCTGATTGTCGAGTTTTCTAAAATGAATTAAAATAAATTAAAATCTTTTATATACTTCTAAATTATAAAAGTATTTTTTGATTAATCGTTCAAATAATAGAAATCATTTAATTTAATAATATATTACATTGAAATTTCAAATAAAGTAAGAACTTTAAAACTAGATTAAAGTACTTTATCAATCTCCTGTCTTCCTACACTCGATATATATCTACTTAAATTTATGCACATAAGTTAGTATACACAAAACACGTTATTTTTCTAAAATATTTATATATATATATATATATAAAGCTTTGAATTAAATTTTCATAATTTTCTCATGAATCAATAAATTATAGCGTTTTGTAAAAATTCTTTTCAATATCATAAAATATCACTTAGACAATTTTTTATAAAGCACCTTCGCTCTTACTTTCGTTACCACAGATTTCATTTCGAACCTACTTTCTCTGAAGCTCGCTTATTACACGCATGTTGATGTAAGTGTGAATATTTTTCTAACCACGATACAGGATTTGAGTCGAGTGCCCGCTAGATTTTTTCGTCTTTTGGATACTACGCTCTTATCTCTGACGATGACTTCGTTAGTTTTTAAAACCCAGTAACCTCGATCCTCGATAATACAACGACTCCGTGAATCCATCCAATAAATCGACAATAATTGACCTGTCGGTTGCCTCCAAACGGTCACCTCGCTATCCGGAAATATGCTTTTCCCAGTAAATGTAGTTTCCAGATCAATCGTGTATTTCCCTTCCCTTTGTATAATCAGCCATTTAAACGGAGCTCCGAGTAACATCTCCTGGTTTGCTCTGTTCAAAAATTCCTCGGAACGTGGACAATTCAAATCCAAAATAAACAGAACTTGATGAGCATCTTTCGGTATCTCCTGGCCGTTATAATCGGATAACCTAAACCGATCGGGAAAATCGAATTTTCAGCGGGATATTACATCGATAGGAAAAGTATTAAATGTTATTTGATAAATTATTTATGGCTAAAAAAGTAAATAATAGGAGACAAAGTAAAAATATGTTTGTTACTTACTTTTAAATAGTATATAATTTTTTTAACTATTTGCTTTTACATAATCTTACGAAATCAAATATTGCGAAGTAATAATTTCTAAGTGTGCGGTTTCTTTAATGATAGATATAATGAGAAATATGGTCATCACTGAGTTTATTTCACGGTGTTTCAAAAAAAAAGATATGCAAATGAAAAAAACCCTTAAGCAATATTATTTAATGAAATAACATAAAAAAGTAATTTTGAAATACTTCATCATATACTATAAAAAGCTTCTTTTTTCCTTTTCCCGTTAATAAAATAATTTAGAAAATTTTATCAATGCCTGAGATACGATTTATAAATAAGCTTTGAAAAAAATATATATATATAAACCATCGTAAATATAATGTGACTTGTTCTTTTCTATGATAAAATCTAAGTAATTAAAGTAAAAATAAATTCGTGCACTTGATTAAAAAATAATGAATATTAATTAAAAACAATTATATATTTATCATTAATTTGAAAACATGGAATAATTGATATAATTTTTATAAAAAAAATTCATAGAAAATTAAAGGCACGCAATATGTATGAATAAAAACATAATAATTGTATAAAATTAATTTAATTACACGTTTGCACTGTTATAAAATAAGCTCAAAAAAATTAATAATTTTTTAAAATAATAAAAGAAATTAGTTATTAATATTTATAAGATAGAATATAAAATCATTTTAATAAACGTGTGAATACAGTATTTTCAATTATTTAACCCTGGATTATCATCTGGACAAAAAATAAACATGTTTTGTGAAATTCTAAATTTTTTAATCTATCAAGTTTTATGTATTCTAATAAAAACTATAACGATATTATTTGATACGAGTTATAAGGAAAAAAATGGATAAATATTGAGTTTTCGTTACTTAGCATTTAGATTTTCAAATATAATCATTTCAAAGTACTTATTAATATTTTTAATACATTTAATGGACAAAGTATTTTTAGAAAAAAAATTCAATTTAAATTTAATGCTTTTATTATAACTAAGTGCATGGTATTTTTATTGATCTAGTATTTCTCGAATGCATCGATATAACAAAATGATTGTTTCATCAGGATAAAACCTTTTTAAAAAATTAAATTAGTTTCATCAAAACTACTTTAATTATACGCTACAACTTTTAAAAAGAAAAATCGAATTTTTTTTTTTTGAGTTCAATATTCAATCCAATCTTAATAAGTGGTAAATAATACGCCTTGTAAATCTAACCAGGCGAATTCGCTAATTCGATCCAAGCTTTGCTCAATGTCCCATACGTTGCTCGTTAGAAAGATCCTGGACAGCTGACGTAGGAGAACGAGTCTGTGACTGATATCACCGCAACCGAATACCGTGACCCGAGTGAAAATCGTGGTAAAAAGAAACGTGTCCTTCTCGCGCAAATTAATCAGCATATCTATCAGACTTCCATCATTTATTTCGCACCTTCCCTCGGTAGGTAAAGTTACAAGTATATTGAGTAGAAACAAGGACAAAAACCGATCCCTTGACATCGAACTAATCAAGGGTTTCAACAATCGCAAACTCATTACTTTGAAAATAATTGTTTTCGATACCTTTAAATAGCTTTATAAAATTTACATATAAATTATCGAACGTTAATTTTATGCTTTTGATTAAGTTTTGAAAAGTTTAACCGAGTTATAAAATATTGGCTACAACTTAAATCGATTAAAAACTGTAACAAGAAAATTTACAATATTATAAGCATAAATTCTAAATATTTTTGAAAAAAATTAATCAAAAATCGATAAATGAAGTTAAAAAATAAACAATGATAATGCAAATAATAATATCTGTACGGATATCGTTGTATCGATTACTATTTATACAGTACTCGCTATACATTCAGAGTTTATCGAAATCAAACAACTTAAACAGATTTTCTAGTGATTCTTAAATTTAATTTAAAATCAACTTCTTAATTTCCTATGCGCTAAAATAAATAAATTTAAATATCTATTTAAAAAGATGGAGAGATTCGACGCAAGTCATTACGATAAAATAATCAAAGAAACTTATAAATTTACGATTATTAATTCGACGTTTAAAATCAAGAACGTACAAATAAAAAAAATACCTTGCGAAATAAATGGCAATTCTCAACGCATGACTAGAATTACAAATAATTACATTTCATCCGTTCTTACTCGTATCCTTGCGAATAAGTACCGGCTACAAATAAAATGTCTATATCCCTAATGAATGTTGTATTATCGCTTAATGCGCAAGAGTTAATGTCAATTTAAAAAAAAATATCAGCCACTGGTAAAGTTCTAGGCTATAATATCGTTCATCTTCCACCGTCAATTTCCGTGAAGTCGTTAAAAAAAAAAAAAGCCAATGGTCTCGACTCAAGGAACGTGTTTTCCGTGAATCCACAGCTCAGCCTCGAAACGGCAAGCCACTGGTTTCGGCATAATTTATTCAGTGCACGCCGCGACTTCGCCATTATTTAAGCGTCGACCGAAGAGGAACGAGAACTTGGCGATGATGCGCCCAGTGAAAGTCGTCCATCGATCGCTGCCCTCGCGTCATACATTTTCCGCGAAACCCACGGGATTACCACCGAACCAACAGCTGCAATTACATACATTGTTATTTCCCTCGCGTCGAGAGTCGTAAATTAGATTAGATATCGGAACGAGAGCGCACGCGACGAATAAATAAAGATGCTTTTATAATCTATACCTCCTTTTCGAATTTTTTTTCGTACTTCTATCTTTTTCTTGCCCCACGAATCGCACAGTTCGTGTGCTTGTATCCATACGCGAGAAACACCCGCGCAATCGTAAAACAAATTTGCTTAACTCTTTGCGCTACCTCTCTCGGCTTATCTCGTATCGCTCACTCTCGTTATCCTCGTAGAAAAAACGCTGGATTTCAACGTTCGAGCGGTAATTTTTAATGGTGCATTAAATCGTAACTCGCTGTCTGCAATTTCGTTTAAACTCGGGCTTTGCCTCGTGTTTTCGATAACTCTTCACACTTATTTTCGAGCGCTTCGTAAAAAAAAAACTTTTACCGCATCGTTTTATGAATTAATCATCTCGAAATGTGAGATATTTCCTTCTGTCGTATCATGCCAAAATGTGCTTGATTTAAAAAACTGTTTATTGTTCGACGTCCCCTTCCATATTTGCGTATTAAAAAATCTAAATAAATAAATAAGTCATGAAAGGAAGGAAATTTGTTTTAAAACTCTTATGTAAATAAATTTATGTATGTAAAAATTATATTTAAAATAAAATTCTTTTAGTCTTCCAAAGCACATCGTTGATCTAATACAAACGAGCATTGACACTAAAATTTTGTATTCGTTGGATCGAATACTCCATTATCGTCAAGAAACCCGAAATTTTATTATCCAATTCGTCAATAAGATTATATTAACAGACTCGCAGGTGCTGAAATACAACACTGGATAGAGGTTGTTAATGAAATACCTGAAAACCCGAAACGAGTGACGCACAGTAATAATCTTCGTACGTTAATGTGAACTCGAGGCTACGCTAAAACATAAGGAAACAGGATAGTATAAAATTAATTAAATTGGCAATAAGAAATAAATTTACAAGCCTGAAATTGATAATAGGTGTCTTTCGATACTTCGATTGAATATCTAGATAAGAAAAGCTGTGGAACATTAATCCGAGGTCCCCAAGGACACGAGTGGTACACGAGCTACCGACATTTCGACAAGCTTGTCGGATAACAAGAATAGTGATAATATCGAGATGAGCCCTTCCAGTTATTTTACCTAGACAATTCGTCACTTCCGATTCGAACCGTCTTGAGTAGATTGAGGAAACGAGGCTTAAAATGTACCGAACTAAAACGAATTAACCGTGACTCACTTCTTGCGTTACATTTTACTAAGGTAAATAAACTCTTCGGTAAAACTATGTGCATTTTTTAACCAGATATTTTACAATGATCTATCGATGTTGCAACTACATCGATACGTTTAACAAAATATAACTAAAATTTATTTAATTAAAAATTAAATCACTTTAATATTTATATGTGTTTTTAATTTTCAACCAATGATAACAAATTTGATAAAATAGACAAAAAATTTTCAAACATTTTTTAGTAGTTATTAATAGTAAAAAGTGAAATAATAAATTTATTTATAATTAACTGTTATTAATATCAAAAAAAAATTTTAAAGATTGTATTTACTCGAATATGTAAGCAATAACTTCTTAAAATAAAACAAGCATCGATAAGATAATAATATTAGTAATATAGTATAAGTTTAAAAATAGTAAAAAGAATCAACAATTTTTGTTTATTGCATTAAAAATAAATAAGTTATCTAACTAAATATTATCGATGCAAAATTATTAATATTTTTAACAAAATTTATACGAGCACTATTTACAATATTAACTAAAAATTAAATATACTACGTAAAAATAGTTCTATAACTATTACTTTAAGTCTTTTTTAAGAAATTATCTAATGTACTAATTACTTTGGCAATACATTTGAATATGTATACGTTACCAATTTTTAAATACTAGTTTGAAAAGTATATTAAGGTAGATTATTTTATCAGTTTAAGTTATCTTGACTTGGAATTTTCTAGAATAAAGTAATAAAAACTACCAAAAAAGAGAACTGTGAGTCATACCAAAGAGAAAACAACGACAGGTCAAACCCCGGTAACTAAAACATATACTTCCGAAAGGTAAAAGAAAGTTTCACATAAACAAAAAGAAAAGATAAATTCGCTTTGAAACAGCTTTGCAAAGAAAATTTTATTTGTGTAGAAAAATTTTAAATAACGTATTATCAAATTTGAATAATCTTTGTTTAAAATACGTGATACAGTTGACTGTAAAAAAGTTTTACAGATCTATTTTTGTAATTAAGTAATAATCTTAAACTATATAGTCGTAAACTATACAAACATTATTAACATTATTAATAAATAGCCAATACATATTTTAATACAGTTCAAAATCTATTGTCTGAATACTTAGAAAAATCCAAGTTGATACGAATAGCTACTTTAAAAACATAATTTCATTCAATTTTTTCAGAAGATAAAGTTTATTTTAAAAAATTAACAAAAATAACTATCATTATTATTAGATCAAAATTTAACTTTAAAATTTATATAAATAAACGACCAAAGTATATATAAAAATGATGTTATTGTTAAGGATAATCTTGAAACTTGTTAAACTTAATGATATTAAATTCAAACGTAAAATGTAGGAAACTCAAAATGCAAAGAATTACTGGTAACAGATTTAAAATTCAAGATAATAAAATTATATAACTTTAATTAGAATATTCATAACTTCCAGAAGAATTAACTGTTTTTCGGTTAAATTTTAATTTATATTTATTAATTTCACATTACTTACATTTTTAAAATCGGTTTTTTGTTCTCTATATTTAAAATTTATTAAATAAAATTATAAAATAAAAATTCTTCGTAACCCAAGTGTAATATTTCACTTCGTATTCAAATTTCATCGTTTACAACTCTATAAAATAAACAAATGATAACCTTACGTAATAATAAATAAACCATGAAAAAGAATAGACATAACATAAATAGTAGTTAGTAGATCACGTGTCGATCTGTATTTGCCTGTTTGAAAGTTACCAATCAGCTTCTATTTGTCTCGTAAAAGAAAATAAACAGCAAAAATGTCGTCCTCATCGACGAGCCCTTTGTTATAAAAAAAATGACGTGTGAACATACACAAAGTGGCATTATTTTCTAATAGATATAAGTAAAATTATTACGTAACGCATCAATATGAAAATTTTCATCGAACCGCGTGACCCTCTTTTTTAATAACAGCCGCACTTAAAAATCTCAAAGTAGTAATAAAACACTGAACAGTGTTCGGTTGTAAGTTAATCGTGCGACGAGTCGTTTGATGATCTGTACGTGATTTTGACGAACTTCTTGAGGTCCCCTCTCTTTTTTCAATACATTAAATCTGAAAGAACTTTTACTTCTATAATTGAAATAATTTCTTAGGCATCTCAGCAACACATTAAACATATGATGTAACAATGTTCAGGAAAATTAATTGATGTTAAAATGATATAATACAAACTATTGCGGATATAAATTATTTAGTGACAAGTAATATAGTATGCGCATTAATAATTTAAAATACAATTAATTCGAAAACAATTCATAGTTTTTTTAATAAAAAATGGTTTTTTAAATTATTTAATACATACTTAAAAGTTGGTAAATAATAAATACAAAATTTAATTTTTTACTTTAAGATAGATGAACTTCTTGAACTACACTATTTTACTAAATTGGATACGACACTATGGTATTGTACATTTTATTGTATTAGTATGTTAAAATATATTCAAAAATAATTTAAAGTAAAATTATAGATATCAATATTTTTTTTTAATTAGTAAAACGTAGTAATTTTAAAAATATTCGCATTAAAGGCTAAATTATTAGAATTTGAATAATACCAAGAGAATAAATTAATTCCTTAAACAAAAATTATAAATTTAACTAGCGAAAATAAAAGAATATAGTGTTTTATAAATAAATAAATATAATTTGAAAAATTACAAAATTTATTACAAGCATTTTCAATAAAGTTTTTATTTTGTTAATTTTTTATCGGATTTGATTTTTAATAAAAACTTTAAAAGAAATCAATTTAATGCATTTAAAATAAATGAAATTAACTTATTATTGATATCATATATTAATATTAAATAATTCTTATTTTAGAATAAACTTTCGGTCTTAAAAATGAAAATATCCTAGAAAAATATACGTTTCCAATGTCCTTGATTATGTGCAGTAAACAATATGAATAAAAAATCTTATCTATTTTCTTTTTCTCTTTTATTGTAATAGGAAATAAATCTCTAGTAGTTAACGAATGGATTTAAATAATTATATAAAATATTATTATCATAATTATTGGCATGATATAAAACATTGGATAAATAATATACTAAATACCATTTTTTAACTCTAAATAAGAATTAAAAAAAATAAGTTCTCTTGCTCAATCCTAATTATATTCACAATTATAGTTTTTATTTTCTATGAAATTCTAAGAAAAAATAAAAAAATGCAAATTATTTGTACTTATTGTACTGACGTACATGTATATTATCAATATTAAAAACTGAATAATCTGTAAATGAAATACCAATACAGATACGATCTAATTATTAATCTGAAACAAAATTTACATAATTATTAATAATTACTTTTATCTTTTTTCTTTTAGTTAATATACATATCTATTTATTTTTAATACTATCAATGGTAATCAATCATTTGTAAATATCTCACATTATTTATCTGAATATCCATTCATTCTCTAAACATTTTTTAAAGTCTTTGATAAAACATAGAATGAGTTTCAAAATTATTAATATTTAAAGAACAACTCGTATCATTTTTATAATTTAACGATAAATTAACCCAATATTCAACGATTGTAAAATAAAAATTTTTAATTAAAAGTCACTTGTTATATTAAAATAAGAAAACATTGACTAACGTTACTATGACGAAAATTGATTTAAATTTAAATTACACATCAGAAATTATTCCCAAAAACTGATTATCTTAATAATTTGTTTTGACTTTTTTTTTATTTATTTAATTTTGAAATAAATGCATTTAAATAAAGTTTTTAACTTTTAAAATTTTTTTTTACATCTAATTAAATCAATTCTTTTAACTTAAATGTATTAATATTGTATCACAATATAAGTGAAATAAAAATATAATTAACTGTTTTTATTTATATATGAAAAAAAGAAGTTATGATTTTATCTATTTAAAGCATCAGTTAATTATTGTCTAATTAATTTTTTTTCTAAATAATACATAAATTAAATAGAAGATTTTACTGTATATGTTTATACAAAACGTTTTATAAAAATATTTTGTAATGTTTTGTCTTCCCAAGTATAAACATTTATATCGTAAAAAACGAAATAACATAAGACAACTATTATATAGTTAATAATTTTGATTCTCATTCTTTTCATGTCAAGATTCGTTACTAAGCATTCATCCACATAATAGTTTTAATAGCAAGTAAAATTTAAACGAGTGTTGATATTTATATTCAGATTAAAGATTTATTTGTTTTTTATCAATTCAGTATATGCAGAATTAACATTGAAATCAGTGATTCAATGAAATTACAAAAATATATTTTATGACTATGAGCTTATCAAATAAATAATAGTCTTCATCATTGCTTTAAAATATTTTATGAATGTAAACATCTATATATCAAATGAAAAATATATCTCGTAAAATGTATTATATACCAATTACTTCAAATTTTTATAATAAATTAAACAAATAATATAATATACGATGATTCATTTTATTATTATTAAATGGAAATTAAAATAAAACACCTTTTGTAACTCAATGCTGTTATATAAATAGTAATTTTATCAATTTCGATATGGATTCGTTAAAAACAAAAAACAAAATCGATTTTTATCAAAACAGAAAATATTGATATAAACTAATGATAACTTTATAACCTGTTAAGATAGAATAAAATTTATGAAATGGTTAATATAAAAAGTTTATAAAAAATTGAAGAAATAAAAGTATATTTTACAATACAAAAATATTTATTTTCTTTAATGTATAATCTTTGTCGCATAAATCTTTTTTATTATATTTACTAAATTTAGGATGATACGCAACGTGAGTATGCCTAGTCAATTAATTAGTTGAGGGAAAGACTTTAGCATAGTAGTTTAGATAGTTCATAAAATAGTTGTACCTTCTTTCTCGTTATTATGTTAATGAAACTAGCTTTTTGTAATTAATGTAGTCTTTTGTTCTCGTTATTGGAAAAAATTATAATAATAAAAACATAAATTGTATGAAAAAACAAATAATACAGATATTGTGTCAAAAATATAAAAATAGCTGTTCGTAAACAACTTTAAAACAATATTAAGTAATAAACATATAATTAATTATTATTTTATAATATAAAAAGAGCTTAATTTTATCTAGAATTGAAGGAAATGTTAAAACAGACGAACGAATTTAAATGTTTATTTCGTACAAACTCAACATTGTAAAATAGAATAAAAGTTTGCTATTATACACTTAAAACAAATTTCTCGTATTTTACGTAAGCATAACTCTGCCATTTTCAATAATTCTAAAGCTTTGGTATTTGTAAATCATGGCACAATTTGGCACTATGAAAAGATATTTCAAATCGTTATAAACTGTCATTGTAAAAATTTTCGTTTGATTTTCTTTATGATTTTCCTAAAATATAAATGCACATATTGATCAAAGTTTCTGAAAGTAGCGTATTCAAAAATATTTTACAAACTAAAATTTCTTTGTTTTTTGAAATCATAAAATCTTGCTCCTTTTCCTTAAATTATCCGTTATTGTAAAATTTTGATAAGAGCAAAAAATTTGGTTTTTTCTCTTAATACAGTCATTAAAAAAACTATGCATTCCACATTTCGTAATGATTTTGTCACTAATTTTCATTAAAAAAACATACCAATCGTAGATTATTCCAGATAATTCTTGCTATAAACTTTCACAGCAACAATCCTACGGTCAAAACAAGGACACGTATTTCGGTATTATTGAAAATGCTTTCTCAAATAGTTACGGCAGTCACTAGTAAAAAATCACCAACGCTGTATTATCCCTAAGTATTTTTATCGCAAGAACATTAAGTATTAGGTAAACTAATCTCTTTTTTTCGAATTTTATTCGTTTCTTTTTGTACTCTTGAACCTTTTAGAATTACACAGCAAAATTTAAAGCGAAAATTAATTTCCATTAATAATAAATAGAGAAACTATTTTCATTATATCGACATTTATTATTATTTTTGTTTCTTATCCGTTAATTTTATATTTTAATATATTTTAATATTTTTTTCGCGTAAGTTTCAATTTAAACATGTGCAATATTACAATAAAAAATAATTTGATTTACAATTCATAAATGAAATAATATTTAAAACGATGACTGATTTTGCACAATATGCATAGAAATTACAAGCAATTTATGCGTGTAATATATGCATCGTCGAAATAACAATATATAAATTCTACTATATAATTTATCTTTACAAAATTCTACACGAGAAATAATGTTTTTTTTTAACATTTATATATAATTTGAATTGCATTGTCTTTTAGTAAATTGTAAACGGATGGTAAAAAGACGAGTTAATATTTTAAAAATAATGTATCATCAAATTAAAAAGTTATAATTGTAATAACGTTTTCTCAAAGAAATCGATAGCTTACATTGTCTATTATTTCAGTAGGTTCGATCGTATCACATTCGCTTCACCTTTAACAATATTACAAAATTATTTTAATTGTACTTATCGAACCTAATACATTAATATTAATGTACATAATATTCGGTAGTTAAGCATAATCTTGACGATGAATTACATTAGCGATTATTGCCCATTCGGTTAGAAAAACAGAAAACAATTAACCACGATTTTATGTAGTACATAGAATCAGCACATGGTACGAGAAGAGCAGGTGCTCGGATCTAACTTTCCATGAGCCTCGTAAAAACGTGTTTTATTATCTCCGGTTCACGCGGTAAGGTAGATAAACACTACTAACTAACTTTCTAAGTGCCATAATATCGTTTCGCCAAGTATACAATATTTGTTGTATCGCGTATTCGTTGATACAAAGTACCATTATAATAATAAAATCAGTTCCATTAATTTCTCTTTCTATATACGTGTCACCGAGTTAACTAATACCCAACGATACCGACGTAATATCGTCTAAATAATCGCGTTCGCAAAGAGCGTAGAAAAAAAAAGTAAAAACGAACGTTAAAAAACGCCAAGTTAAATAAAAGGAGAGCTTCGATCTCAGGGTCTAAAATTTAACGCTCGTATATACGTTACAATATGTAAACGTAAGGAACGATTCGATCGTAAAAGCAAAGCAAACGAACGAATTAGATTTGACGTACGTCGCGCGACTCGTTCGCTCGTTTCGAATAGAGGGCGGATATTGTGTCAGTTTTCTACACGTGGAAGACGCGACCGAGACTGTCGTCGGCTCCTATCTTTTGTCGCGTAAAAACAAGCTCGCGAGCGATCGAGCGCAGGAAATCAAGCACGAAAACGGCGACTTAATTACTTTGTCGCGATGTACTTGGCGGATTCGAGTAGCGAAAGCTTTCACCTTTGCTTCGCTTGGAATTCGTCGCTGCTCGATCCAAATCCGATCGGTGACGGATCTTTACTTGGTTTTCACCGCGATTTCAGGGCTCGCGGTAAATCGAACGACGACGTCCACTGAAACTGGTATTATCTCGAGGGATACAACCGTGTCCGTCTTATCAAAATTAATTTTTTAATTAAATAAAAACATTCGCTCTAAATACGAGCCATTATACCTCCGGTAAACGCTCGGTCCTATTTTCTCTTTTTCAGTAAGTGACCATTAACCCTAATAGCCCGAGATTTTCACTCAGAAATTAATACCTACGACAGCCTACGTTATTCGGTCCAATAAACTCGAACAACTCCTACGAAGATTCTAAAAAGAATCTCACTTTTCAAGGACGAAATCAGGAGATTTTTTTGGAAAAATCCTACGACAAAATTACGGTGTTCCCGTTGATCTTGGTTTTCGCGACGAAAAAAAAAAATCATCGGTCGAAAGCCCCGTGAGTAGAATATCGAATCAGCTGCAATAAACTAATCAAACGAGTATTATTCCAGCTAAAAAATCCCTTCGTTTCCGTACGACGCGTCAACCTCGTTCGCGCACCCCACGTCAAAATCGCAGGCGCCGTGGAGTCTGATCTCTTGGTTGCTTCTCCCTCTCCCTCTCTCTCTCTCTCTCTCCGTGCCCTGAGTTTTCCACAGTGAAGTCGTTGAAAGGTCGTGCGCGCGCCTTTAACAAGAGAGAGAGAGAGAGAGAGAGAGAGAGAGAGAGAGAGAGCAACAGGTGGGAGAAGGAGCAACCGCCCGACGGCGCCTCGACGAAGAGTGGGGTCTCCTCTCCACGACGCTTCGAGGGAGCCGGTGAAGTATCGCTCGCGAACCGCTCCTCGCGCTAGTTTCGAGTGCCGACGGAGCGAAGCATAACCCACGGGCCATAGACGACGACGACGACGACGATGCTGGAGAACGGCAGCGGCAAGACGGACCGGAAGCCGAAGGCGGACCCGGCCAAGCACCCGGACAACTTCGAGGCGGAGGTGCCACATCCGCGATGTGAGTTTCGGCTTCCGATTTTTTTTTTTTTTTTTATTAATGAACGATCCTCGATATCTCCTCCGATTTTTTATCCACCGACCCTTGAGTTCTAAAAATCGCGATGATTTTCTCCGGTGCGTTCGATTATGTCGTTTTCTCTCGATCGTTGCTTATCGACTGCTCGGATTAATTATACATTCCATCGGGG
Source organism: Dolichoris vasculosae (assembly GCA_018907195.1). Lineage (NCBI taxonomy): Eukaryota > Metazoa > Arthropoda > Insecta > Hymenoptera > Agaonidae > Dolichoris > Dolichoris vasculosae. The sequence continues at coordinate 6,404,226 of JACCHY010000009.1, read as the reverse complement.
ATTTCAGTTTGTGTAGAATGCGAAATGGGGAATGGTAATCTAAGCGCGTTTTAATATTCGTTGGAACAACGATACATCATTCTCGTAGTTAACGCGCTTTGTGGAATGACTATAAAATTGCAAAGCTTCGAATGTAAAAAAAAAAACAAATAAAAATAATTTATTATTTATTACAGGTGTATATAAAGTAATTTAAAGAATCAACTGGAATATTTTAAAGACTATGAGATTAGTAATGCAAATATAAAAAATGTAATCTTTTAAGTGTACAAAATCCTCCATAAACATTAATAATAAATTATAACGATTAAATAATCTTCAGAAAATATATTATTAAATAAAAATTCGGATTTACACTCTTTAATGTTTTATTGCGTAAGTTTCAACGCGATTAAAGTCCTTTTCTCGCTTATCACTTTACACCATTGTTTAATATCGACGATTGCATTTTTACTTTTCAAACACATTCGTTTATTGTAGCATTACAAATGCGGTTGTTATAATAAAATAGAGAACACAATTTATTGTACCTGCGTCTGATTTAGAACGTAAGCTAAAGGAAATCGAATTATAATTTACGATTAGCCCTTGATCGAAACATTTTTTTCATAGATTTCTAAATTAATTTTATTTGTATATAGATTTTATCGATAAGTTTTGCATTCTTGAAAATTAACTAAATTTTTATTCGCTAAGACATTTCTTGTAAATTTGTATAAAATATCTACGGGATACTATAATTTCTTATTGCAATTAAGTTTTTATCGAACCAACAAAATAGATTATATAATAATAAAATTATTTCAATAATTGTATTTAAACTAAATAATAAAATTTATTCATTTAGAAATTATTAAATAATATAAAATTAAAGTAAAACCTTTATCGCATTGCGCAATGATCTATTACGTATTATACATTACTTTATTCAGTTCCTTCTAGTGCGAAATTCACTATTTTTACGAACAATTTATTTGTTGTATTTAAGTTTAATGATATCGGTATTTTATTTTATAAGAATCATTAGTCTTGTAAGTCAAGTATAAAAGATTGATCTTTCAAGATTTTTAGAGAGCTGGTCGCGAGTGTGACATAATTTGTTATCGATATCTGAAGTTTCTTCTTCTTATTTTTGAGATTGATTTATTTCCGTTTTTTATCTTACTATACATTAGAAATAAAATTCTTTCTCATTCTCGAACGACATAAATATAAAAAAATAATTACGAATGCTCACAATATTATTCAGATGAATATTAAATTTGATTTTGATATGCTACGATTGCAACGCGCTTGAAAAAAAATTTCAAATGCTATAAAATTTTCTATTATTCTTTATGCTTTATGATCAATAAAGAATGTGTATCTTTCTGTTGGTTTTCGGTCTCTATAAATGTAAGTCACGATGAATGAATTGTGGATTTATTGGGGTCATCGGTACGGTTGGTTCTCTAAAATGTATATATATGTATATATATATAATTTGTGACGTTGTTGGGGGGAGAGGTTAAAAAACTAAGTCCCAAAAAAAAATATAAGAACAAAAGTTTGAAACGCAATTCGATAACTAATACAAATTGATATTTAAACATTGGAAATCTAATTTAAATGCACACCGCAATCTAAAGTACTGCAACATATAAAATTTTACATATTATTATGCGATGATATTTTATTATACGAAACTTCTCTTTTTGGTATGATCTACACTTAAGGAATATATAATTTATGCTAATGCTCTTCCGCTAAACGATTGCTCAAATACTCATTAAACTTATAATAAAAATACGATTTACGATGATGAAGAAGAGAAGGGTTAAACTTTTAACGAAAATGAAACGTATTAAGAAAAAAGTGCGAGTGGATTCGTAATCAGTACCAAGTTTACATTTACTAATGAATCATGCAAATGATAATCTCTCGAGTAGAACGATACAACTTCCTAACTCACTCGTAGATCAAATTCAATACCAATTAGTTTATTTACTCGCGCAAACTCATTCAACGCTTCGCTCGATCGATCGCACATCCATTCAGCTTCTAATCCCAGATGGATCATCGCTATCTGAACGTCGCGAGGCGGAAAATGCGCGCGACAGAGAAAAAAAGAAGACGAAAGAACGAGACTCGGAGTAATTTTTTTGGTTCGATCGTATCGAAAACACCGAGATAACGATCGACATTCCTCCAGGCAACGTAGACGCGGTAGAGCAGAAGTTTCCGCGGCTCATAATTCAGTTCTCGCGGCGTATCACGTGAACAAATCGGGCAACGATATCTTATCTTCCTTCTTCTTTTAGAGAAGGCCCGTCTTCGGCTCGTCCCCCAAGTGCATCGCTCAAACTTACGGGCTGTGTTCTCTCGAACTCGTTAAAAGCTGATAAAGCATCGCGCGTTTGGTAATATTCAGGCTCTTCGTATTTTTACGCGTAGATGAAATCACAGCGGGACAACTCTAATAAATTTCTTTTGTCGGTCGGTTCTCAGGTATAAGTAGCGCATTTTTTGTATCTGTTTTTGCAAGAAGGAAATCCGTTCGGTGAGGGGACAAACAATGGAGTTGCTTAATTTTGTTTTTCTCATTTCTTTTTTCTCTATCGTCTTATTATGTCGCTCCATCTCGGGACATTTAGATTACAGATCTTTACATCTTTATTTCTCTTAAACGTTACTAAATACTCTTTTCTTTGCGTTCTTAGGAAATATTTTGTGAAAATAGCTGCTTATCCGATGCTTCAAATTTGGAAGTTTTGTCTAAAAATTCGCAACTTGCGCTCGTTGAAAATAAACAACGAGTACGCGTTACATATTTTATGTAAGTGCTGAAATATCGATTGAATAAAAATTTAGCACAATTAAATAATAAATAATTCTTGGTAAACTTTAGATATATGGTGATCAAACATTTAAACTATATAAAAATACAGAATAATGTAACTCTTTAACCATGGTTTTATTCCCTGAATGTATGAATTTGTAATTCCAATTATCTTTATTAAAAATATCTTTTAATAAATATTATAACTAGTTATACATAAAAAATAAAATTTTGAAAATTTATCCATCAAACTTTATAATAATAAATATTCGTTTTAAAATAAGAAAATCCAGTTAAATGTAATTGAGTATTCTTATAAATGTATAAAATTGATATAATCTTGTTTAAATAAATAAAATAAAAATAGATAATTAAAAATTACAAATACATGACGTACTATTTCTATGTCTATAAATACTATATTCCTCTTTTATATTTTTCTTTTACATGTTAATGATCAAAGAAAAATTACACCACTGATAAATAGTTTAACTAGATAAAAATTATATTTTTACAAACTATATTTTATTTTAGATAAGGTAATAAACAATATATTAAAACAATACATTATATCATTCATCCAAAGAGAATTACAAGAATCTAGAACTTTTTATGTTTAAAATAGAAAATGCTTGTTATCTTTGATACTGAAACTTATATAAAAAAAAATTAATATAAGTTAATATAAATTTTTAAACGTATAAAAAATATTTTTAATACTGTTTTTTACGTATTAATCATCGTTATATTAAAAATATAAATCAAAGTATTTTTATATTATATTATATAATAAATTATTTAGAATAAATAATATATATGTATTAATAACCAAAAATATATAATTTTAATTATAAAAAATAATTTATATAAAAATTTATTAAACATAAATGTTTAAAAATCTACAAAAATTCGTCAAAATATTATCTATATACAAGATTACGTGTATAGGATATGTTTGCATATTCTTATATCCTTATTGACCCTCTAATCATGAATACACGAAAGCCAATTTTTTTTAATTTAATTAGTAATTATCTAATTTATGATACTTTTAAGCAATTATTTTTAACAATTTTTTTGTAAAACTTAAATTTTCAAATCTGCTATGTTAAATCGAAATAGACGAAAGTTTGTACAAAGGTGTTATTTACATAAAATTTCCACAAGTATGTATTAAAATAATTATAAATTTTCGACTAAATATCTTTAAAGCAAGCAGTTTTAGATTCTTAAATTTTTCCACAACTTATTATTACAGTTACAAATATACTTTGTTAATCATTTTTTAATTAAATTTTATTTACTCTAATTATTATGGAATAATAAATGAAAAATATTTCGATGCAAAATATTTTTGCAAATATTAAATTATTTCAATGAGATGAAGTTTTTTAATTTACCCTTTTAATTAAATATTTATTTTTATAGATAAAACTAAACAATTAAATTGAGTAGAGAAATTCTATTAAATCAATCTAATTCTGAAAATCTAATCGATAAAAAAATTCAATTAAACTATTACTGTTTATAAGTAAAAATAACATTTTTACGGATTTACTTATAAATAAAAATAAGTTAGATTAATTCAAACGGAAGATTATTAAAAACAGATGTAGTCAATGATAAAAATGTATTTTCTTTAGTTATATTTATGTCTTAAAAAATCTACAGGAATACAAAAATAAAATACTATTGTATTAATAGAATATATTACTAGATAAAAATAATGGGTAATAAACAATATAAATTCGTAGTCTTGACCTATTAAATCTCTTTTGAAAATTACTACGAAAAAAATTTTTGCTGAAATATCACTTCATATTATAGAACAATATTCCAAGAATTATGTTATGATTATTTTATAATGCCGATTTTACTTCATGTTTATAGAAGCACTTTACAGCAGTATAAACGAATGCGATACTATGACGTTTTATATCAGTAATCGGTACACTTGTTTTAATTCTTCTTAAAGTATAATAGGAAGTAAAGAAGTGTAAAAGAGAATTAAAAAAACTAATAGATAAATAAAGAAAATTAAATAATTTTACGCCATCGTTATTGAATCGGTGATCATCGACTGTACCTTATGCAATTAACCGAAACATGTGTAACACTTGTTTCGACTTCCATCGTTAAATAAAAAAAGTAGACACTCGGTAAGTACACTATGTTGACTATAATTGCGTTCATTTCCATTGTGGAAGATTAAAAATTCGCTCGGTCTACTTGGCATGTACGAATGCGACAAGGTCGAGGCGCACGCGTTTGTCAATTAATTCGTTCGCTGAAACTTCACGTATGTAAAGATTTTTATGAAATTACGATGCTTTATTTACTGCATGAAATCAGAATATTTTTTATAAGTTTTTTTATAATTCAGAGTAGGAAACGCTCTAATAAAAACAAATAATCAATATAGAGGAAGTATCATTTGAATCGTGTTAATTCTATAATATGCGTATGTTAATTTTTCAATAAATCAAAGATAATATTTTTAATGTTTAAGTTTCTTGCTTCACGAATAATCGTATTAGAACAATCAGTATCAATCAATCATGCTAATGGTATCCATTTTTATATCACTTGCAACATTTAATAATCACTTCGTAAAAAAAATTAATTATCAAATTATAAACTTAAATTTTCATTTATGATAATAGTTTATTTAAGTGTATATCAAATTTTAAAAGATTCTGTCGACAACAACATGTCGAATTTACGACTTAAATTCGAATGCCAATTCATGTTATTATTGTAAGAATCTCAAATGTCAGTACTCTTCGTTTTCTATTTCTAGTTTCATGTTTTAATTTTTCTTTTTTATGTAATTTTACATAAATAACATAATTAAAAGAAAACATTGATGTCGATTAAACTTATAAAAAATATGAAAAAAAGTATCTTATGTTCTTAATGTTCTATATATACTATCAACATTTAGTAATATACGCATTATATCATATTATGTTACGAAAACCTTCGATTCGTTAAAGCGATGATTTTATGTTTAAAAAACAATTCAATTTAATTAAAAAAAATCATTTTAATAGTACTAGTGTTAAAATATCGTTATTCGGATCGACAGCTATATTCGATTAAAACTCACGGATTGAAAACATGAAAAATTGAAAATTAATTTTTATGGGTTTATCATATTTTTATCTCCATTCGTATTTCTCGGCATTGATTTCCTTCTTACGTAAAAAAATTTTTTCAATTCTTTGCTATCGTAGAAATATATATATATATGTACATATATGTGTGTGTGTGTATCAGGAAACAATTTGAATTAAAACCTTTAAGGACAAAATTTATGTGTTGTCATTTTTCTGCTATATATAAGCATATATTTGATACTATTTTCAATCGCTATATTTATCGAGATTAAAAAACAGAAATCTGTTTACAATATATATAACTTATTTTGCAAATAAAAAGATATAATTTATTGTACCTTAGTATTCCATTATCGTACAGTAACGGTAAGAAAACATTAATGGGAAAATTCCTACAAAAGTTAGCATCTTATTTACATTACTAATGACTCAGCAAATTCTAATGACATAATTTACGCCAATTATTTAAAGTAAAAGAGTGATCGGATAAATAATAAAACTATAATTAGACAGTTATAATTGTAAGTATTTGGTGATGGTAATTATTTTGTCTGTGTGGTATGTTTTAGTTCCTTGTATTACATAAGATTGCTCGATTTAAAATTTTAATAATATTTGTTCATAAAATATGAAATAAAATGATTAAACAGTTAGTTAATTTATTTTTTTTAACTTATTTGTATAATAAAAGTAACCTATATATATATATATATATATATATATATACCTAAAATAATATGTATTTGCTAATTTCAATTGTAAATTTACTTTAGTGAATGAAAATATTAATAATCCTACAAGAAACTTTTGTCTCGCATAGTTTCATTAAACAAAAATTTATGATTATTCATCGCTGATCAAATAAAAAAATTATCTTGCTTTCTTTAACGATAATGATATTTATCATTTTACCTAGTTTTCCACTTATTTTTCTCGAGAATATTACAAATATTCCACAATTTTTTATGTATTTTTGATATTCTTTTGCTTCCTATTTTTTCTAATGTATCATGACTCTGTTATATCAAAGCTATTGAACAAACAGTGCAAAAAACTCACATAGCTACAATGAACATATTTATTGCAAAGACAATAAAACGTTTAGTATACGATATTAGTGAATGGTATATTACAATCACATTTATGTATCTCAAATCTAACGAGATAAAAGTTTCTTATACTTTATACTAAAAGACTAACGTACAATTTTACTTTGTACTTTACATCCGCTCACCTAAATCTCGATATTATTCAGACCAATTCTTTAAGCTTTTGTGATATTGCACAAAGGTATAGAATATTTTAATTATTTACATCAAGATTTGTAAATTTATCTACACCAGAATAATAATGCAAAATATATATAGCAATTTATTAGCGAATTATTTGACAGTATATGATGTCATAATTGAAATATAACCTTTAATAACTTCCTTGTAACTCGAAATAGCAAAGAGAGTTGTACGATTAAAATCAAATTCATGTGTCAATTGTACCAATTAAGAGTGATAAAAAAAATTTATTTTGAGCGGCCAAATTAAATATAGACATGAATATAACAGCGCATGTAAAAAATCCATGGAGCTATTCACAAGCGAATGTAATACATAAATAACGCAGATTATACTACGATTGCCGATCATATAGCCGACAAATAATAACCTCAGTTTACCACATAATATCTGTACCTATACCGAGTTCCGGAAGTTAATACAGACATATAAATCCAAATATAATATAAATAATTGAAAGCCACACAATAGATAATTATTATATTCATTAAAATAAATTTCTTACTTATAACTATAAAAGTATTTATCTTGCGAAATTTTTACGAAGTAACAAAAATATTCTGTAATTAAAAATAATAATAGTCACGTGCATACATATATAAACAGAGTAGGATGTATTTATATTTTATTATTATATTTAATTATATATTTATTTTCTTATAGCTGTACAAAGTATTTCAGGTTAAGATATTTATCGTATCGCGATTTAAAATTTATAATAGCGCAAAATAATAGTAATTTAAATTAACGAATATTACATTATTTTTATACAACCAAAATAAAATCACTTTTCTATGGTATTTATAGAAGAATCTTCCTTATTTATAAATATTTTTTTAATATATATAATCAATACTATGCCGATAAGCAATTTTTAATAAAATTTATACACTAAAATTTAGGTAACACCTATTATTTTCATTCGATATGGTTTGGCGTTGAAAGTGGTAATAATAAATAAAACTCTACAGTTTTAAAGAAAAGGAATAATTTTCTAACGCGTGTTATATTGTTCTTATAATTCTCCCTAATAAACACTACTTAAAATATTTCAGATTTGTAATGTTTTTATATATCGAGTAATATCAGTATTTACAACAAAGAAATAAACTTTTAAACATCATTTAGTATTTTCATTGCTACTTGTCAAATTACGTCATTAAGTATGTAAAAAAAATTTGGCAGCATTGAGACACGTCTGTCATAATTGCCGCTATAAAATTTTATTGCTGCAAGAAAAGCCAAATGGATTTTTATAATAATTATTTTTAAAATAATTTTTATTATTCATAAATAGACATTTTTATATAAGATTTTTTTAGATGAATATTATGTTAATTATTATAATAGTTTCCGGAAGAAAAATTGTAAACGATTTATTAATAAATTTTAATATTAAGTTAATTGATTAAATAATTAATGTCAAATGAGTACGAATATTTTAGATACGAATATCTTTATATATACTTAAACATTGACATACAGATATAAATTATATATAATGTAATGTATATACCTGACTTGATTTTAATTAAGAAAATATTTAAATTCATGATCTAACCGTCTACGTTGACTTTGTTTAATATACATTAGAAATGAATAAATGAATCATTAATTAGAATGAGAAATTGACACTATATTTTAATTAATAAATTGCTAATATTTATCAATATTATTAATATTAACAATGTTTATCGATATTCAATAATACAAATTATTTTTAACTTGAGATAAAATATTATAAAATTCATACAAAATGTTTATTATTTTTCACACATTCTGCATTATATTTTTAAACGATAACGTTAGTTGATGTGAAACGAAAGTTTTCTTTTACTTAACACGGTACTTTCAATAATTAAGGTAATACAAAATTATAGTTATTAAAATAATGGAAATCATATTACTTGATAATTTAAATAATATTTATAATAATAATAAGGAATAAAAGTATATCACTGACACGTTATCAATTATTAACATATCAAGCGGATTATATCGACGGAAAAACTTTGTAATTTACAAAGGAATTTTTGCTTCTCTTTCGTCTCTCGAAATAAAAATATCGCAAATTCAATCCAAATATTTCACTAAATGTAAAATCCACCTTTGAAACGATATTTTTTAAATCGCATTGCAAACGTTAAATCCGTATTAAAAGTGAAACGAAATCCAAATTGAAAAGACTCCGAATTAAAACGCTTAATAACAACAGAAAAAAAAATTGAAATGAAAACCTGTTAAATTCCCTGTCGACCATTCGACTCGTATTTTTTTTTACGTAAAATTAATTATCGCTATTACAAGAATTAACTCCCCCATTTCGAGCGGTCGCCGTTACGCACGAGAACGAGTATCAAGAGTTTCGTTGTAAAGAAAATAACAAAGTACCTTGGAAGGATCGTATAAAAACGTAAAATTGAAACGCGCACGTAAGTCGACGATACGCGCGTAATTCGCACGCTGTAATTACATGCGCACAGAGGACGGGGAAAGTGGTCCGCCGGCGAAATGCCATGCCTTTTTCTCTTCGGAGTGTTGACAAATTGACATTCCACGGCGTGCGCTGTTTTTCGAATGCGTTATGCGCAACTTAGGTGGGTAGGGGTGGAAGGTAAAGGAAGAGGGGAGAGAGAAAGAAAAGGAACGGTAACTTATCTCTTTTCGCCGGTTTTCGCCGGTTTTCGCCGGTTTTCATCTCTCTCGTTTCTTAATCGGCAAATTCGTTCGGCACCTCGATAATAAACCTAGCGTCTGTCTTCCGTGATAATAAATCGTTCCAAAAAACGACTCGTGTGCTTCATGGAATCGCTCGATCGTCGCTTTACAAAGAAACTTGTCCATTTCATCGGCTACCGTAGAAGCTAAACGCGAGAAACAGGAAGTAGCTACACGACTCGTTAATATCGCGAATACATCCTCCGAGTGTTGTATTTTACTTTGCGAGTCCGAGACATGATTGACTTTATACGAGAAACAAGTGTCTATTAAATTACTGTATGTTTTAACAGCGTGTGTTGCATAATTGATTAACGAAGGTGATTAAAGCAACGATCGATTATCATTAATCAACTAATCGAGTTAATCGGATGAATAGAAATAAAACACGATACGGAGGAAACATTTTAGACGTATTTATCACGCGTAATGTAAAATGTTTTACTTTTCGATTCTTGAAACAAAAATTACTATTACCTACGAAACCCGACGTCTTTTCATCGAATCTGGAAATTACAATTTTTTACTGACTTTGTCTCTTAATTTTATAAATTCGTGCACATTTAATTCTATACATGCACCTGTGTGTGTTCGCGCGCGGTAGCGTGTGTGTAACAGAATGTGTGTGTGTGTGTGTGTGTGTGCGTAATCGATTATTGGCAATCGACCACATCTGTAATCGCCGCTATAAATCAATTACATAACGATATCCACGGACGCATAGAAACCGAATTATACATTCACCTCGTTCATAGTCTTGATCGTATTTAAAAATTAAAGTGAAAAAAAAGAAGAAGCAAAAAGAATTTAACTCGTTCAAACGAATTTGATTCTATACACCGCATCACTTGCGGTGTTAACCAAGCGCGAAATAAAAGCGTTTTTACTTTTGATCCGACGCATTCAGAATGAAGTTAATTTAACTAGCGAAGTAAATTTTTATTGCGGTTGATATATAAATATATCGGACGTACGTTATAATTTTATTTAGACTGCGAGATTACAATCTATATATTATTGTTTGGGGTAGCTAGATAAAAGTAGATAATTGTATATGCAGCTTATTTGTTGACTAGACTAATAAAAAGTCGTAACGTATTTTTTCTACAGCAATTTTCTATATATAGAATACAGCTTTATTTAGATATTCTATAAATAAAGTTAGAAAATTATGCCAGATACATACATCATAAGAACATTATGTTCGCTTAGATCTTTCGAATTTCATAGGAATAATCATTTCTTTTTAAATTAATGAAGCTGGTAATAATTTTAAATGTATGATTCGAGCCTATAAGAAGAAGAATTTCTTCTAATCTTTGGCTCTCGAATACTACTAATAAGAACTTCGAAGACTCGTTCCGTATTAATTACGAAGATATGTACTTTTCAATGTTGGTAAAATGAGCAAGAGAACATTTTGTGGATATTTTCGTAATATGATTTAAAAAAGCAGGAATGTTGTCAAACTAAAAAATATTCAAAGCCGTTTACAAATATGAACGTTGCCAAGTTACTCTAAGAAAATATACGCATTTATATATGTGTGTGTACAAATATAGACCACTTGTATGCATTTGTATTCATCGATCAAATGCAATGAAACGGATTATTTGGATAAGATTGAGAGGAATTCTCTAATGTATCAATGGTCTAAAGATAAATATTTTTATACCATGACGTTTCGACGATTAACTCGATGCCCCGTTACGATATTTTTGAATTTAATAAACATAATGATTTAATTTAGTGCGTATTATTTATGATTTTGAAAAGACAAAAATCGTCGTACGATGTCCATTTTGAAAATCTTCCCAGAATAAACAAAAAACGGCGAGAACTAATCGTCATAATTTCACGTCTCAATAATACCGAGCGTCTCGCTATCGACTCATTAAGGCGATCGTTCCGACGTCAGCCAAGTAAAAACCAACAAACGAGCGAAGCATCTAATAATAATACAAGAGTCTTATTATTAACGATTCGCATCTAATCGAATAACGATCTTAAGAACGCCTCGAGCGTTCGACATCGCTTACCGACGTCCATTGCGATCTAATTATTGCAAGCGCTCGCTAACCGAAGCGGCGTTAACAAAGAAAAAAAAACCCGACGAAAATTCGCCGGAGCGTCTCTCGAAATAAAAGCATTACCTGGACGTTTTTACCTGGACGCAAAGGTGCGCTCTCCCCCTCTTCCAAGTCCAAAAGGCGGGGGTATTAAGTATCGACACCTGCGCCTCGATGGCGGCTGCAGGGGGTAAATGAACCGTGTCAAGGCGCGCTGAAAATAATAATGGACTCTCGTGCTCCGATATTCAGGGTCGCGTCCTCTTATCTCTCTCCTCGTCACGGGACTTCCGCCACGGTCCGTTTTCATTTCCGGCCGGACGCCATCCGATGATCATCGGTTCGCGTTTACGCAATCCCTGTGATCCTCCCCCGAGTGATCGTCTCTTCCGCTAACGATGTCGATCTTGGATAAACAAACACCGCCGTGGCGTGGATCGATCGTGGGATTTTCGGGACCTCGTTCTCTTTCGTCCGTTGTGCAAAAAAGAACCGCCGACAATTTTGTTGACTTCCTTCGGCTTTGCGCGGATGCTTTTAATGCTTTCCGGTCGAGCGGATATTCCACGTGTTACGAGTTCAATTTGTAAGCGAATTCATTTATTTTCCTGTCGTCGGAATTCTTGAAAGGAAGGGTGAACAACGATTTGTATCGGTGTAATATTTTCTGCTAGACATCCTTTCTTGTTGATAAAGATACGATCGTTTTCGGTTTTAAATGATTTCACGGTATGCGATTATTTTTTTGTACACGCGTTATTATCGAAAAATTCCGTAAACGTTTTAAATTGCTTCGATGAACGTGCAAGCGAATTCTCGTTTAAACCGCTGTAATAATGTACGGCATGTTTCGTTCTTTCCGGTAAACTAAAAAGCTTTGGTCGAAATGATTAATGACGATATATCTTAGAAATTTCGCCTTGTATATAAAACGAATATTATAAAAAATATTAAACAATGTTAAAATTTTTATTCGCTGTTTTAACTTTCCAAGACACCGCATATAATTATATCAGCGAGAGGATTGATATATTAACTAATCAGCACTATTTATTACTCCTATAACTTTGTTGAGACGATTGCTTTAAATTCGATCGATTAAGTCTCGCGTCTGTGTTGCTTAAATACGACTCGAGTACTTTCGTTCGCAAGAAAGCTTATTTCTAATTTAAGAAAGTTCAAAGAAAATGTAAACGTAATTATCAATACCTTATTTATTCGTTTCTTGGATCGATCGTTAAGTTTTTAAAAATTACACGATTAAAAAAAGAAAATCTCGTTCAAAATCAAGGACAAACTATCGGACAAATTTACCATAATCGTTTCGAAAAAATAAAATTCTCCGCGTATCTAAAAATAATTTACTAGAGTATCGATCGAACTTTTGAGCAATAACTCTCGATAAACTCACCGAGTCGTCCAGACCCGCTTCTTTGATTTGCAACCCCGCCTAGAATAAACGAAAAAGAAAGACCGAGCACGAGTTTAAAAGGCTTGAATTTCACGATATCGATCGACGATAGCGGCGTCGGGTTCGTTAACTTTCGTGAATCACGAACGAAAGCAACGGCACCCACGTGAAATCGATCACATCCTTCTGCTTATTTCCGTGGACCGAATTCAATAACGTTGGTCTCCTCGCGACCTTCGCTCCTCGATGAAAAAACCTCGCTCTTTTAGCCTCGATGCCTCATCCCTTTGTTTATCTCGCTTTGTTTCGTGCGAAAAAACACCTGTGCATGCAATTTTTTTTTTTTTTTTCGTTGAAACCTCCAGCCGTTCTCGTTGTGGATTAATTGAGTATGACGGCTAGCCGAGAAGTTACGTGACACCGCGCACGAGAAAAGTTCGATATATTGCGCAACGATTCCGGAAAAGCTTCCGACACGATAATTTAGTACTTCGTTGGCATCATCCTACGATGTTTGCAAGTTGAGATTTAAGTGGAAATGTTTTATGATACTTTCGATTATTTTTGCGTTCGAAACATCTATGTGTTATCTAACCTTAAATAAAAATTTACACGTACATTTGTATCGACGCGTAAATTAATTTGACGACTTGTATATATATTATTACTATTGGTCAAATACCTACAATTTCATAATTATTGTCTGTATAATTTCATAGAAAAAAAGTATAATCTGTATAAAGTTTCATAAAAAAAATTTCAAAAGTATCCAAATATTCGAGTCTTATCGATTTTGTTACAAAAAATATCGGATGCAATAACGTCGCTAAATATTACAAGCAAAAAAACTTTTCTTTATCATCGATCGTAACGCGTATGCAATATGATAAATAATCATAAACTTTGATGTAATATATTTTCTATTACTTAACTTATTACTTAATAATACATCGTAATAAATATTTGCCACAAAATGAATATACTAGATTGTATTTATGTGAATATTTATGAGAAATAAAAGTTTAATATTAATCGTGAAATTTAAAATTAAGAAAATTAATTATTCAAAATTAAATTGCATTCAAGGCTTTAAAAATCGATAAATATTCATATTCTTAAACAGACCGGAGTTAGGATGAATTATATTTTTTTATAACGAGATTTTTAAGATTCAGAATTCACGCTAAAAAATAGTATTCGCATAAAAATTGAATTTAGTGCTGTAAATTAAAATAGTGTTAAATGAAAAGTTAACGTATCGTTAAAATCTTTCGAAGAATTATTATAGTTTTTTCGAAACTCGATTCTTACGTACTAATCCAAATAAATTATTCTGGATTTAATAAAAAAATGTTGTTGATAATTTTATAAGTCGACTCGCTTCGATCGTATACAAAATTGTTGGTACTTCAAATCGATCAAATATTATCAACAGCCAATACTAAAAAGACGCTTTGATTTATTTTTAAACGTGAATAAATCAAAATCCGATTAAAAAATCAACCGATCAAAGGATAAAAATTAATTTTAATGGCTAAAAATTTGCTGCGTAACAAAACACATAATTAATCAAAATTTCAACTTATATTTATAACGTAAACTTGTATTTAAAAATAAACAACCTCAAAATTGTAAAGCCTTTTTTTTTTAAAACCGATATCAGTCATCGCATATTCTATTTTAATTTACAATTTCCGCGTCTATCCGTTAATTCTTTATTTACCTTGTCATTTATTTTCGATCGTACCATTCTTAATTTCTAATTTAGTTTACGTACTTAACAAAATAATTTTCATAAAAATAACGCTCCGTTTATTTAGTTCCGTCAATTAGTTTTTATTCGTGGCGTAAAGTTGACTCGGCAACGTTAAAATTTGAGAAGTTGGATAAACCAAGCGGCAACTTTACGAGTCTATTGATTTGTGTAAATATATCAATGCGAGAACGTTAAAATGTTGAGTAGAGCTCAATATACTCGAGTTACGGCGAAATATAAATTTACGCTTTACTTCAAATAAATACTCGACATAAAGTGAAAATTATAAATAAACGATGGGACATCGATATAATAATTATCAAGGCTCGACGATAAAACGAAACATTATACAACACCGTGATCGCGATTTTTATCGAAAGAAATTATCTTGCATTTTTGAAAGATGAATCGCGAAGGAAAAAAAAATGCTCGTAAAGCTGTATTTACCAAGCTTTAAAAAAAACTTTCGATTCTTCCACTGTTTTGTAAGCAACGTTGTTTCGCAGAAGCGCGAAACGATAATTCGGTTGTAAACGAGATATTTAAAAAGTAGTAACGTTTAAAAAATTACTACAAGCGGTAGATAATGCAGCGGAAACATAAAGCTTTAAATAAGTAAATAAAAGAAACGAGTATCAATGCGAAAGAAAAATTACACGGCTCGTAAGTTAGATGTGTATCGCAATAATGTAACAAGAGGTCGTTTAACGCGCTCGTACAGCTGTCATAACTTACATCAGATATGCACGATCAAAATTCGAAACGGTTATCTACGCAGACATTGTTTTCCCTAAGTTGTTCCTTGAAAAGCAATAATCGCGGCTCGTTTACGAGAGTTCGCCACCGAGTCCGTCGTTACGAAAGAGGAGACGGACATGCGTGTGCGTGCGATTACGTGGGGAAGAGAGACAAACGACGACGGCGGCGATGCTCTTTTTAAAGGAGTCACGTTTACGTTGCACCAATTGGCTCATTTCCCTAGAACCTCGTCTCCTCTCCCCCTTTTCCACAACTCGAGCGAGCTTATCGGAAAAAAGCGCTCGCGAGAGAGAAAGAGAGAGAACTGGAGCGAAAGCGAGAGACCGAGAGACAAGTCGTAACGAAATTTTGATGAGTCAAATCCGACATCCACCAAGCTTCATATTCAAGCGGTCGCTTCGCACTCGTAATCGTACGTACTAATTTCGTCGCCCGCTCTCTCACTCTTTCTCTCTCGCTCTCTCGCTCTCTCGCTCTCTCGACACACGCGCGCGAGTCCAAGCACACACATTTGCACACACGCGGTGAGAATTGCGTGCGCAACGCAACGATAGAGAATAGAGCGTAGGAATAAGAAACGAGGGTCCGTCAGGCGGCGCCAGGCGATAGTTGGTAGTTCCTCGTCGCGTCGCCTCGGCCTCGCGCACGTGCTCGAGTGTTCCTCGTACATCTACCCCACGCGTGTGTGCACGCGCGAGGCGCACGGGGCGATCCCCAACACACTCGTCGCGTTCGCCATCCGGGCGCGCGGTGAGTACACCCAGCCACCGCCCCTCTCTCTCTCTCTCTCTTCACCTGAGAGGCGGCGCGGGAGCTTCGCCGTGGGCGGCTGTAACACCGTCGCGATTAGTGCAACGCGGATCACCGCGGCGATCGCAACCTCGTTCACCCGAGCATGAACAGGAACAACGGGCACGTGCTGGTGTGGGAGCAGTCGGGCCTCGACGAGGCCGACCGCGCCCGGGCCAGTCCCGAGCAACAGCGCCAGCATCAGAGGCCAGGTACAACGGGAATACAGGGGAATAAAGAGAAAATAAGGGAGACACGAGAAGGAAACAAAAGAACAAACTATTTAACGATACCGGGAGGGAGGGTTGGGTTACCTCCCGGTCGGTACGTGATTTAACCGCGCGCGCGTGTAAGTAAAGAGACTTTTCTTCGGCCATTGCGCGAACGATCGCGATCGTCCTGTAAAAACGATCTCGGTGCAACCCCCTTCATGCGTGTGTCTGTAATTACGAATTTTAAATTCCCGTCGACCTTTCGCCCGCACCTTCCGCGACCGCCAATTAAGATCCTCCTCCTCCTCCTCCTTCTCCTCCTCCTCCTTCTCCTCCTTCTCCTCCTTCTCCTCCTCTTCAAGTTCAAGTACGCCGAGGGAGAGACGCGCGCGCGCGCGCGCGCGATCCTAAACATAACGTAATATATCGCATCGACGTCGTCGCGTGCCGTTGCTTCGGAAGCTCTCGATGTTTAGCCAAGGCCCTCTCGTCACGCATTCGCGGAAATTAATTATAGGCGAAAATTGCCGAGCTAGCCTCAGCGGCTATTGCCGGCGTCCGCGGCTGCGATCGGGGGGAGGATCGAGTGTCCTCTCTCTCGCGCTCCTTCTCTCGCTCCCTCTCTCCTTTCGGAACTGCGTATGTGTGGTGTCGCGGTCGGTCAGCCGTTGGCCACGTGCTCACCGGTTGGCGCGCCGCTGATGCCGCTAGTTGCATTGTCCTCGAACTTTGAACCCTGCCTGCCGGGTAATTACCAAGGCGCGAACGAGTTTTATAGCTCGTTTAACTCGATTAGCGGAGGCGGGATGTCGAGAGTCGGCCAAAATTCGAGCCGGGAGTCCTTGGCGCTTTGTACTCGGATACGATAATAGAAACGAAGCGGAGATTAACGGAAGCGGGATGTTGCGGTGATGTTGCAGCACTCATCGGTACGCGTCACATAGTCACGTTCATGCTCTTTCTGGGCATGGCCAACGCCTACGTCATGCGGACGAACATGTCGGTGGCGATAGTGGCGATGGTGAATCACACGGCGATCATCGGAAAGGACGAGCACGAGCCGGTGACGAGCGAGTGCGCCTCCACCGACGGCGAAGGAAACTCGTCCTCGTGGCACGAACCGGATAACTCGAAGCACGCGTCCAGTAGCGATGGAGAGTTCGCCTGGGACTCGACGCTCCAAGGATACTTGCTCAGCTCCTTCTTCTACGGTTACGTCCTTACGCAGATACCGTTCGGGATACTGGCCAAGAGATACGGATCTAAGTACTTCTTGGGTGTAGGTATGCTGATCAACTCTGTGTTCGGGTTGCTGGTACCTATCTCCGCACAGTGGGGATACTACTGGCTCATGCTCGTACGCTTCATCCAGGGCCTCGGAGAGGTAAGTACTCGCTGTCTAGCTCTGGCTTTTTCTTCCGCCCCTTATCTGTCTGTCCGTCTCTCTCTCTCTCTCTCTCTCTCTCTGCCTTGCCCCACACTCTTTGGGAGAAAGAAAGGGAGTACCACTTTTAAATGTATTCGGTCACAAAGCGAACTCGAGATGCGAGTGTGAACGCTTTTTTGATTGTTCGGCTGTATTTCCCCCCCCTAGGAATGGATTATCCCTATTGCAGGGTCCCATCGTGCCTTGCACCCATGCTATGCTGGCCAAGTGGGTACCGCCTAACGAAAGGAGCAGGATGGGTGCCTTTGTCTATGCCGGTGAGTAAACGAACTGGTACAAAATGTTAAGCTTCCGTTAAATTAACTTATGGTAGATTCCTCGTCGAGCTTTACCATTAAATATTAAAGAGATACGATTTTGTATCCCCCGATGAAAATCGATACCCACCGGGTTAATTTGAAATTTGTAACGTTTGAAAAAAGTTCTGTACCTTTATTTACGTGAAATTAATATATAATATTAAAAAAATCCTGTTGAAATTATTGTTTGAATCGAACGACTAACCCACCGAAGACACCTTTATTTACAAATGCCTCTGGATTTTCAGGAGCCCAATTCGGAACGGTGATATCCATGCCCTTGAGCGGTCTTCTGTCCGATCACGGCTTTGCTGGAGGCTGGCCTTCAATTTTCTACGTGTTTGGAACAGTTGGCACGATCTGGTGCATCGCCTTCCTGATAATGGTACACGAAGACCCGGAGAGTCATCCGCGTATAAGCGATGACGAAAAGAAGTACATCCTAAGTGCGCTTTGGGGTAACGCAGGCGCATCGGTAATTAATTGGTTTTCTGAAACTCGTTTTCTAATACGCTTATCTCATTCGACGGAGGGACTGGATTAATTATGCAAAATAACGAAGGAAGCGATTTTTCTTCGTTTCCTGTGATTAATCATATTTTGCTTTAAAAGTAATGTATAATTTAAAAGTAATTTTGTGACTATAATAAACTTTTATACAAATTCATAATTTTTAATTAGTAAGAAATCTAAGCTCGACGTATCTGATATTTGAAATCTATAAAAAAATCTGTTTCTTTAAGCAATATCCGTTCGACAACTGCTAAGGAAATACGCACGTATATTTAATCATTGAATTTTTATCTCTGCATTAGGAAACGGAAAATCTTTATTATATTTTATCTGGCAATTAATCTGTAAGTCGTTAAAATTCTCGAATACTGTTAGGTAAAAAATATGACAGCTTCGTAAACGTTTACTTTAAACAGCTGTAAAACTGAAAAGTAATCGAATATGTGATCGTCCGATTTTAATTACTTACAGTCACCGCCCGTACCATGGAAATCCATTTTCACGTCGATGCCCTTCTGGGCTATTCTCATTGCTCACATGGGGCAAAATTATGGTTACGAGACCCTCATGACCGAACTGCCCACCTTCATGAAACAAATTCTACACTTCAATATTAAATCGGTGAGTACTAAAACGTCTATTATTGATGTTTAATTTTTGTTTACTTACTTTTAATCTGTTTTTTTACCGATAAGTTTTTCTAAATCATTTTACAACGGTGGAATTTAAGGTAAACTTTAATTTTAACGGTGTTTTAAAATTAAAAAAAAAACTTTCTATTAAAATGAAAACATTTAAAAAAATAAAACTAAGAATTTTTTTATTATTAATATATTTATAATGATTAACTAAAAGTATTTTTACCCAAGTATTATATCTTTGTATGCAAACATTTTACTGTTTACTTTTGTTCGTGCTTTTCAATATAAAATTTAATAGAGCATTATGTAGTTGCTTATCTGAAGCTAGGCTAACAATTTTTAACAATGCTTGAAATAAGTGGATTTTGTTCATTATTATTTTTTACAAATTTTCTCGGTTTAAGAATATATAATTTGATGAATTTGTTTCATAAAAAATACAAAAAATAAATGTGGTGAAAATACTTTTTAAAATAATTTATGTAAACAATAATGAGATTTTTTCATTTAATTTTGTTACGCGAGACAAATTATTTTTCTAGTTGACGAATGTATTAATATTTGCTTATATATCGATTATTTGTACAAAAAATTCCATAATGATGAAATTAATATTTAATATTTAAAGTGTGAACGAGTTTATCTTTACTTTCACAGAATTATAATACTTTATAAATATAATTTATTTACTTTTACGTTAAATTAAGCAAATTCTTATACATTCAACTATTAAACCATTTACAAATTAAAAAATATATTTATAGATGCAACTTTAATTTGAATATTAAATATTAACTTCGTTATATCATCGAATGGATCAAATATTTTTGTAAAAAATTTTCATTTTACAAACTGATGTTATGTTTCACACGTAATTGTTAATTAAACTGAAAATGTAATATTTATTCCTTTTTTCTATCTAAACAATATGATATTATTTCCAAATACCTTCGATTGAACGTATTTACTTTTCAATTAATATACTTCCCAGTATCTTTCCATTACATCTATCTACGGTTTTGCATTTCATTTTATAAACATTTGTGAAAAGTAAGAATTTTCCACTTCGGGTTTTAAAATTGATTATAAAATTAATTTTATGCAAAGAAAAGATTCGTTAAACTTGTAATTTCAAAGAATTTTTAAAAGTATAAATTCCGTTTTTATAAATTATAAATAAATAAAAAATAAATGTGATAATTTTCGTTATTTCTTTATTAAAACAAAATTAATTCTTATTTTTGATTCGTTAATCAATTCGATGATTTCTGAGTACTTATAAAAGAAAAACAAAAAAAAGAGAAATACATGAATAATTAACATGATTTTGAAGAATCCTAAGCTAATGTCAATGATAAGCAAAATCTAAAAGTAGTTCCGAACATTTCCTAAGAAATGAATTGACGTTTTTCTTCGGGCTTAAGCTTATATTGAAGTCTTGAAGAAACTTATCAGCTGGGAAACGTGTAGCAATGTGACGCGCTTAGGTATTCGAAATTTTCAGTTGATACTCGGGTTACGATAATTTCACCGTTGAACTTTCTTTGTAGATACGATATATTATTTATACGTATCCTATTTATCTTCGTTCTGAAATTATAGTGGAGCAGTCGATGTACATTAAAGTGGTATTTATAGATCTTAAAACCGAAAATATCACATTGTACAATTCATACTTAGAACTAAATCTTTAAATAAGGAGAAAATATTGTAATTGTATATGAAAATCGAGAACGTTCGTTAAACAATGTAAGTTCTAAACGTGATAAAATAAAATAAAAATTGATTTAACGAACGGATAATCTCAAAAATATAACGTTAAGCTTGAACTGTGAGTTTAGTAAGAAAAACGATGTGGTAGAAATTTGGCAACCGCTTGATGAAAATCATGTAGAAAAGGCTTAAATGTATATTCATTACGAGTTTCTTAGTAGGAAAATTGAGTTTGAAGTAGTTATTTCAAGAGATTTGTCACACATGGATAACGTTGTTGCATAAATACGACCACATTCGTGTAAAGAATGCCTCGTTATTATCAATAGATTGTAAACGCTAATAAGTTTATGCATTAACATACGCGTATATTATTATTAATCCAATATTTATAAATCGTAATTTTCTTAAATACAGTTTTCAAATTATTAGGTTAATCGACTTTTTATACACGATAAATCTGTCTTACAATTTTAATATTTTATTTAATTATTATCTTTGTATATTGATTTTTCGAACTTTATTTCACTTAATACAAAAATATCAATTTCTATATTTTGCAAAAATTTTACACAATATATTTTCTCGTACTTTACTTTTTATAAAACTTATGTAAGATTATTTTCTCATCTTTATTTTAGTCCACCTGAGAATATTTTACGATTTGGTTTTTCTATTAAGAACAAAAAGATGTTTTTTTTATATTTAGTATATGTCTTATTTGTCTTAATCTGCGTAATTTAAAGGGTAATATTAATCTAACGTTGTTTAAAAAATCGACTCTTTTACGACAATCTTTGCACTGGTACAATCATAATTCATAGAAATAAGATTATTTTCAATTCTATTTCGAAAAAAGTAATCTGGATACACAATTCATAAATTTATCTTTCATCAAAAAAAGTACTCTAAATTTAGCATATTTTATGCACTTTAAAAAGGCCTAATTTTCCGTATCATTATTATTATTATTGTTTTTGTTGTTAAAAAACCTCATCTTTTTATCATTTGTTTTATTTTAAATATATTTTAAAATGTCTAATTTGAATATTGTATAAATATTAAATCAGGTTATACATAATATTATTTAGTAATGCTTAACTGTAAAATTAGGTGATAATAATCAAAATTTCAATGCGTTACTAATAAAGTAGGAATGTACATTTTCTGATGTTATTTTCTTCAAATATCTTCTGTTAATGGATAAATAAATATATTGAAATACTTTATTAGAAACTTGATTTCCTGTTTCTTTTTAATGCAAATTCATACAACACACACACACACACAAAATTGTAAATATTAAGAAGTCTTTACTATTTCTTAAAAATTTAGTAATTTTTTATTTATTAAACGTGATAATTCGTTTTAAAATTAAATACAATAAAAAGTGTAATAGTACATTGTCTTGTTTTAACACATCCTAGATCTTAAATGGTTATAATATGCTATTTCCTTCTTGTGCTCAATCATGACTGTCATTAAGACATATTAAACTTTTTGGCACTTCAGCTGACCTAGAACTCAATATACTTAAATTATTTTAATAGAACCACAGAGGAATACATAATATAAAATATTGTTATAATATAGTCTTTTAAAGGTTGTTTTTTAATATTTAAGTATGAAAAATGTGATTACTTTTCGCCGAAATCTCGAAAAGTTCATGAAATTAAATTTTATCACAAATAGAAAACATTGAAATATTTCTATAATTATTGCTCTAGATTTCATATATTCTTTTTGAAAAATTAAAATCGTTATTCCTTCTCATTATTTAGATATAATTCTTCGATTCGTCATAATAAATGTTGTTTTAAATTTTTAAAACAAATATTACCCAAAGAAACTAAAAAAGTTAATTTACATTTCATCGTATATGTACATTTATTTTGATTTATTTTTTTTACTGTAAACATTAATTTTAAAATAAGCTACTGCAGTTTATATTTCATTTTTTATACTTTAATTTCACGTTTATGGATTTTGTTACTCGTTTACATAATTATACACGTCTGTAGAAAATCATTTATAAATAATAAATTACCATTTCGTACAAAACTACCTAGTTTAGAAATCTAGTCAATATTAGTTGTTTATGCGTATTATGTGTTTACGTGTGTGTACGCGGAAACTTATTTGGTATTACTACAGTAAAAATTTTGTATTAATTTAAATTTAGTTCGATAGGTTTAAAATTATTATTTTTAATTCATCCGGTTATTGAAAAATTCGCTATATTTCATGCCGAATAATGAATTAACTATAATTTAAGAAACTTACGTTGAATGTTTTAATCTTTTAAATCCTTTCTTTTTGACATTGATTTATATCTGTAGTAGCTCATCGATACTTTTATCATTGTGTAAATTGTGAAGTATTTCGAACTGATTAGAAAGATTTCAAGTTAATTAATGTTCCCTCTTATTTTTTAAGTGTTTGACATTAGATTATTTAGTATAATTATTTGATTTCTAATTAAGAGTTTATCGATGATATGATTTATGATTATTACCATTACCAAAAAAGATTAAAATTACAATTCACACTTCTAAATGCATTATTAACATTAAAAAATCCGTATATGATATTTCTTATCCATTACAATATGTATTTATTAGAAACAAATTCTTTATTGCAAATCCGACGTTTTATTACTCATATCGTATAAATACTCTGCGACATTGTTTATATGAAATGTTTTCTTGCAATTTTTGTATTAATCTTAACAAAAGATATCTTTACATTATAAAAAAGATTATATCTAAAGTTATCATTGATTAGTTTTGAGTTTCCTTAAATAAAACAAAAAACTATTATGAACGTGTATTTATAATAATTAATAACGAATAATTAAATCTAGAATATTAAATGACAGTCTTTAATCGATAAATTATCTTTGTAGGCATTGCCAATATTTTACTATTAAACAAAACTGTCTGTTTCTCTTCCCACACTGTTTGTTTGTTTTGACAAACGAAAGCATTGTAAATCTATATTCTTTTTCTAGCCGTCTAGTTTTCCAAATTTCCCCAACTTCAAAATCTATACGTCTAAAAGCAATTAGTCGATAGAATCTGCTTTATAAAAACTGCTTTTCTCAATTTTTCGTGATCGGTGTCAAGTAGTTTATTTTTTCGTAAATCTTGCTCGATTGATTCTGGACTTTAAATATTTGTTTTATCTTGAAAATGTTTTACTGTAAAAATCGACTGTTTTATCTATGTTATTTATTTAAATATTTTATTTTATCGGTATAAGCTCGTTACACCTACGCTCGATCTTCGTTAGCTAATCAAAATTGCTTATTTATTTATTGGCAACTAACCTTCGTGTCCGAAGGTCGTCAATTATGTCTAACTCAAGAATAAATAGTTAAAGGGTAATCAAACCTAGCGACGAGTGTGAATACTATACTACATAACAAATAAAACAAATTATGAATTTCCCGATGATGCAAGACTTGTAAATATATGTTATTTATTAATTTATGTTATATAAAAACCAGAAACTTAAAATTATTACAAGCTTCCGTTTTTAAATTACATTTAAGCTAAGTTATTTGACAAATACTATTACACGTAATATTTATTATATGTAACCAAACGTATTATGATTACACTGAGCGCTAATAAATATCCTTATAAAAATGACGTTTATCGTTGCATAAATATGCATCAAATTTCTTAAAAAATTAAAAAATTACGTATTTATTTCTTTATTAATGCTTAAATTATTCAAATTACGTTACATACTATATACGTTTAAATAAAGCGATATATATTTCGATTATAATTAACAGAAGTTAAACTATTTTTCACAAAACATAATTTATACTACGTTTTAATATTTTTATATTTATATGTATCGAACGATGCTCGAACCAAAAATTAACGATACGTGTAAATAAATTAAAAACCAATTAAATTATGGAATTTTGAAAAATTTTAAAGTTTTTAATTTTAATATTCCGAAAGTAGATTAAAGTATAAATAAAGTATAAAAATAATGTGATTAATTTCCATGAGTTAAATTGAGTTAATTTTCGTATTTTCATGCTCGAGCCAAGAAAAATTATGAAACTTAACTATTTAAATATTTTTAGAATTTTTATCAGTCTCCACTGTACAAAAATAGAATATTTATGAAATTTTTATAGAAGAAAATGGAACTCGTTCGCTAAAGGTGAGACGGTGTCCACGAACTTGGGAAGTAATTTTGAGTCGATAAGCACTTCTCAAAGTCCATTTATAATCATTCTCGTTAATTATCCCTCCACCTAGAAAGTATGCGTTACACGAGTACAATCATGCCAACAGAACGGAATAGTGTCAGCTCTGCCGTATTTGGCTATGTGGATCTTCTCGATGCTGATCTCGCACATCGCCGACTGGATGATCTCGAACGGTCGCTTCAACCACACCATCACCCGGAAGATCGTCAACAGCGTGGGTCAATTCGGACCCGCCATTGCCCTCGTAGCCGCTTCGTACACGGGCTGCAGCCGTTGGCTGACGGTCGCCCTCCTCACCGTCGGTGTGGGCCTCAATGGTGGAATATATTCCGGCTTCAAGGTCAATCACCTCGACATCTCGCCGAGGTTCGCCGGTGTCCTCATGTCCTTCACCAACTGTCTCGCGAATCTCGCCGGACTCCTTGCGCCCATCACCGCTGGTTACATCATTGTTGGCACGGTGAGACCCGACATTTTTTTATACCATGTGCAACTTGTCTCTCGTGAGTTATCTCGTGGTAAACGCTTAATTGACTTTCAATTTTCGTTTCGTGATGTAAGGATAGAGATGAAGAGTCCGCGATTTTTAATGAAATTCGTTAATATTCGCGTTGCATACATTTGTAAGATTTAAGCGTTTCAATATTTTTAGAACTCGAATGTTGTTAAGTAGAATTTAGTAAGGAAAACTCAATGATATTTAACGTTGAAAACTTTTGATAAAATTTTAAGCCACGATTCGAATCGCGTGAATTTTAGACGTTGATGATCTTGCAATTACGTTATTTTTCTTTTCAATGAATAGGTGTAGCGACTTACAATGGTTGTAGATAATTATATTGCGAAACAAAATAGTTTCCGAGTTATATTAATTGGATTTAAATTAAAACGTGCGGATTATTATAAAACGATAAAATCTACAATTCCAAGGTGAACAGATTTTAGTATTTTTATAAAATACTAAATTTACGTTGCTTATAATTTTAGCTTTTCTTTCGTGCTGATAAGAGCATTGATAAAATTATACCTCGGTTGTACCTTATTTGAATAATAAAAACTATAAATCAAATTTATAGCATGCCTTTGGAAAACTTTATTAACGGTTTACAAATATTTCATTTTATAACGGGAAAAACTATTTATCGAAATAGATTAAAATAATTTATGTACTTTAAATTGTTTGCGCGCATAACTTATATTAATGATTCACCGTTCGCGTAATAATTCTCGGTTACAGGATTAAAAATATTTATCCTAATGTTTATCGTAATTAAATAATCTTTTTCTACGATGTTATTATTGATACATTTTCCATTTCTCGATACGATAACGGAATCTTTGGAGTAGAAAAATTAGTATCGATATTTATAGAATTGTATTTAAAATGATTGACGAGTATAAAAATTGTTGTTAATTTTAAATAGAAAAATTCTTTATTTTTATTATTTTTATTTTATTACATTGCTAGTATGATTCGTATAATCGTAAATTAAACAATATTTTTAATGCGTTAACCGCAAGATTATCGACTCTAAATGAAACGTTTATACTTACTTTATACATTATAAATAAATATGAGACGTACAATTGTAAGCAATGTTTATGTTTTATAATACTTTTAAGAAGCGAATACCTAATCGATTTGAAATTATCTTCGTAATGTTCGAGTAAGCTTCGAAAAGAATAAAAATAATTTATAAATATAAAAGTAGACGAAGGTTGAGTATTACGGAACATTGACGTTTTAAATTTTGTTCGCTTCCTTTACGTTTTCTTTATTTATCTATGCATCATTTTCCCTCTCGATATTTCGTTGTGCCATTTGATCAGTGCAGATAATTCGAATAGTACCTACGGTAATGTTTGATTTGCCTAATGCCTAATCTATTATTAAATTATAACTATAGTAAAAATACTTATCCCCTCCTCTCCTTCGAAGTTTCGTCTCTACTTCACTCATCTAAAAACAAAACTGCCTTTTACCTTGCAGCCCACCCAGGCCAAGTGGAGAATAGTGTTTGTACTGTCAGCCGCCATATACGTGCTCTGTGCTACGTTCTATATAATATTTGGTACGGGCGAGCGACAGCCTTGGGACAATCCGGAAAAGGATGCCGAGATCAAGGCGAAAAAGGAGAAGAAATTGGAACAGCATCTCCAAAGCGTTAAAACGATAAGCGAAACTCGTCATTGATGTTTTCATAATTCACGCCACCGATAATTATCGAATTGGATTACCAGCGGGAAATATTGAAGCACGCGTAACGAAAGATAGCGCCAAAATACAAAGAAGAGTGAGAAATATAAAATAATAGTCATATCTCAAAATAGTCGGTGACTAGAATTATTTCGTTGCATATATATAAATGTATGTTACTGCTTTATACCCGATATATTTGCACTCATGCATCCATTCCCTTAAAACTTACGAGTGTTTCAAATTAAATGCTCCGATGCGACTCTTTGGTAACATTCGTACGACATTTTGCAACATGTTCTTTTAGCGGTGGCGCGTAACGAGTCTTTACAAAATAATGAAACACAAATGCGAATATGGGAGGGAGTGTGTGAGAGAAAGAAAGCGAGAGAGAGAGAAAGTATAAAGAAAGAAAGAAAATGCGTGTGTACGTGCGTGCGTAAGTCGTCTGCATGTGTTGTGCCTAAATCTTCCTGTATCATTTATAATATATATTTATATATAAATGTCAAATTTCTATAGCTTTACTCGCGGAGTACATTTACACGAAAATTTTATGTTTTCAAGGAAGTATTTTGAACAAAAATTTAATATATTTTTGCTAATACACTGAAGATAAATCCGATCGAAATGTGATTCGGTTAAAAAAATGTTTGAACAAATTTGTATACTACAACGAAGAAAATTACAATTATATTTTATCTGTAAGTAAGAGTATCTAAAACGATTGTTCTAATCTAGAAAAATTATTATTAAAATGAAAATTTACACAATTATGTATAATCATGTATATAATTTACTTCTTTCGGATTACGCACGATTCTAAACCAATTTTTTAGGATTATACGAAACAAGATGTATATCGATATACGTTATTAAAGCAAAGAAAGAAATGCTGTACAAATGAAGGGAAGCATCGCACATCTGATCGTGCACCAAATCTAAAAACGTAAGACGACTAAGCAACAGTATTAGGTAGAGCGCACTACACGTTCACCAGTCGTGGAATATGTGTAAAAAAAAATTTATCTTTTTTTCATCGATTACTGCCGCTTCGTAAACGACGAGCGACAATATTTCGCCTCGCTCGGTATACATGTGTAGATGGTTTTATATTACTCGTTTTGTAGATATTTTACCTTAAGATCCTATTAAGTTATAGACCGTAGTTGAATAATTTACTAGTAGCTATTTATACTTTTATGTGCAAATGCGAAAACAACAAAAATTACCCTATCGGATTGCTCTCACCGTTTGTTTTCTAAATGCCTGTGTATAATACAAACGCTGATACACATTAATTAATATACGCATGTTGCACGTGTGTTGATTTTTTTTTTTTTTTTTCATAAATATTTGTGAACGTACAAAGAGATGCATTTTTTTATAACGGCAGCTATTACAATGCGAATTATTTGGTGAACCACTAATTTGCGTAATTTTTCTCTTGTACATTAAATTTTTAATAACATTTTTCGAGTCTTCCCAGATTTTCTAATTTTTTACTCGATTTTTATAAAGTAATGAATCCAAAAAAATTGATATAGTTTTTTATAAAAACGACGCATTGTATAAATGAGTTTAATGTATCTTTTTCACGAAGTTCGAAATTTTATAAATTACCATTTTGTGGTTCATTCTTGCTAATCGAGTTCGATTCTGAAATCATTTGTTATTTTAAAATGCGTGCTTTGTTTATCATTTGCTTAAGAGGCTCTAGAATTGTCAAAGTTTATAATAAATAAATAAACTGTATAAACGTTTAGGTAATCGAACTTCGATTCAGGAATGACTCGAATTGTTTGCTGTGGTGGAAAAAACATCGAAGCAGCAAAATGTGAACAAATATTGGTCTAAAATTTTTAAAAATGTCCCAAGAATTATACAAGGCAGGGTTTTTTGTTATTTCGCCGGTCGATTCAAGTGCCTTAAACGATTGCCGTTTTTTTTTTATATTATAGTAGAAGATGTAAATTTATTTAAAACAAAACTTGTTTACAATTTTTTTACGAAAGGATAATGCAGTTTATCAATCTTGTCGAGGTCTGTGATTCCTGGATTGCCCATAGCAATTATGTATATATACATTTGTAATCTACTGAAGCGTTTCAATCAGATTAGACATCCTGCCGAAAATATCTACTGTTTAAGCCGGAATGTAATAAGTATTGAAGAATGTAATCAAATTTTATAAAAAAAAAAAGATACTATCTCCCTCTTTTCGGCCCATTCATGTGCAATAGAAATATGAGAGACATTATTTTGACAGTTAAAATACTAGTCAATTACTAAAGCATTGATTGAATTAACTATGATAATAGGAAGACAATTATAATGAAAAATCAATTGTTCTCACAAATAAAATTCTGCACATGAAGAAAGAAATGTATAACGCGAGATTTGCTTGTACAATTTGTTTGTATTTTTGTACATTCATACTATAAATATTAATGAGCAGTGTACATAAACAAATTGACAGTTTGTAACAGCTCTATATTGTTGTAAAATTTTACATGTATATTTTTATTGTTGAAATTACAGATGTGATATAATATAGTACAGTTGAATAAAAATATTCTTCAGTTTAGAAAGTAAAAACTAATTTATTACTCTGAAAAAATCTAAAAAAAAAGAACCTTGATATATTTTTTGTTTCAGGAATAAAAAAATTTAAAAATTTATTATAATAAACAGTTTAAGGTTTAGATAACAAAATAATATAAAACACTATATACATTATTAACGATTAAAATATTTCGTATTTAAGTAACGATCGATCGTTTTGATTTTTAACAAAATTTAAGAATCTCGAATTATATTTTACCTTAACAAAAATAAAATTTAGTGAATTAAGAGAATGTAAATTTAAAAAATATATACATATTTTTATATAATTAACAATTTCTAAATAAAGTAAGTATAATGTTTTTAAGTATTGCTATAAATTGATTTAAATAAAAATTCGATACTTTTATTAAAATATTAGATAAAATAATTTTTTTGACTTCAACCAAATGTAATAAAAGATAATAAATTTTCTTTTCGTTTCAACGTGATAATTATGACAAAGTTCAAAATTCGATTAAATAAATCTAATAATAGTATGTACGTTCAAATATTTTCAAATGTCAACATAAACAAACATATTCCTGTTTACTAATATCAGAGATGAAAAAGCCTAGCATTACTCGCTTATCTACGACGAGCGGGCAAGTTTAAATAAAAAAATTTACATCTTTCTATAATGCAATTTAATGTATTTATCTATAGTAAGGATATTTGTAATTCAATAAGTTAAAAATATTTGTTTATAATGTTACAATATTTATTATATGCGTAAAAATAATTTTTAAAGAAATATTATACCTTTGTTTAAAATTTAATGAGAAGTAAATCGTAATCTAATAATTTCACCAACCTGCCTTTACTTTGATTGACACTACATAAGCTGATAAGAAAAGTTTGGTTTTAGTTGTTTATTTATAAATTTAAGAAAAAAAAAAAAAGAAAACTTATAGGCCAATCGCTAATTTAATAACCTATCTAATATTTCTAGAATGATCAGTGTACCTTTTTGTATAATTCTAATGACTTTTTAAATATTTTTTCTTCTACTTATGTTTTGAGAGAACATTTTATAATGAACCTCGTGTATCGCGTTGAAAAGTGTTGATTTTAATATTTCATAAAATATGTTCAAGCTATATGTAATAACTTAATCGTACAATAATATGAATCATTTTTTCGAGTCGTTAGAAACTAAAGTATTAAATCAATTTAACGATACACGATTTCATTTTGAATTACGTACCTCAAAATAGTATGATCAAACGAACAGCTATTAAATATCACTTTTTTTATTACTCGTTTATTACTTGCTTTGTATCTACATCATAAACAATTTATTAAACAATTGAAACAAAAATTTCATAAATGTCTTATTTCTGTATACCGTAAGATACAAATATTGTTTTATGAATACAATAAAATAATAATACAAATAATATTTATGTTTATGTACTAAATGACACTATATTATACATAAAAACCTTATTAAAATATATTTTTTTTTACTTTAACGGTTAATTTAATGTATAATAAACATTTTTTATTCTTTATTTTAAAATTGATTCCACGTTTAAGTTGAATTTTTATTATACTTTTTAAAGAATATAAGTGTTGATAAAAACTTTAATTAACTTTATTAAAATAATCAAATATAAAAATATCTTTATAAACATCGATAAATGTAACCCAATGAATCATCAATTATAATTTTAATACCTATTTCACTATATGCGTAAGCATTTGTAATTATTTTGACAATTTTAAATTATTGTACATTTTTGTTATCTGTTAAAATACTTGTATTGTATTTTAAAATAATATTGTATAATATTTAAAATAAAAGAAAATCTATTTTCAATTAGTAGTCATACGTATAAAATACTTTAATTAGTATAAAACCACATCGAGTTAAACAGTTTATTGCATAATTTATAGAAAATAATATAAAAGTTGTGAACAATAAATTCACGGTATTTAAATGAATAAATAGATATGCATTTTCTAATCTGACATTGTATTAATACAAAATAAAGTTTCTATTCATTTTAAATAATAGAGTCGGTTATACCAAAATACTAAATTATCCATAAGTTTTAAACTTTTATATGTAAAATCAGCTGTATATATTACTTACTTCTATATATTAATTTTATATTAGTTTCATAGCCGCAATAACGAATAACATCGACAGTCATCGATGAATAAAAAAATAAATAGAAACAACATAAGAATGTCTATGGTTTTTTATAAACGATATTTTCAAACATTGACAATTACAAAATCATAGGCAAAGGTAATATGGCATTTTTCTTAACATAGAAAAACTTGATATATTTTCGAGTTAATAACGTTAATATTTATTTAAACTTAATGTTTAACTTGATAACGGTACTATTATAACTTAGTATTTTTAAAAAGAGAATTAATAAAAACTATCATAAACTCTTAAAATAATTTTATAGTTATTGTGTATAGTTAAGAAACAAAAAATAGAAGCTTATGAAAAATATTCGTTTCGATGTATAAAATAAAAAATTAATTCTTATAAATAAAAATTTTTAATTTATGAAAAATTTAATAATTCATCACATATAAGAGAAAAAAATATTAAGGTAAAACATTTTTAAATTGATCTATTCGATTACGATTATCAACTTCAAATTTAATAATAAAACGCTATTATTTATAAGACTATACTTTATTAAAACATTACAACTAAGAGTTTTTATAATTATTTCAAATTATTTGAATTATTAGGCTAATAAAATATAAATATTTAAAAAAATGTTTGTAATATTATGTAAATTCTTGATGTATACAATAAAAAAAATAATACAAAATCCATAATTTTTTTATATATAACAAAAATAGTTATCACAATAAAGGTAAATTAATTTTAAAAAATATAATAAAAAATTGATGGTGAATAAAAATAATAGATTAAATGATCCAAGCTTATAAATTACATCTTACATATTGAAAATTAAAACATAGTATTGTATTTGCAAATAATTTTTATCGATTTCTACCATATTTATATTATATGTAAACAAAAATTATCTCATTATTTTAGATGCACTATAAAATAATGAAAACGTTGCATTTAAAATACCTTATAAGACATCTTGTATAAAAAGATATATTTTGTTATTTTTATTTCTTTTGTTTTATTAACGAAAAACAAAATTCTGTTCTATTTTATTATTATTCAAAAAGTTCTAGTTGCTAGATAAATTATGCGAGTTAAATATTTATTCTTCTACAATTCAAAACTCTAATATATAAGTTTATGTACACGTGAAAACATAGATAAAAAAATAGTTAATTCGTTTTAATTAAAATCTTTTTAATTAGGAAAGTAAATAAACATTTTGCACTTTTGAAAGTCAATATTTTTTCGTAGCAATTAACTGATTTTTCAATTACTTTGATCGTATATTGTTATGTATTAAATCAAATATTGTTCTTTTTTACTTAGTATTATTTTTGTATCTAATATAAATATTGTTCAAAAATTCAATGAACAATTTATAATTTTTTGGAAGTTTTTTAAATAGATAATTTATGAATATAATACGAAAAAAATTTCTTTATTCGAAAAATTAATGCAAAATATTTTTGTATTAAAAATATACGTCAATTTATGTTTTATAATGTTGATTTAAACATAATAAATGTATTTTTATAAACTATAGATTTCACCTAATCTTTAAAATCAATTTATAATTATAAATATCAGTATTTATCGTTGATCAATTAAACTTTTATGGTTGATTAATCGTCGAATAATCATTGTACGATCAATTGTACATTTAGTAACGAAACAATATATATTAAACCAAATTTTTAATTGTTTAAATAGCACTTGAATTTATTCCAACATCTGTATCGATAATTATTTGAAATACAATTTAACAATCGGCGGTTGGTATCACTGAGCTTCTCTTCCCCCCGGTTTTCATAGTCGAACTCTCACTATCTATCTCTCTCCCACCCACTTGCCACAATCTCTTTAATCGTGTATTCGTGTAGTATTTGACAATTCGTTGTAAAGTGGGTGTTACCTTTTTGTCAATATAGAGTAACGTCAATCTAAGTTTCTGGCGAATATTGTAAAAGAACGTGATTTGGGAATAGTCTAATTTAGTTCTAAAACCATCGGTTGATCAAAGAAAGTATTTAAAACCTTTCTGTATTTATTGTTTTCATTACTTTAGTAACCTGTACGCATAATCTATTTGTTAAAGTAAATTTACATTTTTTACATTTATTTGTTTTCACCCTTTTATTCAATATGTATTTTAACGATATCACTTTGATAAACATTTAGGTTTCAAAGGATTAAGGAATTATGGATTCGTTCGGAGATAATTTTGTTAACGAATTAGACGTTGATCCAGCAGCAGAATTTTTAGCTCGAGAACAAGATCAATTGGCTGGTCTCGAAGTTGAAATCCCTTTAGTCGCAACTGCCACACCAAATATCGATGGTTAATTCATTATTAATAATCGATTTATCCTTATATTCGTTTTATTTTACCTTTTTATTTTTTTAAAGATGAGTTAACCGGAACCATAAAAGCTAGCAGCGAAGACGACGGAGGAAGTTTTGAAATGATAAATACTATCGATCAACGATCGGATACAATAAATGGTTAAAAAAAAATAATAAAACCTGATCCGAAATCTTATATATTTCTTTGTATTAACGTACCTTTTAATTTTCTATGTACACAGAAAATGTAACACCTCCACCGGCGCCGGTGAAAGAAGAGCCAGAAAAAATTAGAAAATGGAGAGAGGAGCAAAAGACTAGATTAGAAGAAAAAGGTGAATATAAACTAAACTAAAACTTCTTCTTTTATATTTTATTTATTTTAAACTTTATTGTACGATAACAGATGCGGAAGAGGAAAAGAAAAAGGAAGAATGGAGAGAAGCTGCTAAAAAGGAACTGGAAGACTGGTATAAACATCACACGGAGGCTATTAGCAAAACGAAAGCTACGAATAGGTAAAACGAGTTTTATTGATTTAATACGAAATTTACAATTAAACATATTTTAATTGCGTAAAAAAAAAAACAAAAAAGACAAAATAGAGAATATTTTGTCGAATTTAACTGAGCTCTGAAATCTATTATTTTGATTTTGCTTCTTAGGGAATCAGCCAAGTAAGTTGATAAAAAGTATACTTGAATACATGCATGTACGCTAAATATTGCAACAAAAACTCAATATGTTCTTTAACTTATTTCTATTGAGATTATTATATTTTATTTTATAAGGCAATTTTTGTTTTTAGACAAATTTTTTTCAACCGTTTAATTAGCATATCTTGTTTGTATTATTGTTTCACATTAAATATTAAAGTATCGCTTGCAAAATAATCGAGATAAACTTTATTGGTCCTTTTAGAAAGTATTACAGAATTGTTACTATTTTTAATAAACCAAAATGACAAGTACATCGTAGTTACCAAATTGATATTGCATGTTTGAACATTTAGCATGTACCGTTTTAAAATAACACAAAATAAATCACAAGTTTAATTTGCGTAATATGCTTAAGTGATTCCACTTGAAGCTTAAAAATCATCACTAGCGCATTCACGCAAACGAAATTATAAAGTATGTATCAATTTTTACCGCTTTATACATGTTATTTTGGTTTACCGAGTATTAGGTACATAGATTATTGATGAATTGTTTTCGTGTTCGTTGATACCATTTGTAAGTTTATTATTTTTAAAAATTAAAATGTTAATGTCGTACTCTTAATTTTTTAAGAATACGATGTTGTTTATTTATCGTTAGGCAATATTCGTTATACAAGGATCCAGTATTAACTTCACTGCTTTTTGCATTTACAATTTTATGTTTTAAGTAAAATTTATTAGACGTTATTTATTTATTTCATAAATTCGATATTTTTGTAGATTGTATTATACATAAAATCGTGAAGAAGTGCATGAGTTGTGATTCTGCAACAAATCAAGCTGCTCGAGTAGTGATATAGAAACAATAAAGCTTGATTTTTCAAGGAATTTTTGAGATTAGGGATAACGTTATTAACATTATAAATTAAAAAGAATAATGAAATATTTACATAACTACCGATAATATATTTTCCTTATTTAGTTAATTTCAATAATTATTAATCGCAGCAACGATAAGATTTTAATTTAACGCCTTTTGTAACAGAAAAAATTTGTAATCTCGTTAATCCCTTGAACAATCCTACATAGTCTTGAATGCATATTTTTAAATGCATGAAAAAGCATTTTGTGTATCATGAAACAACTTTCATCATTAGGAACGCCGAGAAACAATTTGTCGCGGAAGCCGATGACATTGAACCAGGCACCGAATGGGAACGCATTGCTAAGCTTTGTGACTTCAATCCTAAATCATCGAGAACTTCGAAAGATGTATCCAGAATGCGTTCCATCATTTTACAGCTGAAGCAAAATCCACCACCACCCGTTAAAGCTTGATTCGCCACGTTTAAGCCAGCAGTATAATTAATTTAGGCATAATGATGTGTAAATTATGTAATTGCATTTAATGGACGAATCATTTTCCTCTGACATCCCACTAATGTATCTATATTATATTTATAATTATACATATACATATAGACTTTTTAGGGGTATGCATCGATCAATGAAAGAGATTAAATGATAAATTTAATAAAGGTAAACGATTATTCAAGAAATTTGTTTATTTTTTTAGACATATAAGGTCTTTAAGTTAATTCTAATATAAATTTTTAGTATCAGTTTATAAATAAACAATTGATAAAACTTACTTTTTTTTTTTCATACTTAAACACATAAAATAATTTAAATAACTTTAACTTCGTAAATAGTTACAATTACACATTATTTTTCGTTTAGCTCTTCGATTATATTTAAATTCTTAGTATAAAACAGTAAGAAAATAGACTTTTTAATATAGGTTGAGAGCATACTGCTCAAAAGTTTGATTTATACATCACACTTTGCTCTTAAGGAATAAGACTTGGAAAATAACTTATATATTCCTTTTGTTTATAGATTGCACGCACATGAAACCCATAAACAAAAGATTTTCACTCTTAGTTTCAATTTATGATAATTTTAAGCTTGAAAAGTTTGGATGGTTATCGAGTGTACATCAATCTGTTTAATTTTGTTAATAATTTGTAAAAATACTGTATCCACATTTATAAACATCAAGCTAATTTGGTCGACATACACTGGAAGCACACTCTAATTATTTGTAATTACATTTCATTGTAAAATAATTTTCTTTTAGTATTGAAATTTCGTGGTGTTCTGAAAAATCGAATCTTATGTATTTTTCTGTAACTCTTATTTAAAAACTAAAAACTTGAAATTTACCTGAAAAGATTATTGACATTTTTACTTGCTAATTGCATTTCAT
Source organism: Dolichoris vasculosae (assembly GCA_018907195.1). Lineage (NCBI taxonomy): Eukaryota > Metazoa > Arthropoda > Insecta > Hymenoptera > Agaonidae > Dolichoris > Dolichoris vasculosae. The sequence continues at coordinate 6,366,246 of JACCHY010000009.1, read as the reverse complement.
GTCGCCAGCGATAAATAAATGGATACTTCATTACATCGATGGTCGAAGGAATAGCAGAAAATACTGCAAAGTCTATTTTAGTTGGAGTTTTTCTGAAAATCAATAAAATATTATAGATATTTAAAATTAACGAAGCTATCAAAAAAAAACTCGAGTTGAATTTTTAATATCATTTTAAATAAGACTTATTTCAAATTTTATAATTATACTAATAAAAATGCATCGTTTTATTCATAAATTGTAGGAATAATTTTACGATGCATATTTTACTTTAAGTACCATATAATTACTAAAACAAATCAATCCTATATCATAATGGTATTCATCAAATCTTTCAAAAGTTTGATATAAAATACATATATATACAAATTTTCATACAAGAGACACTTTTTAAATATAAATTGCTTGGAAATTAATGAAACCTATTGATTTTTTATAATAATCTTGAATTTTAAAATCTGTATATTACAAACGAGTTATTTATTTTAAAAGATTGTCGTTAGCTTATAAATTTTATGGTACATTTAATTTTACCTAATTAACATATTTTTAAACAATATACCAGTATAAATATATATATATATATAATATGATTCGTGTAAAAATATTAAACTTCGTTCTTATAAAGCATTTTAGATTAAAAATTTAGTTGGTTTATCTGATTCTTTTAATTTTCGAAATTGAAGCTTTACTGATTTTTTATAGAACCTATTTATAAAATTTAAAACATCTTACTTTTGTTAAAATTTAAACGAATCCATTCGCTTAATATAAATATAAAGATTCTAAATAATATAAAATCATACCCTTCTAAGAATATTTCCTCCTTAATGTTATCATCAGCTGAATCCATGTCATCTTCGTCGGAAGATTCAACATTATCATTATTATTCTTACATAAAGGAGAAGAAGGAGGTGTAATATATTTTGTATTATCTGTATGCAAAAATTTTTCTGTTTATTAAGAAAATAATTTATATAAAAAATGAAATTGTTCTCGATCTTACCTTCAATTTCTTCATCCGAATCTATTTGCGATTGTATCGTTAATTGTTGAAACGTATTATCAAGATCTTCTAAATTCATTTCATGTTTTAATTTAGGCTACAAATAAATACTTATAAATTTTAGCGAACCAATTACATAATTAATTAATAAAAAGATAAGATTGTACCGTTTCAAAAACGTTCATATAAACCTTTACTAAGTCTAAAAGTATTGTTTTAGATCTTTGTTGAAACCTATTTCTTAAAAATTTTTCTAACTTTTCCAAACCTTCGTTGCATTGTAAATCGGTAAAATCTTGTAAAAATGACCAATACTCCTTCCAAGCAATTTGATACTCCGATGCCAGTTCTCTAATGAAAATTTTTTAACGTAGTTTAAACGGATGATACAAATGAAAATTCAAGAATCGATACCTCGTACTTACCTACCGACTCTCTCTAATCCCTTATCGGTGTCTTTTAAACGTAAAGATAAATTTAGACTAGGACTTCTCAATCCATTATAGTCACCGAAAGCATTGCCTTGTTTATTCGGCGTACCGAGTATTCGAGGAGGAGTTTTCCACTTTTTTCTAAATTCTAAAGCTTGAGATTTGGTCATTGGACCAGCAAAAGCTCGTACCTCTACTCGAGGACTAATAGGATCAACATTTAATTGCTTATAAAATGAAAATAAAAAATTCGATATTGAATTCAGACGAGAAATCTGTAATCGCAATAATAATTTAAGAACATACTAGTGGACTAGACGGAGAAAACGGTTCGCCGATGGTAGGTTGTAAACTATTATCTTCGGCGCGCAAAACAGGCACGTAATACTGTTCTTCCAATAAAAGGCGTATTTCATTCATAAGCGACTGGTCGTCCACTGATTTTCTAGTGCACACTATCTAAATGATTAAAAATGTAATCAAACTTTAAAAGCACGTCAAATTATTATTCGTAACCAAGAATTAAAACTATGCCTACATCTGCGGGAGTCATTTCGTATTTGTTAAGCGGAGTCCTCAAGCACTGCGAATACGTCAATAAAGTTCTGACGCAATCCTTCAATCCGTACTTGGCAGCAAAGTGTAACGGCGTTTCGTTCAAAACTCTGTCGGGTGTATTGAGGTATAAGTCTTGAAGAATACTGGCTCTGTCTACGTAAGTGGACGTTGCATCGGAATCTCCGTAATACAGTTTTACAAACTCTGGATCACCTACGGTATTGAGGATCAGCTCGCACATATCCGGGCTCTCGGTAACTTTGATAGCGACGTGCAGAGCATTGTACCGGCAGCCTTCCTACGTAACACAAGTATTTGATGAAAATGCGTAAAAGACTCTAAACGGGTATAAGTCAAAGCTGAATAATACAAACGTGTAATATCGACGGTGTGTCTCCATTACCGATCAAATATCGTGGGTTTTCCCAAATGGTATTTTTGACAGATGCGATATCGCCATATTCGATAACCTTCCTAAATTGCGCGAGATTCTGCGGCTTCAGCGATTTGAAGTTATTAGTTTTTTCCTCCGAAAGCACAATCGTGGGTACCGAATTCGCAAGGGGGTTAGGTAGAATGGATTCAAGGCCGTTTCGTGCGAATTCCTGCGCCTCCTCCAACGTCTTGAAAGTCTTCAAACGTCCCTTGGTGTGCTTTTTAATGATATTCAGAGCCTCGGCCTTGTCGCAGTATACGTGAAACTGGGTTTCTGACACAACGAAAATCGAGTGAAAAAAAAAAAATAGAGCCAAGAGTCGTTGACTCGAGTCAACGAGTTCAACGAGATAACGAGGTTTTACCTTCTGTTTCGCGCGTGTCGTCTTCGATTGGCACGTAAACAGCGTGAAACACCGAATGCGAGGATGGTGATATCAATTCCATACCGTTGAATAACTTTCATAATACACCAGAAATCAACGCGAGGGCTAAACACGTACGCATTCGATCTCTGCCTCGATAATGACAGCGCGTGTTTTCCCCGTACCGATTGCCGCTTACGGTACGACAGCTACTTGTTCGAAAAGTGGGAGGGGTTTAAGGTAGGGAGGTCGTAAACCGCATCGGCGACGACGACGACGACGACGACGACGACGCCGACGACGACGACGACGACGATACCAGCGTCGATGTTGACGTACTCGCGTTTACGGTTTTCGCGCTACAGATAAAGATATCTTTCACCATGTGACCCGCATCCAAGACCCCGGTTCGCGCTCAAGGCAAAATCTATTCTCCGAAGCTGAGTGCCTTTGTGTACGTGCGTGTGTATAACAATAAAGGGGCGTGTTAACATCGCGACCACACCATCAGAATTCTCCAATCCAAGTTCAACTGTCAAAATGATGCGCGCGCATACTCCAAGGCTTTCGTTATAATTACGGGGACACGAGCCGAGAAAACGAGAAAATGCGTAAGATTTCAAATCCGTTTACCGATTTACGTTCTTCGTAGCTGGAAATTCGAACCGCGAATCGAGAACCGAGTCCAAGGATATTCGAATTTTCATTTGTTTTTTCCGATGCGAGTCGATCGCTGTTCCGGGTATGCGTCCGAAGGTCGGTAACTTAATCCGCCCGTGGGGTGATCGAGAAACCGTTGACTTTCGATGCGCGATGATGATCGAACGGAATGTCCACTTATTGAAATTACACCCGGTATTTTGTTTGACCCGCTTTTCCATCGCTGTTTTCTTGCGTCGTTGTCCGGATGCTCGATTTATTCGATCGCGTTTATTTTCCCGCGATGGATCGACGAAAACTCCGAGTTGGATTTTTTTTTTTTTTTTTTCCGTTCAGAGTACCGAATTTAAAGCAAACGGAAGGGAAAAATTCAATGTCAAATTGTAAATTTACATCTTTTAAAAAAATATCGATGTCGTCGACGTCGAATGCGTCCAGCGAATAAAAAAGAGTGTTTTTCCTGTTTTCTTTACTCGTTTCCGTCTCTTCTTTGGGTCCTTTGTTTTTTGTTTTTTTTTCAGAATCGTTGCTTCGCTGTCCATTTTACCTATAAGCGATTCATTTTTATTTCGTTAAATATTTAAAACGACGATTTTAAACTTATTTTTTTTTTTTATTTATACTTATTTTTATAGCGTTTATCAAAGCGACGGACAGCGCGTATTAATTACATTTATAAATATTTATCGAACAGAAAAGTTTTACAAGTTAGATTTTAAATAATCAAACGTATATTTAGCCTTTACAAAAAACAAAAGGAATAAACGTTTAAGAAACAAAAAATCTATGGATACCCGTAATAAACGTTTAAAGAAAAATCTAAAAACGCAATTTACAACTTGGAAAACTCGTTTCAAAAGATATAAAATCGATCAGCTGTTTTATATTTAAAATGTATAAATATCTCCATTATCGAACGAGTCGGAGTCTTCCTTCGATGTTTTTACACCCTTCAAAAGTCCTTCGTTTTTTCTATAATGCACAAAGAAAATCGTAAGAAATCCAAGTCCCATCGTAAACGCGACAAGATTTCCTTGTTCTCGCGTTATTTGACCCCTTGGACGGGGCAATAAATTATCTGTTGTAAGGAAGTTCGTTGCCTCGAGTTTTTCGACGAATTTCAGTTCTAGCTCACACAATAACGAATAGTGAAACGGAATGCAAAGAAAAAATGCAAGTCTTGGATTTTAATTTTCTTTACGGGGTAAAAGGAGAGTCGGTCCTAAATCTCTGGTAAAGAACTTTCCGATTTTGGAAAATAGGGTCGTTGTATGCTTACCATTAAGCAATACTTCGTCCCGATTTACCGAATTCTCGGTAAAATGGTATAAATCGAATTCGCCTTGTACGTAAATTCTTTAAGAGCATATTCTTGACACATTTTTATTTTTAATTAATAATAATCGTAGTTGCGACTACGACGATTAAAAGATACTCTGTTTTATTTAATTTAAACGCTTTTGCTTCGGTGGTTTCACGTAGGCTTAAATTTGTTTCTCGCCTATTGGAATTGATGAGTCGCGAATCATTTTTCTTTTGTTATTTAAAACTCGAGCTTACAGGATATCGATAATTCCGCTGCATAATTATTCTCAAAATATTCAATGTATCCGAAAGCTACGAAAACGCGTTCCATATATTGTTTTCTCGCTCGAAAATAAGCGCAATAAATACGTATAAAGAGCAAAGAGACGCGGAAAATAATTTAGGGCTGATAAAAGTAACGAAAGATATCCGTACCGTAGAAATTGATAAAGAAAGAAAACGAAGAAAAGTGGCGATCGAGTGGATCGGAACGAGAAGACGTCATCGAACGTAAGTATAAAAATCACGCGTACCCTTGGACGATACAAAGGCGAATGTTAAAAAAATACGAACAATGAACATTGTTTCGAAAATTGGTACGCAACGTCCAAGTAATTTTGTAACAGAGAAATACATGCATTTTTGTTTTGTTTATCGATTTCTCGGAAGATTCGTAAGTTTTATATTTCAATATGCGAGAGTAGACGCGATTTTAAGCGGAAGGTCGAAAGATCGAAACGAAACAAATAAATAATAGAATACACAATTCGTTTTTTTCGTAAATTACTCCGATGATTTTTTTACCGGATAAAGACCAAGTTTTTCACTTTTCCGTAGCGTTCATCGCACAAAAAAATCCTGTTTCGGATTTCCGCGATAAGATAAACTCAATGCAATTATTAGTTTAACGATCGTTTTACCAAAAAAATTTGAAATATTCGCTTCGATATTGGATCGAACAACTTCCATCCGTTATCTCGGCGAATAAAAAGTTATTATTTTTCATCGAGTTACGTTTCTTTATCCATTCAACTCGCATTAGGTATTAGATTAACGTTTCGTACGAAAGGAACTATACGCGAAGCAAATAATAATTTGGTATTCGCACTCGCGTACAATTTGCATCGCGTTACAACGCACTAATCTACGCTACGAAACAAAGCCGAAAAAATCCAGAGCAGCACAGCGAATAATGTACATAGGTTAGAGTGCGAATCTCGAGCACAACGTTACGTTTACCCGAGAGAGTGAAAGAGAGAGAGTGAGAGAGAGTGAGAGAGAGGGAGGGAGAGAGAGCGGAGCCGAACCGTCGCGATTTAATGGAAAGAGGGAAAGCACGCAGGAAAAATAAAGAACAAAAGAGCGGAAAGAAAATTTACGTCCGCGTGTGTAGAGATCGTCGAGGTAATGCAGAAACGGCCTGAGGTGCGCGGAGCTCGGATCTCGGCCGCGTATCGCATTCGTCGATTCGTCACAAACAACGGCTCCGGCTGTCGGCAACGTCACGCTTACCAAGGGGCCGTCGTCGTCGTCGTCGTCGATCGGTGAGAACCGGAGGGGCAAGATCGCCGATTCGCGAATCTCGAGAGCGGCGCTCGGCCAGAGTAGCTCCGACGGCAGACCCGAGCGGTGCGTCGTTAGTTAGTTCCGTACGAGTAACAACAACAGTCCATCCAGCGTCGTCCGCGTTCAACCACCGACAAGGTGGATCGTCCGGAGTTATCGTCCGGAGTTGTCGTCTGTCGTCCGATACGTCACTGTGGGCGCAATAATGAATCTCTCCTTCGCTGGCTGCGGTTTCCTCGGGATCTACCACGTCGGCGTAGCGATTTGCTTCAAGAAGTACGCGCCGCATCTTCTCCTGGACAAGATCAGCGGTGCCTCGGCCGGGGCGATCGCCGCATGCTGCCTCTTGTGTGATTTACCTCTCGGTGAGCATCCTCCTCGAGACCTCGCTCTTCTCTCTCTCTCTCTCTCTCTCTCTCTCTCTCGTTCCTGTTTGTTTTTTTTTTTGTTTCGTTTTTTTATTTTTGTTTTTTATTCTATTCTCTCTCCTCTCCTCGCTCTTATTACTCGGTCTTTTTCCTCCTCGACGCGCCGACGTAGAAGCCCCCCAAGCGCGCGATTACAAACGCCAGAAGCGCGCCTACGTAACGAGAACACAGATAGAGGGAGATGGAGCGTAAGAGAGAGATAGAGATAGAGAGAGAGGACAGCGTTCCTCCTTTTTTTTTAAATATTGTTTTTAATCTTGCTCGTTGGCTCGCCTTGGAAAGGACGCGCGACTCGCTAGAAGATTTTCGCGAACCCGTCGGGGGAGATAAGCCTCTCTTTGTTCGCGAGTTGCGCCTAGAGTATGTGCAATTTGCGTTCCCCGGAGCATTGGTCTTGAACAAAGAGCCGTTGCGGTTAGCTCGGATCGCGCGAGCCAGGAGAGCTACGGCACAGCGCAATTCCATCAACAAGCTTATCGTTCGCGCATTGATAAGCTATTCTTTCCTATCTCGCGGGAGCGTTAATGGTACGAGCGACGAGCGCGTGGCATAGGAAGAGAGGGAGACGAAAGAGAAAGAGATCGATCCGTTTGATCTGGCACCGTTCGCGGGATCAAAATATAAACGAATCGTGTTATCGGTGGGTCGATAAGGCGCTTGGAACGAGTTTATCCTTAGGTGCGAAGATCCTCGATTTTTCCCTGTTATTTCATAGTTGTTCCGTGGTTATATCCGCCTTATCGTCCCGACCGAGAAAAACGCGCGTTTCTACTAAATTAATGGATTGTACCGATCAGTGGTTGGCGATCTCTTTTCAAGAGCACAACGATCTCCGCGCGTAACAGTTTTCTTTAAAAGCTGTTTGCGTGGATCTTGAAGATTTATTGGGGAACGATGATACACGATTCGTTTTAAATAAAGCCGACCGTTCAACTTTACGAACGCGATGAGATCACCTCGATCCTTTCTTCGTTTCGGATACAATTTTTTATTTTCAGGGATCTTCTTTACTTCGCGTTCGTCTTATTTTATTTTTCAACGAGCCGAGCTCTTTTCTACCGTACAAAACATTGGCTTAAGATCTTGTTTTTTTTTGTATTTCTTAAATTGAAACCTGTATTAAAATTAATTTCGTAAGATTTGGTCGTTGGCGGAATATTTAATTGTTGTTGACATTGACTGGAACTCGTTTGCTCGAAAGTTTTTCTGGAAAATAAAATGAAGATGAAATGAAAAACATATTATTCTAAAAATGATTCATATTTTCAAGTTTTTTAAAACCATTTCAAAAGAGAATTTCAATAGAGAATTTTGGTTTAATTGCCTGACCATTTCGTTACCGAAACATAATTATGTTTCAAAATTAACGAAAATTTTTTATAGTTTTGTCGCAGAAATATAACGCGTATCCAAAAAATTTTGAAATTTATATACCATTATAGAATTTATTGTAAAAGATTATTTAATATGAAGTTGCGATATAAAAAAATTATGTATTCTACGTTTACTATAACTTCCACTTGCAAACGATAATTTTTAAATAAGAAAATGTTGATGAAACGACGCGCGTAAATATTTACAAAACTATGCAATAAAGTAAAATAGCTTTCAAATATATTTGTCTATTTTTACCTAACTTTTAGCTAAAAATTCTAACGAGCACACTTAAAATAAATTTTGATTTAGGACAATCGTTACGAGACGTAATAACTTAAAACTGTAATAAGAATACATTAATTGTTTCTTGTTGTAACTAAATTCTAATTATAATCGATACGTTATATATAAAACCGCTGATTTATATTATTTTTATCGGAAGTAAAAGCTACGAGTCCATGAATAAATTTGGAGGAAAAAGTTTGTAATTTTAAATACTAATAAAAATCTAAAAAAGTTAATCTCGAATCAAAATATACTTTCGTCGGTGTATTATGCATTGCACTTTGTTATTATCAATGTGACGCACTTAGCAATGAATTTATTACATTTTATAATATTCGAGTCCTTTTTCCATCCCCGAAATTTAAGATCTTTGAAAAATACGATAAAACTATACGAAAAAAGTTTATTTAAAATTATATTTTCCTTACTGACGAGCGAAGGAAGTTGTGGTTTTATATTTATTGAAACAATGTTGTTCTAAAATGAAATGACAATACAATAATTGTGCTCAATGAATAATTATATAAAATATAAAATGAATTAAATTAAATTATCGACGTTATTAATTTGAAAACAATAAACAGTCGGTTCTACTATGAAGTTATTTATAACACAATTTCTAACGAAATTGTAGTTAACAATTCTCGAGCAGAATTTATATCTTTTTTTGTATTTTTGCGTAAAAAGAATTGATATAATATCTAATAAAACTTCGCAAAAGTCTTTACTTAAACGTCACGAGTCAGAATATCTTAATCTTAAAAATGTGTTCATAATGTGTGGATATGACAGTATCATACATAACATAATTGCGTATTAACTAATGTAGATAAAATAAAAAAGAATACATTTATCAAGTACAGTAACAGTGAAAAGATATGGTAATGTGAAATATAAGAATTGCTAGAAGGTTTATGCATAAAAGGTCATAATATTGTAAGTCGTATTAACTGACTGAAAAATTTTTCGACTTTTGGTGATTATTGTGGTTTTTACGAAGGTGCTTAACCATTTTAATGTTTTATCTATGTATAGGTGACTAAATTAAAATCCAAGTAACTTTATTAGCTCTTAATGTTTTTACGACGAAAAAACAATTACTAATAACTTTTTTATTTAGATTAAACTAAAATCAAAACATTTCTTTTTTTTCTTTTGAAATTAAAAAATTAAGTATTTCATCGATTAATTACGAAAAATATAGTTGTAAAAATGAAGGTTGTTACTTTAATGAGTAAATACATGCACTTGAATAGATTTTGTTTTATTTGTAATATAAGAGAAAAATATTTTTTATAACATAAAACACAAAGCACAACTGTAATTCTATTTTATCTCTTCCTGTTTTAGTTAACTTTTACTTTGTCATAAATAATTTAAAAAATCCATACCATTTTTTATTTATATTTTTATGAGTCACTTGTGTTTATTCGTATTAAATCGTTACTTACACATTTTTAACAATTAAATAAATCGAACGATACATCCATATAAATATTTCGTTCCGTTTATCAAAATCGATATTAAAATTAAACTTTCCTATAGATTTATATTTTTTTTCGAATTTTGAACTGTATCAAATTCTCTAATCAACGTACTTAGAACGAACTTAACTTTTAAGTACAACAAAATCAATAGTATCCGACAAGTGTTTAGTACATCATTATGTAACGAAGTCTAAAATATCTTACAACGAACGTCCACCTAATTTCGCTTATGCGTATTTCTATAAAACGTTGCATAATGTTATTTTTACCTTATTATTTTATAGGGCTTAATCGATGACCTTTATCACGATTCTTAAATACTTTCGATTGAATTTTCACTGCATCGATCGCCGTTCTAAATTCAATTCTAGTCAAGGATTATTATTTTCAAAGTTCTTAGTTAAAATTTAATCTTTATAATGATTCATGCGGCTTGAATATCATTATTTTACTGGTATAAAGTTATTGTATCAAATAGAGAATAGAATTAATTACCTAACAAAAGTTATTAATATGCGCAATTAACTTGTAAATTATAAGTATATATTATTATTTTCTTAGTTTGTTGATGTTTCCAGAGTTCTATAATTACTTTATAAAATAAATAAGATGCTAAAATATCGTAATACGTTCAGAAAATATTACAGTATTAAATTGTCATAATAAATAAAAAACGTGATAGTGACAGATGATAGCGAAGTTGATAACAAATAATAAAAAATAAAATTAATGAATGTATAATATTTTGAAAAACTTTAATTAAGTTCCGATATAAGTGACCAAAATGTAATAACGGATAAACTCGCGAATAATTCGAACAAAACTAATGCGTTGTACTCCGAAGATAATAGAGAATGTGATAGTATTTTAAAGATAATTATAGGAAATACGATAGTAATGATACTTGGAAGCATGAAATAAACATAAATACTTGTTTAATGATAAAAAAATACAAGAGAAATTGTAATAAGCAATACAAATTACCTACTTTATTATTACGAAAGATATATGTATCAATTAAAAATTTTACCATTTATATTTGCGTTATTTTACAAGCTTTCACTTTTATAAAAAAAACATGAAATTTTCTCTGAAATGTTTTCAACTTGATATACAATTTGGATCAAACGAACGTCATACCAACTTTTTAAATACATAAAACGTTCTATAGTATACGAACATTCAGTATACTTCCATACTCATTTGAATGAGGCATCCGATAAATAAAAAGAAGTAAGGAAAAAACCTGTAGAATTCAAAATAAAGTTGTTGATTTTTAAATATTGCTGTATGACAACAACACGTACTTAGAATAACAACCTTTGACGATACATTAATTAAACCTGAAATCCTAGGATTATCACTTATTTGTTCGTTTCGATATCGCTTAATCTATTTACATTTTAAGGCCTACAATACCGAGTTTATTGACTCCGAAATTGCTGGGTGTCTTAAAAAGAGATTTTCTGATTATCCTACAGATAGCATAAATGTAGCATATGTACCAATACGTAACACAAATACATCAGGCAAATACCAGTAGTTTAGTATAATAAAGCGAGAATATAAAGTAACAAAAGAGACTGAATTAAACTCTTTGTTAGTGAAGCTTCGGATAGAAAAAGAAGATAAAAAATTATGATTTCCGAACAAATTGATAAAAAAATTTATTTTATATCGATCGATGCACTACTTAGAATATATTTTTATTTTAATTACATTTTTAATATTTACGTTGTTAATAAAAATATGCTTTAATGCGTAAAATTGTGGATTAACGAGGATCGGAAAATTATTGGTAGTATAAATAGGTTACATATGTATACCAGAAACAAATAATTTACTTAGTGCTTTTGCTTTCAAATGTGAGCCAACAATGATCAATGAATAGCGTAATCGAAGAGTCAACATTTTTTTTCTTATTTCTGGGTATTTTTATATTATAAAAAATCTCCATCGGAATAATCCTACGTAAATTTTAGATTTCTTCGTTATAATTTCAAATTCACCTTTTTCGTATTTATGTTTTTTTTTTAAATTCTAGAAATTAATAAATTTAATTTTTATTTGAATAATTATTTATTATAGAAAAAATATAATTAAAGAAAAATTATATTTTTATTTATATTTAGGAGCTAGTATTTAAATTAAAAATTTTATACTATTATTATTTTTACCCTCGTATCTTACGAAAATTAATAAAAATTAATAAAAATTAATAATAATCAATCTATATGCATCGATCTATTATAAAAAAACTTTAATGGATGAATCAACCTAGTAAACAATAATAATAATAATAAAAATTTTTAACGCTGCGTAACATTTATATACCGCGAAATCTTAAATATTTTCAAGTAATTAAAGTTATGCAACAATCATCAATAGTATTAATAACAAACAATTATTATCGTTCGAAAATGGTAAAATTCTTTAATAAAATCATAGAAAATTAATAAAACTAAAATTATTCATATGTATTTATAAACAACCACTAAGCATTTTTAAAACTTTATACAACATCGAATAAAAATCTAAATATAGAATTGTTGACAAATTCACTTAGTGCAATAATAAATAATTCTAGAAAAACATAATTAGGTATTGAAAACATTGTATTTGTTGTATAATACACTAAACTCATTTTCGAAGAAACTTTTTTTTATTTTCAAGTTTTAATAAGCTGTAAATTAGTATTATTGTAAATAAATTTAATATTTAAATATTTACGTTGAAAATGTTTACTATAAAAAAAGATATCTTGTAGAAATACGTAACAAAACTTTCACCAATCATATTACATGTGCTTAAATCATAACTTTCTTTTGAAAATATAAAGGATTTCAAAACATTGTATAATAATTTCTAGTTGATAAAATTAGTATACTCGTATGACGAATTCTTAGCGAATGTATTCTTAACAATTATTTTTCAATTTTAACGACTAACATTTTAACGCTTACAAATACCAATTTTAGACTAAGAAGTTATGCCGTAACATCGATAAATATATACATTATTTGGTTCCGAAAATAGTTAAAATAGCTTAATACGTGTTCAAATACGTCATGATTTAGTTATATATCGCTGTACATAAAGTAAAAAGAGTCATCACGGAAGAAATAATTACACAAGGAGTTGGAGCGGTTATTATTAACAACGAAGATTGAAAAATATGTTGCAATAATAGAAAAAATCTCTTTTTATAAATCATGAATTATATAATACTTTAATGCAAAATATTTTTATTTGATATATAAAAATAGGTAAAAAATTAAATTATCTCATCGGTTTAACAGAGATTGTACGGACTGTTCTCCTCTAAACAAATTTTTTATTATATAAAATGTATAGTGCGCAAACTAAAGAAATAAGATTTTGTTTAAAAATTTTGTTTCCTTCGTTTTTTCAAAACATGTAGCAAGAATAACAAATTATCGCTCGTATTTGTGTATGTATCGAGCTTAATTTACAAAGATATTGTAACGAACTAATTGGTTTGACTACAATAATCGAATTAAAGTTTGATTAATCAATGTTATATATTAAAACTTTTTAAATAAAAAGTCAACTGTGAGATAATAAGGAGTATAAATTTACTTAATTAGCATTCGAAATTAGGTACTTGATAAAAGTTTCGTAATGCATCGACGATGGATTTTTATATAGAAGCAACCGTTTTAATTTATTCACGCTTTCATTACAGTTCGGTTTATTGAACTCGTTAAGAATGTTGTACGGACGTGTCGTCCCTTATACGCAAAAAGAAAATATGGAGGATTCGCTTAAATACTTATCTTACATCGCGTCCATCGCTCGAACACAAACTCAGAGGCGAAGTCGTGTGTCGGAGTATATGTGCCAGTCCCATTTGATTATGTATACCTTCCGTTTAATCATGCAATTACTCGTGCATATGTATTTAACAAGAGCTTTATATCGAGCTCAACACATTTAATTTATTGCTCGAAACTATTCGGAACGCATCAACAGTGTCTGAAAAACGTAAAAATCGTACTAAAAATAAGTCGATTTCGCGTGATTATTGAGTGAGCTATTTTTTCTTTCGCGAAATAATAAAAACGAAAATTAATTACATTTTTATAAGGATAAAATTAATATCTCGCGATCTAAACCATAATGGATTAAATCTATATAAAAGTAATTTGAGTTATATTAAATCAACGTTCTTTTCTTAATCAATTATTTTATAATATAAGATCGATAAATTGAATCATCCATTAAAGATTATTCGAGTATTTCGTAATCTCATTGAATAATTATTTAAGCAATAATATAGCAATCGTTTACCTTACTAGAATATAAATTATTCGAAACAATTTTACACCTCTATTTTATCCTATAAAAACACTTGGAGCGATAAATTTATATAATATGGAACGTAAATTCTCGAAGAAATTTATTTTCCAATTAATAAATCATTAGGAAAATTCAATCATAAATACATTTTATAAATTGTTTATAGAACAATTTTATCTTAAACAAAAATAAAATAACAGTTTGAGTATAAAATGGAATAACTAATTAGTTTCAGAGTACAAAATAAAAAGTCCGTCTGTGTAAACTTTCCGATTGAATATATACACAAAAGCATCATACATCGTTCGATAAAACATGAAAATCTTTTAGATTGTTAAAAATGTATACATTTAAACTTTTTTACATTTGGCACTTAAATTTGAATATTTGTATTTCAGATTATAAACACAGATGAACGCATTCATTAAATCTTTTTCTTCTTTCAAAAGTGAAATAAAATTTTATTGTTAGTATTTGTAATTAATATAAAGTTTTGTAAATTTAATTTGACATTTATCATAAAATATTTACTTTATATCAATTTCTTCCATATTTTGTAACTTATTGGAAGAATCACAAATTAATGACTAATTCTCTATATTGATAAATACAAAAACATTTTCTTGTTACTACGAATTGATATGATTATTTATTTAGATATTATATCTATATTTCAAATTATAATGTCCACTAAATTTTTTTTTAAAACACTGTCAATATCAATGTATATTTAATTACTGTTTGTATTTGTTTATGTCCTTGAATATATATATATATATATATATACACACATGTAAAAAACAGCGAAAGTGTAAAAAAATAAAAAAATTAATACTCCTTCACGAGTAACAACGAAATTTACATGTATTATTTCTCAAATTTATTCTAATAATTCTATTGTGCATAATCCATTCTGTGTAGTATTCACGATATTAAAGATAATTTGGTTTTTATGACCCTAATCTAAAATTATTTTAAATTTTGAAATCGTGGTCATATAAGTCACATAAATATTGTGAATTTGTCGCATGAATAATTGTGCTATATAAAGAGACCTTTAATGTTTTTGACGATTTTTATCACTTGTCAATGCTTCGTATCAGTAAACGATAATATCATTTCTTTTTCTTAAAAGGTAATTTAAAAAAAAATTTTAAACAATTTAAATTAAATTTATTATGTCGGAATATGGCTTTATTGGAAGATTATAATTATAGATAATATAGATTATTATTATAAATATTTATCTGATTCTAACGTCGATTTTACTTTCTCTTTTTTATCGAATGCAATATCAACTAATTTAAAAATATATTCTTCGTGCAGAATTAACTACGTTCCAATAATTTTAAAGAAATCATAAGTTTTATACGTATTTTGTATGTGTATGCTCGATTTGAAACAACAACTATTTCTTATCAATACTGTAGCTTTTTACTGCATTTGAATAAAAAAATCTGTATGTATATATAGGACAAATAACGATTAATCTCTTGCAACTGGTGCGAGAAGCAAGGCAACGAGCCCTTGGTCCATTCAGCCCCTCTTTCAATGTACAAGCAATTTTTTTAGAAAGCTTAGAAAAGGTAAATACGGGAAATCATTTATGCGCTAAAAATTAATTTTTCTATTTGTTTCATAATTTTTTCGTGTATTTTAGTTTTTACCAGATGATGCTCATATTCGTGTCAGTGGAAAACTTCATATTTCGTTAACCAGAGTATACGATGGCAAAAATGTCATAGTTTCTCAATATAACTCCAGAGAAGATTTACTTCAGGTAATTATGGATGCGGTGCTTAATTTTACGCGTAGTTTACTCGCAGTTATCTCGTTACTTTTTCAATTTAATTACCCAACGGTTTATTTATACACAGGCATTACTTGCAAGTTCCTTTATTCCCATTTTCTGTGGTTTCTTTCCACCGCGATTTCATGGCATAAGATACATGGATGGAGGATTTAGTGATAATTTACCAACTCTAGATGAAAACACGATTACCGTTAGTCCATTTTGTGGAGAAAGCGACATATGTCCAAGAGATGTTTCTTCTCAATTATTTCACGTAAGTTATTATAATTAAAGTACAGTTATTTACATGTAATTTTATTAAATCGTGATTCTAAACTATTATTCTTTTTTACAGGTAAATTTTGCTAATACAAGCATCGAACTTTCTAGACAAAATATGTATAGGTTTGCTAGAATTTTGTTCCCACCTAATCCAGAAGTGAGTCATTTCTTAACAAATATATTAATTGATTCATAGCCATCGGTATTTACATTTTTTGTATTACTTTTTTTTTT
This sequence comes from Dolichoris vasculosae, assembly GCA_018907195.1. Lineage (NCBI taxonomy): Eukaryota > Metazoa > Arthropoda > Insecta > Hymenoptera > Agaonidae > Dolichoris > Dolichoris vasculosae. The sequence continues at coordinate 6,349,714 of JACCHY010000009.1, read as the reverse complement.
ACAGATTTTATCAAACATGTGTAAACAAGGTTTTGATGACGCTTTAAGATTTTTAAATCGAAACAACTTAATTAATTGTACTCGATGTTTAGCGGTGCAATCAACTTTTGTAGTTTCCGAAACTCTCGAAGAAAGCAACACAGAATACGATCCGGAATGTTTAGAATGTAAAATGCACAGACAGGTTCGTAAATAAACTCGAATTAATTATATAAATGACTCCGAAGGTAACGAGAAATTTCACGATTATTTTTTTTTTTCAATACACTTAGGAAGCATTAGTTTCCAACCTTCCAGAGACCGTAATGATGATTTTTCAAGATGCAATTGATTCTGCTAATAAAGGAATCATAAATTGGCTTTTTAAACATAAAAGCATAAAGTTGTTGTCGTTATTAAGTCTACCATATATATTACCAGCGGATGTAGTATATGCAACATTTACGAAGTAAGTAAGCGTAGTTTAATTAATCTTTTAGATAGAAAAAAGATTTGATACACGATAATTTATCGAGTGATCAGGTTAATCAATCTTATCTCTTAATAGATCACGTATTACTTTAATCATAAATAAAATTTTAATCGTTACATTATTAAAAAAAAAAACTTGGAGTTTATCTACTTAGTCATATTAATAAACGACAGTTATATATGTTTCACTAAAAAATAAAATTTTAGAATTAAAATTAGATTTTAAAATTAATAAAGAGTACAGTTATTAAATTATTACTTTTGTTTTCTTTTTTCTTTTTTCTTTTTTTAATAAAAATCGTAATTCTTGATATATCAAATGCGTCATAGGTCAAGTCATTTTTTCGAATCGTTGTTTTTGAAATAATGTAGATAAAATAAACAGACTCGATAACAGAAGGTTTAATTTAATAGAAAGGCATTGCTTATTTGCTTACGTCAATTAAAATAGTTAATAGTAGATTATAATTTTTTTTTTAACAAGTACAATCACTTGTTTGCATTCAATATTCAAATGAGATTTAGTATTGTTACGTATCGATTGTAATCGATAAATTAATGTTGAATAATAATCGATATATATATATATATATCTTTTTCAGATTTATTTTAAATGCTCCAAAACTTCAAAAAAGTTTAATAGAAATGAGCAGATATTTTTTGGAACAGTTAAGTTTAGCATTCCCAAAAATTAACGTTTATTATCAACCCATCCCTCAAGCAATAAAATGTCATGTAAATATTATGGAATATGGATCAAGTATGTATATATTCAATTTAATTTAATCTGATCAGATAAAAAAATATCACTTTACTAAAGCGAATATTTAATTTAGATATCTACGATGTTGGATCAATGGATGAGTCTATGTATAATCAACACAAAACGAATTTAAATTTAACTCTGAAGTATAATGATTCGTAAGCATTTCATTTTTGTTATCGATAAATTCAATCAAAGCTACAAATTTTTTTAATTCTAACTTTATACGTTTTGTTATTATGTTTAGTAAGTCCTGGACAGATTGTAAACAATCTACCAATTGCGTTATAAATATGTCAGACTTAGCGACGCCTAAAACAAACGATGATACTTTTGAAAATATTTTGCAAGTATGTATGTAAATAACAAACTTAGTCAGTAGAGAGAACAGTTTATTTTAGTTTCCATTTATCACTTATATTACTTCATTGTAGGTTACAAGCGAAAAGGAAACATTAATGGCATATTATTACATGGATGATAATAGTAAAGTTCACATTACGGAACTTTTCGATGTCACCAATGAAGAGCCAGAACCCGAAGGTAAATGTACAAGGCTTCAAGTTCAAGAAGAGCCATTAAAGTTGTTCAAGGCTGATGATTGGAATGAATCTAGATGGACGCCTCAGCAAAATGGTTGGTAAAAAATAAAATTTCAATTTATTAAACTTTTTATAAATAAACTTCGATATAAGAAATATTTTTTCATGTAGTATATGGTGAATTTTGTAAAGTACAAAGATTCTTTCAAATTCATAAACGGAAAAAAATTTAATTCTTATCTTACCGGAATCAAATTTATTTATTTTTGTAAAAACTTAATTAAAATCGTTTTATTTTTTTAATAAAAAAACTACAATAACGAGTTTAGAGAATCAATTAATTTATGTTATAAAACGTAGAAACAATTTAAAAGGCAAAATAATTATTTTATTATTAGTTTATTTATATTTGCTAATTTTTAATATATTTATTCTACAAATAATAATTTTCCGAGTTATTTCAACGGCTTATCAAAAATTCATATGAATTCATATAATTCAGTTTACTGATTTTATCTACAGTTTTTGCTTAAATTTATTAAAAGTCTGATTCAATTATCTGCTCAATGTATATATTCTTTTCTCCAGATATTATTCTAAAAAATGAAAATTTTTTACGAATGTACATTAAAATTAAAAGCTTATAGAGGATTTTATTTTTTTATAATGAATAAAATTGATAAGAAAAAATATTGTAGATCATTTCTAATTCAATTGTATAATAATCGATTTAAAATTAATATTTGTAATATACAAATTTATATTACAGTACTTACATTATATTAATTAATAATTATAATAAATAGTTCGTTTTTTTAAACGATTTATAGAATTCATACTTTTATAAGTAATGTTTAAAAAAATATAAATTCTTACGGATAAATTATGCCAATTGTATATTAATTGATTGCATTAGAAATATTTCATCTTAGGTCATCAAAACATATGTAGACTCATTCAATCAGGTTACGTTTATTATTAATTAATTATTAATGCAATGATATATGACACCTCATCAGTGATATATTTTCTAAAAATATACTATCGGTACTGCATTAGTTAATGACTTACATTTTCTTAAGTATTTAAAAAAAATTGGAATTTAAATATGTTGCGATAATAGCAGTTCTCACTTAATGCCATGAAAACTAGAAGATATGAATTTAAAAATACGAGACTAATGATTTCGTAGCCACATTAATTCGTAGATCATTGCACTTAGTTTAATCTTTATACATAGATACGAAATATTAGAAATATAAAATACATTATATTACGGCAAACTCGTGTTTTTAGTGCAGTACACAAGAATTAGGTGTCAAATTTTGTAAAAAGTGTATACAAAAATTTAGAAGAGTTTTACTGTATCTATAAAAATTTTTATACATCTACATTATTCTTTTAAACATTGATCTTTGAAATAAATATATGAATAGAAAAATTTAATAATAAACGTGATGTTGAATTTATAACGAACGATTAATAAAACTGAAGAATCATGAAACTTAAAACGATATTATATTCTTTAGATATGTTCGCGTGTGAAAGATATTTTAAAAGATTTAATACATTTACACATTAAAATTTTTAACGAATAAATAAATTTTTAATTATTTCATAATAACAAGTATATATAGACGATTCATTAGTTAATGATTATTAAACTTATTCTCACATTAGAGTAAAATTAAACTTGGTTTAATATAGTAATTATTAATAAATTTTTGTGATTCAAGACTCAAATTTTACGATTTCTACACATGTACCGTAAAATTTAATGAAATTTTATATTTTAAATTTAATTATACATTTAATATACGTCACGTACAGATGATGTAAAAATACTTTCATAAAACTAATATTTTAGCATACTAAATTAATGATTTTATTTATCACTGATTAAATTTGAAAAAAAAAATTTGAAAGATAATTTTTAATATTTAGTGTAAAATATTTTCAAAATTCTACTGTCGATATTTTTTCTAGTTTTCTACATAATTTATAAATATATATTTTTTTAAACTCTACAATGGTAAGATGTGTTATAAGAAATTTTGGTCAATTCAACTTTTACATAAACAAATATTGTTTTATTTAGAAACAGTTCTTAATATATATTAGTAAGGTTACATAAATATATTTGGTTTATTATATAACATGAATACTGTACAATATTGAAAATTATTGATCGATATTTAAAAGATAGCTTATAACTATGAAACAATATATACATAGAAATAAAAAGAAATTATTAAAAAATCTAAAAGTATAATTGAAATATTTACAATTTATAATTATTGAATATTATTTATATAGCTACTTACAAATTAAATAACTTTTCCATTCAACTAATAAATGAAAAATTATAAAAATTTAGATACATTATATTTATACAATTTTTAAAGATAGATTCGAAAAAATTTTTTTGTATTTTTTAATATAATTCTATATCTTTGATAATATGATTTTCAGAAAAGGATCATACGTGTCGAAATTCAAATAAATCTTCGTCTTCCGATACATCGAATGAAGATAGCAGACAAGACAATCAAAACATTTATTTAGAATCTGGAAGCAACTGGAACACCAATTTGTGCCTAAATTCATAAATAGTAAGGTTTTTAAGAATTTGAAGAATAGCGAATAGTCGATCGAAAATAAATAGATTATTTTAATTAAATTCTTGAAGAATGAAGTTCAAGAATATTAGTAAAATTTCGAAACTAAATTCCATGGTAGCTAGTCTGAAGAAAAAATAATATATTTTTTTGAGGTAGGGTTGACATGGATGACTTCGTAATTAAAATATTTATTGGCGTTTAGAAGAGCTCAGGTTTAAGCTTTCTATTTTCTGCGCGCTTCATTTTCATCTTAAAAACTTACTTCATTTTTTATTTCTCGTACCTGCACATTCCATTCGCTGATTATATGTGAGTAATTAGGAATTAGAATTCTTTACATTTGTTGACATAGTTTTCAATTTTTCTTCAAATGATTTATAATTTAAATTATTAATTTTATTTTAGATTTAGTCGATTTAAATTATAATTATTTTTTTAAGTATTTATTTAAGAGATTAAATCTATATATTTTATTTTATAGTAGAAATCTCGATGCAAATAAATTTATAAAAACAAAAAATTTTTAATCGTTTTTAGATATTTAATCTATTGTTAAATTTTTATTTTTATCGTTACTTATTATTAATTCATAATTTGTCATATTTGTGTAATATAATTATTTTTTTTTAAATTTTAAATTAAGATTTTTTAAATAAGTATTTTTTATATTAATTGGATTGTAAATAGACAAAATATTTTTTAAATTATATTTTTATTTTAATAAGACTTTGAATAAATTCTCTATATTTTAATGCAAATCTGAAAATTGTACGCGCGTATCAACGAACGAAACATTTATCGAATTAACTTTTTAAGAAAAAAGGAATAAGACATTCCTTTCGCATTTATTTTATATAATAATTATAATTAAATTATATTTTCCATTACTTTAATTTTATATAAGATATAAATTAATATATGTCATTTTATTCTTTTATTTTCTCATCCGTCGGTTAAAAATTTTCGTTGCTTTTATCATTGTCTTTTTTAAATCAAGAAATTGACTTTCTATTCTAATTTAATATATAATTATTTTCCCAGTATCATAAGTGTTTTAACGCTGTGCAAAAAATTAAATATAATTTTGTCCTACTTAAAAACATCACAAATATAACCAAAAACTTAAAAATTATTTTACTAGTATATAATATATAATAAAATACAATTTTACTATTTTTAGGAACTATTTAAGTGATTTTTTGAATACATAGTTTATCATAACATGATTGATAATCGTTTTTTAAAATATTCAGTTCATACCGTGTAAATAATTTAACGAATATTTTTATTATGTATTCATCATACATAAAAAATGATAGCTTTTCTAGTCTTATTTTATATAATATATATATAATATATATATAATATATACATATATATAATTTTCAACTTTCTATGTGTTTGCTTTTTTAGTTAATCAAACGTTTCCGATACATGTAAATTCAATATTTTAATGATAATTTTTTTAATAATACTAATTTTTCTTTTTCTAATAATTCATCACAAATATATAGTATTAGATTTTAGAAAATTTAATACTATTTGTTAAATAATTTATAAAGTATCTTATATATATACATCTCATAAGTCATATATAATTTCTTCATTTTATTAAATTTTTCTAACGAGTAAGAAGCGTTGAAAGATTAATTTCGACTATTTTATATTAAATTCATACTAAATTTGTAAAATTTCCCATAACTCATTTAAATTTTTTTATCCGTTTATACATATCAAGAAAAAACTTAAAGATGAACGAAACCAATTTTTTTACTAAATAGGTAGATTACTGATGAAAATATTATGCACTGAATAAAAATAATACGAATTTATCTATATAATTTCTTAGTGATATAAAAATACCAAAATCTTATTGCTAAGCCTTTTAATTATATATCTAAATATATTTTCATAGTTGATATTTAACATTATTTTGATAATCGATAACTATTAAGCGATTAATTACAAGAGAGTCATGTTCCTAATTTTAAAATTAAAAAATTAATAGGTTTAATAAATTTATAATGGCGCTATGTAAAAATTTTAATGCAAGATTTGCTGAAATAAAAGAAATTTGTATGAGAATGTTGGCAGGTACGATTGTCATTCAAAAATGATGTTAATATTTTATACATAATTTACGACAATGCTAGACAAATATATGCATTTGCATTTATTATTTAACTAGATAATCAAATTAATTCAAATTATTATAATAATCCGATAACCAAATAATTACATATCTCACGTTAATAACACACAGCTGGGACTGAGTGTTTACAACATTGAAAAATAAATTGCGTAAAAAAATTTACTTAAGTGAGTCAATTTGAACAATATATCGTGTGAAAATTAATTTTTTGTATCAATGGTCAAACCTGTTGAACTAGCCATTATTAAATATTGTACAGAACATAAATAATGTACTTTAATCAGGATTTTATTTATTTGCGTCGAGTGCTTAAGAGTTTATTTAATATCTATTTTGTAGTTATAACAGTGTACTTTTTTTGCACTGAATGTTAAATGTATTTATTTTTCTCCAAAGCGTTTTATATATTTCAAGTATATTTACACTTTATACGATTGTTTTTCTCTTCGGAAATTATATACGTTAACATAAATCAACTCTTATTCTCCAAGTGCTTTTGCGAGTGAGCTTTATTCAACTATAATTTATAAAAGAGAAAAAAAACATTCTTTACGTATTAAGATTGTACCGTTATATGGTAATTTAATTAAATATTTAATTAAAGGTATTTGTATACTGATAATTGTTTGTAATTTACAACAATTTTTCTATCTGTTATACCGATACACGGACTTTTAATCATTGGATATTATTAAAATTTCTAAAAACAATATTGAGAAAAACGTGACTCTTCTTTGAACTATATCAGTATATTTTTATACCCTTAAAAAGTAGAAAATATAGTATTCTAATAATATTTAAAGCGTATGAATTTTTACCAGTAAAGTAACAATGAAATTAATAAATGTAAAATTGGTATGTATTGTGGACAAAAAATAAATTTGTATATTTAATTTTCAAATATGTACGTGTATATAATAAATAATAATAATAATAATAATGCTTGCAAACATTTTTAACGTGTAACGCAAGTAAAGTATATACTTTAAATAAATAAAAATATATAGAACTCGTATAATAAAAGAAAAACGTAAATTAAAGGTGAAAAAATTTTATGGCAACATTGCACTTGTAAAGGTTCACGATGTTATTTTTGTATTAGTATAAAAATGGTTGTACCGAGTCTCTCCGTAGTTGAGAAATTATATGTTCCCAGACTTATATTTTAAAACTATAATTGTAGTTGTGAAATAAGATTTTACGTATACAAGGTGACTAGATTCGTCGACCTTGGTACACGAGGCTACGATTAAAGCCAGGATATATCGAAGAGCATTAGATCGTTAATAGTTAAAGAAATTAAATAACTTCCGATACAAATGTAAAATAAGCAAACAAAATATATTTAAACGATTATAATGGACAAGTCAGAAACCGATAATTCTGTTCTTAGATTCCATTTTTGTGTAAAAACTTTCTTCGCAAACCTTTTACAAAATAAATAAGTAAATAAATTTTGTATCGTGCAATTTTCGAAATTAAATTATTTTACTTTTCAAATTTGTTATTGCATTTTTTATTTACTCGTTACGTTAATAGGTAACACTCGAAAATTATAACCACTCTGAATCAAGGGTGCTTAAAAAATAACGACTACTAAACGTCAAAATTTACGAACGTATAGTTGCAATTATAAAATTTATATTATATATTGTTTTACTCGCATAGTTTACGTAATCGACATACGTTGATAAAATTGGAATTTATTCTTTTTTTGTAATTCGTGATTTTTATTTAAAAACTAGTAAGTATTTTCGTCGAATGAACATATAAGAAAGTCGGTAAATGTTTCTTGATTATTCGATTAAGCAAAAACCAACGATCGCACCCGAATCAAAAAATTGTATTCAACGATAACTCTATGCTTTTCATTCTTAATTAATTACCTTTATCAACGCAACTTTATCGAAAATCTTCGAAATCGATGATAGAACGACGAGAGAAAAAAACAAGATAAATAAAAATGAAATATTTATTACGCATTTTTTTAATATAAAACAAATTTTATATCATATATTTAAATATATTTATGTATGTGTGTCAGTGTGTGTTTACGTGTGTATGTAGGGGGTGTATGGGTGAATGCGTGTATGGGGTGTATGTGTGTATGCATGTTGTATCTACAATAATCGAAACCTTTTCTCGCGCAAATAAAGATCGTGAGTTAACGAACGAGGCAAAAAAATTGATGATCGGTAAAACACAACATTTACCGCATATACACAATTCTTATATCTATCATCCAACATCGCAATGAAGATACAGCCAACGTAACTATTTCGAGTCTCGTTTCGCAAAAATACTTTATACAAATATGTTCATTCATCGTCATGCGATTCGTAATCTCGAGGCCATGCAGTGAGGCGGTTGTCTTCCCTCGTTCCGCGCGTTCTCCGCGTGCAACGTATCGAAGGGGAAGGAACAGGAGAAAGGATAACTGACAGCAGCAGCCTCGGACGTAGCTCAGAGCACATCCTCGCCACCGGCGCTGCCCCGTGGCTGCAGCTGCGTCCTCCCGGTCGCCGAGACGTTCGCCGTTGCCACGGTAGCTTTGTGTTGCGCGGCAAGGCACTGCTGCAACTGCTGGAGCTGAAAATTTAGGACCTTCTTCAATCGTTTAATAGTCTTGCTCGGGTATTGTTCCACCGTTCCCCCCGACCGCGACCTACTTCCTTAGCTCGGTTTCGGCTTTCAAATTCGAGTTTTCGTGCTTACCTGCTGCTGAGATAAACCAGCCACAGCGTTTAAAGCTTGCGCCTGAGAGTTGCACTGTCCCATCGTTGCGGCCGTTGCGGACCTTGCGTGCAGAGACTTGGCTAATAAAGTCTGCTTATTCGCGGCAGTCGATATAGCCGATTGAGAAGAAGACGCGCCCGTCTGAGTAGCCATTAACATTGGCTTAGAAGCTGCTACTTGACGTTGGAAATGAGAAAGGGTTGTACCATTAGTATCGTAGTTTCGCTTTCATTCTACCGATCGAATTTGTTAAGAAAAACTCACCCATTATCGGAGTCAAGATTTGCTTATTTCGAGGTAATACGAGCTGGTTTCCCGCGACTGTTTTCGAGACAGCCACAAGTTGATTGGATAAGGATTTGGCTTGATTAGATTGAACCTGACGTGTCATCTGACCCAGTCTCGACCTTTGAGATCCTACGAGTTGTATCGCCTGTCCTCCCTAGAATTAGCGTTCGTTATTATTTAACTGTTACTAACAACTACGCTTGTAAACGCGTAACGATCTTTTAAATATGTTACCTGTGAGAGAGTAACGGCAGCATTATTACTACGTATATTTTGTTGAGTTAAGCCTTTCACCCCGGAAGGTATTAATTGTGCTGAAAAAACATTTATAAAAATTACTTATTTACTTTACCAAAAGTTTGGAAGGGTGAATTTTTTAATCCAAATTGTTAAAATAATTTTTTGAAAACTGTCCCGTTAGAATCCGGGTACTAATATAACCTTTGTTTTTACTATTTTACTATCTTACCGATTGGTAACGATAAATGAGCATTGGCAGGATTTGCTATTACTACAGTTGGAGTGCTTCCAGCTACAGCAGTCGTTACCACTGTCGCGGGTACCATCTACGAGAAAACGAGTACAAATTACAGCGTGAAAACACATTTATCGCGCTACGGGAAAAAGCGAACGATTCGTTGTCCGTAAAAAGTCTTACACTAGAAACGGTAGAGCAGGTGTTGGTTGCCGACGATATTGGTAGAGATACGATTACTCCCGTTGGCGTGACAACACTACCACCTGTCGCCGCCGAAACATTTAGTGACATGGTGATCGGCTGTGATAAACCAGGAATGGAAACCTAAAATATAGTAAATTAACGTTGAAAATTATGTATTTCTCGATCAAAGTTATCCTTTCCTTTTTCTAATCGTAACGGTGCAAACATTTTTTAAATACACGATTTTAACAGTCGAATAGATCGGTAATCAATTTATTCCAGACCCGCGAAAACGAATACAGATTTGCCCCCCTTCTTTATTTTATTTACATATTCCGTACGTTGCGTTGCAAGTTTTGCATTTTGTACATTTACATCTATTTTCGATCGATGAACGGAATTATCGAATCGATACTCTTTGCGTTCGTTGACTCGTTAAGATCCAAAGACTATCGGTCGAATTCCGCTCTCGACGAAGACGCGACGAACGAGTTATTCAACCTAACCGTTCCAAGTTGGTAAAGCCGCGTTAAAACGCTGATGAGATTAGGCGCGGTCGCATTTAAAATGCTCGAGGAAAAACAATACTTCCCCTACGCGATATAAAGTTCGAATGAAGTTGTCGATTCGAAAATAGTACACAGACCTGAACGTTCTGGAGACCATTAATGGAATTTGGTAGACTAGCGAGGTTAACACCTTGGAGATTGACGTTAGCAGTTTGTTGCTGCTGAGCCGACTGCGTAGGCGGCGTCACCGGTGGTGGACTAGTCATCGGACTAGCCGGTTGACTGCTTTGGTTCGCCGATGACGCTGTCAGCCTCTCGAACAGCGAGGACGCAGCCGTTATTCCAGGTACCGAATTGTCTTCCGAAGGAGTACCTGATCGTAAATCGCATGAATCAACGTAAATATCGGGCGTGAAAGAAGCAAAAAAAAAAACTCGGAACGCGACTCACCCGCGAGTAAGGCTGAGAGTCCGGGCATCGATAAGCCCAACGCAGAAGTAGGATCCTGAACTCGAGCGAGTCTTACCGCTGTAGCTTTCACCGGTTGCTGTTTCGATAATTGGCTCGCAGCTAAGGCCGAACTGAAACTCACTCTGACCTGTGAAAGACAAAGATTTAAAGATCGGAGATTGTTTTATCCATCATTTTTCAGTTTGTTTATTATTTTTTTTCCTTTTTACAGCCCGTATCGCTTCTCGAGCAATCGGTAAAGAAGAACGCACCTGACCAGTCGTACTCGGAACAGTGATTACGTTGCCGTGTCCCAACACCCTTTGCGGTATCGAAGCAGCGTTCAAAGAAATCCTTCGCGATTGGTTTTTCTGCTGCGTCAAATTGGCGGGGCTGCTGTTCAGTAGACTCAGAATTGCAGCGTTGTTCGACTTTGGAGCGGTCTGAGCGACGCTATTGTTCATGGAAGCTGCGGCGGCGGCGGCATTAGCTGATGGGAGGACGGATCGTAAATATTATTTGCAAGTCTCGTTGAATTTAGGCTTACTCGATTATATGGATGTATTTAATTACCTGCTGCCTGTTGCTGCGTAAACTGCTGAGCGGAGTTCATGAGGGAAGTCGCCAGAGCACTTATAGCTAAATTTGTGGAATTCCTTTGTAATGTTACGTCATTATGGTTGCTAGTGTCGGTTAAGTTGCTCAATGTTCCAGCTTGTAATTGCGCTTGCTAAAAAGTCAAAGTTTCAAGATATTAATTTCAAAATCAATCGATCCGATCGACGCGTTATTTTTACGTTCGCGCTTTCGTCTCAAATTTTAAATCCGAAGTGCGAAGTTGAGTTGAAAGATAAATTGTTTCTTACGTAACACATTTTACGATATACGTGGAAAATCTCTTTATTTTCTCCGTCAGTTTTTCAATCGAGCGATGTAATTTTTAGAAATGTAAATATTTGTCGGTTTTTATAAAAATAATAAACGAAACAAAAATTATCGTTTAAAATAACGATTTTGGATAAATTAATAAAATTACGTTCAAAGTTACGTTGAAATTAACATTTTAACGCATTGCTTTTATATTTTTAATCGTAATCTTGTTAAACGATATTCGTCAAATCTTTAATTTCATTATTATTTTATCAAATTTGTTTAACGATATAATTACATAAATACGTTTAGAAAATAAATGATAATTATCGTATTCCGAATCCGTTGGTTATCTAAGCTATTTACGTAATTTAAGAGTAACGCTTGTACTTGGATTCAAAGAAAAATATTCTATAAGCTAACTCAATTTGTATTGCGAAACTTGATTTTAAATCAATAAAGTTGATTTTATTACCAAACTTATTAGATTTAAATCGTATACACAATTTTCAAGATTATTCCTTATACGGAAAGGTTTAATTTTGAAGGTACTTCGGCCTTATTTTAAATTTCATCAACCAGAAATTATTTCATCTTGCATCTTTTCTATTATTCGATATTATTTATTGTTCGGTAATTCTAAAATTGTTAAGAAATACGCCCTACGAAATAAAGGAATAAAAGCTCGAGGCATAATTGCTTCTTTCCTGAAATCAAATAATGTACTCCAAAGTCAGACATTTACGAGAAATTACCGCGTTTGTTGGAAAAAGAGTTAAAAGGCTCTGCCTAATCACATCGGAACGAGTGTCCAGACCTAAAATTCCAAGAAGGGAATCGTCCTTTCTCGGCGCCACCTTGAAAAAATTACCTGCACCTTAAAACGCGGTCGTCGGTAAAGTATCCGTGCGACCTTCCGATACGCTCGATTGCTAATTGCTTTAACGCGCGCTTCGATCCGACCCGCATGTTTTGTAATCAACCAAGCGATTCGTGATCGTAAGTACGTATTTTGGTTCGTTAATAATAAAGACTACATTTTTCCGTCGCCGCGTTTTACCATTTATAACTATCGCAACGTAATACCGAAAGGTTAAATAATACTTTTGAGAATTTGGGTGAAAACTCGTACGAAGTAATTACTTTTTAAAATAGACTTGAAAATGGTTTCGTATAATCTTTGTACAGCTACAAAATTAAATATTTAATCTACAAATTAACTTTCGAAACTACCTACACTTTTTGTTTTTATACTATCCGATTAAAGTTTATGCGAAATTTAGAAGCGACGAATTAAGTCGACCGAAACTCAAACGATAATGTTCACGAAGTAATCAAGGTATCATCTTTTAAAAGGAACTGTTTACAGTTACGGCGTTAAAGTTATTTTCGGTTTGATCGAAGCGTAAAGATGAGAGAAAATATATTCGTCTTCGGACAGCGGTGTTATAAACAACTTTTTCATCGTTTTTAAAATAACTAATTACAAATAACTAAGAATATCTATGATATACGATAAAAAGCGAAAACAAACTTAATGGCAATTGATTAATAAGAACGAAGAATTTTAAGAGATTAAAACTTTAAGCCGAATTCAAAACCTTTAAAATAAATCTAATTAAAGTTCGTGCATAGATAAGCCTTAATCATACATAAAGTTTTATTAATTCTTAACCATACAAACGATGTCCGGAAGAAAATAGATACCCGCATCAAATTTAATTGAATTTTTAGTACCTAAAACGGAATAAGCTTCGACGTATTTTAAAAGCTAATAAAAAGAGAAACGCTTTGGAAGATATTTACGTTACGCCATTCCAGTGGAACGACCAATGTTTTAAAAAATTCAAAATCTCCATAAAAAGGTCGAGAAAGCCAATTTATAAAACCGCGTTTCTCGAGCGAGAAACTCACCAAAACTGGTACACTCGAGGTGTTACTCGATGCAGGTACGGGTGTTGGCTTCTGCTGGAAGACTAATATGCCCGCGGAGCCGTTACAGGGCGCCATATCCGTCGCGGACATCGTAACCGCACCAGCACCGGAATTATCCAACACTTGACCGGTGAGCGAAGCCGCGGTCGCGACTCGAGGAGCAGCGACGTTACAGGCCAACGCCTGTTCCACGTTTACGGCGATGGGGTCGTTTTGGACTATGCCAGGGATCGTCTGGGCCACGTTGTCCAAGCAATTCACAAGACTCGCGGGTTGTCTCGAACTCGACGCCGCCGCTTCGGTCATAGCCTTTATGGAATTGGCTACCTGACCCGCCAGGGTGTTCAGCTGACCACCGGCTAGTGTATTCAACTGACCTTGCGCACGTGACAGGATCTAAAAAAAAGGAATTTGTTTTCTAAATGCTAGTTTTCGTATTCTCGAATTATAATTATTATAACCGCAGCATCCGCGATAATTACCTGCTGTGCGACGCGTTGCGATTGAGCTTGTTGTAATTGCTGAGCGACTAATTGAGCCTGTCGAAAAAGAAAGCGATACAATTAATAAATAAATCTGGTGTGACGAGATGCAAGGAAATAATTAATAGATTCGATAACGTTACTTTAACCTGATGGTGCACGCGTTGCACATTTGGAACTTGCTGTTGCTGCTGCTGCTGTTGTTGTTGTTGCTGTTGCTGTTGCTGTAGTTGTTGCTGCTGCTGTTGTTGCTGTTGTTGTTGTTGTTGTTGCTGGTGAGCTCGTTGCATACCAGGAGTACAGGTAACGCGAGGAGCTTGCCCAGGAACGACGTGTTGGATCTTCACGTTTTTTCTTCCCTCCTCCGTGAAAATTTCCGTAAATTGTTGAATGTAATGATTCGCTTGGGCTCGTGTACCCAATGTAAATCTAAATGAATTGTTCGGAACGGTTATTCGTTTGTATATTGCTATAGGTGAGTGATCGATATAGTTTGTAAAAAGTTTATTCTTTCTTTTTTAGATAATAACGATGAAACACGTAAAAAGGTAAGCGATGTTGTACCTGCAGGAAGATCCTTTCTTTTCACCTTCTCTATAATCAATATCTACATAAAGTTCACCCAGGTACTCAGAGTTGGAAGGTCGTTGTAAAATAGAGAGTTTTATATGATAAATACGGCCCTGACCCCTTTCGGTCTCCAAAACGTACTCTTCGATAAGTTGTGGAAGGCAGTCTTTAGTTTCTCGGGGCTGTTCGTACGCCTTGGCATACCTACATCAAACGAATAATGTAAATATTATAGTCAAGAAACACGTGGGTTAAATTATAGCTTGTACTTGCTTTCGTGTTAAAACTTTTTTCATTTTTTAAATCCATTGGAAAAGGCTTTAATATACCAAAAAAATACATTGTAAAGTTTATATAAAATTCCAGAAGTAGAGCGATATTTTATTCTTCGATTATTAATTTTGTTTTCGGTGTTAAGTTTGATAGAGCATCGATAAATAAAATTTACAACTGATGGATCGATGTAAATCTTTAAAATATTGAAATGTATCTTAATTATATTTATACACGAATCAAATAATACAAATCTTTTCATGTGATTATTACAAAGAAATTGTATTCGTTGGAAGGAAACTATGTTTAACAAAAATATGTATTGTATTAAAAAATTGTTGTATTTGAAACAATTTATTCATTTTTCTGAAATAAAAAAATATTGATATTCCGTAATATAAGAAATTATCGTTTTATAAAGTTACAAAGATACTTTTTTGATTAAAAAAATATTTTAACGTAAAAATTAGGTGAATTCTTTATCTAAAACAATGATTTACAGACGTTTACATAAATTCAAATATACTTTGAATTTAACCGAAACATATTATATTTCCATTTATTCAAACGTTAAGTGATAAAAATTACTAAAACGTTGCTTTTATAAAATGACAATTTCAACTATACCAATAAGTTATTTCTAGTTGAAAAAATGTCTCGATTTGAAAAAAATATAAGTATCATTCTTCTCCGTATAGCTGAAATTTATTTTTATTCGATGCTTCAACCAAAATTTTTAATGTTTTGAGTAATGCGACTAAAATAACGTTTCTCAAAATATCGTTGTAGGCAATATAACTTAAAAAGTCTAAAAGAAATCTGAATGTCATTAACACGCGAATAAAAGATTTTAATAATTTCATAAAGATTGATTTCGGTGAATATAAAATTATTTATAAGGAGAAATATAATTATACGAATAATTTAGTATTTTACATACCTTGAATTATCAACAAAGGAATTGCATTTAAAAAAAATGCGTTGTACATTAATCTATATGAAATAACAATAAAGTAGATAAAAAAAAAAATAAAAAATGTCTTTTAACGCTCATAATACTTTCATCTACATAAAATTCTCACGCTTTCCATTCAATGCGAATAACAATTGCGTGGAAAAGCGAAACGAAGAACTTTGTTTAATGTTATGAAATATATAATCGAAGACGTTTATTATAATTTAAAAATGAAAATGAAACAAAAACTGAATTCAATACGATAACACGTAAATAAAAACAAGGTATTCTATAATCACCGTTATGCACAATCTTTAGGCTTAAAATCGTGAATCAGCGTCGTGTTTACGAAAACATCAATGACACTTCAGATTTAAATATCAATTACAGTCCAGTAATTATTTTTCCATCCAAGAAACCGAATGACACGGCTTACCTCAACACATCCACTGGAGTATTCGGAGGTAAAAGAGGAGGAATAGCTAAACAAGGCGGTGGACAAGCAGTGCTCATATAAGACGGCCCTCCACGTTTCGATCGCAATTTCTGCATTAAATCTTGTATTGTTAAACCTTCGGGTTGTGCCAGCTGTTCCAATTTTCTCTTGCGATTTACCGTTACCTGAACGCACGACAACACATCATAAATTAAAACATCGATAAATTATGATAAATAATCGTTACATCGATACAATCGTATTATCTAGAAGCTGTTGCGTTTTACATTTGGTTAAACGAACAGTTTCTTCGCGATCGGTGTAATTTTATATTTAATTTAGCGACTCTTAGCGATTTTGATGCCTCGATCAATTTTGATCGATCGAATAGAGTTAATAATTATTTGAATACGGATTAAAGTATATTTTCTTTCGTAGAGTTTACGACATCTCTTCGAAACGATAACTTTTTTTTTAATCGTTCGGTATTTAATGAAACAAAAACGTTTATAAAAATGATTATCGCTTAATGATTAAACGATCTTTACTGAATTTAAAACAAATATTTCAATATTTCAATATGTATTTATTTACTTATTTATAGTACTTTAAGAAAATTTAGTTCGTACGCAATGGATCAATAATTTAATCAACATTTTTCATCTGTGATAATTCGAGTTTGAGCTTAAACGATAGCCATTGAAAAAATTATTAATAGTCTCTCGATGATTTATAATTTCGTAAACTAGATTTCCTAACGATCTCAAACGGAATAAAAATTTTTAAGTCGTTTCGAAATGTAAGATGATTTTGTAAATATATACGAATGCGAACTTATAATTGAAATATAATATTTCTACTATATATTACAAGGCAATAACGAAAATACGTTTAAAAAATTTCACGGTGAAATCATATTTATAAAATTCGTTCTCTTTTACGTACTAAATACATTTCATTGTTACGTAAAAGATCGATACTGCAGAAACAAAGTAATTTAAATAGAAAATAATAAGCCAAATAAGATTTAAGAAACTACAGTACAAACAACAAAGAATTAATTAAAAATCATCTATTTATGATTTTGTAAATAAATACAGTAGTAACATCGATCTCTCGACGTTCGCTTTATTCTCGAGTCAGGATTCTTACTCGAAAGAATAGTACTTGGGTACTTCTGGCACGTTCGCATCGTAGACTGCCGCTATTATTTACCTGAGAAAACTTTTTGGCCTGGCGCACAAGCTGATGATCGGCGAATAACG
Organism: Dolichoris vasculosae; assembly: GCA_018907195.1. Lineage (NCBI taxonomy): Eukaryota > Metazoa > Arthropoda > Insecta > Hymenoptera > Agaonidae > Dolichoris > Dolichoris vasculosae. Next base: position 6,331,735 of record JACCHY010000009.1, on the reverse strand, counting down.
CTTTCGACTGGCGTAAGCGAGTCGTCGCCAGACTAGGTATAGGATTCGGATCGAGGCATAGCGGACCCTGAGTCGCAGCCACTATGCGTGACTCCAGCATTAAACGCTCTTCGTGGCTCCAGTCACCGTCGCTCGTTAACGTAGACACATCCGACAGTACACTCTGCGTTAAAAAGAACAAAGTTGGGTTTAAAAAATTCCCATCCATTTCTGGTGTTTTGAAAAGGACTCGTCGAAGCTTGGGATATTGTCACGATAAGCTGTAAGAATTATAACAATGGTTTTAAACAAGACCCGTGCATCGATACTTACTTGTGTGCTGGGTTTCAGGAGAACATGATGTATTTCAGGTTTATTATGAGGATAAACTTTGCGATAATCTCGTACTTCAGCAATGATGCAGCCATCGTAAAACAAATACGAGTGATTCACTTCCAATTGCTCAGCCAGCATCGCAGGGAGCTGGCCATTATCGATGCAAGACAGAAGTTCTCCTTGCTCGTATCCCATTAACTGAGTTTCCGATACAGATGTGCTTTTATCGTACTGAATTCCCTTGAGACTGTAAAAAGAATGTAAATATGAATGCCAACGATAATTTGGAAGTTTCTTTGAAGTTCTTGGCTAAGTTTAAATAAGCCAAAATATTAAGATAAAACATTTTCTTTTGCTTTTAACATAGGGAGGAAAGAATTTAAAAACTTAATTACAGCTAGCGAAATTCCTTATTTATAAATTTTATTTTTAAAATTTGACGTCGTACTATGTATTATGAATTTTAATGGATGAAACCGTGAATCAAAGTAAAAAAACAAACGTAACTTATACAATAGCGACGGAAGGGTTTAATTTATTCGAAAACAAAATTATGGACGAAACCTTATCTCTTCGTCGAATAAAAACTTGTAAAGTAGGACGCTCGGAAGAAATATTTTGACTTTGATAAAAATATAAAACACGAATCTCACCTATTTCTTACACCTAACGAATATCCTTTGTTGCCAGCGTAAAGATTGACGATTAACGTATGCAGCCCATCTTTTTGTACTAATCGTCCCAGTAGATCACATTCGCTCTCGAGATTGTTCTAGGGGTAACGATAATGTATTAATATTTAAAAGATGAATTTCATTCTCCCGGATCGAAGACACTTTTCTCGATTCGACATACTTACCAGAACAGAATCCGGAGTGGCGTGAGGTACTTGCGAAAGCTCTTCGAAGTAAAGCCTCGTGAGCTTGGATTGAATACTATGTTTCGAATAGTTCTGCTCTTTCTTATGGCTTATAACCATAGATCTGGATAAATTATCCAGCGTAATGTCCAAAGCTCCTTGCCCCTGTCCTTGAACATCTCTCGGATGTCTGGAAACCTGGTTTATCATCTCCTAACGAGAGACACGCTTATTTTAGATACCGTAAGTTCTCCTTCGATCCCAAACAAAAATAAAAAATATAAAACGAAAAATTCACCTGAGCCCGTCTACAAGCGTCTTCTAAGCTAAAGGCTGGTTCGATCATCATGATACACTGACACGAGATCAACATCCAACGTCATATCTTACAGTATATCAAATCTGTTACGCTCTGAAAAAAGGTAAAATTGTCGCTTTCACGATCGATAACGACGGACGGATCTCGGATAAACAAAAACAAAATTCCTAACGATCGCAACGCAGTTTGAACGCGAGCGAGATTCGAAGCAGGGGGAAAATCCCTGTCAAAGGTTCGACCTCGTCCTCGAAGCGCTCGATGATAAAGAGAGAAAAAGAAAGAATGAAAGAAAGAAATAAAGAAAGAAAAAAAAAATAAAACAATAATAGGATTAAAAATTAAAGGAAACGGGGAAAAAATGAGAAAAAAATAGCAAGCACGCAAATTCGATCGTTCCTCGGAACGCGAGCCGAGCACACGCACGACGGAGAGCTGAATTCACAGTGTCGTAAGTAAAAAAGGAGGTTAAGTCGTAAGGACAGTAGAGAAAGAATGAGTTATGACTTTATGGGGTCCCGAGCGCGTCTTGGCTCGATCGGGCGCGATCCTTCCGATCAATGGGGGGACCAGAGACTCGATACGTAAGGTCGCGCTCGCGCTTACCTCGCAGACAGGCGAGGAGGCAATTCCCTGCGGCGACGATGATAAACATCGAAGCGGTGGCCTCGGCCGTGTCAGGTTGTCGACGAGGGAAGACCGAGTCGTGCCCCCTCGACATAACCTTGAGGAGGTACGCCAGCGGTGGCGGTGGCGGTGGCGGTGGCCTCGACACCCCGGACGCAACGAGGGCGGCCAAAGAGTCGAGTCAGGACTACCGACGAGCGGAGAGACGATCAGCGCCCGCTGCGGCAGCGGCGACGACGACGACGACGACGACGACGACGACGGCAGCGACGGCGGCACCAGCAGCACCACCACCACCAACGGCGGCAGCAGCAGCACCAGCACCAGCAGCAGCAGAACTACCAGCAACACCAGCAACACACCAGGTGATACAGAGGCACGCGCGCACAATAGATCGAGACCTCCCGCGACTCTCCCAAGGAGTTATATCGCGCGCGCAACCAGCAGACTAAAGAACCGGCCGTTTATTTGTTATTTCGAGGACCGATGGACGACGGCCGAGCCGAGCGCAGGCTCCACCTCGCGCACCGTAACAATTGTCATTTCTCGCGGAGTCCACCGTTGAAAAGAGACGGTGCGACGATCGCACGCAGCGTGTAACCTATAAACTACAAACAACGCAGGAGGATGGCCTGCCAGGCGCGCGCTACCAGTCACCAACTTTACTCGGATACATAATGGGGCCTTTGGAGTTTGGGGTAGGTTTGTCTTTCGTGCTCTCTCTCTCGCGCGCGCTCCTTCTCTCTCTCTCTCTCTCTCTCCTCTCTCCTTCTCGATATCTTCACCGCCCCTCTCTCTCTCTCGCGCGCACTCGGACGTTGGATGGTGTGTACAACACCTTTCGTGACGATTCAGCGCCGTAGCCGTGGACTCGGGGAGCCCCGGTCCGATGGATTCGTCCGAGCGAGTTAGAGCGGATGACTATGACGACGACAACGACGACGACGACGACGATGATGATGATGATGATTCCCGTTGTTTTTTTTTTTTTTTATTTATTCCCTTTTTTTTCCTTTGCCCCCTTTTACTAGAGCTCCCTCGAGAACGCGATCGCGGTGATCGAACCTGGTGTTGCTCTCCGCGTTCGTACCTACGCGTGCTTTCGTTTATCGCGTACGAAAAAAGTATTTTTATATCGCACGAATATTTACGATGCGCTAATGCATCCGAACGCGTGCGAACGTACTTGGAAATTTTGTCGAGTTGTAACGAAGGGGAAACTCGTCGCGTTTTCGATGCTCTTAGCGATAAATAACAAACCTTTGATAAAAACTACTTTTTTTTACCGTATCCGCACGAAATACGAAATTTACGAGCCGACGTTTCCAAAATACGACCACTAAGGCCAAGACTCCGGACGTTCCGCGATCTCCGAAACTCGAAAATACGCGTGTCTTTGAAAACATTGGCGAGAAAATTAAATAACGCCGTGAACGATGTGTTTTTTTTAAATACGAAAAATCTAAGGTTTATCGCGCGATGCGGTTCATACTGTAAACTCGTGAACTCGCGAAGGAATTTACATTTACGAATTTTGGAAATTATTATTCCAAAATTTCATCGACCGTGATAAAACTATCGATTCGCATTTTTATTTCCTTTCCTTCCCTCCAACTTTTCACTTACGATTTCGATATTCTATTTTCCTAATGAACATCCTCTCGTCCCTCTTACGTACGAATTCTCTCGAGTTTACCGTAAGTTGCCTACGACATAGACGCGTAAAACTTTCCCATTGAATTATTATTTAGGCGTACGCACCCTAACGAAAATCGAACTGGTTGAATAAAAGCGTAGGAAACAATTTGTTGTTACTCGTTCGTTTCATCGCGAATTGTAGTTTCGTAAAATCGATTCCAATGTATTGCGGTGTTGGGTTGTTGGTGTTGGGTGGGTGTTGGGTTTGCGTTGGGTTTTGTTGTTTTGTGGGGTGGGTTTTCTTGGTGTGGTGTTGTTGGTTTTGGTCTTTTTGGTGTTGGGGGTGGTGTGTTTTGGTTTTGTTGTTTGTGTTTGGTTGGTTTTGGTTGGGTGGTTTGGTTTTGTTTTGTGTGGGTGTTGGGGGTTGGTTGTGTTGGTTGTTGCGGGTGGTGGTGGTGTTTGGTTTGTTGTTGTTTCGGGTGGTGTGGCGGTGTTGCAAATTTTGAGGTTGTTGTTGTTTGGTGTTTTTATGGTTGGTGGTTGTGTTTTGTTTGGTGTTGTTGTGTTGGAGTGGTTGTTGTTGTTGTGTTGTTGTTGGGTTGTTGTTGTTGGTGTTGTTGTTGTTGGTGTTGTTGTTGGTGTGGTGTGTTGTTGGTGTGGTTGTTGTTGGTGTGGTTGTTGTTGGTGTGGTTGTTGTTGGTGTGGTTGTTGTTGGTGTGGTTGTGGTTGGTGTGGTTGTTGTTGGTGTGGTTGTGGTTGGTGTGGTTGTTGTTGGTGTGGTTGTTGTTGGTGTGGTTGTGGTTGGTGTGGTTGTGGTTGGTGTGGTTGTGGTTGGTGTGGTTGTTGTTGGTGTGGTTGTGGTTGGTGTGGTTGTGGTTGGTGTGGTTGTGGTTGGTGTGATTGTGGTTGGTGTGGTTGTGGTTGGTTTGTGGGTTTTTGGTGGGTTTGGGGGGGGTTTGTGGGGTTGGGGGGTGGGGGTTTTGTGGTGTTGTTGGGTGTGGTTGGGGTTTCGGGTGGGTGTGGTCTTGTTGTGTGTTTTGGTTTGGTGGTTGGTGTTTGGTTTTGTGTGTTGGGGGTTGTTTGTTTTTGTGTTTTGTTGGTTTTTTGTTTTGTTTTTGTGGTGGTGGGGGTGTGGTGGGTGTTTGGTGGGTGTTTTTGTTTGTTTTGTGTTGGTTGGTTGGTTTTGGGGTTTTTGTTGGGGTGTGTTGGGTTGTGTTGGTGTGTTGGTGCGTTGATGTTGGTTGTTGGTGTTGTGTTGGGTTGGTGGTTTGGGTGGGGTTTGGTTTGTGTGGTGTTGTGTTTGTGTGTGTGGTTGTGGTTTGGGGTTTGTGGGGTGTTGGTGTGTTGGTGGGTTGTTGGTTTTTGTGTTTGTTGTTTTTGTTTTTTGTTTTTGGTGTTGGTGTTGTGGGGTTGTGTTTGGTTGTGGGTGGTGGTGGGTTTGGGGTTTTGTTGGGTGTGGTTGGTTTGTTGTGGTTTTGTGGGGGTGGTTGGTGAGTGTGGGTTTTTTGTTGTGTTGGGTTTTTGGTGTTGGTGTGGTGGGGGTTTGTTGGTTTGTGGGTGGGTGGTGGTGTTTGTTGTTGTGGTTTGGGGGGGTTTTTTGTTGTTGTGTTTGCTGGTGGTGTTTGTTGTCTGTTTGTGGTTGGGTGGTCTGGTGGTGGTGGTGGGGGGGTTTTTGGCGTGGGGTGGTTTGTTTTGGGGTGTTTGGGTGTGGTTGTGTTTGGGTGTTTGGGGGGTTGGTGGTGTTTTGTTTGGGTGGGGGGTTGGGTGGTGTTGTTTTTGTCTTTGTGGTGGGGTTTTGTTGGTTGTGTGTTTGTTTTGGGTGGGAGGTTTGTGCTGGGTGGTTGGTTGGTGGTGGTTGTGGTTTTGGGGGTGTGATTCTGGGTGCGGGGTCTGTTGGTTGGTGTCTTTTGGTTCTGTTTTTGTGTGGTGTTTTGGGGTTTGGGGTTGGTTTGTTTTTGGTGTGTTGGTGTTGGTTTTGGGGTGGTTTGTTTTGTTGGGGGTGTTGGTGGGTGTGTGGGTGGTGTGTTGGTGTGGTTTGTTGGTTTGTTGTGTGTGTGTGTAGTGTTGTGGTTGTTGGGTTGGTTTTGTGTTTGGTTGTGGTGTTGTCGGGTGGGGTTGTTGTTGGTTGGTGGGTCGGGTGTTTGTGTGTTGGTTGTGTGGTTTTGTGTGGGTGTGGGGGTTTGGTTGTTGGGTTTTGGTTGGGTTGTTGTTGTGTGTTGGGGTTGTGGGTTTTTTGTGTTTTTTTGGGTATGTGTTTTTTGGTGTATTTTTGGTTGGGTTGTTGGGGTTTTTTGGTGTTGTTTTGTTTTTTTGTGGTTGGGGTGGGGTTTTGTGGTTTTGGGGTTGTGTTGTTGTGTGTGGTGGTGTGTGGGGGTGGGTGTTTTTGTGGTTTGGTTGTTTTTTTGTTGTTGGGGTCGGGGGGTGTTGGGGGTGGTCTCTTTTGGTGGTGGTTGGGGGTTTGGGTTGTGTGTGGTTGGGTTGGTGGTGTGGGTGTTGGGGGTGTGGTGGGGGTTGTGGGTGTGGTTGGCGTTGTGGTGTGTTGTTGTGGTGTGGTTTGTTTTGGGCGTTGGTTGGTGTTTTTTGGGGGTGCTTGTTGTGGGGGGTTGGGTTGTTTTGTTTTTGGGTTTTGTGTGTGTGGGGTGGTTGGGGTTGGGGTGGGGGTTTGTTTGTTTTTGTGTTTGGGTGTGTGGTTTTGTGGGGTGTTGGGTGGGTGTGTGTGGGGGGGGTTTTGTGGTTTTTTTTATGGTTGGTTGGTGTTTTTCTTTGTTGTTGGTTGGGGTGTGGTGGTGTGGGTTGGTTTGGTTGTGTTGTGGTTTGTGGGCTGGTGTGGTGGGTAGTTGGTTGGTCGTTGGGGGATTTGGTTGGTTGGGGGGTTGGGTTGGTGGGTTTGTTTCGTTGTTTTGGTGTTTTGGGTTTGTGGTGGGGGGTGGGTGTTGTTTGGTGTGTTTGTTTGTTGTGTGTTTTTTGTTGGGTGTGTTGGGTGGGGGTGGTGTTGTGTTTGGTGGGTGTTGGTTTTGTGGTTGTTTTTTGTTTTTGTTTGGGGGTGGTTGTGTTTTTGTGGTTTTTTGTTTTGTGGGGTGGGGGTGTTTTTTGTGGTGGGTTTCTTGTTTTTGGTGGGGTGTGGGTTTTGTTTTTTGTGTTGGGTGGTGTTTTTGTTTTGTGGTTTGTTTGTTGTTTGGGTGTGTGGGTTGTGTGTGTTTGGGTTGGTGTGGGGGGTGTGTTTTGGTTTTTGTCTTGTTGGTGTGTGTGTGGTTGTGGTTTTTTGTTGTTGGGTGTGGGTTTGGGTTTTGTTGGTTTTTGCTTGGGTGTGGGTTTGGGGTGGTGGTGGGTTGGGGTTGTTGTGGTGGGTGTTGGTGGGGGTTGGTGTGGTTTTGGTTGTTTGTGTGGTGCTGGGGTTGTTGGTGTGTTGGTGTTGTTTTTGGGTTAGTGTTGTTTTTTTTTTGTGGTGTTTGGTTTTGGTGGTGTTTTTTTGTTTTGTGGTGTTTCTGGGTGTTTTTTGGTGTTTGGGTTGTGGTTGTGTTGGGGGGTGTCTTTTGGTGGGGGGTTTTGGTTTTTGTGGGTTTTTTTTTTGTGTGTGGTTGTTGTGGGTGTTGTGGTGTGGTGTGTGTTTTTGGTTTTTTTTTTGTGGGTCGTTGGTTTTGGTTGTGTTTGGTGGGTGTGTTTTGGTGGTTTGTTGTTGGGTTTTGTGGGTTTTTGGTGGGTTTCTTTTTTGTTTGTTTTGGTTGTGTGTTCGTTTCATCGCGAATTGTAGTTTCGTAAAATCGATTCCAATGTATTGCGTCCAATTTCAGGAAATATTAATTTAATTTATTTTATTTATACGCGTGTTTACGTTCCAAGTTTTTGAAGAATATTTGCTTTTATTGAAAATCCGTTGAGTGCAACGATTGACGCAATCTCGATTGTTTAACAACTTTCCAAGCTAATATTGTTACACGTAGATTCCTTTGGATAAGATTTATGTTTATAGAATGAAAATATTAATACTGTATAAAAATAGGATGTAAACAAAATAAGTATTTTTTAAAGAAAAAATAACGAATTTATTAATAAAACTTGGCGTGGAAAGATTAAAAAGGCAAAATATAAAGCTGATAGTAACAAATTCATATATATATTTAGTATGTATGTGTGTATGTATTTATTCGTTTTAAAAATACTTTTTATTTTGTTTATAAATAAACATGCGATCTTGATCCATGTGATTTATCTGTATCTACATAATTTAAAGTTTCTCGTACTTTAAATTATAATTTAGAATAACATGGATTATTTATATCTAGAAAAGAAAAATTGAACTATATTAATTAGTAAATTGTTTTTCAGTTTTAAACGCACTTTTTATTCACGTATAATAATTAATTTAAAAAACACGCGTAGTTTACAAAAATTAACCACCAAAACTATACGTTTTATTCTAAATAAAATAATTATACATTGCTATCGAAACATATAACGACAAATACTTATTTAGTTATTTGATATAATAAATACACTGTAATTTCTTCCAATTACCGCAATTTTAAAAATTTTTTTTAATTATTAAACGGGTAACTAATATTTGATTTAAAAACGCTTTATATAGCTTTTTTAATATTTATCGAAAGTTTAAGCTTAGTTTCAAACTGTTCGCTATTGTAATTACCGTTGATTCTTGAAAACTCGAATATTTCTATACAACAGAACAAGAGAATCAGTTGTTCGCTAAATCCACTCGGAACATTTAGTAACTCTACTTTTTTAAAAGCCTTTTTTATATTACCTTTTTACGTTTGCCCACTTCAGCCTAGAAATATATTACTTTCTAATTTTTCTGTATATGTTTACGGTATATTATTTCTCTATTTTCCGCCCTAGATATGCATCTGGTTCGTTTTAATTCAAGTGATATAATTGTCCTTACAATATTGATTTTAAGTACACAGTTCTTTTATGTTATAAATATCAGATTCCTATATGTCTTACTTTACTTGCACCAGTTTACCTTTATTATTTAATCAAGTATTTTATTTTCAACCATCGTAAATATATCTGCGGTATATTTAGAATAGTACCTTTATAATTTAACCATAATTTCTTTTGTTATTTTTTATTTTTCGCTCTACTTCTTCTATTCGCATCTTGAATCGGTAATTTATATTTTAAACTAAAATTTACATGCACTTACACGTGTCAGCACTTAAGTAATACCATTTAAAGAAACCTTTAAAATATCTTCTGCAAATTATAATTTTATATTACATTGCAAACACGAAGAGACGTCACCTCGTTTTAAACTATCGAGAATCTTAAATAGTTCTAATAAATTATTATTTCTGACGTGATCATACCGTCACTAACGTCATAAAATATTTTTAATTCAATTTCGTTAATTATATTAGCGGCATTAATTATATTAGTTTTATTCGATTGTAATTTTTTATATATTTTTTATAATGGCATTATTTATTTATTCTATAAATAGGTATACGTATTTATTTATGAATGCCTCGTTAATTTTGGGTCCGGGAATTACTTTCAATTATATCTTCCATATATAAACGAAAACTTTAAAAATACTTGAAATATATTGCGACACAAAAGAGAGTCCTAAATTATTTTTACATTAGTCTCAATTTAGGATATCTTAGTTTTTAAAAGTTGAAACGACCAAAGTCATAATTTTTACGGTTTATTTTTATATTCGAATGAACAGGATTATTATTTCAGACGAAAAAACATCCATTTTATTACTCGATGTACTTAACACAATGGATTGGTTAATTTCAAAAATTTTATGCTTTCCACTCTGCAAATCAAGGTAACTATTTGATCAGAATCAGATACATCAACATGGGATTCGATTCTATGGATTTTCTCGTATACCGTTTGAGCCTAAAATTCACGAACACTTGGTCGTTTATCAAAACAGTATATCAATTAGTTGAGTAGTCAATTTATATCCACCACTAAATTACTGAACTTGACTCATGGTCGATTTGATTTAACTTGGAAATATTTCCTAATCGAATTTATATCAATATATGCTTCGCCAGTGTTAATCGTATCAGTATTTTATATATCTAATGCACACAAATATGTGTAAATATATGTATGCAAGCGTTTATATGTGTATATATAAATATATATATGAGTGTTTTTATTTTTATTTCTTGGCTTTGAATACTGATTTAATCCCATCGTATAATTTTACTCCCGAAGCATTTTTCTATATTTAATTTTATGTATGTTATTTATTTTAATATATTTTCTTCAGTATTATAGGTAATTTGCATAAGATACGAAAAGTGTAGGATCAAAAACAACTATATTTTAAATATTCAATCTTGATAAATACATTTTATTAAAATGTACTCTTCATAAGTTTTTGATGTAATTTGAGCAATCTGAACATATATATTAATTAAATTAGGATTTAAAAGTGTTACTAAAAAAAATGTACAAGAAGTAAAAAATTTATGAAAAATTAATAAGGATAAATGAAATCATCATTAATTATTAATATTTTCTTAGTTAAGTTTTGTATTTACCATGTTTTGGGGCAACTTTCTAGTTGATTACTTACTTTATAATATATACAAAATGTAGTTCAATGATGGATAAAAATATTTCTCAATGCATACATTACAGGTTTTAATTTAATATGCTATTAAATTATAAATTGTTTATGTACAAGGTTTGAAATCGATCTAATTGTAACTGTAAATATATTGAAAATAAATAAAAAAATAATTAATTACTTTATTGAAAATTGACGAGAATTTTTAACCTTTCGATTAATTCTTAACATTTAACCGATCGAATAAATGAAGTAAATATAATTTGAAACATACATATCACTTAATTCATACTTTCGAAATTCATATAATTTATTAGCTTTCTGACTATTACTTTAATTCAAAGGATAAAACACAGCAAATACTAAAACATCTAAAGACATGTATTAAAGTATTCCATAAAAATAAATATCAATGTATTAAATGAAATTTAATTCTGAATTCTTATTAAATATATTTGTTCGCATAAATGCTTTATCTTTATTTTACTAATGAAATTGTCTACTTTAATTGGCATTCACATTTATCTATTAAATATAAAATATAGATACCATGATAAAATGTAAATATGTATTTTATGTTAATATGCTTCAATCTATAAGATTGACATATGAATCGATAGTAGTATACCTGATATTTTTATAAAAAAATATATTTTTCATCTTTAATAAAAATTTGTTTTAAAAATTCATAAACTTATCCAAAAATATTTACATTTTTTCTATTTTTTTCATAAAATATAAGAATTTAATTTTCATTTAATTATATTTCGAAAACAGAATAAACAAAGTCTGTTTACTCATTAAATTGTTGATAATTAAAATTGAAATTAAGTGCTTCTATGTAAATTTATTATAAAAGAATATTTTTTTAAAAAGGTTTTGATAGGAGAAAAATGATTTACCAGTATCTTTTTTTTACAAATTTGCAAAAATAATTTTTTTAATTTATAGAAAATCAAAATTTGTATGTACTATAATTCAATTTAGGTGAAATGGACGTACATTGAAAAACCAAATTGATTTTACATTCAAGTTAAATTACAAAATATGTGAGTAATTTATTCTTCACAAGATCTAAAATATGTATATTGATGATTAAGTATTGAAAAATGCTTTCTAAATATTATTACCGACAACTTTAAAAATAATTCACGGCAATTCCAATAGTTAAAATATTGATTCTTAATATTAAATTATATACAGAAAAATCATTATATGTTAAAAGGTATTTCCATTTTACATCTTCGTAAGCGATGCTTTCAGTTTTCTAAAATTTAAACAAAATGTAAAAAACAAGATTAAATTACAATGAAATTATAATTTTAAATTGCAAGCTTTAAAATACTTTCTATTTATGTATTTTTTAGTTGATTCAAAACAATAAAATTTATTGTAAATCACTTTCATTATTCTAAAAAAATTTGCTTCATTTTTAAATATTCTGTTCAACCTAAATATTTTAGCATCCCTTATTTACTAGAAATTATTCATAAATTGCGAATGAGTAATTTTTTTATATTTTTTATAAAATATTTTTGTTTTCTTTCTGTATAAATTTTGTGTAATATTTCTCTTTTATAACGATATGCATAATATTTGTATATTACAACAATTTTAAACTTATTAATTTCTACGATAGGAATATGAAGTAAAAAGTATACATCATAAAGAATGTTTTTATTTAAATTTTAACGTGCATTCACACGGAATATAAATGAGAGAACTTGACTAAAATTTAAAGTTATATTTTTGAATTCATTATTCTCAAATTTAGTTACTATTTTTACATTTATTCAAATATTTATATATATATATATATATATAAAACAACCGTTAATTCATTACAAAAATTCAGTCGAATGCATTAATAATAACCTGAAATTATTTTAAATAATTTTGGTAAAATTTTATTTATGATTTGCTTTCAAAAATATAATTCTTACGTATCGAAATTGTATATTATTCACATGAAAATTCTAAACTTGACATTTATTTTTTTTATTAAAAAAATCGTAATTTTCATTGGATATACATAAGTCCATTAAAAATTCAGTCCAATATTCTAAAGATAAATGAAAACTCTGGTAATATACGAAAATTCTATTTTTTAAAAAATAGCAGAGTATCGACTTTGTAGGTTATTTAACAATCCATTTTTTTATAATTATAGTTTTTTTTACAATTTTAATGTACGTCGATATCGAAACTTCGTTATTTAAAAAAAAAAAAACCGAAAACTTTCGACTTTTAGAAAACTTATTTGGTAAGAAAAGATGTCGTTAAGAATTTTAGAAAACCACGTTCGAGATTATCTTGATTTTCATTGGTTTTCTGTAAGGAAACAAATAAATCTTTAGATCTCTCCCATTCTAAATATTTTTTAACTCGTCAACGGGTTCCCACAAGGAAAATGTCCAATAAAGTTACGTTTTCCGTTTCCTTAACACAAATAAGTTACGTTGCTTATGTAACTTATTTGTTCGTAAATAGAATAACAAAAGATGTTAAATATTTGAGTATATCGCTGTCGTTGTCTTTTTTTTTCTACAACCGCTACTTTCTCTAATTCGAATTAAAAGAATTCTTTTTATTAAAAATACGGAACGTTTCAATTTAAAAAGTATCGCGAAAGAGTTTTTCGAATATCCTAGAAAACATGTGCGATGTTTGATTTGACGAAAATCAAGTATAACTTTCGCGAGAATCGTTTCACATTTGTTCCAAAGTACAAAGGCGAAAGATCGATAGATCGCTGTATTATCTCATACGAAAACTCATTCTCCGCAATATTAATCGAATCGGTATCAATGCAACGCAACGCAACGACGGAAAAAACTCTGATTTTTCTAGTAGCGCGAAAATACAGATACATTACATAATGTATACATCTTACTCTTGGTTTTGAAAGAAACGCGTCGTCGTCTCGTTGATTTCGAAATACGGTTTAAAAAAGTATTTCCGTTACGTATAGTATTCCGTGGAAACGAGCGTCGATTCCCGAGTCCGGCAAGTTCTTCCAACCGGAGAAACTTATCGCGAAATAGCGAAAAAACAAAACCCTGTCGATTTCAAAGGCAAACGAACGCTGTTAATTTTCCTCTCCAGTCGTGGAAGCGAAGCCCCGGACGGCGCATCATCGATTCATCGATCGTTAAAAGCTCGCTGTAAAAATTCGGCCGTCTCTTCGCGAACGTCGCTATGGTACCGAAACGAAACGACCGCCGATAATCCAGTTCCCTGCGATCCGGCGACCGATGATTCAGAACCACCTTCTTACCCCACATCTGACGTACGACTTTTAGGTGGAGACGGACGCGCCGGAATGACAATTGACAGGTTACGGGTAAGCGAGAGTCGAGGGTCCGACGCACACGCCACAGGCCCTCAGGCGACAGTGCGTTACGGACGGACGGAAGGAAGGTCGTTCCTCCGAGGTATCCTCGACGCGAACGTCGTCCCGAACGTCGTCCCGGTCGAGCTACGTTCGTTGGTGGAATCGTCGTCGAACGCGCGCCGCGATCCGTCGATCGGATCTCGGACTCGATCGCATGCAGGTGCGATCGGCGCGTCGACGTCGGGTGGGAGGAGCGGAGCCTCTCGCCATCGAGTGGAAGAAGCGAGGAGGAGTCCGCGTTGCGTCTGGGGTTCGAGAGCGCGCCTCGTTCGGCTCGTTCGGCTCGTTTCAGGTGTTCGCATTCGAAGCGTGATGAGAGCCTTTGGACACGATGGGCACGAGAGGCGGGACAGCGGCCGAGAAGTCGACCGACAGGGTACGACTCAAGGTGCTCTATGACTTCGAGTACGAGACGAGGGGCAAGCAGGTGAGGATAGAGAAGGATGAGAGGCTGTTGTTGTTGAAGAGGACGAACGAGGATTGGTGGCAGGTGGTGAGGCCAGCGGACGTGAGCAGTATCTACGTGCCGGAGCAGAGCACCTTCTACGTGCCCACGGGATACGTCGTCGAGGAGGATCCGCTGCCCGAGAGCACGAGGTTCTACGTCGACAAGGACAGGATGTTCAAGCCGCCCGAGGCGAACGCGCAGAGCAATGCGCTCACCCAGGAGAAGGCGCAACAGGTTCAGGAGGGGAGCGTCGTCAAGGAGGAGCCGAGGAAGGCGCACGAGTCCTTCAGGAACGTTATAAGGAAGCTGTCCGGGAACCTGAGCTCGGTCAACGATTCCAACAAGGCTGCCAAACCCGCCAAACCGTCCAAGATAATCAAAAACTTGAGGAAGAACTCGATGGGTTCTAGCGAAGACGTTAAGCTGCCGGGTGGTAAGTCCAACCTTGGAGTAGTGCCCGTCAAGCACAAGGACTCCTGGGAGAGCTCAGCTTTTGCGATGTGTTTCGGCAGAGACACCAAGAATTCCGACGCTCAAGCGCTCAATCCTTTTCAAGAGGAACTGGAGAACGCCTTGTCCAACAGAGTCTTTCAAAAGAAAAATATTATAGATTCGAAAGTGGGTTCGAGCAAACAAGTCGACCACGTCAACGAGGAGAAGGAAGAGCGTTCCAAGTTCGAGAACATTCAGGATAAATGGGAGAAAGCTTCCGCGCCTTTGTTGAAGAAAACGGACAATTTTCATTACGTACCGTTGTCCAAGATCAAAGAGGATGCCCAGAAACGTCAGAGCGCTACATCCTTGGCTCAGCAGAAGAACGAACCTACCGGCGATACGAGTCCCGTAGTCGACAATCCCCCCGAAGCGGAGAAAGTTCGCAGCCTGGGTGAAAAAAGTTCTAAAAAACCTACGCAACAGCTGATCAAAAAGTCAGAAAGTTGTAACAAGCCTGTAGATCTCGCCGTACAGGATACAAACGATAAGAACGTTACGCAAGATTCGTCGTCTAACCAAGATATCGATAGGCTGTTGATAAACGACAAGAGAAAAATGTGGGCCATAGAGACTCTTATGTCGGAGTTAATGCAATCTTCCACAAACGCCAGATCCAGTGGTTCGATGGAAAATAACGAAGCCGGTATATCCGGGCCCAATCAATTGGCCCAGGAATTGCACGAGATGAACGTATCGAGACGTTTCGAGAACGCTGAAATTCAAGTTAATTTATTAGACAATAAATACGACAATACCAAAGATAATAAACAACTAAGCAACGATGCTAAGTATAAAATGGAATCTTGGAAAAGAAAAGTTTTTGATTTTTCACCTTGTTCGAACATGATAAAAACACCAAAAAGCCCAACCACGAGGTCACCAAAATTACTCGATGAATACAATGAAGCTAATATTTTAAACGACAACGATAGACCAAGAGAAATTAAGGATATACCAGTGGAATTGTTAAACTATAACGAGTTGCCCTCGTACTCGAACATTTCCCTGCGCATAAAACGTGAGAAAGTGCCATGTAAGTTGAATATGCCAACGAAGGATTTTCGTGAAGAGTTACAACTTACGCCGTCTCTTGAGAAGCTGGCAAGTGAAATCAAATTTTTACCAGCCAATGCAACATCAACGTCTATAGAGTTTGAAAATGAAAAGCATTCTCTCGATTTGGGTAAGTGTTTTATCTTATTTATCGACGTTCCAAAACAATAATGCAAGGTTTTCTTTCGTCTTTGTTCCAAGCTGTTCGTAAAAATTCGAAAAATTCACAAAATCTTGTTTATTTTATACCTGGATAAATAACGATCCATTTATATAATATGTTTATAAATGCTCGATAGGAAGGAGTGTCTTTAAAATTTTTAGATTAATGAAAATAGATTCGTCTAAACTTGTTTTCTAACGAATTACAAATTTGTAATATTATAAAAAATTAATTTATTTTAAATAATAAAAGGCTATTTTCTTATGGAGTATTCGACGATAAATAGTATGTTAATTTCTTCTGTGGTCGAAAATTATTTTCGTGAAAAAACATTTTTGCGCTTTAAAAACGAGTTTTTAAATAAACAAATACATATATCAGTTCCGCGAAAGAAATTTTTTACGCGCATTCCAGTAGGAATAATCTTAATAAAAAATTTTAATAACTCTTAAATTGGCCGAGTAAATGGTTGATTCTATTTTTATTGTATTTTTTAATTTAGCAACTAAATTTAAAAAATTAGATTCTTTGAAAAATATAGCGTATTTTTTATACAAAATTTATAATTATCGAGAATTGGATTATTAAAAAAAATATTTTTAACGAATATCTTAGAATTGTTAGACTAACGCCTGCGTGAAAGTTTTTGTAATTGATAGTAACAACAAACTTGTTTAGCTGTACGTATTATTCTAAATAGTCTTTCAAATTGTATTCTTAAACAGTTTTAAATAATAAGACTGTATTTATCATTTAATTTCTCTTGGCTAGAAAATTAAGAGGAAAATAAGGAGTGGCAATATTTGAGCCATTCATTCTGTCGCTGAATTTTAACTAAACTTTCAAATTTCAACAATTTAAATAGTTAATTGGATACTTTCCAAACTATAATTTAAACAAATTGTATTTTGAGTTGTATCGATAAACCAACAACTGTTTGAAAACTGTTATTAACGTTGTACATTTATACACTTATACACATATAAGTATAAATATTGTTTTATTTATTATAAACTTATCGCTCGATGAATATTAAATTAATTTAAACATTTGCGATACGTAATTTAAAAAATACATGTTCGAGATTTACTTTGTTAGAATATAGTTATTATATTTCTTAAAAGCGTCTTAATGGTATACAGAAAGAAAAATAAACTAGTTCGAATATTCTAAATTGAAGCCGTAAAATTCGAATCTTTAGTTCAAATACAGCCTGTATTATCTAACTGTTCCCAGCTTACCTACTCCCCCTCTTTCAAGAAAAAAAAATTATCAGTTACCTTCATCGAAATGAATGGTATTCGTAGAAGATGAAAAATGACATCCTGTTTTGCTTTCATAGAACAATAATTAATAATAATAAATAGTTTAAATTTCATTTTGTATGTAATTAATAATTTTTAATTTATCAAATAACGAGCTTTTGTTTAATACTTGTATATATAGTTTCTTCCACGTAACAGTTTCCCATTGTTAATCGTATTTCTTTTGTTAGAATTTATTTTGATATTTTAAAAAACTAAATATAATTATTTCATGCTATTTTAGGCAAATGTTTACGGTAAAGGAAATACTTTCACCGTGTAATTCAAAAAATGTGTAAAATAAACACAAAGGATGACAAACACCTTATATTTGAGTATAAACAAATTTAAATCGTTTCTCATTCTATTGGATTTAGTATATTATGTATTATTTAAATACATTAAATCATTCCTGAACACAGTGTCTATAAAATTTTATCGCGATTATGCTTGCAGCTTGGATACACACACACACACACACATCCATAAAACTGCACCCTCGCCTTTGTATTAAGTGTACGATTGTATAAATGCACGTGTAGATGTATAAGTAAACAGATAAATAGATAAAGACCGCTAAAGAAAAAGGAAAAAGTTTTTGAAGCATAAATTCCACTAAGCAATTCTCAAAATATTACAACTTACGATAACGGTTACTTTAACGGCTTAACTTATCAAAATCAAAATAAAAATATATTTTAATAAGGAAATATTAGAATCACGTATTGTTTATTATAAAAAAATAAATTATAATTCGTAATTTTAAGTATTTATTTTTTTATACATATTTAAAAAAAAACAAAACAAAACGATTTAAAATATACCAATAAACTAATATTAATAAGTAATAAATGTTAACTTTTTTGTTGAATTCTTTGAAAAGTATTTTTATTAGCTTGTACGCGAATTCGATGGAAAGAAGAAATTTCAAATGCAATTTAAATTTTTTAACCCAGATGAAATTAACAGAAATTATTCAACGCTGAAAGTAACGCTATAACTTAATGCCATTTAGGACTAAAACGTCATGCTTTTAAACTGTTATATTTTGAATCATTCTAGAACTCGTGAAGTAATTTAAAATTCCATTGCACATCTCGATAAGTAAATAAAGCTAATAAAAATTTTCATTTATTGAAATAACAAAATTTTGTAGAATAAAATAAAATAATAAAATAAAATTATTCTCGAATATATTTTTTATATTTTCTTTTTTTCGTAAGTTTTAAGCTTTTTATTATGGAATTCATCGTGAATTCGAACCTAGTGCTCGAATATTGTATCGAATTTTAAATAAAACATCGGTTATCGGTTCCCTAAAATAGAAGTTATCGATGCTTTCGTATGCACTAAAAGTTTTAACCAAACTATAGAAAAGAAAACGCATACCAGATTTAAATTTTTACAAATGCCAAGTTTTTTAATAACATTTATTGAATCGTTAAAAATTGTTATCACGATTCTTCCAGTTATATATTTCTTATCTCCTCATATTAAATTGTTTAAAGTATTCGAATTTCATAAAAATCGCCACTCGAATATTCCTTTAAGTAACGACGGTGGGCTAGAATTTCAAATTTAGAACGAAGAATCTAGAAAAGGAATAAATATTTAAATATCATTCGAGTTTAATTTAAAAAAAAGAAAAATAGGAATTCTCGATTTCTAAGACTTTGAGGAATTTTGTACGCGTAATAAAACTTATTTTATACATTTTTATCTTCTAAATTCAAATCCGTAGAGTAATAATAAAGATTTATCGTTGCATTACGAACTAAATATTTTAGTAACCGTAACGTAAAAATTTTATGCTCAACTTTGATTCATCGTTGCTTGTCGCAAACGTTTCCATGGAAAATTATAACGCACGGAAAAGCGTAAGCCCTGTTTAAGCGACCTTGAGATTACGGACACTTAACTCACGACACGCAATACGTAGGACCAATTTCGTAATCGGCACAAAAACATCGACGATGTGCATAATTAAGTTACGTAAAAATTGAATGGCGTTTCAAGTTGTAGGCACTTTACGTACTTTGTTCGTGCGATAGAATTCGAAGTAGTAATTTTCATGGGTTGAAAAATAAAGAAGGGTCGGAGGGGGGAGGGGAATCGAAAGGGCTTACGAGTATCGTGGATAAATAATATTCGAGTCTGATTTCTGTACTAGGTATTCCCGGCTTGAGTTTCTTCGAAGGATCACTTTTCCCTGCGTCATTCATGATAATAGTTACCTGCACTCACGAGAAAACGTCCATTCTGTAAAAACTTACGCAGAGCTAATTTTAAATCATCGCAAGAAAATCATTGTAACGTCATTTTTGACGATAAGATCGGTATCGTTAATTTCGAAATTCGATCGTTCTTTTCGTTTTAAAAGATCAAATTAAAGTTTAGATAATATTAGATTAGACTGAAACGACGAACCATTCGAATGAATATGAAAAAAATTAAGCGTTTACTTTTGTACGACCGAACATCGAAAAAGAAATAATACGTTTAAAAATAATGTAACGCTTAGTCCATGAATCGATAGCTGAAAACTGTATTATACTCGGAGCCGTTTCGCTAGATATAAATTAAACTTCGTCAAGTTAATTAAAAAGCATTTCATGGTTAAAAGAGCGTATCCTTAAATATTCATCAACTCGAGAAAATTCCAAGCTCGCAACAAGCGTGAAAAATGATAAAACAATCGTCTCGTAAAAGTTCAACGTTAAAATCTCGAATGACGAACGAGCCATTAATAAATTCGCAGACTGCCCGACGACGACGCTCAGCCAGGATTCGCTGCGTCTTTACAAGCGACGCTCAAAGTCCGACGGTGCCCTGAACAAACGCGACCCTCGACGTCGAGACAGCGTCGACTCTCAACGCGACCGGGGAGACGTGTTCGAGGTGAGACATCATCAACACCAGTACCACCATCAGCACCTCGAGCGCAAGTACACGCAACACGAGGCTCAACGCAGCGGTGCCAAGCACAACAATCCCCAGGAGTACGGATACCGGGCGGAACGTCTCACCCAGGCCAGCCGCTACAAACTCAACCGGAAGTCGAGGAGCCTCGGTGACCTCGACTGCTCGGAGATCGAGGAGAAGCAGGACGAGGATGGCGCCGTCGTCCCCGAGTCCAGGAGACGGTACAAACCCGTACCCAAACTCAGGTCCAAGGAGTCCTTGAGGAGGATGAAACCCTCGACGCCACTCGTCGCTGTAAGCCTTCAGGACTTCCGTCCGCCTTTCGCACCTTTTCTCTCCGTTTCTATTCTATTCTATTCTATTCTATTCTATTCTACATCGCGATGTCTTCGGTCGCTTTTCTACGCCGCGTTGACAAATGAAAATCGATATACGCGCGCACCGGTACGAAAAAAAGAAGAAGAAAACAACGTCGATGTTTTTTATCTTAATCCTGTTTATCCGGACTAGAATAACATCTTCCCGTACGATACGATTTCATATTTTATTTTACTTTTGAGAACGCAGCTTACGATTCTAGTGGTTTAAGTATTGAAAAAATAATTGAACTTACGTCTTGGGTTTTATTTATAGAAATTCGTACGACCGCGTTTTTTAATTTCAAATAATCGAATAATTTAGCGAAATTTTTTATGCAAAATAAAAGTTTATAACGATGTTTTTCCTTTTAAACTACGCGCGCGTGTAATTTCTATAAACATTGGTTAAAAATTAAAAAACGCTGCTTTTTTTAGCAACGACTTTCGAAGTCGCAGTAGTGCACAAAAGCTGAAATATTACACGGTAGATTAAAATACTTCCGCTTCTACTTGGTGGTTACTCGTACGCATATTTCTCTCGGAATAAGTAGCAAACTCGTGCGTTGTTGCAAAAATGATTTTTACCCGGATAAAGAAACAACGTGGAGGCAAAGTTCGAGATCGTAAATATTCGGTTCGAGCGTTCGATGTCGATTATTAGGATCGATCGGGAAGGAAAATGACGAGAGAACGTGGATTTTTACAGCCGTCGGTGGTTACGGAACGTCTGCCCATGAAACCGATCCCCGCGAAACGACGTATCCAACCTTCGCAGCAGATCCAACAACCGTCGCAACCCTGCGACAGCAGCTACGACGACCTGAGCGAGATCGACATCGAGCGGAGCACCGCCGTCGGGTTCAAGACCCTCCTGCGCACCTCCGACAGCGGCTCCGAGGAGTACCTCCAGTACAAGACCTTCCCCGCGACGGCGAAGGTTCAGCAGCTCTCGCCGTACGAACAGTCGAGACTCGCGGGTGTCCAGAGCATCTCGCGCTCCGACGGGAACGTCAACCTCACCAGGAGCCTCTCCGACGAGGCGATCCTGAGCTCGGCCTCTTGTTCCTCCACGAGTCCCTCGCGTCTCCTCGACGGCAGCGTCGAGAATCTCGTCGACCTCCCGGTCGGCTGGACACAGGCCTACGACACCAACGCCAAGAGGCTCTGCTTTATCAACGACAGGGGCGACAAGGTACGAATATCATCGATGAATTTTAGTTCGAGAGCTTTCAACGAGGAGCTGCAAAGACTTTTTTTACATAATGTATTACGCGAGTTGAAAGTAAATTATGTATTATTGGAATACGATGCAACGCTTTCGAGAAGAAAGAAAACCAATCTATTATCTTATGTATCTTGTGCGTCGTAGATATACCTGGAATATCATATTACCTTTGAATCGAAACTAACGGAAGCACGGGAAAAATAATAAAATTCAATAAAATGGATAATTTTAATATTCGAGCATCGAATGTCAATCTTTAAATAAGATGTTTAATTATATCCATAATTACAATCGCTTGTATATAGACGATATGTAGATATTTATACAATTTTCATTCGATATTTACTTACTTACTTTAGTTTAATAATAATTGTTGTAAAAAATATCATTTTTAACAATGACGCAAAGATTATGAATTTTCGCTAAATGATTTTGAAAATTTAGCTTTTACATTTTTGTAAAATATACGTTTAAAAGTTATACACTTCGTTGGCTGATTTTAAACAAAAAATACTGTTTACATTGTTGTTAAAACATGTAAATGTTCTACATACATTGACCGTTTTAAAAAATCGTTATTGAAAGTACCAAGACTTGTACGTTTATTTTTAAAAAATTATATGGAAAGGTAAAAGAAAAATATAGAATTATTGATTAATTAGAAGTACGTCGTAAAATGTAGACGTAGAATAATAAGTACATCTCTAATAATAATATTAATAATGATATTCATAATTATAACGACAATAATAAAAATTTTAAAAAGGTAAACAAAAGTTAACTATAATATGTAAAAAAATACGATATAAAAATACAATTGCATTCAAAAAATATGTCAGTACTTTGTTGATAAGCTTTTAACATCCTGGTAATTGTCTCTTTATTGGAGAATTAGATTTTATAAAATAATAACATTATTGTCGGTCCGATACGAATACAAAACATGAAACATTAGAAAATTATTTGACTTTAAATAAGACGACGAAGAGAGAAATATACGAAGATGTACGAAGAAATATTGTGAAATTGTAGTAAAGGAGTTTTGATAATTTTTTTATTCTGTATCATTATTGCATGATATTTTTATTGCGTTGTTGAATAAAAACTAATATTATCTTATAAAAGATCTTTAGGTCAATCAGGATCAAATCGTAAAAATAATTAATAAATTGGTCTAATAAAGTACAGTACAATGAAGTATTTTAGTTCGATTTAACGCATAAATAATAATATAGCACTTACGCGAACAAAATAATAAATTTTCTAGTTTCTAACAACCAGTCTAATAATTAAAATTTCGGTAATTCAAGGATAAATAAAACATGGATACAAATTATTAATATACAAAATTTTATTTATTCGTACGTTATTAATAAATTATGGTGTATACATCGGTAATAAATTTTTATTTAAAAATTCAATTTTTCGTAAAAAACCACGCACAGTTTTTTTTTCATTTTTAAAATTCATCGATGCTTAATCAAAATAAGAATCTACAATCCTATTTAAAACTTTCATTCTGAAAAAGTAACAAAAAAGTGTATAAAAATGGCATTTCGATATTTTATTTCCTATCGTTAAAGTCGTTAAGGTTTTTTTTAATTTACAACTTATTCATTTTAATAATACTGGCTTTCGAAGTCAACTACTTACAGATTTATCTACCTTTTGTTTTTTTTAACTTTAATCATTTCTATGTATGCAGTGGTTTTCTTCAAACGATTCCGAAGGCAAGATTTATTTCTTTGAGGAGAACAGCAACGAGTCGTCTTGGGCTCTACCAACAGTTTTTAACGAGAATCGAGTTAGAACCATATCAAATGGCGATTGGCCTCAACTTTTCGATGGAAATATGGTTAGTTTAAAATTTCTTAATACGCAAGTTTATTAAAAATATAAAACCTACAATTAATTATGTTTTACTTTAGTGTATACTTAAGGAAGGGGTAATCAATAAAACTAAAATAACGACTGAAAATGGTAAAAAGTTAAGAAAAACTTGGAGCACGTCTTACGCGGTATTAACGGAATTATTTTTGCTCTTTTTTAAGGACGCAAAAACATTTGCGGCAATGGTTCGTTAATACTTAAATACAGATTTAATTAAATTATTCCTAAACTAATAAGAATAATACGCGACTAAAGATTAATTTTTGATTTATAGAAAATGGACCAATCAGCTACGGCAAAACCCGATATTTCAGTGGATTTGAACGGTGCCTTTATAGAGTCCTCGGACAAACTAAGTAATAGAAAAAACGTATACCTTATAAATACTCTGTTGGGATTGCAAGTACTCATACAGTGGGATAATGCATTAGTAATAGCTGAATGGTATCGAGAGATACACGACGCCATCCAGAGGCTGGTGAGTTTGATATTATAGATAACGTAACGATCGATTAACTTATAATATAAATAAATGATTGTTTGATTCACAGCCATTTAGTCAGGAGTATGGGAAATCTTCGTCGTCGAGAGAGTGAAGATAGTAATTAACGCTAAAAGTACCTTTTTCCGATTTGAAATTCGTTAACTTTCCAAAGTCTAGAATGATGTTAATAAACCAAGAAACGACAAAAGTATAATAAATGTTATTCGAGTATTTTATATTACTCGGTAGAAATCGCATATAATTATAAATAAAATATAAAAGTAATTCTTATATAAAAAAAAATATCATCTTACAAAAATATCAAAAAAGAAATTACCCTTTTTTATATATATAGATAAATATATAAAAACGACAAGATTCATACGTATAAAAATAGCAATTTTATCAACAGTTTCCTTTGCTTATATACAGAGTTTTACTACATACATAGCATGGTTAATGTTCACAAAGATTCTGTAAATTTTTTTGTTAAAAAAAAAAAGAAAAAAATATGAAAAAAAGTCAACGGTAACAATGGTTCGCGCATAAACTAGAGCTTGACGCGAAGCTATTTTTCCTAAGGCAATATAATATCCGAATAGCGTCAACGGTAGACAAAAGAGAAATATCGTAAACTTTCGATACGAGTTGAGCACGATCAGGGAAGATTAAAGAAGACGTGATAAAGCGAATCGTTCGAATATTCTTAGCAAGTTCTTTGCAATTTGTTCGCATAATTAATTGGCTGTCGCCGTTGCTTCGGCAAAGCGACACCACGACAGTATTGTCAAGATTCTCTGTTAAGAATCGTTTGTAGATCATCCGGCAATGCTTGCGTGATCTCGTTAATGCGTTCGCGCAACATTTCTTGTACTGAACATTCCAAGGGTACGTCGTCTAGATTACTCTTTTCTAATTTCTGACGAATTCTCAGAATCATATCAACCACTTCAACTTCTTGTTTATCTCTAACCCAAGTAGTTAGGTCCTAGAAAATATCGAATAATACGATTACCAAATTATTTTATTGTTAAAATCTACGATAATAAAAAACGATGATAAAAAACTAAGAATTTAACATTCTCCGATCGATTGTATCGTGTGCGTATACACAAATTTTAGCTCCTCGCAGAGGTAAAAGTTTTGTCGAATAGCGCGAAATTAAGAGTGTAACAAATACATAAATACAAATACGTAACAAAATTGGTGTGAAACTGGATATAAATATCGTTACAATTACCGCTTGGGACAGGGCTTGAAGTTGAATTGCTTGTAATTTATTGGTGAGTTCCAAGTATCTCGCCTGGAACCAGCCCGAAAAATTAGGCGACCTAAAGAATCTGCGATAAAGACCGACCCAATCTCCTTTTATTCCCGTTGTGAGTTGTGGACCAGCACTGTTCAACGTCGCTAAAAAATCATCAGGATTAAAAAGCTGAGGTATGGGAGTTGCCTGAAATCGATAAGAAAAATTATTTTTTTCATACGAGAGAAAAGCACAAGCACGCGAGTTCGTTGATTAAATTATAAACCTTGAAAGGTGATATGGTTTTTTGAAGAGGCATAAGACTGGCTATGTATCTTTCCAGTGGAATCATGAAGCTCTCCGTAAGCTCTGAGAGGTGTCGTTTCAATAAAGCGGTTTGCACCTCTCCTGGTCTTTTCGTTTGGACTCCTCTGAGAAGCTTTTTCAAAATAACCTTGTCCTTGTGGAGGAAAGGCTTGTATTGAGTGTAGAGTCCGGGTTTCGAATCCAGCACCTTCAGACCTTCCGATCTTTTTGATTTGTACTTTGGACTGTCTACGCACGAAATTATAATGGAGCTATAGCGAAAATTTGATTAACTGAAAATATTAGGATTTTGTATTTTTATACTACGATTCGTCACCTCCAACCGATCCTCCGTCCTCAGCTACGCGTATGATATGTGGCCAATGTCGCAACGTTTTTGCAAAAAAAGGATTCGTAACACCGAGAATAACAGCTGGAGGACTTTGACTATCCATTGTATACTCCTTGAATTCCGAATCGTGAATTGTAAAATACGGCCGATGATCAGCGCAGTACTTAAGTGGAGCAATCATTCTATCGATATACATAAACACATATATACATATTAATCAAATTTTATGAATTGTTGATTTAATGAATAGAAGTTGAAAGACGTATCATTAATTTTATTAGATTGTATTCGAATTTTTTAGCGTAAAAGTATCGATCACTATTTGTATGATATATAGTTTAATTTTAACGATAACTAGTTCTCGATATAAATAAAAATACAAATTTGAGAATAAGATTTTTAATTTACCATATTTTATTGTAAATAAAATTACTTTATTGTAATCAAAAATACTTTGGGTCTAAGGAACTTATCCATTATTTATTTGTTTATATACACATTAATCGTATCATTTATTACAAAATGAATTTACTATCTATATACGTTTATAAATGTTGAGTAACTTTGTGGAGATTTAATAAAATATATCTGTACGATATTAATTGCTGTGTTTATTCTACTTTTATTTTTTAACGTATTCAAACTTATACGTAATATTTATAATTTTGTATTTATTACCTCGTAAACGCGTCGATATATTATTTAAAAATGTTTTTTAGTCGTTGCATCGATAAATTATTGCATTATAAAATGCTAATTGATTCAAGTTTTAAATAAAAAGATAAATATTTTTTACGTTGTACAAAAATCAACGGGTGTAAGATTTAAACGGTAGATTGTTTGATTAATGTCGCTGTTGCGCAACGATAATTTTTTTACTGTTTCGTATAAACCAAATGCACGTTTAATCATCGAAACGTCGAGTTTTTAAAAATGATTTTAAAGCGTATCGAAGCAACGTTGTAAAAGTGCTTAAAAACTGTTTAAAAATTGTATTATTTTTTATGCAACATACTTTGAATGAAAATGTGATTACTTACGCAGTTAAAGTATGAACAATTTCGGAACACATCGTAGGTGAACTTGCCATAACAACGATTGGTTCGCTCAATAAAACGAGTTCCCATAACAAATGCACGTGTGCCACGACACTAGAAAGACTTTTAAACAAATCTCCATCGAACGCGGACGTTAAAATCAGACTTCGTGCGATTGCAGCTTTGGCAGGTGCGCAATCTATGGCTGCAACGTTTGGTACGGTTGTTTTGAAGGCATGGTTTGGGATGTACGTCTGAAATGTTCTTAAATATTATGAAATTCTGGTTACGATGAATAATTCGAGTGCATATGGAAGAACGATCGGTCGTGTTTGTAACAAGGCTTTCATCCATTCATCGATAGAGTTTGTCTGTACGCATTAGTAAATTAAATTAATAATCTAAATAACCTTTGTTACGTAACTTAACTAAACGAATCGGATGTGGTTTTTCCATATGCTTTGTCTATACAGCGTTGGAGTATCGTTTAAAAGCACTTACTTGAAAAAGTACTCCCAATAATGGCAAATGTAAGACCTGACCCGGAACCGGAGGAGGCCACTTACTTATTTCTTTAATTATTGTTTCCATACAAAGCTCACCGCTATCAAAAAATTCTGGAGCAATGAGCGCGCACAATTCGCTAAATAAATTTACAAAAGGAAGCCTCGTGACTAATACGATACTCTGAAAATAGTTTTCGATAAAGATTAAACTTTCTTATCGACGTTACGAAACGTTCAAAGTTGTAAAATTGTATTAAAACCTTCTGAAAGTAACCTCTCGGAAGATTCTTATCCTTTACTTGACGAAAATATACAGAGCCCCAATAATAATCTTTATCAGTTTGCAGAAACATGGGTGACTTTTTATCGTAATCTCTCAAGGCTTGAGTTTCTCTAAAATCATTGTTGAGGGAACCTTTTCTAATTCTGACGTGATACTGTGTGTCTCCCATACATCCGGAGTTAGAGTCAGGAAACGCCAAATAGCAAATATTAGATCTTTCTTGTTCCGAAAGTTTGATATCGTCGGGATAAATTGCCTAGGCAAAATAGTAATAAGAATTTATTTAATTTGTACATTTTGCAGGTATACCTACAAATACTTAGACGAACAAAGACATACTTGAATGACTTGTCCTAACTCCAGATCGAACGTAACTATACATATGCAATGTATCCAGTTATCAAAGTTTCCTCGACATTGAGTATTGCGGAAAAGATTGGACACAACGGTTGTAACGTCGAGCCCATCCTGAGATTTCGAACTGCAAGGTCTTGACATTGTAGAATGCTTTAACCATGCACTCGGTAAATGCTTTGATCTCTTTAAAGAACAAAAAGACTTGGTTAAATTGAATTGTGTATTATAGATTAAATACGTAATTACCGCTTTATTTCTAAAAAATACTATATACTCTTACCTAAGAGTAAAACTCGTGTATCCTGCCGAAGTACGACATCTCAAATTTATTAAGAATAATGTACGACCCTCGAAAAGATGTTGAACCGCAAAAACGGCAATAATTGACTCTTTATACGATATCGATGCTGCATCGCATCTATTGTTGAAATCTTCGTCAAAATGTAGTACCCGATCGACACTCGTACGAATCTCGAACTTTCATCTTCCACAGGAAGTATAACGAACGTTTAATTTGTCGAGTAATTTTGGAAAAGCGCGAAATAACGGAGAAATTCGGATACCAGCTGATCACTGTATTCCGATGCTCTACTCCAAAGTCCAACAAACGCTGTGCGCATGTAACTGTTTCGGAAAATACCGAGTCTCGTTTTTGTACATACTTTCACCACATGTGATATACGTTATATTATTTTACGTTGATTTTTCACGTGTGAAGCGACGTATTTTTGTAATTCTGTAACGTTTGGTAAACGATAATTGTTACGTTTCTCGTGCATTTTCGTTTGATTGTAGATTCCTGTTTGAGTTTTTAAACGAATGAAATAGATTTATTTTATTTTTTATACGAGTAATTCATTTTAGTCAATTTATTTATTTTATAATTTTATGAAAAATTAATTACAAAGCAGATGTTTGAATTTTATTATTGGTGTTTGTTTATTTAACCTCAAAGAAAGTTTATAGCGGGAAAACAGATTTAAAATGGAAGACAAAAATACGGAAATTTTTGAAAAATTAAAAAAAGAATATCCAACAGCGTGTCGACAATTACAACTACTTAAAAAGGATAAAACAAAATCCGAGGTTGCTGATATCGAACGAAGATGCGTGTTTACAAAATATATGTTTTGTAAAATGAAGTATGTTTGTATTTTAAAATCAAAATCATATCAAATTTATTTACTCGATTTCGCATTCGATAAAACTTTCGTTATAATATTATTATTTTTTCAGTTCGAGTGAAGATGTTGCTGGAGAAGTACTTCGAAACGAATTGAATAAATATACCGATTTAATCGATGATTCGGACTACTTAAATAATTACTGGGAACAATTTAGTTCTTTAAACGTTGAGACGGATAACAATCCTTTGGATTGGAAACCAGTTTTAACCGATCCCCAAACAGCTTTGCAATTTTTAGAACCGTTACCTTGTAATACCGACAACACTTTGGGTTGTAAAAATGCACAATTCACCGACAGAGATGTCGAGAAACTGATGGAATTGTGGAACAATGCAGGAAATTCACCGTTAAAGAGAAAAACTCCACGAGAAGCACCAAAAATCGTTAAACAACAAAGCCAAGAAGATAACTATGAACAAAAAATGATGGATGTACAAAACGAAGATGATAAACACGAATCAAAAATGTTCGATACTCATAATCGAGAAGATAATTATAAACCAAAAACTTTTAAGAAACACGATCAAGAAAAGAAATATAAATCTATTCTAAAGCAAAGGTCTGTCTTTGAAAGTTTCGACGAAAGCAAACCAAGTACTAGTTTTCAAAGAGAGCCACTTTTATTAGAGAGAAAAGAAGAACAATCTAAAAAAATATTAAGTTTTAAAACTGCGAGAGAAGTGGCTCAACAATCCGTATATAATAAACAGCCTGTAAAAAAATCACTCGGCGGTAGAGCGATTAGTTCTCCTTTTGTTTGTCCATTTAAAGACGAAAAATCGAAAGAAGAACCAAAAGTACAAGAAAAAATTCCTGAACCAACCGACGAAAGGCTCAAAAATATCGATGCAAAAATGATAGAACTCATAAGAAATGAAATCATGGACTGTGGGAATCCAATTTCCTGGGACGATATCGCAGGATTGGAGCACGCCAAGAAAATTATCAAAGAAATCGTTGTCTTTCCGATGCTACGTCCAGATATTTTTACAGGACTGCGAAGACCTCCGAAGGGAATTTTGTTGTTTGGACCTCCCGGTACTGGAAAGACGTTAATCGGGAAATGCATAGCAGCTCAAAGCAAATCAACATTTTTCTCAATTTCCGCCAGTTCGCTCACCTCCAAATGGATCGGGGAGGGAGAGAAAATGGTACGAGCTCTTTTCGCCGTGGCTAAAGTTGAGCAGCCATCGGTTGTTTTCATCGATGAAATCGATTCTTTGTTGTGTCAAAGGTCAGAAACCGAACACGAATCTTCTAGAAGAATGAAAACGGAATTTCTAGTTCAATTGGACGGTGCAGCAACCGGAGACGAAGATCGCATTCTAGTCATCGGTGCTACCAATAGGCCCTACGAGCTCGACGAAGCAGCTCGCAGACGACTTGTAAAACGTTTGTACATTCCGTTACCAGAATTGGAAGCTAGAGCTCAGATTATTCGTAATTTACTTAAAACCGAGCGCAATAACTTGACTCGCGAAGAAGTTCTTGAAGTTGCTAGACTGGCCGATGGTTATTCTGGTGCCGATATGACTAATTTATGTAAAGAAGCGAGTATGGAACCAATTAGAACCATTCCTTTCGATCAACTGGAGAATATTAATAAGGAGGATGTGAGAGAAGTAACTTTTTCCGACTTTAAAAACGCTCTTAATGCTATTCGTCCATCGGTTTCTTCGAAAGATTTATCGGTTTATATCGACTGGGATTGTACGTACGGTACTTCGACTGCGCAATCTCGAAAATAATTGTTAACTATCTTATTTTAGTATAGTTTATCGGTTATTTTTATGAAATATGACGTTTGATTTATTAACAGTCTGTTTTGTATGCTTTGTTAAAAAATGAAAATACAAAAAATTATTTTTTTATTTAAATACTTATTAAATATCTTAAGCTGTACCAAAATCAAATTGAATTTGATAAGCCGTACAAGTTTTTTCAAGAAATAATCTTCGATCTGCGATCTCCGTTATATTTATAGAAATAATAGGTTCACAAGCAACGCGAGTCTTTCTCGACTTGCTACTTTTAAAATAAACGTACATCTCCAAAAAAGATTATTTTATAATATTAAATGTATATATCTAATTCTAATATTAATACTCGTATCTGATAATCTCGTATTTTTGTAAACTGATGTACCTAAATTTTCTACAAATACTTATACACAAAATGCAACGTATGGATCGAATAAATAATATTTTTAATAAGACAACTTTTTCATTTAATAGTACACCCACATTTTTTGTGTCTGGAGTAAATAAATATTCAAACGATCGACGAATCTCTTAAATCCAGTTCTCAATAAATACCAAAACCGAACCAAAAAAATAGCTGATAATTATATAACTTGCTTTATATAATTTTTAATAAATGCAACTTACTTGGTTTTTATCGATTATCGTATTAACTTGTTTTTTTACAATTGACCTAAAAAAATGATTGAACTAATTTTTGGACTTATGAAACCATTGATAAATAAATTTGCCGGGAAACGATATTCGTCAACAGCAACTTAAACAACAATCTTGTTATATACATTGTAGCGATAAATTATAAGAAGTAATAATATCCATAACCGGCTCTGGAAAAATAAATTAATTAGAAAATTTTCACATCGTAATTTAATTTTTAAACAATTTACCATATTATATCGCTTGATCTATAATTTAAACTCCTCTGAGTTACTACATTCCAAACATTACTTTTTTTAAAAGTTAAAGTATAAATTAATATATTTGTAGAATTTTTTCCTGTAAAAAATTTAAATTAATTTTGATCAAATTATTATATAATTACTATTTACCTTGAATACGTGATTTCACATCCATCGCACGTTCGCATCGATCGGTTTTAAATTCAAGTTTATCGTTACCTAAATATTTATTAAATTATACTAATTATTAAACTAATTATTAAAATATACTAATTTACCCTTCAATTGTACCAATGGCAACTAATTATTCTACAAATCTGTTATCTCCTGTAACTTCACATTTAAATATTAAAAAATGAATAATTTCATTAAATAAATAAATTTGCTTAAACAACCAAATATAGCACAGTAATAAATTGTGACTACCGATTAAAAATAGATTTAAATTTATAAAAAGAATGAATATTTAAATTCAGGACATTGCACCACTTTATTCGTACTTTGTACATTGTAATTCATATTTCATTGTTGTATTGTTCAGCTGCATCATTAATCTTCCTTCGTCGATATAATGAAGTTAAATGAAATGAGTTTTCTAGAAGAATAAGCCAATATTTCTTTGCTATATCGTTTATGCATTGCTTATGTCAAGCGTCTCATTTCTTTTACAACATAAAAAAATTGTTCGTACATCGAAAGATCTATTTTTTATTAAAATAATAACGTTCAAAGTTAAAATTATTTTATAATAAATTATACGTGTAAATGTTTTAATATAATACGATTCCAAGCCTCGCATACACGAATCAAACAAAAAAAGTTTTCCATTTTCCATAGAAAACTTTTAAAAAATCACCATATTGATTTTCAAAATTTTCAATATTTCCATTTAAATAAAGTCGTGTACGGAATTAACGAACTAATTTATAATAATTACTAAAATAAAGAACGAACATATGATTATTGTTTCTTAATATACTTTTCATTTTCATTTACATAATGAAATTATATAAATAATATTATTAATAGTTTGAAATTGTATACAATTTAAATAATGTTAAAATAAATACGGATACTATGCTCTAATCACGATGTTTTATTTAACTTAAAGATAACATATTATAATAATAATTAAAAATAAAATAACAATTATCTACATATTTCAATTACCCTTTATACATACAAATTAAATAGGAGCAGTATTTTATTGTGTATTTTTCGTTAAATTTGTTCACTTAAATAATAAAACTATGTTTGAAATATAAAACGAACTTAATCTAATTTAATTATTGATATTACTTATTTTTATATTTCATAGACCTGCTACAAATAAATATAAATAAATTACGATAAATTAAAGCTTTATTCCAAGAAAATATTAAATTATAACGCAATCGTTATTTATGTACTAAAGAGTATAACAATATAAATAATTGTATTAAATTTTAGTAGATTGATAGAATAATGCTTATAAATATAAAATGCAGCAAAATGTGCAAAACTATAGAATTTTTACATTTTTAATTTTGTTGATAAATTGTACCACATTAAATCATATCTAACCTACTTAAATATGTTATAATCACGCTAACCATTTAAACAAAATAGGAAATTGTATGAAATGAAACTGCAGACGGATAAATAAACCCTGCTGATATAATTGAAAAAATTTAACGAAGCACCGAGTAAATTGTAATATAAATTATAATATTATGAAAGAAAATTGTTCAGTGCTACTTTGTAAAGTAAAAACAGAATGTGCAATAGAAAGTATAATTAGATTATCACAATTTAATACATTTACGCATATTCGTAACGAGTTCTTGGATAACTATTATAAATATTATTCTTTTGATTTTTATATCAATCAAAAGTTATCTGACCACATTACATATCGTCGTTTATAAATGAATATTAAAATAATATAATTGCCTCGAGAGGAACGATATGAAATGAAATCTTTGCATTTGAACTAAATTATTCTACTTAAGAAAACTGCGCATCCATAAATTTTGTTTGTTCATCGATAGCTTGTCATTATCTCGCACGTTTTAGTTCTTAGAAATAAGCTCCTTACAAAATAAACACTTTTACAAAATTAAAAATTAGCTATGCACTGATTACTAAGAAAACAATTGACAATGGCAATTAAAATTGATTTGCAATGTTATGGGACTATCGAAGACCTAATTAAAACATTTCCTCTATTGAATTTTAAAATATATATAAATACACACACAATTTTATTAGAAAAAGTTTAATCTCGTATTTGTTTATGACAAATTTAGCTTTGTTTTATTTATTAATCGTCACAGCGAAAATAGTCAGAAAACAATATAATCGAGTAAAAACTTAGAAACGCGTATTTTTTATTTATTTTAAACGAGCATTTAATAGCATTACTTTATCTAATATTACCGTGGGATTGAAGTTTAAAAAAAGTGATTAAGTAAAGAAACTCGTACCGTAGAATGCGATATACATTTTTATTAACAATACTTGCGGTACACTGGCGTAAAAGAATATCATTGAACAACTTTCGAGTTTTCCAAAGAAAATAATCAAGTACTTTATCGACTGATTTATAATAGTATTTTATGTCATCTTTAAAATATTAATCATTAGGTAATATATTATAAATATAAATACAAAATTATTATATAATCATATTTTAATAATACTTTGCTTCAAATATCATTATTTTTTAAGTCAAAATCGAATTAACGTTGATAAAAGATCAAATGGATCGTTTGAAATAATGTATTATAAATGCATAATATAATAAACAGATTAAATGGTTTTAAACTATGTTATATAATAATAATTTATTATTTTTATATCAATTTACACGTATACAAAATATATTTAAATTTTACATCAATTTTCCTCCGTATAAATTAAAAGCATTTATTTTGTATTTATAAAAAAACTCATTTAAAAAAAGTGCAACGTATTAATCGAAAAAATAAATTTGAATCCATCAAAATTCTAATTTTAGAGATAATGAGTTGGAAAATTACACGAGCCCTAATTTAATGTATAGCATAATGAGTTTAATGAAAATTAATAAACTAAAAAGAATCGATTTAATTTAATCGAGAAAGATTTTTAGAACTAACAAGAGTAGATTTTTATTTTCAAAGTATAAATTTTTCCGAATTAAGATTTTTGTCGGTATAGTAGTTTACATCTACTGTACTGATAATTCAACTCTGACATAACATGAGTAAAATTCTCGAAACATTGACCGTCATTTATTGTGTAAGCACTGTGTAAAATATTTCACACATGGAAAGGAATTTTTTACAATATTTTGACTAATTTGTTGCTTTAAACGTTAGATATATCAAACACTAAGTAGACGAAAAGCCTAAAGTATCGTAAACTATCATCGCATATATTAATTAAAATGTAATGATAGAATAAGAAAGTACTTATTTTGTGGGAAGATCAAATTGTGGAACTACTGTAAATTACAACAATGTTATTTGGTTACTTTATTTACTATACTCGAATAAGCGTACCGAACCCACGTGTAACAAGTTCTACTTTAAATGTACAAATCGTAGTTGGTAAATAAAATTTTAAGAAGCGAACGTCTAAATATTACGTACGTAATATTTAAATACCTGTTGCAAAATGGTAAAGGAACAATACAGGGAAACCGATGTCGCGAGGAAAATATCGCATGTTTCATTTGGAATTGACAGTAGACATCATATGAAACAACAAGCTCATCTGCACGTTGTAGCCAAAAATTTGTACAGTCAAGATAATGGGCACATACCACTTTCCTATGGTCTTCTCGACAAAAGAATGGGAACCTGTTCCAACGCTAACAACTGCGGCACTTGCGAAAAGTCTTTGAACGAATGCATCGGACACTTTGGTTACGTCGATTTAGAACTTCCTGTATTTCACGTTGGATACTTCAGATCGATCATAGGAATTTTGCAAACAATTTGTAAAAAATGTTCTTACGTAATGCTCAATCCAAAGGACAAAAAATCCTATCTGGATCGAGTTTTAAACCCTAATTTAAATTACTTGAGCCGAAAGGCTTTAAGAAAACTAATACTCGAAAAGGCTAAGAAATGCAATATCTGTCCTTACTGCGGAGAACTGAACGGAACCGTTAAAAAAGCTGGTCTTCTCAAGATAGTTCACGAAAAATATAAAACGAAAAAAGCCACCGATTCTGTAGTGCAATTAAAACTAACCGAATACAACAAAGTCTTGGAAGATAACAAAGAATTAGAAACCATTTTACAAGGAGGACTGATAACTATTCTTAATCCTCTGGAAGTTCTAGGAATTTTAGAACGTATACCAGAAAAAGATATTCCTCTGTTATTGATGAATCCGGAATGTAGCCTACCCAAAGATTTAATTTTAACCAGGATACCAGTACCTCCTATTTCCATTCGTCCGAGCATCGTGTCCGATTTAAAAGCTGGAACGAACGAAGATAATCTCACGATGAAACTTACAGAGATTTTATTTATTAACGACGCTATTCAAAGACATCGTCAGTGCGGTATGAAAATTCAGATGTACAACGAAGATTGGGAATTCTTACAATTGCACTGCGCGCTTTATATAAACAGTGAAATGTCGGGAATTCCTCTGAATATGCAGCCTAAGAAATCGGGAAGAGGACTCGTGCAAAGATTAAAAGGTAAACAGGGTCGATTCAGAGGTAATCTATCGGGAAAAAGAGTCGATTTTTCCAGTAGAACCGTTATTTCACCCGATCCCAATCTTCGCATCGACGAAGTTGGCGTACCGATACACGTAGCCAAAATTTTGACGTATCCTGAAAGAGTCAATAAATGCAATATAGAATTAATGCGTCGTCTGGTCCAGAACGGACCGGATGTGCATCCAGGTGCTAATTTCGTCGTGGAAGGAAAAACTCAGTTTAGAAAATTTTTAAGATACGGCAATAGACAAAAGATCGCTCAAGACTTGCAATACGGCGATAAAGTGGAAAGGCACTTACGCGACGACGACGTGGTTCTCTTTAATAGGCAGCCATCCTTGCATAAATTAAGTATAATGGCCCATAAAGCAAAGGTATTAGAAAATCGTACTTTTAGATTCAACGAATGCGTGTGTACTCCTTACAACGCCGACTTCGACGGAGACGAGATGAACTTACATTTACCACAGACGGAGGAAGCCAGAGCCGAAGCACTGGTACTCATGGGAAATAAATCTAACTTGGTAACGCCTCGAAACGGTGAGTTATTGATCGCAGCCACTCAGGATTTTATAACCGGTGCTTATCTTCTCACTCAAAAGGATACCTTTCTGAACAAATCCCAAGTTTCTCAGCTGATAAGTTGTCTGCTCGCCGGCTTGGACACGACCATGAACATAACTCTTCCCAAGCCTGCAATTCTGAAACCGGCGATCATGTGGACCGGAAAACAAATCTTCGGTCTCATTCTAAAACCCAACGACAAGTGCCCCGTGAAAGCTAATTTAAAGACCAAAGGAAGAATGTACACCAGCAACGAAGAACTATGCATCAACGACTCCTACGTCATCATCAGAAATTCCGAGCTCATAGCCGGTTCCATGGACAAGTCTACCTTAGGCTCCGGATCGAAGCAAAATATATTTTACATACTCCTCCGCGATTGGGGAGAGGACATTTCCGCCCTCGTTATGTGGCGCTTAGCGAGAATAGCTAGTTACTATCTCATGAACAGAGGATTCTCGATCGGTATCGGCGACGTCACACCCGGACACAGTTTATTAAAGTCGAAGCAAGAGCTTCTGAACAACGGATACGGGAAGTGCACCGAGTACATCAAGAAAATGGAAAGCGGTCGATTACCGTGTCAACCCGGTTGCACCGAGGAAGAGAGTCTCGAAGCCATGATTTTGAAGGAGCTTTCGGTGATTCGTGATCACGCCGGTAAAGTCTGCTTGAAAGAACTTCATCCGAGTAACAGTCCTTTGGTTATGGCTCTTTCAGGTTCCAAAGGGAGTTTCATCAACATTTCTCAGATGATCGCTTGCGTGGGTCAACAAGCCATCAGCGGACATCGCGTCCCCAACGGATTCGAGGACAGAGCTTTGCCACACTTTGAAAAGTACTCCAAGATTCCAGCGGCGAAGGGTTTCGTGGAAAATTCCTTTTACTCCGGTTTGACGCCGACCGAGTTTTTCTTCCATACCATGGGTGGGAGGGAGGGTCTGGTCGACACGGCGGTGAAAACCGCAGAGACCGGATACATGCAGAGGAGACTGGTGAAAAGTTTGGAGGATCTGTGCCTTCACTACGACATGACCGTGAGGAATTCCGTCGGAGATATCGTTCAGGTCTTGTACGGAGGCGACGCGATGGATCCGACCTACATGGAGGGAAAAGACTGCCCCGTCGATTACAAAAGACTCTTGGACGATATCAAATCCAGATCGTTTTACGCTAACGAGGATCCACTCGACGGTCCGAGTATTATAAAAGCAACCTCCGAATTGCTCTCCTCGCAGGAATGTTCTTGTCTGAGCGAAGAATTCAAGCAGGAGTTGGGACAGTTTTTAAAATCCATCGCGATCAAAATCGCCCGGGTACGGCAGCACATCAAGACCGACGCCAAGGTCAACAAGTACATCGAGCGTTTAACCGTTTCTCAGCTGGTGGAGTTTATACACACCTGCAAGGAAAAGTACATGAAGGCGAAGATCGAACCGGGTACGGCGGTCGGTGCACTCGCCGCTCAGAGCA
This sequence comes from Dolichoris vasculosae, assembly GCA_018907195.1. Taxonomy (NCBI): domain Eukaryota; kingdom Metazoa; phylum Arthropoda; class Insecta; order Hymenoptera; family Agaonidae; genus Dolichoris; species Dolichoris vasculosae. The sequence goes on along the minus strand of JACCHY010000009.1, from coordinate 6,293,012 downwards.
TCGGAGAACCCGGAACTCAGATGACCTTGAAGACCTTTCACTTCGCGGGTGTGGCCTCGATGAACATCACCCAGGGCGTCCCTCGAATCAAGGAGATCATCAACGCCAATCCGAGGATCAGTACTCCGATAATAACCGCCGCTTTGGAAATCGACACCGATCCCGAATTTGCCAGGAGAGTGAAGAGTCGCATCGAGAAAACAACTTTGGGCGAAATCACCGAATACATCGAGGAAATTTATCTCCCGGACGATTGTTTCTTGCTCTTGAAAATTGACATCGACAGGATCAAGCTTTTGAAGCTGGAAGTCGACGTCAATTCCATTCGTTACTCGCTTTGCACGTCCAAGCTTAAATTACATCCGAAAACGGTCGTCATTCAAGGGGATTCCATCATCACGATTTATCCGAACAAGCAGAAACACAATCTAAGTCACGTACTGACTCAGCTCAAGGACAGTATCCCGAACGTCATCGTCAAGGGTATCGCCTCGGTGTCGAGGGCAGTGATACACAACGACGACTCGTCCGGGAAAACTCGTTACAAATTGTTCGTCGAAGGCGATAATATGCGGGACGTGATGGCGACTATTGGGATCAAAGGCTTGAGAACAACTTCGAACAACACGATCGAAGTTTTTAGAACTTTGGGGATCGAAGCTGCCAGGGCGACTATAATGACCGAGATCAAACTCGTTATGGAAAATCACGGGATGAGCATCGACCGTCGACATCCGATGCTCGTCGCTGATTTGATGACCAGCAGGGGAGAAGTTTTAGGTATAACGAGGCAAGGACTGGCAAAAATGAAGGAATCCGTTTTGAATTTGGCCTCTTTCGAAAAGACTGCCGATCATTTGTTCGATGCTGCTTACTACGGACAAAAAGACGCGATAAGCGGAGTATCGGAATCTATCATTATGGGAATACCCGTTCCAGTGGGAACTGGAATCTTCAAATTGCTTCACAAAGCGGACAAAGATGCTTTGAAGCCTAGAAATTTGTTGTTCGATTCGTTGAATCAAGATGGTAAAACGAGAGCGTAGCTTTTCATTTTATATAAAAAGTATGTAAATAAAGTAAATATAAATATAAATATAAATATAAATATTGTGATTTAACATTAAAAATAAATATTTTATATTGTTTATAACAAGGTCTATTAAATTACATTTATCCGGAGCTGGAAGTTTGTATTTTACGAATATCTTGTATAGTTTTCGAATTATTTTCACCGTAACTTTTAATCCATCGATAATCGCAAATTCGATAAATTAATTATTATAAAAGACGCGTCATTGGTCACGAAAATCGAAAACAAGTTTTTTTTTTAATAGATATCGATCGAGATTACGAGTTCTCGAATCAATCGGGATGTTTATTTTGTACGCTATTCGATTATTGAGACCCTTGCGAACGAAGAAAATAGTAAACCGGTACGGTAGGTATAAATTATGACGTATAATTATACGCATTCAACGTTGAATTTTGTGTTCGTACCGCGACCAAAAATTGATTTTGATCGATCGCGCGACGTCGATTTTAACAAAATAGCATACGTTAGAAATTGCTTCTCGATCTTTAGCCAAGTTCGAAGTTAAAAACTTGGATTTGCCGTTGAAGTTAATTTAATTTTGAACAAAACCGCGGGTCTTCCGAGTTCACCGCTCCACGTTCGTGTATTTACGTACGGTCCGCGTAAAAAATAGAGGTTACGTAACACAGCTGAAAAGATGAAAATAATACGAGTCTCACGAGTGGCGGGAGATAAAGCGACGAATCGAATAAAAATCTCCTATGCGTCTCCTCGGAAAATTGGCGCGTCTCGTATAAACGAGTTCGCGCGGTAATTAAAATAAAGTGGAAAATAAAAGCGAGGAAGAAGAATTTACTTTGATAATTTAATTTTGAAAGTAAGTATCGCGAATCGTACTTGCGATTCGTACTTGCGATTCGTACTTGTGAATGGACGGATGGGTAAAAAAAAAAATGGCGCTCCGGTAAACTCTTCCTCGAGTGGCACTAGTTCATTCCGTGAATGTGTTTTAATCGCGTGCCAACGTTCCCCGCCTGCATATCCGCACAGGTACAAGGCAACGTTCGGGTTTCCCTTTTTCCAAATCACCGTATACACGTCACCATCGACCAAGTATTCGTATAAATATCACTCACACTCGCAAAGGATAGGAGCGAACCGCAGTTGGCAGCTCATCAACGTTCACAACATTACGATCGGAATTGGGATTTCGAAATCAGAACCGCGAACGGAGTCTTAAAATTATCCGATTTAGTCTGGTTTTCTGACTGGGGATCGCACGGAACGGAAAAAGAAAACAAGAAAATAATAGGATTATCCGCGACAGGTTCGATTGAATAAGAGCACCGAAGGCTCTTTTTCGACTTTGTACCGAGCGTAAGGTGTTGCAAGATATCCAGTGATGCGGTGCGCGAATAAGTCAACTCGAAAAGGAGGCATGGAACCGTGCACCCTCGTCACCTAACCTATAAGCCTCTGTGTAAACGACTTAATTAACGGATCTTTAGAATATCGTTGCTTCTAGATCCCATGAAAATATCAAGTATCGGTCAATTTCACTATATACAATAATACGTAGTTTTTACGTCAATGATCTCATGGTAACTTTGCGATTTACAGATTCGGAGTCAATGATACCAAACGGAGTACAAAACGATGAGAAGGAGAAATGCTCTCCCGTAAGATCATCGTCTTCCTCGCCCTTAATGAAGTTTTCTTCCTATCTCTTAGCGATCAGGCCTTGGTCGCTGAGTGCCTCGCTGATACCTACGATGCTGGGGTCGGCCTTAGCCTATAAGTTGATAGGATTAACCGGTTTGAGTTGGATAGCCTTAATATTAACTTTGTTCACCGTTGCTTGTGTTCATGGTGCCGGCAATGTGGTCAACACGTATTTCGATTACATTAAAGGAGTGGACAGTCGTAAAAGTGACGATAGGATTTTAGTGGATCAACTGCTATCTCAAGACGAACTAGTTTCCCTGGGAGCTTGGCTCTACGCCGCCGGATGTTTGGGATTCGTCCTGTTGGCTGCGATATCGCCCGCTAAGATGGAACATCTCGCGCTCGTGTATTTCGGAGGCTTGTCCTCTTCCTTTCTTTACACGGGAGGCATAGGACTTAAGTATATCGCTCTCGGAGACGTTTTGATACTTATCATATTCGGTCCGATATCCGTCCTATTCGCTTTTATGGCGCAAACGGGGTATATCGAATGGAATACCATGTACTACGCGATTCCGCTGGCTCTCAATACCGAAGCTATATTACATAGCAACAACACTCGAGATCTCGAAAGCGACAAGCGAGCCGGAATCGTAACGCTGGCTATTTTGATAGGCTACGCGGCGTCGCATGTTTTATATGCGTTTTTACTCTTTACGCCGTACGTCACCCTCGTAGTTCTCGCGCTTAGATATTCTATCTGGTTTTTACTGCCGCTTGTGACACTGCCAAAAGCGTTTAAAATAGAGAAAAGTTTTAGGAATTCGAGTACGATTCAAGATGTCCCTAAACAGACTGCTAGCTTAAATCTTTATCTGGGTGTTTTATACATTGTTGCCTGTTTGCTGATCGATCGACTTCCTTATTTACAATCTATTTAGAAGTTTTGAAAGAACGAAAGAACTTTTTGTCGGCGGCACGGATTCGGTGCTTACGATCGCTTCAACTAGAGCGATAACCGATCATCTTCGTAACTATAAATTTCCAAACGCTGGACGCTCGAGACCCAAGTCGGAGTGTAATTTTGTATAGAAAGAAAAAGTAATCAAAGATTTATATTAATTACTTTTTTTCAAAGTAAACGTTATATTTACTAGATCCTAACTTAAGCATACGAAAACTTGATTGGATCTGGTAGACACGCTGTGGTCGAGATGGTCTTTTCGTCCATGTATATCACAGTTTTACTCGTCGTCGTAGAAACATATTTAAGCTATTGGAAGAGAAGTTAAATTCTAAATACTCGATGAATTATTCTTATTCGCTGTTTATGTCATTGTATACGTGATTACTTTATACGACATAAACAGTTCTTAAATAATAAAAAAAAACAATAATTGCGCGATGAACCAAGAACAAAATCTATTTCTAAACTATTCGAATTGTTTCATGTGTAACAACGACTGCATACAACAAATACACAGGGCGAATGACGTAACGTGTTATCACGCGTTTGTTAAATATTTATTATATACATTATGTATTTATAACGAATGTTATAACACGGAATATGACGGAAACTGGATCAAGGATTTACTAAAATTTTGTAAAATAATCATTTCGTATGTGTGAAGGGACATTAAGAAAATTGCAAGAATGCAGTGGTGCTTTGAATTATTGTTGGAAAAAGACTTTTCTAGCACTTTCAATAAAAATATCAGAAAAAATATTTGAACTTTGTAACAATTCTTATTTTCCAATATAAAAAAATATTTTAATTGTGTTTCTATTTTTTAAAATGATGATTCTACGTTCTTTTTTTACACATGTAATGCAAATTAATTATATATTTGTTTACTATGTATAAAGTATTTTTTTTATATATCATTGTTCTGTTGATTTATTTTATAAACAAAATTAAATGTAATTGTTTAATGTTTGACTTTATCGAAAAATATTTAAACATATTAATGTTGTTATAATTTTATTGACATTTAATTATAATTAAAAGTAAAATTATTATTAATCGTATCATTTACTCAAACATTTCTCGTTGAATGCAATTTTTGTAAAATTATGTGAATATAAGGAATGTTTTTTTATAAATCTTGTTTAACTTTTATTTAAATATATTTTATAAACATCTAGAAGTTTATTCTTTTAATCAATTTCAATACATAACTTAGTATGTAACTGTAATTGAATTCATCGTACTTTTTTACACTTTACTAAATCCATTTTCTATGTTATCGAAGAATTCAAATAAGAAAATATTATAAACTGTTTTATTCGATTCATTTTTTTTTATTTCGTAAACGACAAATTAAATATTTATAAATGGTTATCGAAAAAAAAAATCAAATATTAAAATACACGCATCATTTTCAAATTTAATTTATTGAAAAATACCGACAAGATTATATTGAACAATGTTTTCATAAAAGTACATTTTTAGAAACATTGAGAAAAAATAAAAATCGAAAAATTTTTATTTTCAATCGATAATTCAAGGACTAATTTTTTTTAAATAATAGGTATTTATTTATAATTGCTAAAGATTACTACGATAAGTAAATAATACCAAACTGATGTAATTTTATGTGTTATCCTTTTTTAAATAAGAGAACTAAAAGGATCCTTGAATGAATGGATAATCGATAATCAGTTTTAAATTATGATTTGTTTTGTAATTACAATTTTCTTCTGCACTACGAAATTAAAAGACAAATGTTGAGTTGGATATGAAAAATCAATTTTAATTAATATTCTCTACGGACAATAATATCTATATTCAGAAAACAAATGAATTGTTCGTTGAACAACTAAATTATATATTCTGAAATATCTTAATTTAATATAATCTTAAATATACAAGATCTTCAAATGAATAACTATTCAAGTTTATATCTCAAAGTATAAAATATAATTTATAAATAAATAAACTTATTTACAAAATACCGTTATTCTTACATTATATCTATTAGTACATTAATACGTTATAAAATACTTATTTCATATACAAAAAATTTTTAAATAAAAATTCAGTTCTTTTTAAAATAGAGTATTTAAATGTATCAAAATCTGCTTTATTAACAAATGAAGGTATCATATAAATATATCATATAAAGATACTTAATTAAAAATTGTTAAGAAAATGTAAATTAGTAAATAAATTTCAACGTTTTTGAATAAATTTTGTTTAAGAATATATGAAAATTAATTTTATCTTCAAATTAAAGTTTTTGTAAATAATTGCATTCTAAATTACACAGCTTAGATTTATTTGTTATATGCCAAATCAAATACTTTTCTACTATTAAATTTAAATAATTTTTTTATGAATTAATTAAATTTATTATTATTATTTTTCTACTATTTCATTATAACTCATAATTTACTGTAACTTGCAATAATATTCCTAATTTTAAGTGGAAAAATGTTGTCACTTATTAATAAAGTAATTTTTTGTTCTACAAAAACTTTTATAATACAATATAGAAAAGATAACCGATAACACAATCAATAAACGCGTACATTCTTTAAAAATGAATAATCATAGTGAAAATTTTGAAGTATTGAATTTATGATATATCGTACGAAATCTTGAATTTTTTCGTAAATTTGATAAAAATATGGCGATAAAAAAATATTCTAACATGTATAAAAAGCCTTAAAATTACATATATATATATAAAAATCGTGACGATCTCGTTAAATTTATCGAAAATTTGTATATTATTGGAATCAATAAACTAAATAAAAATTAAAAGACAAGATTTATTATAAATGAAAATTTTTTTTATTTGAAGATTATATTAATTTTAGAAAGTTATTATTAAAAACAATATTGTTTAATTTTATTTATATAAGTACGAATTATTGAAATATTCATGACCATGTATTATTAAAATGTTAATAAAATAAAAGGAAATAAGTATCGCCCATTTCATATAAAATAAGTTATTTTTAATTTTAAGAAATATTTTGGAAAATATTTGATATACTCGTAACAAGCATTGAATTTATCGTTACAAATGTTATAAACGTTAATTTTTAAGTCTTTATCAGTTCACATTGTATATAATTATTTTACTTATTATCGAATGATTACTCAAGGAAATTTATATTTCTTCTTTTGTAAAATATTTATATGTTTGGGAATATTATCCAATTATAAAAAAAAAATCCCTTTTTATATATTTAAAAGATTTAATTCTTACATTTATATCGAATCAAATGATTAATGTTATATCTACTTATGTAAAAAGAATATCACAAAATCGGTAAATATTAAAGTTTTCTTTAACTTTAAAAATATAAGGAATACAAAGAGTTCATAATATATATTTTCGTACACGTTATAAGCAACTGCGTATGTACAAATTGATAGAGTTCGTATCGATATCCACTTATAATCACTCAAAGGTGAAATTTGAACAAATCGATGAACAATTTACATAATAAATACATGAAATGAAAGAATAAAATATAAATAAAAAATGAGTAAGGAATCTTAGATTATAAGCTTAAATCAGAAGCGATATCAACTAAATATTTTTATTGTATCATGTTTATAACAATATATAATTATTTCTTATAATATTATAGTTAAATCGATATTTCTTATTATTACTTACCAAAAATTATATTTAAATCTTAAAGATAATTAAATTACGTAAAATAAAATGTACATAACTAAATTAAGTACATAAAATATACTACGCATAAAAATTGATTCAAACATAAATAAACAGATAATTTTACTTATTAATTAATTTATTTATTTATCACTCGCGTCAACGTCTTCATAGACGGAGACACACATGGAATTTGATTATCTGCAAGCCGATTCTGGCCTAAATGGGACATTCCTAACTCGACTCTTGCTCATTACCCTAGAAACGATGAACTAGATTTACTAACACGTATCGTACGTGATATCTTAAATAATATATTTAATTTATACCATAAATAAATCGATCGTTATTCCACTTGCGCTCGTTAAAATCATTCTCTAACGTCACGCAAAACTTTTTGGAATAGTCGACGGACCTTCATGACCGAATTTAATTATAAGTTCTTTGAGAATGGGTAATCATTGTAATGGGAAATAAGCTGCATTGGGCTGAAGTACACATTTGATTTTTGAATAACGATAATAAAAGTAACAACTCCATTATAATATTATATCAGTTTCATTTTAGGCGCAATAACATTCGTTACAATATTGCTTATTTCGGTTACTATATAAATATTGCAATCGTTCTCGAAAAGTTAAGACCTTTATTTATTGTTTATTTTTTAATGTTACCATTGGTAAAAAATATAAAAGTAATAGTTCAAAATAGATATTCCTCTATAAAATCAAAATTATTGTGGAATCTAAAGGTAATTAAGTATCGATTCGAAAAAATAATTTAATCATTACCGACTTGTAGCTCTTAATATAATTGTTTTCATACTGTTCAATACTAAAGTTTATACATTTTGATCATTTTACCATGTATTTGTTTCAATTTATAAAATCGATTATCGATGTTTATATAAATCAATACTTATGGTTGTAAAATAATTTAGTAACAAAATTATCTACATTATTCTCCATTTTCAGTTAACTAAAAATTAACTGAACTTTTTAAGGTGAAACTTATATTATAACCGAATAAAAGTTTCTTTGTTATTTTCTTAAATTTGTTATATTTAAAAAAATGTTTTTCAACGATATTCCGAATTTTTAAGATATTCTTAACTTTATTTAGAAATACTACATCATTGTACGATTGTACGCGAAGAAACAGTTTTTTTTTCTTTTTTCAAATATAAGTAACTCAATTTTCAATCAAATATGTACATATACAATTGCAATTTATTACATACGTTTTGAAATTTTCAAGACTTTTATGTCACCTCGTTTCTATTTATTCTTCCCATTGAAAATTTTTTCCAAACGTAGTTTTTATAAATATTCTAGCTTGTAAAATATTTTTTCGTTAATATGTAAAATCTATTAATAAAATTGAATTTTCGAGTAACGAGTTCATCAACCTAAGAACATAAATTATTTAATTTAAAAAACCTAAATTCGAGACATTGTTTTCGATTTTCAGTGATAACGATTATGATTAGATACGATAATACTGTATCGTAATCATTTTATTTTATTTAAAAAGTTATCAATTTTAAATACTGGCTATTTATTTTTATTGAATCTTTATTTTAATAAATTTGAATGTACTTAAATTCTTGTGGATTTTCCATTAATACTTTTAATTATAATACAACAGCATCGTTTTTTAATAGTAATAATTTCCATATGTATTTTATACACTATTGTTTTCTTTTTTATTAGTTTCTCATGTAAAATCTATGAATTAATTATAGATATTTAATATTTTACGAACATTTCCTACAGGATAATTTGAATCGTTATGTTCTATCTTAAAATTTAATTGTTTCAAATACGCATATAAAAAAATTGAGAGAGGTATTAAGAAAATTCTTAATTGCGTATTGTATAATTTCCTACTTCTATTAAATAGCTGTTACTTTAATGAGATAAAAAAAACTAAAAAATTAACAGAACATTAGCAAGAACAATACACTGAGTTACATAATCATAAGTAAAATGAGTTTGCACTAATTATAGATAAGCTCAATAATCATGCAACTTGCATATAATTGACTGTAATCTTTATTATTATAATCTTTATCGATAATGATATTAATATTTATGATAAGATTCTTTATAAATGTATTTTAGGATATTTTTTTTAATTCCTTGAGTTATCTTCTCTTGAATTTCAAAAATATTTTTCTTAGGTTGTAACGAGGAATATAACAGAAAATAATTTAAGATGGATAAAAGAAAAGGTACAAGACACGTATAAAAATTGTATTCACTTGATTAAATATTGTTATTAAATGATTAAATTACAATATTTGTACATTTCATATAAATATGCATTAATTGCTTAATATTTCATATTGAAGAATTGAAACAATATTCAACAATACAAAAAATATCGAATAAAATTTTTTTATTAACGCAAGGTTTTAAAAAAATTACCTATTCACAATTATGTAAAATTATTTTATTGACGCTATTGAAAGAAACTAATATTGAACAAAGAATTGTTTAAAATTTATCTTATGCTGAAACATGTGTAACTCAAATTTAAATTCAAATTTTTACTCCATACATATATTTTACTGCAATATTTATAAATTAGAGTTTTTACAATTTATTTTCTATATTACTTTTGTATACTAGTTATATTATGCAAATTATGCAAATGATTACTGTTCTATTACAAATTTTAAATTATTTCATACGAATTGAATTTGAATGTATTACAATGTAGAAAATTTTGTTTAAATACTTTTTTCCATATATTTGCTCCTTGGATGTATTCAAAATAAAATATTAAATTTATTTTACGTCAAGAAAAATAGAAACTGATTTGACTTTGAAAATCTATAAAAAAAAAATGTAGTTACTGCAGATCTAAGTATAGTAAGAAATCAAGATTATAAATTTCTTTGAACATTAATATAATCTTGCAAATAAATTATTACTACATTGTTCCTTATATAAATTAATCAGTGCGTTTAAATATAGATTGCGTTTCAAATTTGCTTTTAAAAGACGCGTGGATGTATAAATTGTAAAATGCAAACAAAACTAAAAGTAGTTAAATTCAAAGTTTTCTACATAGTATTTAACGACATTAAGGATGAAATTAAAATTATGTACGAATCATCCAACGATCTATTAATTACACACTTTAGTATTCAAAATAATTACTTTTATCAAATAACTGATAAATTATTAAAATTCTTGGTTAAATTAATAGACTTTTTTTCGTGTGAAAATTTTTTTTAAATAATATACACGCATAAAAGAATAATTATTTCAAGACATTTAATTTTATTACTATTAGCCAATACAAAAAACAGAAATATGTTAACGGTTTAAGAAAACTTACGACTGCAATAAATCCCCATCTTAATTATTCGTTGCGGTTAATGAAAAAATAGTTGTAGAGAATATAAATAAAAAACTAAATAATAACAACTTCGCAATGGGGAATAAATATAGAAAGGCTACGATAAAGGTTTTCGGGGTCTAAAAGATATGTTTGAATATTTGTATAAATCAATGGCAATGATATAAAAAAGAAAAAACAGAAAATACGAAGATTAATTATTGTAGGAATAATTATGGAAAAAATATTTCAGAATTCAAAAATTTGATTCGCTCGATACTAAAACTTTCTTTTGATCGAAATAGTACAAAAGTTACGCTCTATATAAAATGTTATTTGCTATTTCGATTTTAATATCAATATAACTTGAATCACTATTAGGAAAATTATAATATGCAGCTTCCATAACATCAAACACAGAAAAATAACCAATGACAACCACAATCTATATTTCAAATACGAAAGTCATGTTGAAACGATGTTGAACGTAACTTGACACAGATTCAATGGTTAATTACATAAGAAATACACAAATGTGATATAATATACTTAAAATATGAATATGTATTTAAAATAGAAGAGAGGTTAGTTTTCGTATCCTCGGTTACCCAATATTCAAGGATCCAAATGGAATAACTAAATTTTATGGCATTTTTAATGGATCGACAAAATCGAGTCGCCGTGTTTAGTCAAAAGAAACATTATTAATCGATCCCACGATAAAAGACGATTTGCGGTCACGCATTCGTTTTCGTTTACAAATATAACTACATTTACATAAATATTTATATAAATGTGGAAATACATCTTATGAAAAACGAATGCTTTCATTTTTTTTGCAAATAAATGCAATCGTCTTCGGACTATTTCACAACTTTCGCCAACTAATTTAATTCTTAAACGACAAAAATTATTCGGTGAGAACGCAAAAGTAAAAAACGATTTTTTAGTTGATTTTTAACAGACTCTGTAACTATAAATGAATTATGAGTAATATAAAAAAAATTACCAAATAATAAACGAATCTCCAATTTTAGATGGTTCGAGTAAAAGAAAATATTTACAAATTTTCAATTATATCGCATCGAAATCTTTAAAACTTTTAATACATTATAGTAAATAAATAATTAGACCATTAAAGTTAGCCTCGGATGAATCAGTTTTCATTTAATGTTTACAACATTTAAAAAAATTACCATAATCAATTACGAATGTGTAGTTTATTTTCCAAACATATGACTCGTTTCATAGGCAAAAAATAAAACTTTACGGATGCGCATAAACGAGGATATAGAGCATATCTTTATTTAAAAGACCAGCAATAAAAATGAGAAAACACAAAAACATTTTCTCTATGTAAAATCAGACGCAGACCCTCGAAAGGCAATTATCGTATCGCTCTTCAAATTGACCGGTGTCATATAAAATTATATGGCGTTCCAGTTAATGCACTCTCAAAATAATAGCTTCCGCAAGAGAAATTCATTTTTATACTTAATTACTAAAAATAATTATAAAACGAAGGGTAAAATTAATAAAAAATCGAACGTATTTAATTTTCGATTAATCGAAAAAATAATTAAACAATAGATAAATTGACTCGTTCGTAATTTAAGAATCGCAGAATTACGAAAAATAATCGCAAGACAAATTCGATCGGTACATTTTAAAAAGGTAAATTGCTAATATTCAACATTTTTAATACCCAAACAATGTTACGAATAAAAAAACGACTTGGTAATTTTAAAAGAATATTTTCTAAATAATATATCGCACTTGTTTCAAAGTTGAATCACTTGATAAATTTAATCATCGGTTTTTATCAAACAAACAAAACCAACAATAAATATTCAAACTTTTTTTTATACAATAAAAACGTATTTCATTTTTAATATGTGTATACAAATATATAAAAAGAAAAAATTGCGCCTAAATCAAAAACTTTTTTTTTATATAAAAAAAATTAAAGAATTTAATAATTATTATATAAAAATTTATATAACATTATGCATGTGTTTGTTTATAAAGGTAGACCGCTTCAAAGATATAAAATATCTTTTGTGTGTTCGCGTTTTGATGCTTTTATTCATCACGAGTTACCCAAGCATCTAAAGTATTATTTTCATAATGACAAAAATTTCGAACGAATAGGAAGCAAATTGAAAAAAATTTCTATTCTTTTAAAATTGCGAAAACATTAAAAGTAAGTACGTAATTACTCGGACAAGGTAAAAATAAAATAGAGTTTCATACTTGTTTCATTGTCATATTTTAGTCATTTGCCAGAAGCTACCGTAAAGACTTTCAAATTGCGTTTAAATTACGAAATAAACTTATTTGTATTTAAACAATTTAATTCGTTTGTCAGGAAGTTAAAAGCTATTTTTCATTCCTATCCGTTAATTCATTTCACAATGCTTTTGGATTCAATAACGCAAAAGAATCGCAACGAATTACAATATCATATCACACGAAAGACCTAAAACCTTTCAAATAAGACTGTAACTTAAAATTGATAGTAAGTTATTAAAAATAATTCGGCATTTGTAACACAGTAACATCATTTACACGAAACAATTTTAAAACTAAAATTATTGCATTCAAAAATATTAATATGATTATTATTTATGAAAAACAATATTTTTTGAATAATAACAAAATATACAAAATTAAATACGTAACGAGCAAATAGTTTTAAATAATTTATAATAAATAATAAATATTAAGTCCATAATAATTTCAATACAATGTACAAGTTTACACATAAATACTTTATTATCATGGACTTCTCTTGGATTTCGCATCTTCTTAATAAACAGTTAGAAAGTCGAAGAAAGGTTAATGGAACGGAGAAGCATTTTACCAACCTCTTACAACAAATTTTAATAATAACACAATAAAATGAAATGTACACGTTTGGATTATTTCCAGTTTTAAATTATATATAATGAAAGTTGTCCAGTTGAACAAACGCTTCAGTCTGCACTTGGAGAACTCGAGAATCCTTATTAATTTGTACGGATATATTCTGTAAATTCGACTGAAATGTTTATCTTCAACGTTGGAATGGATTTATTTATCCCCACAGTTGGTTATACTATATTAAGTTTCAATACAACTTACGGATCTGCGTTCTGATAGTTAAAAATAATACGTACGGTCGACATAAGACCGCAAATGAACACAAACCATTTTTAGTATCCGTTGAATTTATAATATATGTTTGGAAAAATATAAGTACTGGATAAATATTTTGGGTTTTAATAACTCGTTAAATTTTGTTAAAATTCAATGTTATTGTTAAACCGTGAAACGATAAATTAAAAATTTTTTTCGGTCGTTATTTCTTCTCGGAGATTATAAAATTTCTTATTAAAAACGAAAAACTGCTGCTTTGATTCCCTTCATTGTTTTATCTAATCGGTGCTTTCTGCTGATAAAGGATATAAAAAATTTTCTTAATTTTTTCTATTATAAATATTTTTTAAGTCTTTATTTTATTATATAACTATATGTATAACTATTTTATTCTTAATTAGGTATTTTAAAAAATTTAATAATTAGGATTATTATTATAAGCATTATATTAAATTTTGATTAATTTTTCATTCGATGTAATCACTATTAATAATTAAATCATTCATCAAATTTTAACATTTGTATAATCGTATCTTTATTAATTTAGAACTTGTTATAATTTAAAAACTTTTTAATAAATATAATAACATGTTTAGAACCAAAGTTTAGTTCTTATTGTACAGTTTGAAAATTATTCGACGCGTTGTTATCGCTTAGAATAATTTTTCATTAAAAAATATTTTTAAAGTTTTCTCGTTCTCTGGTACAATTTTTAATAAGTAAAAATTGAATTTGATAATAATAAAAATCGTTTTTATAAATATACGTGCACAATAAATTAACTCGTTTCAATAATGGTTAATAATACAATTTTCAATTACTTTTCAATTACATGACCATATAAGTTTAAGATTTATAAACGAAGTTATTAGAATTTGAAATGATTAGCTTAAAAGTTCTTTATCATTGCAAGTATTACAAATTTTGAATTAAACTACGTATTCGGGCATACCTCTGGAAAAAAATAAAAATTTTAATTTTAATTTTTAAAGATAAACTAGAATTTGCTAACTATGATTAAAAAATTAACGTCATTTGTAAAGATATTTCCTCAAACATAATATTTCAAATTATTTCCAAACGGTGTTAAAATATTAAATTCGAATGGAGAAACGAGTTGTCTAAATTTTTATTCGTATCAAGTTATATTTATATATACGCGTATTTTCACAAACTATACGGTATTAATAAGAATCGAAACGATTCGTAGCTTAGGATACAAAGAAAGATCGAAACAAACGAAAATAACGAAACAATTATTCGAGTCGGTTATTACGAATAAAAAATGTATGATTCTCATAAAAAAAACGGAATAAAAGTGTTTTTTCTTCCAATACAAGAATTTACGGGACATCAAAACTATTCGTAATAAGGAAAAAAAAGAACCGTTCGAGATTAAAAAATATTTACTTGAAATAATTTTCTGGGAAATTTAACTCGTATCGCAAAATAACCATCGATAAACGTGTCGCTCAACTAAATTCTAATATCATCCGAGATTCCGTAAAATTTCGTTATTCGCAACGATTAGTGGAAACCGATCGAAACGGTATACTCGTAACCAATCGAAGGATGTCCGCAACTTGGAATTTTTTTTTGGAAACGAATACGAAAAGAACTCGATACGATAGAAGGGAAGATCGATTACGGTATTCGAGATAAACAAAACAAAGTCGATCGGAAAATATGCACCCGAAAACAAAAAACCTTTGATCGTTCTAATTTTACGGCAAAAAACGAATACGATAAATGCTTTTGTCCTTGCGTAAGCAACACAATTGGTATTGATTTGTTTTCTTTTTTTTGTACGGCGTTTGCATTCGCACTTAAAAATACTATCAACAAAACACGAGCGAACGATAGATAAAAAAAACATTAACGATAAATTACGTAAATCAAAATATGCGAAAGCGAAAATTTTATTAACGATTAGAAAGAATTAATTTGGATTAATTATTTATTCGCGTTGTTTATTCGCTAATCGCGTTCGCGAGTCTCGCCATTAACACAAATTTACGAGCTGAGATTACCCGCGAAATTTCAGTAGAATCGTAGTACGTCGCGTTTTTTATTAAACTCGACTCTCGGGGTTTTGCGCAGATGGAAAAAAAAATATAAATCGACCGATCAAAATAACGGAAATAACACGTTTGAAAAGACGAGCGAAAAAAGGAATCACTCCTCGGAATTTAAATATCGATTTAATAAAAATCTGAGATATCCAAGACGAGCAAAAAATAAATTCCTCCGCGCGTTCGAACGTTAGAGTCGCGACGAAAGTCGAGTTGTTTCGTACTTTCGGATCGCGGAAGAAAGGAGAAAAAAGAGAAAAAAGAGAAAAAAGAGAATACAAAAAAAATGGAAACTTTCGTTTTCTCCTCGTTTTCTCTTCCCCCAGACCGTGACATTGAGCGTTAAAAAGGCGCGTCGTCGTTCCCCTTCTGCTATTGACCTAGAGAACGAGGAGCGGCGGAAAACAGGGAAGGAAAACGCTCGAGATTGGAGATGCGAGAAGTGGTTGCGCAACCGATACGCGATCACCGAGTTCGCGGATTCCCGTAGAAAGTGCGCGCGGAAAATCAATGTCCCCGTGCGCGAGGAGTCGCGAGCCGGTGACGTCAATGACGAAGGGCCTATCCGACGTTACCCCGACGATCCACCGAGGCGGTCGCGGGGAGGGGCTCCTCCGAGGTGGGAGCGACTCGTGAAAGTCTCCGAGTAAATGTTAGGTTAGAGCCCCCACTCCGGCGCATGGCACGCAGACGTCATCAAGGAAACGAAAAAAGGAGTCAGGGAGTCGAGAGTACCGTTACTCGGTTCGGTTCCCGTCGTCGCGCGCGCCTCAGATCGAGGGGGATAACCGAAGGAGACGAGACGAGACGACGAGACGGGACGAGACGACGATGCTGCTGCTGCTGCTCGTCTGAGAGGAGAAAGCCAGCCGCGAGAGCAAACGAACCAACGAGTCCTTCCTTCGAAGCAAAACGATTATAACCGAGGGATCCGTACCAAGGGACAAGGGACAAAATGGGGCTCTTCGCCGTTCTCGCGCTCGGGATCTGCGTCCTCGCCTCCTGCGGCGCGTACTCCCTGCGCTCGACGTCGAGCGTCAACGAGGACTTCGTCCTGCCTCACTACACGCACTACGAGGAGCTCAAGGCGGTTTTTGGGAACCTCTCGCAGCAGTTCCCTGGCCTCGCGAAGATCCACTCGATCGGCAAGTCCGTCGAGGGTCGCGACCTCCTCGTCCTCGAGATCAGCGAGAACGTGAACGAGAGGAAACTCGGCGAGCCGATGGTCAAGTACGTGGCCAATATGCACGGGGACGAGCCCGTGGGCAGGGAACTGATGGTCTTCCTGGCCAAGTATCTCCTCTACAACTACGGGAAGGATCCGCGTGTTACCCGACTCGTCAACAACACCGACATCTTCATCATGCCATCTTTGAATCCAGATGGTTTTGAGAAGTCTAAGGTGAGACGATCGAGCCTAGCTTTTATTTACCTTTTTTTTTATCGCTGGAGAAAGTCCTTCTTTCCAACCTACGCCGATCGTGTTTTCTTTCTTTTTTTTTTCTTCGCTTTCGAGCTCGCTCCGCTTAGATTTTTGTGCGAGGCGAGATCGGATTTGTTTCCTTTGTCCGGAGACCGATTTTTCCATTTACTTTTTCTTCCGCTTTCTTTAATTTAAGGAGGGTTCTTGCAGTTCGTTGGAAAATTACACAGGCCGTGAGAATGCCAATCACGTTGACCTGAACAGAAATTTCCCCGATCAATTCGATTCGAGGTTCAACCGTGTTAAAGGTGGTAAATTGATAGCCGGAAGACAGAGCGAAACCGTTGCCATGATGACATGGATCGTTACTCAACCTTTCGTTCTGTCTGCCAATTTCCACGGAGGAGCCGTCGTGGCCAGTTATCCGTTCGATTCTGGGTAATTGTTTGATCGACGAGAGACCGTCTGCACTTTTATTTGGATTCCACGCTTCATCCACGTTTCTTTTACAGAATTGTGCACGACTGTTGCGAAGAAAGTAAGTCACCGGATGACAAACTGTTCAAATATCTCGCTCGTGTCTACGCCGACAACTATCCAGCTATGAAAAGTGGAAATACTTGTCCTTCGGAGGTCTTTTACGGAGGTATAACCAACGGAGCCCAATGGTAATACTTTTCTCCTTTCGTTCCCAAATAAAGTTTATAAACTCTGGTTGTAACTCTGATCGTCGTCGCAGGTACAAAGTTCAAGGAGGCATGCAAGATTTCAATTACGCTCGGTCCAACGCGTTCGAGGTTACGTTCGAGTTGAGTTGTTGTAAATACCCGTTTGCCTCTGTATTACCAGGATATTGGCGAACGAACAAGGAATCTCTTTTGAAATACCTGGAACAATCGCACATTGGAATTAAAGGTACGTTGTCGTGCTCGAGTGGGAAAGACGAGGCTTTTCTGCTAATCGTATAACCTTACCCTTTCTACGTTGTTTTAGGTCTGGTAACGGACACTAGTGGGCAACCGATCGCCGATGCCAATATCGTCGTTATTGGAATCGCTAAAAATATAACGAGTACGAATCGAGGAGAATATTGGCGTCTGCTCTTGCCTGGAACTTACACCGTATACGCCTCGGCTTGGGAGTAGGTTTTTCAGACATTTACGAGTGACTCTAAAGCTTACGGGTTGTACCTTTGTTTTTAAAAATTTGTCTTTCATTGCAGTTACGCCCCGAGTAATCCGCAAAGAGTGACCGTGAAAAAAGGCAATGCTGAAATAGTAAATTTTGTCTTAAAGAAATTACCGTTCCAAGAGCCACAAGGTAATTTTGAAAATTATTATTACGAAGTCTCGCCATTTTTTAACCGCTTCTCGTCAGTTCAGAGACTTATCTCCTCGCTGTACGATGAGGAATAATGGTGAAAACTCGAAGAACGAAGCACTTTTATTTTAGCAAATAACTCTGCCAATTTATTTTTATTTTAAGTGTTCGAGCATTGAGTGCATTGTATTTATAACATTCATTTTACCTCTGAATATTTTAGTACTGCTACGGTAAAATCAGAAGACAGAAATTAGCGATAGTATACCATCGTACGTTTCTAAGAATATAATTAAATATACGTATTTATTTGCGCTAATTATGATTTCATCCAGATATAAATCATAAGATTCATCTGTTCTATTTTTTCACTAATCTTATTATATCCCAAACTACATGATTTAAGGTATTTTGTAAGACTTTTTTACACTTTCGAATCGAATAATTTTTCCAGTTATTGTAGTTTGCTTATTTAGCTCAACGATATACAGAGTTAAACACAAGGTATAGAGAAGTTGGCCAGCCTTGAGGCTGTTTTTCACGTAACGATTAAAAATCAGATTATAAGTTTTAGAGTATTCAAATTTTACCGCTAAAATAATAAAAATTTGTATCGGAATCCAATTCACATATCGAATGTCGTTATACGTTTGATTCGAGTTGTTACGAGATAAATATGATTATCGTTTTTTTTTATTTTAAGGCATCATGTACTAAAAGATCTTACCAAACTCCAAGAAATTGAACTAATTTTACGTAAAATATTAAGAAAACATACATATTTTTAGATTTGTTAGATTTACAAATTTTAAATACTAGTTATTAACTTAATATTTAAAAAGAAAATCTATATATATATATATATATACATTCTCAAAAACCAAAGTCAGTTAAAAAATGATTCTTTTCTTGAATTAAATCTATGAAATTCCGCAGTTACAGAGAATAACTTTACATATCCTAACATACAGTATTTTATCGATGAACAAACTTAACTTACTCTCTAGTGATAGTTTATAGTTTTTTCTTTTTTACTTAAATTTATTTATTTTTTGTTATTATAGTTTTATTTACATAAAACGAACATGGAACAAGTAAATTTTTTGTTTTATTTAATGATATGTACTCCGGCGTATGAATTCATTGAAAGTAAAAATGTGTTATGTATAGTACAATATAAAAATAAAGAATTATATTTGCTGTCAATTAATTGCTTTTTTCAATATAGAGACCAAACCTTTTCCCATTTCCCGCTAGTACATTAAAAAGTGATTTATTATTTAATTTCTTTTCTCCGTACCTTGTGTTTATTTGTTTCTGTTTATTATTAATGAAAATTTTAGTTTATACTTTTCCGACTGTTAAAACCCAACGTCAAAAGTATTCTAATAAATATTATTCGTTATTCATTGCAAATGTTTATAAATATACGTATAGGTATATTAAATTAGTACCAAATCGATTATTCGAGCGAAGTAAAAATAGTTTTATAATAATATACGTAATAAACGACATATTTATTTGTAACTTCGCTCGTAGTCAAAATTTTTCTTTATCAAATCTGCCGAATGATTTTATTTTAACGTATCTTTACGTTTATCGTACTTTTACCGATCTTTTTATAATTTTAACAAGTCTCGCTTTGTTGATCGTACATCGAACGAATGTCAAGATCACACAAGATTTACATGTAAAATATCGGATACCGATTATTATTTATAGTATCCGCAACCTACGGAAAAATTTCTTTACCGAACGAATCAACTCGATTCACGCATACCGAAAAACTTTTTATCGAACGAACGAAAGGATCGATTAATCCATTAAAAAAGGGTAAGCAAGAAAGAAATCCTTTTGGGAGGACGAAGAAACATGCATTTTTGGAAAATTTAAAATCTAAGACTTTACATTTTTTTTGTATAATGTTTCTTTATTTTAGAATGTATATCATTACAGTAATTTAAACCGCTTTAACAACCGTTTCATGATTCGATCGTAAATACTTTTAAATAAATAATCTCGCATAATCGTACGGAGAATTTTTATTTCAGATAATCTGCGTCGAAGTAGAAACGATCGTTACGGAATATCTAAGAAGAAAGATTTTGTGACGTTTACTCGGTATTCTCTATCATTATTATTATTATTATTATTACTATCGTTTTACACACGAGTATACTCGTTTTAAATAATCAACCGTCTGTAATAAAAAGCATTAGTAAAAGAAAATCATCGGTTACTTTAAAATATTTTTCAAAATACATCGTTGCTATCCTCTTATATTTTAATTATAGTTAGGTTATGCCATCTCGAAAGGAAACACATAATAAAAAGGGGATGTACTTTATTTACTTACATTTGTACGCACATCGTTAATACTCGTCCACGATTTTAAAAACGATCGCATCGCGTACATTTTTGGTATTTTTCAAAGCTATCGGGAAAAAATATCGAAGAATATCGTCGGTGCAATCGCTAAAAATTACGTTGAGGAATTAACAAAAAAAAGAAAAAAAAACAGACAACTATAACCATTAGTACGAATTTTAGAATATATTATCATCGTTTGTTTTGCGGTCGGTTCACGAGTCGACCGACCGCAGAGCAAAAGTCACGGCGTCGTTGTCTTTTGTGTCCACAGGCAGCGTCGACGAGGTGCAAGTCGTCCACGGGAAACCCCACAGGTACGGTTTCATCACCAGGACGGAGTTCAAACACCACAGTAACGTCGAGATGTTGACGTACTTGACGGAACTCAGCGAAAGTTACCCGAGCATCACTCGGTTGTACAGCATCGGAAAAACGGTGAACGGACTCGATATACAAGTCCTCGAGATCACCAAGGATCCAGGGAAACACGACCCCGCGAAACCGGAGGTGAGATACGCGTCGACGATTCGCGGCAACGAAGTCGTCGGTCGCGAGTTGCTCTTACTCCTCGCCAAGTACATGTGCGAGAATTACGGCCTTGACCCGAGAGTCACTCGCATCGTCGATACCAAGAGGCTACACTTGCTGCCGACCCTCAACCTGGACGGCTACGAGAACGCGGTCTTGGGAGACTCCGACGGGGTCAAAGGCCAAAATAACGCTCACGACGTTGACCTCCTGGATAATTTTAAACACGTCATAAACGGGGTATGTATTTGTATTTTATTTAGCCTTCTTTTATTTCTCGACCTTGATCCAACTTTAAAGCGATAAACTATGTTTACTCTTCGTTGATCGTAGCGTAATTATTCGTTATCGAGTTTTATCGGTAAAACAAACTGAAAAGTTTTGGTCGCAATCGCTGACTTTTTTCCTTTTTACAGAACGAAGGTAAAGCCGAACCCGAGGTGAAAGCGTTCGTCGAGTGGCAGAAGAGTAATAATTTCGCGTACTCGGGAACTTTCTACGGCGATTCTGAGACTCTGAGCAATTATCCTTACGGTACCATCGTCCGAAGCGAGAATGAATCGTTGCGCGGTAGAACAAAGGAAGACGACGTGTTCAAAATGTTGGTGCACTTGTACGCGGATTCCCACCGGACGATGGCCAACAGTTCCCAGTGTCCTGACAAGGATGCCCGAGTGTCCGTTGGCAAAGGACAGCAAATCGGAGACGCGATCTACGCTGGCATGGAAAATCCGGCACAACTGAGTTACTTCTCTTACCACAGTTACGACATCGGTATCCAAGTCGGTTGCGTTAAATATCCCCCGGCAGATAAACTGGAAGGTTATTGGAAGGACAATCAGGAATCTATGCTGCGGTACATCGACGAGGTGAGATAAAAAGAGACGAAGCGAATTTACCGAATTTAAAAAATGACGCGTAGCTTTTGCAAAGGAATCGTTGGAAACATTTTTTATTTATAGAAACTTTTACGAACTCGTTGATTACAGTTAATTTTTTTTTATAAAATCGATCGTTATTCGGTAATTCAAAGGTTTAGAAAAACGAAGATATGATTCATTCGATGTGTACGTTGAATAAATTTCTGTATACGCGTTGTTTACTAATTATTGAAGTTCGTACAAATACGTCCGTTATATCGTCGTCGTAATTGTTTTTACCGTTATCGCCATTGTTTACTCATCGAATTAACGAGAAAGAAAATGTTTTTCTACGATAGGTAAAAAATATAAAACGCGTGAGAATTAATCGCGCGGTTCGTTTCGAGCTTGACATTCGCCGAGTATAGTTAAAATTACGAATAATAACGACGATCTAAAGGTGTTTTACGCAATTTTTGACTATTCTTTTTAAATCACAGGCTGACAAAGGAGTTTGCGGTTCGGTAAAATCATCCATCGGAGGTTCGATATCCAATGCGGTCTTGACGATCGATCGGAGAGATGCAAATGTAACGACCGACGCCGACGGATTTTACCGCTTCATTCTCCCACCTGGGAAATACAGTCTCAAAGCAACCGCGAGAAATTACGAGGTTCTGACGCAAGAGATCGCTGTACCCGATGCGAAAGAAATCAGGGTAGACTTTACTCTCATCCGCGATGATCCGTCTCACTGGCAAGTTCCGGGGATAAAGAAAACTCCGGTGGTGGATGCGGTACCAAAATCTTCGCCCGAGTCGACTCAAGCTTGTCCGAAGTTAGTAAAGTTACCTATGCGAATGGGCGTTTTTCACTTTTCCTTTTTATCAGAGACTAATAAGAAAATCGCTTGTTTCGACGGCAAATTTATTATGCATGCGTGTGTTTATTTTTTCATACGTTGTAAAACGCTGCTAAATAAAGAGTTTACAAGCCAACTCGTCGAAACTTATGGTCTCATCGTAAAATTCATGAATTAAACTCATGCATCAAGGAATCATAAACATCCATTCATCAGCCGTACATTCTCATAGGAAACTATGCTAGGAAAAAAATTATGTTTTTTTTTCGTATTCGTATAAATCGATAATTGGTTTACGAATAATCTCGATTACTTCGCGTAAACTCTACGTTAAATCGACAGATGTACGAAGAGCCGAAAACGCTTCGAACGTTATTCGTAAACCAGATTCATTTTAATCGTATCGCATGAAATTAATTTCCATAAAAAAAAAAATAAACATACATTTATCGAGAAATATCCAATCATCGAAAAACATTGGTGACATTCTTTAGGACTCATCTCAACGATTACGACTTGAGGCAAAACTTGAATGGATCGAAGTACATGACGAACGATGAGTTGAAACAAGCTTACAAAAGTTTGGAACTTCTCAACCCATTGGTAGTGGAATACAAGGCCGATGATTCGCCGGTCAGCGCAGCCATACATTCCTTCAGAATTACGAACAATGTAAATTTCCGTAGAGAAGTATAAGTAACGTTTTACCTCAAACGATACAAAAACGTTATAGAACCGTGAGAAATTCTATTGCTTAAATCGCGATAAAGAATAGTTCCTTTGTGTCTTTGGCAGGTGGGAAATAGCGAAGAAAATAAAATTCACATCGGTTTCATCGGAGGTTTGTTCGCTTCGCAACCGATAGGCAGAGAAATCCTCTTGCGACTTTCACGTCACGTGGTGAAAGGCAATAAGGAAGAGGATCCATTTATAGTGAGGCTGTTAAACAGGACTGTTTTGAATTTGTTCCCCGGTGTCGATCCCGCTTTCGAAAAGGTGACCGACGATTGCAATCCTATGGTGAACGATGAACTGGGTCAAAGATTGTTCAACTTGGGAAAAGACGCCGAGTTGGACGTTGTTACCAATGCGCTCGACGAAACGCTTCAAACGGAAAATTTCGACGCGCTCGTGTTGTTCGGAGGCGGAAATGGAGTGAACGTTAGGTAAACGAATATCGGTACGACGAATTTTCAAGTTGTTCGCGTCAATTAATTATTATATTTTACTTTTCAGCTACGCGATGACCAACGAATTCGATTTCTTCAAGGACTTTTCCAGATGCTATCGAAAGTCCGTCCAATCGACCAAATGTGATACTCGTAACGATGATATTAAAAATATTCAAGATTATATAAAGAATCGATACAAAATACCAGTGGTAAGCGACTCGATCCAGATTTCTGGATTCAGCCTAGGCGAATTTATCGCGAATAATTTTCTCAATAGTTTTCTCCGTTTGCTTCTCGTCGCAGATGAGTTTCTCTCTCTCGTGCTGCAAATACCCAGAGGCAGCCTCGATTCCATCCATTTGGAAGGACAATTTGGGAGCACTTCGAGACCTCGTGAAGCGTTTATCCACGGGAGTTCTTATCGCTGTCAGGGACAGCGACGACAAGCCTTTGAGGAATACGCGAGTGAGATTCGGTGAAGTTGTATACAACGTAACGAAAAACTTGGGATATTTCAAAGCGATATTACCTCCTGGCGATTACGAGACGGTATTCAGTTGTCAAGGTTACCGCGATCGAATCGTATCGTTCACCGTTCGAGACGACCAACTCTTAAGGATGAAGGTAGCGTTGACTCCGGTCGACGATGTCCTCCTCCATAAAGTCCAAGCTACGGAGGACAATCGCGACGACTTGAATCAAATCCTCGACGACTTGAACGGAAAGTATCCGAAAATCTCTACTTTGCACGAGATCGGGTCCAGCAAGAAAAACCGTAAAATAATGGCTCTCGAGATTCATCCCGAATCCGGTAAGAATCACATCGTCGGTCGACCCTCGATCGTCTTCTCCGCGGGATTGGCCACGGGAACATCGGTTACCTCCAAAGTTCTCGTGCATTTCGCTTCGCAGATACTAACCAGTTACAAAATCGATAACAAAATCACCAACTACTTCCAAAACTTCTCCATCTTCATCGCGCCCAATTTGAACCCGGACTCGGACGAGCACGAAACCTGCTCCTACGCTCCGGAGAACAGCCTTCGATTTCCTCTCGAGGACGGCAAAATCGAGTAAGTCAGAGCCAAGCTTTTACCGATTCGATAACGAGCGAAAGTTTTTCAACATCCCCCTCCCCTGGTTAGATATTACAGAGACTCGATGTCGATCGCCAACTGGTTGGAGAAGGTGAAGCCGATCGTGTCGGTTAACCTGCGCGTGGGTTCGTTGCACGTGGAGATCCCGTACGGGAGTCCTCTGGGAAGGAACGAGCACAGGCCCTACGACTCGGACGACGACGAGATTCTGCAGGATCTGAGCCTCGCGTACTCCCTCAACCATCCCAGCATGAGTCTGGTGAGCTCCCGGTGCTACAGCCGAGTCGTCGTCGAGAAGAGCGGAGTCGCCCGCGCGGGTGTGGCTTCCCGGGGCGCGGGCAACGACAGCTTCCTGGACTACGCGTACCTGAAGGTGGGAACGTTACCCATCGACGCTTACGTCGCCTGTTGCGGCAACGAGGACGACACCAAGATCTGGCTCGAGAACAGACGCAGTCTCCTCGCCGTCTTAGACAAGACCTCCAAGAGCGTAAACGGCTACGTCGTGAGCGGGGCCGACGAGCCCGTGGTCGGAGCGGTGGTCACCCACGACCGGTCGGTGCATCGGGTGGTCAGTCGATTCGATGGCGCTTATTGGCTGCTCCTCTCGCCGGGGTCTCACTCGATCTCCGTCGAGGCTCCCGGTTACTACCGCGCCTCCAAGTCCGTCAACCTCACCAGCGAACCTTACCCTGCCAAGCTAATGTTCAAGCTTCGACGGAACGAGAACGTCCTTGGAATGCCTCGTGCCCTCTTCGTAATCATGACCGGTACGAAGGTTTTTTAACACCTTTTTTTAACCCTTTTTTAACCCGACAAAGTTACGTTATCGATTGGCGAACTTTTTGCTTTTTAATTGGTAAAAAACTTCATTTTTTTCTTTTCTTCCGCGTGTGTTTTATGAAATAGGTGCAGTTCTCGTAATACTGATAGCGATGAGCGCGTTTCTCATCGCCAAGTGTCAATCGAGAAGACTTCAAGATAAAAATAGCAGAAGGCCGTACGCGTTTAGTTTATTGCGCGATGGGAACGCATTTTTCGACGACGATGAAAAAGAAGTGGAAATATTTAAGAGACCGTTGAAAGGTAACGAATTTAAGCATTTAAAATCGATAAAAAACTTGTCGTGTAAATTATTATCGTTATCGTTGTCGTTGTTGTTGTTGTTGTTTAGAATACAAAGAAGATGTTGCCAACGTTAAAACGGAACCTTATTTCGACGACGATGACAACTCGAGTTCCGACGGAGGAAGCGACTTGGAATTTATAAGACCCGATAGAGAATGGCAAGGAAAAACGCCCGAGTAATTCGAACGATATATTTTTTAACTATTTAAATTTTTGATACAAGGTATCTTAGTAAGAAATGCATAGACTGACATTTAGAAAGCTGAATATACGTTGTCAATTTGTAATGCCTTGACTAATTACAGATGCATCCATATTTATAAGCAATTTATGTATATAAAAGCAATTGGAATAACGCGAGAGTTTTAACTAACATATTTTAAGAAAGCTTACGGAAATTTTATATCTTGAATTAATATTATTGATATACATAATTATTAGATCGTAAAATTGAAAGTAGTATTCGCGAAATATTCATCGCGTTGTTTTCCCGTGATCAAGGAGACGAAGGAACGCACGAACCTCCATAATAAAGAAAACTTATTTAAGTAGGAACAGAATTTGACGATTCGAGCAAATCCGTCATTTGTATTATTTACCTATTTTTTATATTTTTTATTAAAAGATAACCAAGTTTCAAACGAATCGGTTCGATCGCGATTATTGAATGCCTTTGCTAGAAATTGGTACTTTAAAAATGAAGAAAAATAATGGATTCTTAGTCCCTACGAAAACAATATTATTTTTTGTATATGTATATAGAAAAAAATGCCCTAGATTTTATTAAAATATTTTTAAATATGTGTATCATGCCTTTTAACTTAATCTACTCACATACGTATAGAACGAATTAACTGGAAATAACTATATCTCTATATTTTATAAATATATACGTATATATACAGATTTTACACAAGTTTTAAACATTCCGAAAGAGTATAATCTATTTTAGATAAAAATGTTTACATATTTTTAGACTCAATTTTTAAAAAGTTATCTAACTCGACTGTGATGTATGAAATATTTATCATGTGAAATATCTTTGTGATTATAAGTTCTCGTACTACGTATTTCTTATCACAATACTAACTGTAACTATAATTAAGAAGAGTATTCCATGGAAAAATAAATAACTATTATTGAAAAATACAACTTGACTTTTCTTTGTTATTATTACTTTTATATAAATAATTATACAAAATATACAAAAAAATATAAATATTTTTCTTATTTCTAAAAGTTTTAGTGGTTGAAGAACCCTCGTACAGTAAAAGGCACTGTACACAATTCCGACAGCTTTTTTTTAAATGCGATAACACAATATGGAACTAATTTTTCGATACAACCTTAAGACTAAACGTAAATTTAATTCGTTACTTTAAACCGCGTGGCGAATATATATAATACTATATTATATAACTAGGTGAAAACCGAGTTTGGTCACGTGTAATTCGTTTATTTATTTAGTCACCGTTTCTTTGCATTCGCGATATCAAAAATGCGATGACACGAGTTGATCAAAAGTAGCCACAAATTCGGATTCGACGATCGCGTACTTTATCCAAAAATACTGTACGATATTTAAAAACTGAATTATCGTTGACTAACTCGAAATATCGTGATTGTAAATTCACTCCCATCGAAAAATCATACATTAATTATTCGGTTCTAATAAATAAAGTACAGTATTTACAAAAAACTGTACAACAGGTACTTAAAATTCTTTTTTTCACGATCTAAATTACAACTATTTGCGTTTAAAATGTTACCGTAGTCCTCGATATCAATTGTACACGTCAACAGCATAATCGAGTACGTTCCAATCGTTCAGAAATTTTCAAAATTAATTTCACTCGCGTGTAAAGCATCTCTCAAGGATCAAATTTTATTATAAAACTTAAGAACTCGAAAAAAACGATCGATATTTAAAAAGCACGAATTTTCTTTGTTGAACCGAAGCATCCAACTCGTCCGAGTCCTCTCGGGTAATCGGAGTTATGCCACCCTCGACGCTGATGCCTTTGTACTAATTTTCGTCCATCGCGATTGTCGCCGCGAGTAAGGATAAAAGCGCTCGCGTTAATTGTACACCGGTGTGGGGAAGTACGAGGGGTACAAAACGTTCCAGAGGATCGCAGCCGCCATCAACGCGGTGTAAGCGACGAAACTCGCCCACCACACGACCTTCTCCCACGTCCGCACCTCCAGGTTGCGGAGGATGTTTATGCCGACCAGGAGTCCGGCCACGCCACCCGCGAGATGAGCCACGTAACCGATCTGACTGTTCGTCTCGAGGACGTAGCGAAGGTAGATGGCTTGACCGACGTCGACCGCCGTCACCACGATGAAAACGAGCAGCTGGAGTATCGCGAATTCCATCTGCTGCCAGTTCATGAGGATCGTCGCTACGTGCGCGGTGATGAGGGCGTAAACACCCCCGGAGGCTCCCGCCAGGTAGACGGCCGGGTCCGAGACCGACGTACCCAAGGAGCCCGCGACGACGCCGGCGAAATAAATTACCAGCACCCGCCACCACTTGTGCACCATCTCCAGGGGGATTCCGAGCATCACTTGAACCAGTAAATTCACCACCAAGTGGAAGATTCTGTGAAAACCAAGAGAGGGAGATGAAGTTTATGCAACTTTTTTTTTAACTCTACTTCGCCGGTACAAAATGTTTTTCTTTTAATAAAGCTGACATATTTATACAACTAAATTCATTATGCGTAATACGTTCTCGTAAATATTTTAAACCGATTAAAGTTTTTGCTTCGAGAGTCGTAAAACGATGATATACTACCGTATTATTAACTTTGACATAATAATGATGTTTAGCTTACTGGTAATTATCGTCGTTACGTGTTTAATCTTTCTTTGCTCAACGTTTATTTATGTGAATAGTTTCTTAATTTTATGCACTCTATTTACGATGTGTACGACAAACGAATACGATTCAACGTATCGATCTAGAATCCCGTTCTTACAACCATTTTTAAATTTCCGTTTAACGGTAGGCTTCGTCCTCGTTTGGCCTATTCGACCCATCGATAAGGTTATCTTGGATCGATTTTGTCTTGGGCGCTTCGAGACGAGAAAGGGTCGACGTAGGTTTAAGCAATTTTGGATTTTGGGTAGAACCGAAAAAGTACAACTTCATTTTATATCAAATTAGTTCGACTTCCGCGAAATATTTTCAAGATACGCTCCGACCAAATTTATAAATAAAAAAGAAAAAATTTCGTTCCGTTGTATCAAACTATGTCTATTTATCGTGTCACTGGTGCGGAAGCGTCGCCGATTAGTTGAGAACGAGTTCCTCGAGTATTCAGGATTACAGAACGTAATAGACGTTTCAACCTACGTAATTGCGGCTTCCAATTCACGAGTCGAGCAAAATTAAATCAACTTGTTTGGGTCGAGTCATCGTTGTCGTAATTAGCGTTTCGCTAAAAAAGGTCTTTTTTAATTTAGGTAAACTCTTATCGTAAACTTAATTTAAAAGATTTTATTTTACATCGCATTTTTATAACCTAGATAAAAAATAAGTATCGACTCACCCTACGTGTACAAACATATACGTAAGATACCTCCAAGCTTGATATCTTTTTTGAGGGTTATAAATAAATAACGTCGCCGTTGGTCCTTCGACGGCAACTGCGTTGTGAGCAACCGTGTCGTACAAAAATAATACAATCTCTAGAACGGAAATAATTATCATCGCCAAGGCCGGAGGATTGCAAGTGTATTCTTCTTCGTACAGTCCATCGATAAAATCACCGGATCTCGTCGTTTGCATCGTGCCGGTTGCGCAAGGTCGACAAGGAACCATCGAACGAACGTATCTTTGAACAAAGTGTCCAAAGACTCCTTGCATGTCCTTTCTATGAATCTGCGAAGCAGAAGTTTGGATTAATTTTCGACGGAAGGTCGAGTCGACTAGGTCGAATAGAAAGAGACCTCACCATCGCTATAAATTCAGGATACTCTAGGAATCCGGAATCATCCAGATCAGCTTTACGCATGATTAATCTCACAACTCGACTCGGAATATCGTTGGTGTACGTAGAGGAACTACGTATCATTACCTTTAGTTCACGATAAGAAATTTTGCCATCGCCATCCGTGTCGTATTTGTCGAATATCCCTTTCCAATGCTACGGAAAACAAGAATAAACTTTAATAAGAGAGATAAGCAGCGGAGGATAATATTCGTTAGGTTTCATCTTACGGAATCGTTACACTGCAACGGAATCGTTATAGCGGTTTCTCCTTCCCCTCTGTTCGCCATTCTGATTAATTTGAAGTTCCTGCGATCACAAAAACAATTTCAATTACAATTAAATACGTAAAAAGTAGTCTGTAACGTTACAATAAATATAAGACAAGCATCAACGTCCGGATAAAGGATTAATTTATAAAGTACGATATAAACAAGGAAACGTTATACATTTTAGTCGTAATCGTTCGATCGAACGCAAATAACGCAACGAAATTCACCGATCGACGCTTCGACCCTCGCTGTAAATTTAAAAAAAAAAAAACCACAAATTTGAAAAACGTATTTTGTGAGAAAAAATTTTCAAATCGTAAATAAAGGAGAAGAAAAAAAAAGGTAACACGAATATCACTCGCGATGAACGAGAAGAGAACGAAAAGCTTTATCGGAATGTAAACAAAGTACCTTGTGGTAGGGTAGGCGGATGGAGAATACTGGGAAAAAAGGAATGGATCGGCGTAACGAACACGAGTAAACTTCCGATCAAAACACTCGACTCGAACGATCCACGAATCACACGCGAAATCTTATCGGGCCGACGCGATATTCGAGATTAGTCACCGAACGCGCCGAACGTGGCAAGAGTACGACTGTACCGTTATTAATCTCGCATCGACGCACGCACACGAACGTCCGAGGAAAAAAAAAGAAAAAAAAAAGGGGGATCCTCGTCGCAACAGGTTACGATGGTATTTGCGATGGTAGTTTTATAACCCACTCGATAACCCACCTTTTCTTTCCTCCTCGACGCCGTAAGCGCGCTTAAAAAACGGACGGTGAATGAGCGACGTTCCTCGTTATCCCCGCGGATGTTCCGCTACATCCTCTCCACCCGACGACTCGATCCGCGCCAACAGAATCGGAATTCTCGCCCGAGAGTTCAACAGCCATCCGCTAACAGAGCGTCATTTCTATCTCCGTCCTTCTCTCCGACTCTCCCCTCTCGCACTCCCCGGGCAACCCTCGCCGGTACGAACCCGAGTCTTGATTCCGACTTTAATTCTGCGCAGTAAGACCTCGACGACTATTGGCCCTCGCGGACGCGCCGATCTCTCGCTCTAGGAGACGATCCTGCGCCGATCGGATGCGTCGTTACTTTCGTACGTGGGAATCGGGGAAGGGTCGGTCGGCTGCTAAGCAACGCGTATCCGGTTCCGACGCGTAAACAAACCATCGTCCCGACGTGGAGGAGAGTTTCCTTGGAGGATAAATAAAAAAATAAACTCCTCTCGTCCGTTCCTCTCGCCCCTCGAACCTCTCGGAGCGGTCAAGATGTTGGAGCAGCCGTCCAAGGGTAAAACGAAAATATCGGGCAAGTACAAAGTGAAGCAGCCGATGGAAAACTTTAGAGTGAGGTGAGATTGGAAGGTTTAACCTTGCGTTCAATTTCGGTTCGTTGCGTCGAGACCGTGTTTCGTTTATTCGTAGAGGATAAATCGTAGAGAACGATTGGAAAAACTTCGGGGACCCGATGCGAGAGGTTTTTCTAAGACTTCGGGGGAGACGGAAAAGAACGATCGAGAAAAATTTAACCAACTGTACTTTGTTATTCGATTATGTTATTTTAGAGGAAAGTTACCAAAGTTTATTGGAAATACGCGTCTTTTTGGTTTTGACAATTATTTAGCAACGGTTGTACTTTTTTATTCATCGTTGGTTCGTATAAACTCGCGGTAAATCTCATCGAATGTTTACGCGCGCGTTCCGAATAAATTACCAACGACTTACGCGCCTTGCACACTTTACCTTTACGCAAGGACATTTTCTACCTGTTTCCTCTTTCATCGGACTTTTTTCAGATAAAAAAAAAAGGCTTCTTCGCTCGGAAATTGATCGCGTTACTATCGACCTTGAATCGATGGCAGGACGTAAGCGAACGTTTTTTTGTACACCGTTGCCGAACGAAATTTATTCGCCGGACATTTATTTACGCGAGCGAACAAAATTAAACCTTCGTTCTTACCTGTTGCGAATGTAGATTTCGTTCGATGAATCGACGGAAGTTTACAGCGAGTGGAAAATAGGGTCAAAATGGATAAATAAGAAATTAACGAGTGAAAATAACCGACTGTTCTTTCGGTGATCTTCCCGTGTAATCTTAATCGAAAGAAATCGTACACTTTTTTACGTAGATAAAACTGAACAAACGGTATAAAAAATGTTCTTCTCACGCACGAAAGAAAAAACCAAAACAAACGATGCGTGAGACTGCGATTATTGTATACAAGAGAATATTACTCACAAGTAATTATTATACGTAAAAGCATCGTTCGTTACGATTGAAAAATAAACAACGTAATTAACGAATATTGTATCCATTGGATTCGAATAAACATCGATAAACTAAACTAAAAATATGGTGGTTTACGAATTATTTAAAAAAGCGCATCGTTGTACCTCAAATTGTACCTCCCGTCCATTTTCCAGGGTGAAGATCGTACAGCAAAAGTCACAGCTCGCCGAGCTCTTCGAGAACGAAGACGAGACCCGAGACGGCAACTTCCTCGAACACGAGGAGTACGAGTTCGGTTGGCAGGAAAAAGTCCTCGGTCCTTACGAGGTCAAGTACTATCGAGACGAGCGTAACTGCGCGACCGACAAGCACAAGGAGTACCGGCAGCGCATCCTCGAGAAGACCGACGGCGACGAGGGATCCCGACTCTACTCCTACGTCCCGGGCGACGCTTACTACCCGGACTCGAATCTCCTCACTCGAAGGTTCAAGTCCTGTCTGTCGCTAAGGAACGAACGAGCCATTCCATCGATAAAGAACCTCAAGCCTTTCGCGCATCGGTACAACAAGTTGGTCGTCGACGAGAAGCCGTCCGACGCGAGGATACGCGAGAATCACTATCTCTACAAGGTGAACGAGCGATGCGTCTTTATTCGCTTCCGTTCCTTTGTACCTCTTTCGCTCCGATGCGTCACGAGGCTGTTTCCAACTCGTAGAGCGGGAAGTGCGTTATCAATGTTTCAACGAATAAAAATTAATTTGCTCGTTTTCAGGAGCACGAGTCTATGTACATCGTGGTGGACTTGACCTCGAAGGACGGGACGTCGGTCGACTCGACGGACTCGGAGACTTTGCTATGTACGATCAGCTACGATCCGCTCAGACGATGTCTCACCGTCCATCCGGACTTCAACGACGAAGACGGCGAATGTTACCGCGTCGAGGGTGTGGGTATGAACTACGATTATTGGATCTCGCACGCATCTCCGAAGCCAACGAGCCGGGAACTCCAGCGGCAACGTGAGACCGCCAAAAGGGTAAATTTTGGGTGAAGCGAGTTTCAACGGAAAAGGTTATTTTAGTTTCTTATCGATGCTTGAAAAAATCGCGATCGTCGGTTATCAACGGCACGGCGAAACGGATTAAAAAATCCGATGAGACGATTTTAAATCGGGAACGTTTCTAGCGGTACTTTCTCGATTGATGTTCGATTTTTTCCGAGCTTGAGTCAACAGCGAATCGCGCGATA
This sequence comes from Dolichoris vasculosae, assembly GCA_018907195.1. NCBI lineage: Eukaryota > Metazoa > Arthropoda > Insecta > Hymenoptera > Agaonidae > Dolichoris > Dolichoris vasculosae. Next base: position 6,258,598 of record JACCHY010000009.1, on the reverse strand, counting down.
ATAGTTCGAGATAACGTTCCGAGATCGAACCGCGGATTACGTTCGTTTGACTTTGTATCTACTATCGAAGGAAAAATGAAACACAAAAGAAACGAGGGATTCTTCAACGCGGAAGTTTCTATATATTCTTTCCTCTTTTATGTCTCACGTTTCGCTCGGTTTGATTCAACGATCTTATCGTTGAATCTATCGGCGCGAGATTTTACACTCGATTTTCGCGTTATCGCGTGCATTAGACGCTTTTAATTTACTCTCGCTTGTGACTACGTTCGCAAGTTGTTGAACATCGACTTTGTTCGATCCGAGAAACGTGGATTAAAACTTGAGCTACGGATGATCGATGATAAGTATATTAATTGCGTCCGTTCGGAAGGTGATTAAACGACTCACCGTCTTTTGTATTACCTAAAGACATTTTATCGAATTGGGTTAAACGACAAATCTTTCATTGATAAATCATAGTCGGAGATAAAACGCGATCGATAATATTAAATATTATGATCGTTCTTATCGAAAGCCAAACAATTCAATTCAATAAAACTCGAAAATAAGAACGAAATTTCCTTTTTTTCGAAGAGTACGTGAATTAAAAAATTCTATTATTTCCCGTATCCGCTTAAATTATTACTTTCGTTTCTACGTATCGATGTAAGAAATACGTCGCCAGAATTCGTAGAATAGATGTAAAAAATTCGAAACCAAACGAGTTTCGCACATTTGGATAGATGCCAGTATTTTGCCTTTGTAAATTCGGAACTGTAAATCGTAAAAACACGTTTGGTTAGACCGCGAAAAAGACGGTTTAACTTTTATTTTTGAGTAAACACTAAAATAGATAAGGAGTAATTCTCGTAAATGTATCTTTGCGCGTAAAAAATAAATCATTTGGTAAACGTTTGTTTTGTAGAAAATCTTTACGTTCCGATTTGTAAATGGTCGAGACGATTCGTAAAAAGAGATTTTTTTAGTAATTTCGTATGTTTCTATTCGTGACGCGAGAAATTTGCATTTTATTTTACAAGCGTGGTAACAAATTAAGTATTTCGTAAAGGTAATCGATGAACGTTGTTTTTTTTTTTACCAGTTTTGGAACGTACTTCCGTATTCGAGTATATTTTCAAAAGATTTCGATTCTACTCGAATTACTCAAAAATTGGTATATACTTTAAACGATCGTATTTTCATTTCTACAAACGGATTGTAATTTAGTTTTATATCATCGTATTATCTCGATGAGATAATTAAAGCCTTAAATTGCTTTTTTTTAATGAAACGCTATAAACGGAAATATTTTATTTCTAAAGAAAAATCTTCGGGTTTTCGAATCGGTTTTATCAACGATTAAACTTACGTAATAGCGCATATTATAAGATACCAGGTAAAATTGGATTTCCAAGTATTATTTTTTCCCCGTCGGCTGTTTTTATTTAAATACATTAGTTTAAGCCATTTTTCGATCAAACTTTTCTTTGTCAACCATAAATTCAATCACCACCGGTTCGAACTCTTTTCGAGCGATGAAAAACTCGAGTTCTCCGAACTTTTTCGATAAAGAACGAAAAATTCGTCCGGACCTTAAATTAATTCGAATTAATTCTACCTTTTCACGATGCGAAGCGTAACGTCGACTTTGTTACACGGAATCGGTATGACTCACGCGGATTTCCCTCATCCGGAACGACCACCTCGACGAGACACGAGCGACTCGTTGGGAGGTAAAATGTGAGGAAAGCAAAAAGTCCGAAGGAACAAAGAAAGAAAAGGATCGAAAGACAAGGACGATCTTTCCTTGATCCCAGGAACTGCAGAGAATTCGAAGTCTGAAAGAAACGCAACTGTTCCACGAACTCGAGGCTCCAGGGACGCGATCCCTGCGGGTCTTCCTCGTCCTGGACATCTGCCTTGCCCGGGACTTCGATTACGATGACGCGCTCTTCGTTACCTACCAGGTGGAACTTCCGAGTCAGTGGCGGTCGTCCGGACACCTCAAGGGGAGGACGCAGAGATGCCGGGCTCGTCAACGTCAAGCAAATTTCTCCTACTGCACGGAGATGATGCTGGAGCTGGAGGATCGAGATGACATCGCCGCGTCTTGGCCTTACATCGTCTTCTCCGTGGCCTCGTTCGACCCCTGGACCAGGTGAGCCGAAAGCGGCCTAAGAATTTTTCCCAACTTTTCCCTTCTTTTCCCTTTCTTTTCTTTTCTTCACGAACCAATTTTGTTAGTAACTAACTCGAAAGCGATGCATTGGTTCGGTTACTTTGCGGCTTTCGCTTGTGCCAACGTTAAATATGTATCGAGAAGACAATTCTTTCTTTTCGGGAGATAAGCTTTTTTTGTTTTAATATCGATGAAACTGACGAACTATCGTCTCGTCATTTTTAGAACGTGTGACAAAGGAAATACTTTTATTTACTTTTACTTCGTATAATACCTAGAATTCAATTACGAATAAGAATAACTTGATAAAAGGTGCGTTTTGTATTTTCGTATTGGGATAATAAATTCAAAACATTCTTACTACTAATCGTCTATTGAATTTTATAAACGTGATCCTTATGTATTATTAGCGACACGGAAATTATTGTTGGAAACTTGATTTCCACGGGTAAGTTTAGTTATCCTAAAATGTTTTTACTTTTATATTACTTTTCGATATAATAAAAATTGAGTTTTTTTACTAAACTGTATAATTTTTGAATTAAATAAATCGACGTATGTATAAAAATTCATTAGTTTATAAATATTAGCTAAATTTTACAAACGTATTTTAGTTGTGCTACATTTGCGTAAGGATCGTAAAAGGATTTTCAAAATTCAAAAGATAATTTTCAATTTCGCTCGATACTTTTTTTTTGTTTATCGTAAATATATTCTTTTAAAAACAGATATAATTAGGTAATTAAACTTCGTACGTTCTTTTAAGGATGTTTTTAACGCAACATTTTAGAGTTAAATATAAAAACTTTTTTGTTTTATTTATTTTTTATTATAAATAACCAGAAGGTTTTCCAAAGACAATGAAAACACGCTTCGATTATTTTATTATTAACATAATTACGACTATATATTACTAAGAAAATAATTTATTCAATTAGCTTTGATTTCAATTTATAAACAAATATTTTCCTCCGTAATAATATCATTGATTACTCATACTCACTGATTAATTTTAATACTAAAAAAATTCCCTAGAATTTTTAAGCTAATGAAACAATTAATTATCTATGTGTATTATTCATATACCGAGAAACGAACAAACAATATGTAAATAATAATCTGTAATCATATGAATTTACATTAATTTCCAGGAATGTTTGTTAAAAATTTTATTTGTTTGCATTATCATAATTTTGATTAACTATATTCGAACGCCATAAAGTCATTAAATGCAAATTTTAATTTTGATTTCATTACGATAAAATAGATTTTACGTTCTTGCTAAAATTTATGTTAAAAATATAAATATTTTCTTCCGAAAACCGGTTAATAATCTTTAAAATTAAGTGCAATAAAAATTATTTATCGATTCGTGCGATAGCGGCATTGTAATCAATGTACTCGTGATTACACGTATAGAACCAATATTAAAATACTCGATAGTTTTTTTGTATATTTTCTTTCGACCATCGATCGACGTACAAATTAATAAACTTGCGCGTCTTCTTAAAACGCGAATAAATATACTTTCAAATTCGTTAAATTGACCTTATTCAACGTTTTTTAAAAAATAAAACTTTCGCATCAAATTATGAAAGAAAAAGTAACTTTGCATTTTGAAATAAAATTTTAATAATTAAATACTAATTCACGGGTCGTGAATTTTTAATAATTGTGACTTACGTTTCAAAAAATAGAATCCGTTCAACGAACTATGCTTATGTAATAAAAATATCTTTCGTTCCTTCATCAAGACGCGACTCTAAAATCGTCGGATTTATTTTTAAATCGGTGGAATCCAGAAAACAATCGTTCAAACTTATCGTCACGGTAGAAAACATAAAACATATACTGTACCTTTTTTCCATTGTAAATGTCGTACTCCGGTGAAAAAAACATCGTAGACGATTGCGGCGACGATGATCGACGAAAAAAACTTGAATGTCAAACGAAACGAATAACGATCTTCTCAAATTATTAATAATTCGTATCTCGCTAATTAAATAAATATTACTCGGTTTATTCCATTGTATCCGCCATCGATTTCATAACTTTAACACCGATGACCACCAAATTTCGTCATTAAAAAACAAAGTTATTTAAGAAAGAAACGAAAAGTTACGAATTTTGGCAGCAATACGTCGCTAAAAAGATCAACTAAAAAATGACTCGAGATCTTAATCGTTGGAGGAAGCGGTAGAACCAAACAAAAATAATATAAATGGTAGAAAAAGTCTTCCGATACACGAAATCAGATTTAAGAACGGCATCGAAGTTTCCTCCTCGTCGATAAGAAGCGTGTAAAAAAAGTAAAAGAAAAAGAAAAAGAAAAAAGATTGGAACGATTCGAAGCTGAAAATAAGTTTGGGCAGTGGAAGGAAGGAATTCGCGAGGTTGTCGTTGTCCCCAGGTACCGCATCGAGGGCTACGGATCTCTGCCCCTGCCCCGAACTCCAGGGCAGCACGAACTCGAGCTGAAGACGTGGCGACCGAGGGGAAGCGTCGTCGACCGATTGCGGCGGTTCTTCACCGGTGGGAGTCGCGAGCTCGAGGACCCGGGCTACTGCGCGATCCCCGCGTCCAGGGAAGGCTCGATTCTCGACAAGCGAGGTCTCCGGGTGGTTCCGAGCGGCAGCCTCGAGCTGCGGATGAACCTCGCCTGGCAGTGTCTCGGCGACATGGGTCTCTTCCCCGAGGGACGGCCGACGGACGAGCTCCTCCTCGGGGGCGTCGACGACGTCCTCGGCAGGTTCAAGGAGGCGAGGGAGCGGATGATCCAGGCGCGGGCGATGTGCGCGTAGTTGTGGTACGAGTTTGGTACGAGTTTGGTACGAGTGCTGGTACCAGTGGTGGTACCAGCGTTAGTACCAGTAATAGTCGGGGCGTCGACTCAAGTGACTCTCTCTCGTAACGGAGGTGATTTTTATTTCAACAAAAATAACAATTTACATTGAATTGTTTGTTTGATAATAATAATTATCGTGTATGCTACACCTGTAGTTTACTGGTAGGCGTGGTATGCGCTCGCTCGCTCGCTATTAATCTTGTAATTAATTTTTTTTTTCTTTTCTCCTTCGATTAGTCGTTAATAGTGGTTTCGTAGAATAATATTCGTAACGTTGACGTATTTTTTTTTTTTGCGTTTACTTTTTTATATTTTTTAGTCCACTCGCTGTCTCCGTCGGGGCCCGGGGTCCTCCCTCCCCCCCCATCCACCCCCCATCCCCGGGAAACTGGAAAATAAAAGAAAGAGTGCGCCTTGGCATCGTTACATGCTCGTTACATGCTCGTTACATGCTCGTTACATGCTTTATCTTTACAGCCTTATCTCCTCGTGGGACGGACCGACATCCGTACTCGCGAAGCCGATCTCGTCGACGCGTTTCGTAAATCGAATAGGTACACGCGTTACGGTATTACTGTACGTAATATACAATCTAGGTTTAAAAAAAAGAGAGAGAGAGAAGCGCACCGTTGATACATTTAATTCTCTTTTCGTTTCGTAGCGCCAAGGACGATCAGTGTACGTTTTTTTTTATTTCTGTCTCTTTTCGTCTTTATTTTTCTAATATTACAATCAAATTTTTAGCAGTTTGACGCGCGACGTTGATTCCTCCGTTTTTTTCTCCCGTACTCGCCACGTTTTACTCTGGAAGCGTTTACATATTTTCTCTCCCTTTTTGCTTTCCTCGCACCCACGAATCTCGCGTATCGATACTTTGCTCTCCCCGTTTTTTCTAGGGTAATTTTCGCGCCGAAAGTAAAAGCAAAAGCCGTGTTATCGGTTACCGGGTGTCGAGATGAGAAACGAGGAAAATCATAGGAAAACTCGTGTGTGACTTGCGCTCGATTTTAAAAGGAAGGCAGGAGCAGAGTTGCAACAGTGGACTCTTCTTTTTTTTATTTTCGACTCTGAGAGATGCTAACGAAGTAATTAATACTGGGAAGACTGATTTTTCTTAAAATGTTTTTTTGTTTTCTTTTTCGTTCTCCTCGATGGTTTTTTCGATAATCAGAAATGTCACATCTGTACTCGCGCATATCTTCCTTTTGAAGAAACGGTGACGGGAAATACCTCAATTAAAATATTCTAATATCACAAAGTTTTTTTTTGTTTTTTTGCTTTTTTTTTCTTTCTTTAATCAACGAGAAAGCATCGATTTCTTGTTATCGTCGTGCGGATCGAGCTGGCAGGTGCTTCAAAATAGAATTATTTTTTTTTTCTTTTGTTTCTTTCGCGCGGATATTCGTTGATTACACTTTCTCCGTTCGTCGTAGACACGTCCGATTAGAAAAATATTGAACAGCTACCGAAATCGTTAAAGGCTCCTTTCAACGATCGAGCGGCGATTGTACGTGTACATTGGATACTTTGCTGCGGATGCTGCGAGAGTCGTCGGTAGCGGTAACGACGGTAACGACGGTAACGAAGGTAACGACGATCGTAAAGTACGAGACGAGGACGAGGAAACTTGGATATTCGTCGCTGCGGAAAGCTACGATATAAATGCAAAAATTCGGGAGACTTTAAGCGACCCTTGATTCGTAGTAACGTTACTTCGATCGAACGAGGAATAAAATGGATTCCGTTGCAAAGACGAACGTCGTGAAGGAGAACGTGATTGGGTTGGAGTCGATATCCGAGTCGTGGAAAGTGGAGGATTCGGGATTTGTTTTCAATATAACCATTTTTGTATTATCTGCCTTGGAGGATCCGTTTGTTTTTTTTTTCCTTTCTTTTCTTTTCATTTGACCGAACGAAGCAATAAGTAATCGTGTTCCAAGCACTCGATACGAATTCCCGATTAGCGTCGACTTTTCAATGATGAACTTGGAAAAGTAGTGTAAAGTTCGATTCGAACGGAAATATTTATTGGCGCATTCCAACGAGAATTGGAATTAAACGTGCACTTATATAAAAATCAAGTGTTTTAGAGATACGAGATCTAAATAAATTTTTATGTTAACCATCAAAACATGTATTTTCTTTTGTTTCACCAGTAATTATTTACACGTAGAAAAAATATTAAAGATCAAATACCGATCAACATTTACCATAATAGTTCCCATATAACGTTTAATACATTACTGTTTCCCAATCCATCACAGGAAAAGAAATTAATTCTTACATTCTTAAGGCAACCCTTAACAAACGACGTTTTGCACCGATAATAGAATTTAGAAAGCGTTGAAAAATCGCGACTGAGTACGATCGAAGGCGCAATCCATACATTGCGTACAAATATAAAATTAGGCTGTATAAAAAGTTGTGTGTGTGTGTGTGTTTGAGTATCGTGTCGTTGTTTGGGTGCGTGACGAGTGTACGTGTAATCGTGTAAGTGTGTATCGTGTGTGTATGCATGGTGAATGCGTAACGCGTGACGCGCGTATTTTGCTTAATGCGTAGTTCTCGCGGATCAGAGGATACGCCTGTATACGTTATCTACAATTGTTAAATTAAATAAAACCCACATCTATTCGTTCATCGACGATTCAATCATTTTTTAATCGGCTGTTTATTTCAATTATAAGAGAACGTAGTCTTGGGAAAACTTCCCTAGTCAGTTCGTGGTTTCCTAAATTCTATACGCTAGCTACATTACTTCTTAATCTGGGCCTAGAGTTTTCCTTCCTTACTTTCTATACATAATAAACTAATAATCGTTATAATTACTTATACTTCACTCTTAAAAGATAGTATTACGTACTATGTACAACGCTTAAGCTTACACTGTATTTTTATCTTTCGTGAAACCACTTTACTGGAAAAAAAAAAAATCGGAAAAAAATAAATGAAAGAGGGTGGCAACGGTGCGAACCGCATTACTATAAAACAGCGCATTAATATTATTCTCTCTCTTTCATGACTCTTGCATTTGACTCTGTTTATCATTCTTGCATTCGTTAAATTCTACCTAACGACTACTTTTTTCGCATTTGCGTATCTCGATGAAAGTTCACGTGTAGCAGACATATAACGGACTCATTCGAATTAAAAACATGCACACCATTAACGCCGTATTTATCATTTAACGATTATACTACGTAATCATATTTACAAAAGCGTCTGCATGGTAAACCCGGGTTACGTTCGTTTACTCCGCCAAACTCTCCTCCGATCGATCCCGATCGATCGATCCCTTCTTCCTTAATCTTTCTTTACTTATTTTTTTTCTTTTGTTTCTCATCATCATCATCATCATCATCATCATTATCATCATCATTATCATCATCGTGCGCGTTGTTGGATTCTCACATATTTTTTTTTTTTGTTTCCGTGCATACATATAAACGTGAATCACCCTGTTCTTTTTGTTTTTAATTTTTCTTCGATAATCGCATCTACACTTTGCGTTCGCAACTGATTCGCAGCGACGTTGGAACGAACACTGCGAAACGTTCGATAATGGTTTTCCAAAAAATTGTACATTGTAGAGGCTAAAATATGACGCGGTTTGTAACTTTTATTTCAATACGATACGATGGTTTCGTCTTTCTAACAAAGATTTCACTCTTCTAAAATAAAAGAATTTTTTACACAGCTCCTCGGGATTAGAAAATGCTCCCCCGAGGACCGTAAATCGTTATTTACATATTTGACAAATTGCGCAGAACATATTGTTTTTACCGATACTAAAATTTACCAAATTAAAAATAAAAAAGTTCTTGGGCTGTATCTAAGATTAATCTACACTTTTTAGTTTGAATCTCAGTATTTTACAACTTGATATATAATTTCCCTTAAAGAAATAAAATTAAAATAAAAATGTATAAATTTTACATATACAACATTTGGTTAAAATACGATTACAAAATGATATTGTTCATTGGCACTCTGCGCTCGTCGACTTCTATATACGATCAATGATATAATTAAAAAAGAAAAAACTAATGTCTGTCGTATCGAATAAAGTATTATTATCGATGATACCAACGAATTGTGCACATTTCACGTTGAAAAAAAGATATCACGAGTAGAAGTAAAAATATAGTATGTGCGTGGAAAAGCTTGTTCAAAATTACGTCTATATTTACATCTTAAAATTTATAGAAATCAAAATAAACGTTAACATCTAGGATGAAATGCAGTTTAAAAAGTGTGGATAAAGTTTAATTTTTAAAAAAGACAAAAAGGGAAAAAGATGATTACGTAGGAACGAAAGTAAAACTCACTTTTCCGCGAAAGAATAAAAGAAGAAAGAAAGAAGATGCCTAAAAGAAGGGAAGAAAAAAAAAAGAAAAAAAAAAACAGAATAAAAAATTCAAAAGCGCATCGCATATTTTTACGATAGCCGCTCACAATATCTCTCCTTCAAAGCGAGTGACGCGACGACGGCCGTTCACCAGCTCGTCGTCCTCCTCTCGCGCGTCGTCCACGGGTGTTGGGTCGGTCGTAGCTTGGATCGCGGTTGCTGGTGCTGCTGTTGCTGCTGCTGTTGCTGCTGCTGTTGCTGCTGCTGATGCTGCTGCTGATGCTCCTGCTCCTTCCGTCGCGGCGATATCAATCCTCGTCGGAGAGAGGCTCGTACTGGGCGGAGAGCAGAGGCGCGGGTTCCTCGGTCTTGACGACGGTCACGGGAGCGCCGGCGGTGCTCGGAGGTGGGGCGGGTGGCGGCCCCGTGTGCACTCCGAGGGCGTTGAACGGATAGAAGGTCGTAGGGGCGGGGGCGGGAGGCTGTTGACTCGGAGATTCGTCGATGATCATCTCACCGCCGGGTGAACTATCGGCGCAAGACTTGTCGTCCTTGTCGTTCCCGGGTCCGCCGTTACGATCACCGGAGCTGGTCTTGTCGTCCTCGGTGCGCATCACCTCGACGATCTTGTTCTTCACGTAGTCCAGGGGCGAGAGGTGAGACTTGCTCGAGGGAGCGACGGAGGTGGTGGTGGTGGCGGTGCTCGGCTCGTAGAATCGCCGGGGGTAGTGATTGGTGGTCGGCTCGGGAGGCGAGACCGGTTCCGTGTGGAATTGCTGTTGTTGTTGTTGTTGTTGTTGTTGCTGTTGGTGCTTGTTCACCGATTGCTGGGACTGGGAGGGGGTCGGTTTTTGCTGGGCGACGCGGATGATCTGTCGCTCGTCGCCCGATTTCACCGAATCGGCCTCGGCTCCTTTTCTTCGCTTCCACTGATCGTCCGACATCTGATATCTGTAATCGTAACAAGAGGTTGTCGTGTTGTCGCGAGCGGACTCTACTCGGATCGTTCTTAGGCTAGTATTCAACGAGGGGAGAATATATTTTGCGCGTACCCTTGATAAGGCCGGTAGGAAGACATCGGCGGTCCGTAGTCTTTGTTGACGATGTGATCTACGTGTTCGCCGAGGGTAATGGCCTTGTTGTTCCCGCTCCCGGTACCGCTCGCACCGCTGGATCCGCTGTTGACGACGTTTTCCTCGCCCCCTGGACTGTGAGCCATTCCATTGGGCTCGGCAGGACTATCTCGGTGAAATCCCTGCAACAACGTCCGCGTAAAAATGAATGAATGAGCGGAGGTAGAGGAGAAACCCGAATTGGTATCGCTTTTTATACGAACCTGGAATAGGCGATCACCGGGACGCGTCGGTTGATTGTTGGTCGCGGGAGTACCGCTGCTGTTATCCGTGCTCTGATTGATTTGATGGGTTATGATGGCATCGATCAAACTGGCGGCTGTCAACGTCGACGAGGAATCGCTCTGTTGATTGGAAGATGATTGACCGTGCCTCGAGGACGGAGGAGGTGGCTGTGGTTGTTGCTGTATTCGCGAAGGCTGGAAGAATCCGCTGCTCTTGGCGATGTTCGGCGATTCGCACTGACGCTCGGCTAATTCTCTGTTTCGCAAAGGAAAGGAAATGAAAGGAATGAGCGCGAGTCCGTTGTCTAGTATCTAATTGTAATAGTTTTCTCGAAAGCTCAACGAAACGAAACGAAACCACGACTTAATAAACGTAAGCGTAAGGGTGAACGCGACTATCTACCTGTAGAGATGCGCCTCTTGCTGGTCCTTGTATATCTGGACGATCTGCCGTCTCTCGGCTTCCATCCGCTGCTGTTGCTGTATGTGCTGGATGTGTTGCTTCTGGAATCTCTGCTGCTGCTGTTGGAGATAGACCAGATTCTCCCTCTGCACCGCCAATCTGTGATCCGCCTGCTGCTGTTGAAGCTCCTTCTCCCTCTTCTGCTGAGCGGCGAGTCTGAGCTCTTGCTGTTGTATCTCCTTCTCGCGCTGTTGCACCGCCAGTCTGTGCTCCTGGTGTTCCTTCTCTCGTTGAGCCGCGACCGCAGCCATCTGCATCTCCTTCTCGCGCTGATGCTGCACGAGTCGATAGTGCTGCTGCTGAATGTCCTTCTCGCGCAGCTGCTGCTGTTGCTGTTGCTGCTGTTGCTGTTGCTGCTGCTGTTGCTGCTGTTGCTGTTGGTGTATGCTCAACCTGTGATCCGCGTGGCTCTGCTGCTGCTGGATCTCCTTGTCGCGCTGTTGCACCGCGATCCGGTGGTCGGCCGCGGCCTGATGCATCTCCTGTTCCCTCTGCTGTTGCTGTTGCTGAACCAGCCTGTGCTCTTGCTGTTGCATCTCCTTCTCCCGCTGATGCACCGCCATGCGCTCCATCTGTTGCTGGTGGTGGAGTTGTTGCTGTTGTTGCTGTTGCTGCTGCTCCTTCTCCCTCTGTATGCGTTGTTGTTGTTGCTGCTGTTGTTGTTGCTCCTCCTCTTGTTGCTGCTTCTCTCGCATCATGAGATCGCGTTCCCGTTCGCGTTGCTCTTCCCGTTGCTGCATCGCTACGGCCATCTGGTACTGAGCGGCTTGTTGACGGGCGAGCCTGGGCATGCTCTGGAGGGATCGGTTGTCCATCGCGTATCGCTCGGTGTACATGCGCTCGATGGACATGCAGAGACCCTCGTGACCGCTGCTGCTCGCGGGTGGATGGGGGACGGGGAGACTCGGCTGCTGGACCGCCACGTCGACGAGGCTGGAGAAGGCTTCGAGGCCGGGCGGGGGTGGAGGGTAGTGCTTCTGGGTGTTGTGCCTCTGGATGACGCCCTGGCGAGCTTGGGGGTGCGAGGGCGGAGGCGGAGTGCTCGCGCAGTAGAGGGTGGCGGGAGCCTCGGTCTTGCTGGAGACCTCGGCCGAGCCGCTGCTGCGGTTGCGCGGGTGCATCTGCTGGCTGGTGATGTAGTCGTTCATGATGATCTGCCGCGAGGAGAGTTGCTCCATGGTGTAGCTCGGGGCTTGGCGCGACGGGTACGAGTTGTACTGACCGCTGGCGCCGCTGTAACAAGGAACAAGGGATCGTTATCGTTGTAACGGATGGTTTGTAGTTTGGAAGACAAGATCCCAAGGACGTAATTGACGGTTGACTCACCTCTGACCGTGGCTGACCACCACTCCGGAGTTCTGGGACGCCTGCACGGGAACGTTGCTCGTGGTCACGGGCGAGTGTCTGATCGAGCGATGGTAGTCGTAAATGGGAGCTCGCTTATCCACCGTGAACGGATGGACGGGAGTGCCTTGAGTGATAGAGCCCGTCTCTTTGGAACTTACTGCGACGAGAACGGAATGGAAAAAAAAAAAAAGCGAGGTTAAGGCGGGGTGGCGATTATTATTTGATCTCCGATCTCCGATGAAACTCGTTCAACGCGTACGAACCTGGAGTGGTGCTGGGGTTGGGTTGGCTCGCGTTGCCGGGCGGTGTCATCTGCCTGAGAAGACCGTCGTACCTGGCACTGGACACGGGAGTGCCGTGGGTGATGGAGCCGGTCTTGTGCGGAGTGGCCATGTTCCCGAGCTTGGGAGAGAGCTTGGGGTGGGTAGTCGGGGGTACCGAGACCTTGTTGAGTTTGGGAGTGAGAGGCGCCTGGGGCCGCGGCGACGAGGCGTACACGTGTGGACTCTTGGCGCTGCGGCTCTGGGGCTCCGGGTGGGCGTGCGAGTGGTAGTAGGTGGCGGGTGGCGGAGGCTCGGGTCGGTAATGGCTCACCGAGGCGGGCTTGTGAGGCGGCGGGGGTTGAAGCGTGTGGTTGTAGTCCTGCTGTTGGCGGGGTTTCTTGATGCTGAGGTCGAGGGTGCCCTCCGTCTCTCGCATCGCCTGCTGTACCTGATACGCGGGGTCGGGGATTAATCTCTGGGCGTTGGTTAGCGTAGTCGGTTTCTTATCATGGTCGAAGAAGGAAGCGGAGGGAGTTCGCACCTGCATAACGACGAGTCCCTCCTTGGGCAGCATATCCTGGTTGCTGGATTGGGGTTGTTGGCTGGGTGCCGAGGGCGGGCAGGGAGTGATGGTCGCCTGCATCTGGCTGATCTGTTGAGGACTGGAGGCCGAGCGATGGCCGTGATGGGGTCCGGAGACGACCGAGAGCGTCGCCAAGTTTGGATCTCTGTTGGGCATCGCAGCGTTGGTCATACTCGGGGCTTGCGAGGCGGGTTTGTACTCCCGTACGAAGGTGATGTCGTTCCGGTGGTCCGTCTTTAAAATGCTGGATATGGTCGGGGTGCCGGAGCTCACCGGTACCGACGAGCTCGAGCCTCCCGGGCTGTTGTGATTGCGTTTCAGCTGCATCTCGATGACGCCGAGTACAAGATCCTGCGGGTCCGAGTTTTCGTTACGCGTGATATCAAATGGTTTTTCGTTCAACGATTTTTAAACGTCGTACGAGACGAGGCGACGCGTCGCGAGTTAATTTTCGCGATTGGAAATTTTATAATTGGAAGTTTCGCGTCGTTATCGATCAACGTTTTTTTCCTTCGCTTTTAAAATTGCAATTATTCGTATTTATCGATGACACGAATCTTCGACAAAAAAAATTCAACCGTGTAAACGAATTTTTGAATATAATTTGCAATAATTAAATGAAAATACGAACGGAACAAGTGAAGTGCAATTCGATGGTTTATTTTGAAATTATCCGATAACGCATTCAATATTTATTCAAAAAGCAGGTAAATAAATGAAATTACGAAGTGAAATTTTGTACGAAAAGCGTTAAAATCCTATTCCAATTACATTTATTTGACGCGATTCCGAGCGATTTTGTATCGCTAGCGTTGATAAAGAAACGAATTTTTATCGACCGAATAGATAATAACGATAACGAGTAATATACATCGGGTGAGAAAAAAGTTACGAGTACCTTGAAAAACCGAGAAACAACCGAGAAAAGACATTTTTCGTTTAAAAGACGTTGATCGTGTAAACAATTGGGTCTCCAACTTACTTTGACGGTGAGAGGATTGTTGTTGCTCGACGTCGAGGGCGGCGACTGGACCACGGCCGGAGGTTGCGGTTGCGTCTGGACGATCGACTGCGAGGATTGATGAGACGAGCTCGGGTTCCCGTTGCCGCTGCTCCCGCTTCCACCGGAGGACGCGAGCGTCACCACGACGCCGTTATTATCCAAATCTGCGCCACCCTGACCTTCGTCCGCCGTCTCCTAGAACAATCGGCGTACCTCTATCAGACGGCCCTCTCACGAGAGGAGGGACGATGTAGGTTCAACAGACAAATAAATATACGAGTTCACGCTTCCGTTGGTAGCGACGCGACCAGGGCATTCGGACTTTTGGATTTTTAAGGAGGAAAATTAAAAATGCGTCTACTCTCGATGGTCGTTAAGTAACAATCGTTAACCGGACTTTCCGCGGATCGTTCAATTTTCTCAGCGTTGAAACAAGCTAAACGAAATAAATACTTGAGAAAAACACAACGCGCGCGTTTCACGATACAACGAAACAACACCAACGATAATTAACGATGCGATATGTACGAATACGTACGAACGGACATCGAGGGCAATCGTTTCACCGATATTGGTAAATGTTTGTACAATTCGGTTACATCCGCGCGCACATATTACCGTAATATTTTGAATTTTCGATAATAACGTGTTTGCGTAACAATTTAATATTTGGATAAATCTGGAAAATGCGACGAAGCCGCGGACCGAAGCCGCGGACCGAAGCCGCGGACCGAAGCCGCGGTTAGATGTACGGGTTGGTAACGCTCTTTAAGAGTAGACGCAGATAGAGCGAACGAAAATAAAAAAAAAACAGTCGAGAAAAAAGCGCGATAGGCGGGGGGAGGAGGCGACGCGAGAGGTGGAGAGACGCGAAAAGGGTGAGATACAAAGAGAAGTAAAAACATCGGTTTCCCCGGAATAATCAGTCTTACCGTGGCGGAGCTGTCATAATCTTCCCTCGTGCTCGTCGGCGGGTTGGTCTGCGGCTGCTGGGAGGCCATCGGTGAAGGCGCGACCAGCGACACCACCGTAACGTCCGAGAGCTTCTCGCCGACTTTCGCGTCCTGGGACTGGGGAAAGGGCATCGGCAGGCCGCCCGTCGTCGTAGACGAGGACCCCGAGGCCGTGGGTGTGCTGCTCGATATCGTGTTCGCGGGACTACCGGCGCTCGCAGTGTCGCTCGTATCGTGCACCTGTCGGCCAAACGATCGTTTTTTCCCCACGTTAACATTGCATTAGGCTTCGCCTCGGAGCCGCGATCTCTCCATTTCTGTTTCGGAAACTGTTTATTTATCGATCGGTCGAGCGACGACCTTCGATTCACCGACTGATGATTACAAAGACACGCGCACACCTGTCCCCTCGTCCAAGCGAAGAAAAACTGCCCGTTTTTTTTTTTATCTTTGTGTTTTTACTACTACCACTACTACCACACGACCGAGCATCGTTCGCGGAAAACTTTCCCATTTTTATAGAGAAGAACCAGCCGACGGATCGAGAAGGAGCGCGAGTTCGCGAACGTGTAAATGAATTGAAAAAAAATAAAAAACAGAGAGAGAGAGAGAGAGAGAGAGAGTGAGCGAGAGAGGGAGAGCGAGAGAGGGAGAGCGAGAGAGGGAGAGCGAGAACGGGAAAGGGACAATAATGTATGTGTGTGCGAGGGAGAGAGCGAGTGAGAGAGAGATACTAAGGCGAATCTTACAGCCAACTCGTCGCAGCTACTGGTACTGCTTCCGCTCTCCTCCTCGTCGGTTAGACATGGCCTCCGCTCTTCGCCCAGCGACTGGTAGTATTCGGCGACGACCTGGTCGAGGCCTAGCTTCTTCCTGTAGGTCAGGTAGTAGTTTTTGCACTGGTGATTCGACTTGCCGGGGATCTGATCCGAGACCTTGGGCCAGTTGGTCCCGTGCTCGCGTAGCGCCTTCCTCAGCTGCTCGAGCTCCTTGTCGGTCCACTGACGTCCGATCGCGTCCGCCTCGTCGGTCCCGTCGCCACCGCTCGACACCGAGAAGTGCGGCGCGAGACGACGGGATATCCGGTTGAAGCAGGCCGAGCAGCACTTGGTGGTATTGCTCGGAATTTCTGTAACGAGGAGAGAAATGTGTAAAAGAGCGTTTCGCGATCTCGGGATCTCTAAGCGGGATCTATGAGCGCGATCGAGAGGTACTCACGAAATTCTTGGATGATGGGGTCGCGGGTCTCGGGCGGCAGGTCGTTCCACTTGGGAGGCAGTGCTCTGAGCCGCTTGACCCTCGTCTTGGAGCTGGCGCTGCTGAGGTTCGGGCAACCCGGAAGGGGACAGGTCGTGTACCGACCCCGTACCGACTTGCACCTGCAGGTGTTGCAGACGCGCGCACCCGGGGCTACCTGGTCCTCCCGCAGTCCGTACTGCGAGGCTTGGTTGCGGGACAAGGGTCTGCTCTGGTTGCCCGCCTCCACCGTCGTCTGGCAAATCGTGCACGGATGCGGACCCAACTGTCTTCCGCTGCATTCTGTCGATAAAAGGATGCGTTATCGATCCATTCCCATTCCTCTTCCGTTCTCTCTTTTTTTTTATATTATTTCAAACGACATCGTCGAGCTGCGCCTTCGAGTAAATTCTCCTCAACTCGAGTATTTCGATCGTTTCTTAAGGTATTCGTTGGTTAGGCTCGTTTTTACCCGCGAGTCGATATTCGTTTCCGATTCCGATTCGCGGGTTCGGCCGACCGCGACCAACGGTTTGCCGGAAACGAACCGGACGAGTCGACTCCCCACGGAGAGATAAAAATCGAAGGGCCGAAACTGCGGGAATCGCGTGCGAATTTGACGGACGGAGACCGAAGCGATCGCCGTTCCGTACTTTGCATAATTGCACCGTCGCTCCGGGTCGGTTGATCCGTCACGGTCGGGAGGTGATCGGGTGTGACTTTTTTTGTTGTTTTGTTTTGTTCATTGGTTTTGCGCGGTGAAATTATCATCTGCGAAATCACCCGCGCAAACCTAATTTATTTGATGCGTGGTTTGCGTTGTAGCGATTGTTCACTTTCGGGGAATTAATTAAAAAGGGAAAACCTAATACAATGATTATTATTTGTTTGCGATACTTCAAATTTGGACACTATTTCAACTTTGAACGGAATAACAACGTTCATTATAAATTGAAAAGACATTTACATTGATCGTTGCGTTCCGATAACAAATTTAAATTGTTAAATTCTGAAAATACCGTCATTTATCGTTCGAAATATTTGTCAAATATCTATTTACCGCGACAAAATACTTGGAGCTGATTTAATAAAATTCGGAAATACGATAAACTTGCCAAAAAGCTTTATCTAATTATTATTAATAACGTTAAATCGAAATCCCCGAGCGTGGGAAAAAAACGTATACAATTTCTCAAAAATCCATTCGTCCGCGATGAATTGGAAGCTCTCGGGAGGTAAGAGAGTAAAAAAAAAAATTGAAAATTTTTGGAGCGGAGAACCGATCGATTCGATGTAACCTCTCGTCAACGCGAAAAGGAATATTTAACAGCGTCGCTTGTTCCATTCTTGGGTACACGATACACCGATACGAGTCGAATATTCCGCAAGCCTCGACGAAGACTCGACGATATCCAATTATACGGTGCGTTACATCCGTGCTCGACGCGCGAGGGGAGATCAGTCGCAGCCGGACTACAACTCCGCGAAAGTTCGATAGCCATCGATCGGGAACACGGAAACGTCGCGACCAAGGGGTTAATAAGAGTGTCAACGAGGAAAAAGACGGAGGGGTTGGCCGGGGAGCTTCGCCCGGAAACGGAATAATTAGTCTTGGAGGGAGACACCCCGTTAAGTAACTAATTAGGAATTGCCAATTAAAAAGTTTTCGCTCATCCGGGCCGCGGCAATTGCCTTGATTGGACGCGCGGCGTCGGTTCTCGAGGGCGCCTGCGCCACTCGAACGCACAGCGTCGGTTCTTTTGCGCGAAAGACCGAGGCTTTTCCTCGAGAGCTCCAGCGTCTACGTAATTCAATCGCCACCGAGAGAATCGTCGAGAGCGTCCCTTTCCTTACCCGTAATTAGCGCGAGCGGGGCAACGCAACGCGCCGCTAATTAATTTCCACGGAGACGCTAATTAACTGACGCCGCTAACGAAAGATCGTAGGTCGCGCGCGGGGTTGGAAACCCGGGGAAACGCCGACTACGACTACGACTACGACTACGACGATGACGAGGAGGACGAGGAATACTCGGATAATGGCCGGCTCGGGTTATTACGCAAAGGACGGAGAACGCGGACCGATTGACGGAGTCTCCCCAGGGGATACGAGTATCGCGTACCATCGGGGCTTTCCTCCATTTTTTCGTGCCCGTTGCACCGCACGGAATTACAGTGATGGGAACTCACTGTGAGCGAGCGGCCAATCAAATTTAGAACGAGAAACGATCATCGATATCGAAGCTTTCTCGTTAGTTCGTATCTATTACTCGTATTATCTATGGCTATTATCCTAAAAGATTCGCAAATTTCGCTCGGACGCGTCTCGTGAATAATTCTTGCGTTCGTATCCGGCGCGAGTTTGTTAACCCGGTTACGAGGGTTCCGGAAAGTAAGCGGTAGGGGGTGGGAGAGGAGTTACTCGAAAGATAAACGAACGAAATAAAATGCGCGAACGCGAGCGGAAGAGTCCAGGGGGTGGGAGGCGGCTACTAATTAAGCCGCAGTCGCGGAGAAAAAGGAAGCTGAGCGGACCAAGTTCGGCAGGGTGGAGGTGGAAACGAAACTCGGCGCATGAATCTTTCATAAAAAGCCCGTGAGACGGGGAAGGAGAAACATCCTTTTCGCGATAAAGGAAAAAGAGAAGCAGCCGTTGCTTTACTACAGTGTCAATATCATTTTTCATTCTTCTACGTCGCTTCTTTTTCCCCTTCCTTTATTTTTCAATTTACCATATATAACCGCGGTGGTTCTTATTATTTTTTTCTCTTCCTTTTCATTTTTATTATTACGCGTGCACCGGCCTCGACTCCCCCCTCTCTCTCTCTCTCGCTCTCTCTCTGTTTTTTTTCTTCCATCCCGCAATGCTATTACGTAGGGGTAGTAATAGTAGTAGTAGTAGTAGTACTAGTGGTGGTAGCAGCGGTGGAGAGACCGAGTTTTCGAGATGTTTGATTAAACATGCAAAAGAGTTGGCCTCGCCCCTCCGTCCCATTGTTTCTATAAATTAACACGGCCGTCTCTGGCTTCGGTACGCGCCAAAGGAGAGACGATAAATTTTTCACAAAGGGCTGAACCGAGCGCTCGCGTGCAATTAGCATAACCCATATTTGCGCGGAGTCATCGAATCGAGTAACGCGAGGCTCTAGTGGAAAGGATACGCGGCTCCTCGGGGCTGGATTTAGTAATCTCTTTGGAAAATCGCGTAATTCGATTGAAAAGCAAACGATGAAATCCATGATGTAATTTTTAAGAGTGCAGTCCCTTCCGCGGAAACGAGGAGAATACAACAGCGGATATCGTTTCGAAGCCGCAACCGACGACAACCGCGACGAACTTTTATTTTTTCTTTGTATTTTTTTAAATTCGCTCGCCTCCTCCATCCGTTGACGTCCGTCGACTCTAAAATTCTATTCTCTTGCTCGCGGAGGTCGCGATTCGAAAATCGCAATTCTCTTTGTTACCTCGTTGTAGTAATTAATCCGGGTCGCCGAAGCTCGAGGCTCATCCCCCGGTTCTCCTTATTTACCGCGGGTTCGCTCCCCTGCGATTCCGCGTTCGTCAAACGGAATTTTCAACGATGGCGCTTGAATTGCCGATTACCGGGGCTATTACGAAGAACCACCGCCCGACAACGCAATTATACACGGCCCGACTCTCGTTGGCCAATTATATCGCGAGCCGAGTGTGCGTAATGCGTTATCCTCGTTACTCCCGCTTTTATCTCCCGCTTTTATCTCCCGCTCTACCTTTTGCCTTTTGACTCGTCCGCGCTCATCTCGCGAATATCTTAAACTCCGGGTCTTTTCCGTCCATCGACGAGAAGAGGTTCGTTAGGTAATTAAATATCCGTGAATTTTTTAAACGAGGATTCTTGTGTTTCGTTAGAAATTGCCCTTGCGAAGAATTTTTTACGATTGGATACCGAATCGCTCGACGCTTGGAAAAAATTTCCATTTCCAATTAGAGCTCGTCCGAGTTTTCCAAATAAACAGTTTTTAGTGGAACGAAACGATCTCGTGGATTCGACGAGGCTACGGGAAAAACCGACTCCTCGACACCGATTTCGAGCGCACCGCTCCTCGGCGAGGGTCCGCTTCGTGCCTCCGGGCCCGGGTCTTAAGTTCGAGTTCGAGTTCGAGTCTCCGCTCGGTTGGCTGCCATCGGGAAGCAGCGGAAAACCTCGAGGCGCGCTCGTTTTTGCATTTATGTATTTATGAGATTTGTTGTTCGATGAGAGGCTCGGCAAAAATGATTAAAAGCAAACACGATGCTGCCGCAGCGCAACCCCCCCCCCCCACTCCCCGTTCCCCCCGCCCGCCACTCGGTACGTACATAACGAGCCTCGAGTGCTTCGGCAAGCTATTCGATAGCTGCTGTCTCGTTTCCTTTTACCCCGGCATCGTTTCTTTTCCCCCCTCGTGCCGTACTTATTCCGATTGCTCTGGATCGACTGCTCGCGGGCCTTTTTCGAACGAGTCGTCATCCAAGGATTTGCTCGTTCCGCGTATTGTTTAGGTTGATCGTGTTTTCGTAACGAGATCAACGAGATCAACGAGATCAACCGCGACGAGACGAGTAGTCGCTTTGATCTCAATTTTACGAACGAGTGTAGGTAAACTGTTACTTTTGTATCATTTCGACGCGGCAGTTTGATCGACCACTCGATGGATAACTTTCGCATCGTAAATACTCAACGTGACTTTCTATTCTCGCTATCAATTGGTTGCGCTTCCGCGATATAAAAATTTAACTTTTATCGGTGCGTACTATTAGAATAAGAGCGAATTACTCTTTCGTTTCTCAAATTCGAAGATATAAAAAAAATATCGTCGACGTTGGTCTTACTCTTCGAACAAAAATGAATAACGTTGGTATTTCAAAAAATTAATCCCAAGATTTAACCGGATTATTTTAACCGATTAAAATTAGCGCAAAGTCACGGCTTCAAACAAACGAAAGCAATTTTTTAATAAAATTAAATCACTTTGTTGGATACGAAGAGTTTGTAACAATTACGAGCTTGGCGTTAAAAGTTTCGTTTGCTCTGTATTAACGCATTTTCAACGCATCACGTTGCACTTTTAAAATTTTTTTCGCGAGAATCGTCCCATTTTGATAGCACCGATAAAATGTCTCGAAATTCGTGGGAGGAATCGATCGAATAGCGACGTCGCCTCGATTGAAATTTCATATATCAAAGAAGCAGAGTTGACTCGAGACGCGTCATTTAAACGGTGAGCGTCGCTC
Source organism: Dolichoris vasculosae (assembly GCA_018907195.1). Taxonomy (NCBI): domain Eukaryota; kingdom Metazoa; phylum Arthropoda; class Insecta; order Hymenoptera; family Agaonidae; genus Dolichoris; species Dolichoris vasculosae. The sequence goes on along the minus strand of JACCHY010000009.1, from coordinate 6,236,790 downwards.
GACGGTTTCCACTTTACGTCCCGCAGCAAATTCCAGAGAATCAAAGAGAGAATCAGTGACAGTTACGCGTGTTTCGCGAACGAACAGAGACGCGCGTAAACCTGTGCATAAGGCCCGAGCGAGTCGCCTAATTGACAGATGTTATTTGCGCAAGCAGACCGTAACATCACCACCGCGCAATCAACCCCGAGGCAACGTAACGTGTTTGCTAGCCATCCCCATCGGTTTTACGTTGGCCTTTAGTTCCCGCGGTGAGCGGCATTTTTAATCATTTCTAGTCACGCTCGTTCCTCTATTTGTTCGAGCTTTCTTTTTTTTTTTCCTTCGTAATATTAAGACTCGGAGGACGTTTCAAGTTGCGGGAGAAAAAAAGTTGATACGCTTTAATCCGAGGGATGAATCGTCTTTGATCCGTTGCTGATGGTGCATTTACGTTAAAATACATAATCGATGAAGGGAATTCGATACAATTTTAAATTCGGTGTTCGAATCTTTGGTTCGAGATCGTTCGAAGCACCGAATTTTTACCGACACTCATCCAACGGTTAACAAACGATACGTTCGCCTAATCGTAATCGACACTTTACTTTGGAGAAAAATTGCGAATCGATTTCTGTATCGTGTGCAAATAGCGCTGAAAATGTGTATCTTCCAAAGTAAGCAAACATCGTTACTCCAATTGAAAATATAATGTAAGGATAAACATTATAAACGATGTTAAATCAGCATTTATAACAATGTGTGCCAAGTGTTGTTTAAAGATCAAGAAGCCGTTAGCGTCCATCTCTCAAAGTAAGGCGAAAAAGTAATCGGTGCTCGTGCAACGATGCGAATCGCGGGAAGATTCGTCGGGAGTCCCGCGCGCGAAATACCCGGGAGATAAGATCCAGGGTACGTCGGAGGAACTCGCGGCTCTGCGCCCGGATATAATCCCGCGCTCCGAACCATCTCGTGAAACCATTCGTACATAATCCTCTATTTGCTGAGCGATGCAGCCAGCCACTCTGGGAGAGAGAGAGAGAGAGGGAGGGAATATCTGACTAGCGCGGACGCCCGAGGAAAACGATTGCAGCTGCAGGTAAAGCGGGAGCACCATTAATTGGGATTAAGTAAATCAAGACTCTAATTAGCTCGTCCGCTTCCGAGCAGCGCTGCTAACACACGGATAGACAGAGCGAATCGTAGCTCTCTCTGCTTTTTGCCCTCTCTCTAGTCATCGAGGAACTTTAGCCCTCGCTTTACCTTCATTTAATTTTGCCCACCAATTTGCTCCAGCTTCGGCACACACACTCCCCGATCCCTCGCCACCCGCGCGTAGTCGTCAATATCCTCGCGTACGCCTCGCCTCTCTGTATGCATACGAACGAACGAACGTACGTACGTACGTACGTAGGTACGAACGAACCACCGGATCGTTATTTTATATTTTATATTTTTTTTTACTCGCTCTCTCGCTCGTTACTCGTATTTTCCTTTTTATTTACGCTTTTTTCAGCCCCGCTTCACTTTTTAATGCAATTTACCGCGAGAGAAATTTCGTTCCAGAAATTACCGCGTCCGTTAGTTCCTTTGGGAGGTTTCCGATTTTGTGCAGAAATCGCTAAAACTATCTCGTCGCGGTATTATACGAGCATTATAAATCGACTTGTTCCAATGGTTGAGCTTGCGATATTCGCGGTTTAAAGCTGGCGTTTAAGTAGATATTTCCTTTTTTTATAGTCGAAAGACGAGTAAACCGAATAACCTTTTCCGTAGAGTATGTACCGTTATTTTTTAAACCTTGTACATTATTTTTTCGTCCTTGTATTTCGTTATCGTATTACCAATCCTTTAAAAAGTAAATTATTTTATTCGCTCGCGTTTATCGAATGCTTCGTTCGCGAAAAAAAAGTAAAAGCTCCAATCTTTCAATTTTACATCTAGAATAAAAAAATCTACCAAATATTGTCTAAACGTTTTAAATAATTTCAATTTATTCGACAGAAGAAAATAAATCTGTTCCGAGAGAAATAAACTTCTTTATTTTACGTTGTAAATTTACTATTGGCGAAACATTTTATGATACGATATTTAATTCTTATATATTTATAATAATTTATAAATCAACGAAGAATATTAAGAAAAATAAATTTACTTATAAATTCGTATATCTCGATGATAAGATCCTACGATAATATTTCTTAATATGTATAATTAAAAAACCGATAAGTTAGGAAAACTCGATCGAAATCATTTGACTTTTTGATCGCGAAAATAAAATTATACGTTGTAATTAAACGATGGCTGCGTTAAAAGATATAAAGGGATAAAAAAAAAAGCGAGAATGATTTTAAAAATTAGTTGACTGGATCGAAGGTTATTTTAACGAGTTTTTAAAAATTAACGCAATAAAGTTAAAAAATAAATAATAAAATGCGTTAAACAATTTTTTAATTTCTTTTAAACACAACACTCGAAAAGTGGAAAATTAAATTTTACGAAAACAAAATTGTTCGTTTTTTATCGCGTCGCGAATAATAATAACAAAATTAAAATGCTTTCGGAAGGTTTGATAAATACATTGTAAACGTAATAACCGTGGAAAAGATATTTTTTATTCGCATAAATGTAAATTGCAAAATTGTGCACCGTAATAAATGAAAAATTGTTCAGCCCGTTCGACGTTATACGTCTTCTACTCAAATAAGTGGTTGAATTAAGTATATTTCGAAAGAACTATGAAAAAAAGAAAAAAATCAACAAACATACATTATAAATTACTTCAACCGCGCTTCCATAAATTTTGATTCGTAAAATTAAAAAGCAGCTACTCTCTCTCATATTTATAAAAGCTTACTTCATGTACATTATCTCTCGAGTAATTTTCCATCGAAATACCTATGATCATAATTGGCAAAAGGAAGATATAGAATCGGCAGCCCGACATCATCGCCATTCTCTCTTTTCGTCTCGCTGCTGCGCGGGAGAAAGAGTCTGGTAAAGTAGCTTCGGTTTAATGCTCCGGCTCGAGTCGAGACAAGCTAAGCAAACACTTTTCGCGATATTACGAGGCACGCGCTAGAAGCACTGGGGAGAGAAAATATCTCGGGGGTTTTCATCCGGGCCAAACGAGCGCTCGACTCGATCTCTCTCGCTCTTTTATTCGGGTGCGGGAGCACAATTCGATCTTTCGACGCTCGAATACGTACGTTTGGAAGCGTATTCTAAGACAGATGTGATGAGTACATAAGAGAAGCTCTTATGTTCCTCTTTCTCTCTGATTTTGTATCGGCCGCTTTCGTAACCCCTTTTTCCTCTTAATTCGATCTTGGGTTCGATCCTCGCGCTTCGCTTTCTCTCTTTCCTCCAGGGAGTAACCGACGTTATCGAGAGGTAAGAAAAGCGAATAATTTGTCCGGCGGATTTTACAATTTTTTTTCCTTTTACCTTACCTCGCACACCCCAAGGTCGAGGAAAATTGACACCAACGATTCACGCCGAATCGTTTCATTCGGTTGTATTCGAAGGATGAATCCATCTTCCGATTCTTTTTAAGATGCGACTCTTTCTTTTTATCGACTCGCGTTGAAAATGTTACTTTCGACGTTATTATGGATTGCGATGGGTTTTATTTTTTTGTCAACGATTGTTTACGGATAATAACGATTGAAATTTAAAACGTTCGTGTTTATGATGTACAAAGATCAAATATACGAGTAAATACCCAAATTTTTTTTAAAAACCACTGCCGCGTATTCGATGAGTCGAACGAATACATATTATTTTTATAATTTTCAATGTTAAGCTTATAAAAATAAATATAAATTAAATGATCATTTTATTTCTTCCAAAGTTCGTGGATTATTATCTAAAATAATAAAAACATTATTTGTTCTCGTAAAATAATAATTTACATAAATTCAGCAAAAATTAACAAAAATTATTTTTTCCGCACAAATAATGTACGATCGAATAAATTAATATTGTAATTGTAACAAAAAAAAATCCTATTTACATATTCCTTTTAAAAAAACTTGTACGAATAATATCACGAATAATCTTGTCGAGCTCACTTTACGGGTCGAAAAAAGCACGCGTTAATTTTTCATTTTTTCACGGAGATTGGTCGCGTTATTTTACATAATATTAATAATTATATAAATTTACATTACGTAATGAAAATGTAAATCAGGAACCGGATAAAATAAAGCGAGTATCAACAGCGTTAAACGTAACAACGTAGCAATGTCATAATTTACATATAATAATTTAATACTATTTTAACATCATAGTTATAAGAATTCATCGCTAATAATCAATTACGCGTAATGAAGTGACTTTTGGAACGAATCGTATCGGTAGTGGTGCGATTAATTATGTTCAATTATTATTTTCGGGCAAATAATCACGTGTGCCGTTTTTAAATAAGCAATCGACAAATTAATAATAAAATGCAATTGAAACGGAGTTCAAAAATAGACCAAAATATCAAAATCAAAATTTTCCTTCTCGCGCAGATTTAAATGTCGAAAATGGAAGGAAACGAGTAAAACCAAAATGTAGGGTCGAGGGAACAAGAACAGAGACAAGATACGCGTACATTCTCGTTATATTCTCGAAGGACATCCAACATCGCTCGACGCCTTCATTCGTCTCGATACGTATCTCAACTAAATATACAGACAAGTTTCGGCGTAATATATAACAATAAACCCTGTGAAAAGAAAGACAAAGAGAGTGAGAGAGAGAGAGAGAGAGAGAAGTTTCTCCGTCTATTCAACAAGACACAAATTGCACAGGGAGATCGAAAACTGACGCGCGGTCTTAAGCCATCGCTTTAATAGTGTACGGAAACACTCGCGGAGAAGCGCAAAAGCTGGCGAGAGCGAGAGGGAGAGGGAGATGGAACAACCGCCGCGGGTCTCCGGGGAAATGTGCGTAATCGCCGATCCATTCCGCGCGTTGCTTTCTCACGACCGTTTGTTTATTATCGGCCCTCGCTTCCCTCCTCGGTGACTGTCGAACGAACGAACGAACGAACGAACGAACGAACGAACCACCGACGCTCGGCCGATCCCAACCCCCTCGTCGTCCTCACGGACTTGGTTCCTCCGGTGTCTCTAATACCGCGGTGGCAAATTACGCGGACACCACCCTCCCCTGCAACCCCGTCGTCCTCCATCGATTTTCTCGGTTCCCCGCGGCCTCCAAACTTTTCGACCTTCGTCGCCACTTTAACGCTCGTTCGTCCAAATTTACCGAATATAAATTTATACGAGGTGGGAGTTCGGGACACCGGCTTATCCTCCCAAGAACATTCACGCGGAACGACCAACTCTATTAAACCAAATCCTTCGCCGACGAAACGATTACGATTACGATTTTAACCCCTGGACCCGACCGAGGCCAAACCAAACGACGACGGAGGAAATTTCGTACGCGCTCGAGTAGCCTCGAGATTCACCGAGTAATAAAACGGAAACGAATTCAGGATCCTTTGCTTGGGTACGTCTCGGAAAAGGAAGCGACCGGGTAAAAGAATGTAGGTCTGGAAAAAAGCACCGAGAAGTTGAAAGGCCCGTTGGCAGACTCGAGGGTTGGAGACTAGAGGAAAGAAGGTGCGGAGATCGCTCGATTGCTTTTGGACGGTAAGATTTACCGCGCTCCGGGGAAGCGAGACCTCGTGAATTACAGCCAAGAATATTGTGCAAATAAACGCGAGAACCGAGGGCCTTGTAGTTTTGCGTAATTTAAAGTCGAGGACCCTCGTGAAAAAAAGGCTACTGCGCGAAAAAGTGCAGAGGCCACCGAGGAAGCGACTTCCCCTTGACTCTCCGACTCTCGTCTCTGTTTTTCCGCGGACTCCTCGTCCGGGGGATATTTACGCTGGAATCCGACGACGACTGCCAAGCGTTCGAGTACGCGACTTTTTTGTTCGCGGTTACTCGCGAGCAGTTTTTTTTTTTTTTGGGACGAGGTTTAACTTTGGCTTTCTTTGCTTACGCGCAATTACGCGACTCGTTGACTCATCTTTTTTCGTTGGGAAACATTCGTAAATGGACTCGAAGGATGATTTACAGCTTTTTTTCTACTCCGATGCTGAATTCGAACGAAACGTGACCTCGATCATTGCTTCCATATTTTCTGCGCTAATTAAATTTGTTTAAACGTGTTTCGAGCGCGGATATTCTTTCGTCTTATTTCGGGGCGGTAAATTATTGTTTGGCGATCGCGTTACGATGGTACCGGAGTAAAGATGCAAGGATGCAAGGATACCTTGTAAGACGCGGTTTAAGAAAAAACTTGTTCAAGAAATCGAATATTCCTAATTAGTCGAAGACTAATTGGTCAAAATTTATTCGAGGCTGCGTCATAAAAAATATCAACGGTGAAATTTTCGAGTATCTTCGTTAAAAAATTCGTTGTCACGATATTGATTCGATACGAAATATATTATATAAATTAATTGATATTTGCATTGGAATTTTCCCCTAATGTTTGGAAAATTCAATTAATCGATCGTAGGAAAAAACATTAAAATTAACGCTGCTAAAATTCGTATACGCGGGGCATCGAGTAAAAAGTTAATTACATAAAAGATTACGCGGGAAACGTAACGCGTAAGAACATCGAAGATAACGATATTCCTATATTTCCCGCGATAAAAAGAATAAACGATAAGCCTTCGAACCTACCAAATTGTAACGGCAACGTAAAATCTACGGTATCTTTATCGTTAACGTCATCGATGTTCGAAAAATATTCCGATGTCGATGAATAGAATAAAGCGGGAGAGACAAAAGGTTCTCAAATTTAAAAATAATTTATTATCGCGAATGATTCAATTGGAACTAAATTAACGAATAAAGAGCAACGGTGATTCGTTCTTTTGGAAGCTCGATTCGTAAGAACAACCGAGACGAATTTATCAAACGCGTTCGAAAAAGACGTTGAAATAAAAAATAAAAAAAACTATATATTACTGGAAACACGTAACGAAATAACGGAGTCGTCCTCCGAATCCAAAGAAAATTCCATCCGTAATCGCTTTTCCCACCGAAGATCAAAAGCAATCGCGAAGGCGGTTATCCGTGATGCAAAGGTGGTAAAAAGCGAAGGAGCAAGGAAAAATCAGCGTAGAGTACGTCTCGGCGAATCCGGATGAAAACAAATAAAAGGTACCGGGAGTGCAACGACGGCACCCGAGGGACTCGGCTCGGCTCGGTGCTTCTCAATCGGCAATTGGCAATTGTCAGTGCGGAAACGGCGCTAAAGAGAGCGAGAGGGGAGACGCGGACACCTATCGAGAAGGAGCGAGAAGGAGCGAGAAGGACCGAGAGAACGAGAAGAGAGCTGATAAGCACGTGCGGCGAGCGGCAGCCAATGTGATGGCCCGGGGGGCGGTTCTCCACCCTCTCGCGATTGCCGCCGCGGCTGCGTCGATGGTGGGGCGCCGGATTCCTAGCGTTCCGGCGTGGATGGCAGAGACACCCTCGCGACTTCTGGCGTTCAAATCACGGCCGCGAGACCGTTCGCTCGGACACGCTCCGCAACCCCTACGAGACCCGGGCGATATGTACAGCCTGTACAGAGCGTGGTTCGGGGGCGAGGAGAGTTACCCGAGGCTGGAGACGCTCTCGCCGCCCGACACCGTCGTCAGGGTCGGCAACGAGGGCGAGTACCACTTCGTCGCGCATCGGGCCGTCCTCGCGGCGCATAGCGGTTACCTCAAGGCCTTGCTCGCCACGACCACCGCCTCCGTCGCCTCCGTCGCCGACAACATCGCCACGACCTCCTCCTCGCACGACGGAACCCAGCCCGTCGTTTCGTCCATCACCGTGCCCTCGACCATTGGTAATTACTACCCGGCTATTCAATTTCTCTTTCGCTTCTAATCGCGGCCTTGCGATCCTGACGGTAAGTGCAACGATCGCCGCATCCGATAGTCCGACACGATACTCCCTCCGCATCTCGTTCCTCATCTCGTTCCTCATCCTCGAATCCATTAGACTCGTGTTTTCCGTTCCTTTTTTCCTCGAGTCGAGGGAGAACAAACTTTGAGAAAACGTTCGACTACGTTCGACAGGTGGAGAAACGTTCGCGCCTCTGCTGAATTACATGTACACGGGACGTCTGGAAGTGAGTCTCGACAACATCTACACGGTACTCCTGGCCACGCATCTCCTGCACATGCCGGGAGCCCTGGAGCAGTGCCGCGCCGCTCTTCTGAGACTGCGAGCGCCTCCGATCGTCCCGACCTCCGCCTCCCCTCCGCCCCTGCCACAGCAGCAACACCAACCCAACAGTGTTCTACGTCCGGTGCCCAATCGCCTGCTGGGACCGACCTTCTGCTGGCCCCAGAGCACCGCCACCGCGGGACACCTGTACCCGGCGACCAGACACCTCGAGCTCCCGCACCTGCCGACTCTCCAACTGCAACCCGCCATCTCCGTCTTGCCAACGCCGACGATACACAAGACGAACCTTTCTTACGGGTGAGACAGACGACACCGTAAAAAACTCTCTCTCCCCCCCCCTTAAACCCGACAAAAATCCAAACGCCTAAGAAACCCACTCGTAAACAGTCACAGGAGCAAGGAATCGTCCGTCTCGCCGTCGTCCAACGGCTCTCAGCAACAACTCGGCGGAAGACGCTCGGCCTCGGCGAGTCCGGAACTGGTGGTCGCCTCGTCTTCGGCGAGTTCCGTTATCACCCAACGCAGCGACGATCACCGAGCGTTGCCTCGCTGTCCGAGTCCCTCGGCTTGTAGTAGCGAACGCATCTCTGTGAGCGACGGTAGCGCCGAGCAGCAGCAGCAACACCAGGAACGACACCAGGAACAACACCAGGAACAACAACAGCGACAGCAGCAGAAACAACAGCAATCGACTCGTCGCCGTCGCGCCTCGCAACAGCGACCTCGGTCTTCGCGTTCGAGTCGCGGTAGCAGTCACAGGGAGAGATCCTCGTCGTCCTCGGCAGTGGGGAACTCGGCGGTACAAACTCCCGGAGTCGTTTTCGACGTGGCCTGTTGCGACGGACCGGTGCGCTTTCATCGCGTCCTCAACGAAAATTACTCGCCCACCGCCGCACAGGTGATTACCACCCCCCAATCGCGTCCTTGATCGGAAATCCTAATAAGAGTCTTTTCGACCAGGCTTCGTCGATACAACAACAGCAACAGCAGGAGCAACAACAACCGCAGCAACAACCGCAGCAACAACCGCAGCAACAACCGCAGCAGCAGCCGCAACAAGATGAACAACTCCAACCGTACCTCCGTGTATTGGTACCGCGATGCAACGGTCGCAACTCGGATTTCCGGGAGATGGAGGAAGATCCCGCGGAGAGTCGCGAGAACGACGAGAACGAGCAACAACGGACGCATCGTCACCCGTCACCCGGGATCGGAGGCAGCGGCGAGAATCGCCTCGGAAGCTACACGTGCGCCTACTGCCACCACACGTTTAAATCCCTCTACTGTTATCGGAAACACGCGCGTCGTCATCTGCTTCCGACGGACGGCGAAAACGCCGCTGCCCGTCAATTCCCACAGCATCCGCAACAACAACAACAACAGATGGAGCAGCAGCAGCAGCAGCAGGAGCAGCAGGAGCAACCACCGCCACCGCAACAACAACCGCAACAACCGCAACAACCGCAACAACCGCAGATCGAGGGCAAGAAACGCGAGGTGCGTCTCCTCGATCTTAACGTGCAGTACTATCCGTGCAAGATATGCGGGAGCAAATTCCCCAGTTACTACTTCGTGCACAAGCACCGAAAGCTCTGCCACGCGAACGTCGAGGAGCCCCAGGGTCGCGGCATCGTCGGCTCGGAGGAACGGATGCCGGTGAAAGGCGTGGTTCAACAACAAGAGGTGATACAGCAGCAACATCAGCAACAGCAACAACAACACCAGCAACAACAACAACAACAACAGCAACAAGAGCCGAGCACGAGCGAAAACGCACAACAGCTCGCCTGAAACTTTCGGCCCTGGGTACGCGCGGACTTTCACTAGGACGCCGCTATTCCGACCTAATTCGCAATCCTTGCCTTCCAACGAACCCCAACGAATCCAACGAATCCAAGGTCGTAACCCGGACGCGAGCGCGATCCCAGTGGCTACGTTATTTGTACGGTGAGGACATGGAGGCTTTCTCGCCGTTCATGGACGAACAACGAGTGTTGTGATTTCGCGGAACGTGTTGTAACGCATTAGCAACGCGTTTGCTCGTCGTGCTTTGAACGAGAATTTGGCTTTGGCTACGAAATCGATATTGTTTGCATTCGTGTCACTTGTATGGGAGTTGCGTTTTAATCGAATGGTTTTCGAAAGTAAACAATAACCCGATCCGGTGATAAAACGAGTTGCGAGTGTGCGTGAAAAAGTGAATTGCGTTCGAGCATTGATTCGATCATTGATTCGAGAATTGATTCGACCACTGATTCGAGCATTGATTCGACCATTGATTCGAGAGCGATGCGTGCAAGTACTATCAAAAATTTTAAACTAACTTTGTGAAAGTGAATTCGATTTTTCGATGCGAAAATATTAAATACAACTTTCGAGAATGCACTTATAAGTAACACTTTGTAATTTTACTTACAATCGATCGAACGTGTCGTATTTCTTACGTAAAAAAAAGCGGAGAAAATAACGAAAATTTTGTATATATCGTTCGATACCGTTTGTCGATTATCCGTTAATAAACGAATTACCACATTGTATCATTGTTTATTCTCATTTAAAACAGTCGAGTGTTTTATTAATTTTCTTTTTTTTAAATGTATTTCAGAAATATTCAAACTAATTTGAGTAACTTTCTAATTAAAGCAGTTGTATTAATTTTAATGCGACCGCGTATATATATTTAAAATAATATATTTCCGCAATTTATTTGATTATTAAATTCAATGTATAAACTTATTTACCAACCAATACACATTATACATTTTATTAACGTTTCGAAAATTTGGATTGTAAATTTTATGCTTTAATTTATTTTTAATTCATTTTACAATTTTTTTTTTCAATTTACTTTAAAATGCGTTTCTAGTGCTTCTCGAACTCGGAAATCACGATCTAAATTAAAATTTTCAAAATTCATAACGGTATATCGAGCATAGTAAAATTAAATGCAAACACTGCTTTTTTCTATCTGTTTTTAATTTAGAATGTACAATTTAATATTAAAAATTCTTGAAGATTTTCTTTCGTATACCTTAGACCACATCCAAACAATATTTAAAAATCTATCGATAGTAGTTATCGATACACAACAAATTTCACTATTAACGTTAAATTATATATAAAAAAAATACGTATCGATTCCAATCGCTCGATTATAAACGCGAAGTTAAAGAAATGATAAATTGTATTAAAATTAACCGTGAAAAAAACCCGAGATATTAACTCGTACCGTAATACAAAAGGTTTAATATCAAACAAAACGTAATTACAATCAAATAATTAACGGAATGCGGTTCGGGCATAAGTTCTCTTTCATATCCCCACTTCTAAATAAATATATATGCATATATATATATATATATTTAACATCACGACCACCACATAATCACCGTTTGTAATCGACGATTCGATACGAACATTTCGCAAAGACGTAGAGCGTTTAAAATTATTTGTATTACGGAAAATTTTAGCAACTGCTTTAAATATTCGTTACTTTCGTTATAATTTTTGTATTACGCTTTATACAATTGAATCGTTAAACGACGCTTTCTTCGAATTTTATATATCAATAATATAAATAATATACTAATTTTCTACTACTGTAAAAAATTATATATAAAATGATTAAAAGAATAATATTTGTTAAATGTATGAATATATATATTAACGCAATTATTTTCGAAAAATCATTCTAAATTATCTTTTATTTAATTAATTAATTAATTAAATTTATCAAATATTAACTACGAATTTAAATAAAATACATTAATATAACCTTTATTTTGTGCATTGGTCGATATACGTTAACCCGATATTCTTTAACAACGATGATATTCTAAAATGATATGCATTAACTCGATATTTGGAATGTTTAAAAAAAATGTATAAATTGTAAATATATTTTAAAAGAAGAAAGGACATTTTGAGTTGCCAGAGTTGTTCAAACAAATACTTTCAATAAGATCGTAATAAAAATTTCAATAAAATACGTAAATGTTTACGATAAATATTTAATAAAAGTTAAGGCTGTAAACTATAAATTGAACATTTAATTATATACTCGTAAACACATTCCTTATTTTAAATCTTTGTATTACTTGTATTGTACACTTCGTAAATTTTATTGGCAATTTAAACTATTTAAAGATACTTAAAAGAACTTGCAGATACATATTACACAATGGACTCTTGATATTTTTTACTTATATCATTCAATGCGAACGTTAAAAGCAAACTCTAAGATTATCTCTCCATAAAAATATTTCATATTCAATAGAACATTTTAATAAACAAATTAAGATGAATTTTACGAAAACAAACTAAAGCGATCGTTACAACATAAAGAAAAAGGTCTTTCCTTCACAAAAAAAAATCTTAGGGTGAAACATATTTCGATGAAAATAATAAAAAAACAGCGATGCATTTATTTATATTGTATCGACGTACGTTGTTGCAATTTTAAAGATTTTTACGTAGATCTTAGTATCGTTATTATTTTAATACCATCGAATATCATCGAAAATTTGGTTACACTTTAAACGTGTATCATAATGCTTATTATTCGTTCTAATTTATTCATTACGAGGTTTTCTTTTTTATCCTTTGGATTAAAATAATTCGGTAATTTAAAAACTGTGTAAATCTATCGCGAAAGTGCTGAATTATAAAATTATTCATCCTAACTTGATGGCGTCAGCTTCGATCGGATCGAAAGTACTTCCCTTTTTCGCGGATTATCAAAGAATCAAAAAAAAAAAAAAACAAAAAACATGAAAAATAATCGAAAAGTGTAACGTTAACTTACCCATTGCGTCCATAGCTTGAGCCTCTTCGTCGCTAGTCTCCATGGGAGTCGCGTGGTTCTCCTTTTTCTTATCTTTCGACCTGCTGATGACAGTCGAGCCTCCCGTGATGTTCGCATTTTTCTTTTTATCCTTTTGCGGCTGTTGCTGCAACTCGAGCTGGAGATTACTGTTCGCGTTGTTGGTATTCGTTACGCTCGTGTTCGACGACGAGGACAAGGCGCCTTTACCCTCGACCCTAAGAGAAAACGGATTTCCAATCATAATTATATTAAATTATAATTTTAACTGTAAGTTAAATGAAATTATAAATGGAGATTAAATATTTGGACAGGAAGCTTCTTATAATCACAAATTTAAGTTGAATTTATAAAATTAGATTAAATCAAATAAAATAAAGATGATTAAATTGCAAATAGGGTTTATAATGAAGCTTTTAGAAATTGAATAATCAATTCTTCGTGTACGGATCGCAAGAATGAGATAGATTCGATATAATAATATAATAAAAGGGACAGTTCGATAACCAATTTACGAATATGTGAATTTAATTATTTGTCTTATTAAGTGCAAACTTATTGTTTAAAAAAATTCCGAAATATATACGAGCTACGATGGCTGATATAAAACAAAAAAAAAAAAAGAAAGAAAAAATATTGAAAACTATCTGGAACTAACGCGAAAATGCAAATCTTTCTCAATCTCTGCCTCTTTCCAAGCCGCTATCCAAGTAAATGAAATCCGTGAATTCGACTCAATTAAGATGATGAACATTGGATGGATACCCAAGCAAACATTGTCCGCTAACCAATAACCATTGATTAGCATTGCAATTTGCTAATGACTGATCTACCCCACCATATCTCTCTCTCTCTCTCTCGCTCTCTCTCGTCCCGGCTTTCTTATCTTTACAGTGGAAGCGAGAGGAATTTAATTCGATCCGAGCAAACGTTAAACTAATATCCAGAGCGATGCGGAGTCTGGTATTTTAAATAAAATTTTATTCTTTATACGGTGATGGAGTGATTCTTCGAACTTTACAATAATATATTGTCCAAGCCAATACAGAAAAGGATGAGCAATCAACTTTTTATCCGTGTAAAAGAGAACGGGACGGAGTTGGCGAACGAATAGGCGAAAGAATGTGGGAGATACAATAGGAACGAGAGACAAAACTAATATTCGTACGCATGTCATCCAATTTTGCCGTAACTTCAAATTAATTAAAAGAAAAACGATTTCTATCGCTTTCGATCTTTTTCAAATTAATTTACCGTTTGTTTTACACATTTATATTATTACTTCGGTTCAATGTGTTCGTATTCGCGTTTTTATCGAAAGAATATATTATGTAAGTGAAATCGATTACTCAAAGGATTATTAATTTAAATATAAAAGCAAACGTACTATTTTGCTTTCTTCTCGTGTAAACCACAAAATAAAATAAAATAAAAAAAATATTAGTTTTCATAAATTTTTATTAAGTAATTTGTTTTTAAAAAATATAGAATAATTTCAAGTTCCTAAGTAAAATTTACTATTACAGTATTAAATCATAACTCGAATTTTGCGTCATAATTCTAATTTTCTTGACGAACAGCGATAAATCGATTCGATACGCAGAGACAAAATATATTTAGATAAAAAAATTTTAATTTTTCAATTAAAAAAAATAACGCGTTTGCCATACACTATATCAACTATGTTATATTATCGTATGAAAATAATTTATAAATACATTGGGTAATATTCTAAAATAATTACATATAATTTAGAAAGTTTTTATAGTACAATTGTTTGCATAATTTATCAATCCAATATTATTTCAAAATAATATTCGAATAAACTGCAACTTCAATTTTACTATCAAATGAATCGAGAGTACGAAACTAGATTTTAAAAAATAATTGTCTAAGCTGTAGTATTTTTAACAAACACTCGTATAGAATATTAAATTAAGCTAATTTTAAATCATAAATATTACAATGTAACAAAGAAACAGTATAATAATAATAATAATAATAATAATAAATAGAAAAATTAATTTATAAATAATTAACTTTTACAATTTTTGCTATTTACGACTAAACGAAAATCATTTAAAAGAGTAAACGAAATTCTTGCAAGGATTGTCGAACTGAAATATCGAAAATAAATTTCAATCGTTGCATTCCTCTGTAAAGGTTTCACATTCATCATAGCTTCAATAGTTACATTAAAAATTAGTTAAATAATATTAAGATCAGGATAAATTCGTCCAAGCACTATTTTTTAATGTAAATAATATCAGCTATAATTACATTGTATAATTGTTTAGAATATAAAATTACGAATGACTTAATTTAAGCTTACTCGTTACGCATTTTACATTTAATATAAAAGAAAGCAGAGTGTAACGGTTACTCTTTCAAATATACGTTACCAGTTGTTAAATAGAAAAAAAATTGGCACAATAGAATCGATGGAAATACGGTTGTTGTTGTTGTTGTTGTTTTTTTTTTTTTAGTAAGCTAATGAATTCGTTAGTTATTGATAAAAATATAAATAAACGACATCTTGTTAGTTGTGATAAAAACGAAGGAAAATGTCCAAGGATATCAAGAATGACTCACTTGATTTCCCTGCTAGAGAGTGTCTCGGAACTCGATTGCGATTCCTCTTTGATATCCTTAAGAAGTAGCGAGTCTTTCGACTCCGTCTTAATCTCCTTATTTTCCTTATTTGCCTCGCGGGCGTCCTTGGCGCTGGTCGACGACATTGACGTCGTCGTGAGTACGCTCGACGTCGTAGTCGTCTCGCTGATACTCGGGACGGATGCTGACGCTGCTGCTGCCGACGCCGTAGACGTAATCGTTGTCGCCGTCGTCGCCGTCGTCGTCGCCGTCGTCGACGAGGACTCCGAGGTCAAACTCGCGCTCGCGGCAACGCTACTACTGGACGAACTTGCGGCGACGGCGGTTCCGGACGAGGACGACGTCGTGCCGATCGAGCTCGTGACCGAGGTCGACGACGAAGAGGAGGTAGTCGCCGAGGAGGTCGACGTCGTCGTCGTCGTCGTCGCGTTGCTACTACTACTCGCGGACGCCGAGCTACTCTGAGGATTCTCTTGGGTTTTCTGTTGCTGCTCACGCTGCAGCCTCGTCGTGACTCCCGTCGTTAATATATCTATAGGTCCGATAGTGGAGTTACTATTATTTACCTGAAAGAAGAAGATTGAACGCAAACGATAAGTCGGTTGAAAGGGGGAAAAATAAGAAACGGTTTCTTCAACGATTTGTCGAATGTTAAATCTTATTAATTATTAACGTAAGTTGGAAGAGTATGCCTACCTTATTGTTAGGATTGTTTCGAGAACTACGCGTACGCCTCGACTTTCGCAGTAGCTGCTTATAATTCTCCGCTTTCTTAGTGAGGTAGTAATGATGCACGCAGTCCGCCACGGACTTGTGCTCGAACGATTGGGCGATCGCTCCGAAGTTCTTGGGATGCTGTAGGTACTTCTCCTTAAACATATCGTGCTCCGTCGTGCTCCAGACGTTGATGAGTTTCCTCTCGCTGTGCAACGCCTCGAGTTCCTCCGGCTGCAGCAAACCGTTCCGATTCTGAAATGCGATTTTCCGTTGCTTCGCATCCAGCAACAGCGGCGGGATCACAGCGTACGAGCGCATCTTCTTATCCTCCATCTGCAAGCACATTTTTCGACGTCCCGTTTCTTTTCAACTGTTTAGCCTACGTTCGTGGTATCTTTAATTATATTATCCGACGCGTTATCGAGCCCGAAAGAGAACAAGTGATTAAGACTTTTCGTTTAAGACTGTTCAACAAATTAAATAAAACAAGTTGAAAGTTAAAAAGTAAAGTGCAGCAGCCGTTGTTCAACGTTTTATGTGTCTGTATATAAACCAATAAGTTAAAAAGTGCACAAAAGTATTACGTGAATATAAACGCATTGTTTATATACGATAGAAAGCAAATATACATTACTAACCTGATGAGTTTTCAACGCATTTTTTAACTCGGTCGACAACTCTTCCTGAGGAATTAGCAATGATAAGAATCTTCCATGACGTGTGTTTCGCGAGAAAATATTTGCGAAAAATCAAAGATCTTTCAATATATACACCAACCTAGTTAATTTATTTATTTTAAAAATAGAATAAGTCATTTACATTTGATTTCAGATTTAGTAAAAAAGGTAAAAAAAAAAAAAAATAGGTAATGCACTGCGCATAATTTTTTTTTTTTTTTTTTTTTTTTTGTACATTTAGAGAACATTCATCGGTCGATAAATTTATTGTCTTCTCCATCCATTGGTTTTAGTCGACCGCTTCCTGACCAGCAAGCACTTAGTCGAGATGGCCAACGTTCAGGAAGAACGAACGAATTATTATCCTAAATATTCCGCGAATACCGGCCGGTTATCCGATATCGTCATCACAGATATCTTTCGTACCAACCAAGAAAATCAATATTCTGAACTGTACAAAGTCTCATGAGTCGTTGAGGCAAATTAGATGTTTTTTTTTTTTTTTTGTTTTAGACAGGAAGTTAGGATCCATGATGTTATATGAAAGTCGTGAGTGCATTATTGTAATAATTTGCGCACAAATAGTTAGGGGAAAAAAATAATGCTATCGTAAAAGCTGTTTCCTTTGATTTAGAAGTTTTCGGACATTGCGTCATGACGGACAGAAAATATTAAAAAAGCGGTGTTGTGCTTGTTATTGTTAGTAGAATGTGTGAGTTTCTTAAAGCAGAAAATATGGGATTAATATGGATAATTCGGTGCTGTTCGAGGGAACGTTTCCGTGGTCTACGTTCCTTGTATCCAGTAAGGAAAGCTCGGCGGAGCCTTCCGCGAACGATGAATCAATGAATGTAATTTAAAAATGATTTCACCACGTTGATAAAACATTACAGAGATAAGGACAGAATTCCGCGGATAATATATCCGCGAAAAACGACAAAAAAAGATTATACGTTAAGCGATCGAGAGATTAGTCAAGCACATAAAATAATTTAAGCTCAAACACAATGATATGACGAACACAATTTTTTTTTTTTCTTTTTTTCCTTTATATTTCGCTCACCTTTTCTCTTTCGACTCGAATTTTTAAAAATAAACATTCAGCGCTGATAAGGTAAAAAACACGCAGCATTAATAATCAAAACCAACAATAGAGCAAGTGACTGACTTCGCGTTGAGAAAGAAAGAAAAAATATATTGTATCGAACGTAAACTACGACGTTACCATTGTCATTGAAAATCCGAGCATAACAATCGAACGGAAAGCAAAAAAAAAGAAGAAAAAAACTGAAAGAAAGAAAAAACCGATGTATCCGCGCGGTTATTACAGAATTTTATTTTTGTTTGAATCTTTTGCTCGTTGTATAAAAAAAAAATTAACGACGTTAATTAATTGTTCGCGTAACAATTTCGTATTATGTTCTCGCGAACATTAGCAAAGGACGGTGCCAGTTTTGATCGTTAATGACTCAATTATTCCCAAAGGAGAAAATAAAACAAGAAAGCCACTCTTGAGGGAGACAGGAAAAAAGCAATATCGCCAGAGTATAAATTTACGTATGGCATTCTAAAATACCTCCTGCTCCTGCAGACCATCCATAATTTCTTCGAGATCGGCCTCGCTTTTAATGCGCGCGCCGACCCTATTAAAGCGTTCCTTATCCTCTCGCTGCTTCCGCAGCTCTGGGAAGACTTTCTCGAAAAACTCCCGGTTCTTGGCCTCCTTGGTCTTGCGTTTCTGCGTCGCCTCCAGCTTCTCTACCTTGCGGTGCCACTCCTGCACGAGTATCGCGTACGTCTGAGATTGCTGCCGATGCAGGGACGCACGCTCCGCGTGCTCCTTTCGCAGTCTGGCCACGAGGCGGGCTTTCATACACTGATGCCTCGTGCGGTTCTCCTGGTAGACGCTCGTGTCCGAAGGCTGGTTGTAGAGCGGCAGTTTTACCTTCGGGCCTAGTTTCTCCAATAGCCTGTGCGCCTCCTCCGCTTTTTTCTGCAAGGGACATTGAAAGTTAGTTGGCGATCCAAGGGTTCGACAATAGGCAAAAGTAAATCCTTTCGGTTCTTTACGAGTGCTCGGATCGTTTCATCGCTTAATTACTACTTACATCGAATTACGGTTACGGAACTTTCCATTGTAATTGGAATTCTAATTTTAACGATAATGTATTGTTTGCTGTATCGCGAGGAAGCGAACTAGATACGAATAACCTTCGCTGTCGGAATCATTGCAACGAATGTTGTATAGCTTTTTCTTTCTCTCTCTCTCTCTCTCTCTCTCTCTCTCTCTCTCTCTCTCTCGATAGTGTTACGATACGATACTCGCGAAGCAAAAAATAGTTTCGAGAATTTTTTTACCGGTAAACATTTGAATCACATTCAAGGTTGCACGGGAATTTCTTGCTAATAAGACAACATTTCCAACATACGATAGCAAATATTACATTATCTTGAACACGAGTATTGATAATGAATTTAATTTGAAGATATTCCGTTATGAATCAGACTGTAAAATATTTTAACAGATAAATTTTTGTTTACTCAGGTTGATCGTAAGGTTAATTTAACGCCAAGATTACAACTTTTCATGCAAATTAAAAAATAACCGATTGTTTTTGGATAAGGCACCAGAACATTTTAGATTGTTAACTGATAATGAAACGAGGCCTAAAGCTTCAAATCACATTTAAACCAATACATATTATTGTTTTCTTATAATCTTATTGATTTAAAAAAAATATTCCTCGCTAACCACCGAAAACATAGACTCTACACTTTTGTAACAATGTATTTTCGTACGGTTGTCTCTTCGATGAAAACACTTGGTATTTCTCTTTACGAAGTAGCGTAGCTCTTTGTTAAATTGTCGACTTCTCTTCCTTACCCTATTTTCAGCATAAATTTTTTGTACAAGCGACTGATGTTTGGGTTGCAGAGACGCCTCTTCGACAGGTCGCTTAGTACCGGGTGGTTCCAAAGGTTTGCTAGCAACTTCTTCCAACTCCTTAAGTTTTTTCCGAAGCTTACTAATCTGAGACTCCCTTTTGGCAATTTCCCGATCGACTTTGGCGATCTGCTGAAGGAGATCGTCTTTGGTACTCCTGAATGCCGCATCCTCTTGTGTATTAGGCTCTGGAAGGGTTGGCGAAATGGCTTCCGTTTGTGGCGTGTACACACCCGCGGTTGGCTGTAATAACAAACCGTATTGTAAAATATTGTAAAATTATTGTAAAATTATTCTAAAAAATGTTTTTTTTTTGTTAAAATTTATTTCTGTTAAAAAGTAGGTCTTTCCAATACAATAATATTCGATGATAAAATATCATTATCGAAATAATAATATCAACGAAATATTATCTTTCATTCTCGAGCAATAAAACTCAATATTATGCGCAATCAGTAATAAATTTGACTTTAATTATCGATATATGATATCCATTCAAAAACCAAATTGATTCATCCAATATAAAAAATATTATGATTTGAAATATTTTTTCAATATTTTAAATGTAATTTAGAATTTAATTTATCGATTATGCTTCAATCAAGATTTTAAAAATGATAAAACTTTTAATTTCTCTATAAAAAGACATTTTTTGTTACCGATACAACGACATTATCTAATATATTATTAAATACAAAATACGACGTATTTAATTTATAATCTTTTTTTTTCATAAAAAGCGATGAATCAAAATGCTTTTAAAATACTCCGAACAATGTATATTAATCATATATATATAATTATAAAAATAGTCTTCTTAGAAGGCAATGTTATAAAAATAATTAATATCCTGACGCGCAGTGACATGAAATACGTTTCAATTTAAACTTTAAAATTTTATATTAATATAGGTAACAATGACATACCATACGTATACTCTTTTACGACAAAAATAAAAAATAATTCAAAGTTTAATGTATTAAATTTCCAATGCGTATAATCACTGGTGTTTTTTACTTATACATCGTAGAAATTTTACAATTTCTCACAAATGGAAACGAATGTAAGTTTAAAAATAAATATCAATGTCACTATTTATAATCTTTTCTTTAAAAAGAAAATACTAATTACTTTTAAAACATATTATTTATAAGTGTCAGTCTACAACGTAATTAAATCGTACAAAGTTTATAAAAGTACCGTTTTGTTTTCAATAAAACTTCGATCCTATTTAAATTTATGAATTATATAAAATTGTTTTACTATTTAAATACCGAAAGATATTCGAAAGTTATTCCTAATCGGACTATTTTATTACGATACACAAGTTTATTTAAAAACAATGAAATACGGTAAAAATAAAAATAACGAACGTTTCCATAATTTTTAACGAAAACAATTAATTTTGTATCCGATGTAAATTTCCTTAAATAATTCGTACAAATTAAAAAAAGGTTTACCGAAATAGAGAATCGATTTCGAATAAAATATACGGAAACTTATGAAACTTTTATCCATAAATTAAAATTAGCGATCGACTCGGTATTACGAGAATATAAAAACGGAACCGATCGTGTATTAATTATTGTACCGCGAACCAAGAATTAGGTAACAGACGTTAAACGAAATTGAATTTAAATTCAGTCTTATCTATACA
This sequence comes from Dolichoris vasculosae, assembly GCA_018907195.1. Lineage (NCBI taxonomy): Eukaryota > Metazoa > Arthropoda > Insecta > Hymenoptera > Agaonidae > Dolichoris > Dolichoris vasculosae. The sequence goes on along the minus strand of JACCHY010000009.1, from coordinate 6,215,183 downwards.
AATACGGAAAAAGAAAACAGGAAAAAGAAACGACAGAAGCTGTAAAATGCGCCGATCGTAAATAAGTTAAGTATCCAAGGTTTTATCCGAAACGGTAAGTTTGTAGCAGAAATAATTAGGCGCGATATAAATTTGTTCCGTAAACTCGTGGACTCGCGCATTGTTCCACCACGGGAGATAATATTTATCGCGAATGCCTTGGAACGTTAAGGGCACGCGAAACGTCCATCTTTATCAACGTATCAGATACAAATAATTTACGATTCCATTGTTTCAAATTAAAATTTCTAATTACTTTAAAACGCTTACAATGGTATATCATTGCTTTACCGAGAACTAATAAACTTGGATTTTATTAAGATGAAAGTCGTTTCAAAATTAACGCGGATGATGCACTCGAGTCCCGCGATGAAAGATAATACGTCGTACACTTTTAATAGACGACAATGAAAGATATCGCATGTAAGACACGAGAGAAGAGCAGCGATGCTTTCTCCGTCTCGTGCACGCTAAATCCTTAAGAGACGAGACAGACGTTCTCGTTCGAATTAGGAATTATCGGAAGGCCTGTCTTTCAAAGTCGTGAAAGCGACCAATTACTACCCGCCGAGGCTTCCAATAAAATCCCCCACTCGCGTTATCAACGCACCCTCGTATCTATCCTGAGCGGCTGCTGCAACTGTTGCACGTGCTTCTGCTTCATCAAAGTGTCCTGGGCGCTCGTGATCCTCTGGCAATCCGTCTGGGATATCGACTGCTGCTGCTGCTGCTGTTGCTGTTGCTGCTGTTGCTGCTGCTGCTGAGTCGGTGGCAGTTGCTGAACGGGTTGCCCGAGGCGGATCTTCTTGAAGGGCGGCGCGTCCTGCTGCATCTGGGCCATGTCCACAGGACTCGGACGATAGTCCTGCGGTTGCATCGCCAGGATGGCAGGTCCACCACCTCCGGCCCCGCCTCCGCTTCGATTGTTGCGCGCGGCTGCGGCGTGGTAATCCGTGGGCGCGGTCGGCGAGGCCGCGGGTGCGATGGAGGCCGGCGCCGGGAGCAGGGATATCCGAGGTCGCTCGCCTCGACCGCTCACCACGTAATCGCTGCCGACGCCGACGACCTGCGACGAGACTGGGCTGCTGCTCACGCTTATCGCCACTCGCTCGTTAACCTGGAATACATCGAGTCGCGGTGTTTCGACCTCATCAAGGCGGTTTGCGTTAATTTAATTTACCGCGTCGTTTTTCTTTCTTTAAACGGATTTTTTCTAACGATCGACGCGGTTTCTTTGCAAGTGTTTCTTTGTATTCGCGAATTCTTAGGCTCTTTACCAAGCAAATTAAAATTAAAATTGCGTACGATAACGAAACAAAGTCCTCGGATTCCAAATATTTCGAAACGCGAAATACGCGAAGAGAAATGAGATAACGCTTCAAAGAGTTATATTATTATTGAAATTTCGTTTATCCTTTCCGACGACCTTGTAAATATTCAACGCATTAGTCACGAAATTAGGTTTTTAGAACGATATTTCAAAAAAAAAATAACCTTAAGCGAATACTGAATTTACAAGATGAGAAAAACGCTCTCGAAAACTCATTTCGCGGATTCGTTATTTTAAATCGTTGCTTAGAAGAGAAGAAAGAACGCGTTCGATCGAGTATACAAATATTATTCCGTCCTCTTTTCGCGAGTCCAAAATCAATGCAATTTACGTTTGGGGGAATAGCACTCGAACGCGTGGAAGGAAGAAGGAAAAAGGGAGGAAAAAGGGAGAAAAAAGGGAGAAAAAAAGTGATCTCGAGTCGTGTATCGGGAAATGAAAGAACCGTACGCGCGAGTAGGAAAAGTTTACGCGACGCGATTCACCGCGTAAAGTACAGTTACCGAGTCACCCGGCATCGATAAAACGCTCGTGAAATCGGGGTAACGTTCCGAGTTACGGCTCCGATGAAATTACCGAGCTCGGGGCTAGGCAGGTATTCATCTCGATAAGAACCCGAGGACCGAAGGCGCGCCCCTTTCACGATCCTCGAAAACGAAAGAGAGATTCGAAATAAAGAATTGGAAGGAGGTCGGAAGAGTCGAGTGGGTGAATCAACTTTCACCCGCCCACTCGAGCGCTCGAGTCGACCTCGTGTGTCCGCGTCGTCGTCATCCTCGTCGTCATCCTCGTCGTCGTCGGCGACCGTATCGCTCTCGGGTCATTATTACGGATCAAAGTGTCTCTCTCGGCGCGCGGAATGATACGAGAACGTATCCCCCCCTCCCCACATACACACACACACACACACCAACCGGGTGTGCAATTACGGCACAGGTCGCCGAGCTCGACGCGCGCGCCTGTAAACAAATCGATATCGAACGAGCGAACTAGCGAACGCGTGTACCTCCGCCACGGGGAGCGTGCCAATAACCGAAATGCCCCGGCGCGAAAGAGCTTTTGCTGCCGACTCTGGCCTACATTCGGACGCGCGGGAGACTCGACTTTTACGCCGAGTGCGGTCCTTTTTCTCGCGGACCTTCGTCTCGAGTCCCTGGTACCTTTTCCCGCGTGAAACTTCCTCGCTCCGATTTAGTACGTTCGAGTTGTAGATTTATTTTTGTACCGATTGTGATATCTCTTAACGTTTGCACCTCGGGGCGATCGATAATTCCGCGAGCGGATGAAATCAATAATGCATGGTTATTTGTTACGCTACGGTATTTTATTCGTACCGAGGTACTCGCATCGGAACAAGCTTAGTTCGCACAAACGTAACGCGACGTTATAAACTTTATCCTCGCTTTTTCGCGTTCGCGAAATAAAGAATTTCAATGGACTATCGAAAGCCATTGAAAAAACAATTTTACCTACAAAATTACCTTTACGTAAGCGCACCATTATTCCCGCGGGTAACGGAACTACGATAATCGCTTTAATAATTACAATACCCGACCATAGAAATTAACGATAATTAAAATTTCAATAATAACGATGGTAATAATAATAACAACGATATCAACGAACCGAGCCTACAACAACTACTCGTATTTTTATTCCATTAATTTTCGCGTACGTTACATCGTTCGAATTTGCTTATTTTACAAAGATAAAATCGTATTTCGCGGTTAATCGATGAAATACAAATAACGAAAAGAAAAGTAATCGACGAGCATCGGTAATTTAGATTTAAAGATGTAAGAGAGAGAGAGAGAGAGAGAGAGAGAGAGAGAGAGAAAAAGAAACAGAAAAATAAAACGAAAAGGCGAAAAACTCGATTAACTCGCTGGAAATTATACATGGCTGAGAATTACGGGTTAAAAATGTTGGAATAATAAGATAATTCGTATCTCGCGGAGATCTTCGATCCAAAGTTATATCGAGTCACCGTTTTTCTCCGAACGATTGGATTTTTATTTGAAAAAATCTCCTCGGGTCGCGAACGCAAAGACAAAACGCGAGGGAAGAAAGAACCGGAAAAACAAACGAACAAGAATGTAATTGTCGAGAGCGTTGCGGAGGCGAGGAGTCGGTATTATCGAGGCGTAGAAAAGTGTCGAGGGGTAAAAGAAGAGATAGAAGAGTAAGGTTAATTGAAGGGAAATAAAAGAAGGAGATAAAGGAGGAAAGGCCGCGCGACGTGTTATTATCGTGCTATTGCCCCTCGGGTTGCGATGATTTACGGAGCGTTTTTTTTTTTTTGTTTTTTAATAACGTCTTTAAAATGTCTTTCGTGAAGTAAGTGAATACCTCCATGGGGCACCAGCCCATGTATCCACGAGCATCCTCTCGTTCATCTACCCCCGCCAAGTTCGCGATACTCACGTTAGGGCTGGCATTGCGATATACGTCCCTCGTGTAAGCGGCGGCGGCGTTGGATGCGACCGAGGCGGGCGACGGGGCCGAGGGCGGATGCTGCCTGCTGACCTGCTGCTGGATGATGGAGGACGGGCCGGAGGACGCGGAGACGGGCGAGGCCGAGTTGGACGAAGCGACCTGCGCCACCGACGCGCCCGACTGCGCCGATGGGTGCGGGTGGGTCGGCGGCGGGGGCAGATAGGGATGGACGAAGCGGAGACCCGCGGGTACGGGCACCACCGGGGGTACCGTGATGTTCATTATGGTGATGTTGAGGCCGCTAGGGTCGCTTCCTTGCTGCTGCTGCTGTTGCTGCTGTTGTTGTTGTTGTTGTTGTTGTTGACGATGATGATGATGATGCGGCCACAGTCCGAGAAACAGAAACAAACCAATCAAACATTACTACTACGATCCGTTCGTTTCGGGGACGCTTATTGTGCGTCTCTGCCTCCCAAGGGTTACCCTCCCTCCCTTCTTTCCCCTTCCTTCCCTCGATCGTCGGTACGCGCGCGAAAAGTATAAACCGGACGGTACCCGATCTCTTCGTCGTCGTCGTCGTCGTCGTCGTCGTCGTCGTCGTCGATTCTTCTTCTCCTCGTTCGCATCGTCGATACGAGACTCGGACGAATCATCGAGAACGACGATAAATATTCGACTCCACTTATTTTTATCGCGAATCGTAAAACAGGCCCATATTTTTGAGCTGTTTACCCGTGTCGGACCGATACTTTAGAATTTCACGATTATCGGAGAAAAAAAAAAACCGAAATAACTGAAATTACTAGGATACTTGGAGCGTAATTGAGAACGGTATAAATGGTTGGAAGCGGGTCAACAACTTCAACGATATAAATTAAGAATGAGTATTAAAGATTTAATTTATAGTTTACGAAACCTCCGCCTTTGTCATTATGATTTCGGTACGGTAAAACGAAAAAGTTTAAATAATTACTCGGGCAATTTAAAGCAATTGGAAAATACGCGAGAGAAAGAGAGAGAGGAGATAAGAATCGAAATCGATGGTCGATGTTGCGGTGGAGTGGATGGAAAATTGGGGAGGTGGTAGAGATGTAGGGAGGGATGTGGAAGGGATGTGGAAGGGATGTGGAAGGGACGTAGGAAGGGTCGGTGGACGGGGCCGAATATCCCAATCTCCCCCCTCCAAAAATACCGGCGAATTATCGTTCGGGAATGCAAATAGATACGTTGTTGTTGGCGGGTCTAACCGTGTGCTGGTCACGCGACGAGGAGGTCGAGGAGGTCGCTTGTAGTCCCGCTTGTAGTCCCGCTGGTGGCTGGCCAGGGCCGCCAGCCGGGCCACTATTCATCGCCAATGATCCCGGCGATGATGAGGTGGCAGCGGCGGCGGCGGCGGCAGCGGCGGCGGCGGCTGCGGCGGCGACCTGGTGGTGCTGGAACTGGTGGTGCTGCTGCAGGTGGGGATAGTGGTAGAAGTGGTGTGGTGGGGGGTGGGCCTGAGGCCCAGCTGGAGCCGAGGTGGGGGCCGGCTGCTGGTGGTGCTGCGGGTAGCGCGCCGCGCCTGCGCCGACGACGAGGCTGCCAGGACCGCCGCCAGCGCCCCCGCCGCCACCGCTGCCGGGCCCGCCGCCACCCGCCGCAGCAGCACCGCCGCCCCCGACGCCCCCGACACCGCTACCCTCGACCGTCCGCGGAGACACCGCTTGACGTGAGCTCGAACCGTAGCTCTGCTGGGGCCTGTAACAGTCCATCGAACAAACGTGTTATTTTATCGTCCAATCTCCTTCTGCCTTGCGAATCGCTCCGATTCGCCGTACCTCCGATATAATGTAATATAAAGTAACGTAATGTAAGGTAAGGTAAGGTAAGGTAAGGTAAGGTAAGGTAATGTAATGTAATATAATATAATATAACGGACCATGCGAGTAAATATTCTTTTCTAACGAGTATTTCTTCTTCCTTCGACGTCGCTCGCACGCAAGAGAAATATACCGGCGATTCCTTTTATCATCGAGCCACAACTTAACCAATGTACCGATAGCGTTCTCGACTTTTTCTTCCTCGATAAACGTTCGATTTTAACATCGTTGGAGGCGCAGTTTTATTCTCTTTCGAGGAAAGAGCTGAATCTTCGAACCAATATGATTTCGATGATTTTAAAACAACGATATCAGTTTTCATCGTCGCGTCGGAAGTCGCTTGTAAATATTTAACGCGTATCGACTCAAAAATTGGTACTTCTCGATACGATCGAAATAGCGAAATTCATTTTATAAGATCGTCGAGAATGAAAAAAGATGAAGAAAGTTTCATGACGTTTGAAATAAAAATTTCTCGAATTTTCCAAATGTATCGTTTGAATTAAAAAATGGCCTACTTCTTCTTAAAAATATGAATTATAAATTTGAAACATTTATTCTGTTAAATATATATAAAAAGTTCGCAGGACTTACGACCGTAAAAAAGCAGTCGAAAAGACTCGTTAGGAAAAGTCCGACGATTCATTTTCTCCGCAAGGACTGGATCCAGATTTATTTAACTTAAAAACTACTTTTTAAAAATTCATGATATTATTAAGAATAAAATAACTTCGTTAAAGAATTAAGTATGCGAATGTTTTTAAGAAAATACGCGATTGAAAATTCGCAAATTTTTCCTAGTAATTAACTTTTTTTAATAACGTGTAGCGTGAATTTGTCATTTTAGTTAAACGACGAAAACGTAAAAAAGTCATCGTAAAACGTTAACATTATTATAGATATCGATTATAATTTACTTTAAATTGGATGTAAATTTTTCATTTTGTACGACTTTCTATTCTAACTGGTTTATACATTTACCGGTATACTAAAAAATGTAAATTGAATAAAAAGACGTACGTTCCAATTATAACGAAAATTAACTTATTAAAAGACTTGGCTAGAAATATGTATAATTTTACGCAATAACAGAAAAAAAAGTATACAACCAAAACATCGTGTAAGCCGAAATAAAAATTACTCGAATATAAAGATTTATGTAAAAATAATTTTGGAACGCTCGAAACGTTTATTCGCGTAGATCTCGAATATTTCAAAACTTTAAACGAATTTTTCTACAGATGGTACTTTTAAAGAGGGCGAGCAAAATTTTGTAAAAACCTGCATCGATCTTTCCGAAATCTTACGTGTTTATTTAAGGTATAAAAATGTAACGTTCGGTTGATTTTACACCGCGACGTAAATTCTCAATTTTTCGAATGGAAAACTTGAGTTTTTTTATTACAAAAAACAGACTTTGATGTCCGCAAAGACGCCATTTTGCTTTCGAGCCATACGTTATAAATATGATCGAGCGTATCAACGAAATCATTTTTACTTTCGAACGATTCTTAAAAAGATTATTTTAACGACGGTTCGAACGTTTCTTGAATAAATAAGAGTTTCGAGAAGAGAGAAAAAAAAAAAGGCGAATGCATTTTTTTTCCGCTTCGCTATTTTTACATCCTTAAAATTTTATTTAAGGAAAAAAATGGAGAAAAAATTTTTTCCTTTAGCTACGAAACCACTCGTAACCCCCTTAATCGTTAAAGTCCATTTCTTTTCTCGTCCTCGTTCCTTCATTTCGTGTCGCGCCTCTACATTATCGGGCGACGACTCTACGAGCTCATATTGATCACATCTCCCTCTACACTTTTAGTACGAGAGCTGATAAATTCCCAAGAGACTTTGCGGAGATTTCGAAAGAAGCGGAGAAAATATATTCTGCATCGATGAGATAAAAATTCCCTTGGCGATCTGGCCAGAAACAAAAAACCGACTACTAACGTCAACCACTAGCCGGGAATTAAAATTTTGTACTTCTTTCTCTCCAGTTATGCTCGGATAATTTGAGAGGTTTTTTCTTTTCCGTCTTGTTTTCCGGGAGACACGAGGACATTAAATACAAGCGATATTTATTTTGCGTTAAAATGTTGGTTCGCTAGTTGTATTTTTACATTGCGATTGTTCGGGAATAATTTGTTCGAAGGAAACACGCGCGAAGAAAAGTTGCACAAAAAAAAATGTAATACGTTTCAGCCAAAGCGCGTAAAATGAAATTACAAACGTTAAGACTTTTACCAACTCTATCGCATCGTTAAAAATCTGATTACATTTTATATAGATTTTTACACTATCCGTTTTCATAGTGAATTTGTACGTATTCGTTTATACGGTTTCACGAAAGAATTAAATAACGCAGCTCTCAGTGTTTACAAGAAAGACTTTATCTACGCGACCTCCTGGCTCCTGTTCGAAGAAAATACACGTACGCGATTACGAAAAAAGTCTTGTATCGCTCTTCGGTTTTACTAGGCAATTCGTACTTGAGTCACTAACTTAATTATCTCTTATATGTATCCAATTTACAAATTTTGCATCATCTCTCGTTATTTTTCATCTCTTCATCTTATTTTAGTCACGAGTCGTCGTATTTGGTTATACGTCCACTTTAATTTTTAAAATTACTTAAGTGGTACTTAAATTTTCATAGTGTGCAATTTTGAGAACATTTTTTTATTTTACTGAAATTTAATTCCAAGTGACGAATCTATTTCCTTCTGGGTATATATACTCTGTACTCTGTGTACTTATTTCTCGACGATTCTTAATGCGAGAATAATGGTTCCGATAATATAAAATACAACGTGTACGAACGCGACATACGCACACACACACGAAACACACAAAACACGTGCTCGCACAAAACGTACGATCTGATTAAATAATTCTCAGAAATGCCAAGTACACTTGGCTTGTATACAATTTTTTTCACATGTGTCAATATTGTTTTAATAAGAATATTTCACTCGACTGATTATTGATGTTTAAATTTTATTTTAAAAAAAAAATAACGTAAGATAACTGATCTAAATTTATTTCTATACGATAATAATCAAGAGAATCGTGGCTTACGATCGAAAATTTCGGTAACATTGTTCGTTTTACAAGCTTTAAAAATAATGTCTATTCAAAGGAAAAATCCAAGTATAACGAAATTAACAATTGATCATCGAATAAAAGAATTCCTTGCTCGAAAAACAAGTTTAAAGTAGGTTACCATCGATTACGTTTATATATAAAATACATTATAAATTGCACGCTCTCTTGCAACGATGGTTTATTTTATTTTGAGAAAATATCGCGGAAGCCAGAATCGCTTACCGTTATTTCAGTTTTCAAACTAGGCATAAGCGCAAACCCATGGTGAATTAGAATAAAAATATGGAGTAGTTATTACCGGTACTGTCAATCGAATCGATATTATTCCGTTATCGTCGTCGTTTTAGTCGAGCTTAAACTTAAAACTCAAAACTTAAAACTCGAAAAAACGGCGCCGCGTCTCTCGATCGGATGTTGTACGAAAATCGCGATAAATCATATAAAAGAATCAAAAGTTAAACGTGTATCTCTCGAAATATAAATATAGAAAAAGTTGGTTGGATCGTAGAAGCGATTCGATAAAAGATAGGCTAACTTTAGACCCATTAAAAAACTTTTCTATTCCATTACGTTTATTTTTAAGTGTGAAACGAAGACTTTATTTTAACCAAGGCGCTCGACGATCGAAAAGCGAAGAGAATCGTGAAATATTTAAAAATTTTATTCGCCTCGTTATACAACAACGATTTTGCAAACTATATAACCGTAAAGCTGGTAAATACAACAAATTAAAATAACGAAATCGTTGCGATACGAGTTACAAAACAAACGAACTCGTCACCCTATAAAAATCCAACGTGTGTAAAGAGAATACACGCGTGTGTGTGTGTGTGCGCGAGTCAAGGCGGAACCGCAACACACGAGCGATGCTACGCGTTACGATCCGAGTGGAGTGGACGTATCGGAAAGCTCCGAACGATACCCTCGCAGACTGACCCCGGACAAGTTCGAGCAGCTTACGGTTATCTATGACTTTCGTTACGTAGCGCATCTCCTCGCGATACCAATTCCCGTAACCGCCAAACTCGAGGGTCGCTTATATAAACTAATATAATTTCGTTGATGGAGAGCGGCGCATCTTTCCGTAATTACGGCGCTGGGAAAAAGTTAACCTCGTTTCATCCACACGTACACACACACACCTTCGAGGTGCGGACAAACTTCCCACCGCGTTAGTTCCAGGCTTTAGGAAAATAAAGAGAAAAAAAAGGCTTCTCTTACCATCGATCGCTCTTTAAAAAGTCTTTAAAGCAGCGAAGAGCTTCGTTACGGGTTACGTTAGCGAAAGGTCGCGGAGAAAAATAAGGCGAGCTTTAACCGCCAAGCTCGAACGCGTTATCAGCTAGGAGATAAAAAAATGTAGGCTATCGGAAAAATCTGGTTTCCAGCGCGAGGCGAAGTTCGCTTTCGATGATCGATAACTTAAAATTCCGAAATTGCGTGATCCGACGGACACGTGTACCGGTTGGTAGGCGTCGTTGGTAGACTCACCCCCGCGCTGTTCGCGACCGGTGAGAGAAAAAAAGCGACGTCTTCGCGGGATTGTCCCGACAGCGATGGCCGCCGCGCATGTGCCGAGATCGAGGAGCGCACCACGTGGCTCTCGATGATACGCGCGCTCGCGCGCGCGCCCTGGGACCAATGGCAACCGGGCGACCGGGTTCCCGCGAGGACGGCGGACGAACCCGGTCGCCATCCGAAAGCAACGAGGAGGACGGCGCCGTCGGCCGGTCACGACGACGCGACTGGAGGAGAGACGCCCGCGGTCGGCTCCTCGACGTGTACGAATGGGCGAGCGCCGAGCCCCGAGAAGGACGGACGGACGGAGTGGGAGACTCGCGCGAGGAGGAAAAAAAATCCACGGCGACGTTGCCAAGTCTCGCGTCGGGCTTTCCTCTCTGCGCTCGGCGCCGAGTAGCCGGAGTTCCTCGAAACTTCAAAAATAGAGTCGCGCATTTTATTTCGGAAGTCGCGACCGCCGCGCTTCCACCTTTGGGTGCCCGGGACAAAGGCCCACCTCGACTGCGCGGAAGCGAGTCGCGACCAGGTTGAAGCGAGGATCGATAGAAATTGCAGCTGCAATTTTTCGAGTCCGCGACCTGGAAAAACCTCCTCCTCCTCCTCCTCCTCCTTCCTCCCAAAAATACGAGTTGGATCTCGCTCTCGTCGCACCGCCGGACCTCGAGAGGATACCGACCGACCGACTCCCCGGTCGAAGGACGTCGGAGGCGCTTCGCGTTGTGGAGCACCTTTCTCTCTCTCTCTCTCTCTCTCTCTCTGTGGAAGTGTGCATGATGTAACGGTCACTGACCCCAACAGAGCGAGACAGAACACACGCGTGTACACAGTCGCACGCAATACTTTTAATGAGCGCAGTCGCCGCTACGAAGGAAGGAAAAACTCACTCGGAATCTAGCGCGAGATCCCGTGAGCTTCCGGTGTCGAGGTCGAATTTTCGGGCGTTTCGCCGGAGGATCCGAGGAGTTATCGGAGAGACGAAGATAACGAGTCGTCGACGAATGTACGAAGGTTGTCGTTAATTCGTTCGTTCTTTCGTTCGTTCGTTCGACAGGGGCCTGAAATATTTTCCACGGTTCTGCCGCTTGGATTAATCGTTCGTTGGTGAGCTCGTCGCTAAGAGAAAGCGAAAGTACACAGTGAGCGATAACGATTATTTCGTTATGCAACCGCGAGATTAGATATACTTGGTTTATAGTTTTCCATAACGCGCCGAGTTTGTATTTTTCTCGTGAAATGCCCGAGAAAGTTCTGGTTCGCACGTAAGTTTCAGCAAAGTTCCCACTGGCTTTGGCAGCTCTCGCGAAAAACGTAAGGAAGAAGCGATAAAAACGGGGATACGATCCGTTCGGGAAAAACGAGATCGAGTCGAAGAACCAACGAAACTGGATGAAATACGAGTACGAACGACGACGTAAAAGATCGAGTCGTCTTTGCTTTTCCGAGCCTCGTACCACTACGGAACGAACGCTTACATCGAGCGACGAGAAAATATAACGGATCCGTTAATCTCGATTAAATAAAAACAGCGAGGTTACAAGGAGCTATTACCTTAGAATTAAACGCACGCTCCGAGTCTTCCTCGTAACGAGAGAAGATGCACGAAAGCAGATGAACGTTCCACGTTTCAAAACGATGACCGATACGTATCGTTTGCTCTAACTTTCTAAACCTGGCTCGAGTCGTCCACCAATTCTTTTTTTTTTACTCGCGTTAGAAGCTAATTAACGGTGTATCATCGTAGCTGTACGGCGTACAATCGTAGGAACGATTATCAATTCGTGCGAAGGTGGAATCGATTCGTCGCGTCGCTTCTACCTGAGAAATTAACATAATGTAAACAATCGACGATCCGTAACGCGAATACGAATTCTAAAAGCCTTCTCGTCCCCTCCCCTCCCCTCCCTCACCCATCGTTCGACAACGCAAATATAATAGATTAATTTTTTTGCGTTGGCACATTTATCCAGCGTCGAAGCGATATAAATAAAATATTAAAGATAAGATACCGATCGGCACGTCGACGTCCGACCGATTCGCGATTCGCGATTCGCGTTCATCTTACGGATACGGGAGCGAGATTTTTTTTAATCGAACGTTACGGATTCGTATTTTCCTTGCGAATATAACGAGACACCTTATTACGAATCTCGGTTTTCTTAAGATGAAACGACTTTTATATTACATAAATCCTAATTACAAAACGTAAGCATATTACGATAACGTTATTCAGCGTTCGATCGTGCATCCGTACACGGAATGAAAAACATTTTAGACTGCAAAGATAATGCGAAATAAAATTGCTTACGCAATTTGTAATTACGAATTTAATTACGAGCGAACGAGTTAAATATTAACGCACAAAGTATCGAGGTAATAATTAAAAATAATGAGTTTTGATTCAAATATATTGAAATAACGCAGACATTGTATATTTTATTGGCGTCGCGGTAAATTCCACAGAAAATAAACGACCTTAAACATTTCAAGACTTTTCGAAGATTTCCTCGGACCAACGGCCAAGTCGCCACGGAGAACAAAATAGACGCGTCTTACGCCCACCGAGTCGAAGCTGTACAAAAAAAAAAAGAAAGAAAAAAAAAGAAAAAAAGAAGAAAAAAAGAGAGAAAAGAAGAAAAAAATAACAACCGACGTAAAAGAATGAAAATCGGTGAAAAAGATAAAAACAAAAAACCTCCTCCGAGGTCTCCCCCCCAAACTGAAAACTATACAACGCGTAAAACGAACGATAAAAATGCGAATAGAATGAATATAAAGACGAAGAATCGCGCCGTCGAGTGAGAGAGAGAGAGAGAGAGAGGGAGGGAGAGGGAGATAGATCGAGAGATAGAGAGCGAGAGAGCGAGAGAGGCATCGCTCGGCATTGTCCTATTTTTAGACAACGAGGCACATCATTGCGCCGCGGGGACACACGCATAGCTCGAGCCGAGAGCAAGAGAGGAAAACATTTGCGAAAGAGTGGCAAAGGGGAGGTACAGCCAGGTTAGGTTAGGTTAGTATACCTCGCGAACTCGCGGCGTGCGCAGAGCCAAAGAAAGATAAAAGCAGCGCCGGCGGGGAGGTAAGAGGGAGGGATGGAACCAAGCGCTCATTACCCCCACCAAACCGCCAAACTCGACACGTCTCTCTTCGTCTCTCTCCCATCGCTAGGCTCTACCGCGGCGAGGCTCTACAAGTTCAAGGATCGAGGCGGCTGCTGCGTTTCTCTCTTTCCTTCCCCTCCACCGGCGCTCGTTTCTTTCTAACCTACCACCCATGCAAAATACGATAACCCCCGGACTTTCGCAATTTTTCAAAGTGCGTAATAAGCACTCGCGCTTCTCTTTTATTTATCATCGACTCGCGTGTGCCCCGCGTGTGTTCCCCGTTCCCCCAACACGCATCGCGGCTCCAAACGGTTTATGGATTTTTCACCGGATCCCGTCCGCTCCCGTGTACCGAGCCAACACTTATTATCTATCGGCTAATTTACGGGCGATTCCGATTTATGTGTTTCGTAACCTTTAAAAACTATCAACGTGACGTAACTCTCGGAGGCTCAGCTCGAACGCGCGCATCGATCGACGTTGCGAGCTCTCCTCCTCGACGATCGAACGTTAACCGACGCACTGGTTAAATTATCTACCGACGATTGTTTAATTATTCCAAACAACGAAACCTTGCGTAACAGTTATTTGTACTTTCTACCTACTCGCGACGCTTTAAATTTTAATACTTTAATATACGTCCTCGTCTCTCCGTCGCGTTTCGTTCCTGCGAAAATTACCGATACGAATTTTTTTTATTTGCCGCGTGCCGTTTTTTTTTAATGGAAATTCCGTTTCGACGTTCCTTGCGAAAAATGATAAAAATCTCTCGACGTTCCTTCGATTCAACAAATGGATTGTCTGAAAAAAGTGTGCGTAATTAAATGCAAAGCGATCGAATTTTCGCTGACATATTTAATTCTAAGCGTACGTTGTTGAATAGAAAGCTTATTTCGCACGGTGAATTAAATTCGAAACTGGAGCGCTGGACGTGGCTGCGAAAATATTTTTTAACTCGTTTTTATATCGCAAGAGGTAAAATGGATTTCGCGAGCAACAACCAAAAAATTCTAGCCGAATCTTCCGAGTGTCTTCGAGATCCAACGGTCCTGTGGATCGATCGCGTTAAAAATTTTTATAACCTACGAAATCGAATTTCGGCCGAGCGAGTAAAATATTTTCCACCCATCCAAAATGTAAACACCGCTAGAATTTAAACTTTGTTGTTCGATCAAAATGTAAATCTTGGATGTTAGAGTGGGAAAAGTCATCGGTCGTTCGTAGAAATATAAATAACGCGCGTTGGAAAAAATACGTGCCGCGATTCTTCCGTCGGGGGCGGAAAAACAACTCTGCGTAAATACTCGCGAGACCTTCGTTATTTTTTCTTTCCTTTCCCTCGAGGTAGGCGCGATTTACGCGAGATTCTCCTCGGAGGCGTATCAACCCTTAAAAATAACTCCTCGCGAATTCGGGTAAAAGTTCGCAACGCGGAAAAGGAACGTAGGGAAGGCCGAGGATATTTCACGGCAAACTGCGAACGGCGAAAAGAACGAGGAAATTCGTTTGGACGATGTTCGGAGAGAACGAGGAGAGCCAAAAAGAATACCCACGACCTTGGGATGCTTTTTTCTCTTCCTCCTTCTCTTCCATCCACTTCTACTGCTGCTTTAGCTCAACGTCTTCCGCGCATACAACCTTGTCAGTTATCGCAGACATCCGTTCACACGATCGAATCCCAAGCATATTTCTCTTTCTCTCTCGAATCTCTCTCGGATCTCTCTCGGATCTCTCGCGGATCTCTCTCGGATGCTGCCGATGCGGTCGCCGCTTTTTTAACCGCTGGATGCAATACACGGGGACAAAAACGTCGCTGCTCTCCGTGTACTATTTTTGAATCAAGATTTTTCACGAAGAATGTTACGTTGAATTTTCGCATAATACGCGATCGCTCGAATCTTTGCCAATCTCCGCGATTTACGGTGTTTCGTTCAGTTAAAAAACACAAATGTATTAAATAAAAGCGGATCCGAGTATTCGAGTGTCTTACGAACGTTTCCATTCCGCAAATTAAATTTGCTTGCTTACGTTTCTAATAATATTTCAAAGTCGAGAGATGAAATTGCACAAAATCTATAAGAGTATCGAAATAAATCCGTGAAATTTATACGTCGCGTTAATTTCTCATAAATCCAAGGATTCGTACGCGTATTTAATGTTTTTGATAAAAAAACGAAAAGTCACAAGCATCGGTTTCTGTTTGCGCTAATCGTAGTTTGTTACTACAAGCTTAGAATTTTTCGCTGTTAATTTATGAAATTGTGGTTGATTCGACGTTAATTTGTTTTCCATCGATGCAATAAACGTGTTTGTATACCGAAAAGAAATATAAATTAACTTGTTTCGAAGCTTTCGCAGAAAAAAAATTTCTCAGAAAATGAATTTACTTCCCTTTTCGATACTTGCTCGTATCTTTGATTTATGTATTAAATAAGGGTCGTGATAAGTTTTCGTTACAAAGAAGAAAACAATATTTTGGAATTATTTATTTCCGTAATATGCAACGTTAGTTCAAACTAGAAACGCGTATTTCGATTAAATTTTAATTTTCTTAATAACAACGAATGGTTAAAAACTCAATTAAAAAGTACTTCTTATCTTTTTTTTGAGAACTGATTTTTCTCAATATTATTAAAAATAATTGCCATCTTAATTGTGTTGAAATTGCAAGAAAAGAAATCCTCGAGAATCGCAATTTAGCGAGGAAAATAATTCTTGAAAAAGCTATTTTAGTAAGAAAAATAAGCGAGTACCGGTGAATTAAATCGGAAAAAGATTTAAATTCACTTTTAATATTAGCTTAGTGAATATATTTACGTTCTAAAAATCGATCCATGAATATTTTTTCATAAAACAAAAATTGCTCAATCGGGAGTAAATAAAGTTACGATTCCAGAAGTGCTTTTTATTACTTGGTTCTAAGAAACGAAGCGGAAATAGATCGAGCGGTTTGTCAGTCGAGTGCCTTTGAAAATAGAGTAGCAAAATTCTTTAATGACCAAGGAAAAATATTAAAAGAGGAACAAACGGTAAAGCGGTCGGTCGCTCGAACATCACCGAGTGCTTTCGATCTACGTCACTCGCGAGATACGCTTCGGACTTACGTAAAATTTTATGTAACTCGAATTGAAATCGACGCTGTCGGTGATCGGCGATCGTCGATCGAAAACAACTTGCCCACCTCAACCGAGTCAACCCGATGAATTTAAAATGGATTTAAATCGTTGCGATCGCGCGAACGAACCCTCCAAACTCGTTGGTGGTGCTTCGACAAAGTATAACTCGTCGGTGCTTCAAAAGCATTTAATTCCATTATTTTATCCAACTATCCGTGCGTAACGTTACGCTTCTCCAGTATAAATCATTCGAGTCGCGTAGTGAACTATAAGTGTATAAACAGCGTTAATTATGACACGGGTAAGCGATTAACTTTACGCGCAGACTACGAAACAACGCAAACTCGAACGCACTCGACTCGTTGGAATATAAGGATGGATAAAAACACCGATGCGTTTCCATTTCCTACTCGAATAAATACGTAGGAGAAAATCGATTGGTTCGATTAGCTTTCGGCTCGTTGTCTCTCGAGTATCGTGAATCATTCATCGAACGACGATCGATTCTTCGCTGTTCGCTGCTTCGCTTTATCTCTAAATTTTATTTTCAACTCTTGTTTCCAAGCGCGAGAACAAATCACTGTGTTCCATGCTTCCGTCGTCGCATTTGGTCACCCCGTTCTCCTCGTTAATTCGCTTCCGCGTAACCTTTATATTCGTTTGACCCGATAGTGTAGTACGAGTAAGGTAAACGAGCGTGATACGAGAGTCGAGCTATTCGCCAAAGCCGAGAATCGCGACATTTTAACTATTCCTGCAGTGAAATTGATACGTGGAAGGAACGCGCAAGAAGAGAAACGGATCTTCCAACAGTTTTCGAACGGGCAGTGGCCAAGTTGTTCGCGAATCTGGTGCACACATGGGAGGAAACGTGATATTATATCGAGACTTTGAAACCTTAGCGTTTCTAAGAATCCAATTAAAGTTAAAGATTCGTCTGCGAAAACGACAAAATTTTAAAAAATATCCCGTACAACATTTCTATGTAAAATCGAAGACGCCGTTGCTCGAATAATCGAAATTTTTAACACCTGGTTATATTTTAAGAAATGCGCGGCTCATTTGAAATACCTCGGGTCGGTTGTTAACGATGGGTACGAAAATTTAAAAAAAAGAGACGAAGGTACGCATTCCACTTTTAGGTTTACGAACGTTCGCACGATGCTCATCGGATGCCACATTTTCTAAATGCCCTGGACACTCCATCGAAATTGATTTTGCATTAAAATTGCAGAATGTTTCTGGAACTATAGACGCTTCGAAAGACCGTAAGAATTCCATTCGATACAAATAATTTCAAATAGAGAACTTATTCTCGAGAAAGGTGTCACCGTTACAGCTCGATAAAAAATACTTTGTTCAACACTTTTTTTTAAACAAATTTCTCGATCCGAATGTTTAATTACGCGGGTAAAAAAAGTATCGCGTAAATAATAGGTTAAAGGTGGCGAACCGATGAAAAATAATTCAAAATAAATCAATTGGCAATAGTGATTTATGGTAAAAATTGTGATTTCTCGAAAAAAAAAGCAATACGATAAATGCGTTAAATATCGGAATGAAATCGATTCGAGTACGAGGCAATAAATATAAGTCGAGCACAATCGAAAGAAAATTTAATTTAAGAACTCGACGATACCGTTAAAGAAAACTTTGAAATCGTTAAATCGAGTGTACGAAGTCGACGTAAATTTCATCATATACATCATAAAATCTACGAATATTCCAATAAACGGTAAGCTTCGCTAATTTCAAAGGAACGAAAAAAACTTGAAGAAACAAAAAGTGATTCGCTTCCGAGTCTTTCGTATCGGTGCGGCTGTAGTCACGCAAATTTTCTCTCGCGAGATAATAACGACGACACAGTCTGCGTGCAATCTTATCACCCAAGGCAATATTCGAGATTTCGGCGAGAGCATCGAGAGGTAGAGGAATAAACGAAATCGAAGAAACATCGATCGATTTCGGCCACGTATCGCTCGGTAACATATGCCCGACTCGCGAGTGCACAACTCGACGATACGCGTCGATGCTTTCTTGCGCCGTTTGGAGAAAGCATCCGCCCGAGGAGAAAAATAGAAAAAGAGCTGGTTCGTAGGGAGTCGGGTACCTGAGAGTACCGGCGGCGACCCCTTAATTATACTGTACGAGAGTGGTCGCGTCGGGGTCTAGGGTCCGCGGCAGCGGTACCGCGTCAAAAAACTCGTAACTGACCGATCCTTTTCTACGCCGATACGCCGACGACGACCGAGAGAAAAAGATCGTTCCGCTCGTGGCTCGAAAACGGGAAAAAACAAACAACGCGGAGTAGCGTAAAAGCCAAAATCCCTTGACAAACTCATCATTCCGCGCGAATTTTCTCTCCTCTCCGGTTTTTACGGACCTCCGGTTCACCTCCGTCTCACCTCCGTCTCACCTCCGTCTCCTTCTTTTTCGAGAAGGAAGGCCTCACCACCGCCCGCCGATGTTCCTCGCTTTTTCCCCGACGAGCTGTTCTCTCGAGCGTGACGTCAATTTTTTCTTTTTTCTTTTTTTTTTTTTTTTTTTTTGTCACGCTCCTCGACTCTCTTTATTTTTGATTCGTGCGTCTTTTCCCTCCGCGTACACGCGTTCTCGGTCGTCTCGAGGAGAGTCTCGCGGTCGCTCGGCGTGCATTGTTTTTTCCCCCGCGCGTACGGATTCCGACCGTTCCGAGACGAGAACCACCGATTCGAAAGAGACGCGTCGTCCCCCGCTGGTTCATCGATACGAGGAAGGAGAAAAAATTGATTACTTCTAAGCGAGCGGAGCACGCGAAACGATCCGTTATTTTCGCAACGCCGAGCTGCTCGAGTTGCAGCCTAACAACATTACGGTTGATATCCCGCAAAAAAGGCTTTTCGATAGGCACAATGGAGCAACGGAAGAAGGAGAAAAAGACCGAGAAAAAGACCGAGAAAAAGAAGGAGAAAATAAAGGAGAAAATAAAGGAGAAAAAGAACGAGAAGAAAGGACAAGTTGGTTTGTACGTACATCGCAGTTGCGCGTTCGTCGAGCAGCGTTCCAGCATGGCAACGAAAACGTGATTGTCCTTCCACATTGTGAGCCCACATGTATTAATCCTGCACGCGGGCTACGCTACAAACGTCGTATCGCAACGTCCATTGCACGCGCGCGCACTAGTCTCTTCGTATTAACCCGAGGAAACGCTCCTCGGACGCGCCTTTGCCTCGACCTTCGTCCGGGGAAGAAGATCGGAAAAGAAAACGCTTCGTCTACGCGCGCGTTGGCACGATAACGGTGAAACTTACTCGTCCATCGTGCCGACACATAACCTCGAGACTCTCTCTCTTCGTCCGCCTCGAAGCGTGAATTCTCGCTTTATCCAGTCGTACCGTATTATTTCCCGGGCAGACGCACACACACACGCGGGCTCGTTCGCTCCTTCACTGGACATCGAACGTACACAATCGCCGGGGAAATAATTCAACGAGCACTTTGACCTTTGTCGAGGTCCGAGCGCGAAAATCGACTGGACGAGCGAGAAACCGGCTTACCGAGCGCGAGCGTAGGAGGGGAAATACAGCGGTCGCCGCCGCCGAAGACGAACGAGACCAACGAGACCAACGAAACGAACACAACGAAGAGGAAGAGGACGAGGACGAGGACGACGACGACGACGACGACGACGACGACGACGACGACCACGACGACGACGACGACGACGAACACGACGAACACGACCAAGACGATCGAGACCACGACAACTCGGAGGCGAAAGTAGTTCGCGTCGAGGTTTGTTCACGCGGCGCACGCACACATTAGAACTCGTATCCGGGCTCGAGCGAGTTGACGTTTGAGGTTAGAATCGACAGGTAGTAGGACTGTTGGGGTTCGTGCGCATGCGCCGGACGCGCGTGCACGTGCCTCTGCTCTGAAATTACGAAAATGCGCGCGACCGAGAGAAGAGGGTCGACCGGGAGTGGGGGGAAGATGAAAGTTATTACAGAAGCGCGAACGCTCGATTATTTTCACCAGCTGGCTAAATCATTTTCCCTCCTAGGCAAATCTCGGAAATGGAAAGTGTCCCCTCGTTTTCTCTTCTCTTGCTTCGCGACTCTTTCCTCCCGTTCCATGCGTACACGCGTTTCCCTGCCATCACCGACGACCATCTATCCATCCAAGCTATCCAAGCTATCCAAGATAAAAAGAAAGTGGGTAAGGATGCGCTCCGTCGCCGACTCGAAATTAAGTTTTCCCTCTTCTTTCTTCCCGTTCGGTGGTCGACTTTTCGTAGCCGTTTTATCGCGAGTGATCGATCGAGTAGTTCCATTGCGAAGAAATAACTCGGTGTTCGATTTTCCAAAAACCGATCGCGCGATTGCCTCGATTAGATTAGATTATAACGCGAGTAATTTAAAGTTAAGCAACAACGCCTCTACTCGGTTATGTAATATACTTTTTAAAATGTTACGTTCGAATTGTTTAATGGCGTTTCTCGATCGACGGAAACTTCCTTCTCCGATAATTACGTATGTTGGAATATCTTTGACCCTAACCTCAAAAAATGAAATCTGATACAAAATTATAACTTTGAACGTTTCACCTGAAAATTTACGATATCGAACGTAATCTTACACTGCCAACGTTCGACCGAATAATAATTTCGTAAGAAATTTTTTACCCAGTGTGTGTACATACGGACGTTTTACTCTCGCGGAAACTTTAAATTGCAAAGTGTGCGAGGCGAAAATTGCCTACCTCGACATAATTTAAGCTGTGCGCTTTTAAACAAAATTAGTCTAGAAATATTCCGATTAAACTATTATACAGCTTCCTTTAATCCTATTACGTAATCGATCTCCTGTATCTTTGAAATCATCGCCTCGTAACGAATACCGCAAAATCATCGACCGAGCCATATCGATATAATTGTTCCGTGTTCCTTATTTAATATCAATTTTAATACGATTTGTACTCGATACTCTTACAAAACAAAATAGCAACGAAGGAATTATTAATTCTTGTAATTATAATCGAAACGTTAATCTACGAATGTTTTTTTAGCGAGATTAAATTACTCGGGTAAGTCGCATTTGTTGGCATGTGCTTGTTATATTGTCAAAGCAATCGAGAGTAATAAATAATAACGCCGAGTCGTAACGAGTAAAAGTGGAATAGTAAGATGGAGATCCGTAAAGAGAGAACAGTCCGAGGTCGAGGTAGACACCTTCGCAAGAGGAAACAACATATATAAAATAATCGATTCTACATAAATATATGGAACGTAATAAGATGCGTGTTTCGAACACGCAATACCCGTCGTGAAAAACATATTAAAATCTCATCAATGAATTGCCACGTACTCTTCTGCGATTGCGGTCGGTAATAATTTTTAGATTTTCACGGATAAAAAGTTTCAAGAGTTACGCGTAAGATATTGTTTTTAGTACGTAAATTAATCGATCTACGAGTGACACGATGTTATTAATAGGTTAAAAATAGGCTAACACGCATTTTTATACAAAATAGTTACGATTCTTGTTGACGAGTAACTACGTTTATTGGATACAGGATAAAATTTATCGATGCTACAAAAAATTTTGTACGTTTGTAAATATTGCTTCTATATTAATCATTGTTTCGCTAAAATCGTTTTAAATAAGCGTTTTTCATCGAAAACGATGATAACTATTCCACTTCTTACTTTCGCTATTCAATAATAAATAACAAATTATAAGTGTACGATTCTCGCAACCACCCACTTATATATTTTAAAATATTTACTATCTTTCGATACGAATATCATGAAAATAAATTTCAACGAATGCGCCAACTTATTTATTGCGATGATGATTTAACAATGTATTTTTAATGGCCGAAATATAATGGTTACCTATAATTACCAGTAAAAATGCACATTGAAAATGATTTTATAAATAAAAACTGTATAAAATTCAGTTCATTTATATTTATTAATATATAATAAATGTAATGGTTTAAATGTTTTAACTTATTATAATGTTACAATAGAACTCATCTTATTATCTGGTCACGTTACAGACTCTTGTATTGTTTGTGTCCTTTCTCTGTATATGTAGGTGTCATTGAAAATGAGAACAATACAAGAGTTTTGGATAAAGTATAATGATGTTGAACCGAGTGAGAATCAGTTTTCACAATAAGAATATGAACAATAAAAGCAGTCATTGTGTATCCAGCATTGAAAAAAAAATCACAACTACCTATTTTTTTATTTATTACGTCTTACTGTACGAGGCATTAAATAATAATCACTTAACATTTTTAATATTTCTTTTTAACATCTTTCTAAGTTTTCTTCCTTATAGAAGTAGTTTCGTAGCTTCCTTAGAATTTAAATAATTAATATTATATAAAAGAGATTCAGTTATCTTTAAAACTTTCCAAAAACATTGTTATTACTATTATTATTACATTCCGTCAGGTTTTCAACTGTCAACGATCGCGTATTTTTAATAATGTATTCTGACATAAACTCACATATATACATATATATTAAAATGTGATTTTGAAATTCGTATTAAAAAAATATTACGCAAGGTTCGTACAAAATTTGTTTGATTTTTAACGAGAAAAAAATGTAACGACTGAAATTTACAAGCTGAGTAAACCGAGTAAGCTAAAAATGTAATCAAATTTTTTAAATGAAATAGAAAACTGATTATAATATTAAAATACAATTTGAAATATATAATAATTGAGATATTCCAGTTAAAACAATTCCAAAAGAGAAATACGTATAATTATGAAATATAATTAAGAAATTCTCTTTGATATTTAATTTTATTTACTTCGCTCGGAAATAGAAAGCTCATTGATGTACATCTACAAAATGAAATTTAAATCAAAATTTTCAGGTGCAGACACCTGCCGACATCGTATAATAGAATATTTCGTTTGCAAATCCAAAAGAACGAAGACCTAATGTGCTCCAAGATGAATTTTCTTTTATAAGCGCGTAGAAAATCTCTTGAACCCGAAAGGATTCAATTTTTCTATAACGTCTCTTGAAAAAAAATACATATGAAAAGTCAAAAAAAAAATACTTGTAATCGGTATTAGCGAATAAAATTTATTAAAATTATAATAATATATTTATAATAAAATAGTAATTTCTTTGCGATATTTAAAACGTAATACAAACTCAAATTTTCTGGACTTTAAAACTTTTCATAGTTAATTAAATTTTCCTTTACATTCTAGAAAATCAATACAAAAAATGTTAGATGTAATACAGAAATAAATTTAATAAAGGTTATTATGTATTCAATTGAAAATTTGATAATAGATATAATTTATATTTTACCATTACCGAATTTATCGTGGAAAACAGAAATACGTTTGATATTAATAATTAACTTTAAATCGACTTTTGAATGTAAGACATACATTTGGTAGATGTTTTACGTTTTATAAATAATTTTAAGCATTAAAAAGATAAATATTTCGATTACGTTTAAAATATTTAACATTTTTAAGTCGAAAGTTATAAAGTTTAAAAATACTTTAGAGTACAGTTTATATAATATTATTTAATATTTAACTCTGCTAAATTAAAAGTTTATTTGAAAGAATTTAATTAGTTAAAATCTTAATTATTTTCCTCGTATTCTTGGAAAATTTGAAAAAATGTATTAAAATTTTAATTTTTATTAAAAACTTTTTATCTGAAAAATTCTATTTATATACGCAATTAATTTTTTTAGTTAAATGAAACTAAAATTGAAATAAAAGTAGATATTTAAAGAAACGAAATTGGGAATATAATATTTAGGAACGTAACAAAATATTGAAAATATGAAAAATTTGTATAAATAATTTAAATAAATACGAATGAACGATCATATATTTACTAATTAAAAAAAAGATAAAACACATCCAACGATATCCCAAATACTATTCAAACGATACATTTACGTTATATTAATTAATTTCATTTTTCTAGTTATTAAATTTTAATAATTTTAAAATTCATAGATTTACATTATTTTTACGTTGATACAAGCCTTTGGATATTTAAAATTTAACACATACAGGAAGGTTATTTCCGAACATAAAAAAAATATTACTTACAAGATAAAAATTATGTTTTTTATCTGTTTGTTAAAAATAAATAAAAGCTGTTGGCATAATTTTTAGATATTTTATCGGTAAACATTTTCTTCATCTTTTCAAAAATATTTTACACGATCATTGTAACATTTTATAAAAATAATATTCGCTCACTGCCCGAGTATTTTATTTAAAAAAGAATAAAAGAACAAAAAAATTATATTAAAAAAATATTTATTAAAATATATTTTTATCTTTTAGATGGAATTAATTTCGAATAGTATATTTGCGTTATTGGATATTCAAATATTTTAAATAACTGAATTTTTTCGAAAAGTGAATCCAAAGAATTCGATCAAGGAAAAATGTTACGTTTCATTCGAGTATGTATCGCTCGTTCATTGAAATAGTTCCGTAGATCTAAGTAGTACTTTCTGGGACTATATAATAATTTTCCGACGATGGAAGAACGAAACGAAGATATTTTTTATATAATTTTACGACCTTTCGACCTAAATATAAAAAGCGGTTTCGATAATGAAATTTTTGGAGATAATAATATAAAACGTATTACGTTCGGTCACGAGTCACGAGTCACGAGTCACGTAGCGCACAGTAGTAACCAAATTTGAATATGTACCGTAGCCACGGCAAAAGCAGCTCCTCGCTTCCAAAAATGGATTTCATCGCACGGAAATTTAAAATGAAACATCGTAAAAATGTAGAGTCGACCGGATCGATCGCATCACGGAAGGTGAACATCAACCGGGACTCGACGTCTCCAACGACGTACACCTTCCGCTGGAGTTTCGCCGTTAGTTGCGAGAGGCGCGCGAATCGTTCGAGTTCCTCGTTTTTACGATCGATCGCGACAACCAATTCGGCGATTCCTCGCGCGAATCCAACTTCCGTCCGGTTCCTCGACTCGACTCGACTCGACTCCAAAACTTACGCCCGCGTACGGCGATGAAAACATCGTCGGTCCGTTCCGTAAATTACGAATCACGCGTTTCGATAACAATAACGTATCCGCTTATTAAGACACGGTCGCGATCCCGTAATACGCGAACGTAGAAAAAGTCTTAAAACTTTGCGTACTTAATAAGAGAGCATTCGGTTAATTACCCGAGCAATTTAAAAGTATCGTAACGAGAGCACGATAAATACGAAGCTTGTAAAACGAAAAAAACAAAGGGAAAAAGGAAAGAGAAAACGACGAGTTCTCCAAGTAATTCGAGTCTTAATGGAGCAACGATGCTTTTTGCGCGATAAATAGGCAACGATCGCTTAGGCATCGCAGAGCCTGCAAAAACGTTCTCTCGATCCGTAACAGTATGACTCACTCGTCGGCTTACTTACGCTCGCTCCTCTCGTCTATCTCCTCTTTTTTCGATCCTCCACTCCCCGCGCCCCTCCCCCCGTCTACCGTGTCATCGCTCCACGACGATAACACCGCGCGCGACTTTTCGCGTTTCAGCGAATCATCCTCCTCCCCGGTGATACGGAAACATCCCCCGATATTACGCGCTTCTATAACCCACTTCCCCTCCCCCCGCTCTCTAGCCAAGGGGGAACCGCACCGCTCTCCTCTCCTCGCAACAGGACGAAAATTTCAAAGTTTCAAGGACTCTGCCCCCACCGCGGCAAGTTCGAAACCCAGTGGCGGAGGCAGCGGTCTCTCTTGAATTATCGAATCTGCAAGGTGGGGGCGGATGTAGGGAAGGGGCGCGCATACAAAGGCGCCTGACCATCGCCGGCGTCGAATGCAGCGTTCGGCCACGTACGTGCGTGCGTGCGTGCGTGCGTGCGTGCGTGCGTGCGCGATTGTGTGTGCAAGAGCGTCGAGCATACGTTCGTGGGTCGACGGCGACGGTGACGGAGACGGAGACGACGACGACGACGACGACGACGACGACTACGACGACGAATCGTCCGTGACCCTGACCGCCGCTACCGCCGTCGTCGTCGTCGACGTCTCCGTCGCCGTGTGCGGAAGGCCGCGAAGCACTGGCTCGAAAAAGCGGGAGAGGCGAGGCCGGAAGGCGAAAGAGCGAGAGCGAGAGAGAGAGAAGCGACGGGCCCATCGAAATTGATGAAAAGTCACGGCGAGGAAAAGCGGTGATGTCACTCTTTTGCGAGCGATGTTTCTTGTCGTGACAGCTTTATGCTAATGAGATCGCTGCATATATTCCGAGAGCGCTCGTACCACGATTTACGCCAATTTCTCCTTTCGTGGCATTTTTTTTCAACCTGATTCGATCGCGCTTTTATATAAGTTTCCATTTTTCTTTTTTACATAAGCGCGTTCTTCGATTGGCAAAAGCTCGGATAAAAAATTACGGATTAATTACTACTAAGTCGCTTCGAAACAACAATTTTTTTCCGTCGGACGTTCGTTTATCAAGGTGATCCGTGCCTTTTTCTTCTCTCTTTATCCCCTCTTTACCCCCTCTTTACCCCTCCTCTCGCTCTGTTTCTTTTAATTAATTCCGTTGTCGATTATGCCAAATTTTCTGGAGCATTGTAAAAGTGTGTCGCGCGTCTTTTACCGTTTCACCGCTCGATCATTTTGCGAGCGTGGAATTTTAATATTTTTTCTATTTTAGCAGACGTTCGCGTTCGCTGTATCCATGCGATTGTAAAAACTCGATGACGTCTCGGTTCTTTCGCGATTTCTTATATTTTATTATCCACACCGATCTTTTTTCAAGTTTGATTCGTGCTCGCATTCCGTCGTTCGTAAAGGACGATACGATAAAATATGGAAAAACCTTGTACAGAAATAACGATGATACCGAAAGTTAGATTTGCGTTCGTTGACGTTGAACCGGAAAATGACTTTCGAAGCTTGGAAAAAATTCATCGGTGACGATTCGAGCTTAAAAATTCGTTTAATAATCGTTGACTTTCGTATTGCCTAGTTACGAAAGAAAGTTCGCTGCATTCGTTGAATGAATAACGATAGCGTCTTATTAAACGATCTTGAAAACAATAAAGATTCTTTGGTTATATAATTAAAGTCGGTTCCCGTAGATTCGATAATTTTAAAAATTATTGGAACCGTAACGTTCCGCTGATAAAATTCGAACGCGTGCGTTTCAAGGATATCTAGAAATACATTTTCCGTAGATTAAAAAAGTAGAAAAGTAAGCGTTTGAAAAAGTTAAAAGGTTCGGAACTAAAGAGAGATAGTCAACATCAGAGGCAGCAACTAACGATAATAAGTCGAGTTCCAGACTATGAAACTATGACTATTGTTCTTCGTGACTCGCGTTATTCACCGCAACTGACTCTCTCTCTCTCTCCCTCTCTCCCTCTCTCTCGTCAAATGTGAGAAAGGATTCGAAAATGAGTTGAGGCCAGTCACGCAATCATTCTCCTGATTTTCATCTTCAGCCCCATCTCGTGTGGGATCGTCCGCGAATTACGCAACCAATTTCAAAGGTAGGAGTTAAAAGGAAGGAAAAAAAAGGAAGAAAAAAAAAAAACCAGCGATAAGACGCTAACGATATTTGTTATTCCGAAACTGAAAACGAGTGCGAAGATTTACGTATTAATTTACGACGACGCGTATTTCGCTCGTGAGTGAGCGAGTTGGTCGAGAAAATGCTTCAACCTCGTTCACAACGGCATGAGAATTTTCGTGTACCCGCAAGTCATGCTATGCGTTAGTCGACCGTCTACGATTGGTCGGAGCGCGACTCTTTAAAGCCATCGAATGCTCTCGTGAAACGATTCTACGAATGAAACGTGCGGCGATAGAACGACGGTATATTTATAAACATTGTTATTTTTTTTATAAATGCGAAATTAGAAAATTACGTTGACCCATTAAAAGTAACGAATTATTAACCGTGACGAATGGAAAATTAATTACGGATTATTTATAGATTAAGATCGTTACACGGTGCTGCATAAAAGAGTTAGTTTTGCATAACGAAAGTGTACGATTACCGATATTTCGCGTTTCTTTAAATACGTTGGAGAGCAAACTATAGAATCGATTTCATAACGTTCGGATATAGCGATGGAATTATATTAAGTTGCCATGATCTTGTATCGCGGAGCGAGAGGGAACGGTTAAACCTTTTTAGCGTTACGTGACGGACGGTCGCAGCTATAAATAACGTGTTTTTTTGTCTTTCTCTTTTCCGACGTTAATTATTTACAAAATTAAGAGTACACGGCGTAGATTACAATGCAGGACAGGATGAACTTTGTGACGATGGAAAAAAGAACGAAGAACGCGGGGGCGTCCATTATTTTTCTACGATGCACAATGAAACCGTTGTTTTAACTCTATATTGTGGAAAAGAGGTGCAAGATAGATTCAGCGATAAACGTCCGCGGACTGTCTTCTTTATATTACAACGCGTCGAGCGTAAGTCGAGCGTAATTAATGAAGCGTAAGTCCCAGCGGAACATTAAAGCGCAACCATCGTATTTTCCAGGGTAACGGAAGAACCACCGATGCTTTATTCCCGTGCACTTATGACATTTATGTATCGCTCGCTCTCTAACGCCTGAAAAAGGAATAAAAGAAACGTTGTTAAACGTCGGAAGGTAGACAAACCGCGAAGTTGAACAACGACATGCCAAATAACTAAGAGCTAATTTTTATTTATAACGCGACTAAAACTTCTCGCTACTTCTTATTCCAGTATTTTTTTACGCGGCCACACACACACACACACATGATGCGAGCGCGAACGTTACTTAGGATACTGCATTTAATTTTATTATCTTATATATTAACGGGAAATCTAGAAGCCCGTAATAGACGCGTAATTGAATTGTGATGTAAATAAATAAGAAGGAAGCGAGGAAAAACAAGCTGCGGATATATTTATGAAACTGTGCTATATTCTTTCGATGCCGATACTCTCGACTCGCTCTGTGGCGAGTGGTAATTATTTTTACACGTTTGCGCGTTTACACGTTTGCGCGTTTCCTGTTTCCACATACGAATTCGTATCCGAAGCGATACCAAATAAAAATGCATTAAATTAAACGGAGAGAGCGCTGAGAGAGTATCCGATACGCGCCTAATATATATATAAATATATATATATTCGTTAGAGTATTCCATTAAAATCAGGAAAGATTCTCGAGAAACGTATTTTTCGCGTAAGCTATTTTGAAAGTTACGGAGCAGCACGAGAGTAGGTTCACACGCACGTACAACACTTGGGGACGTAAGAGTGCCAGCCACCGACGCTTGGCCTCGTTTTGCTCACGAGGTGCGTGCGTGTGTGTGTGTGTGCGCGTGTGCGAAACACTGTTTATGTGAATATATATCATATTATATATACGCGTATGCATAAACGTATACTCGTGCTTATCCTGCACACGTATATCAGACAGCGAGTGAATGTCATGTGCGTATACGAACGTATTCTACGTGTAGAAAAATGAGAACCTGTTTCTCTCTCTTATATTATAATCCCCGTCCCCACCACTTCCATTCTATTTTCCAGATTCGTTCTTTTTATCCTACGTTATTATTTTCCTTTCCGACCGATTGTACGAATTAACCGAGAAACTGTTCGCTATTTTGGAAAATTCAACGAGTAACGTTATTTACATTATCCGGCTGTCTTCAGCCAGAATTAATTCATTTCTCTTTTAGCTATGTTTATTTTCGGTCGTACGATAGCGTTGATTAAAACGAAAGATAAGATTGCTAAAATTGTGTGTGCTAGTGACGTATTTGCAAAAATGTTATATCAGTCGCGAGTAAAAAAATGTATTTGGATATAATAATTATTCAACGGAGAAAAAATCCCGAAAGCGTTTCGTGCGAAAAACTTTAATTTCGTACTCGGTAAAATTAAAAAAAAGAAAAATTTATTTAATAACGTAAAGTATGTGCTTGTATGTACAAAAAGTAATGCAATCTCACATGATTAATACATAAAAACATTTTTATTGTAACTTTTTACGTTATTCGACTAACTTTATTTGTATAAAATTTTTAATTTTACGATTAACGAACGGGACTTTTGTCTACGAATAATAAGAATAAAGTAATATGTTGCTCTTTTATAGGCGTACACGCACGTGGAAAAATTATGTTTCGGAATGAATAATAAGTCTTTGTATACGATTTTTTTATTTTCTGACAAAAAACTCGGAATTACTTACATACTTTAATCGTATATATTATTTAAACAAAGATTCAAAATATTTTTAAATTTTTCTCTCAATGTACGTAGGTTTATAAATAGATTGCACGGATATAGTCATAGAAACAAAAAAAAAATAATTGTATGCTGTATTTACACTCATGCATATGGCAAATACAATTTAAATGACTACTGCATTGCGGTATTAACAATTGTTTAGCGATTTGTAAATATACACATATTGTGTTCAAATACAAAGAAACATAAATGTATACCAAGAAAAAAAAGTAAAAAAAATTTTTTTTTCATAAATAAAGATAAGAGAATCGTCGAATTAGGAAAATCAACAAATATCGTTGGGCTGCGATAAAAAACTAGTGTAATTCCAAAGTCGATTATCCCCTTTCCTAATGGAATCGTTAAACGCGAGCGACAAATCAATCCTCGATTTATCCTCGTTTGTAAAGTTTAAGTATTGTTA
Source organism: Dolichoris vasculosae (assembly GCA_018907195.1). Taxonomy (NCBI): domain Eukaryota; kingdom Metazoa; phylum Arthropoda; class Insecta; order Hymenoptera; family Agaonidae; genus Dolichoris; species Dolichoris vasculosae. The sequence goes on along the minus strand of JACCHY010000009.1, from coordinate 6,183,997 downwards.
AAAGGGAATTAAAATCTAGTCGCAAGAAATTCCATGTCTTACAAAGTGTGCGGTACTTAACTCGGCATTTGGGATTTTTTAAAAAACGGTAACATCGCACTTTGAAACTATAAAGAACGAGAGTTTACGGGCAAAAAGCGAAGACGATTTTAAAACGTACAAAGCCTTCATTTTCCACAATGTAGCTAACCCAAATGTAAGCCATGCACAAAGGCCTACGCAAACGGGACGGGTTCTATTAAAATACTACCACGTATTACGAAATATAACTTTACCCATCTTTTTCGGACAATATTAGCGAACGTGCATAGACGTGTATGTTCAAGAATGCATCAAATATTAAAATTAACGATCGATAATTAACGCGAATTCGAGTAAGGCTGTCGGAGTTTTTCAAACGGAAATTTTCATATGTAAAATAAGCGGAACGATGAACTCGAATTTTAATTATAAATAACGTTAAAGATTAGGGAAAAAGCCTATAACTTTAATAATCTTTACATTATAAATATAGTCGTAATACTCTAAGCACATCCGATGTTTCTCCAATTATTTTATTTAGTCGGAATATCCAATTACCAACTGTGTAATATACATTTTTGTGCGATACGAAAATAATACAAATAACATAATTGTATTGCATTCTTAGGTAAGACAAGGATTATCGGAAATCGTTACGAATCATATTTCGGAAATATCGACTTACTACAATACTTAATTCCATCTTTGGGAATAGATCTCATTTGTAATTTACGAGTATACCACTTAAATATGCCGTTGTGCAAACTATCAATAAATAGACTATTATTAAATAGCGTCGATATTTATTCGAGATGAAAATTGTGTTTAAAAGTTGGAAAATCCTCCGTTACTCGGCTGTTCCTTATTTATATAAATAATTGCACCAACGGTCGAGGGTGGTCGAAGGAGGTCGAAGGATTAGCTCAAATTATGTAAATTTCCATTGTCAGAATCGAGTCCTCGAGCCAGGTAAACATTTAACCCAAATCGGAAATGTGAATTGTAAAAGGAGCGTGGAAATTGGTCGTCGTAGGAAATTCGGGCGATCGGAGAAGGCGACGGATGCAAAACTGCGTACGGGGGTTGTTTCTCGTCTTTATGCACGTCGCAGGCGCCAACATTTTGCTGCATACTGATGCCGCAGCATCGTCAGCGTCCCTGATGTCGAGGCTGGAAAATGTGCGCAATCCACCGCGCAGCTTTTCACGTGCAGCAAGCAGCAGCAGCAGCAGCAGCAGCAGCAGCGGCGGCGACACCAGCTACAATCCGACAGATCGACATTTCCCGGGGATAGAACTCAAAAATCCTTACTCTTGTTTTACGCCAGCGATCGTTCGAGCTCGTTTGTTATATAAATCGACTATCGGATTCCGTATGTACGCGCGTGCCTAGATGTGCTTTGCGTCGCTTACAAAGAGGGTCTAGCGTTTCCGGGTCACGAATGTTGATCAAAGTTTCAGCAAGAATTTCGAATGGACGTATCGCTCGTAAATTCCGTGGGTCTGTCCGACTCTTTGGACTGTTGCGGACGGACGCGGATTTACAGGATGGTACCGACCTACGTACTTCCATCTTCCATCTCCTAGCGTTCGTGAAAATTGCGTGGAAATCTTTGCGAGGCGCGAAGAACTAACGCGTTTCTCGATCGTCGTTGGATTATTTATAAAATTTCAGTTTATTCGTTGTCCGTCGATGATTTTCCAGTTGCGATATTTAATACATAATTCAACAAATAAAATTATTATATTTGAATAATACTCGCGGGTCTACCTTATTAAATACTTATTTATAAACGCTCGAGAATATATTCGAGCAGGTTTGGTTCGAAAAAGCAATTTATATGAAAATTATTTTGTACACGCAATGAATTTAATAAATATTTTCCGATTTTAAAGCAGGAATTTTTTTCTAATCTCCCGATGCTCGTATCGTATTATTATTATTCATCGCAGAAACGTTACAATATTTAAACAAATTTAAATATTTCTCGAGTTTCAACGCCGACGAGATGAAACTTCCCACATATCGAAACTAATCTATCCTCGATCGACCAATACTCGAGATTCGTTTCTGCCGCCTATATCGAGTGGACTAACAACGCTCGTTATTAATTAGAAATATTCATTAATAATTACCGAACGCAATTAACTATTAATTAATTCAAAGAAGTTTTTTTCTCCGCGCATACTTAATTTCTAACTGTACGGAGGTTTAAAATTAGTCTCGCACCGAGCCGAGAACACGTCAGTTATGGTTAATCACCACCGCGTGTATTAACTCCACCAGCACTCGAATACGCCTCTCGGAGGAGGAGGAGGAGGAGGAGGAGGAGGAGGAGAAGTACGAGCCGGTTAAAGACGCATGACTCATCGTTACAATTGAAAACAACCAAATGCCGCCGCAAGAAATTTAGGCCTCGAGGCATCCATATAAATTGCATTCGTGTCCTTTAACGAAGAGGAAGCAAAGTTCGGCGAACGCGACGTAAAAATTGACGTAAAAAGAGAGGCGAGAGGCGGATTGAAATAAAACAAACGAGGGTGCAGCCAAAGAAGAAAACAAGGGAAAAGAGCTTTCGAGGGTAAGAGGAGCGGAGGAAGAGCAAAGGAAGCATTGACCGGTTGATCAAATTCAGTGAGAAGGAGCGGCAGATGCTTCGTAGTCTAAACACGGCGGCGTGCCACTGAGTTATCTTAAATCCTCCTACTGGATGTCTCGGGATGAGGGAGACGTTAAAGCGGAACTGTCACTGGCATGCTTCTCTCGCAATGACGGATATACGTACGTACACGTGCACACGCGCACGCACACGCACACGCACACGCACACGCAAACGCGCGTGCTGGTAAAAAAGACCGAGAGAAAAGAAGGAGAAAAAAGAAGGAGAAAAAAGAGCGACAAAGCTTTTTGATCGCTGGTACGTATATCTGTCTATACCGAGAAACGTTTGCGGGAATTCTAAATATTGTGCTACAGCGACCGTAAAGAAAAATGCGCGCAAAGTCAAACGTTACGATCCGAAAAAGGAAATACGGTGTAGGAGATGATTCGAGGAGCCGTAAACTCGAAAATATCTTTTTGTTTTGCAAACTGAAACGATTGCAACTGCGACACTACTTTATTACCTACGAACAAAATTTATGCTAACAATGAATAATCAAGATATTCCCCCTTGACAACCGTTGATTACACGGATTGAAATTTTAATAGACATTGTTTCGCGTTAAAATAAAATCTCTGTGCACATGTGTTCTCGTGTAAAACACGATTATATAAGATACAAAATTGTATCCGTTAATTTAACAAAGTATAATTTTGAGGGACGCGAACCTTTGGCAACGTATCCCGTCGCTTTTAATCGCCCGTGTTTTGAAATTTAGGAAACAAAAGTTACCCTTTCTCCTTTGACGAAATACGTTCTCGTTACCCGTCTCCTTTTCTTTACAAGAGAGCGGGACGCCTCGATTTTTATAATTCGTGAATTATTTCGATGCGCGCGTTGATTATAAATTCGCTTAAAAAAAAGTGTTTTATCGATTCGAGCGATATAAGTCATCGTGTGTAGAGTCGTAACGAAAAAGTCGTATTACCCAAGTCGCACGCGTTATTACCCGCTAGAATCCCACGTATGCCAGTTATTTCAAACGATAAATATGACGTTGATTTAAAATATTTGCAGAATGTCCTAATAAAATTACGAATAAATATCCGTTTATTAACGAAGGCTTCGTTTCGCCAGTGTCCGATTGTGTTTCGCGATACTGTTTATTCGAATACGTTTGCTTTTCATATTACGGAAAGTTTCGGAGGTATAGTCGAGTGATCAAGCATTCGATTGTATTCGCTGTTGGAACGAGGAGAAAGAACGTCCAAAGCACGTTAAAAAAAGGCGGGTAAAAAGATCCAAGTTCGTCGATAGAGAAGGTACACGCTCGCTAGAGAAATATATACCGCGAGAGAGTGGGAGAGAGAGAGAGAGCTCTTTAGATCTCGTAGATAGAGGGATAGGAAAAAAGCGTGTAATCCCGAGAACCGCAACTCTGCAGGCCTTTACTCGTTCGTTTCCCTCTTTTCTTGCAACCTGGGTGCACGGCTGACACGTGGTCAATATTATACGCGGACTAAAAATACTTGGGGCTGGGTAGAAACGTCGATTCGCTCGCGTGAATCGACGTCGTAACGCTCGCGGTTCCATAGAAGCCGTTAATGAGTGCACGAGGCTATTGTAGATAAATAATTGTGTGTAAAAGGGTAGAGAGAAAAGGGAAAACGATCCGGAATTACGTTTTATAAGGGCATTTTAGTTTTTCCAGCTACTTTTTCTCTCCCTCCTTCATTTCATAACCGAGCTTATATTTTTCATCTCTCGCGCTGGAACTGCTGGACTCGCGTTTTTATATTGCGTATAAACCGTGCGATCGTGAAAGAAAAAATTGTAAAATATGCCGACCATCTTGATGGATTTATGGGGATTTCTTTACTTCACGAAGCATATAAATTATTTAGTGGAAAAACATAGTCTGGAATCGTGCATTTTATTCTTTATCAAAATGAATTTTTGCTTTTGGTTGTATTTTGTGTTCTTTTTTTACTTTTTTTTTTTTTTTTTTTAATTCAATCAATTTCGCGCGATACGTGTAAAAGTTGTTCCTCGGTACGATGTATTCCGAATCGGTCAAAGAATGTATCGATTAATTTATTACTAACGAAAAAAAATTTTTACCATTGTTGGACGGAAGATAAAAAAAAAAACTTGTTACGTAACGGAAATGACTTAAATTACGCGAATCGTATCCGCTGTTAAAATTATATATATGGTGTACGTATTTATTTATTCGTGTTAATTACATCGAATCGAAAGATAAAAAAAAAAGTTACTTGTTCGCGGAGAATTAATTTTATTAATACGTACATATTAAATTCCATAGCGATTAAAAGCTTTTCACGCAAATGATTACGCACGCGTAGCATTATAAAAATTAATTAGAGAGTCAAAAATGGTCTTTTAATAATTAAAGTTACTTCGTGAATCATTCTTTACGATTCGAACGCATAGCTTTGTCGACTGGCAAGAAAATTTATTGAATGAGTATAATGAAAATCGAAGTGTTACATAATAATAATTATTGTAAAATAAAATATTACGAAACAATTTAAAGTAATAATAAATTTATACAAGCGTTTAGTATGAAATCCTAATCAATCATCTTCAAAGAAATGATATCAAGAATGCTTGACTGTTTCTTTGAATTCTAAACTGAGATCTTGAATACCTTGTAAAAATATTACCGTGAGTAAGAGTCGTTCAAAATTTGCAAGGTGTTATTTAATATTTAACAAGGCATGGAATAACATTGAGCAAATTAAAATAAGTTTATCTTCTTACGTATATTTTTTTTTATAATCTTTTACGCGTAACGAACTCAATTTTATGTAAAGGTCGTTTATAAACGCTATCTTCAAACTTTAAGGATAGCGTTCTTTTAAAAAAATATTCGCTTATGAAAACTAGACCTTTACTTCTTTTTATAAATAGTGTTTCAAAAAAAAAAAAAAAAAAAAAAATGTATACGCTAAACAAATAAAAACAAGCGTTGAGTAATATTTTAATTTCTTCTTCTAACGTATCGCGTAGAAAGTCTCTTAAGACATCGACTAGTATTTAAAAATAAAAATAATAATAATAATACCGCAAGCATTACGAGTATTTAAATATTTATGAAAAATCAGTAGCGCGTACTTTGACCTATATCGAGATTTCTTATTATTTTTTAACGAAGAATGGATTAAGATAATTAAGAAATCTTTATAAATTCATAGAAGCATTCGAGTTAAATAGACTGGTAGGAAAGTTTTTATTATTCTACGAGATTACGCGGAGAGCTAAAAAATAAAAATTGCTATCCGATCCGTATATACATTTTCGAGCATAATTTTATTACTCGATTCACAAACGAAAAATCCTAATTTAAAAATGCGCACGTAACTTATAACGTCTCGTTGAAACCAATGAATTATACTCCTATTTGTACGTCGGTTTGTTAAATTTTTTTTCAAAAGACAATTGTGCATTATTGTTCATTCAAAAAACATTATAAAGGATAGATTTATTATACAAGGTGTAAAAACGCGATACACCGAGTAACAAAAGCGTTTTGAAGTAGAGTGATAGGATATAACGCGTTAGCATCGTGAAAATGTAAAGATTTTTTTGTATATTTGATTGTTGCGTACAGAGTTATACACGAATACGTGGAAATACACATAAATGGATACACGTTCAATATTGAATATCAAATTTCTAAACTATTTCTCATTGCTTTTCAGCAACGAGAATTTCAAACGCATCGGAACGGGTCACGACTACTGCGTAGTCGGTTGGTTAGATATTTTGATTCTCTTTATACGGGTAGCTTTTCGCGAAAATTTAGATCCGTGGATACGGATGGATATTTCTTTCTTTTTTTTTTAACATTATTTTTCATCCGAGTAATTAGTGCGAGAAATATAATGGCAGCGACGAGTAGTATTCGTAATACGGTGAAGAGAAAAAAGTTGTACATACCTCTCGTTATTTTCAGAATTTTTTTGAAAAACGTATCGCGTTACTTTATTATATTATTTTATAATTTTATATACGTGTGCGGCTCGATGTACAAAAAGGTCATTAGCGAAATTAACGAGTATATCGATTTTTCCCTTTTTTTTTTACCGAGACTATTGGTTATTGGAATTTAAAACACGAGTTGATAAAAATTATCCATCGTAAGTTAAAACCGTGTATTACAACTTGCTTTTACAAAGATACTCGAAACTTGCGCTAACTTTTGCAAAAGCAGCTGCAAAGGAAATATCGGATCGAGTACGATTGAAACGTTAGCGTCTGAAATTGAACGCAGGTTTGCCCGGATACGTATGGAAATACAGGTATACGAGTCGCGTGTAAGCGGTACAAACTTACGTATTAGGCCTCGACGAGCAAGACGAGCGAGACGAGCAAGACGAGCCGCGACTTATCGAACCGGTCGCAAATACGGTAAGAACGAAAGATATGGACATCGCGACTGCCTTTATTATTTATACCTTGCGATAACGACGGACACAATTCGAGAAAGCATATCGAATCAGAGCAGCCATTCTACGTCGAACCGCGCGTAAAAAAACTTGGCTCCGAGGAACGCGAGTGCGGAACTGGAACAGACCAACGGTTGTTCTCCTCTCCTGGAAGCCTCTTTCGAAGGACTCAACAAAATCGTAATCGTTCGTTGGCGTCGTTAAAAAAATGAGCCAACTACGGAGACGAGCGTTCGTTCGTTCGTCCGTCCTTGTCTCGCCTCGCGCAGACACCATTGTTCGGATAAAAGGTTGAGAAATACGTGGACGCGAGACGTTGCAACGGGCAAAATGGTGCTTTTTAAGTTGCTCTTGGCTACTTCCGCACTTTTCTCGAGTATCCGTCCACGACCACCTTTAATAACACGCGAGTTGGAACGTTATCGAATAATGCCGAAACATGGATTCGTAAAGTGTCGGCTTGCTAGAATTTTCTTCGCGTTTCAAGTGTAATACGATGACTCGGTCGAGACGATTGCTTAGCTTCGCGATAATATCGTCGATCTTATCAAATTCCTGTGTAGCGCTGTTTATTCGTTAGAATCGACTAACACAGCCACGAGAACCCCAGACGAGTTAATGGATTTTTTTTCGAGCAACGGTGAGCAACGGTGAGCAACGGTGCGAGCCACGATCGAAGGAATCGAGCGCGGTGCAATCGGAGAATAAGAAAATTTACTTTATCCAGTATAATTGATGAAAGATACTTACGTAATGACGTCAGCTGCGCCGTGAAAAAATTCGAATCGGTCGCCGGTGCGAAGAATAGTAACACGGGCACAACGACACGACTAAGCGGGCGATTCACCGCCTCGTCCTCAGTCTCGCATAAAAATCATGTAGACGCATGTATATTATAGTCCCACGCGTATCTCTAGACGCGCACATATGTGATGTATATATCATGTATATATGTGTATATATATGTTATGTATCTCAGTCGCGAGCTCGATAAGGCATATCTATCTCTTTTTCTTCCTTCCTTCTCCGTCGCTCGTATACGCGACAAATATACCGAGCTCTTCGATATTTTTACTCCGCTTTCGAGCTCGCGCGTCTTTTCGTTACTCTGTTATTTCGCACATGCGACAATATACGCGTCGTAACTTCTACTTTTTTCTTTGTACGCGTTTCACTGAACCCACTTTTTTTCATTTATGCGCGTTCACTTTTCGTCGGGGATTCTTCCGCTCTTCACTGCACTATCTGCGAGTTGATTTATAACATGCTTTCCTTTACCCGTTTTTCTGCTTGACTTTCCATTTATTTACACACAAACATGTCGCGCACTACACCCGCACTCGAGCGTCGATTGCATTTCCTAGCGTCGTTCAACAAACGGAAAATACTCGTTTTGTTTGATTCGTTTCCTGCGACACCATCAAAAATTCTGCTGCTGCTTCTGTCGCTGCTTCTGACGCTGCTTCTGACGCTGCTGCTTCTGCTGATGCTGCTGATGCTGCTGATGCTGCTGATGCTGCTGCTACAGCAGATCTGGACTTCACACGTTAAATTCGCGTTGATCTCTGTATTGGAAAATTAAAAATTTATCGTTATTATTGTGTTTACCCACGCACGCACGCACGCGCACACGCACACGTACACATACTCCCCCCCACACACGATTCGCGTTAACTCAAGATTCATCGATGTAAAACCATTTGCATAAATTTCTATTCCGATGGGAATCGCTCTTTCTATCGGAATTATTAAAAGTAAAACAAAATAAATAATTGAATTAAGTTTGCGATGCGAGAGGAATGCGAACTTAAAATATTTGAACGCTCTACGGCCTGTTCTTAGAAAAGCTAAACGCTGTATTAATCAAAACCTCGAATCGATAAATTATGCACGCACGGTGTCTTAAATCAATTACGCGCACTGTTTTTTTTTATCTCTGCCGAACTCACGAGTTTTGTTTAATTAAAGGCTTAGCCGTTAATGTATGTTAAAGTATAAATCCAAGGAGGGAAAAGGCGGCGAAAGAATAGTCTACCGATCCTTGATTATGCGAACGATGTTCAAGGCTGTAAACGTATCGTCTCGGGTCATATTTTGATGCTTATTAACCGTATTATGTAAACCTACTATTATTTCATCCATCGCGATCGTTTCTTTATCGTCGACGGATTTTGATATTTTGAATTAACCACACAAAAAAAAAAATAATACTCGGATTCGAGATTAACGAATATGATTGGTAAGGCGGTTACAAGCAACAAACGAATATATACTGTATATAGAGATGATTAATATTCCCACGAGTCTCGTCAACTCGAATTTCTGTATAGTTAAATATATTATTAGACACTCCTATTTTCACCGGATCCATTAAAAACCAATAACAAGGGCTTGTATACTATTTTGACAGACGTTTACTCGTTACGTACAGGCTGTATCAACATATATATATACATGTTTATATATATACATCCTAGTCGTGCAAAATGAATGGACATTTATCCGCTTAGATAGCAGACATTTTGACAGTTAACACGCGTACTTTTAACTATATTCCTTTGCCTGACTCACGCATCCCTCGTCTGCTATAAAATGACTCGGTCTGTCTATATAAGACCGTATAATCACGGTAGTGAGATTCCGTTGAATAAGTTTTCTCGTTGTCGCAGCCGAACATATTTTGACGCGATGAACTTTTCCGCGTCTCGCTCCTACGTAATTACGATTGGAAACGTTGGAAATTGAACGTTGATACGAAAGATGTATTCAAATTTATAAATGATAACGTAATGTTTCGGATAACGTTGAAAGATGTCGTATCCGTACACGTAATTAATTCAAAATTCATTAGTCGTGAGAAAGATCGATTCGCGTCCAACTCTCGAAGAGAGTTAAAAGTTGTCGGGGGTCTGGAATTTTCGAACTCGCGGTCACCAAGGTTATAGAGTTGTTGAAATATATGACTCGAGATTAAACGTCGGCGGCTCAAAATACCGAATCATCGTAAGAAATAGAAGAACCATAAGAACACGGTAAACCTCGTAGTGACCTATTTATAATATTTGATACTAATATAAACTTGGTTGTTGGAATCAGACGTTTCGAGGTCGGAAGAGCTAATACCGAGACGATGTTACCATCTTGACCTATTAAAACTTCAACGTACTATCCTCGTATTATCAGATTCGTCGTGTTTATCTTATTTTTCAAACGTACGCGTTCCAAATGTAGTGAGTTATGCTCCATCGTCTATCGAATGGTGGAGTCTGGTAGAAATTGATATTTATGATATCCAACGATATAGCGAATCTCGTATTTCTACTTTTTTTTTACGCGTTCGTACAAATCGAATAAACTAACTCGAAGTTAACGTGGAAGCCTACTTAAAAAAAGCGAGGAATACGAGATCAAAATTCTATCGATAGAAACCGCTCTCAAAGATTTTGTACGGATCGATAGTTTACACGAATCGTACGTACCGACTTTCGCCTTGTACGTATTACACCTGTCGAATGCGACATTCGATTACAAATGTTATAATATCGAGTCGTGTCGTCGCGTTAATATATCCGCTGCTTTGCTGCTCGGCGATTTGATTGTCAGGAGCAATAAACGAAAGTATACGCGTGTTTACCGGTATCGAACTGGATAAGAACGATTTGCGAGAGATGTGCGAAAAACTGTGATATAAAAACGAATCACGTCAACCGAATCGTTTTTATAACTATTTTATCGGAATAGACACACCGTGACTACAATTTTGCGAATAGACAGGTAAGATGACGCGACGATATTTATTTCGCTAACTGACAATTTTTTATTAGCGTAAAACACAAATTATTCTTGTAAAAGGAAAAAGAAGTGGAATACGATACAATTATCTACAAGCATCGATAGAAGACGAAGTCGACCACGACGGAGTTTCGTATCTTATTAACATTGATTAACGATACAACGAATGCGAAATCCAAAATAAAGCAATCATCTTACCGTCGCGGCCGCAAATCGTCGAACGAGGGAATAAAAAAGTGAAAAATCAAGATTGGCAGGCTAAAAAAACTCGGATATTTATGATTAAAAAACTGGCTGATTTTTCAAATCCTCCTACGCAAGTTGGACGTATCTTTCTCTTAGTGGAAAAGGTCGGTGGTTTATTACGAACTCACACATACAAGCGGTAATGGTTCCATTACCTCGAGTTTCTGCCCCGGCCTCCCATTTTCCCGACTATCCGTCTTATTTATCACGAGTTCCCACTACCAGTTTCTCCTCCAACCGAATTCAAACGAGGTTAAAAGAGGATTCGAAACGCCCCAACGAAATACCCGCTGACCAACTTTTTTTCCATGTAGCCATTAGCTAGGAAACCCTGGATCCTCGATTAATGTCACCACCCCGGTAGAATTTAATTTCGTTCGAATCGCGAAATCTAATTCGTGAGTTAACAATTGTATCAAAATTAACGATCGATAAAAATTTATCCGCAAACGCGTCGTTGTCTAAAGAAATGTAGAGTAAAGAAATACGTCTTTACATCGAATATCGCGACCGAGAAACTCAAATTTTTAGTCTATACCTACGAGTATAAAATTAATAGGAATGTATGCAAGCGTACGTTTGTATTTCCACACACACACACACACGAATACTTGGGTTTCGGAGTAAGTACCGTAGAATTTTGCAGTAAGTACGCACCGCGATATAACGGTTTAGAAACGCTCGGTGTTAGAATTATTACCGAACCTTTTATTTACACAAACGTTGAAAAATCAAATCTATAGAAAGGTTATTTATGCATACAGCCTGTAGGTAACGATTACCATTCATCGATTTACTGAAAAAGGGTTCAATAACATACGCGACCTCTCATTTTTTACGAAATAAACATACGTTCGTAAAAGCGTAAGTCGATCGTTGTTTCAAAAGTATATTAAAAGCACGTTCGATAACTTTATCGAGACACAGCGTTGCAATTAACGTTAATATTTATATCACACCGATTTACAAACGTTTAATTATCACGATAAAATAATTGTTTACTTTAACATTTGGACGGACGTGGAACACAATCGATCGATAACTAAGTAACGAGTTTTAACAACGTCTTTAATTTTAAATTTAATTATGATTTTAATTCTTTTTCTTTACGTTTGGACGAACGCATTATCCGATTATTCGCAAAATCGTCTCTCGAACGATAAGTTTTGTAAGCTTTTAGGATAGGATATCGTAGGAGGATACCGTCGTCGAAACGAAAGTAACCTGGAAAACAACAACAGACCCCATGAATACCGTTGCATAAGACGTAGCACATTATTAACGATGAGAATTTTTCGTATTTTTTGGTCGTTAGCGGGTGGGAACGAGAGTCGTGGTGGCCTCATCCTGCCGAGAAGGAAGAGGACGTCGGCAATGGCGCTGACAGCGTGTGCGCTGACCTCCTCATCGCCTGTGTAATCTATCTCTCTCTTTCTCTCGCGCGCGTGCGCTCTCTTTCTTACTTTCTCTCTTTCTTTCTCTCTCTCTCTCTCTCTCTCTCTCTCTCTCTATCTCTATCCGTGTCTCTCTCTACTATTTTTGTAGATCACTGTCACTTCATCCTTCGCACTGTGATTTTCTCTCTTCGTCTCTCCGTTCCGCGCTGTTTCTTTATAATGAGACGGAAGGATCAGTTCGACTCCTGCTCATTAGGTATTTCCGTTTCAATCGGTAGGATCTGAAAACAGAAAACGAGAGATCGCGTTAGTCGATGCAGTCTATTTTTATTGCAAGATTTATTTATCCAAGTGTTGGTGTGAGTAATTGTTTGCGTAAACGTGGAACGGTGATGGGTTGGAACGCTTTCGTAACGACTCTACTCGTATTCGTAATTATTACTTCTTCGTATTTCTATTCATGATCGAGGTGAAATTTTTAATTCTGGGAATTCTACGAAAAGATAAATAGGAACGGGTATTTTTATTAAGGGGTATATCGATTTCTAATATAAATCGATAAGCCAGTTACATTTTTCAACGAACAACGTGTAATAAAATTCTCTTTGATAAGGCGCACGAGTCTCGAAAGAGAAATAGTTTATGTAACTCCATGGGATGATGTATCATAAATTATTACAACAAACATCTACGATATTTGTATTGAAAAAGTCACCCATATTCCACCGTTTTGTCTCGTTCGTGTTTGAACGCGCGACGCAATGTAATTATTTTATGAAAAAGAACTCGAATGTCAACATACTAATCTATTACTTGTTTGCTTTTGTAAAACGATAAGTTGTTATTTTATATTGTTTTTATATATACATAAAAATAAATTATAAGTTCTTAGAGGCTGTATAATTGCGATGCATTATTCATATTACACGTTTTTATATATTAGATGTAAAGAACGTAATATTTTCTCTCGTTAAGTGATATTAATAATGTTAAATGGAATGTTGCAACATCCAAGAATTTTTCCAAGCAATTCATAAAGACAATTAAAAGCGAAGAACTAGGAGATACGGACTTTCGATTCGTTGTTTCGAAGCAGATTCTTATTTAAGTGAAAAGTAAACGTAAACGTACGTTTACGTACGAGAGAATCCAGTCCTAAATTATTTTTCTTCCCCGATGATATCGACTTTCGTTTCGATCGCTACGATACAGGCATCGATAATGCAAAAAAAAAAAAATCAAAGAAAATCAACCAAATTTGATTCGCAAAATAATTGTTGGTGGCGATCGATGTCTTTCTATTTTTTCGCTTTGTTTAAATCTCTTAATCCGCGAGATCAGCGGATTGTTTTAGCGAAACAACCGGTTCTTCTCTAATACGGACTATCCGCTTTAGAATAATAAACGCGAGGCAGGAAGGTGGGAGGAAGGAATCGCTCGCTCGAAACAGCCTAATTTCCTAATTATTTATCGCTGGTACGGGCTTTGGCAACGTAATCCCGCACTCGCCGAGAAAATAGTTCGGTCTCCCGGGGAATGCAGAGAGCTCGAACGTCATCTTCGAACGCTTCTCCAGCTCGTAATTGCCTCGGCGTGCGTTATCGAGCTCGAACGAGACGCGGCCGCAGAAGCATCGAAATATTAATTCATCCGAGACGCGCGAGAGAAGAGCGAAAGAGAAGAGTCTCGATCTCCCTCCGCGTTCCTCCACCTCCTTCCACCTCCTTCCACCTCCTTCCACCTCCCGCCCCCGCGGCTAATATAAGCGCGGGGACTTTGGCAACGGCGTTCCGGTTAAAGCGGCCGCGAAAAACGCGCGGCGAAAACTTTCGGCGGCTGCGACGTTGCGGCCGGAGTCGTTCAAGCGGTCGGGCAACGTTGCGAAACGGCTTCGGGAGCCGGTCGATCGCGACGCGCCGCCTCGGGAAAAGCACCAGCGACTCTCGCCGCGGAGTCGATCGCCTTCGAGGGGGAGGAGGAGGGGTGAGGGTGAGGAGGAGAGGCATTTTCCGCCCTCTTCCCCAGCCTCCGCGGCTTTTCTTAATTACGCGGAAAAGGAGCCGAGGCGCTTCCACACATGTGCGCGGTATTTCTATTTTTCGAGCTCTATTTTCGCGATGAACGAGCCATGGTATTTCTGGCGCGGGAGTAGCGGATTTACTGGGTTAGTCTTGCGGCTTCCGTTTTACGAGGATAACCAGCGATTCGCCTCGCTTCTGTGCTCCACGCTGGGCCATTGAGGAAGCGAAATAAATATTAAACGAAACGCAGGAACGTTCGAGGGAACGACGATGCAAAGAACGAAAAAAAGAAGAAAAAAAAGAGCGGAGAAAAAAAGTCGAACTCGGCGACTGGATGAAAGATAGTTCTCCCCTGGACGAAGAATAGTTAGTTGCCCTTTAATCCGGCTTCGATGAATGGCCGTTGGTTCTTATTGATCGATCAACGAGTTAATTACCGTTATGTAATCTAAATTAAAAGTACGCGAGTCGTTGCAGCAGTAAACCGTATCGTACGTTCGTCTCCTTCCCCCCCCTCCGCGATAAAAACAAAAAACAACGAAAAAAATGCCATCGGTCGAACCGACGAAGGAGCCAACGGGAAATTTCGAAAATAATTTTGAAATAAGTTTTTTATTTGTTATTTACCGACGCAAAACGCGATGGTAGACGAAACAGAATAATTTGCAAGCGCGTTTTCGTTGGAAAAAAAATAACGAAAGGCCGTCGATGGATTCGGGCGGCACCGTCGAGTCGACGATACGTTGTTGGGATCGGGAAGAAACGTTGTTCCAGCGCTTATCGCTCGAGCATACGGAAAAAGATCGGTTAAAAACAAATAACGCTAATTCGAATCACACTCGTCGAATTCTATTATTATAAAAATATTTATTGCGCGTTATTCTAAACAGTCGTTGGAGCGTTTATAACTCGAATTCAAATCCGATGCGAGAGGGGCCGGGGAGGAGGAGGAGAAGGAGGAGAGTCCGAGGAAGAGAGACGGATAGACAAGCAGACAGAACACACGATCTTATCTCGTAAGCGATTGCGAGTAGTCGATAACGACATTGCTATTAAAATATAACGAGTTGTTGTTGAAACTACATTGTGAAACAGATTCGAGCGAGGGGGGCGGGTAATACGAAAGAGAGAGAGAGAGGGCAAGTTTACTTTGGCTCTAGCCGGTGGGCGGTGCAAATGGGACCTTGTCTGCCTCTGACCGTCAGCTGCTTCGCGACACATCTCGGACTCGCGTAGCCTGAATTTCGTCCACGCGAGTATTGCCCCATGCTCGAAAACTTTAAACGTAGGACCGACCGCGGAATTAGAGTGTCTGGACGATGTAAATACACGTCTCGAGCGATAAACGACGTACGAGGTAATATTAGCTCACGACTTTCAACAAAGAAGCGGCGATGAAGGATCTACGTGTTTGGTTCGCGATGGGTAAGGGGGATTGTTAAAAATTCCCGGAGGTAACGGTTCGAGCGCATACGTGTACCCATTAAACTACGTTGTATTTACACGATCATTTTGTTTATTCGCTGTATGAAATTATGAATCATTTCGATTACCGAGAAACGATACAACTTGTTTATTTAACACGTGCTTTAAGTGGTACAAGAATATATTCTCTTTCGATCTATTCAGCGAACGAAATCGTTACGTGAATTCGTACAAAACTCCAATTTAATTCGATATCGTTAGGCGTATTCGTTGCGTGATTCGCTCGAAAATTGGCTGCGTGAAATTTCTTACTCGCGACGCATCGTTGCAAACGTACATATTCGTGTTTACGCGTCCATGTTCGTATCTCCTCGTAACGAAACACCGAAACAACAAAAAAAAAAAAAAATGTAGCGTTCTCGCGTGTATTTTTCTTCGCGATTCACGCTCCGAATTAACGCAGGCTTTTGAAAGGCGCGTACGCGAATTAAGGTAAACACGAATAAATCGGATACGAGCGAAGAGTCGCGAGAGGAATCGGAGGTAGGTAAGACTGCCTGGCCCCCGGAACGAAAGAAATTATTCGCTCGCGACACGGAACGATGATTTATACTTGGCTAGAAGTTTACGCGAGTGTACCAACGAGAATTTATATGCCGCGAGTCCGCGTCACGCTTTTCCGGATTTCACGAAAGTTCTCGTGAAAGAAAAACGAAAGATGATTATAAATTCGAATCAAGTATTATCAGATAAGAGACAATGTTAAGAATATAACAAACTCGGGCGAGTTTCGCAAAGCGAGTAATTTAAAACGACGAGGCAACGCTTTTTCACCGAGCGTTCGTTACACACGCATCGGCATAGAATTGCGTTGGTAAAGCGCGCGAATAACTCGGTATTGTATTATCGCTGGATGAAAGAGAGGCAGGCAAGCAGGCAGGCAGGCATTTAACTAATAAGCGCGTGTGAAACGGAAAATTCGTTACGCAAACGGAATTCCTCGGTCGGTGACGGACATAGACTCCCACATCGGTTGGAGTTTTTCGCCGTTGGCGTGATCCGTGTTTTTTATCGATGCTCGATCGAGTCGGCAAATGGATCGCGTGAAGCACCTCGAGTCGGCTCTTCTAATTTCCCAGAGTACCCGGGGGACGTAATTCTCGATGCGCCGCCGCGACACGCCGGGAGATAAAGGCGAAAATGACTAGTCCGATGGACTTTTTATGCTAATGAAAACGTCGGGCGTCGGTCGGTCGACGTGACACGCACCCGAGGAACGTATCAACGGAGGTTCGTTTTTTCCTACCTTGGGATCATTTTTCGAGCTTCCGATCAAATTCGAGATGTAAACGGAACCCATCTCCGAGATTCTCCCAACTCCTGGCGCAAGCGTAGTAAGTGCGGTAAATGCATCAAATGGGGGGAAATATGGGTTTGTTCGTGGTCGCTAAACTCGATGCACGGATATTATTTATCGTAGTTGAACTGAAATTACTCGTTCGGTTTGTATCGCTATTCCACCTTTGTCAGGTGTTTTTTATTCCGGTCGAATCGATTCCTGAAATTTACTCGCTCGGTCACAGATTTAATTGCTGTCTCTTACTATCGCGATGTTTCATCGCTTCAATACCGAATACTCGACAGTGATTTAAAACGAAAACACTTGTATCCATAAAAAAGACTAGTTTGCGAGACTTCGATAACGTTTTAATCGTGATTTACCGTGATTTACTAAATTTAAAGCGAATACATCGATACGAATCAACGATAATTCGAATATCATTAATTTAAGCTCGAGGTGGTTTAAAACGAGAAATTATATTTTTAGAAAAAGAAGATTAAATTTAAATGAGAATTTTTTCAATCGTTGAACTCGTAACCCAAAGCAACCTCCGCGATTATTTTCTAATTAGAGCGATGGATCGCAGAATTCTTTATCGGATAAACATCGATACTTTCTTTCTCCCACCAAAGTACTTTTAAAATATTTACTTAAGTAACCAACTTATTTCGTTTATTTTGTAATTCTCTTACTCGAGCCGTCCAGGAAAATCTCTTTACCTATCGAGTAAATTCAAACGGACAAACTAAATTCCGTTCAACGTGCTCGACTCGAGTTATTTAGTAAATTCGACGACGACGACGACAAAGACGAAGACGAAGACGACGACGACGACGACGACGACGACGACGACGTACCCAACATTATTGATATAAAATATTTTCTTGTAAAAACTACACTCCGACTTTCTATATTCCGATAAAAATACTCAAACAATACGAACGAAGAAGTTGATGAGAATTTTATCAAACGTTTCTACCGTCACTTAACTAAATTGAATCTCAAAATATTTCAGAACGATTCTATCGTACAAATTACAGCCGTGTAATGGCTTATGCTATCTATAATTGGGACAATTTTACAAATTCGTTCTCTATAATATTATCAATATTATCAACGAAAATTTAACGACGCGAAGTTCGGTTAAAAATTATCAAATAACATCCAACGACAAACTCTCGATAGTAGCATACCGAATCGCATTTCAGAAATTGCGATACAATGAGAACGAATGTAGAATGCAGTAATGAAAAATCCAATAATCATACGCGTATAATACAAACTTGGGCGATATCCATAAAAATTTCTAGCATTAAATACCAAGTATAACCATATTTGTACAAAAGAGTTTTATGTAAACTGGTTTTTTTTTTATTTGTAAGTTTCACGCTACCCTCTTCGTTTTTATTCCACGCATAAAATAACCAGTGCATATTAAATCAACGAAATTTGTAACGTTGATTCCTCCGACCGGTTTAACGTGGTCCGGACGTAAAATAATTCCCAAGATTAATATCTAATTATTTTCTTGTCATTCATGAGTCGAAATTGACGAGTCAGCATCGACCGACGTACTTGGATGTCGACGACGCACTAGTCGAGCGAAGCAGCTAAGAATTTCAAACCGCTATTTCTCGATACCGGATTCCTTCCTCTCGGCTCCGAGAGAATTTTTTTACATCGCATACATTTGGTAAAGAAAACGAATTTCGTAGCTCAAGATTTTCGAACGGGCCTGCGATAAAAATTAGCATTCCCGACTCGTGCGAAGTTTCTAATCTGTAATTTGTGTCCAAGAATATTTGCAGCTCGGCTAAAGTGCAATACGCTCCGTGCAACGTTTCGAAAGCAAAATCTTGTTACAACGTAAGCGAGAAGAACGACCGGGTCAGCTTCTCGCGAATACAACAACAACACCCTACTCTGCTTTTATCTCCACACCCTTGCCCGTTTACACAGCGTTAATCCGTCTATCGGGTCGCTCGTTACGCGATGAATGACTCGGGCATATCTCTCCTGCACCCAAGAGATATCGAGCGGCGTATATATATATACGTCCAAGATATCGACCACTCGGAATTCGTTCCCGCGATTCTCTCCCTATCACTCTTTAATTTTATGCGTATTACGTACTCCCGTGTCCGTGCGGCCTTTCCATTCCCTATCTTTCCACAAATTCATCAAAGCGCATTTTCTAATCTCCCCGCTCCCTGACTCGCGACTCGCGACTATTAGCTAAGGTTAGACCATCGAAAGACATCGTAAATAAGGAATTACTCGGCGAAATCGTAAAAACGAACGTTTCCAAAGCACGAAAGCCTCCCTGGTCGATTTTTGCGCGAGGAGCTTCTTTCGGCGTCCATTGTTTGTTTTTTTCGTGCCACGCGAAAAATCCACCTCGCGAAAGAATAATATACCGCAACGAGTTCTCGTTATGCCTCTTTATTTATCTCTCGTCATTTTCTTCTCTCTCTCTCTCTCTCTCTCGCACGAGCAACGTCAACGTCAACGTACCCGCGCTCGCGGATAGAGGCGGACTGAGCCGAGTTCGAGAGAAGAGGAAGGCAGCAACAACGAACGTACGTACCGAGCGCGTATCGAACGAGCGTCCGTCCAAACAAGAATGCGCGTGTAGCAGAAACTGGAGAGACGCTTAGCCGATGTCTGCACCAATACCATCGCCGTCTTTCAAGCTCGAGCCAAATGACTCACGTACGAGGAATAAGCGTATGCTGCGACGAGTCGCGATTAAAGATCGCACTTATGCCACAAAGTCGAAATTTACATGAAAGCAGCCAGCCAGCGCCCGTCCAAGAGTGCGCGTGCAGGCAGATGCTCGCTCTTTGTATCCGAGAGACAGAGAGAGAGAGAGAGAGAAGAGGAAGAAAGACTCCAGACGTTCGCCTCCAATGAAGATACGGACGGCTGTGTAACCGCTTGAGAATTGTAGAGAAATCCGGTATTTAAAGGTAGGGAACGAAAGAGAGTTAAATTAAGTTCGCGTAACTTGTGGGTATCGATACTGACTTTTTTCCTCCTCGTATTTTGTACTAATGACTATGTTACACGAAAGTTTACACCTAATATTTATACAATAAAGGCCGATACGTATTATTCGGGGGACAAAATAATTGGATGTTCCGATTCCTGGAAGATTTATTTATTTATTTATTTCCTCCGAAAAAAACCTCATCCAATCCATTGGTAACGATCGATGCTTGTAGCTGATAAAAAAAAAAAAAAAAAACTACCAAAATTTTACTCGAACGACGCGGTACATTACGATGAGTAAATAAATAAGTTCAAGGAAGAAACTTTATCGTTTATTTAACCATGCAAATCACGCGTAGCGGAATAAAAATAATTCTTTACTTTACCCCGTAAAATAAATAAATTCACCGGCGAAGCAATTTGTTCTACTTTTGCTGACTTGTCGCTTACGCGAAACTAAGCTAACTTTATTGTGTCTGCATTGGTTACCTTGGCTAACTCATTTCAATTTCTCACTCGAACGAAACGAATTTCACAAGATGAGCCGAAAAAACAATTTGCTGACGTGCATTACGGATGCGTCCCTCATTCAAATTTACGAGTTGAAAAAAATCACGAATTATGCTTAGGTCTTACAATTTAAAAGCTTCCAAAAGTGTAGCCATTTTACAGCGTCTCTCTCTCTCTCTCTCTCTCTCGCTATCTCGATCGCGCAACCAACCAAAACAGTTTGCACCTCTCAAAACATACCCCGACCGTGCGGTATAAGCAAACCAGACTAAAAAAAAAAACAAAAGGGAAATGAAAAAGAAAACTAGCCTGGCCCTCGTTCCCCTCAAGACACGGTACAGCTGGAAGGCGTGTGTGTGTGCGCGCGCGTGCGTGCGTGCGTGTGTGTGCGCGACGATAAAATATTCAATACCATTGCGAGCGAAGAGAGCCGTACGCATATAATATAACGCGTCGCACGAAATGTTTGATAAGCTGCATAGCGCCGATCGAGCGCTCCTCTAACTCGTACTGTCTTTTTCCATGAGTTAGCTTTTTTTTTCTTTTTTACCTTTTTTGTAGCTTTTTCTGTGTGCGTAAAGTAGGAAAAGACTGGTAAGATAAATACCGTTTCGGTTCATGGCCCATTTTGTGTCCTCGAATTTGTACACACACAAACGCGTTCCAGTTTTTTTTTTTTATCCGATTTTCGCGATTTATTTTGTTCGTAATGTCCGATAATGATCAATAAAAATAATGCGAACGATTTGAAATTTTAATCCAACCCAATCAATGTATTTGAATTACAATTTTCAAATATGTTTATTTCTCTAAAAAAACTTGATCGAAATGATTCATTCGAAAAACTTCTAGTTCGCATTCGAATACGTGCAACATTATTCTTTAAATTGAAGCGAAATTCGCCTCGTAACGTTCCTAAGACGGAATGCAAAATGTAATATTATAATTAAATTATCTTCCTTATGGTACGATAAGGAAAAATTTTCGTCGTCGAATGCTTCTTTGACAAGCTATTACGAAATTTTTAATACCTCCAAGAGTTAATTTTAAAATACTAATGTAAATAAATAATTTGTAGCGAATTACTAACTGGCTTATCACGAATCGGAATTTTATTGTTGAGCGAATTCGACAAGTATAAAATAATTTTTTATTGCGAGTTTTAATTTATTTTAATCCTGCGATTTTCCAAGTTTTTCATTAATTATTTCCTACGTATCAAATATGTCTTTCGTGATCGTCAATTAATTACAAAACGTTCGCGATAATAAAAAAATGTTTTTTTTTTCACAACAAATAAATGGATTTCCGTGTACGTCGATCGAATATAAAAAAACTAATTTTAAATTGGATCGGAAAAATTTTTGTAATCACGGCACATTACGTCTCGAATATGAATATATGAAAATAGGTAGAAACTAAAAGACTTCGCGACGATAAATTCAACGGAAGCGCTTAACGTAATTTTCAGAGCAACTATGTAGTCCCCGTTTTCTTTGAAATATAAACCAGACTTTCGCGTAACGTTATTTTTAAATAGTTAACGACAACAATATTTTTTTAATAATTTGTACGAGGAAAATATCATTTCGTTTTTACGAGCACTATAAAAAAACTTAATAAAATTAAAAATATGAAATGTAATATATTTCAACGTATCACACGGATAAAGGTAAAATAATACGCCTTTGTTTACTTAACGGAAGAAAAATGTCGGGAGTTTTGTAAGATTTCACGACGAAAATCACCGGCGAGTGTCGAACCCTCGAGTCGCCGAGCGACGACGACGCCGAAGACGACGCGAGAATTCTCGCCAAGTCCGAGCGTAAAGTTGCTTATTTTAAAAAAATCGACAGAGTCACTCGCGGTCGGAATTTTCGAACGAAAAATAGATTTAATTGACGAGCGTGACGTATAATTTGCGAAATTCGTGCTCCCGAGAGCGAATCATGATTCCCGGGGAATATTCATCGATCGACACCAACGTTACGAATTTTGCAAATTCGGGATGAAGCGAACCTCCGGAACAGCGATCCAAAACACTGAATAATTATTCGGTTGGAATTAAAAAAAAAAAAGAAAAAAAAAGGTACACTTACGAATTAGCACCGCGTTAACGGAGATCGCCTCTATTTTACAACTACGATTAGGCGATTCTGGGAGGCTGGGGACAGGATTTTCCTCTAGTAATTGGCTAAATTTAACGGAGGTAAAATCACGAACGCGATCGCGAAAACGTCGATAACGCGGCCTTTAAAGCCGTCCGACGCCCAAACGAGCGAGAAAGAAGCACGAAATGGCGGCACTCGCAGAGACTACAGAGTATCCGAACTTGGCTAGCGCGGTTGACTCACTCTCGCAGCGATGAGCAAAAGTCCCCGTCTCTCTCTCTCTCTCTCTCTCGCATCATCCGTCGACAGGATTCGACAGGATCAACCTCGTCGACGACGTTCCTTCCAGGATCAGAAGAGGAGCCGAGCGCTTCCTCGTTCGAGAGACACTTTTCTCGTCCCGTTCGCGCCAAGGAAAATCGGAGCTCCGAGAGATATATTCTATCTCGTTCGTTCGTACGTACGTTCGTTCCTTCTTTCATCCATGCCACAAGTTTTTTACTCGGTTAATTTTGGCGTAATACCTCGGCCGAGAGCATAAAACGCACAAACTCGCGACTTTATCTTTATTTAATTGTGGTCGGGGGGGAATCGTTCCTCGGTTCGGTTTCCACAGCGATTAATCGCCCGAGCTTCTCTCTTTTTCCCGCTATCGATCGCAATGGACACCGAGGCACTGGCGATTTCGGAAGCGTAAGAAAACACTTGGAACTCGATTCCATCGGCCTTATCGATTCTCGGCTCTATCACCGCTCTCGTATTTTCGGCAGCGCAGCCTTTGCGATATATATATATATATATATATATATATATGTATATATATTGGTCGGGCAACGCACAAAAGAGAAGAAACACACCGATTTGGGAGAAACCGTCGCTCGCACCTTCGGGCACTCGGAGACTGCCTCGCGAGAACGAGCTTGGAACGTTAACAACGTCGATGCGTCGCTCGAACGAATCGAGCCTCGGAACATTTATTTTTCACGTTTCACTTCGTCATTGGTGCTCGACACTTTTTCGCTGCACTGCGAGCTCCGACCGACTGGAGAAACACACTTGATTCGAGCGCAGCGGCTCGTGGCCGTCGTTGGGTCGACTCTCGGCGTCCCGCTTTAAAAGTGGCTTATTTTGAAAAAATCGTTAGAGGCACTTCCCGTCCGAATTTCCACGCGAAAAGTAGATTTTATTGACGGGGGTGCACTGCAATTTCACAAAAGGCGGCTCTCGACGCGGAAAATGCGTTTCCTTGGCTTTTCCGCACTCGAACGAGAGACCAGGTCGGTCCATCGCCGTCCTCGCGAGACACTCCCGTGACACGGCCGGAGCCCGGAAAAGTTCAGCTGGAAACACATTTTCCCCGTAACGGCACTTCCATCCGCGATGCCAGCACTTTTCCGAAAAACACAGACACATGCGCGCGCCTTTCCCCCCGAGGCAACACGGGCCTTGAATTTCCCCGGTTCGAAAAGGCAGCCCGAAAGTAGAAGAAAGCCTGGAGCCGAGCGACGGGAACGCACCGAGAGGCCTGGGAAGGAAGCCAACTAGACGGGCGGGAGACGGGGGGGAGAGGAAGGAGGAAGGAGGAAGAGGCAGGAAAAATACGAAAGAACCGCAAAATTTACCTATTTCCCTCTTGCTTTCCTCGGCAATACACACACACAGACTGGGATAGCGGCTGCGATGGTGGAGGAGAGCCGCACACACGGCCGCGGCGGTGGCGGCGCCTGCACGAGTCAGTCGCGAGCGATTCTTCTCTCTCTCTCTCTCTCTCTCGCTCTCTCTCCCCGCCACACAGACACAGAGGCGCGCGCGCGCTGTTCGTTACAAAACGGCGACACACAACTCCGCGGGCGCTCAACGAGAGCGGAGCTTGGCGGCGAGACGCCGACGCCTTTTTTGAATTTTAATCTCGTCTCGTTTTTATCCGAGGTAGCCGGAGGAGACAGCGCCACGAGGATGAGGAGGACGAGGACGAGGACGAGGACGTGGACGAGGACGTGGACGAAGACGAGGACTACACCGCGATAATCTCGACGACGACGACGACGACGACCACGACGACGACGACGTCGGTACTGGCCCCCGACACACTCGCGCACAACGCGGCCCCTGAGCTGCTGACGCGAGCTCGAGTTCCCACTGCTCGCGCAGAGTTGTTCGGCCTGGCCGGCAATTGCAACTGTCGGCGTTCCGAGTGCGGCTGTCTGTCTCCGTCTCTCTCTCTCCGTCTCTCTCTCTCTCCCTCTCTCGCTCCCACTCTCGCCGTCTCTCTCGCGCTCTTGTGCCCTCGATGTCTGGGCTGTGCGTTCGGCTCTCGTACGCGAGTTCCGCTGCTGCAGGTGAATTTCCGTCGGTTTATCCGGTCCTCGTGCTGGTTTTTCACCGAGCCGAGAAGATTCTTCTTTGTCGCTCGACGACTCGTCGTTTTCGGTATTCTTCGACTTTTTACCGAGGATTCTCGACTATTCCTTCCGTTCGAGACAACGCGCGAAACCATCGCTGCTTTTTAATTAGTCGCAAAACTTTAATGGCTATTTGCGACGTTCCTTTTCTTTATGGCTTTTATTATTAAAATACGCAACCGGTCGATTGTTACAAACGATTTAAAAATACCAAACTATTTTCGTTTGTTGTTCCCTCGTAATTTCTGCAGATTCGCCTTCCCGTGAAATCGCTCCGAGCATTGTATTTTAATACATTTTTTTTATAAATAAATAACTAAATATATACACCGCTGCTGGAGTCGGGAGGAAGAAAGATTTCTTAAGCAAACGTTGGTATTATTTTTTTTTTTTTTTTTTTTTTTTGTATACGCAAAGAATTTCCATCAAGATATTAAATGGAATAAAGTGCTGCTGTACGAAATTATGATGGCGTCTTGAAATATTAATAAAGTTATATTAAACTTTTTCCGTGGTTTTATGGAACATTATTTTTTAATCTTCGCGATATAAATTCCACATAATTGTTTTTTTAGTTTTAACTTAGAAACTCGACGCGTTAAATATTGGATACTTTCCGATAATAATATCAAAACTTGGCATTATTTTCGATGATATCGAGTCGATAATGAAATCTTGGACCCAACAATCGCGTAATTTATTTAAAAATATAAAAAAATTATTGAATCAACCTCTTACGTAAACGATCTCGTGCTCGGAAAGTTGATATTTCCATTTTTCTCAAAAGTTCTCGCGGAACTCGCATCGAGACCCGATCGAGAGAACTAATTTATTTGCCACTTGGCGTGGAACGCAGACCTTGCGAATAGTCAACAACTTTTAACGTTTCTATTACTCCGAGATATTCGACGACCGGAGCACCGACGATTCACTTATTCCGAGATTAAAAGTTCGACGAGCCTCGATCGGTACGTCGAGGAAACTTGGAATTTTGCGAAACGGATAGATTCCCATTGACTGAAAAGCGAATATATTATAAATATAGTAACGCGCAACGAATTTTGTCGGAACATCGAGCATTCGTTAGAAATTTATTTCCGAACGAGCGTGAAAAAGAGAGAACAGAAATCGATTGCGCAATCGACTGGGATGACTCTAACCTGAAAATCATGTAGCGAATTCATCTTCGTACTCGCTAGATTTTTTCATCCTATAACCAGTGGATGAACCAATTCACCGATCGGTTCGCGTCCACGGTAAATCTTTCCGTATCGTTCCCTGCATAAAATTGCATAAAATGGTTCGTTCCTGTTATCGCATGCATCGATCCACGGGTTGCAAGAAAAATTACTTTGGTGAAAAATTTGCGATATTCCGTTCCATAAGGGAACGCGATCGGAAGGAGGCGAAGTACGAGTAAGAACGAACGGGTGTTAAAATTGTAATAGCCTGGGTTATTAGCTATTTCGCGTTATTTCCAACACTCGACAGCTCATCGGAGTACGATACATACAACTTTGGTAATACGCGTCCATTTTTAGTCGAGCAAAGTGTTTTATGTAAGGGATCGTTGGACGATATTCGGGAAATTGAGCACCGTAAACCCCAGCCACCATTTTCCGTTCGTTAATACTTTCGATTATAAATAACGTTTGATAAATTTCGGAATGCGGCGAGACTCGAGTTTGCAAAAAAAATTTCACTCCCCTCTCTCGATGCGTTTCAGCGTGTTGCTCGTAATATCGAGTTTCACCTTTGGATTATATTAGATCCAATTTCTCCTTGCCCCTGTGCAACGCTCACCTTTTCTGCACTTTTTAAACTACAGTCTCGTGAATAATGCACAAAGAAAAATGAAGAAAATAGTAACTGCAGTCGGTTCGGGTGGTAGACACTGGTAACGAGAAATTGCACAATGAAAGCGAAAAAGACTATCGGGCGGAAAAGCGGAAGTAAAAAATACATTGTTTCCTAGAAAAAGTAGAGATGCGCGATAGCTTTTGTATTTTGCGAGGGCACGAACTTGGTTCGGAGAAAAAACCGCAGACACAGAGAATAAATTGTGGAATAAACCTTGCTTACCAAGGGCGTCGTAAACCCTTTACCATGACGATTTTTCAAGCTATACTATCGCTAACTCGTCTCCGTTTTTAATTGCGCGATCGTAAAAAGTAGGGTACAAGGCGTAGGCGAAACATAATTTTCCTTTTCCTTGCCTGGCCATTTTTTCTATAATGTAATTCTCGCTTTTTAATTGTCTCGTGTGGTTATTCGTTACGCGCGATAATATCGCTCTTCTTATTTGCTTTTCCGACAAAATGCTTCCATAATTACCTTACTCCTACAAAATTAATTAAAACGTCTTTTTTAACATTTCAAATTCGTGGAATACGAAAATTATCAACCGAAAGAAGCGGGCCTAAAGTACGATAAAGAGATAAGAAACGGTAATTATTTAAAAACGTCGAGATAACTCGCGTAATGCTTTACATCTCTTACACACTCGTAAGATTCGAAGTAAGTTACGGTAAAATCGAAATCTTAACGAAACTTCACCTCCGTACGAAACATCTACATTTTCTTCGTTACGGCCAATCCAATGCGAGAAGTTTACAAATTATCGCCTAAATGATTTTCTTACAGTTTTTTCTCGACGATGATTCCTTTATCGTTAGAAATTAATTAATCTTCGTTTTAAAAATGTCTCGACTCTTCGATACTTCAATTATCGGAGAATACGGTTACGTATATCCTCGACTTCCAATATTCGAACGGACGATTTACATGGAAGTTGTACCGCAGCTCGACCTCAAAACTCCATTGGTTTTTTTTTTCGCGGATCGTAAATCGAGAAAAAGGCGTACGATAAATTTGTCAACGAGTACATTTTTACGTTGATTGCAACATCCTGGATGCAACGAGAGAAACTTTAGATATTCCGATAGAAAACTTACATAAAGTCTATTGTAATCGTTACACGCCGTGAACTGGGCGACAAGCCCTGGCAGCAACTTTGCTACATCGGCGGTAAGCGAAACTTCTTCCTAATACGAGCGGCTAACGAGATTTCCCCGCAAAGTAAAAATATCCTTTTACGGGATATTCGCAGCACCGCGAAAACCAGAGAACGACGAAGCTAATTTTCGAACTTGAAGAAGCGGAATTCCCACGTAAGTTCGACGCCGAAAGTAGCGTCCAATTAATAGTCGTCGCTCTTTCGACACTCGAAAACGGCCGTCCCCGCGCAATTACCGAGTTCCAGGTGGCGGAGTCCGAAAGGGAAAGCCCTTTTTCGAAAATACCGAGACTGGAAAGGGTTGCGAGGTTCCAGCACGCGCCACACCTCCGCAACCCGGAGGGAGAGTTTCGATCGGAAGAAATTTACGAAACACCAGCCGCTCTCCGTCTCGCTCGGTCAACGGAAAGGGAAAGTGCACCGGTGGAAGCCTGACGTGCGATATCTGCAAAGTGATTTCCGGCCCCGCGCCCGCATCGCGACTCGCTCGATAATGCAGCGACGCCTCTCCACTCGGCTCGATCTCTCCTTCTCTCTCTCTCTCCGAACGCCGACAACACCCCGAATCCCGCCTTCTTCGACCTCACCTGCGCGCATCGTCGCTCTTCCTCCGACCCACGTTCGCTCGCCCAACCACTGCTTATCTTTCGTATTTTTTTTATACCGTCCATCCTTTCTCCGCTCGAATCAATCGAACCGACCGAGCGAGCGAGCGAGAGCGAGCGAGCTAACAAACGATCGAACGAACAAAGACGAAGACGCGCAAAATTTCTTAGAGCGCGGCTTTTCATTGTCTTGGAATGCGCAATTTACTCTCCGTAACGGTATTTTCCACGTCGGCGAGATGTAATAATCGATCATTCTCCAAAACTTAAACCCATCGGATGCGTCGTTACGAGAAAACGAGACTTTGTTTTTTTTATCCTTCCGCGGTCGAATTCATTTGAATCGAACGTATCGTTATTATCGTCCGAATGGCATTGGCCAACGGAACGGAATTTTCGATTCGAGTCCTTTTACTGAGACTTTCGCGAGAACCTTTCCACCAAAATAAAAACACTCGCGTTATAATTACTTCGATTAATTTTTCGATCTCCGCGACGAACCTTTTTAATATTACGGGAAAAAAGTCATCGATCGCGTTAAGAGCGATTTCTCGAAAGCTCGAGAGTCGCGTTAGCAATGGCACACCGAAGTAACGTAACCTCTTTAAATTTCTTACTCGTTACCGAACCACGAATCATCGACTACTCCTTAACTCCGACAAATTTATTACACGAATAATTTTGATCCGTATCCTCCGTAACTTTAAATGGGAAAATACGCGAAAAGTCACGCGAATTCGCGTAACCTTGCAAAACGAAATAAATAAATCCATTACGTCTTTAATTAGAATGCGAGTTTACACTCGGCGAGATTAGGTTGTAAATAGGCAACGCGCGTTCGATTCGGCTCGTTCGTTGCGAGATTTTAGAAAGCGGTAGATCTAATCTTAGACTAATTTTTGTCCCGCTTTTGAAATCGATAGCAATTAAATCGATGGCACGAACGGGAGTACCCACGTATAAATAACAAGAGGCGATCGGCGACTCCTCGAACGAAAACAACCAGATCCGAGGCGCATTTCCAAATAACGATAATAGAGCGCCGCTCGATTAAGAATTCGGGCGAGGGCGCGATATTACTCGTGAATGGACGGCTGAATTCGCTCGCGAGGATCGAAAGGCGAAAACTCTCCGAGCCGCGTTAGATCGAAGCGAGATAGCGACAAAGTCACAGCCAACTCGATGCACGGCTCAGTGCCGCGACCGCGATCAAGTTCATAATAGAGCGGTTCGTTGAAGTTTCGATCGTATGTCAAGAAACTATAATAGTCATCGGCATGTCCGCAACGAGTTGGCGAGTCATTACGTATTAGCAGTTATAGAACGGCCGCGTGGGCGCCGCCGTCGCGCTGACCCAGCGACAAAGGAGCTGCCGCGGGGACAGGAGCGCGGATCGCACGCACACGTACTATCCCAGGAGGTTGCAAAAGAGGCGGTTGAGCTCGTACGCATGCGCGCAGGGCCGTAACTCGCGTACCTTCGATTACGCGCTCGAGCGCGCGTCCACCCGAAAGGCTTTGCCAATGGGAAAATTCTCTCCTCGGTACCCGTCCCCTCCTTACACCCCCCCGCCCCCCGCCACGTCGCTACGAAATCAAACGCCGGGGACTTTGGCTCCAAAGTCGAAAGTCGCCCCTCCTCCTGCCCCTGGATTCGGATTTCCAGCGAAATTATCAATCGCCTTCGCCCGACCGGAGAAATTTGAGATCTCTCGAGCGCGAGGAATACCCGGTGGTTCGACCGCGGTGGCAGAGGAGTCATCGGAGCTCTCGTCCGACCCAACCCGACCACCAAATATCCACCACGGGTTTTCGTCTTCTTTGAAGCGTCGATCCCCGCCGGTGCTGGAGCAAGCAAATGTAGGCTAAAGGTAATCGGTCGGAGGAAACGGAGAAACGATGATAATCGAGCGACCCCGACACAAGTTACGAGTAGTCTCGTTACTCCGGTATCCGTCGGTGGAGCGCTCGGTCGAATTTCCATCCGCTACGTACGTCGCGAGCGCTTCCGAGCGAGACCGTCGGTCGAAAAAAAAAAACCTCGTCCGGAACCGGCAGGTGCCCCCGGAAACCTCGAGGTCGCTCGCGCGAGCTGCGTAATTACGGGGCGGGGATCGTAGGGAGTCGAAATTTATCGTTATATCGAAACGAGGTCGACGCCGATAGCACGTATCTCCGTGCACATCTGGATCGAAGCGACCGGCGACGACCTCGCGTTTACCGGGGGTACGCGGGAGGCCACCCGGCCCTGAGATCTCGGGCCTTGCTCGGGCCTTGCTCGGGCCTTGCTCGGGCCTTGCTCGGGTCTTGTCCGGGCCGTTAGACACGCCATCGACTCCGAAATTTCTCCCGAGAACAACGCGTTCGAGCGGCTTCGTCTTTGTTTCTCCTCTTTTTCGATGCTCCGCCCGGAGAAATTCAATCTCACGTTTTTCTCGCTCCTTTCGCGCGCTTCTCCTTTCTTCCTCGCAGCGTAGTAAGTTCGTTCTACCTAGCAACAGAGCGGGGCCTTACGTAATTCGCTCGATTCCGCTCGCGGGACTCGCGCCAAGTACAAAGATAAGCGCGCGACTCTCGTCCCCGACGAACAAAGCCTCGCGAAAGCGAAAAGTCTACGAGGCACGGGGAAGTGGGTCTTCGTCTTGCGAACGGGCTCCGGCATCGGGCAACCGGTTGTTGGGCCCGCGGTTGTCCCGGTCAATAGCCCGCGGGCCCGGGGAGGACACGCCGATAGTCGTGACTCGACTCGCGAGTTGCGCCTCTACGAGGGTCGGACAAAGACGAAGACGCGGGAAGTCGGGACGGGGGGACGGAGAGAGTGAGCGAGAGAGTGAGCGAGAGAGTGAGCGAACGAGAGGCGGACAAGGTCTTTTGCCGCGAGAGTCGAAGAGTCTTTCCATTGTGAGCCTCGACGAGAGACGCACACGTGGATGCCTGGGGCGCAAACCTAGGGGAGGAGAATGACGTGGAACGAGAGGGAGATTGCGCCAAACTGACCAGCTAAGTACTGGATGATCGAACTCCTTTCTTTTTTTTCAGCTTTCTTTTCTTCCGCTCGTGATGGGGATTCTTCGCTCATCTTTTCGTCTCGCTTCTCTTTGCGATAAGATTTTTTTTTCTTCGCGGTCTTCGCGATAATTTTTCCTTTTTTTTCGCGCTGTTGGTATCGACGTCTATTATTTTTTTTCTTTCTTTCTTTCTTTCTTCCAAGATTAATGAAAGCTCTTCGCTCGTTTAGTTGGGGATGCTGCGTAAACGATCTCGATGATATAACCCGCAACTGGATTCGCGCAACGAAATATCGACGTACCTTTGATTTTCCAATCTCGAGATTTTTTCTGCGCTCTACGCTACTATCGATGAATTTTCCTCGCGTGTCTATACTTTGCGTATGTGGAATACTTCTTTACGAGACTCGCGTCGATGGGTAAACCAAGGCTCCTCGGAAATTTCCTTAACGATGAAGATGTTACGACGACTCGGTGTTTGGACGACGAGTATCTATTTTCGCGAATCCTTTCTTTATTCGCAGCTTGCGAGAAAAAGGTTTTTACGCAAAATACAAACGTTGAAATTATCACTGTCATCGGGATAAACCGACAAGGAATATATTTATACAACGTAGTTTGAGTTTGAGAAAATAGCGGAGGCGAACGTTGCCAATTTTCCAGTTAACAAAACAAATCGAACTTACAGGGAAAGAAATTTGTTTTATTCTTGCGATGTGAAATTCTATATGAGAAATCAACGTGCGATCGAGGCCAAATGGCATTTAACTACAAAGTGAGACAAACGCGGAGCGCCAACGAGAGCGAAAAGGACGTTTTGGCGACGAGCGGACGCGATACTCTCTTAAGAAATGGGCAAACGGCCAACTTGACTGAGAGGAATTTTATAGCAGAATTGTATTGGTAACTCGGAAAAATACTCATTTTTAGTAAATATCGTTGTACTTTTAATAGAATGTACTATGTATAGGGACGCAGCTTATAAGAAATCTCGAAAGCTCCCTCGAATAATACGAGCGATTAAAACATTTACCGCCATTAGGACGAATGGAAGACGTATTATGCAACTAAATTTAAACACAATGTATTTTAATCGAAATATTTTATACAGCCGAATCTATTTTTTACTTTTCGCGATATAGAAAATCGTTGCCTCCAACGCAGATGGAGGTTTCTACAAATATATTTATAATATAATACGTTGGAGTTCTTTGTACAATATACTTTGATATATACGATAGATATTATCGCGATTCGGTTTAAACAATGCACGCAATAAAAAAAAAATAGTTTTGGATCCGGTAACGAATGCTCGAACGATAATTTGCGATGGTACGATCACGTACGCGCACCGATACGTCAGGTAATATCTTTTGTTCGTAATATTTTATATTTACCATTGAATATATTGAATTATAACTCGAATGTTCATATTTTATTACGTACGGAATCGCTCAAACTTAAAGAGAGAGAGATATTCGCGTTTGGAACGGCCTTTGTTATCCCATAAGTATAGTTGTAGAATTTGATTAAGTGCGATGGCGTATGTTACGTTACCGATCGTAAAATATTACAGACGACTATTCCAACGGATAAATTTATTTCGAGGAGCGTCACCGAGTCGAACGTAAATAAGCCCGAATTGGGAAAACAGCGCGAAAATCGACACACGTCGAGTCGCGTTCCTGGAGCTGAGACGTTTGTAAATTTTCCGGTAAATTCCGGTAAATTCTAACCCTGCCTACGAGTACCAACTCTTTTTAACGATAAAAGGTTTATAGTTCGGAGGGTTGGCCATTCGCTGGTCCGAACGTGCCTCGTTCGTCGCGGAGGGCTCAAACCGAGACCCGGAAGTAAGCGCTTATAATTTCAGCCGTTACGATCGACCTTACAGCAATTACATCGGGAATCGTCGTAATTTATCTCGACTGCGTTTCGCGAGCAGCGGTGTTACGATATCTCGCGTCGAAATTGAAATTAACGATATCGCGGTCGGTGTAATTTTATTTCCGATAAGAGCAAACATCGCGTTACAAGTTCGGAGTCGCGGCTTAGCCGCTTAGACGCGAGCGGAGCCAAGTGTCATTGAATTCGGCTAATTGGCAACGATGCACCAGTTGGTCCGGCGTTCCCTCGTTTCCGGGAATTTCGTTGCGAAAGCTCTTCGGATGACGCATGCGCTCGAAAGGAAGGGCACGTTATTTAAAAAACCGAACGTTGCCTCCCGCGTTTCCTCGTGCCGAGCGCAGCGAACTCGTTGCTATAGAATCGAGGCTCGAGTACCGACGTGTACACAACGCGGTTCCTCATCCAGTTCTCATCGTTTCCACGCGAGCAAACTCTTATTTATCCGGAGCCAGGCGTTTCATTTTTTAGCGAGTCCTCGAACCTTTCCATCCACGCGTCGCGAGCTTTTGAAAACGCTTTTGCCTCCTCGACGAGTCTGCATAATTCACGCGGCTGCGAACTATTTCGTCGTTCTCGCCCGCCACCGGATCATCCTTTCAGCGACGAGATGAAGCGAAGAGATGGAGCGACGAGATGGAGAGTATCGACCGTGCAAAACGGGAAGCTAAACGAGGATTCCAAGCTCGAACGCACGACTTGACCGAGAGATTACGACCAGAACGCGAACGTCGATGCGGAGTAGTTTTGGAACGGGATATTTTCGGTGAGATATCGCGCATCGATCCGTAAACGAAACGTAACTTTTTCAAAGTTGTCCATTACCCGATACAGGAACGTTAACGATGCATAATGGATGCTGCATCCAAAAGTAGATTCGCTCCACTTTGTTAAATACATAATTAATTACGCAACCAGTTAGATTTCCTATTTTCGTAATTTTTCATACGCGTCCGAGCACTCGGTTGACGCAGCTGCTGTATTTTAATAAACGTTGCTTCCACCGAATTTATTCCCAAGCCGCGAGCGTTATCGAGAACGAATCCTCCTCCGGGGTATACCCGATTTACATTTATCTCTCGAACGACGCTATCGGCCGACGGATGGATAAGCCTCGTAGTTCCAGGCGCGAGGACACTCGGAATCCCCGGTTGTATTCTTTTTGCGTCCCCGATGCTTCTCCCGGGCGGGCGTGACCGTCGTGGCGCGCGCGAGAACAAGGAAACGCGCGAGCGCGAAAATTTTTGGCGTAATTCCAATCGCAACGGCACAAGTGCGGAACTCGGACTCGGTGATCGATCGTAGCCGCTGCAGTTTTGCCCCGTCGCCGATGCGTCGTCTCTGCGGCGAGGATTTCTCAGCTAGGAAAGATCCGCCTCGGTTACGCGTAGATGCTCCCCGAGTGAAATCGCCCAGGAGTCACTCGAACCAGTGCAAACTCCCTTGCAATTCGTGCGAAATCTTTCGAGGCGCATCGATCGATCGATCCTAAATGCTCCATTCGACTAATTATTCCATTTCGTACACCCCGACAGCTTCCGATTACGATCGAACTCGACGAGCGTAAAATGTAATCGGTACACGTTACGCGAAAAGCGCATACAAATCGAATAAGGGACGTAACTGGTGGATCGATGGACATCCCCTTTAATTGGTAAGGACAACAACCGAGGGTCTCGAAGGAATCGACGATCGCGAGGTCGAAACGAAACGTCGAATTCGTAATCGAGTCGCCGTGTGAAATAAAAAATGAAAAGGGCGATGAAATAGAGGTACCGAATTTAAAAAAGGAAAGGACAGACTCGAGTTGGTACATCCCCTTTAACGGGGGCGAGATTCGCGTTCTCTCTTTCCTCGTTGACGCGCTCCTCGCCGTATAGTCGTCCTGCCACGCCCGAAGCCGAGCGACTTTCTCGGACGCGGCGGAGATCCCGAGGATGCCAGCCTTAAAATTGGATTCCCAGGCGAACCTCCGCCTTACAACCGCGGCTCGAATCGCTCGATTCTTCGAGCCATTAGCTATACTTTTCATTGCCGGTGCTCGGGAGAAAAGACGTTTCATCGAGTTGCGCGCATTCGAGAAGCGAACGACGTCGAGATTAAGTTTTATAAGTTTTCGGTCGATGAGCGTTCGCGCCTCGAATTCGTGCGGAGAGTCTTGGTAAAAAGTCCGTTGGTTGCGGTTAGGCGTCGAAGCACCGACTCGGTAAGAATTACCGGTAATGTAAAAATACTTACAGGATTACGAGGAACGTTATTCAAATTACACGGAATATCTTGTTCGTTCGGCTGTGTACAAAATTATAATCACGATTAGGATTTTAATTTTAGTGCTCGATCGTTGTTTGTATTTTTATCGCGTAATTAAAATAGGCACGCGAATAAAAACTCGGATACTCGTATCGCGTACACGCGAAGGTTCGATTATCGATCCCGAACGTATGTTTCTGAATTAATTTTAATTTCGGTACGAGGCACGATTTTCAGCCGCAGCTCGACGTACCTTTAAAACGTTGTTCGCTTTTTCACGAATTTCCCCAACTTTTAAATCCCGCTTGATAAAAGTGGCCGAGCGGTGGAACGACGATAGTTTTACCCGTGAAATACCGAAATTCCGAACTAGTGAATCTCCTCGGGAATCCGTTTGCGGTATTATGGAAAACGCCGGGTAATTTCCAGGTGAATTTTCGTCGCACAGTCGAGAGGAAAAAAGAGATTCGGCGGGCGGTGGTGATAAGGTTCGCGTAGCTGCGTTGTTCCGAGGGGCAGCAGCGGGTCGTGAGGTCGTAAAGGTGTGCGTCGCGCGATAAGGGGAGTCTCGTTACTCTTATTCGTAGCTCGTGGAGCTCCCGCGGTGCGCGAGTAGTACTTCCAGATGCGCGCACGTGTAACGAATGGAACATGTACGTTTCCTCGGCGCAATCTCGCCCGTTGGTGGTGTTATTGCTTTGCGATGTCGGGAGGTCGAGAGGCGCTCGCCGGGGAAAAAAAAAATCGCGCGGAATTCGGCGAGAGTCGCGCCGCAAAAAAATTCTCGTGATTTCGTTGGTGCGTGATTCTCGTGCGAGTTCTCTTTTTTTCGGGACCGTCTTTTTCTATCTTTTTCTCGGCTCGTTGCTCACGCATTCTCGTTCCGAATGAAATTTTCCTTTTACGTGTATTATCTTTCTTTTGTAGAAACGACGTTTTCAATTATTTTATTATCTCGTCATTCCGCGAATTTATTCTTTTATTACTCTCCGTTTGTACGTACTCGTCTCGTCTTCGGTTGGCGACGATATTACAATTTCTCGTGGAAAAGACAATTTCCGGACTTGGTAGCAGCGAGATATAAATTTTGACTTAAACTTAAATTGATTTATTATGCTTCCACTACCGTCCAAATGGATTATAGCTGTTTAAAAAGCACATATATATATATATATATATATTTATATATATTTATATTCAAAGAGAAGATCCAAAGGTAGACGTAGTACGAAGCGAGGAAAAAATTGGAGTAAATAAAAAAAGTTTTACAGTAAGGTTTCGGTTGGGTTATTTTTCTTTGCCTGTAGTTAGAAGAAAGGTTTTCAGACGAAACTAATTATGGTCACTTCTAACGTACGATCTGCGAAAAAATCCAGACGAATTATGAAACTATTCTGGATTACACGGCGGTAAAAGTACCACAGCCAAATTGCACAGTTACGATAAGTAACTTTTTACTTTCACCGACCAAGTCTCAGCTGTTTGTTGCATCCGTGCGTGTAATCTTATAACGATTCCAGATAAAACTTTATTAATTCGGACGGGTGAGTAATTTTATTAAAGCGTCGTTTAGCTTACGTGCGCGCAAAATAATTCACGGCGGAATCGGTAGTCGGGGGTAAGGAACGAGGGACTTGGACCAAACGTAGAGGGGCTACATTGAAAGTTACGATAGCTCCTCGGTATTAAAGCCGAGGATTACCGTAGCGCGAGAGACAACGTTTCATTTCGCGTTTTGTTGTCGGTGTTCCTAATGAATTGCAACGTCTATCTTCATCCTGGGAACGCAAGGCTAGGCCGAGGGTTCGCCGAGTAATTCCATCCGTATTACAGACTCCGTCGTGGATGCACCGTTTCCAAGGCTGCACCCTAAATGCGTGCTTTTATGCGAAGACGGAGACGACGACGCCGACGACGACGACGGCGACGACGTCGACGAGGAGGACGAGGAGTACATTGTGCATGACGCAAGAGCACTCCTAGTCATTGTGAACTCGCGTGCAATTTCACTCTTGCCACTTCCAAAAGTAGTTGCTTTCTTCTCCCCCGCTTCTTTTTCTCTTTCCTTCTCTTCGCGCGAACGATGCATTGCATAAATTTAGGCCCTCTCAAGACGCTCCGGTAATTTCCCACGGAAATTCTACGAAATCTACCGTGTTTTTTTTCATTTTTTCATTTTTTCAAGACGACGAAAAGCTCGTTCGGTGTGGGTGAAATTTTATAAGAAGCGTCGTTAAAGCAACTACACTTTTATACCGAGCCTAAAAAAAATGGCCGGTGAAAGCCCTTGGTGGCGTATCCTTGGCTACCTCTCGTATTTCACGCGTGGCACGTACCGCACTCTACGTATTTAATTAAATAACGAAGAAGGGGATAAGCTCGTGGATCCGATGTACACGGCGTAAGCGCTTCGTTGTTTAAAGTTTTTCCAGTTTCCAGGAGGCGGCTTTGTCAAAGGACCGCTCGCGCTTATAACGCGTATACGTCGTAATCTACGCGTGACACACGCGCGACTTGGACCGTCGGAGTCTTCGCGGTGACACCGAAGTGCACTCGCCTGGGCATTTCGCCCGACGTAAACGAGAATGGACGTTTAATAGTCGCTTTATCCGTAAACACGCAAACACCGGGACTTGGTAGTAACGCGAGGGCAGAAAGAAACGCACACACATGCGTCGCCCGGAAAAAGGAATGGGGCCAAACACCGCGTGTAAGGAATAGCGACAAAGCACCGAGAGACCCTCGTGAGAGCGTCCTTCTCTCTCTCTCTCTCTCTCTCTCTCGCGCTCTTTTTCTATCGCCCCTGCAACGCTCGTCTTCCTCCATGTGTAGCGCAGCTCGAAATTTTTTCGCCTGTTTCCATCGGCCGAAAAAGGGGCGAGGGAGGACGACGCATTTCCGGAACCTATAAAATACCATTGCCGAACAAAAAACAAAAGAAAGACCTTCCATTTCCTTTTTTTCGAGTTTACTATTACGACGGTATTTTTTTTTTAGCGCGAGAGGAACTCGCTCTGGTTGAAATTGCGAGATTACTATAAATACGGTAATGCGAAATAATTAAGAGCTCGGTAATTATTTACCGATATTTCGTTTCAAGTTCTTTTTTTATCTCTAATTTTTAATCGTTCGAGAATAAGTCTTGCGAAATAATTGGCAACTTCGGATAAATATTCAGTTACGAATTCTGTTTACTAGTTAAATAATATAAATATTTACTACTTTGTTGTTTCGACAAAATATCTTCTTTAAATAGTTGCAGTTTTTTCCAAATATAGCATATAAAAACTTGGTTTGATTTCCGTAAAATATTATCTCTCGTTTCGGTGACACGTTTTCCCTCGTTTTAATTAACTTCTTCCTGCTTTTTCCTTCGTTCTTCATTGCAAATAGTGCAAATCAGAATTATTAAACGCTTTCGGTCAGCTTGTTCGCCTACCGCGGCAACATCATCGAGATCGATAAATTATAAGAAAATTTAATTCCTCGAGCGGAAAGTTTTAAGTATTCTCGATCTCGCGGGAGAACAACGTGCGTACATCGTTATCTTGAAATATAGGTAATATCAATCTCTAACTTGGTTTACAAGTGCTTAAATTTTCGAATGAAATGTTTTTTTAAAAGAAAGCAGCTCGAACTGGTACGAAGAGGAACTCTCGCTTTGTAAAATAAGTCGCGTAATAAAATGCAAAAAAGAATCGTGAAAGACAAATGAGTATGTCTCGTTTGCTTTCCATTCATTCGTTTGTTCTTTCTCTCGCTTTTCTTTTATTTCTTCTATTCTTATTTTACAGCCCGACCTCAGACACTGATCGGTGTCAGGACCTCGGGACCTCCAACGCCGATCGCGACGCCATTCTTGTATTCTTATTTCAAGCGATCGAGCCTGAGAACGAGGCGCAGTTTAACCAACGGGAGAAATATTCAAAGGACCGGTGTTCGTGGTTTATCTATAATTTTGTTGGTTCGAGTGGTCGCGATAACGTACGCGTGCCTTTCGCAAAGAACACGGACCACTACCAGCTTTCAATTTCACCTCGATTGTTCCAAACGAACGTCGTTGTTAACTCGTTACTTTACGCGTATTTTGTAATCGAGTAAAGCAAATAACTCGTTTTTTAAACGGTCTTCGCAATTTTATTATTTTATTTTCGACGTCTTTGAACGCGCAACAAAAGAAATATTACTCGTAGAACCTTCGTTGATGTTATACGGCTCCGAGTTCGAACGCGCGCGAGCGCAAGAAATATCATCGAGATCGAAGCAACGAAAATCTGCTCGTAATTTCCGATCGATATTATTATTTTGATCGTACCGTAAAGATAAACGTTTTCCAAATACAATGTTGGAGATATTTTTTTTTTGTTCGTTAATTTCAACCCGATCTCCGGTCGTAAACTGTGGATAGCGTTAAAATTTAGAGTGAATCATCGATGCTGCTTCGCTAAGCCCAACTCCTACTGCACAACGCGTCGGTAAAAATATACTCCAAGCAACTGTGTTATTCGATCATCCTCGGTTTTTAAGAATAAACAAAGTAAAAGGAAAAAAGAAAAAAAGAAAGAAGAAAAAAAAGAAAGAAAAAAGTCTAAAAACAGTAAATACAAAAAGGCCGTATCAAAGACGAATCCCATCCATTGCAGTTCTGCCGAATTACCATAGTTCCCATTCATCTCTCGGCGCATTTCGTATATAAAGCTATTTTGAACGCCGTCCGGTAAACTCACGTACACAAAAGTCAGCATTAATGACTCGCGTCCGTTTAAGGTCGACTGACTCTAAAGAGAACGGGTTTCTAGAGGGAAGAAAGGAAAGAGCAGACAACGCGCGAGTTGCTCTAAAATTGTGCTAGCCAAAACCAAAAATACCCACGTGCGTGCGTCGCTAATACAAACGCGCGTAATACGTGCGTTCGCACGAGATTTTCACCTTTCACCTGCGCGTCGTCTCGTCCGTTCCGCAACGTTGATCCGACGCGTGTCTCGTTCTAGGGCCGGAGCTCGCGATACGCGTTACGTACGCGTATTGTACCCTCGACTCGAAAGAAAGCCGAGAGAGAGAGAGACGGACGGACGGACAGATATAGAGAGAGGGAGAGAGCGGGAGAGAGCGGGAGAGAGCGGGAGAGACAGGATAATGACGCAATAACATCGTTCCGGATATATCGATTTTTCCCGTCGTCGCGCCTCCACCTATACACACACACGCAGCAGACACACGCGTGCGGACGTTCTCGCGAGCTGCGAACTCTACACCGAGCCAGACAAAGGAGAGGGAAAAGAAGAGGGAAAAGAAGAGAGAAAAGGAGAGAACGCCGAGACGAAGACCCACTAACAGCGTGCGCTGGTGCGTCGGCCGCGAAAATTAATTGGACGAGATAATTGAGCGTTGACTCGACAAACACCCACAGAAAGATTCGAGTTGGATTCTTCCTTTCCTTTCCTTTCCTTCGCATATAACAAACTGCACGTACGAGTTCGAAGCTGTAGTTCGGTGGGCGAGGGTGGGGAGGGGGAGAGGGGGGGGATAGAGAGCGACGAGGAGAGGCGAGAGAGATACGCGCGAAGGAATTGCCCCGGGAGCGCAATTAGCATGCCGCGGTAGCGATAATTGTTCCATTGTGTGAAAATTCGAACACGGGCCTCGCGTTTTATCGATGATCGTCGAGTTACGAGATTCTGCATCCTTAGCGGAAAAACTGGAAACCGAGGCGATACTTGTATTGGCTCTGCAGACGTTACGTAAGTCGCAGGGGCAGAGGACAGCGACGCTCGCTCGTATTTTTTTTTCCAGTTTTCTGTTTTATTTAAATTTTTCATCGGAGTGACCTCGAGAGGGGAATTATCCAATCCCGTGTTTTTAGAGTGATTTTCGTTACACCCGGTTATCGAATTCAATTTAATGTAACGGAAAATAGCATATTTATGGACGACGATACTTTTTATGATTGCCTTGCAACGTTTTATAGAAGAACAGATTTATTCCCGCTTTCTAATTGTAGGTATTAATTCCATCCAGACTAGTTGAATATAATTTATTTTACGAGCTTAACTCCAATGAAATTTACTTCGTTTCAGTTAGTAAATTTTGATTAAAACTCGAAATGTAATTTACGTAATGAATATGAAACGTAAAGAATTTTTATTAATTAAATACACGAAACTTTGAGTAGTTTATCAAAATCAAAAAGTTATCTCGGATCGAACGGAAATCGAAACCTTCCCGTTACGCGTTGCGAAGAAGGTAAACTAAAAAATATATAATCCATTTCACGATTTTTTTTATTCTTCCCTTTATATATTTATCGCGTACTTAAGCGTTCGATCGATTTCTGTTAATTATTCAAAATTTTTAGGATTTTCCTTTATCGCGAACATCCAATCTAAGCAACCCGAGAATTAAATCAAATACTTAGCGCCGTTAAATTTTTGATGAAATTTCCAATTATACGAAACCCGGTGATCCAAAAGCTTGGCGTGAAAATTTAAAAATAATATCTCCGTCGAGCGGAGGGTAAATAATTTTGCAGCCTTGGTTAATTTCGATATAAAAAAAAAAAAAGAAAATACAATTTTAAGAAAGAATTTTCAACGTAACGATAAATTACTTACGGGTATAAATTTACCAAGTTTAAAAATTATTATCGAAACGACGCTACGGTCGCATAAATTGCGTACGTTAAACTGCAATTTCACCTAGATTATTCGCTAGAGACGAAGATAAATATTACGCATTTGTGAAATAACATTTACACTATTGCACCATTTTAAATTATCGTACGCGATCCGTCTTCCGCAGCATCGCTTATTAGTAATCGAGTCGAGAATCGATAAACGCACGAAACACATTTTCTATCGCACTGTGGTACTTTTAAAAAAAAAAAAAAAGAAACTGGCTATCGAGTCGCGGTACTTTTTTCCGCAGCAACGAGACATTTTCTTCTCGCAACAACGTAAATACTTTGATTTTGAAATACAGAAATGCACACACACGCAAACGTTCTCGTGACGTCGATTGCGCCAGTTGCGCCAGTTGCGCTAGCTCGTCATTTTTCTCGATCAAAGTATAAACGCCGAGTAGTAGATAAGCGAGCGCGATACGATTAGCTCGATCTTTGGACGAGGAGATTGCGCAACGAATTCGCAACGAATTCGCAACGAATTCGTCGCCTTCCATTTGCAAATTTCACACCGGATGCACGAGAGTCGGACCCAGAGTATCGTGTCCGGTCGGGAAACGAACGACCGGTGTTTTTTTCGCGGTAGAGGTTCGAAGTAAAGGTGTACCGTTGCTTTCTATCTGATTTCTATCCCCGTGATTTCCTCGAGTCGTTCTTTCGGTTGGGGTGAGCTCGAATCGCCTCGCGCTTCGCTCGTTTTCCGTTTCCGACGCGTGCGAAAACATTCGCCAAGATACTAAGAAGGTGACGACGCTCTGCGAATTTGGGAAGGGAGTCGATAGTGTCGTCTCGTAACCTCTTCCAAGAGTATTGTGAATTTGGTGTATTTCTGGGGACAGATTTTTCATGCGTTGCCCAAGTGACAGGTGAAAGATTACTTCGGTATCGAATCCGTTCGCTGGGATCGCGTGGATCGTGTGACATTCTATTTTCGGTTATGTAAAAAATATCTCACTCTCCCCCCACCCCTCGCACTCCATCTCAATCACCGTAGCGTGTTTATTTAAATCGCAGTTTTTAATTAATGCTTCGAAAGAGCAACAATTTCCACCAATTTCGTAACGTTATTGAGTAATTCGTAAACCCAACGTTCCGCTATGTTTGTATCCTTAATTTTTATCCCCGATTATCGTCCTACGAACGCGATAACTTTTCTTTTAAAACTATAATATCCTAAATGCCCGATTCTTCCAAACGAGTTAATTATCGAAAGTCGGAAAAACGTACACTGTAACTTTTACGAAGACGATATAAAATATTTACGATAGCCGATGGTTTTAACGCGAGCAACGTTCACCGGTGATATATAAAAAAAAAAGGAAAAAACTGTCGAACGCGCGAATTTGTACACACGTGTAAATTTTTAATTTTTTCCGAAACTCGCGAGATTCGATGTGTACGCGATTGTAAATTTGAACCGCTATCGGTACGCGACGCGATAAAAGTATATTGCATCGCTGACCGAGACCGCTACATTTTCGGACGAAAGTAAAAACGTTTCCGTCGTGTCTATTAGACAAAGGTAGAGAAAAGTTTACAAAGTAAGAGAAGGAAATACTCGCGGAGGAAACTTTGTCAACGCCCATCGCGACCGATCGGATTTTTTTCAAGCTGCTGATTCTCGACCGAGAGGTCGTTCCTCGCTCCAAGGATTCACAACGTGGCATTACGTGGAAAGTTCCTCGAATACCGTACACGCGATCGTTTATGGAATAATGATTCCGACTCTCGTACACCAGGAGCTTAAGGACGACGGTAGG
Organism: Dolichoris vasculosae; assembly: GCA_018907195.1. NCBI lineage: Eukaryota > Metazoa > Arthropoda > Insecta > Hymenoptera > Agaonidae > Dolichoris > Dolichoris vasculosae. The sequence goes on along the minus strand of JACCHY010000009.1, from coordinate 6,139,443 downwards.
TTAAGTCCGAACTTCCCGTGCGAGCGTGATTTTATTCGCGACGGAAGCTCTGCTCCATGGTTAACACGCGGTGGTCGCCGATATCGCGGGATTAGGAAGAACCGCGCGTAATTCCTAAAGAAGACACGATATCCCGATGCACGCAATAAACTCGTCTTCCGTCCTTCTCACGAGGAAGCGTAAGCACCGAGAAGTCACGTACTTTGAGTCACGCCTGCTTCTGCTTCTCTCGAATACCTCGTCGTATTTAACGTCGTATTTACGTGGAAAGCTACGAGGATGGCTACGAGGATGGCTACGAGGATGGCTACGAGGATGTTTCCGAGGATTTTCTTTCAAAATTTTCATGGAAAGTTGGCCTCGTAATTTTCGATTCTCGGGCTAAGCTTACACGCTCGTTAAACCGGCCCGATTTACAATTCAAAGCAACGAAAAATATATCGAAAGCGGTATAAAAAGCGTTTAAAAAGCGATTTTCTCAAATGGTCTAAATTTAACTATCCGTAATTTCGAGCGTTTTTTTATTTACGAAATTTTATAGGAGTGATTGTTTAGACTGCTCCATCGGTCCGAAAATACGACCGAGAACGCGTATTTTTAAACTGATAAATAATAATAACAACAACAACGACAACAACAACAAAAATAACAATAATAATAAAAAGAGAGAAGGAGGAAAAAAGAAAAAAAGACACCGTACGGATGAAATGGTTCGAGTATTCCGCTCTTTTTTTTTCGAAATGCGAATTCGCGTAATCGTCGTCAACGCCCAAACGCGCGATTGTACACGCGCGACGGGCGTCGACGATTCACCGAGAATAGAGACGGACCGAGAAAAAAGAAGGATGAACGGATCGGAACGGAGATTCAACGATTCGACAAAACTCGTCCGAACTTTACGACACTGCTCTTTACTGCATCGAGTCCAGTCGTTTTTCGAGGTTATGTCACACCCATCGTCTTCGACCTCGTCCACGATTTTCTCCGAGCACTCGGTATATATCCATTATGAGCGATCTTACCTTTATTACGCACGTTTTCACCCTTCGTGTATCTCCCGACATCCGAGATACACCTACGCGAACGCGTTACGAGGTGTGCCTTAAAAAAAAACTTTTCCTCTCCGAGAGGAATGGCACTTTTACGCAAAGTGTCCTCGCGGTGAGCGTAAAACGTGTAATCACCGAGTGATTCATCGGCAGGGAAATCGATAATAAACGGTGTAAGAGTTTACGATCGAAGGTGGGTCAACGAAACGTTCGCGTCGTCTCTAAAAATTGCCGTCGGAAGGGCTGGAAGGATTTTCGTAGGATCCGTCGCGATAACGTAACCCTAGTCGTCGCTCGATCGCAACATGGAACGAACGAGAGAATTACGCTGTTGTTTTTACGCGATGCACCTGGAACAACGACTCCTGCCTCGTTTCGTAGAAGAGAGGAGAAGAAAGCAGCGGAGGAGATTCGCGCGATGTACGATTCCGATAACGGGACATTCGCTGCGTCGTAAGAAAGAGTCGGAGGAGAAGAAGACGGAGACGGAGACGGAGACGGAGACGGAGAAGACGAAGAAGAAGAAGAAGAAGGAGATGAAGAAACGATCCGCTCTCGTCGTTGCTCGAACGATTTCGAAAACGCAGGGGCGAAATTTTCGGTTTCCGTCGCTGAAAGAGACTCAGTCTCCGAGCATCGGACCTGGGAAGTTGGTTATTCGGATATCATTGGGAAAATGTGGAGAGACTCACTCACGGTATCGTTGCTGGTTCTCTCTCGTTCTCTCGTTCTCTCGTCCGGCGATCACACACACCCACACACACACACAACCACGCGCGCACACTTTCGCATGGACGCGTTCGAAAACACTCCGGGAAACGACACCGATGCACTTACAGCTGCTCGGAAAACGACACTTGGTTCAATTTTTTTTTTCAACGAAATAATCGCGCCCCGCCGCGGCGGAACTTGCTCCGATGCAGCCCGACTCCTTGGCTCGATTCGCGATCCTCGAATTAACGGTAAATCGAAGACTCGTCGTCGTCGTAGTCGTAGTCGTCGTCGTCGTCGTCGTCGTCGTCGTCGTTGTCTCTACGCGTGTTGGTGCGTGTTCGTGCGTGTTGTGACTATGCGTTTATCGGAGTGTGCGAGCTCGCGCGCGCCCTTGTGTGCCTGTGTGTCGCGCGTCCGCGAATGCGAGAGAGACGGAGATAGGGAGAGAAAGAAAACTCGCCTCTCCGATCGTATGCTTCCGTGCGTTCTTTGTGTGCGCGAGAGAGCGTATTTCGTAGCCGAGCTCGCTCGCGTGTTAGTAGATAGGGTAGGCGTAAGTAAGTGCGATGTGTGCTGTGTGCGCGAGGCAAGAAAAATAAGGCGACAGAAAAGTTTAAACAATCATGTACTCACGATGATAGCCGCATCTCCGTTGCACCGAGAGGGACTCGGTGCTCCCCGGGCGTCGTTTTCTTCTTTTCTCGCTCGGCACCACAAGAGACGAGGACGGAGAGTCACGGAGAGCATCGAAGAGAGACGGCGAATAATGCGAAAATCTTCTCCCGGACTAGGATTTTTTTCGCTTATAAATACTTATAAATACTTATAAATACTTATATACTCGTAGGCTATTTTCGGGGCCTCGAACGGTCTCCAGAATCCACCGTTGTCGTCTTGGTCGACTCTTCGTACCGCACTTCTGCCTACCCGAGAACCATTATAAAACTTCCACCGAGAGAGAAAGACGGAGAGAACTCGTCTACTTCCGTAGGTAAATTTTGGGGTTACATCCCAGTCGAGTGATCAGACTTTTTTTTATTTTCATCCACCGCGACACGGATACGAGAAAGAGAGGAAAATAGATGGTGCACGACGAGGAGAGTAGGACGCGAGGACGCTCGACGACGCGCGGAAACGACGAGAAAAGGCGAACGGCGCTTTGCAGTGCACACGCACGTACACACTCGAACGGGAGTCACACAGACGCGTTGAGAGCGAGGGAGACGGAGAGCGAGAGACGAGTGCGGCGAGGAGACGAGGAACGCGCGATAGGCTCTCTCCGTCTCTCTCCGTCTCTCTTTCACCCATACAGGCAAATCCGGTGCGCGCGCGAACACTCGTTCCTTCGCTCACCGATCTACACGCGCTCTCTCTCTCTCTCTCTCTCCCTTTCGTTCTCTCTTTCTCTCTTTCTCGCTCTCTCGCTCGCTCACTCACACATAAAACCTCGGTCGGTAACTCCGGCACACCTTTTTCTCTCTATAATCGTTGCCGTTTTTGTTTGTTCTCTTCGTCTCTCTTTCTCTCTCTCTCTCTCGCTCGCTCTCTCGCTCTCTCGCTCACTCGGTCGTTCGCTCGCTCGTCCACTCTCTCGCACTCTCCCTCCCTCTCTCTCTCTCTTTCTTTCTCTCGCTCGCTCTCGCACTTTTCACTCGATATTTCAAAGAATCGCGTATCATCGAAAAGACCGAAACAAAAGAACGAAGCGTACGGACGGTGAAAATTACGCGTTGGCTCTTCTTCCTCGATGCGTTTCTAGTCGTTCCCGTATCTCTCGAGATTCTCGGACTGCAACCAGAGAAGTTGAGGTTATGGCGAAGTAACAGTAATCGTATAAAAAGTCACGGACGCGACCCGAGAAGGATTCGCATCGCGTAGGAAAAAACCTGAGCTCGAACGAGCGATTCGAAGATCGCGGGCGCGACGAATCGTTGGCGAGGAAGGAGGATGGAAAATGATCTCGCACGACGGACTCGGAAGCCTCGTCTCGGTGGCCACGTTACTCGGTTGGATCGCGGTCTCGAGCGAGATAACGGAAAAAACCTCGCTCGTACACGCGTAGACGGAGCAGCGTATTTTCCCCGTAGCGGACTTAGCGCGGAAGACCGCGACCTCGGAGGTTCGGCGTGGCGCATCTATTACGCGTATAAGCGTACCGAAGCGACTCACGCCACTCCACCGAGGACCGAACGAGATATTCACGATTCGCGTATCTCGCGAGCACTGACGACGAGGAAGAGCGTCAGGCGAAAGAACCCGGAGCACGTCTCCGCGAGATCGTGGTCGTCGGGGTCGTCGTCAGCGGTGGCAGCGGTGGAGGCGAGGCTACGGCGCGACGGCGACGGCGACGGCGACGGCGACGGTGACGGTGACGGTACGAAAGGAGGCGATACCTAGTTACTCCGTCGTCGTCAACGGCGGTGGCTGGCGGACGCCACGCACACAGAGAGAGGAAAACCCGTGGGATGCCAAACTTTTCTCACGGACGGGACGGTCGGAAATTTTGGGCCGCACGTTAATTTCCTCGCGCACTGTTTCTTTCTTTTCTTTTTTTTTTTACTCGTACTCTTTCCTCGGAACGATCAGCGGACGTCGTCGTCGTCGTCGTCGTCCTCCTCCTCCTCTTCCTCCTCCTCCTCCTCCTCCTCCTCCTCCTCCTCCTCCTCTTTCACGGCCTCCTCCTGCTCCCCTCCCCCACCCGCGAGAAGCCCGCATTCCTCTCCGGCTCGTACGTGTACGCGCGGCGCACCACACACACTCACGCACACACTCACACAAAAAACAAACACGCGTACTCCCTACGTGCACTCTCGGAGAGAAGCCAGAACTCACTTTCGGACCGACGTATTTGATCTTGGGGTCGCGGGAGCTCTCCGGGGACGAGGCCTGCGTGCTCGTCCGTAATATTTTCTTCCTTTTTCCTCTTCTCGCCTTTGTTTTTCTCTTATTTTATATCTGGTGTCTCCCTCCCCCGCCTCGCGCGCGTTCTCTCGCTTCCTCCCCCTCTGGCTCTCCTCTGGCTCTCCTCTGGCTCCCCTTTAGCTCCCCTTTGGCTCGTTCGCTCTCTCTCGCTCTTTCTGTCCCGCGTTCAAACTATTTACAAAGAGCGCGCGAGCACACGGACGCGGAGGCAACGAGGACAGCCGATACCTGCGGCGACGGCGGCAGCGGCGGCGGCGACGGCGGCAGCCGTTGTTTAGGCGCTCCGCACGACTCCTCCGCGGGTTAGGGCTACGGTTGCACAGGTGCAGCAGCGCATACTCGCGCGCACTCGACGCGCGGACGCAGAGCGAGACGGAGCGCGCGCCGCGACGGCGAACGCACACATGCGCGCGAGAGGAGGAAGGGGCGACGGAAGAGGTGCGATCGCGCGCCTCCACCGCACGGACACACGGGCACACGCACGAGTCGCTCTTTCTCTCTCTCTCTCTCTCTCCCTGTCTCTCTCTTCGCTCTCTTGGCTCTCTCGGTCGCCTTCGGCCTGGAGAGAGAATATAACCGGGCCTCGTCGCCGTGTCCTCGGTGCTCGTGGGACGAGTGCGAGCGAGAGGAGGTGAGCCGACGAGTGCGAGGGAGTCGGTCCGAGAGCGGGGCTACCGTGTACGAGAGAGCGAGAGAGAGAGAGAGAGAGAGAGAGGGAGCGAGACCCGAACGATACAGAAATAGAAAGAGAGTGACTTTCGCGCGGTGGAGAAAAGGAGCGGGACGGAACAAGGCGTAGTCGAGGGGAGCCGGAGGAGGAGGAGAGAGCCATTTTAGAATTGTTTTTTCTCTCGCCTCTCGCTCCGTCCTCGTCGCACTGCTTCCATTCGGATGCACCTAAAACCGCCGTCTCGTTTCGACGACGCTTCTATCGAACGATTCTCGCCCGCTCACCGGGGGCATTCCGCGCCAGATAATGGCCCGAGGTGATACCATAAAAACGTCACGTCCGGGCGTCTCGATCGCGGCGAGTTGCCTTTTCCGTCGGGCTCGTCGGAGAAGAGTTACTTATGGAAAAGGCGTCGGCCGAGACGAAGACCGAGACGAAGACCGAGACGAAGACCGGATAAAAGAGCGCGATGCGTTTGGGCCGAGGATTCCGAGGATTCCGTCCCTCTCCCTCGCCTCGACCGCGCTAGCACTTTCTCTCTCTCTCTCTCTCTCTCTCTCTCTCTCTCGGTCTCTCTCGCTCGGTCTCGCGCGTTTTCAGGGCCGCCAGGTTAACGTCACGGAACGCGCACGCACGGACGCTCGCACCCATACATCTCGGCCGCGCGGGACGGCGATAGATCGAAAGGTTGGACGAACCGCCGGATAGACATCGCTGAGGGGTGCGGGGGTCGGTGGAGGCTCGCAGCGTGGATTAGAAGGAAACGCCGACCGCGTGTGAGTGAGCGTCTGTGTGACTGACTGGGTGGCGGGGGCGGCCGTCCGAGACTCGGGTGGGAGCTCCCGTGGAAGAGTTCGCGCGGGGACGGCGAGGGGGTCGTGCTAAAACCAGGCCTCTAGTCCGCGCAGGCTCTTTGGCCCCTCTCTCTCTCTCTCTCTCTCTCTCTCTCTCTCTCTCTTTCTCTCTCTCTTTTTCTCGTTCTCCCTCCGTCCTTTTCCGACCCTCTCCGTCCCTCTCCGTCCCTCTCGCGCCTCTTCGCGGGTATACGCGACTCCGCGCTTTATTTCTGCGGACTCTGCGCCCGTATAAATACGCTTCGCTTCCTTTTCTGCGTATCAGTGCCTGGATTTCGCCGTGTAGTTACCTTTTTTCCTCCTCGTTTTATCGGCTTCCTCTTCTCGAGCCCTCGACCCCACTTCCCTTACCCCCGTGTTTTATCCCGCGCTTTCGCGCGGTACATTCGCGACGCGCGTTTCTTTCCTCGCCGCTCATCGACCGCGACGACTACAACGACTCCAACGACTCCAACAACGTCCCCGTCGATCCTCGCCTCGGCCTCTCCTACCGGGAAATCCGCGGTAAGGTCGTTTTCCCCTTCGTCCGCCGACCCTCGAGATCGACCTTCCGGGAAACAAGGACACGGCGGTTCGCTACCTTCGATTCGCAAAACCGGCCGAGAAAACTTTTACCTAGGGTTCCGAGATCCCGACTTTCCCCGGTTACTCAATATTATTCCGACGATCCAAAATTCATAAGCCAAGCCTCTTCCGATAATTATAACCTTCCCCTTCTCCCAGTCTGGCGTGTATCGCGTATCTCGCGAATCGAACGTCGATCGAAAATATGGACGAAGGCCGAAACTCGCCGATTACTCGAGCCCTCACGAATACCGTTCGTTTTCCATTTTCTCTATCGCCCGCGACGATCCAACGGAACGAACTCGTCGCACCTCTTTTCCGTTACTCCGAATAAGTTTTTTTTAATAACCGTCTCGTCTAAAAGCAGACGGACCGTGTCGCTCGGAAATTTATAAAGGAATCCGGAGACGCGGCCATTTTTTTTTATCCGACGTCCGAAAAAATTTCATAGTCGCGCATCGACCCGAGACGCGATGATCTCTCCAAGATCGTTTTACGAGCCGTTAGACCAGGCAAAACTGGCAGTTTCGATACTCCGAGATCGACTCGCGCTTCGTTAAACGACTCCTCCTCCGCCGGTTCGACAATCCTACGTTTTCGCGCGTTCAATTTTTAAAGCGCAAAATTATCCTCGCTCGGAGTTACGACGAAGTTCCGTGTAATCGTAAAATCATCGGACTCGAGAGCTACGCGGATTCGTTGGCTACGTATTCGGTCTCGAGGATATTACTCGGATTCGCGAGCGTTTATTTCCGATTTCTCGACGGACCTTCGAACGGAACGTTATCGCATCCTCGGATAGTTTACGACTGTAGATCGCGAACCCGCTCGGGGAAAATAACAGTCCCCGAGGATGTCGCATCGACGTAGGTAAACTACGGAGTCGTACGGAGTCACCGATACGATCGACGCGTGGCTAATCGCGCACCTAAATCAGAGTCGCCGATAAGGAGGAAGCGCAGCTTTCCCGTTTTAATTCAGGAAGCGCGTAATCGAAGAAGATTCTCGGGTCGAGTCTCACCGCCCCTGACCCTTGCACCTTGGATATTAATTACCAAGAGACGAAGAGACGGAGAGAAAGCGAGAGGGAGATCGGATCGGGAAAAGAAGGAAAACCTCGCTTTTTCGGAAAAGCCGCGACAACAGGCGCACCTTAAAGGGGATGTATCGTTGGAGGTTTCTACGTTCCCGAGCGGTCGCAGCGGCCTCTGCGGCCTCTGCGGCCTCCGCTTCTCTAGCTCGTATTCGATCGGTGTCTCTCTCTCTCTCTCTCCCTCTGCGTTTCCCGGTTCAATGGACTCGGCAACCGCGAGCTTAGGCGCTCGCAGCAGCCTCGACTGCAGTCGCGCTATTCTCGCGACGTACGTGTGTGTGTGTGAGTTCGCCGCCTCGCGCGATTAAAGCGACTCGTCGATCGCGAATCTCGCATCTCGCATCTCATCTCGCATCTCATCTCGAATCTCATCTCGCATCTCGCCTCCGAGTTCCTTTCGACTCTTCGACTCGTCGACTCGTCGACTCTTCTCCTCTCTTCGCGGCCAATTTCAATTCGGAATTTTAAGGCCGTTCCGAAACATCGGAGTCGGTGGGCCTCGCTCGGCTTCCAATGTGCATGTGTAAAGTGTAATTACTCGAGTGTACCCACCCGTGAAAATTCATTTGCATTATAATGTATATACTCCGTATATTTCCGTTTCTTCCGACTCCTACCAACTATTCAAATTTTACTAAATAATGGGCTCATTTTACAGTCAGATTCGATACAGTTTCCGAGCTAAAATATGCCATAAAGACAATCGCATTACCTTTCCTGCGTATCGCGATTCGTCCGATTCGGCCGAAATTCGAAGGAAGGTACTTATACTTTTTTTAATTCGCGTGAAAATTCGCCTGAAAATTCGCGTGAAAATTCGTGGGACGCGTCGCGAGAACGACACCCGAAAAATAATTGCGATAAGAGAGGCCGTAAAATCGTAATTTTTTTAAATCTTTTTTTTTATAAATTAAAGACAATACGGTTTCTTATTACGACGTGCACCGAATCTCCGTACGCGGAGATTTCAATTTAGATGGGTACCGTTTTAAAACAATATTTCCACTCTCGAGTTTAAAAATATACCGTTTCGAACGTTAAGTTTAACGAGAAAAAATTTAACTAGATCGCCTTGGACAATTTTTTTTTTACGCAAAAAAGTAGATAGCGTTAAATTAAAGCGTACGAGTTTCCGTTTTTGCGCACGTAACGAATAATAAAAAAAAAAATGTTGCTTTCGTAGCGTAAAAAGGACAGGATGTCGTTGTCCCAAAATTCGCGTAACGATGTCAATTATCTCACGTCCGCGAATCTCGAAAGACGATCGTACATCGCGAACAACGAAAAACATTATTGTACCTACTTTTTCCGCTCGTCGTAAAAAAAATTGTAAAGAAAAAACGAAAAAAGAAACAAAAAACACGCGTACCGGAAACATCTTTGAACGGGTACGAGAACCTCGACGAGTACTCCAACGATCGGAAAAGGCGAAAATCGTCGACCTCGGGAGCAAAATTTAATTGTTAGGCGTATCGAGCGTGAAACCGGATTGGACGCACCCTCGCAGCCTCGCACCCTCGCACCCTTGCATCCTCCCGTCGTCCCTAATCCGCGCCGAAATGATTAGAGAGGTGCGACCTTCCGAGGGGAGGCGACCAAAGTTGAATTATTCGCCAAATAAGGCAAATAAGGCAAACCCGTCAATCGAGAATCGCCTTAGTTTTCTGTTTTTTTTTTTCTTTTGTTGTTTTTATCGCGCTCCGCGAAAGCGACATAAACATCCCGATCACGTCGGCGTATTTATTTATTACAGCCTTATAACCGGTGATTCAGCCACTCTCACGACTTCCCCGCGTGCGAGATAAACCCGCAATCCTGAAATCTAGGTGATAAAACGAACGAGTCGAGCGGCGCAAGCGCGACGAATATTTTCCACGAAGCAGGCGTTGCCCGCTCGGCCTTCAGGAGAGGACAGAGATCCGAGCGGGACCTTTTTCGCCTTATTACGCATTAACGGGCGATGCGACGCGACGCGACGCGACGCGACGCCCCGACGCGACGTTGATAAGCGCGAGCGCGGAGCTGATAGCGGTGGATTCCCGGCCCCGGCCCCGGCCCCGGCCAAGGTCACCCTAAACGAATACGGCGAGCTCGTGCGGCTCTTATCGGACGGAGCTGCGCTTTTGCCCGGCGTGTTTTTGTTCCCGTGTTTTGTCCCCGGGTTTTATCTTTTGTTCCGACTCCCTGGACGCGGACCCGAGTTTTTCCTGCCACGGGAGAGACGGCGGGGAGACACAGACCTTGGGGGCAACGGAGACCGCGACTTTCCAAGCGAGAGAGAGGGAGAGTACAATAGCGGCTATTGCGAACTATAAATCATCTCATTGATCTCGAAATTTATATCTCTCCGAGCTCGGATGCAGTAACTCCGATTTTAAAAGAAAAATACTTATTGATTATAATTTTATGTTTAGTTACGGTTCGATCGGAGAAAAAGTTACCATTCACTGGCTCCGTTAGGCTTCTTGATTTCTTTGAAGAACGGAGTTGCTCCGTGAATTCAAATTATCTTCGAGGAGATAATTCAACTATTAGAGCGCTCGATGACGTCGAGGGAAGGAAAAAAGAATACAAATCTGCTTAACAAAATTTATCGTTATACTTTTTTTTTTTATCGAATGATATACATATTGCTTTGTACTCTAGATCGTAAATACGAATTTTCGATAGTTGCGAGTAATCGTATTATAGGCACTTATACGCCACCATCTTTCTTTGATAAATTTGGATGCGACTTCCAAGGTTATTAAAATTTAAAAAAGATGAATTATCCGTCGATAAATCATATTTCTTTTGACGTAATTTTGAAAATGCTTTTAAAAAGCTAATGGATTTTAAAATATGGAGAAAATTCGCGTAATACAAATAACGATAAAAAATATCGATTTTTAAGACCTTACGGTTTTTCTGCTTTCCCTAATAACAAATAATGATTAATATATGCCAATTTTTCTTTATGCCAACTTTACGTACTTTTAAAATAAATTTATTTTAAAAATTGTGTAACGTATGTTAAAAAAGCGTTCGAAATTACGAAATTAAACATTTATAATTATTTTTAGATTTTAGTTAATAATTTCTTTATTATTACGTCAACGAATAATAAATTTCAACTTCTATTTCCTACTTTCATGAATATTTTCTTCGCTCAATCCGCAAACCCATAATTAATAAAGTATTAATACGTGCAGAACTCGTTTATAAACTATCTTCTACCTTTTAGGTCAATTATAATTTCTGCTTGCACAAATTATATTTAACTTTTCATTCCGTGAAATTGTTGTAGATTTACTTGGAAGTGATAGAAAATGCACAATCGTGCATATTTTAAATATTCTCAGAAATGAAAATATAATTTTTTTTCGACCATTTTCTATAATGCAATCAAAGAGAAAGCATAGAAAGTCATGCATAGATATTTATTAGATCTTCACACTCGGAAGTTTAGCCTTACAATTACATTTTTTTTATTTATACGAAAATCCAGCTAAAGTGGGACAAGTTTTTTATTAAACGCTTTCATTTAATTATTTTGAGTTTCGTGCGATCAAACAGAGTTAAAATGTTCGTAAATTTTGGAAGCTACGAGTATACCAGAGTAAATATCATTCCAAGTAATTATCAGTTTTCGTACGAAATTAAATATTTATCCGCGTCATTCTATTATTTTACATTAGCATTTTACAATTTTTAAACTCAACTTTGAAACGCGTATTTTATTTCGGTCGGCTTACCCAAAACATTTGTATTATTTATCCGTTATTATTTTATAAATAATCGATACATTTCGTTGCATTGTATCGAAGTTCTAATATAAAAGTCTAATATAAAACTAGTTTAAAAAATGTATTGAATTTCAAAGAACTCGAGTTACCGGTACTAACGAGATTAATTTACAAATTAGAAAAAACGAACGCAATCTATGAATTCTTACGTAGGGACAAAGGCTGGTAAGAAGCTTCGATATATTCTCAAACCCCACGACATCGTTGAAGAAAGAGTCGGGAGTTTAGCCTTTTTGTACCATTGCTATTCGAACGAAGATGACGAGAAAAACAAAGATTACGATGAATCGAGATTAAGTTCGGATTCCAGTATGCCTGGATAAAGAATACATCTTGTCCGATGCGAGTGCAATTATCGAATTATCATTCATGAGTAGGCAGTTCATTTGTGGTGGACGTTTCGCTGCTTCTGGAACGAAGATAAATCAAAGTAACGTGCGCTGCTTTTTTTTCAAATTAACGAATACTAATTCATCCAATCGTACGAAGGCAAAGAGTGCATAATTTTATCATCTTGGATTATACAGATGTGTAACTATTAGTGTAATTATTCGCGTTAGTAGATGCATTTAAAGCCAGATGCGAAACGACTGAAAAAAAATTTATCCTTGACCGTTACGTTAATGGGAATTACAACATTAAAGGTATTACCGACTAAAATGGCGAAGAAATTTCTGTTTAATTGGTGCATTAAGAACTCGGCAAGATGTTGCCAAAAAATTAAAAATTATTCGCGAAACGGCTGCGTCCGTGACCAATTTACAAATTTCGGAAGAAGGAAATTTAAAGTCAGCAGTTGGACGAACGCGTCAGAAACAATCGAGCGTTTACTGCTTTGAAGGATGTACGTCGTTCCTCGAGCAGAGCTACGATAAACGTATCGCGTTGTATTCCATCGACGTTTCTGTAATTTATTTTTCATCTTCGGAAAACAAAGATCCGTAAATAAGAAATATCGCGTCTACTCCAATTTCGTTGGTCGTAGATAACGAGATAAGGTTTCTCTTCCATTCTCCGGTTCTGGACCCGAGATCGTATCGCATCATCCGCGAGATCTTTAAACTGCGAACATTTTAAGAGACTTTGGAGCTCTTGTCAAATCCTATACTAATTCCACGCTATGCGAAGTGCGATAATTTGTGGGCGCCTTTGTAACGATAAGTGCCTCTTTCGACGCGAACGGAAGTATACCTCGTGGTAATAATACATAGAAAACTCGCGTGGAACGATGCTCGCTATATTTTATAAAACGTTGTACGATAGTTGTTAACCCTATTATTTTGTAATTATCGAACGCAATACATTCCTCGTATAAATTATTTATGCGCTTCTTGGGAATTGGAATGTACGATGTAAAATTCTGAGCACACGGTCTTTGGAGTTTCCGTAGTCGTGCAACGTTAGAAATACGTTGATATTGGTTTCCTCCTCGAAGGGTACATCGTTCGATTCGTATTTATTCAAGACTGAGTGTGATTTAATATTTGCTTTGCATTGCTCCTTTATAAGTTTCAATCCGCAATGCTCGAAACTTAAAGTTTGAGTTTCTAATCGGATCTTCCGATCATTGGATATTCGAAAACTTTTCTTTTAACCCTTGCGACTACCTTCGATTCGCGCTCAATGGAATAACGACAAAGTAAAAATAAATGCAAAATAATATCGTGAAAGTGTTTCGGTTAAATACGATAAATGCTGTATAAACAGTGTAATTTAAAAAAATGTAAATACACGTTCGATTTTAATGTATCGTGTGTACAATAATTTCTTTTTTACCACGAAAAATTTTTTGTAAACCTTACCAACTACAAACGAATTTACATTGTATTATCCTTTCAAAAAATATATTTTATCAAAAAGTATGCTTTACAAAAATTATTATCAGATTTTTTATTATTACCAACATTATCGTATTATAATTTTAAAAACGTTATCGATACGTTCGCACGTGTAATTAAATTAAGTTTTAAAGAGAAGTTTCGGTAAGTATATTTTATTATTCGACGATTTAACTTCTTATCCAATAATTATATAGCTCAATTTCGAAAGATGATTTTGGATCTATTAAGTTTATAATAATTTATAATCATCCACTAAAAGTACGGACAATCGTTTCGATCTCTTATACATCAATTTTTTCATTTCCTTTTCGCAAGTTAATTCGATGTCTCGATAAATGTAAATCAAGAATGAAATACAGTCGGTATTATTTCGCGTCTACTCGGGTATTCGATATATTTAATATTTTGTAAACGAACGAACTCCCAAGAAATCGAATCGATAGCGTATTTTTTGTTAAATTAAAAAATTAAATCCAATCGCGAAAAATGGCAAACTCGTATTGTCATGCTCAAACGTAACAAGAAATTCTAATTTACCGTAATATTTCGAACGCGAATCACTGGCCGCGGTCAACATCGAAAATTAAAATTCGAATACATCTTTGAAAAAGAGAGTTTATCGGGAATTTTCGATGGAAAAATCTCTTTTTGCATCCGGAAACTTACGATTCAAAAAGTTCATTCGGTTCGTTCGCACGAACAATCAAACGACATTCTGATCGACGGAATAGAATAGAACGGAATAGACTTTTAGGTTTCCCTTTTAGATTCGGCGATCGAATTTTCATTTCGCATCTTTGATCAGCGAAGGTACTCGAGATGCACAAAAGTATCCACAAAAGTCCCCCCTTCCTCCCCGTTGCTCTTCCAACGAGCCAATACATAAAACACGAAGTTGAATCATTTTACCTTTACCGTAGTCGTATCCTGAATTTTCTAGGAAGCGCTGTCGATATAAAGTTCCCTTTCACGCGGCGCTCGAATTCGAAAAAGGTCTTTGGCAAGTCAAATAATTGCCGAGGCAATATTCCCCGAGTGATTTCGAAGCGGTGCAGTCGGTTTTTTGCGAGGTAACTATTCATTCGCGCGCGAAACTCCGCGACGCCGTCACGGCGAGTCTACGGATGGCCTCTGAATAGTCAACGGATAACTCGTGTATCGACATCTTACACCGTCCTCGAAATTTCCAAGATTTTCCTGCTCGATTTTTCCCACGCCGATCGTCGAAAGCTGCGGGAACGACTTTTGTAATTAAATTTGACGCGGCGCGCATAAATGAATATATCCGAAATATATCTGGACGATGTTCCACGGGCTTCGGAAATTCCGGAAAATTCGGTCGCGGAATTTTTCCGTTAGTTCTCGGTTATTAATCTCTCAATTTTAAAAATCCCCAAGAGTTTCCATTTATTAAAAAACTTTGGAAATAGTTGGACCAAAATTCGTACATTCGCACCCAAGATTCGCCGAGTGTACGAATAGTTTATCGTTCCTCATCGATCCGCCGCGACCGAGCAACAATATCCAATGAGATTCCGGGCTAAGTAAATAAAGACGTTTATAAACGGTGGAAAGAGTCGAACGAACAAAGAATCGGGAAAAAATTTATTTTATTTATCGGTTTAATAATTGTTCGTCTCGGAAAAGAGGGAGAGAGAGGGAGAGAAAAGGATAATTTTTCATCGAGTTTAGGTAAGGCGCACGTTTCGAAGGAGATTCGGAATATCCCTCGAGAGAATTTCTCTTTATTTTCCTCCGCATCCCGACTCAAAAATATCGAGAATAAAAAAAGAGAAATAATCGAAAATTGTAGAGCCAGGGAATTTGTATAAGTTTAATATGGACGAGTGGCGGCGGGGCACGAGCGAATTTCCCTGCGAGGCGCGATCACGATTTCTAGTATTTCGTGGAATAAAAGTCAGGCAATAATTTCCACCGATTTCGGGTATCGAAGCGGACCGTTCGCGTAGACGGCAGAGAAAGCCGATGAACCGAGTCGCCCCAGACGGAGAAAAGAGCGCGAGGACGGGAAACGTGGCAACCTCGGATCGTTGTAGCTCCCACCGAGAGCGAGAGAGGGGGAGAGATTTGGCAACAGCGCGGGGCACACGGACGAGATGGGCAATCGGGTGCGAGGGCCGAGTGTGCGTGTACCCGGAGCCTATTACTCCTTCTCCGGGGAGAGCTCCGTGCGTTAGCGCTCGAGAGAGGGAGAGAGGGAGAGAGAGAGGGAGAGAGAGAGGGAGAGAGAGCGGACAGACCGGCCAAGGAAAGAATCCCGTTTAGTCGACGAGAGAGACGGAGAGAGAGACGATGCCACGACCCGAGGAGGATCTTACGAGAGCTCCAACGAGAAGAACAGAGAGAAGACACGAAACGCTCGGCTCTTTCGAAGCGAGCATCCGCTTTTCCATCATCAGCGGCATCAGCGGCAACCACGCCACCAAGCCGCATCGGAGTCTTCCAGTTCTACACGCGAAGGAGAAAAGATACGAAACCTCGGCGCGTTTATGTATATTTTTCTTTTTCGTCCCTCTCGCCACCGCCCCCGCCCCCGCCCTTCTCTCTCTCACTCTCTCTCTCTCTCCGTTTCTTTCTTTTCGTCGGGCCATTATACGCGGAGTACGCGGAGGTGTGCAGCGGTGGAATGGGTTACGATCGCGTCTCGACGCCCGAGAGACGGACGAAACGGAGCGGCACTTGGCTCGGCACTGCCACGATAACACGTACGCGACTCGGTGCGCGTTACTTAATGCGATTATTATTGTTGTCGTCGGCGGGTGGTGGGGTTGAGGAGGAGGGGGGAGTTAGCGACGATAAGGGACTCGACGTCGAGCGCTTCGTTTCCTTTTTTTAAAAAGCCGGCGCTCTCGCTCGAGAACCGAGAACCCGAGGACGCGGGAGCTAATTCGCTCGTTCGTCGTTATCTTTTTACTTTTTCCTTTCCTTTCCTTCCTTCCTTCCTTCCTTCCTCTCTTCCTCTTTTCCTCCCTTCCTCTCAACCCTTCCTTTTTTTTTTTTTTTTATAATTCCAAGACGACTCCCTCGGAAGGTCGGGAGAGTAACGCACGCGGAGAAGAGGGGAAAGTTTGAAAAATGTCGAACGCCAACGAACGGATCGCCGGTGCGAGTCCGAGGAGAGCGACCTTGGAGCAGGAAATACGAATCGGGTAAACGACCGCCGCGATCGAATTCGGAAAGAGAGAGAGAGAGAGAGAGAGAGAGAGAAGGGGAGAAAAAAGACGCGTGGTTACACAACCTCGCAACCTACGGATCAGCCTCCGCGGCACGGGCGACATCTCGCAAACTTGCAAATAACCGAGAAACGACGACAATGGCGCTCGGATCTCGCGAAGCCCGGCGATTCTCATTTTTCGAGAAAGGAACGAGCGGATACGTGCCTAATCTCGGCCATTGATAAGCCCGAGGGGCTTTATCCCTGGGCTCTAATTACGGTACGATCGTAATCTCCGCTGCAGCCGCGTAACGGACCCGGACGCGCTCGCAAAACTGCTGACCGAGTCGCTTCGGGCTCGCGAATATCGCCCTTTATAAGGCCTCCTCCATTCCTCCATTCAAACCCCCCCGACAATATATTCCGGGGAAAGATCGCGCCTCTTTTGCGATCTCCTCTCGCATTTTTTCACGTGCGCACCGCCACCGACGGTCCATTTCTCAACGCGTCCGAGCCTCGGTATCCTATATACCCGATCCCTCGTTATCGCCCTCCAAGTATGCGTAATGACGCCGAGGAACGATTCGATTTTTTCGCTTTTCGAACGCGGAGCGGAGAGGGAAAGAAAATGGCGAGTCTCGGACGGAATTCCCTTCCTCCGATCCCAAAATCCTCTCCTCTTTGCTCGTGGAACATTGTTTACGTAACGGATTACGAATTTACCTGGTCATTTTTCATTTTCGAGTATTGTCTTCTTCGAACGCGAACAATCGCCAAAGAAGAAACCCTTCCTTCGATCTTAGCCCTCCTCCGAAATAAATACCGATAAAAGGAAAAAAGTTATCTCGTCTTTTCTTTTTCTCGATTTGATAAACTATCGATTTTTATTCCGAACGAAAATCGTATCTCCGAATTACCGAATCGGAGATACAACCAAACCTGTTTCTTGTATCGCGTATTGCATCGGAATCGGTAAAGTACGCGACCAACGAAACGAGCCTCTTTAATAAAAATATTAATAAATCGCGTGACTTTCAAATTTATAAATAAGTTGCGAATAAAATTATCCGCCTGATTGAAACGGAATGTTACCGTACGCGAACGATCGTAAGTAAGGTAAGAAACGTCGATCGAAATAGACTATTTTACCAGAATTATTAAATTCGAATTTATTACTGGAGGTGTAACGTTGTTAAAGGAAAATTGAAATATTTTATTTACGATACGAATCGATAACTTTCAACGGCTCGTGTTTACGAATAATTTGTAAATTTGTTGTTTCCAAGTGAAAGGTAACGTAAAACGCACATTTTATAAATTAAGTGACCTACTCTCGAAGCGATTATTTCATTAAAATAATCGTAATATCTGCGATCCGAAGAATATTTAGATGGATGCTCTCCGTGCCTTTAATACGCTCGTATAAATTTTTTAACGCCGCGAACCTTAATTTTCATTCGTAAGATCGTCGAGTTGATATTATTTTATCGCTACGGGAAACCAATATCGAGGAAGATAACGTAAATACGTTCAAAAAGTAACGAAGCGCTTCGTAGTTTCGAATAAATAAAATACTTTTTTTTGGTAAGCAAACAGTTTAATATTTTCGAAATATATATTTCGAAATCGTTAAATCTTTGAACAATTTTCACGAACCATTACCAACTTTGAGCCGAGTTTGTTGCATATTAATAATTTATCGATAAGTTGGATTCGACGTTTTACGTGTTTATTTTAAAGAAATAATATATTCGAGTAAAAGACCAAAGGCGCGAAATTACGTGTAACGCGTGTACATTATTTATAGATAAGTATATTTTCTCTACCCGATCAAAAGTATATTTATAAAGTGCAATTATCTCGTGCAATTTTTATCTCTTATGTACAACGATATTAACGTTGATCGTTATTACTATTAATATCATTTTAACGCGAAATTATTTTCGTATATTCGATTTCTCAAATTTTTATCGCGTTCGAAATAATTAATAAAAAAAAAAATATCCATATCAAATACAGACGTTGATATTATACATCGTATAAATCATGTAAAGTTTGCACTTTTACATCGCGTTCGTTAAAAATGTTGAAAAAGAGTGAAATCATTTACGATAAAATAGCAAATACAATGACTAATTTACAGTAAGTTCAATATACGTATTTATTCGCTTACGTATGGAATACAAAATGATTAAAATTTATAATTCCGATAAAGTCTCGTTATAAGGTAAATAAGTATATTGATATTAAAATATTGATAAAAGTTGAACATTCGACTGGATGCGTTAATGTATAATAAAGAAACGTATTATGATCGGTGCGATGGTTTGCTTGGACAAGAACGGCAATACCTTTTCGAAATTAATTATAAATTCTCTGTTCTCCGTTGGATGCACGATTAGATCGCATAAAAATATTACTATTTAAATCGACCAAAGAATATACCGAAGCTCTTTTCAATTTGCGCGATATAAATAATAGCGTATCATAAATTAATCGATTGATCTTCGAATTCGTTCAATTTCATAAATAGAATTCATACTCGTGGAATATAATTCGTTGGATATCCGAAAATTTTTATCAAAAATATTTTTACTTTATTTACCAGATTTTTCCACGAATCGATTGTTTTTTTAATAACGCACGAGTTTTTATATTCAAAGAAATAAATAGCAAAATAATGTCTCGAAAATTACTATTTTTATATTTATCGGAAATTTTGTAAAATATATTTTCACTCGATATCAAATGGCAAAACGTCTATAATTTATGTACATAATAACGCAGATATAAAACTTGTAACCGCATCCTTTTATAATAAAAGAGTATTACATTCTTTCGTTGCGTTATTTGAATAAAGTATTACTTTTAGAAATAAGAAGCGACGGATAGACGTCGGTTTATTATTCCAAGTGCCCAAATTAAATTATAAAAAAATATAAGAGCAATTTCGTACATAAATTTTTCATTGAAATTCTTGGGTAAAAATTTACATATTTACGTATTATAAATAAAACAACGTTGGATGGGTTTTAAAAGCGTTGGTAGTTATCATGGTTATCGAGTTGTCATTCAAAGGCTAATTTTCCACAAAGAGGGGCTGCTTTTAATTTGAAAATATCCCCGACATTTTTCACGAAGGAAAAAGCAGATTAATTACCGAAGAGATATCAAAGAGAAGTCGCTCTTTCATCCAGTCGAGGGCGAATTCAGTTTTAATAAGTCTCCTCGCCAATTACAACGTTACTCCGCGAGACGAGGAAAACAACAATACCCACTTATGCAAGAACACGAGGTGAAAAAACAACTCGACCCTGAATCATCGAGTACGCGAAGAGTACCCGAGAGAGAATCGATCGCCGTTCTCCTTACCTCTCTCTCTCTCTCTCTCTCTCTCCTCCTCAGCCTCGGGCGCATCATCGACGATATCCCGAGAAAAGGACGACTCGACAGTCGCAAGGTCGAGGCGAAATTCGGAGGTAAAATCGGTCCGTTGGTCGCTCCGAGTCGCTGGGATTGCGTTCGACTCCGTAATAACAATAAAACGACGTCGACTTTACGCCGTGGCAGGTAAAGTAAAAGTACCGATGCCCGGACACGTACGTATTACCAAATATAGTAAGCATTCCGACTTTCGACGGTGAGGCGGTGACATTACAGGTAATTCAACGTATTACCGGTTTCTGTTTTCACGTTTCCTCTCTCGAGTTTCCGCTACGGCGTTTCTTCGGTGCTTTCAGTTTTTCCAATGATTATGTACGAGTTTCGATATCGGGCTACTACCAAATACAAATCCAAGCCATTCGATTATCTCACAAGCTTAGGCAAACGTTACGTATCCTTCGATTCGACGAGAGGTAATTTCGCTTGTAAAATTATCTCCGATGTTCGCGTATTTACTCCTCGTTATTGGTTACATCGATAGATGTATAATTAAGATTACGTTTCCTTGCGTGAATTTCGTGACTTTATTTACACGAGGAGGCGATAACTTTTGAAGGAAACCATACGATTTCGTATTCCGAGGAGAATTGTAAAAACTACACGGGAATACATCGCGATTTAAGCCTTTTTTATTTTTCACGCTTATACGCCTTGGAATAAGAATGGAATCGATAACCGAACGACCATCCGTTCGGAAAACAATAGCATTATTGTTATTAAACAATTTGTATTTTATCGATCGGTAATTGTATTAAATTTAATAATTTTCCGTTTCAAAATATAAAGGCGATATTTAACGTAATTAATATTTAGATGAATTAACCGATAAAAGCAACAAAATTTCTGATAAAATTACGCTCGATTGAAAATTTGTTATCGCATATATTAATATACGCGTTTAAAATAATGTTAAAGCTAACGTTTATAAATTATCGTTCAACTTTATTTATTAAAGTTATTAATATGGCTGCGCTTAAAATAACACGGATCGATAATCCCTAGGATATTTTGGGTTTCCGATCGTACGATTTATCGATAAATTATTTCGACGATACGAAAGTCTTACGAAAGTAAAAAAAGAAAGAAAAATATTTTTTCGTTTCGTTTTTAAACGATTACAAACAAACTCTTAATAAAGTAACACTGACGTCTTTATAAGCATTGTTAAAGTCGATCGTCGAGTAAAATATCTTAATTGATTATTACAATTAATGTACAGGTGCTGCGAAGGTAAATCGACAGTCATGCTTAGGTTGTTCTCTCATCGATGCATCGCATCCACTGGCACTTTTACCTTCGTACTTTGTAAAGAAATATCTTTCCTTAAAAAAAATTTGGACGTAATAAAAGTCTGCCGGTTTTCGCGTCACCGAGAAAGTTTTCAATTAAGTGCCTAATTAACACACGAAGCTTATAAAATTTCATACTTGCGTCGTTAAGCCTTTTTACCTTATAATTTATAAATATTCCGCGCGTAGCTTCGGTTTTTGCACGAATGCTTACGAGAATATATTTTTAACGATAATTTTTCTCGGTACTCGCGCTCTGCGTGTATGCGTGCATTATATACACATATGTATATATACTCGTCTCTTACACGACGATCGCTTTAGCGGTTTTTCGATACACATTTCGATAAGGACGCGAATCTGACGGACCATCGAGGTAAGTCCCGCGTCGCGTTATAAAGGCGTAGCCATTATTCCATAAATGTAAATTTCGTTCTCATAGTTTTCAACGAGACTCGGTTGTTTATCGTTGATACCCGGTGGATAAGGGACGAAACGCGTCGAGCTGAAATTACGTACGACGCGAAGGGAAGAAAAATCTCGTAACAAATTTTAGCAGCTTACACGGTTGTATTTTATCCTGCAACGCGGATGTTATTTAATTAAAAGATGTTCAACGAAACGGGACGATGCTTCCGAGCGATAAAGGTACCGGAACAACTGAAAATAACAACCGGTTGATAAACGTAAAAGCAAGATATCGAGAATTAGCTCTTGGTTTCTAAAAAGTCCGAGGAACGAACGAATTAATCGCGAAGATTCCAACTCGCGAAAGTTCTCGTAGATATAATAATAAAAGTTCTCGAGGAAGGATCGATAATTTCTTTGCGCCGCGTTCGAGGCTCGGCGATATTCCCGAACAGAGAGAAAAAAAACAAATTGAGAGTCGGGATAAACAAAGGGGAGTTACGGAATAGGCCAACGATCGCTGCCACATGTAATTTATTATCTCGTAAGGATGCGGGGGCGACATCGTGGTAACGGGTAACGACGTGCCCGGGACGCACGCGAATCATGGAAACGACCTTTAACCTTCAGCCGCCTCCGACGCCGCCGACGCCGTCGACGCCGCCTCGACTCGAGCTTCAGAAAGGGAAATTGCCGTCGCGATGAATTCCGCGAATCGACCTTCGCCCGGGGTTTTTCGATGCCGCAAGGGTTGCCACGACTACGACTACGACTACGAGTAAGCTTACGCTTGCCCTATACTTAATTCTCGTGAAAGCGTTTGCCGAATAAAATCGACGTGGATTCGCTCGAGGCGCTCGACGAAAGCGACGTCCGTTCGTTAGAAATGTATCGGCACTGGAGGCAAGGAAAAAAAAAAGTTGCCCGACTCTACGGCAGTCGAGATAACGCGATCGTTAGCGCTTAGGATGGACCGGGACGTAAACTCGAACGTTTTCTTAAAGCGTCTTTCGAGGTGGAAAAAAACGGTTCCGGTCAATCGCGGATAATCGGATTCCGTTCCGAATATTCGATGGGGGTTTGGAAATTCCCGTTTGTGGGCTTGGCGGTAATTTCGCGAGTTGCTCGCGTTTCGTCGATCGCACGGAGAAGGAAAATAAAAGCAGTTCGCGAATACAATTTCGTTCCGACGTTTCAGAATTACGGTATCAGCGCGGAGATTAAGGATTTGTTTTGTTTTTCGGATATCCGAGGCATTTAAGTCACGAATCCGTAATCGCTACGACTGGGATACGTCAGTTTTTTAAGCTGCCTTGCATTTCAAATACAAATTACTTTATTTTCGCGAAGAGTCGAGTACTCGCTTTTTTGTTATCGTCAACGTCTATTTTATTCGTAACGAGAAGACCAACAACAACGAGCCTAGGCTTTGGATATTTCTTTAAATTCACCCTCGATAACGAAATTCTCCACCCCGAGATTTTCCATATCGAGATCAGGTTCCAAAAACACGACGTATCAAACCTCGAGCGCTCCTTACCCAAACACCGGAAAGGTACGCGTTACACGTTTTCCAGTTGTTACAGTTCGAGTTTTTATCTCGATAGCGTAGGCATCGAAATCCACGGACGTTCCTAGTCCGCGAAGCTTAGATGTATTTACGGTCGAAGATTAATTCTACGAAGCCGCGACGGCAACGAATCGAATCGTGAAATTATCCACGTCGAAAATTTCTTAATCGGATCTCGGTCCGCCCCTTTTCTCCGAGCCGCGCCTCGAACGTCCAATCAAATTGCAGGCTCGATTTTTCATTAGCCCGACTTTTCGACGATGTAATTGTACAATTTCGCTCTTAAATTCGTCTCGCGTAGCGTTTCTTTCCTACGTCAGAAAAGTATCGCGGGCGGAAAATGCGTTTCACGGGTTTCGGATAGCCGGAAATAATCAACCTCCGAACGCGTAAATAATTTTCGTTCGATAGGAATTTCCGGCCGTTCGCGTATCGATATCGGTATTCACCGATTTTTCGCAGATTTTTCGCAGATTTTTCGCAACGATTACGCACCGACGACGATAGCGAGCCAATTATTACTCGCGTCGACGATAAAGCAACGATCGCGAGAGATAAGGTAAAAGTTGCATCGATGACGCAACGAGTAAACATTTCACGAACGAAATATCCCCGGAGGACAAAGACAGCAACGAAAGCAAAGAAATCCACTCGTCGTCGGTTCTCGCCTAATAAGAATGTAAATCGAGTCGACCCGTCCTCGAAATCGTACCCAACTCCGGGCCCGGGACTCGCGAAACGGCGCTTTCGCACGCGAGACACATTTTCGCGAGCGGGCGAGGAAGAAGAATAAAAAAAGTAAAATAAAAAAAAATACACACGCAAACCGCGCGATCGATAAGCCGAGAAGGGACGTGGATAAATAATGCATCGACGTTAAAAATAATTTACAATGCCGCGCCTAGGAGTTCTCGAGTCTCCTCGCGGGGGTGTGGAGCCTCGGAATGGATGCATCCCTTTAAGTCCTCTCGGGGTTTTTCAGCGGGTGCTTTAACGGTCGGTAAAACGGTGCGAACACGGAGACAATCGCGCTCGATGAAGAGAAACGAAAAGGTCGTTGGTATAATATTGCCGAGGCGACGGTCGATGGCTTCTGGGGATGGAACGGAGTTACGACGGGCATTGATTTTTTTCTTCCACTTTTTCCTCCTCTCGGCCTGATTTTCTTACTCCGTTACCTCTTCTCGTTTTTTGTTTCTTTTTTTTCTTTTTTTTTTCTTTTTTTTTCTTTCCCTCTTATTCTCCACTGTGTCATTCTCACGGCTCTTACCGAGAGCTGTCCGTTTCGATTCGCCACCCCGGAATCTCTCCTCGTTCGTTTAGTTTTCTTTGCGTGGCGATGCGAACGTGGGTTTCTTTTTTTCTTTTTCTTTTTTTGTTTCGTTCCTTCGATCTTTGGTGCGAGTTGGTGTTTCGCGTTCGTATCGATCGCGCGCATCTTAAATTGAATCGTAGGCGGACGCGTGTCTATATTTTAATCGACGTTTTTATCTTCTGTTGCGACGGTGGCATTGCATCGAAACGAGCGGGAAATCCTTTCTTTGGATCGCGAGAAAATTTTGTCGAGAATAAACTTAAATTTAAATAAATTGTTATCGTATCTCGACGAGTTAAAATATTTTTTATTCCAGTTGGAAACATCGATCGTTGCAATTTCACCTTTATTTTAATTTATTTCGGGTGATTCCGAGATAAAATCTGAAATTTAATTTAAAAACTACAAACAATGAGTTTGGTGTCGCGAATTAAAGTTTCGGAACGTTTTTAACGTTTATTAAATCAGCGTTCGGAATATTTATGACTCTCCGATATCGAATTTGCGTTTAAACGTATATTTTCATAAGACTTTGCATAATTTTAATTTGTTATTCGGTGGTTGATATTTTAAAAATCTTAATTTAGTTTCAGTGGTAACTTTTTTAACGTCGTAAATAATATCGGGACGACGTAATCATTTTTTCATCCTTAAAAAAATATTCCTCTGAAATTTGAGACACGTTAAATGAGACTAATTCTAATTTTCGCGTCTAGTTAAATTTGAACGTAATCAATGTATCGAATCGTTTTCGTTTGTTTTTTGATAATTATCGATAAATATTCATAATGCGTACTCGTAATAAAAACTGGTTAATTTACGAAAGACTATTTTATACATATTTTATGCTAATGCGTTTAAAAATTGATATTTTATTCGCGGATTTTTAGTCTCGGCGTCCGTTCGATATTCTTAAAATAACTAAAAAAATATTTAGTACATCGTTATTTAACTTTGAATCGAAAATACAGATATAAAGTTTTGAATTTTATCAAAAGTCGAGAATAAAATGAGTCACTTGAAAATAAAAGCCGTAAACAAACATATGGAGCGATATTAATTAAAATTCGAATTAAAATTTAGATATTCGTTATTCTTATATTACCAGCAAAATGCAGAGAAATCGCGAGTGCCAAAAATATAAAATTCTCTGCCGCGTAATCCTCCGGACACAAAATCCCGAGCGTAGGCGACACGAATGCATAAAAGCGTGAATCGACAGCTGCCAATAATTATTTCCGTATTTCGGAAGAAATCATTTTTATATCGTCTAGCCTACACAGGTTTTACCTGAACTTTATTGTACCCGGGATTCGGTGTGTCAGCTCGGGCATGTAAGACGACCCGGATCGAAAGATATTATTTCCGCGATCTTTCAAACCTACGATTCGTGATTCTTGCTCTCGATCGTTATTGTAAAACGTTTTCCTTTTAAAGCTCCCTTATTTTCATCATTGTCCAAATAAAATCACGACATCGCGTCTAACGTTTCTCCTCGTCTTTGAGTCTTTTCTCCTAGCCAACCGTGGAAATAATATTTTTCTCTCTCCTCGAATATCTTAAAACTTTATCACCATTATTCCATTACCTTCCGAATCTATCGCTTTATCGATAAATGAAAAAAGTAATAAAAGCACATCGACATTCGTCGCCGTTCGCTTCGAAATTAAATGCTGTCGTACTTAAGAAAATTATCGATGAATCCGGTGAGTTTGAGATAGTTGTTGGATAAACCATCGAAATCGTGGATCGGCAACGTTACTTTAATTTTTTCGAACGCATCGAATTATTTAGGGTGATGATGCATTTTCTAAGGCTTCTCGGCAATTACCAACGTCCAAAAAAGCAACGGCGTTTTATTTTAAACGCTCTCGTCAAAATTACGTCGAAAACGTATCTTTTCGACCTTTTCGACGAATGAAATAAAAATTCTCGAGTCTACATTTTTTTCTACGAGAAATTTTCGTTCGCTCGGTGACGCGAGTGAAAAGTTTGCGTTGCTCCTTTTCGATCGTTTTTAATTTAAAATTTTTTTCAAACTTAAATCGATCTAACAAGCATCGGGTCTTTTTCCAAACTTACTCGATACGCGCGTATCCCTGTTCGTAAAATAGATATTCTACTTCCGACAACCGAAACCCTCGAACGAAGCAAATATTTGTCAACAGCGAACGCGAAACAGGGAATGAATTTTAATTTACGAAACGGAAGGTAATCGCTCGACTACCAATAAGCGCTAAATTTAAAGGAAAAAATATTTGGATGGATGAAAGTGGAGGGAAGCAAAGTAGACTCGCGATCGAAAAATATATCGCCTCGAGTTGGTTCCTTTTTTTTTTATTAAAATCGAGACAATTTGGTTGGACTTGAAAATGTTGGAAAAAGTTTCTCGGAAAGACACCGAGGAAGATCACCTCAAAAACCCTCTCGATCAAGCCTCTCCTCCTCCTCCTCCATAAAAATATCCTCGGTGGATACGTCGTTTTTCCGCTAGCTCGGATCCGACGCGACGTTCCAGGCGTTATTTATTCATAAAAATTCGGAGCTCGAGTAACGAAGGTCACGCGGAACGTTGGAAGCGGCTCGGCCAGACGGAACCGGGGTATCCGAACGAAAGCATGCGCAGTGCAAGGACCGAGCCGATTGGCTCCGACGGAGTCGTAGAAAGCCAGGTAACCCAACAGCAACATCTACGGGTAATGGTTACAAAGACGATTAGGGAGTCGAGGCTCGGTCGAGGCTCGATCGAGGCTCGGTCGACCCTCGTCCCGAGGACCGCGCTCGGAGCCCACAGGTAGTCGCTTCGATGCAGGTTCGTTCGCTCTCCGTACTCGATCGTTCCAGCTACGTCGAATCTCGATCGAAAAAACGAGGAGAGAGGGAGAGAGAGAGGGAGAGAGCGAGGCTAAAAAGAAGCAAAAAAGAAGCAAAAAACGATTGAAAAAAACGCAAAGAAAAAGAAAATTACAGCCGCGTCCCGAAAGACGATCTCGGGACGCGGTTATTTCCTTTCCTCCCTTAAATTGTAATATCGATCGTGGAGAGACTCCCGCTCGAAGCCGGTGCTTCTAGTCTGGGAATTCCCGCGGGCGAGAATCGAAGGCGCGACCTCGTGGTGCAATCGAGTCGCACCGGTCGTCGTTCGAGTTCCAAGGACGCGCTCCTCGTTGCTCCTCGTTGCTCCTCGTTGCTCCTCGAGTTCTCAGCTGGAGGAAAATTCGCGCCGCGAGGGTCGAACGGGCATAAGCGGGTTATAAATATCCCGGGGTCTCGAGGAAAAGTCGAGGGTGGCGCGTCCCGTATTCCTCTCCTCCTCTCTCGCTCTCTCTCTCTCTCTCTCTCTCTTTGGAAGCGATGCCACAGACACAGAGGAGGCCAACCTCCGAAACTACAATAGCGCTGATTACTCGATGTCGAAAGGGTGTGGCAGCGCCATTCAGTCGTTGCACGCGGGAATAGCTCGGCCGCGAGAGCATCTCTCTCTCTCTCTCTTTCTCTCTCAGTTGCGTGCGCGCGGACGTACGTGTGTTTATAAGCGCGACGCGTAAAAGAGCTTGGCGCAAAAACACACCCGTCCGCGGTGTGAGCCTGTGTGCGTGTGAACGCGCGCGCAGGAGTAACGCCGTTGGCAACTCCGCTCTCTCTCCCTCTCTCGCGCGGACTGGTCTCGTTGCTCGGGCAAGGGAGAGCCGGAGAAAGAGCGAGAGAGAGAGAGAGAGAGAGAGAGAGACGTCGGGCGTCGAGGCGGCAGCGACGCAGGAGGAGGGTGGATGAAACTGGAGAGGGAGGGCGAGGAAAGGGGCAAGGATGAACCAGCTTAAAGGGGATAGAGCCGACTGTAAATAATCAATATACGAGCTCGTTTCTGTACGCGGGGCGAGAGCGAGAGCGAGAGCGAGAACGAGAGGATTGGCGGACTCGCACACGGCATACACACACGAGAGCCCCACGGAAAAATCGATCTAACTCCGACGGGGGAGCGAGCGAGAGCTATTCGAAGATGCTTATTACACCTTCCGTCAACCTACGATTCTCCCTCGCTCTCTTTCCCCCGGCAACCGCGAGACTCCGCGGTTCGCTTATCTCGATCTTAACCAAAGCCTCGCTCCGGTTATATCCGCGAATGCTTCCAGCCAACTCGGGAGAATCGTCCCCGTAATTTCTTCATTTTTCGCCGCTTGGCCTTAATATCGCATCGCCGCGGGGGATCGCTCCTCGATCCGGTGCATCCTCTTAAATTTACTTTTTAACTACGTGCGCGACTCGAGCGACGTACCTCGTATTTTACTAAAAAGGCAATAACGCGCGAAACTTTTTCCTCGCGGTGCAATATCGAGGTCTCGGTCCGGTCGATCGTAAATTTTCGTATTCTAACGTTTCCCTTCCTTTCCCTCCTCCTTTCCCTCTTCCTTTCCCTCTTCCTTTCCCTCTTCCTTTCTCTCCTCCTTTCTCCGGTACCTGTAAACGCATCGCCTCGTATCGTTTAACGATGTTTATGGACCAGTTTATATTTGGACGTAACGGAAATAAATTCGGTCCGCGTTCGCAACGATCTTTTCGTACGTTTAACGCAAATCGGTTGCGACGTATCCCAAAATATTTGCCTTCATTTCCGAATTTCGTAGGCTCCTTCGCGAACCAACGAACGCGGAGGAAGTTGCGTCCGAGAATCGCGGAGATGAATCATTCCAGAATCGAGTGATCAAACGTCGAATATTCGAACGATTTTAAATTTCTCGAGGTAAGGGTTAAACGAGTTCGGAAAGCTTAGAAAATATTATTATCGACGATAATTAATTGTCGTTCGAATTTTTATCGCGTTCTTTATTCAGGGAGTTCGATAAAAATTCGAGATCCGTTGTAATTTTGTTGGGAATAAATTTTGAAATCGCGGAGAGAAAAAATCGATCCGTAACGCATTTGTAAAAACTAATTTGCAATCGTCTTCCGTAACTTCCTCGTATTTAAACAATTCTTCAACTCGAAAACTGTAAAAGGAAATGCCGTTCGCTCGGTACCGAAGTCCGACGTCGGAAAGTCAACTTTTCTTCGTAATTTTTCCGACCAAACGAACGGTATAAACGCACGTCGCGAATATTATAATTTTACTCTCGAGTTATCATCGCGTTACCGTCGTCGAGGAATCGAGCGAAAAATGATTTCGCGAATATTCTTTCGCCAACTCCGCGAAAACGATGCGTTTTATTTTTAGACGAACAATACTCGATTTTCGTAGAAAACTCGAGACCGGCGTCTCCGAAGTTCGTTCGCTCGTTCCTCGGTGGAGATACTCATCGCGGAAACGAGTAAATTATCCAGCGATCGATACTCGTATCGTAAAACGCTAATTCTCGAGAGTTCGAAAGGGAAAAATTTAAAGTAGCAACGTCGATCTTTCGTCTCCGGTGGGCAACCGTCGAACGACTCCACCTTTTGCACGCGCGAATGCTCGGATGAGTTTCCCTAGACGTCCGCGACTCGGGAAACTGGACCTGGGAAACTTGGGGTTTTACCAAGGGGAAGATGGACCGCGCCTACGTTCCAGGCGAGTCTTACGACCCGCGTTAAAAAGCCAAAGGACGACGGGGAAGCATCGATCCGGTCGAGTCGAAATTTTCCATTGGAATCGCGTTCCCTCGTGCGCGTCGCTTTTAATCGACGGAACGGGGGTGGGGAGTTCGGGTTTATATTTGTCGAGATAGGCAGAGAGAGAGAGAGAGAGAGAGAGAGAGAGAGAGAGAGAGAGAGATAAAGGACGCGCTCGAACCACGCGGTAGGGGTTGATTCGATACATTTGCCTTTTATAGGCGCGCACCGGTGATTCGCTATTATGACTTTGTACTTTCGGGGAAGGTTCGGTTCCCTCGTTGGAAATTCCCTCTTTCTTTTTCGCGTTTACGCACTTTTTCAATGGCGTTACGCTCTTGGCTCTCGTTGAAATTTGCCAAGCGTATTGGGTTTTGTAACTTAATCCTCGTCGTTCGATCGAAATGCGATCGCGAGTGTCTCCGAGTCGAGGCGTACTTGGTTCGTTGGTTCGAACGTTAATTCCTAACGGTTGCATCTTCCACGTCGGAGAGGAAAAGAAACGGGTGCAACGTACGATTCGATAATTAAATGCAGGATTCGAATCGATCGGTACCTTCGTTTTAATCCTGCCAAGAGGAAAGCTCGCGAGATCTATCGGATGCGTCAAAAATTCGTCGTTTTGGAACGCGTTAAACTTGATTTTATATCGCAATTTATGCCTTCTATTTTCAATTTAACGAGCGACGAATAAACGTTGATCGTTACCTTTTTTATTCTTTATTCGGCAAAATCACCGTATATGTTTATCGTTGGGTTCCACATAGATATCGTTTTTTAATCCTACGTTGATTTTTCAATTTTTACTTATCTTTTCCGCGTTGATCGTACGAGAATTTTTAATTCCGCATCGATGATCGATACTTAATTAGAAACGATTGGTCTGCCTTTTCAACTTCAACGAAATATATTCGTTCGTAAAATGATTCTTAATTTATTTATCACCCATCGGTGTTTTAAACTATACAATCGTTCTCTTAAATAAACGCTAACTTCCTCTACATTTTGTACATTTCATAGTAATTAATATAAAACTATTAATATAAAACTATGTAAAAAATTAGTTCTTTAAACGCTGCATTTCCATTTGTCGAGCGGTAAATTTTGCGAACTGGTATCGTCTATCTTTAAATTACATCTTATCGGTTTACTGGAATCCAGTAGTCCAAACATTTTAAAAAGCACGTTAAGAGCTGCTAAATCCACGGCTTCGTCCACCGTTTCTCCGTCTCCTATTTTACAAAGAAAGTTCCTCGATAATTTGACGCGTAAATAAAATGTAATCGTTTAAAATTTATTGAAATTCGAATACCCACCGTAACCAAGAAATACCCTATTGGAGTAAATACCAACTCGGTAAACGGATAATAATGTGTTGACTCCCGCTTGGGCGATTAGTCTTGGTTCCGCGGAATCTTTGTTGCTTCTGATCAGTATATCGTTCAGGACTTGGAGCGGATATTCCGGAGACCAAATTTCTGTTAAATCTTTTTCGACGAGTAACGCTATTAGAATATCGCGAACAAAAATGCTAGCGTGCTCCAAATTTACGCTGCGATTCAAGGCTGCCGTTAATGCATAAAATACGTTTGCGATCATTTCTTGCGTTGGATATTCCTCCTGAAAAAAGTATAGAATTCGTAGTTATCGATCGGTGAAAAGAATGGAAATTCTTTGTATTGGAAAAACTTATCGTTTACCATCGACAAAATTAAATCTTTGGCTCCGATGCCGGACGATGTTTTTGCAAGAATTTCGATGGACAGCAAGTAATCTTTCAAAGCGCTGAAACAGAAGGTTGTAAAAGTTTTGCCGTTACGATTAAAAGGTAATTAAAAAATTACTTATCACGGGTCTTAGCTTACCTAATACATTCTTGGGGAGCGAGCGGTAAAACTTTGCTTAAATAATTTTCGATTACCAACGGTACTATTTGTTGTCCCTCGACTATAAATTCCATATTGTCTTCCATATTTATTTCGGGTTTTTCGATTCCAAGTTCTTCTTGTTTTCTTTCTTCTTTGATAATGTACGATCTATAAGTAAACGCTTGCTCTAATAAATTCATATCGAATTTTTCTGTGAGTCTACTATTAAATGCAAACAATTCGGCGTTTCGATTCCATTCCAGGTACGTATTTCGTGGACTATTCAACGGTTCTTTCAAATATTTTTTGCGTTTCGTTAGTTCTATCATAGTTGGGCGAACGTATCTTTTTATGTGTCTTTGAGCTGTAACAAAATCATACGGATTAAGTAAGAATTCAACGTTACGTTGATTAAAATCGTTCTATTGAAATGAATGTATAAATAGTTATCTATTTTGGTAAATAAAAAATGATTGATTATAAAAATTGTAACCTCATTTTTTTCCAGTTTGAATATAAACATCATACTTACGTATTTGACTGATGACACTCAATTTATGAAACGCTACCGCTGATTTTGTACAAATTCTTAAACTATTCATCATCTTATATACCTAATTCACTTTTTAAAGTCAAATAAAAATTTATGTACACAACTTTTTACAAAATTGTCCATAGCAATGTATAAAGCGACCAGTCGGTGAGTTAGGTTATAATACCAATTAACAAAAGGTTCGCTTCGAGAAATCTTGAAGATAACTTTGTACGTTGGAGTAATATTTGAAAAGTATTTGAAACAAATTAAACTTGAACAAAAAATTTATCAAATTTAAGTGTTATTTGTTAATAACAAATCACGAAGATATTATACCGCAAGATGTATTAAAATAAATTTTTTTACGCGAATATCGTATACGAAAAACTAAATTTTTATAAAAAAATCACAGTCTCGGAACTAATTTATATCGACTAATGTATCGACGAGACAATATTTTTTATTTTTACCGTATGAAAACGTATCGATATACAAAAATGAAATTTTAAAAAATTAACGAAGAACGTAAAAAGGAAAGTTAATTTAAATTTGTTCAACTTTGTCGAATTATAATTATCCGACAATTTTTATCTATTAAAATTTTCATTTTGAAGTTTTAATTACGTTGCAATTTAAAGTAAACCTTTTCAACTTGGCTCGAACTTATAATTAAAGCTTAAAAACTTAATATTGCGTGTGATATTTTACTGCGCAGTATTATTACGTCTAAGCGTAATATAAATTCCTTGGGTTGAGGATTATCCTGAAGTTAACCTAAAATTATCGTATTTGTTTCTTGAGAATCACTTAAAGTTTATTATTATTATTATAGTGTTGTCGAGGAATCATAAGTAGGTTACTCGGAAAGTTAAGTAACCAATCAAAATTTAATATTCATGAAAATAGTATATTTATTTTGCAAGTTAATCAATCAATCGTTGACGTGCGAATTTGTTAGAAGCGCGAGGACTTAATCTTTTAAATCGTTAGCGACGATGGGAAATTCCACTTGTCAAACTACATTTTCAGCTATTTAAACATCGCCTTTTCACCGTTGCTTTGTTCTATTATCAGCGCTTAGTCATCCGAAAGTGTAAAATGTACAAATCTAATCTAGAACCCGACATATCACTTGCTGTGGGATCTCTTTCTAATTCTAGTACGGACGATTTGAAAAATTTGTTAAACGATGACACCAAATTTGAAGAAATTATTAAACGCAATGCACAGGTATTAGACGGTATTTTATTTTTCAACCATCGTTTATTCCTTTCTGGTACAACAACTATAAAGTTGTCTTCGCTTGCTTCTTATTTTCTTATTTACGAAAGACCTTTTTTCATTTTAGCTGCTGAATTTAGAATCGGCGAAGGAAGATATCATGGTGAAAAATCGATCTTTGGCTGAATTCAATTTATCGAAGGAACCTGAATTGGAAGAAGCTAAAAGGTCGATACAATCTCTCAGCGAAGAAGGTAATCAACTGTGTCTGAGCGTACAAGCGAAACTAGACGAAATCAGTAAGTTATTTTAGGAACGACCAAATTACCATTTCTGTAAACTTTGCTCGTCTGTTTATTTACGTAAGAGTAATCGAATTAATCTTTGCAGCGAGTAACGGTGGATCGCTGACCAAAGACAATGCGTTGGAGCTTTTGCAAACGGCAGCTTCTGAAATCGAAGCAGAATCGGAGGTTTGGAATCTTACGAATTATTATCGACGCTGCTACGGTTTTATTATACTTATAGACAAACGATGGGATGAAATTAAAGAGATTTTTTTAATTTTAGAAAGTTGCGGAAAAGTTTTTAGGCGGTGAAATGGAAGTAGATGACTTTTTAGATGAATTTCTTATAAAACGTAAGCTTATGCACATGAGGAAAGTAAAAGTTGATAAAATGAAAGAGCTAATGAGAAAACCTTCGGTGTATCCTAAGATTCCAGACTATCCGATCGTTGGAATGTACGATGGATCTATGCCTATGCCAGTGCCTAATTTTAAACCATTTTAAATACATTATGCGCGTTAATGTATTTTACTATTAATTTTAATTTAAAAATGTATCGTGATACTCAACGTCAAAATAAATGATAATTTTTTTATAAAATCAATTTTTTTTTTTTTTTTTTTTTTTTTTTTTGAATGAAAATTGTATCATTTTTAGTGTAATAAATAAGCTTATCACCGTTACTCGATATTATTTTCAACGTTTGTAAACATTATAATTACTCGGAACAATTTCCGAGTTTGCGAAACATAGCATAATTTAGATAAATTATAGAATTTAAGGGCGAATCACTCATTGTAAAAAATAATGCACTTACAATAAATATTTTTATTACAATAAAATACATTTAATTTCTTTACTACAAAGCTTTTAAACATTAGTAACGTGAGGATATTTACAAAACAATAGAAACATTTATTGATTCCACCTAATTTATATTTTCAATTTTTACCTTGCAAACGTGTTAAATACTAATTATTTACAGCTTTATTTCTCCTTTTTATTACATTTTTATCGTAGTTTAAGCTTAACCAGTAATATTGCAAACAAAAAAACAGGATTACTATGATGAAAGAATACGGAAATACGAAGGTCTGAAATTTACTAACCATGTCGTTTTCGAAATCTATTGTAGATTTTCGTGATTCTTTTTTCTGTCTTAGTTCCTGAGTCTTCCTTAAATTATCACTATAATGCTGACGCGTCCATTCGTCAAAATTATACATCGATTCTTTGTTATATGTATTTGAATAATAGTAATTTGATTTGACGTTATAAACTTTGCGTACTTCGGGTTCTTTTACAGGAGTCTTTGTATAATTTGGTTTAGGTGGTTTGAGATTTAGTTGACGATCGTACTGCACTCGTTTTTGAAGATTACTTAATATTTCGTAAGCATCGGAGATATTTTGAAATATTTGTTTCGCTTCCAACGTTTTATTTTTGTCGGGATGATACTGTTTAGAAAGTCTATAGTAAGCAGATTTAATGTCATCTTGAGTACTATACTGTGTAATTTTTAAAACCTCGTAATAGTTGGGTACTTTTGACGTAGTATACATAGTATACATACGGGTTTGAAATTCGCTAAACAAATTGATAACTAATCTAGAGCAGTACATTACCTGTAAAGATATAAAAATTATAATAGTCTGTATTAAAATTAAGTTTCGATATTGAAAAAAAAAAAAACAAAAGAAAAAATACCACGAATTACTTAAGTAATAAACTTTCAAAATACATAGATTTTATCAATCTTACTACAAAACCTTCTCGTGGTTAAATCTATTATTCGATAAGCCATAAATTAAGCAACGACTACAGATTAAAAAATGTCATTTTTAACGATAACCTATGTATTTCGAGTTGTACGAACATAGCAAATATTATCAACTTGGGCACCTTACGTCAATATCGCGTGTGCAAGCGTGAATTTCCGAATTTTAAAATGGTCCAAGTTTGTTGTAAGGCACGGAATCTATATATACATTCGGATCTAATAATCTTCACCTGATTTCATGTCAAAAAAGATAACCTTTGTATTATTGGTTAGTCGTATAATCTGCAACTTCTGCAACGAAAAACAATTTATACGAATGTGTTTTAATTTTTATTTTTACAAAAAACAATTATGTTACTCTTTGCTCTAACCAAAGACATTACATAAAAAAAAAAATTATAATTACATTTGATACTAAAATTTTTATATCTGCGTTATTCTTCAGCTTTCGATTATAAAGTTTTTATTTTGATAAATTCTGGGCATTTTACGTTGTACAATGCTTTGATATCTATCGAAATTCGGAATTTATTACGAATGATGTTAACATAATAACTATTTACCTGTTTTACTGCAATTTGTTATACCAGTACGGACATTTTGTAACAGGAAATGCGGGATACTTGAATATTCTCCATTTAGAAATTTTAGTTTTAAGAATAATGCATAAATGTGCATATACTTTTCAGTTTTTTTTATCGCTTTAAAGTATTTCTCCAATATACTTTTAAGCTGTATGTTATTTAACAATTTATAATTTTTCAAACTATTTTACGTACATCGAATATCATTGTATTATTTTTAATTCTAAAACGAGGTTAGGCTTTTGGCGCTTGTTACATTGAAAACTCGACTCCATTTCAAAGGTAATACTTTGGTCAAATTGAATCAGTTTTTATATAGCGATTATAGTTTTTTGTTTTATAATAACGAAATCTGTCTTTTAATTACATATGCGATAATCGATGTATTAAAAATTTTTGGATTTACTCTATCATTCTTATTTTATGTATTTTTTAGAAAAGCAAATAAAAAGATAGCAACGATGCTATTAAATTATGTGTGTTTAAAGTACAAAATATTTAAATGTAGTAATACAGCGATGAATTCGATATTATATTTTTACAACCTAAAAATTCTACTTCGAAGGCATATTTACTAAATTCGTTAAATGCAATGGAGAAAAATGCGAAAAAACATATTTTTTAATTTTTAAACTATTTCGATGTTATTGCGCGACATTGATTAAAATAAAATAAAATATTAGAATATTATTAGAAAAACCACATCGATAATTTATATCCGATATAAATGAAACTGGACTTTAATTTTTAATGATAGCGCGAATAAAAACTAAAATTAATTTTCTATGTTTATCCATTACGCAATTTAAAGTTAAAATTAAATGGAAAGATATAATAATGTTTTGGTACGGAGCAGAAATTTATTCCAAGAAACGTAAAATGTTTTTGGGACAAAATTTGAACGAAGTTGTACACCGAAATATTAAACGTACGGTCGTAAAGAAAATGCGTCATAAAATTAAAATTATTTCCTTCAGCGTGAGATTCCCGATAAATTGTCCGTTCGCTAAAATTACATATATACAATAAATTACAATAAGAGGAGACATGGATTATTTTTATCGTTCGAGTAGTTACCACAAAGACTAAAATTTAATTTCACTAAAACTATATAAATTTATCGATCATTCGTTAAACATAAATAATTCGTTTCTACGCATACTTTTAAGTAAATATATTTTAATACATTTCGTTACGCACAATTAAAATTACATGGAATATTTAAATGTATCGATAATGAAAATGAATTATTCGATATTCGACGATCAGACATGGAACGATAATGTAATTTGTGCTCTTCTTTAAAAAAACAGCCAAGAAGAAAATAAAGTTTTCATTCAAGTTCAAAAAACGGATCCTTAAAAATCCCTTCCCTTTTCCAACCGCTTAACTACGCGTCGCAGAAAAAATACGAATTTTCCAATACTCAGAAATAACCCTTATCAAAACCATAAGACGATGCGACGTACCAAGAATCAACACCGAGATTGGAAATCATGGGTTTTCTGCCGATCGACCAACAACACTTGGAGAAGAAAAGGAAGATCTCAAAGCCGAGTTGAAAGGGCGGGGCCGCGCATCTGGGCCGTCGCTTATCTACTCGTTATCGCTCGGTCGACGATAAGGAATCCCGAGCTCCAGGTGTCCGGGAGTCGAGGCGTCGGGTCTCAGTGTTTTCCCGTAACCCCGTCACGATGGTCCCCAAGGCTCAAAGCACCGGTGCCGCGAAACTCGAGCGGAGAATCGAATGCGTCAAATACACGCTTTTCTGCTTCAGCGCGATCATGTGGGTGAGTAAAGCTCTTATCGGATCGGTAGGTTAATTGGTGGGAGGAACTCGGCTAGGCTCTTCGCTTCGTGCGTCCGTTATCAGCTGGCATCGATTACGCCGAATCCACCGTCGTTGATCTTACTACTTCCACCTTTGCAACATCGGTGATTAATCGTAGGTTATCGACCGCGAACCAGTCGTTTCTTTTTTTTTTTATCGAGTAGCTTTCGTCGACGCGCTTTCACGAATACACGTACTTGTTTCGGATAAGAGAGCGATCGTTATCAAAGTATCACGGAGAGCTTCCTTTTGAAAAAGCTTTCGATCGAATCGTCAGCGAAGATCCACGTTGAGAACCTTGGGAAGTTCGCGTCGCCCGATAAGAGCGAACGTCTCCGGTTCGATGGGAATTCGTCGGAGCGTTTCTTTTCTCGGGCGGGGTTTTAGCCCTTTCTCTTTTTTACAATCGGTTTTCGGTCGAAAGGTTTTCTTTTCATTTTTTTTTTTTGTGTTTCTTAAAACGCGAACGCTCGACTTATTATTCGACGCGTCTTGTGCAATCACGTTCGGGCAGTGTTCCAGTGTTTATCTTGTGACTCGTTACCGCGATCGACAATCACGAAGCGCGATCGAATTTTGGAAAGGGACGGTATTTATTTTCGTTGTATCCTCGGATGTAAGGATGTAAGCCGATCTCGAAGCGGCTCGATAGAATACGCGAGGTAAAAATTATTTTGACACCTCCTTCGTGTAATATCGTTCGTTTACGGAATTATCACTGGTATTATATTTTCCTGGCGGTCGGGAGAAATGAATCATCGACTCTCGGCTCGAGAACAGTCGCAACGATATATTTTAGCGTACGGCGCAGAATTCACACGTGTGTTCCATCGACTCCTTTGTAAGTCGTTCGTGGGTATTACGTTTTTGTAAAGCGCGTTTCGCCTCGCTCGTGGGATTTTCACACGTGTATTTACGCACGGAGAAATATTTCCCGCGTACTCTCGTCGAGAATTCGGTGTACATAAATCGTTTTATTAACTCCTACGAACCAAACGCGTTTTTCAGTTGTATAATATAGGCATAATTTACAATTATCGTAACAGATTTATAATTGTAATTTATAAAAAACCGTGTCTTATAAATTAAAATCAAAAATTTTTTCTTCGTCGCTCGACTCGAATCGTTTGCATAAATATAATATAAAGTTACGATAATTTTCCATTAAACGTATCTTAATTTACATTTTATCGGTTTAAGTTCATTTTTCGGATCTTATAAACGCGACGATAAAGTAAAATTCGATTTTTGCGGTTTAAAATTTTAATTAAACCTTTACAAGTTAAACTTTTAACTACGCTTAATAAGTAACAAACTTCCATCGTTACGATATTATTTACGTTTTATCGTTACGTATTTTTTCTCAGCGTAAAACGCCAACGTTGCTCTACATTACTTTACGTAATTAAAGTTATTCAAAAAATAAAGTATTTATCTTAAGATGGAACGTAGGCCGTTCATTTTTTTCATCGAAGGCAAAACTATTTTACAAACGATTGTAAATACTGAAAATGAAGCCATGCTTTTTCATAATTTCTGTAATGATATAAGGTTTCGTTATCTTCTCTTGTTAGGTAAGAAAACTAGTCTTTTCCTAATATGTAATTTTTATGAGCTAGATGCAATTATTTTACGAAGAAAAATCCATAAAGCGGTGAAAAAGCGAAATTTTATTTTAAGTATTTCACGACTACAATTAAGACAATTGAGAAATTAAATAAAAATAACGTATTTTTACTGGACTTGTCGTTCTCGTACTCTATAACTATTATAATTATGAAAAGTACGGTAACCATCTAAGTCGGTTGTACTTTATTTACATCGTTCCAATACGTAAAATCGGCTTTACCAATTCCAATCGTCGAATCGTATCCAAGATCGTCGAGTTAACGAATAAAATTTCGTCAAGTACTCGTTGATAAAAAACGTAAGGTATTCGAGTAAGGTTTCGAATCGATAGTTACGGAACCAAAGCCACGATCGATCGCTTCGGAACGATTAAAATTTCGATTCAACCTTTTACACAACGACGGAATTTCATTAATTACGTGTTCTCGTATCTCCGCTAGGAAAAAAAAGAGTTGCAAAGTAAACTGGTCCAACGAAATAAACGAAATACACCGACGCTCGTTTCGATTTACCTCGCAACCGTCGAATGTTAATATCTCGTGCACCGGCGATCGTCTCCGGCAGGTGCTTCGCTCGTATCCTTCGGAGTAGGGCGCGACGATGCAACGGCAGAGATAAGATAAGAGAAAGTAAAAAGCGGATAACACCTTTGGAAATCCGAGGCTCGTTCTTCCGACTCTCGAATCGCCTTCGAACGATGAAGCTTTCGTGTTCCAGATCGTCGGGAGCGGCAGCTTCGGCCTCGCGCTCTGGCTACGAGTGGAACCTGGTTTCCAGGAGTGGGTGGAGTTCCTGCAGATCGGTGAGTTCTACATCGGTGTGAACATCCTGATATTCGCGGCGGTGTTGGTCGTCGCAATATCCTTCGTCGGATGTGCCTCGGCGCTGATGGAGAGTCAACCTGCTCTTCTCATCGTAAGTTTATCTCTGGGTGGGAGTCGGGAAATTAAATTAAATTACTCGGATTAACGTCGCTTCGTCTTTCCGCAGAACATCGGACTCCAGGGACTGTCGTTCGTCTTCTCCTTGGCCGGCTCGGCGGTTCTTCTCGACTACTCGACCTACGACAGTCAGATCCAGCCGCTAATCAGAAAGTCCATGACCAACCTCATCGTCAATTCCCAGCACTCGCACGTCTCCGTCATCTTGAGAATGGTCCAAGAGAACGTAAGCATTGGAAACGTCGGAAAGCGGTTACTTTTAATTTTACGCGCGAACGTACGCGATAAAAACTAGCCTCGGTCCAACGTAAACGCGCGTTTAAAGTTAAAAATTAAGTTAAAATGGATTTCGTCTCGTATCGTTGAGCGTAAAATAATGAAATGTTACCATGAAATGCCTGGGTAACGAATCGATCGATACCGGTAAAATACGGATTCGAGACGAAAGATCTCGGAGTGTTGGGGGATTAAGGTTGGTTCGATCGTAGATCGGATGCTGCGGTGCCGACGGTCCGATGGACTACCTGACGCTGTTGAAGCCTCTGCCTAGCGAATGCCGGGACACCGTGACCGGAAACGCCTTCTTCCACGGCTGCGTGGAGGAGCTCACCTGGTTCCTGGAGGCAAGGTCCGGATGGCTGGCGGGTCTGGCGCTCGGACTCTGCATGATCCACGTAAGTGCGACTCGCTTCGCTCGGTTGCGACCTTGGATCGTCCCACGGGTTAAAAATTACAAATTGGTTTTCAGGTCGTTCAAGCCGTATTGTCTCTGATCCTCGTTCAAGCCATCAAGAAGGAAGAGCAGGTCGTGACTTTCAAGCGCTGACGTAGGCGGACTTCTTCGCTCCTCGCAACGTAATCTTGCGATCGCTCGTGGATTTTGTAGGACGTACCTCCAAGAGCGAGCGTAGATTGCACAAATCGGCTTTGTACCGAGGCGCGAAGCCTTTTGCACCTTTTTAATCTTGCGTAATAAGCTTAAGTACAGTTGTCGTACACACACAGCCACACACAGCTACACAACAACAACACACAACCACACACACACAATTCATGTACCGCTTTTGTAACATTGTCGTATTTATATTATCGTCAAAATAAATCATGTTCGCTCGCTCAGAGATAACGAGTGATTTCTACCGAGTTTCGCAAACGACGGGTCGGACGGCGTTCCTTAAATTTTGCGTTTCGGTATCAGCCTTGAACCGTCGTTCGATGTTATAATAACGCATAGTTGCGGGTGTCGAAACGATCGCGGAGATCCGAAGGTTGCGGCGCGCTTTCCATCGTCGTTGCGGCAAGGTGGAAATTTTGCTCGTTCGCCTCGTTCGCGATCGGTTTCCTTGTAATCTCCGGGCGACTCGGGTGTGATTCGCTCTGGATCTCCGGTCGATCGTCGTCGATGGCTGCTGCGAGGATTGGCGAAATAATTTCAAAACAACGAGTCGTTCGAGCTTCACACTCTTTATTTACAAAAATTATTTATATATACTTATACACACGTGTATACATATACGTATAAATATAAATATACATATGCGCTCGTCTGAGAAAGGTACAATACCAATGTTAAAAGTACGAATAATTTATTTACAATAGTCTGCGTATAAGATGAACCGCGAGCACCGTGAATAATTAGGGCTAAAAATTTCAATTTTATCGTTACTGGGACGCTTGTTTATCTTTTTCTCTTTTGGACGACGACACGAATGAAAAGCGGAGGAAAGAGGAAAGAATGTTAAAGTAGTCACCGACGCCGTTGCAACTAACTTTTGACGCAACGTTTCCAGTTGGGACGATCCTCTTAAAAACTGGGCTAAATGTAAGGATCCGCTCGCGTCGAAAGCCGAAAGAAAAGCGTCGCCGATACTTTTGAACGATCCGTCGCGTTTTTATTACCGCTATCGTTGACAATAATATAATAATAATTATTTTATATTTATTTCGTTATTACCGCTACTGCAGTTGTTAATATTATCGTTGCTACATCTATCGTTATAATTATTTAAAATTTTTGTCATCGTTAAAACTGAGAGAGAAACGAAAAGTCACCGCGAATCTCGATTGATTTATAATGATTTATAAATAGAGAATAATTTAAACGTTTTAAATAAAGTCTAATATCACGCACGCGTGAGAAATTATTTTCGATCGAAACGATTCGTTTTCCTGGTGCATCGTTCAATTTACAGCAACTTCATACCTAACGAGAGCGAATTCTCCGATCCGAGCTCCAAGCTACGGCTACAGACGCGTAAAAAAAAAGTAAGAGCATCCTCGAAGCGCCGAGAAGACACGATCGATATTTTCGGGCGCATCCCCGCGAGAGCGAAGCGGAGTCGAAGTTACCAAGTGGTTTCTATATTTAGTCGTCTCGTTACGATACGGAAAC
This sequence comes from Dolichoris vasculosae, assembly GCA_018907195.1. Lineage (NCBI taxonomy): Eukaryota > Metazoa > Arthropoda > Insecta > Hymenoptera > Agaonidae > Dolichoris > Dolichoris vasculosae. The sequence continues at coordinate 6,096,095 of JACCHY010000009.1, read as the reverse complement.
GCTGCGTCGGTCCGCTTCGCCTCGGAGTCGGAGACGGTGGAGGAAAGGCTCGTCGAGCTTCGGGGAGGATGGGCGAATCGCTCGGGTCGGCGTCGAGGAGCTTAGCCGACGAAGGGGTAGCCGGCGTAGCCGACGGCGGGGGGGTAGTACCCGGGGAAGGTGGGGACGGTCGGCTGGAGGGCTATCGTCGAGGTGACGTAGGTGGTGCTCTCGGTGGGGACGAGCCTCGTGGAGAAGAGGGTCGTGTAGGCGGTCTTGGCTCCGAAGGTGAGTTTGAGGACCCGGGAGTCGGAGATGGTGACGAGGGTCTGCTGGACGATCGGTGCGCTGGTTATCGTGAACTGAGGCTGTGGCTGGGGGAAGAGCGGCACCTGGGGAACCTGGGGAACCTGGGGAACCTGGGGTATCTGCGGCACTTGGGGCACCTGTGGCAGGAGCGGCGACACCGTCGACGTCCCGTACTCGTAGGAGGTGCGGGGAACCGTAGCCACGGCTCGGCTCAGCGTCGACAGGATCGTGTTCCCCGCGCTCACCAGGGGTATCACGTGGGACTCGTACACCGTCTCCAGAACCACCACCGGCCTCGACGTCGTAATCACCTGAGGAGGAAGCGTAACCTAAATATCACGGCAACAACAAAAGTGGCGCGGTTATGTACGTTATCGAACCTGGGGTTGCTGCTGTCCCAGAAGCTTGAGAAGAGCCAGTTGCTGGACTTGCTCGGGGGTCATGGCGGGTTCGAGGGTCGGCGGGTTGCCGGGGAGCTCGGGTTTCGGTCTCGCGGACGTCGGCTGGGTCTTGAAGGGGTCGAGGTCGGAGTCAAGGTCGGAGCTCGGAGCGACGATCCTCTTGGGGACGTCCTCGTCGTCGCGCTCGTCGTCTCCAAAGTCGAGCTCGAGGTGGAGTTCGCTGCCGGCCTCGTCCAGCTTGGAGTTGAACTCGTTGAGGGTCTTGCTGGGGACGAACTGGTAGATCTCGGGGGGTGGCAATGTCTTGATGGCGGTGACGATGCGGGCGATGTTGTAGGTCTGGACGAGGGTGAGCCTGGTGGTGTTGCCGTTGGCGATGACGGGGAGGAGATGGGTCTTGAGGAGGGTCTGCGTCGTGGAGAAGGTCTCGGTGATGGTCTCGAGGGGCGGGGTGGCTTGGCTGGGCTCGAGACTGATGGCTGGCAACGTCGCCACCGAGGAGTCCAGGGGTAGGCTGGTCTCGTAGGCTGCTCCAGTGTTGGCGAGGATGTTCTCGGTGAGGGGTTCGGTCGGGGAGGCGATCCTGGAGGGCTCGACGGTGGCGAAGGACTTCTTGAGCGTCGAGGTCAGCGTGACGTATCGCGTGTTCCGAGATGTGCCAACCTGCGAAACGATTATCCAAAGTGGTCAGGCTTCGTTGTAGGCGCGTCCCCGTTTTCACGGCTCGGTTGGTCGCGGTTGCCCAACGAGATGGAAGAGGTGCGCCCGAGGTAACTCGAGCGCGGGTGGAAGCGACTATCCCCGGTTACGTCGGAGAAAGGGAGAAGGTTACGCGCGAGGACTCGTAATCGGATTCCTCGCGTTTCCTCCTCGAGGCGTAACTCGCGATAACTCTCGCGAATAATCGGGATTCCAACGATCGCGTGAATTAAATTTCACGGAGGCTCTTACGCGTGTTTGGAAAGGCGGAACGACGTTTGGTAACGAACGGGGAAAGTGTAAGGAATTCTATACTTGGAACTCGTAGGGCGACTTGATGGTCGCGATCTCGAAGTAGATGTCGTTGAGGTCGGCGGGCGTGGATATCTCGATGTTGATGGTCTCGATGGGCAGGATCTTCTCGACCGACGGGGAAGGCTCCAGCTGTTGTTGTTGCTGCTGCTGTTGTTGTTGCTGTTGTTGTTGTTGTTGTTGCTGAACGCTCACGTTGACGACATCCTCGGACTCGCTCTCGTCGAGTTCGGCGTCGAGGTCACCGTCCTGGAGTTTGCGTTGGTTAACGGGGGTGGAGACGTCCTCGGCTCCGGTCGGGAGGAGACCCAACGTCGGCTGCTGGACGTCGGGCTGTCGGGGTTCGTCCTCGGTCTGTTTGCGGATCTGAATGCGAGGTTTGGGCGTCGTCTTGTAGGACCAGCGGCCTTGAGTCCGGGGCAGCTTGGATTTGGCCGAGGAACCGGCGAAGGCCGAAGGCGATTGTTCCGATTTGGTGTTCTTGTATTGCTTGGGCGAGACGGCGGCGCCTCCGGATGGACGGAAACCATTTCGACGTCGCGTACCGTTCGACGATTCGGTGGTCGAGGTCGTCTGCTGCTGAGCTCGGTTCCTGGGACAATCGTGTACGGTTTCATTGTTTGGAATGGATTGACTACGTCGAATCGAGGCTTCGCGATTTACTTTAAGAACATTTTAATTTACGAGAAACTTCGATCGCTCGTTACGTTGTTATATTGGGCGATGTCGAATAATTATTATTATTATTTTTTACGTAGTTATCATTCCTCGGTAAAATTTAATTAATCGCTACGGTGGTCGGAAAATAGAAAATCTCGAGTTGAAACGTTACGACTCGAACGCGAGTGAAAGCAGTCGTTATTATTTTCGATTTATACGCGTATTTTCTAATATTTTACGCATGATTTACTTTTGTAGATTTTATAAGATCGATCGGTTTATTAAATATTAATATTCGATAAATTAATAATAAATTTAACGGAATATGATCGATTAGCTTGAATATAAAAACGTGAAAAGGTAACTCTACGAAATTAAGTAATTACGATTACTTTTTTTATAAAATAAGTCTGTAATAAGAACCAGTGGCGTTCGAGCGAAATATTTTATAGATCGAAGAGAGAAAATGTGAATTCTGGTTCCTTGCGTTGTATCAGTTCGATAATAAAAAGAATTTTAAACATTACTAGGTGTAGTTTTCCTTGGTAACCAAATATTCGTGTATCAGACGCAAGCGATTTCAGGTAGCACCGATGAATTAGCCCAGCAGCGAACACCGGACGAATTCGTGAAAATGTGGAAGGAGTCCGTCCACTTGGAGCGAGTCCACTTCATACGAGTCCAGAGAAGATCGTTGCTCGAGGCGGAAAAAAAAACACGAAGAACCAAAAACCGCTCCAAAGGATTATACTTACTTGTAATTAACTCGAGCGCCCGAAGGTCGATTTTTCCCCGAGGGCCGGTTCTGCTGCGAGCCGGACTCGTTGCTCTCGCTCTCGTCGATGATATTCTTCCGGAACTTTGGCCGGACGGGGTTACCGAGTTGCCTGCGACCCGAGCGTCCGCCTCCGAAACCTGCGGATTGGTAGTTTCCTCGTGTACAGGGAGTATGACGAGTATCGTGAGTACCGTGGATATAATACCGTCAACCTCGACGGGAAGCAAACCGCGGAATCGGAAAAACCGGATCCTCCGCTTTCCCTTTTCGATCGCCTGCGACCTTCTTTTTACTTTTTCCTTGTTACTCCTTAGCCGCGATCCAGCATCGAAGTATCGAAAACGCATCGTCATCGTCGGATCGTTGCCCGCGTTATTGTCCCCGTTAACGATCGACAATGGCAAATAGCATCGTTAATTTAACTGCGACGCGTAGAATAAAAAAAAATCAAGGCGGCGTGACGCGACAGGATAATAACGCTCGTAAATGACGTTCGCGAACCGGAGAAGCAAGGATGAAAATATCGCGAAGGAGGAAAAAAGGTGCAGCGCCGAGACGAGCGTTTGGAAACTCGTCGAAATTACGTAACCCGTTTTCGAAATAACCTCTGGCAAGCCGAGGAAAACTTACCGGTTTGTTCGTTGGGCGACTGAGTCTCGTCCCCTTGGAGCGACGTCGTCGACTCGAGCTGCTGCTGCTGCTGTTGCTGTTGCTGGTGCTTGAGCTTACCGTGTTGTTGGGGTCCGAGAGTCTTGAGGATGCGTTGAGTACCGCTGGGTCTGATTTTATTGGCGTTGTCGAGGGCGGCTCCGTTGGGGTTGGAGGGAGGATTGAGAAGGCGAGACGAGCTCTGAAGAACCTGGGCGTACTTGCCGTTGATGTAGGTACCGATGACGCTGGTCTCGTGGACGGTGGTCAAGCCGTCCTTGACGATGGTACCTCCGAGTTTGGTCACCAGACCCGTGGGGTTTTCCTTGTCTCGACGAACCGCCGGTCTCGGCTTCTGTCCGTTGATGACGCCCGAGGGTTTCGAGGCCGGTCGGAGGTTTATCACCTGCATCGAGAGAAATTTATGGGCGGTGGCGGAGGTGTTCGGTTGGCGAGGGAAAGTTCGGTAAGGATCGAAGACGGTAAGATTCCTCGGATGAACCGTCGACGCGTAACTCTCGGGGAAAGTCTCTGTCTGCGTTCTTCCAAAGACGCTCCTCTATAATTTTATTATTTTGCATGCATTATCGCGAGTTTTGGAGATTCTTTTCTTTCACCCGTCGCTTATCGTTGAGACTTTCCAAGAGAGAAAATGGTTTGAAATTGCGTAACGTGGACGCGTAGGTTTTAGGAGTCGGACGAAGCTCGAAATCAGGAGTAAGTTTATAGTTGAAACGAGGGTGTCGATTTCTCCTTTTAATTCCTTTTCATTCCTTTTCCTTCTCAAGGGATTTACACGTCGTTCTCTCTAGGAACGGCGCGAGAATTGCGCAAGCGCAGCCGCGTCGAGACTCCTTGAATGAAATTCCAGTCGGAGTTGCAAAGTCCGGGCGTAAGTCGCGAGAACGGCTGGGAGCGCGAATCCGATCGAGAACCGCGAAGGATATAATTCACGGGGCAACGTAATTATATCGAACGCTTGTACCGTTGGATCGGGTTTTTGCTGGAGGCGGAAAAGCGCGTTAGAAGGGGGCGTTAGAGGTCGGGCAGGAGTGGAAAGGAGTCGGATCGAGGTCGTGGTCAGATTGGTCCGGACGCTCGGCGTATTTTCTTTGTAACGTTTTTTCGCCTTTTCTTACGTCTCGTCGTCTCGTCGTCTCGTCGTCTCGTCGTCTCGTCGTCGCGTCGTCGCGTCGTCGCGATCGTGGGAACGGGAAAAGCTCGCGTTGGATTTTCCCTGGATTCGTCGGGTGCTTTTTAATTTTTTCTCCAAGGGAATTCCTGGGCTCGACTCCGCGATGAAAAAGCGAATATCCAAGTCGCTCGCGAGTCGCTCGAGTGCAACGATAACGGCGCTACTTCGACTCTCTATTTCCAGTCGAAGGCTCCTTTTTTACGCGTTAGGTAACGCGACCGCCTCGAGGAACCGCGGAACATTGTCCGCAGCTGGATTCGAAATTCGAAATGCGAGCGTAAAGCATGAATTTATACGTCTTATTAAAGTGCAAAGATAATGCGATATAAAATTCTTTATTTTTCGATGTTGCGTTATTGAAATATCCGAGAGTTTAAATTAGTCGTATTATTTACGATACGCGCGGTCGGTTTATTTTCCTTTGGAAAAATTTTCATTTATAATTTATATAACTATCTTTTCACTTAGGATAACGTCGTTAAACGACTGCCTTATTGCACGTGTCACGTGTACGCGATACTTTGCGAAACGTTAAAGAAATCTTGGAACGTTAGAACTTGATTTTATCGATGAAAAACGCTCGTATCGCTCAATTAACTTCCAAGTAAAAAATTTAAATTGAATTTTAGTGGGTCAAGTTCCTACGAATTTCTCGCTACGCATTTCTCGGTGGATAGGTAATATTTATTTTATAAAAACAATATAAATACGATGATAAAGCCGATGTTTACACGTTGGAGCGTTAAAAGTATATTTAGACGTCAAGAATTGAGTCCGTAAGAATCTCGTTCCTTTTAATATTCGAAAGGACAATCAGCCACTGTTTCTCAACGAGTTCGAGTCGGAGAAAAAAGTCAAGATCGCGATTATCGTATTTATTCGGACTTACGTGGGAGGAACGGGACAAAAACGTTGATAGCGTTCATTAATTTATTTACCCTCGATTACGAATACGCGCGAATCGTCTTCTCTTTTCCGCTTACCCATCGCAACCGAACAAAGCGCAGTTTCTAATTCGTTGCTCCCGAAGTTTCACCCAAGTTTCGAGAACCGAACAAGCCGAACTGGTTTTCCTTCGTCGAGCGAAAGAATAAAAAATATCGAAAAATTATCGATCGATAAATTATTAATACACTCGCAAACACAAACGCGAACGAAATTTCGAGCCTTTCGCGGTTTCTGCTCCAATTGCGAAACCCTCTTCCAGTTTTTTCCTGCCCAAGGATTCAAACCGATCGCTCGGATCCGCGTGGAGGAAGGAGGAAGCGACGATGCGCGGATCCGAACACCTTCGCCTCGAATAAGCCTCGGTGAAATCTGTTATTCGAAACGGTAACGAGAACCGCGGGGAAGGAAAATTGCAATTATGCAGAGGTAATTTAGAAACGTACGCGAGTTTTTTACAATCCGATCGAAGCGAGCGCTTACGTAACGTCGCTCGCTGTACTTTCCAATTGATTTTCAGCTTGTAAATCATAGCCGCTGCTTCCGCGGAGGAACAAAGGATGTAAGATGTCCACGGATACGATACCTTGTAGGTCTCGTCGACGACTTCGGTCGGCTGCTTGGACAGGAAGTCGTACTCGGGCTCGGCGAGGTTGTTCTTGACTCCGGGTACGTCGGCAGCTTTCGGACGCACTTCCACCACGGTCGAGAGCACCGGAGTCTTCGTTTCGACTTGGCGCCGTTTTATCTCCAAGTCCTGCAGAAATTAAGACAGAAACCAGATTCGTGTATTTCCTCGTTAGTTTACGGAGGGTTGGAACTCTTTTCTTGCCGCGGACAAACTTATTTTACTGGATGCGTAAGTGACTTCCGAAAAAAAAAGAACGACTTTCTCGATGTTTAAAGGTGTCGCGGTTTTACACAATTTTCTCCGGATTAAATTCGAGCTATTCGCGATCGTGTCATCCACAAGAATGTATTAATGTATATTTTAATCGTAGGAACGCGAGCCTTGATAAGACATCGAATAAATTCCGTCGAGGTCGAGAAAAACGTCCTTTACGAGTAAATAATTTTTTTTTCGCGTAATCTCGTCCGGACCGAGAGTAGCCTTGGTTTTACGCTTACTTCCGAGTCGAGGGGCTTTGTCTCACCTCGTTGAGGGTCGGCTCCTCGGGTTGATTAACGACGTTGTGCTCAACGACGGAATTCACGACGATCCTCGGACCCTTGTTCTTCGTCTCGTCGCTCTTGTAAGTCTTGCTGGGTCGTATGTCCGGGTCGACCTTTTCCTCGGTTGGCTTTGTCTCGATCGCTGATTGGCTCTCGGGTATTGGCACGTAAGGTACTTTCGAAAAGCAGAGTTGATCCTCCCGTTCTTTTTTTTTTTGTTTCGAAAACGGTTCGCGACCCCTTTGATCCTTTTGTAGAGAAGAGAGACTCGAGAGGCTGGAAAGTTGGAACGATCCAGCGCCGAAGATCGTCCAAGTGGTAACGGACGAGACGCGACCGGCGATTCGCGTGGGTTTACGCGTTTGACGAGGGACTAGACTAGGAATAGGTAGAAAGCGATTCGGACCACCGGATGAACGTCGGTGAACGTAGGAAAGGTCGAAGCCGGACGTCGAGTACCTTTTCTACGATCCGGTGTCCTTTTTTGTCGACGCGATCGCTACGAGTAAGTTTTAAAAATGTCGGATACGATCGAGTCTCGTTCGTTGATCGGAGCTATTTTTTCCAATTTCGTATAGATTTTTGGCGAGCGAAACTCCGACCGATGACTTATCATCGTATAATTACGCCATCGTCTTTTATTAATTTTGTATTTTGTGCAACGACTCGTCGCGTCACGATTCGATGGAACGATCTCTGAATTACGATATTTTCGGATTAATAAAAATGATGTTCAACGTAACGATTCACCGATTTCATTCAAACTTAAGCGTAAATTTAATAACTCGAGATGCGAAAAAGATTTTAATTCATAGAACAACGATACGATCTTCGATCGGTGGATTATTTGACTCTAGAAATTTGCAATTTCTTAATACTCGCGTGGATATTTCGATAAATCCTTGCAATAATATCTCGCAGAAAATGAAATAAATAAATAAATTAAAAGAAATTTAAATAACCGTTAAAAAAACTGCATCGTATAAAGGTTGAAACGACCCGAAATATATAAACTTTGAACATTCGCAGATTGAAAAAGGTATTTATTAATCAAGATATCTCGCATTTTCGACAACAAAAAATGGACTTTGATGGATCGTAATCGGTTTATCTTTTATACGGCTTACGCGCATATTTCCGAATTACGATATTCTATTCTTAAAGCGTCAACGGAGGAATACAAATTAAACACGTTTGAAATTACGTTCTCCAACGAAAAATGTACGAAAAATGAATAAGTATCTCGTATTCAAACTTTGCGTATAATTTATCTTAACTTATAAATTAATATTAATCGCAACGTGATCGATATTACGGAAAGGATCCGTTTATAATAAATTTACATAAAATAAATTTGTTCGCAACTACTTTGTAACCGATAATAAGATAAAGCTATACGTTATTTCCAATTATACACGTTAATAAAAAGTAGCCGGAATAAAGATATCGATTAAAGTACTACAGACTTTTATAACGGTTGCGAAATCTTATTCGTACGAGTCAAAATAACAACGTTCCGACAATTTCAACGATCGAATTCGATCCCTACGTTAAATTCTTGCGAACGAAACATTGCAAGTAACGAACTTGGAGCGAAAATTGACCGAGGATCGAATATTATTACGCGCAGACTCCGAAAGTTGGTTATTGCACGTCGGTTGTGCGTAGAAATACTCGCGATAGAAATCGAACGGTCTATACGAAATATCGACAGCGTCTTATTTCGCTACGATCGTGTCGCAATCGGACAAAACTCTCGACTCGAGAAAACAGCGGGCAATTTCGCGTTTATCGAAAGAATATTCGAGAGATCGATCGAACAAGCGGAGATAACTCGGAACAATATCCTCGGATTTCGCGCGACGACGGATGACACTACGGATTCCTCGCGGAGACGGGGAGAACAAAATTTTTTACACACCCGCGTAACGTCTAAGGTCTCCATTTCTTATTATCGAAAGCTCGGCTTCCAATCGGGTTAATTAGGTATTACGCGAGTTCGCGTTCTACGTGTAGCAATTAGAACCTTCGAGCGGATTTTCCAATGGATGCAAACACGCGATTATACGTAATTATACTCGGATAAACGCTTTCGATATTTATCGTATAAACATTCTCAAAGTCTCGCCTGGTACATTTTAATTCGTTTTCAACGGGATATTTACTCAATTAAGAACGCGTTCCTTCCAATGTCCTACCGTTTTTCTTACGCGTATTTTTTTTATGACGTTACGCGTATCTTTCGGCGAGGTCTCGTTTTAAAAAAAAAAATTTCGCTATTTCGATACGCGTCTCCGGCGTTGCGATTACTCCAAGAAATTGGAAGGTGAGAACGGCTCGAGAGAATTACCGTAAAATTGCACATCGCGCGACCAAATTGTATACAATTATATCGTGCTCGACTCATCAAAATAGCGATTTCAAAATAGAACGTAACCGCAATCGGTAAACGAGCCTCGCTATTCCCATCCAAGTTAGACACATTAACTGGTTCACCGCCGAGGCTCCGGATAACTTCGTCAACGCGATCTTTCGCAACTTGTCGGACGCGCGCGAAACGAGCGCCAAAGTAAAACCGAAGATCCGAAAGATAAGCGGATTTCCGTTCGCGGACGAAGGAACCAGAGTTCGTAGCCGGAATCGGGTATGAATTCACGGCTCCTAATTTTCGGCTCTGAATTTTCGGCACTGAATTCTCGGCTCCTAATTCTCGGCTCCGAATTCTCTAGCAGTCGAGCGTTTCTACTTGGGAAGATAAGAAGTCAGAGAATAATAAATTGGACACGCGGTGGAATCGGAGCCGTCGGATCAAAGGGTTCGCGTCCGCTCGGACGTCGTTGTCCCTTACTTGGTGGTATGCTCTCCGGGCTGAAGACCATGACGGTGTTGGCGATGGTGGTGGTGAAGTCGAGGAAGCCGTAGACGGTCTGGGTGACGTACGGGACGATCACTGGTTCGTTGGTCTTCTTCGGCAGGTCCTGCGTGACCTCCGGCGGTCCAGGACTCACCACTGGATTCATCGGCCAGGGCGTAACGACCACCGGATTCAACGGCCAGGGCGTAACGACCACCGGTCCAGGGTTGACCGGGGGTCCAGAGGTCAAAACCGGTCCAGAGGTCACCACCGGTCCAGGGGTGATATCCGGTCCAGAGGTCACCACCGGTCCAGGGGTGATCCCCGGTCCAGGGGTGATCCCCGGTCCAGGGTACACCACCGGTCCAGGGGTGATATCCGGTCCAGAGGTCACCACCGGTCCAGGGGTGATATCCGGTCCAGGGGTCACCACCGGTCCAGGGGTCACCACCGGTCCAGGGGTGATCTCCGGTCCAGGGGTCACCACCGGTTCAGGGGTCACCACAGGCCACGGAGACAACTCCGGCTTCGGCGCCGAATCGTTGATGTAGATCTGTCCCGAGCAACTCGCCGCTAAAAAAGTTGGCGTTAAAAGCTTGGCTCGCCCTCGATTGCGACACCCGGAGAGGGCGCGCCGTCCTTGGGTTCCCCGTCGCGTGCACGCGAGTCCGGGTACACGTGCCGGTCGTTCGTAATCTCGGTCTCGCGAGCTCCGACACGCGAGTCCGACCGCCCGGAAAAGTACTTTCCAACGCGCGGCCGACATTTTCACTGGCACACTTCGGAGCCGTTCCTTTCTACCGCCGGCTTCTCTCGTCCTGTGCTTCCTTTCGACCGAGCTCGAGGGTAGCCTCGTGTATCTAGAAACGCGACGTCGCGCTCGTAAAACCGAGTTTACGAGTACAATTTTTCCAGAAGGTGCGTTCGAGCAAGGTGGATTCGACTCGGGTCCTCGATCGTCGAGCGATACACGGATGTTCGTCGCCTCTTAAAACACTTACCAAGGGCGAGAGCTGCGAGCAGAGCGGGAAACTTGGACGTCATGACGCCGCCGCCGCTGTTGCAGTTGTTGATGCTGTAGCTGATGCGGATGCTGTTGTTGATCTCGTCGTCGTCGTTGTTGAAGTTGTCGCCGCTCACGCAAATGGCATCGTTCGGTGCACCTCAATTTGTCGAATCTGCGAGAAGGAACCAAGCGTAAAGTACGAAGCGCTTTCGCTTTCGCGGTCGACGCGAACTCGCCGATGGAGTTATCCGATCCCGATCGAACGGTCCGAGGGGAAGGGGGACTTTCTTTTCGCGGAGGAGGCGAGGAGGTACGGAATCGAGAAACGGAAAACCGCCGAGGGACGAGTCTAATATTGGCCTTGAACGCGCGTCGAATTTACGTAAAAGATTGTCGCGTCGAGTTTGTTTTTCCCGGGGACGAAGGCCTTGGATCGCTCGTGAATTTACCGGTTAATTCGAATTGTGAAACTCCGTAGGTGAATATTATCGATTTCAAAACTCGCCTCGCGGTATAAACTCTAATCTCGAGAAGGTGTCGGTGTCGGTGCCGGTCTTTGATAATTCCGAGAGGTGGAAATAATTTTGGAACATCGCTCGCTTACTCAATCAACTCAACTTACTTAATATCAAATTTTCCACCGCTCGGCGACGCTAGAAATTATTAGATTCGTAGAAACGCTCGTTGCACTCGTAGGTGTGGTCGGCTCGGATGAAAACGAGGTAGAGTCGGTCGCAGCGGCCTAGAATTATAGATTTCAGAAAGCAGTTCTACTTACATACTTACTCGCTTATCCAAATACGAATTTCGCGCGCGAGAGTTTCTCGATCCCGTCCCCGCGTAAGAAGAGGCAATTTGCGGGTGGAGGAAGGAGTTGGGACTGTGCAACGATGGCACGGAGGTGAGAAACGATCGATGAAACAATGGATGATCGAGGTCGCGTTAATGAAAGGTCGACGTAGGCGAACCGCGATCGCGACGGTCCATTAAACGACTCTAGCCGTTCTTTTAAAATATGACATCACGTAGCGACGGTTGTTTACCGAAAGCTCGACGCGATCAACGAGACTTTCACCGAGCTGTTGCCTGGATTTCAAACGCGTCCTCGGTAACGGCGCAACGATCGTTCGCCCTCCTCGAAATCGATTTCCAAGTTTTCACTTTTCATTTTGGGATCGAGCGTCGAGAGCGTCGAGAGTCTCCCGCCGAATTTCCACCGCGAAAATCGAGTCTACGCGTTTCACTCGAGGTCGGAGCGAAAGTACTCGCGTACTCTTGCGTAACGAGTGATGTCTTATGCCAAAGGGTTTCGTACTTGGAGTCTCGGAGTCTCGACGCGTGTCTTGGATGGAAATTGCGAGAAGCGCGAGTGAATACGTTACATTGATTTTGAAACGCGACCGTGGGATCTCGAGACTCGTTCGTTCGTTCGTTCTTCTTCTCATCGAGTCGATCGAGTATTTACATAAGTTTATCGAATCGCGTTCCACGGCTACGTTCTCCAACCTTCTACTTCTGAGTACACGTAATCGTTCGATAGCTGATTTTAATTCATCGGCATTTTTCCACATCCGATGTTTCTCGCGCTTGGATCGGTAAATCGAACGATTTTCGAGAGATCCGAAGACGATGGTGTTTTAGGTTTGCGCGTTCGTATTTTGGTAGGATGACGCAAAAGTGTCGATCGCGTAAACACACTTCGATCGAATCGGTCGACTCGCGTCGGTGTATTTGCCAAGAAAGGCGAAATTAAACAACACGCGTTTTTTTTATACCGGTTACGTTTCATCGGTAAATAAATTACGTTATAATTATTTCCGATAGGTTGTTATCATTTTTATTTAATATCGCTGTTTCACCTTGGCAGCGTTGAGTGAATTATTATCCACGAAATGCGTTGTTAGATATCGCTTTAGTCTACAATTTTTTTGAAAGTATCCAAGTTAAATATCTCGAATTATCCGTGACTGAATACATCGAATACTTTAAACGTGGAAACAAATTTTCAAAAGTTGCGATTGTTTTAGCCTTACTCGTGTTTTGCATAATATATGCTTCTGGCTATGCGGAATGAATATTACAGTACGATCGTTCACTTTGCAGTGCTAAAAAATCAGTATTAAAAGTACAGTACATTCAACGAATACTCGTACGTTCGATTTTACCGAGTCTTGGACAGTCCAAGGAAAAAGCAAAATACCGAATGACCGTTTTCTCTAATTTTTCTTTAAATCTAAATGCTAATATCCTTTGGCAAAATTTCATCGCTTAAAACTTTAATAAGCGTGTAACGCATCTTTGAAAAGAGGTGAGGCCTCGCGATCGATTTTCACGTATTTACGGGAGAGAAATTTCGTAACACCTGCGTTAAAGTACAAAGAAGGATAATCACCGATACGATCCGCGCGAATGTTTCACGTATTCGCAATGATCGATTAATTTTACATTTAATAAATCTTCATCTTTTGATTCGGCGTTCGATCTTAATCTCCTCATCCCCCGCAATGGTAAATAAAAATTGTACCTTGATTAATATCCGAATTCGCATCTTGTAAAACACGTAAATCCTAGTTCGACAACTTTCGAAAAAATGTCACGTATCTTATCGATTTCTGCATCAAAGTAAATAACTTAATAAGCCACTTCTACTTTCAAGTTTTCTAGCGAGGAATTAGCTTTGTTTCTTTTTCTCTATATTACGTTGATAATTAATTTTAATGGCTCGGTTTGGTATACAGTGATTTCAAATACGTTTCTCCTCGGCGCCTCGAATAACCGAGTACAATTAAAAAAATATTTAAAATTATCCCCTGCCGTTTATTTCGCGTGGAACACCTTTATTTTCACGCAAGGTTACAAGTGTACCGAATCGCGTTCTTCACGAGTCGTTGGAAACGGTTCGAGCATGTATTTGTACGAGCGCAACGAGAATCAACGACTTCGGAAACAAAGTTCACATTTACGTCGTTATTCACGCTTCTCGTCTAATTTGCCACCAATGCATATTATTTCACCCGACTGGAAAACCTAAGAAAAATTTCTTGGTTCGTTCAATTTTAACGATCGAAGAAAAAAACCGTGGAAGCGTCGGCGCCGTTTAAAAAGTGTTTGACGTACACCGGGAAAAATATCATTTCCGTGACGATTAAGTTATAATTAGCGGAAAAATATTGTTAACGAGTAAAGCGTATTATCATCGAACGTCTAATAAAATAAAAGTCACCTTTCGAGCATATTTATTTTATAGAATGTATTTTTAGCTCGATTATTTAACTCGTTACAATTTTAAATATGTTTTCAAAACAACATTAAAGATATCTAACGCAATAAAGTTAAAGCAATTTTGGAACTTTAAAAAACGTCATAAGCAATTTTCTCGTTCAAATAAAGTAAATTATTTTGCTCGAGGTATAAACGTTGTTACATTCGCTTCGGTCGGACATTACTTTAAACGAATCAATTAAACGAGAATATCTATAAAAAGTGGGTTATTCGAACGCGGACGTTTCAAAAGCGATTTCATCCGCTACAATTTCATATTCCATTAGACCATCCATTAAATATCAAACGCAAACAAATATTTTCTCCCCGAGCTCCGATACAAACGTAAGAATGGAAAAACCAGCACTTAAATGCAACCACCTACCATTTCCAATAAAAGCAATTACTCGCAAACTCGATAAAGAATTTATCTCGGAATCTCGCCACCGACATTTTCTCGCTCTCCCGATCCGCGAAGCGTCGCCTTACGCGTGACACGAGAGCGAAACGTGAACGAGTCCGAGCCATACGCACGTGTCCGACGTTATCTCGCGGATCTCGTCCGTTGACCGGGGAAAGGTTCGCATTCCTCGCATCGACTGCCTCTGACATTGAAATCGGCGTCAGGGCGTGGACCGAGAGGCTGGGTGCAGCGACACCCCGGGGACGATGCCTCGGTCCCGTTCCTTTTCCCGGTCACCGGTTGCGATATACTATATACGACTCGGCGCATACCGTCGGGGTTTTACGCGCTTTGCCAAAGAATTCAATCTTTGCGTATACGTCCACCAAGGTAGAACGAGAGAAAGAAAGTCCGGTGTTTTCGTACCGAAAATAAAGAGTTACACACTCGCGTTCGAAGCTGCCTTTTTCGATTACGTTTCGAGTGGACGGCGTTCTTGTGAAAAACCAATAAAACTCCTATTTTCCGTTTCGTCTATTTATTTCGAGACCGTAGCCACGTTTCTTCGGAAAAATAACCTGGAACGATCTATGATGTAACATCTACTCAAATTAATCGACCGTCTTATAATAATGTACAAAAGCCGTCGGTATTCTTTTCATCCGTGCAATTTGCTATCCCATTACCACAGAAATGGAGAGATAAAAGATTATTCGTTCGAGTGGATTGTATCCGATAGATCTACGTGTTTCCTCTTAGTTTCGCGACAGTTCCAAAATCGAGAGTTCGATAAGCTCCGTATCGTCGTGGTGGCTCTAAAATCGGCGGCACTTTGATCGGGTTTTTCTTAACTTTCGTAGCCAGAGTTCGCGAAAGAATTCCATCAGCTCCGGACGCGGTCGAGCTTTTCCCGTGAAAAATCCTCCAACTCGTTTTCCTTTCTCTGGATACGCCGTTACGATGAGTCACGAGCTTCGACGCACGCTGTAAAATCCGCAAAGTCCGACGAGGACGGGGACGAGGACGACGACGAGGAAAGAGAAAAAAGACACGATCGATAGCGAAAGTAAATCCTCCTCGCGGGCACAAAGGCTTGAAGCGCGTGGGACGAGACGCGCATCCAAATGCATCGGAATACATTAAAACCGGTCGTTGGCCGAACGCGGGACTCGAGACTCGAGGCTCGGGATGACTAACCAAACGACTCAAGATCACGGCCGAGGATTTTCGGCGCTTGCTCGGTTCGTTCGTTGAAACGTGGAACGGAAAAATGCGCGAGTCTCGCATTTTCATCGGGACGTTTCTGAATCCGCGGGCAATTTCATCAGCCGTTGGCAGTTTTATCGAAAGTCCGACTCGCGTATCGCGCTTTCGATTAACGGCGCGTGCGCGACCGAGAAAACTGGTAAAAGAAAGCGAAACCGCCGTCCCTCGGAGACGCGTGACATTTGGAAAGTACTGGAGATGGTGAGAGGCGTTCGCTTGTAAATCAAAGGAGCGATTCTCGAGTTTCTGCTAAATTTGACAACGAAATTTGCCCGAGCGTTTTTTCTGTACCGCGGATGACATTTTTTTTGTTGTTGTTGTTGTTGCTCCGAGTTCGAGGTGGGGATTGCCTTTCTCGGTCGTTAATTTTTACTTGGAGCGTTGTTCTTTTTTTTATTTTTATAATGCCTGGTGATCAATTATAAACTTTACGTTCTCAACCACGTTCTAAAATTCCTTTAAACTACCTTTCAACCTTCGCGCATAATGTAAATCTTAACAATAATTTCTTATTTTACCGAGCGATTTCGTTCTATAGACGTACCAACGTAATTATCGATTAAATAAATGCGCGTAAGAATGAAAACTTATAAATAGAAGCAACGCGTTCGTGCATAATTAATATCCGATCGATGAAAAGGATAATTTGAAAAAATAAAACACTTATTAAAATTATGGTTTAGTTGATAACGCATTTTTTACGGAACGTAACGAGCAACCATTTATAAACTTTGTAATACGTTCGTAATTCATCGCGAGCGGAGAAACCGGAATCCTGTTCCAAAGCCATTATTTTTCTAATCGTCGCGATTGTTAAACTTTAAAGGAGATCGGAAATTGAAATCTGCGTAAACGGGACAGCGATTTAAAAAAAAATATGAAATAATTGTATTAATTGCACGTGGGTATTGCTTAAACGATCGCGGGATCGTTGAAGATTATTACGTGAATAATTGCGTAAAGTTTGACGCGATTTATTGCCCTTTGGCGAACCATAACCGAGTGTACAACGATCGCGAATAGCCGAGTTAAATCGTATCAAAGACGTAAAACGATACTTTGCCTTTGAAAAAAATTGCGCGGGTAAGGAAAGGCGATTAATTATCGCGGTATTGTCTATTCATTATAAGGAATGAATAATCTTTTATTATATCTGTAAAATTAAATACGCTCGAGCGAATCTCTTGGCTTTTGAAATACGAAGAGATAAAAGAAAAGAAAAAAAAAGGACGAGTTTCGTTATTACAAAAATATTAAAAGATGTTTCGAGTCTCGAGATCGCGAATATTTCAATTAAAGATAAAGGTTTACGTTAGATGCACAATTACTTATAAATATAGGCGTTGATGATCGAAAAATAGGAAAGAACGATGTTTACTCCTCGCAAGACGATGAAAAGTGAAACGGAAATTTGCCGATGAGTCGGATTACGTAAAAAACCGTACGATTATCGCCCGTCGAATCCGTGCGAGGGCAATTTTGAAAATTGTACGTCTGCGCTGTCACAGGCGCTATTTTTACACGGGCAAATTAATATTCTCGAGAGATGCTTAGGTGTGATGTCCGTCGAATCTAAATCGGGGGATTAACGTCCGATTGGACGTAATAAAAAACTAAACGTGAAAAGGAGGCGATTAATTACGGACGAAACGGAGGTTTGCGTTCATATTAGTTTTATGTTAAAATATAATATAACAATGCACAGTCGGAATGTGAAACGAGTTTTTTCTCTTCTAACGAATAACATAGTCGTTACGCAATACGCGCTTAACATAAATGTAAATTCACGTTCTTTATCGCCATAAGTTACGGGCGAGTTTACGTAAGAGTGAAACCATTAGGCTCACCGCTTTTCCCCGAAAAGCTCGACCACCGAAACCACGCGTTATTTTCACCCCGAGGAAGATCTTGGAGGGTGGAAACAAGCGTCGATTCCTTTTCGATTTAAAACTTTTCTCGCTCGGTCGGTTTTGTAAAGCGCTAGAGGTAAACGTATCTCGATCGGTGCGAGCTCGAGAAATTTCAAGTAGTTGTTTAAATTCTTATTCGTTACGAAACTCAGTGATATCTTACCGCATTTTTGTTTCGTACCTCCGAGACTTTTTGCTTCGGAAAGGAAAGCATAAATCGTACTCGTTTAAACTTTAATGCAAGAACGGAAAGTACTTATGGATGAATATCATAAGAATGTTGAACACTTTGCATTTTAATATTACGTTCCTCGAGAATCGCTACCAACGGCTCGCACTGGAAACGCCGAGCTGAGCGATAATTATTTAAAATAAACTATCGAATTTTATTTCAAATCCTTAATTAAACGTACGATTTATGGCTTTCAAAATTCGTCTGGCCGTCGTGTATAATAGATCTCCGTTAATAACCGATATTTTAAACAAGAAGAAAGTAATTGAAAGAGTCGGGTGTAAAAGTCAGCTAACGCAGTCAATTAAAATACGAGGAAGCACAATCTAGTTTCTTTCACGCGCGAAAGTATCGCGATACGTGGCTCTAATTAAGTTGAATTATTACATATTAAACCGAAGAAACTCGCGGGAAACTCAGAAGCGATAAAACACGGTTAGCAAACGCTCGAAAGCAGCCGAGATTTTTAAACGAAAACGCGATCGTAAAAAATCCACCCACGCTCGATCATCCCCCCGAAATCGATCGCTCTTTGAATTTTGATCGAGAACGCAAAGTATTTACCCATTGGCTGGTTCACGCGTTGCTCCCGAAACCAAACACTCGTAAAACTAAAGGACCGACGAAGACGCGTCCGATGATCCTCCATCGATCTCGCATCGTCTCCGAGAGCGTCGGTCGCTCCGGCTTCGATAATCCACGAGGAATACTTTCCCGCGCGCGGCACTTTAGCGACTGTTCGATCGATCGACGAACTCGAATCCGCGTGTCCATTCGATCGTCCGGAACCCGTTAGTCCGGAACGTAACCAGGCCGATAACGTCGTTGTTACGTCACGAAAATTACGGGCCTCCCATACCGTCAGGATGCGTTTCGTGCGTCCCATGATCCAACAACACGAGCAATTCCCTTCGATCAACCCGCGATCTTAGGGTAAACGAATGAATTTCAAGCGAAAAAATATGGTATTGACGAAACCGAGATTGTGAGAAAGCGCGGAAATTATTTATCGCTCCGATCGCAGCGAAGGAGAGACAAAAAGAAGAGGAGAAAGAAGAAGAAGAGGAAGAGGAGGAGACTTTGACTCGACACTGACTCGACGTTTTTCCCCGGGTGATCTTGGAATCGTCGATTCGCACGTATCAAAAGTATCTTCGCGCGCGAACGGAAGTTTTTTTCGACGAGGAATCCCGTTCACTTTTATTTTTCGTAGCGGAGGATTTCCCTAATTAGCCAGACATTCTCGTGTTTTACGCGAATTCTTTTGTTAGCCAAATATAATTTATATATAAGTTGCGCAACGAGCGTTGCAAAAACTCGCTCTGAGCTTCGATGTCTGATTTACGGTGCGTTTTAACGAATTAAATGGAAGATATTTAAAAGAACGCAAGACTTGGAACGGCAAACGGTTTTAAACGAGCCTAAACGGAGCAATAATCGTTCGCGATATCTCTATTGCCGTAAGATGTACTTTTCGAACCCACGTATTTATATAAGCGAGACCGGGAGATCCAAGTTTTAAAAACAAATTTGTTCCTTAAAAGGGGAATAACATTACTCGATAGTCGAACATCGAGAGCCCAACTCGAGAATCAACATAGAACGATGGAAAAGGACGTTTCCATCGCTCGTTAACTCTGAAATTCGCGCCACTGAAATCACTCGCGTCTCCGCTTCGTAAAAAGGAAAAACCGGCCGAGAACCCATTCGAAACTCGCGGATGGAGATTCCGTCGTAAAGCATCTCGAGACCCGATTTCTCGAGCAGCATCTGCTTCGCGCGCTCCGAGACTCTTCGACAACAGCTGCGGGTCGCTTTTGTTCCCCAAGTCTCCGTCTTTGTTCACCGCGAGGCTTCGATCGCGATCCCTCCCCCCAGCCCCTCTCCCGAGGACAATCAGCCCACGCGGGAGTTACAACCTTAACCGCTAACCGATCGGTTTTACTTTCGGCCGAGTTTCCGTGCTCTCTTTTACTCGTCTGGATGGAGGCGAGGATGGAGGCGAGGATGAAGGCGAGGATGGAGGCGAGGATCGACGCGAGGATCGACGCTTTCGCTCGGACACCCGCGGAGATCCCCCGTTGCATCTCGAGAGTGCACCGAACGTGAGAACCGATTCCCCCCGTTTCGCAAACGTAGGATTATTCGAGCGGCGCTCGCTTCGAATCGATTGGAAAATGCGTTTTCTCGCGAGGTGGAGGGAGAAGGGGAGAGTCCCAGTACAGAGAGAGAGAGAGAGACCGCCGGTGACTAGGCGATCGAGCCTATTCCGTAGAACCGTATCCGGAGAATCCAGGTCTCGATAGCGAAAGCGAAAACCGGGTGGGACGGGGTGGCACGGGACGGGGTGGGATGGGGTCGGACGGGAGGAAAAGAGACGGAAAAGGGGTCGTGGACTCACCCTGGGTCTCGGTGCTAGGCGATGTCGTTGGACCGTGGAGGTGCAGCGAGGCACATTACTCGATCGGCCGCCTCGAAGTGACTGGACGTCGTCTAGGCGTTTGGATCCGTCCGCTCGCTCGTGAGCTCCCCGTCTCGCTCTCTCTCTCGCTCTCTCTCTCGCTCTCTCTCTCTCTCTCTTGGCTCGGTCGCAGCTTCTTTAATACATTCGACGGCTTTCACTTCGCGCGCCGCCGCCGTCGCCGTGGCTCTCGCCTCTCGCTCGGCCCAGAAATTCGCGAGAGCAGCGACGCGGCGACTCTCGGGTGGATCGGAGGGTTGTGCCTGGGAGAGACGCGCACTGGGAGTCGCGGTTGAGTTGCGGTCGAGTCCGGGACTCACCCGCGACTCGACTTTCGTTTTCGCTCCGTCCTGCGCTGGTGGTTTCACGAGTTTGGGTCATAAGGTGGATACGGTCACGCGTCGCGGTGTAGTCGCTTCCAGAGAAAGCAACGTAAACCTAACCGAGAGAGCAAAGGTGTGCGGTAATGAAAACCTCGGAGTAAAGATCCTCGGCGATTGTAACGACGATCGCGTTGCTTTTTGTTTCTTACGTCTTATCGACGATCGCTAATTTTACGACGCCTAAAAAGCGCGAGTAAATTTAAAGAGAGATTAATCTGTTCGTTCGATTTCGATTCCTCGAAGAAAACGTCGCTTTTCACGAGTGTTTATGGATGGGAAGACATTCGTGGATTATTGTATTTATAAATTCGCATTTTTACAACTCTTACTTTCTATATTTCGTATCTACTTTATCGCGATTTGTCGAGATTCGCAAGAGGAAAGTTTTCCTGTTATCCGATATTAATCGCGATTCGATCCACGAGGCGCATGATTAAAAAGGATCAACGAGTTCCAAGGATAAACATATTTTACCGATATTCGCGGAACCGAATTATTTTGAAATAAATTTAAATCATCGGTATCGAAGATCCGAAACTATTTTCGATATTAAAAGTTGAAATGAACGCGGATATACTTTTATCGAAAGATCAACAACGTTCGAGCTTCGAAGGATCGAAAGCTTTGGGAGGATAATTTTGTCGCTGGTTTAGCTTACGTTAAAATGTAGCTTATCCAGGAGCTTTGTACTTTAGATTATGTTCTCGCGGTGTAAAAGCGTCAACGATGTAAGCCACCTTCGGAAACTACTTTTGCGAAAGGTTATTTACTCGGAGTACGTCGATAATCCCGACAAGATTACACAAGTTTACAGTTCATCGGGTATTTTCAAAGATGAAAAGTTCCTCGTTTAAGTTTATGAAAGGAAATTGTGAACTTTTAACGCTACCGAAAGTTTACGTAATTACGTTTTATTGTTGATGTTGGATGTTGAGATTAATCGGCGTTTGCGAACCTTCGTTTACTCGAATGTGATTTAATTCGATTCGACGCTTCGGCTTTGTAATCTATTAATTTTAAACTTAAGTTTTTGTTAGCTGTGCGAGGTAAGATTGCCAGTGTTATTAAATTTAAATGCATTGTGTGAAGCAACGATGTTTTGAAAGATCGTACGCATAATGTGGACGGTTTGTTAAAAATTTGACTTTATAACCATTGGTCTCGTTTATTTTCGAAACGATCTTAAAATATCGAGCGGACGAAGTAGAATGTAATATTTCTATTTAATACGATTCTATAGATTCATATTTTATAAGCGATCGGAATTTAAAATTGCCGTTAAGAAACAAATTGACGCTTTAAAAACTAATTGACTAGAAATTTTAGTTTTATATTTCAACTAAAGTCGTTTGTAACTATTATGTAAAATTTAAAATACGTATAAAAATAAAAGAATATAAAATTAAAACGAATGCTTTTAATAGGATCTTTCGAGGTGTAGTTTTATTATCGATTCATAATGTATTTTTTTAAATAATTGCAAATATTTAGTTTTATAATTGATTCGCTCGGTACCATTTTAATAATAAAAAAACTGTAACTATGCGAAATAAAATTTTTATTTTACAAATAAATACGTCAAATATTATATTCGGTTTTACAGCTTTTATAGTCATGTTATTGAAATTAAAGTTTTTTCTTTTTATATACGAAGTAAAAGGTAAGTAAAATAATTGGCTATATTTTCGAACACGCCCTCATAATAACTGTATAATTCAGGAAATAAACGTCGATTCTAATAATTTCGGATGTATTTATTAGAAAATAAAAGTGAATGCATTCGTATGGATAAATTTGAAAATTACTTAAAATCAATTACGAATCTGTCTTTAAAAAATACATATCCGAAATAAACTTTACATTAAATATAATAATTTCTTCGAGCTTATAATCGAGTGAAACTATTTTACGATAAACTTAAATTTTACATCATATTCTGAGAAATATTCTTGAAATTAATTTATATTTTATATATTACGAGTATTACATTTTAGCAAATTATTAGATACTTATTTCTGTTTTTACTTCATTTCCGTACCTTTTTATTGCATTTTTCAAGTTAATTATGATTTTTGTTTAAATACAACGATAATGATTCGAGCACAAAGTCTATTATGAGTTTGCCGATATTTTTTATTTCGTGTTGCATTAGTTTTTAAATTATCCAAAGATTAATAAATATTGCTCAATTTCAAATTCGCTATTAAATTTATTAGTGTTGGAAAATATATTACTCGAAAGAAATACTTTTAATTCTTATAGATAAATTTAAACGACTAATCGATAAGTTGAAATTTATAAAAAAAATATTTAATAAAAATTATTCATATTATTAAACAGATATTTATCAAAGCTACATTTAACCATATTTAGAAATGTTTTTTATACCTTCTTAAAGTGTCATTTTTCTTTTGCAATTCTTCCATGTTAGAAATATATAATTTTTAAACGAATATTATCACTAATGTAAATTAATAATATGAATCGGATAATCAATTTGCGATTAGTTTTTATGTTCAGAAATGACGCGATTCTATAAAAACTTGTATTTTATTATCAAATTTAATTATGGTTACAGAATGATGTTTATTTTTTTCAATTTTGAATCCTAATATTTATTATGCATATATAAAAAGCTAACACAATTCTTAAAATTATTTATTTCTTTATCACTCGTTTAAAATATTCCTTTATTTTTTTTTTATTATATATTAATTCAAACGATTTTCATGAGTTTATGCGTAGTTTTATGGTAATATTTACTTGTACAAATGTAGTCTTCTTTCATATTTAAATGTAGTTCTCACGTAAAAATTTTTATTACTTTAACGATTGTCAATCCTTTTCTTCTTACTCTTAACTTTATATCTTTTGTTTTGAATTATTTTCTATAAACATTACGCCTGAATATTAAAAAGTATTCTATTACATTTTATTTTATTACAACATTTTATCATATTCAATACGATATTTACATATACCAATTATATATTTATTTTGCGATATCTATGAAATATTAAGACATGAAAAAATTACGTAGTCGTTTATTTACATAGTAACATAATACCGGAGTTCACACAATTTACGACATAATGTTTACGCTAATAAGCTGGTCTATTTTTAAAAATACACTAATAAGTGTAAAGCTCGAATACTAATTTTTTGTAGAGCTCGAATTCATCATTGCAGAAAACTTCTTGAAATTATTTTATTAAAAAATTACATCTTCTTTTTTAGAGAAGTAATTATTTTTAATTAAAAATACAGTGTACTGCATTATAATTTACGCTTATACTGTGTGGGGTTATGATGTACGTGTGTGTGTGTGTGTTCAACGTACTCGTAAAATGAATGCACTTGCAAAATTCATTGGTAATGATAAATAAAGTAATTCGTATAATAATTATCTACGCAGGTGAATTTTTAACGAATCGATCTATTCGTATTAATAGGATTACTTAACACTCATATTCAAATGCGTATATTTATTTCATAATGTTATATCAACGATTTCGTATATTGTATATTGATTGAGATTTCGATAATTAATTTTCTTTAATTTCATCGAGAAATATCTTATACAATTTACATATTAATAAAGAAATTCAAATCAAAATAAAGTATAAAATTAATCAATATGTAAGTACACGTGCAATTTTTTAATTAACCCTTAGAATTTATACAATTTTTATAGTATTTAATAATTAAATTCCGAAGAACGATAAATTACAGTTTCCTTTTCTATATTTAATGAAAATTATTGAGCAAAAACAAATTTTATATTAAATACATTTATATTAACATTGAAATTTAATTACTAAAATATTTTTGTTTTTATTGCGTTAAAGTAATGTCTTTTTGACATTTATATTTCGTTTCTTTGATTTATTTTTGTCATAAAAATACCGAATAATGAATTTGAATTAAAATTCTATAAATTTTGTGTAATATAATACTCGTCCCATAAAATTTACCGCAGAGTATATACAAATTCAAACGGAAGTTTTTGTACTTCCATCGTATTCTTTTTTAGTACGAAATAATTTAAAAAATGTAATGATGTTTTCAAGCAATTAACAGTTCCTTATAACAAATGATAAACTGCACATTCAAAAATTTCATCTTGCATCGATAATACCGACCACAGTAAAAATTATTTTTCAAAATTATTTTATTATGGAATACTAAAATACTTATGGAGGTATTATGAAAATTATTATGGATTCTGGGTATATACAATATAAGTTATTAAAATAAATTTTACGACCAAGTTATTTTATAAAACGAACCGAAATTTTACATTCAAAAAAATTTACAAAGTTTTCAAATAATTTAACGTTAAATATACCCTCCAAAAAATGTCCGTCAAAATAATTTCTTTTTCTTTTTAAACGTTCGTAATTGCCTTAAAAGAAAGTCAATAAAATTAAATATATTTTATGTTTACTAAGTTTGTCGACGAACTTTTTTTCGAAAATAAATTTAATGAAATAACGACGAATCAAATTTTTTCTTAATTAAATAGAAAATTTTAATATCAATTTAAAATCTAAAATTGTTTAACTTTTTATTCTATATACGTGAAATAAACATATTTTATGATTTTAGTCGAATGCCTAAAGATAAAATCATATAAATTTCACGTTATTAAAAATCGAAAAATAAATTACCAATAAATAAATATCTTAGACGCTTGATTGAGTTTATTTCAATTTCTTTGCTTTTAAAATAATTTGTGCAGTTCGTATACGTTAATTTCTTCGAAATAAATATACATACATAAACAAATATCATTCGAAATAGATAAATATTCTATAAAATGAAATCTTGCTTATCTTTCAAATATACAATTTGTATTTTTTCATTAAACGTTAGGCTATATTCAATAATACCTTGTTTTAATAATTCTTTTAAGTACTCAAACGAAAAATATTGACAGGATAAAAGTTGTTAACAATTTAAAAAATCTTAAGTATTGAATGATATTTACGTTCTAATACTTACAAATATTTCTCTTAAGAAACATTTTAAAGATAAAAATCATATATTTAATTGCAGGTAGGAAAAGGCATTTATCACAAAACTTTGTAGAATATAATTAAATTACGATGTAAAGTTTTTAATATAAACTAATTGCATTACATTTTTTCTTTAATTTAAAAATGTCAAAACTTATGACTAGAAGAAAAAATAATGAATTTTATCACTTATTAAAGATTAAAATGTATGCCTATAAACAAGGATTTAAAATAAAATCACATTTAATATACGCGGAATATCTATTACAAGTTAACATAGTATTTTCACTATTTACTTAATTATTTATTTATCACTAATTCCAATGCTTAGTTCAGTGAAATGGACATAATGATACACGATACTTATAAAAAACTTCGTGTAGTTACGCAAAAGAACTTTCATAAATAATTTCTAACCGAATATAAATATAATTTACTGATTATTCGAGAGTGAAGAAAATTTTTCACATTATAATTTTTTTCCAAGCCTAAATTGTTTTACGCAATGTAAATTATATAAAATTTTATTATAATTATAAAAGATTCGTCATCTGCCGATACAACAGGACACGAGTCGCCACTTTTGCAGAATATTAGATTCTATTTCGGTACCTTGAATTAAACTCGAGCTATATTTTTTTGCTCTCTTAACATTTTTGATCGAGCGTCATTAAAAATTTGACTATGAGTAACTTCTAAATTTAATTTGTATACGAATGAAAAATAAATCATCAATTTTACAAAGAATCGGTAATCGGTACGTAAATATTTACCATTAGAGTTCTCGATATTATTATTCGTATAAAAATTTACCTGTAAAATATTGGTTAAATTTAATTGATTAAATCAATAAAAACATCCTTAAAGAAAATAATTTTGATACATTTATTTCACAAAAACAAATTATACAAAATTAATAGTATAATATACAAATTGGAACGAGACACACGAAACGATCGACACATGTGCGGCTGTCAAAGGTACACAAACATTAAGTAGTAAATGTTATTCGTGTTCGAATAAGTTATTTAACAATATATTTCAGATTTTTAATATCATGACCAGTTACATTGTTCCTTAGTATAAAAATACGTAATATTATACTTTTTACGTATTCGTAAGTAGAATGTTTGTATTTATAACCTACAAGTCGCATGGTTCAATTTTGTATTAAATTTTATTACGAATAACGTATGAATCTTTACAGATATAATTTTCAATATGGAAAGTAAAAGTAATAAATTTGCTAAAAAATGTATGCGCAAACAAAAACGAGCTCAACACAGACTCGTTAGAGATACGAATATCGAATGCACCGACGAACCGACGCAAGTAAATACATTTCATTCTTATACTGTATAATAACAATTGCGTTAATCCAAACTTTTTATTCTCTAAAATTACTTTATCAAGCATTTAGCAATTTGTAACGCTGGTTTGGTAACCGGTCTCAAACGAGAAATATTGAAGCAATTTATAGAAGAGTTAATATCGGATCATCGTATAATTATGCCTCCAGGAAAGTCGTATTGTTTCATCAACTTTAATTCCATCGACGATTCCATAAAATTTTACGATAAAGTTCACGGAAACTTAAGGATACCGGAACAAAATACGTATTTTTATTTAACGTACGTTAAATCGAGTAAGTAGCTTTTAAAATACAATCGGATATCGAAGAGACTTCCTTCGCAACCGTTCAAAATAAAAAATTGTAGTTCCGTACCAGGATGAAACAAAAAACAACCAACTACCCCCTGGATTAAGATTGTTGACAGACTTTGTATCCTCCGAAGAAGAATCCTTACTGTTGCAAAGCATAGATTGGGAAGACGAAGCAGGTAAAAAGATTTTCTCAGTAAAAATAATAATATCTAGCTATACGAGTAACCGTTTATAAATTAGAGAGCGCAGAATCAAAATTAAAGCACAGAAAAGTTAAACACTTTGGTTACAAATTTCGATACGACGATAACTTGGTGGATGTCGATAATCCAGTTACACCGATACCCCAGAAATACGAATTTCTCCAAAAGTTGTTCGACCAACACGGATGTGGAAATTTTGTCTACGACCAACTCACCGTAAACAGATACTTACCTGGTCAAGGTGCGTTGTCCAAATTAAATTCTCCTTCTCGTTCGTTTCCTCGCTGATTCGGTGTTTTCCAGGCATACCTCCTCACATCGATACTCACAGCGTCTTCGAAGATCCAATTTTGTCCCTGTCTCTTGGATCCGCGTACGTAATGGATTTTAAGCGCGAAGACAGAAAAATCGAATTGGATCTACCCCCGAGATCTTTACTTGTAATGAGCGGCGAAACTCGATACGCTTGGAACCACGGCATTTGTCCAAGGCACAACGACAATGTCGATACCAACGACGGATTCTCCACGCGTCCACGAGGAGTCAGAGTCTCCTTCACCTTCCGGAAGATCCACAGAGGCGATTGCATCTGCGAGTTCGACGAGTTCTGCGATAGCAAAAGAAGCGCACCCAAGGAAACTAGAATCAACGAGTCCATAGCGTCGAGGCTCGAAAATTCCTACGTGCACGAAGTAAGTTTTACGGCTAAGGTAAATAGACGGATCGATTAATTGAACGCGATGCCAAACAGGTTTACGAAGAAATATCGAGCCATTTCAACGAAACTAGACACAAGCAATGGCCGAACGTTGCAAAATTTATCGAACGCGTAGAAATCGGCGGCCTTTTACTGGACGTTGGCTGCGGTAACGGAAAGTATCTGTTGGAACATTCGAACGTTTTCAAAGTAAGCATCGTCGATCGAATCGATCGACTCTCGATAACTTCGATTTTAGATTGTAGACGTTAACGTGTTTTAGATGGGTTGCGATCTTTGCTCGGGTCTCGCTCGAATATGCAGAAGCAGAGGTTTCGAGGTAAGTTTGGCGGACAGCCTCCAACTTCCATACAAATCCAACACATTCGATGCGGTTTTGTGCATCGCGGTCGTACATCACTTCTCGACCGATGAAAGAAGAAAACGCGCCATTTCCGAGATCGTGAGAGTCCTCGGGATCGGTGGGAAGGCGCTCGTTTACGTCTGGGCCAAAGAACAAAGCAAGGATTCGACCGATTCCGCCTATTTGAAATTGGACACGAGCAGAGGCAGAAGGGAGGGTAAAATAAACGCGAAGAACGCGAGAAACACGCGTCAGAGGCGTTTAGACGCGGTCGAGGGTAAAGTGAATCTTCCCGTTCACGAGAACCGCACGGAATTTCTTCACAGCGATACGCTCGTCCCGTGGAAGCGGAAGGACGGGGGAGAATTCCTGAGATATTACCACGTGTTCCGGGAGGGTGAGTTGGAGAAACTGTGCTCGGAGGTGCCTTCCTCGAGGGTGCGAGATGCTTATTACGATCAAGGGAACTGGTGTGTAGCTTTAGAAAAATTATGAGAAAAAAAAATAAAGAGCGCAAATAATAGAATTTCGTGTGAAAATGATTTTAGTGTAATTTATTGAAATAAAAAATGTATATATGTATATACCACCAATACGATAACAAATCGGCATATTTTTTGAAAGGTTTATTTAATCCCTAAGAGATATACAAAACAAACGTTGCTTGCTTTCATCGAAACTAAGATATTTCCTAAAGTAACACAGGAAATTTTGTCATGAGTGTTTTTTATTTTCAATATTTGTTTTTATTCATTATCACCATCAATGTATCTGCTTTTTCAGTATCAGTACAATTCATTTTTAACCAGCTATATCGTTTAAAATTATGCACATCTGCAAATCAGTATTAAAATATTACAATTTTATATTTTACAGTATTAGTCCTCTAGCTCCCTCCCTAAAAACAGGTTTTTGTTATCATTTTTTTTTTTTTTACTTTTGCTCTCTCATATTACTCCTTGTGTTATTATCACACTTTGCGTGCTCTATCTATTATATTAATCGTACAGTCGTATTTTTCATGACAATCGTATATGCGGG
Source organism: Dolichoris vasculosae (assembly GCA_018907195.1). Classification (NCBI taxonomy): domain Eukaryota; kingdom Metazoa; phylum Arthropoda; class Insecta; order Hymenoptera; family Agaonidae; genus Dolichoris; species Dolichoris vasculosae. Next base: position 6,066,232 of record JACCHY010000009.1, on the reverse strand, counting down.
GGAGACGAAGAGCTCAATGCTGAAAGTGGTGGCCAAGTGAAAGCGAGATATTTTTTTTTCTCTTCGTTACGACGTTATATATATATATATTTTTTTTTGTTTTGTAGTTTTGTTTCGTTAAGTTTAGTTTTTTTCTTATTTTGTTTGTAATACGAGTCAGTCAGAAGCAACAACACGCTTCTTGGATATTTTTATTTCTCACGTAATAATCGTCACAATCATCATCCTGGCAATAAAATCTTGAAGTAATACAGAGCTTGCAGCTCATCATCGGCGTCTTATATAGTTTGCTCTAATCGATGACGATTAGGTAATCTGTACATACTAAGACCTAGGAATGTTAACATTACGAGAAACCACAATAATTTATTATAATACAGCCTGCTGTACACCAGAATGATTTTCATGTAAGGCAGTGCGAAATATCGACACACCACCTCTCGTCGCCTTTGTCCTCGAACAAAAAACGAGCAATATATAATCAGTGTGTTAAGATTTTGAGAAAATATTTATAGAAGCTTGTCATTTTTTTTTTGAGAAATATCATTTTTATTGACAAAATGAATGTTTGTAAGAAGGGGATATTATAACGATGGTAAGAGGCAGGGACCGATTGTTTTTTTTTTGTTTTTTTTTTTGGTTTGTTTTCGTTTTTGTTTTTGTTTAATCCAAATATATATATATATATATGAGTATATATATGTTTGATACGCGTATATATATATATATTTCGTAATATAGTCAAACGTACTCGTCAGTCGAATCAAAAATTTAAAAAGAAACTCAAAATAAACGTACAATGATTATTCGTACTAATTCGTTTATAAAAAAAATGTTTGTAAATCGAGTGTACTATGTTGCGTTACAATGACTGATAAAACAGACTCGAGCACTCTCTATAATCCCCGTTCCAACGATAAACAGCATATTACAATCGAGAGGAGTGGAATAACAATGATTTATGATGTACGCACAACAGCCACCCTTAATTCACTTTCTTCCCCTTTCCCTCGTTTCCTCGCATCCGTGCAATACATTAATTAATAATGAATCTTGTGCTCTTCGGCCGTGGAGCAAAAATTTCGAAAAAATTTGCTTAGTTTGTTTTGATTTAAGAAAGCTGCCTTCGGCTTTCTTTCGCTCGTTAAACCGCTCGTTAAACCACTCGCTAATTAAACATTAGGCTCAATCACGCGCGTTGCAGTCCTAGATAAGAGTATCATATAACTCGAGATCGCATTGAAACGTACGCGATTGAGATCGAATCGTACCATTAGTGGTTCGTAACATCGATATAAATTACACAGGTACAGCGAGGTGCAGCATATCGGCACACTCTTCATTTAGAATCGCAAATAAAATAAAATAGAAAAAAAAGTAAAGCCACCATCTCCCCACCTGCGCGATTCATTCAGCCGATCCGAGCATGAGAATTAATTAAAGAATAAGAAATATAACTGTACAAAAATCGAGTAATTACAAAAAACTGCTTTATTATATCTTATTAATCGCATACTACGCTGGCACCGAATGAACTGAACTGATAACGTTCCGCGAGCATATCCTCTGGAGGTGGAACGCTCCGTCGATTAATATAATTGTCCTTTCCATCTTTTTATTTTATTAATAACTAAATCAAATGTTTTTATCTTTTTTTGCCGCTTTTTAACATAGAGTGGAGACAAAGTCAGCGATAATTAAGCCCCTGCGCCTTCCACCCCAAGACAGAAAAGTGGGCACCATCATCTCTCGTTTCTCATTTTCCTTTCTCTATCCTATGCCACTTTACATGTTACTATCAATATGTTAAAATACAAATGTCACTCACACAATCTCCTCTCGCATATCACTCACACATACAATTTTCTTTTAAAATAATTATTATAATCGCGGTTTTTTTTTTAATTATTATTGTGAACAGTCGGGGGACTGGTGGTTAGTTATTTGTTCTCCTAGTGGTGTAAGTACGCTCACGCTAAGGTCAATGGTATGTACAGTAGGTGAGGTATGCATCGGGATCAAGGACACGGGGTGATAGATGAGATTTTTGACGTGCGTCCGCTATTCGTTACTCTCCTTGCTATTCGTCTTCGTCTTCCCATTCCTCCTCGCTCTTGGCCGCTGCGGGTGCTCCGACTCCGGGTCCGTCCTTCATTTTCTTTTTGTACGCAGTCATTTCCTGTAACGGAGAGGTGCGTAAGTGGAACGCTCTTCTCTCACCCTCGTTCACCCTCATTCACCCTCTCCCACCCTCTCCAATCTTCACCCATCATCGATACTCACTCTTTCATATCGAGCCTTGTCCTTCTCGGCCATAGCCTCGTATTTGCCTTTCAGTTCGGGGCCGGCATCGGACCATCTCTTTCCCAATTCCTTAGCGATATCACCTACGCCGTATTCGGGGTTCAGTATCTTCACCTTACCGCGCTCGTCGTTGCAGAACCAGAAGAAAGCCGACCTGCGGGCAAAAATATGCGTTCCGTCTCATTTCGTTTCCCACACGACCCTTCGAATCCCCTCCCGCGACCGATGCAACCCTTTCGATCTCACCCTTGGAAAAACCTCCGTATCTTATCCGATTTGCGTTGGTTCGCGGTCGACTTTGTTCGAATGAAAAAAAAAAAGAAGCTTCCGAGTCTGCCAAGTTTGGGTCGGAAATAATAGACTCGGTTCCGTTTGACCGGTAACGCGTCTCGTTTAAGTCTCGTTTAGATCTCGCTGGGATACTTACAGGGACCTCTTGGGCGCGTTGGGATCCTTGATGTGCTTGCGCTTTTTGCCTCGGCCCGTCACCTTCTCGCCCTTGGGCGGTATGTAGCTCTGCATCTCGGTATCGTATCTCTTCTTGTCCTTCTCAGCCATTTCGTGGAAACGCTTCTTTTCCTTGTCGCTCATAGTCTGCGAACAGCGAGAAAAGCGCAATGTTAGAGAGATGCGCGGAGAGGAGACGGGGAAATCGATCGATCGAGCGAGCGAACGAACGAACGAACGAACGAGAGGCTACCGGGAGAAAGAGGAAAGAGGGAACAAGTGGGAGAGGAAGGAACGAAGGAAGCAACGAAGGAACATAAGAGGAAAAAAACAGCGACCGTGCATTATTAATATCCGGGCGAAGGAAAGGAGGAAGATGGACGAACGACGCCGGTTAGCGCGAGCGCACGGGAAAATGGGAAAAGGTGGGGCGAGGTGGGGTGACACGCGCTCGGGTCTCGCGTATTGATCGCTGGGGGAGAGGCGAGCGGGGGTTTTTCGCAAAGACTCCCCCATTTTCACTAGGATATCAATTTTCATCGCGCGGCCGAGGGCGGGAGACTCGCCCACCCCCCGCGTACCGCACCGTGAATTCGGAAAAGGTACGAGGAGGAGGAGGAGGAGGAGGAGGAGGAGGAAGAGGAGGAGGACGACGAAAAATGGCCGCGCAGGAATATACTCACCTGCCCTCCGAGAGCGCGACTGAACCGGGTCGAGTCCCGCTCGGGCACGAGGACGTCGTCGCGTCCCTCTCCATCGAAGACCGGTACACGCGTGCGTCGGGTCGCGACGAGGAGAAGGGCAAAGAGCGGCGACGGCGGCGAAGATTACGACGAAGACGACGACGACGACGACGACGAAGACGTCGGTGGTGACTCCGGTGCCTAAGCCAAGAGCACGGAGGAGTTTTCGCGCTGGGTGAACTAGAGAGGCGTCGTCGGCGCGTCTCGGGTCGAAGAGAGAAGCGAGAGAAGCGAGAGAAGCGAGAGAAAGAAGAGAAGGAAGAGAGAAAGGAACGCGGACCGACCGCCGGCAACGATGGCGAAAGGGGAGGCGTTCCGGTCGAAGGGCGAGCTGCGAGAGAAAGAGAGAAGGAGAGAGAAAGAGAGCGAGGAGCGACGCGCGCAGGGGTTGGTCGATAGCGAGGCGAATCGTCCTCTCACTCTCTCTCTTTCTCCTCTCTTTCGTCTCTTCAACCGGCGTTGCCCCAAACCTAACCCAATTTTTTCCGCCTCTTTCTCTTTCCATCGTCTCCGGGCTATTTGCCCGTTACTACTACCACCACCACCACCACCATCGCACCGCGACTCGCTCACGTACTCTCACTCTCTCTCTCTCTCTCTCTCGCTCGCTCGTTACTTTTTCCCCGAGCAGCTACTACCACCACTGGCGCTGCGACCCGCGCTATTATTCCTCGGTCGGTGGAGATCGAAGCCCGACGACTTTGGGGAATCGACGTGCTGAGACGAACCCCGAACCAACGAATAGAGAGAGAGAGAGAGAGAGAGAGAGAGAGAGAAAGAGCGATAGATCGAGGGGGTGAGGCGAGGTGGTGCGGCGTCGTCGTGTCACTTCATCCCGAAAAACTTTACGACGACGAAATTACGAAAAGCAACGATACGCGCGTTTCGGGTATAGCGCCACCGGCGCCGGAATATCCGCGCGACGACCTCGACGCCCGAATTAAGCGCTTCGGTGCCTCCTCCTCCCGTCGGCCCTCCCCCACCGTGGACCGATGGCCAAAATCGACTGTTTTCCGGAGCGTCTCCCCGCCCCGAGAAAATTTTCGCTGCATTCGATTTTCATTGCCCCGCGCGCGTTTCGTCCGCTCGTCTCCGGACATTTTTTATTTATAGGCGTTCGTTCAGGGCTGGGGTCGGTCGGCGGCGGGAGGGGGACGCGCGTTTTTTTTCTCTTCGATCGCGCAAAAATCAATAAACGTATACTTGACATTAAGAGACGTAATTACTCGCTCGTAAAGATACGGAGGGAATTGGATGGATTCGGTTCCTTCGCGCGCGTTTCACGATCAACGATGAATTTGGAATAATTTCAGACATCTCACTCTCTCTCTCTCTCTCTCTCTCTCTCTCTCAGTTTCGACTGGCTTACACCGCTGATTTATCGAACTCGTTCGAGGCCAACGCGCATCGCCTCGGTCGAACGTTCGACGTTTCGCAACTATTATTACGAGCAACGACGTCGTTACGGGTCTATTTTCATCGTCAAGTTCATCCCGATCTATTCCCTTTCGGGCCGATAAAACGCGCGCACCAACGCAAAGCACCAACGCACGCTCACACGCGTATCCGGGTCATCGTTATCTCTCCAAGCGATGCACGCGTCGATCGTAAATCAGCGCTCGCGATCGCGAAATTAGATAGTCCCGGGGATATTTTTTCGGTTCACGGACGCGATAAGAAAAAAAAAATAAGAAAAAAAAAATCGAGTCGCGTCGGCGGTGCGCGAGGAAAAAAAGTAATTAATAGCGCCCCTACTCTTTCGCCATCTTGGATCGACGACTCGAATTTCGTTATCGCGCTCATCGATTACGAGAGAGACAGAGGCCACCGCGCGTCGCGCTCCCGAAAGATACGTCGGTGGTCCGGAGAGCGCGGCGGCCTTGGTTGGTTCTCTCTCGCGGTATTCGACGAGCGCCATTGTAACCGGGCCGAGCGACGGACCGAGCGACGGACCGAGCGACGGACCGAGCGAGAGGACAAAGAGCGATCGAAGCGAGGCGAAAAAAGAGCGCGTGCCGAGGCGGAAGCGATCGCCGATCCGCGACCAACCAAGACGGGGGGTGCAAGAGGGAGACGTCGGAGAGGTCTAATTTCCCAGATTCGGAACGTCGTCACCGGCTATAGCTAGTCTCGGTCTCCGCTCTCTCTCTCTCTCGCCCCTTATCGCTCGTCGCTCGCTATTGCCGGAAGTCGCGCGGCGTGAATGGCCTGGCCTGTCCCGCGCGGGCAACGAGAGCCGGTGTTTATTTCGTTATCGAGACGAGAGCGTACGTGAGATTGATAATAGCGCCCGCGCGAACCCGAGGAAACGCTACGACGATTCACGCCGGTGATTTCCCGCGCGCGCGAGATTAGCCTTTGTCCGCTAATTTTGACATTGACCGCGAATATCGGCTCTCGGGACGCGCGGCTCCGTAATTTTCCCTCGAGTGTTTACACGCCGCGAAGGAACGACGAACGAACGAACGAACGAACGAACGAACCTTCGGGCCTCGTAAATAAATCCGGTCGACGTTGACGAGTCGAGGCAATGACACGCGCGATTTTTCCGTTGTGTCGCTGCTGTCCTCCTCCATGGAACGGCGGTGGTGGTCGTTATTTTCGAAAGCGGGCGTTTATTTACATTGGCTGTACGCGGAAATCGGGCCTTCGCCGACTCGATAAGAACCCGGAGATATTTTTAAATTGCAAATGGCGGATATATCCAACATGGCGAGCAGTTGCGCGAGCGTATTAAAATTAATGGAATTAATATTCGCCGGCGATGGGGCGCGGGTCGTTCGTTGGTTCGCTCGCTTCACCCACACCACCGCACCACCACCGCCTCCTCCGAGTCGCGGAAAGCGGTTTACGTCGTCACGTGGAAACGAGCGAATGGGCGGCGTATATAGTCGCCCTGCCGTTTCTCGGCTGCACCGTCGTCGAGGATCGTTTCGTTAAAAATATCCCCGCGAACGCGTCGGGAGGAAACGATGCGCGAAAACGACGATGGGCTTCTCTTCCTCGACGATCGAGATGCGCGCGCGATTTTCAACGAGACGAGACCGACGATAAGCGGCGAGGAGGAGGAGGAGGAGGAGGAGGAGGAGGAGGAGGAGGTTGAGGAGGTGAAGCGAGAGGATGAGGATGAGGAGGTGAAACGAGAGGATGAGGATGAGGATGAGGAGGAGGAGGATTCGGGATCGTAAATTCGGACGCGGGCGTTCCACTCACCTTCCACCTCAAGGCGCACTTTTTGGAGAATTCCTGGAAGACGATGTTCTCATCGGGGTGCTTCTTCTTGTGTTCCTGGCGGCACGTCTGTACGAAGAAGGCGTACGCCGTCATTCGTCCCCTCGGCTTGGTCGATTTCGCTCCTCTCTTGTCCTGTTGCAAACCCGCGTTATTTTGTTGAAGATTATTTTGATGATGTAACTGCTGTATCTGATGCTGAAATCGAGAAGATAAAAGCCTACGGTTAGAGGGAAGGTTCGCCGTAGCCAAAGCTCCTTTTCCCTCGATTTTTCCCACGAGCTTCAAGGACTTTTGCACCGCCTCGAAGATCCATGCTCCTACCAACCTTCTGTACATCGTGATAATTATCGAATGGCTTTCTCAGTTTTTCGTTGAATCGACGGCTGCGCGATCGAATGCGCGCCGTAAACAAGCAAAACTGCGGCTTTTACGCGTATTATAATTTATTCAAATATAAATTTATGTTCGGTGGAAGGAACGATCGCGATACGGAGAGAAAGAAAGACAAAAAAAAAAGAAAAAAAAATTAATCGTACGGAAACGTATTTTCTTTCGAACGTTGTTAATCATTTCGAAATTAATACGTTATTCGAATTATTCTTTTATTTATAACTTTAATTTTACGAGACGGAGAGAATATAACCTTTATTTTAAACTTTAACGTTGTACAACGTAGAGCTACGAATACACGTAGATCAAAAGCAATTTCGAATGGATTCGATTATTTTCCTCCATGAATATCGAGCAAACTTTCTACTTTAAATTAAGTAACATGGTTTTCTTGTATCTCTTGTATAATAAAATATCGCATAAATATTAGAAAGGTAATTTATTCGGATAATAATGCGATTAAAGCGAAGAAATACTATTTCAAAAGGGTCGTTTATTTATGGAAAGAAAACGAAGGAAACAAAAAAAACAAAATGTTGAACCGAGCTATTGCGAAAATAAAGAAGGACGATGCGCGTTCGATTTTTATCTCTAGCGAACGAAACGAAAAATTTTCACTCCAAAAATTATTACCGAACATTCTTACGGAAGAATGCAATGCTCGCTCCGTTTTTTTACGTTTCGGAGTGCTTGACTCCTTAACACGACCAAGAGAGAGAGAAAAAAAAGAATCTCCGCGAAGCGAAAGAGACGGCGAGAAGGGGGGAGAGGGAGATGGAGAGAGAGAACGAAAAAACAAAGTAATCAAACCAATTATCCGGTATAGTAGTAAAATAAAAAAAAAAAAGCAGCGAGAGGAACATAAAATCCTGTAATTTTGGTAATCTTCGGGTGGTCATTTTTGACGAAAAAAACGGGCATTAAAACGAAAAGAAAAAAATAAAATAAAATGAAAAAATAAGTAAAAAAAAGATACGGCGGTTATGGGAGAAACGAAATAGGCGGCCGCTGACCAGAGAGAAAAGGTATCCCTGCGTAACCTTCGGAAACGGGCCAATTACATATCCACGGCGAGCGCGAGTCACTGACACCGGAGCCGCGTCGATGACGACGGCGATGTCGAGTACGAAACCGAACGAGCGAGAGGAAGACGAACAACGAGGAGGAGAGGAGCGAGGAGAGGAAAAAACATCTCCGCCTAACGAATTCATTTCGGCTCTTCCACATCCGGAATGTGTCCTGGGAGAGCCGATGACGACTTTCCTCGATAATCGAGGCGGGCAGAGGCCGAGATGCGGAGAGAGGCAGGCAGGAACGAACTCGAACTCGAACTCGAACTCGAGCTCGAGAGCCGACGTTCCGACTACGTATAATATATATAAAATTCGAGCGTCGGCCTCCGCAACGCTCCGGAAAAATCGTCTAGCGTCGGGAGCAACGAGTTTCGGTCGAGTGAAATCATCGATGCCGAAACGAGTGGAGACGAGTGGGGGGGAGAGGACGGGGGAGGACGGGAGAGGACCGCGGTCACGTCCCCCGTGAAAAATCGTCGGGGAACGCGGCGTTCGAGGATCCTCGAAGCGACGGTCGGACCTTTGGACCCGTCGCCGGTCAACCAAGACCGACACGGACCGACCCGACCGCCGACCCGACCGCCGACCCGACCGCCGACAAGTCCGGAAAAAATTGGGCTCGGTACCGTCGGAGGAGGCGGCGCCTCGTCGGAAAATCGTTGCCCGAAAAGTCGGCGAGCGAGGGATAACGACGAGGACGGCGACGGTGGCGGCGTTAGCAAACAGCGAAATCAATAGCGTGTGGCAGGCGAAAGACGGGACGACGGGGACGACGAGACGGGATGGGACGGGACGGGTCGAGTCGGGTCGGGTCGGGTCGTGTCCGAGGCGGTCACGACGGCGACGACGTTAATGAGCTCGGGCATCGCCGACGGGGAAGAAACTCGGTGAAAAACAACGCCATTACCCGGACGAATGTCGGGCTGGCGGACTTTTCACCGATGTAACGTCACCCTCGTCGTCGTTCCTCGCTCCGTGGAAAAAGGACGTAAAGGAGAAGCGTCGCCGGGGACGGACACGATGAGGTCGATCGCCGTCCGATACAAAATGGACGAGGGGTCAGACCAATGGTAAGAGGGGGTCAGTTGTTTGTTCCTTCGTTCGTTCGTTCGTTCGTTGGCTCGCTCGTTCCATCGGTGGGTCGTTCGATCGGTCGTACGGTCGGTCGGTCGGTCGGTCGGTCGGTCGGTCGGTCGTTCGCTCGTTCGCTCGTTCGCTAGATCGCGAGGGCCTCGAGCGACGACGAAAACACGCGTGAAAGTTCGAAACGGATAAAAATTTCGGTCGAGGCGCTTTTTTTCCCGTTTAATCGGCGCCGCGCGCGCCGCGTCGAGTCCAAGAAACTCGGCGCGTTCGCATTCCTGAGCCAATTGCGATCTCGGTTGGATATGAAAATAACCTTGGATCCGGATTGGCGCGAAAAGTGGAATGGTTATCTCTCGCGCGCGTTTCCCTCCGCGCGCTCGAAAAAGCGCCCGAGGAAAGAGAGCCGGAAGCACCGGAGCCGCGGGCGAGAGAGTACGGGGAGAAGAGGATGGAATGAAAAAAAAACAAAAAAAAAAAAAACAAGACCCCCGCAACCGACGACTCGGGCCATCGCCGTCGCCGACGTCGTGGTCGTGATCGTGATCGTGGTCGCCGTCGCCGTCGCAGTCGTCGACTCAAGGGCGGCGGGGCTCCCACGTGCGCCACCGCCACCGCCTGCCACCTCCGCCACCACCCCGGGGTAAACACGCGCCGCTACCGCGAACTCTAGCGCGTGGTTTGGGAAAAACTGACCGGCGAAATGATGGGCGGCGTCGAGGTCTGCGTTGTGATGGAGGCCAGGTGCTGGCCCTGCTGGAGCTGCTGTTGGTGCAGGTTGTTCTGCTGGTCCATCACTTGGCTGGGATACCACCACTGGACGCCCGGAGGCGCCGAGGGCGCGCTCACCGGCACCCCGGTCCTGTAGTCGTAGCCCTTCATGCAGGCGACAGGACTGCTACTGGACACGGGGCTGCTCTGGGCGCCCGTCGTCGCGGGGTTCTGGAAGCTCGAGGCCATCTTGTACGAGAAGAGCTGCTGCGTCGCCGCTGCCGCGGCAGTGCTCCTAACGATATCTTGGTGGTGTTGGTTGAGCTGCTGTTGTTGGTTAAGCAGGTGCTGGTGAAGGTTCTGCTGCTGCTGCTGGGCCTGTTGCTGGGCCTGTTGCTGGGCAGCGGCTACCGCCGCTGCCTGTTGTTGCGCCTGCTGCTGGGCAGCGACGGCGGCCTGCTCGTTCAGGCCGGTCGGCCACCACGCGGCGCCGGCCGAGCCGTCCTCGCGGTTACCGGGGCTGGCGGTACCCCAGCCGCCGGCGACGCGGTGGTGCTCGGACATGGTGTCGTCGTCGACACTCGCGCGCGAACTACTACGCGGAGCCTATGGACGACGGTTCGTCTCTGGCCTCCTCCTCGCGGTAACTACTGGTATAAGCGTCGACGGGTCGAGAGTTCCTCACGCTCCCGTTCTCGGTACTCTCGGTCCTATCGGTCCTATCGGTCCTCTCGCTTCTCCGCAGCCGCGACGCTGCTACTACTGTAGCTGTTGCCGCTGTTTCCGCTGCTGCTGCTGCCGTCGCTCTCGTCGTCCTCCTCCTCCACGTTGTCGTCGTCGACGTTGTCGTCGCTGTCGACGCAATTTCTCACGCGCGCGCACTCGAGCAGCGGGAGCGCATTCGAGTGTTCCCGCGCTGCTTCTGCTGCTGCTGCTTACGGTGGATGCCTTCCTCGAGGAAAGACACCGCGCCTCGGGTACAGCAGGCAGGCAGACAGGCAGGCAGGCAGACAGACAGACAACAGGGGATTACGATCGAGCGGAGCACGCGGTTGCCGCGCTCTTCCTCGCGGCTTTGTGTGCCCTCGACGTCCGCGCTGCTGCTGCTGCTGGCGGCGGTGGTGGAGCGCCCGGATCGTGCGTTCTCTCCCTCTCCCCCGCTCGCTCCTTCTCTCCTTCTCCCCGTGCGCGCTCTCGCGGAAGCGCGCCTCTCCTTCTTTATTTTAGTTATCGCGGAGGGCGACGACTCGAGGGTGCCGCGCCGCTTCCGTTGGCCGGGGACGGACGGTAAAAGCGCGTCCGACGGACCGGCGAGAGGCGGCAACGCGCGCGAGACGCTTCTTCGTCGTGGTCGCGTGCCGTCCTCTTCTTGGTCGTCGGTCCCTCGTGGTACAACAACCGCGGCAGCCTTGTTCGGGCCGTCTTGGTCGCCGGCGTCGTCGTGATCGTCGTCGTCGTCGTCGTCGTCGTCGTCGTCGCGATCGTCGACACCGGGAGCGCCAACCTCGAGAGTCGTACTCTCGTCGGCGCTAAGCTTCTGGTCGCGATCCTTCTCGTCGCGCTCGTCGCGCTCCTCGCGACGGTCCTCGTTCTAGTCGACGTCGTCGTCGTCGTCGTCGGCTGTTGCACTTTGTGCGCCGCGGCGGCACACGCGCACATATAACGCGACACACGCACAGTCACACGCGCGCACTCGGTTCGTCGTCGGTCGGGACTACACAACAAAATGTCGGCGGCAGCGGCAGCGGCAGCGGCGACGACGACGACGGAGCGCACGTCGCTCGCACTTTGCTCTCTCGGGCGGCTGCTGCTGCTGCTTCTTCGTCTTCTCTCGGTACCGACGACGACCTTCTCGGACCGTCTCGGTCTCTCTTGCTCTCTTGCTCTCTTACTCTCTTATTCTCTTGTTCTCTTGTTCTCGTTTCCTCTTGTTTCCTCTTTTTTCCTCTTTCTCACTCGCTCACTCGCTCACTCGCTCGCACGCTCTCTCTCCCGAGGAAAACGTCGAGAGGACGCGCCGAGGCTCACGCGCTGCTGTACCTCGCCGTCAGTCCGTCTCGCTCTCTCGCTCTCGCGGTTGTCGGCGGGTCCGTGTCTCTGTCGGTCTCGTGGCCGTCGAAGGCGCGGCAGGCACGGTGCGGCGCGGCGAGACGAGGAGAGGCGGCGACGAGATATGTACGGTTATACTCGGGATGTGCGCTCGCTCTACGCTGTAGCGCTCCAACGTTCGTTAGGGCCCTGCTGTGCGTTTAGTTCGGTGGGCAGGAGGCGGGTGGGCAAGGGAGGTTATAGGCAGGCGGTCGGTCGCTCGTTCGTTCGTTCGTTCGTTCGTTCGTTCGTTCGTTCGTTCGTTCGTTCGTTCGTCGCTCGCTCGTTCGTTCGTTCCTTCCCTCTTTTTCCTACCACCGAATCGGCGAGACCAATTCTTCTTCTCTCTCGCTCGCGCCGCTTGCCTCCTGGGCTCTCGACCTTCCCCCTCTCTATCGATACATTGGCAGTTGTCTCTCTCACGCCCGCGATCTGCGACTGCGCCGACCTCCGTCTCTCTCGCTCCAGGCGTTCTTTTTCCCTCTCCTTTTTCCACGCGCTAACGCCAGCGCGCCATGAAACGGCTCGACGTTCTCTCTCTTTCTCGCTCGGCCGCTGCCTCCCTTTCAACTTTCGTTTTTCTCTGCGACCGAGTTCGCGCGCGCTATGCGCCGATCGGCGTGGGCGCGAGCGAGTCGAGGGAAAAAGAGCCGAGATCGCAGGCGGTCTTTTCTCTCCTCTGCTCTTCTGGTTCCATGTTTCCTCGCTATCCTTCCTTTCTCGAATCTCCGAAAAATCCTCGGAACCGTGCGCGAGCCGCGACGAGCAACGTCCGATGACCGTCATCGTTACGGTCACTCTCTCTCTCGGTAACGGTTTTTCCACATCGCGCGCGATCCGATCGGAACGCGAGTGAGTTTCGATCTCTCTCTCTCTCGCTCGCTCTCTCGCTCGTTCCCCGTTCCAATCTCCATCTCGCTCAGTCCACGCTCGTAACGCGCTCGCTTTCCTTCTCTCTCCCCGTGCGCCGAGAAAGGGAGAGAGCGGGAGAGAGATGGAGAACAAGGTCGGTGGCGTCGGTTCCCCTTCGCTCGTTCTCTCTCGCTAACGAGCAACGTTGCCGAGCACCGAAGCCAGCCGGCCGTTCACAAAGGAGAAGTCACTCGCACCGACCAATCGGTCCGCCGGGCGAGGCTTGCCCCGATGGCGGGAGAGCGTCCGAGCGAGAGACGAGGCAACGCTGCCGTCGTTTCTCTCCCTCTCTCCATCTCGCTCTCCCTCGCTTCAGCGAACGGTTCGACTGGAATTGCCGCCAATGCCGCGCTGCTTACAGCCGAACATCGGCGTCCCTTTTTCCGTGCCGCTCTCTCGCACGCACACCGAGAGACGCACACACGCCGAACCAACGACCAACGACCAACGACCAACGACCAACGACCAACGACCGACCGACCAACCAACCAACCAACCAACCAACCGATGTATGTACGTACGTACGTAGGTACTTACGTACGCGAACCCTTCTCTACCCTTGAAACTCGAGGTCAACATTTTGGCATATGTTCGGCGCGAGCGTTCGAGGGCGGAGGGGGAGGTAAGAGAGGATGGTGAAGGAATCGGCGACGTAAAAAAAAAAAAGGAGCCTAGTAGTTGGTTTTACGAGCGAGCGGTTCTCCCTTTCTCTCGCTTCTATCCCGCGTCGTCTACTTTTTCCGCCTCTGGTGGCCATTTTTAAATTTTGCCCGAAATCGTGAAACGCGACGGAACGAAGACGTCGATGAGGTAGCGGCGATTTTCCCGCGCGTTTTTCAAGCGCGGTGCGGCGGCGGCGGCGGCGGTGGCGACGACAACGACGACACCTCGTGCGTTCATGTGTGTGTATGTGTTTGGCGAGTCGCGCGGCGCGTGTTTCCCCCGTTGGACCGCGTTCTCTAGCTCTCTCTCTCTCTCTCTCGCTCTCCTTTCTCCTCGGTCGCGGCGCCTAGACGAGATCTCGTATCCCTTTGTTTTCGGAATCACGCGCGAACCGCGTTCCTCTCCCACTCCGCGAGCGCGGATTCTTTTTTTCCTCGAATTTTTCGATCTTTCCTCCTCCTTCGCGGACCCCATCTTTGTTTCCGTCTCTGGTGCGCGCGGGTACGTACGTATTCGCGCGCAGGCGCGTAGCGAAGGAAAATAACGCGCGGACTATTGCGCAATTCGAGGCTCGCTTATGCAATCTTTTACATACTCTCGCCCCACCCGCGGCGCTCTTTCGGTTTTTCTTCGCCGACTAATGAGTTTTTCGTATCCTGTTACGCTCGCGCGCGCGAGAGCTCCAACAAAACTATACAACAGTAGTGATGAAATCGGCTGCGGAGGGGAAAGGGAATTTTTAAGCCACGAGAGCACGAGTTCTTCTCCCGCGGCCGAAAGAAACCTTCTCCTCTTCCTCCTCATCCTCCCTCCTCGTTCCACTCGCTCGAGTCCTACTACGACGCTTCTCTCCGTAGATAAGCGTACGATTTTCGTATAAGGAAGCGTAAAAAAATTAAAAAGAAACAACAATGAAACCCGCTCGGCCCTCGAAAAACAACGAGGGGGGAGAAAAACTCGACGATCTTTGGATTATTCGTGGCTCGAGTAACGCGCGACCCGTGTTTTCGTATCTCGCTCGTTTCCCGCAGAATAAACATTTTGGAGAAGGATAGAAGTTTCTCTACGGCGACGGACGGGAACGAAAGCGGCGCTACCAAGGCTCGACGTTATTCGTCGAAGCGACGCCGCGGAAAGGATAAAAGGAGAATAACGATAAAAAAAGAAAAACGCGTCTCGACGCGTCTCGTCGTCTCGGAAAATAAAGTACATATTTTATATAATTCTATAAGAAATTATAATAACGAACGAAGAGTCGACCTTCCGTCTATTTCTCTCATCTCGCTGATAACCGCGAGAGCCCGAGTATCGTACATTAACGTTGGTAGTTGTGTGCGTTGCGTCGTGCGTGCGCACCAACACTCGTCGGGGTTACCGACACGGACACGGACACGGACACGGACACGGGTAAAGCGAGGAGAACGAGCGGCGAATCGAAGCTCGTCGAGCGAGAGGGAGCGAGAGAGAGAGAGAGAGAGAGAGAGAGAGAGAGAGAGACGAAGCCAGGCGAGAACCGGGTTCGGGTCAATAAGACGCGAGGGGCAGAGAGAGCGCGCGAGAGCCAATTGCTGCGGAGGGAGAGAGACGGAAGAGGCGCCCCGGTGCTGTGTTGCGCGCGCGGGGCTCGCATTCCCAGGGCTAGGCCAGAGCGGCGCGCCGCTAACGAACGAATCGAACGCAGGATGAGAGAGCCTGGGAGAGGGAGAAGGACGAGGATATTATTGGGTAAAAAGTCCCGGCGGAATAATGAAACGAATTTCGCTTCTTTTTTTCTCTCCTCTCTCTCGCGCTCGCTCTTTTTTCCTTCGCTTCTTCTCGTGTTTTTCCCTTTCCTTCCCGCTTCTTATTTAGCTTTCTTTTTTTCTCTTTTTTTTATTTTTTTTTTGCTCAACTTTTATTTTACGATTTTAAAAATTGAAAAGCCAAGGAATTACGTTACTCCGAGGAAAAATCCATACGGCGCGTATATACGTGCGCGCGTGTGGGTGCGCGCAACGGGAGGAGGAGGAGGAGGAGGAGGAGAGGGAGGAGAGGGAGACGAGATATTTACATTCGTTCGCGGCCGACCCTATTTTTATTAACAAATTTCGATAAATCCGGATTTTTAACCTCCGTCCCCGGTTCGTATCGCTTATATTAACCGAGAGAGACAAACGAACCAACGAGCGAGTAAATAAGTAAATAAATAAATAAATAAATAAATACATAAATACATAAATAAATAAATGCATAAATAAATAAATGAATAAATATCTGAATTTACGTTTTCGAGAATTCGCATCTTTGCGCGTCTGTCTCTTTTCTTTTTCGATGCGTTCCGACTACGAATACCGAGAGAGCATCATTTTTTAAACTTATCGTTATTAATCAGCCGCTTATCTTGATTTTTCTTTTACAATTATTACCTTGGAGCGAACGAGCCAACGAGGGAACGAGGGAACGAGGGAACGGCGTATTCTCCGATCTGTAGGTTAAAATAATTCCCGATATTGAATAGAATAAGTGATTTATTACTTCTATAAGATACGACGCGACGCTAATTACCCGTCCTTATTACGATTTCGCTTTCGTTTCCTACACTTATTTTGAAATTTAAATAAGCGTAAAATTAACTTTCATTACTTACGCGCCCAGTGAAAATGCTGAATATAAAAATAGCGTAAAACCAGTAAAGTTATAATATACGGAATTCATTATAATAAGACGAGACCGAATATCCCGACTCGAGAGGATTTAAATTTCGCGCTGCTATGGGAACGAAAAGTCGACTCGTCCAAAGCAGATCTATAAAACGGGAATCGAGAGCACTCGAAACCAACGAAACCAACGAAACGAACGAAAAGAACGAAAAGAACGAAAAGAACGAACGTACCAACGAACGAAATGAAGTATTTTAATTTAACAAAAGAAAGAAAGAAAGATAAAAAAAAAGCAGAAGGAAAAAAACGTCCAACCTTCGAATGCGTTCCTCCTTCGACGATATTACCGCGTGTATTTCCATTCATTGACGAGAGACGGTAATAACGCTAACGATTAGCTTGACGAATAAAAGAGGAAAAACCCTGAATAGGTGTATACTTGTTTCTGGATATTAATCCTGGTTGATTTCCTTTACAATGGCTAACAAAACATAAATAACCGACTCCCCGACTATTCGGAAAGGACGATCCCAAATATACCAAATATACCCCGAATATGATTTTATAATTTCCCGGTGAATATTTTATTTGGGCTGTTGGAGAGAGCCTCGGACGCGCAGGTAGATGGCAAGGAAAGTTTGGGTTTGGAAAATTTTCGGAAAATGAAATCGAAGCTTCCACGGACGGACGCGACCTCGAGAGAGAGAAAGAGAGAGCAAGAGAGAAAGGTGAGGGGCAATGGCACAACCACGGCCAGGTATGTCGCCGATGTTCCAGCTGGCGATGCCAACCCCTCGGGGGCGAGCCCCTTATGCCATCGAGAGAGAGAGACACGAGTTGGGGCCATGTGGCGTATGAAACGCTAGGGTGCATATACCGGCTGCGTTCCTCGGGGACGCGCACACACGCACACACGACGACGCACAAGCAGGCGTTTGCTAACGACGTGCACCAACGACGCGCGCTCGAGCGCAAAATGCGCGGGAAGAAAACTCGCTGGTCTACGGCCATTGCTATTGTCCGTCGTCTGCGTTTTCCGCCCGTGGGAAAACCGACTCGAGTTTGCCTGCCTGCCTGGCTTTTCCTCCTAACCCCGACCGTATCATCAAAGGGCTTGCGACGATGCAGCGACGATGCAGATGGCTGATTATGTCAAAAGCTTTATTGTTTTTTTTCTCCGCCATCGGCGTTAGTCGCGCTACGCGTGTTAGGACCAACGATCGGTGTCAGGGTAAAAAAAATAAAAAGGGTAGCAACACGCTTCGATCGCTTCTGGGTGTTTGATCTATGAAAGAAAAACGCATCACACGGATAATTTGCGCTACTTTTCTTTTGTAAGAGTACCATATGACTAATGCGAAAAGTTGGGTCATTTTGCTATAATGCGAAACTTTGTAATAAACGTACAATGCTCCACTACACCTTTGTAAAAATATGGTACAATTTTTAAGGGATACAATGCGATATAAATTGTATAATCGGGGTGAGAGGTACTTGGATATATTCTTTCCTTTCGATTATTAATTGAGCTTTGGCATTTCGTACTTTTGAGTGCGAACCTTCCGTTTACAAAGGGAAATATATATAATATATATATATATTTTTTTTTCACAATGGGATCTTCTCGATTTCGGATACACGTATGCAGTTTATAATTATAATGATTGATATATATATATATATATAAGTATGTATGTATGTTATAAATAATTTGTATAATAATTACATGACATCAAAAAATATAATACATAAAAATTATTGATATAAATGTGTAATACGTTAATAATACTTTATACGTACTTTCGTAACCATCTTCATTGTTAATTTTATACTTCTGTGATTTTAATTTATTTGAATTTAGCGTATAAAATTTGTAAACAATATTAGTAAACTATTTTTAATTCCGATATAGTTTGTCAAAACTATGATCAAAAGTTAATGTACAATCGACATCTTGTTTCTAGTTAACCTGTCAAACTGAATTATCTATCGAGTGAACGTTGTTGGTTAAAATGATAATAAATAGAATTATGTTTTGTTCGTAATCATGTTTCCTTCTTATATACACCTACTATTAAATTGCGTTTGTAATTAAATACGTGAGTTGCAATAATAAAGTTTAAAAAGAATAAATATTGAAGCCAAGAAACAGATACTTAATTTATAAGGTAATTATAATCACGATTGACCGTAAGTTACAATTAGGTCTAAAAATTGACTATAATGTCTTTATATTAAAAAGTTTAATACTATAATTAATAATATCCAATTTCTTCGATACATATTATATAATTACGTATATAAACGTACGACTATCAATTTTTCGACGTAAGCTTTGTTTTACTTTACACATTACACGGATATTTTGCTATAATATTAAATCAAAGATTTTTTTCTTTTCGCAATATAATATTATTCGACTATACGTATATATTCGATTTATAAACTATTACTGTACAAAATAAATGATATTTCGAGTCGATTTCTTTAACACGCATGAGTCAATAAGCTTACAAGCTTAATCGTTTAACGATGAATTTTGATCACGAAATAATTTATTTTTAACTACTTAATGTCAAGTCGCATACGTACATTTACATTATAAAAAGAATTTGAACTTTTTGCATTGCAATGTCCTTGGCCTCTAAGTACCTCATTTGTAAGTACTAATTTCATTTCTTTACGTCTCAAGATTTGTCAAAACTTCTTGAATATATTAATGTTTTTATTTCAAACTTTTTTTTTCCTCGTTGCACAAGGACTAAGTTAAAAAGTATAAACATAAATTTTTATTACAGCAATAAAGTTGCAGAAAAGGTGCTATTACAGGACTCGTGCGTCTTTTGCATATTTTAGTATCGAATTCCAATAATAGGAAAAATTATTCAATAACGATCTTAATTCTTGCTGCGATAAGACTGTTATTTTCTTATTGAGAAACTCGCACATATTCGATAACCTGCAAATTTAATAGGTAATATCTCGTTCACTTTTTTCCTATTTCTGAATTTACTAGAGATAACGCCTTTAAACGAGCACAAGCTTCTCCAGAATGATCGAATAAATTACTTTTCTCGTATAAATTTTTCTGAAAAATATACAAAATAGCTCGATATAAAACAACGTTTTATTATATGAAAATTTATGCGGGAATAAAACAATATTCTTTAGTACATTAATAAAATGATGAAGCTTAATCTCGTACGTCCCAACAATTCGTTAAACTGAAATTCTCATGGTTACGAAAGTACATGAATCATAAACATACAATATAGTAATAAAAAAAAATAAAAAGAAAAAATAATTAAAGAAATGGAATGACTTACTTCCATGGTTATATCGATGTCACTGTATATTCCTCGGCGTTTACCTACTGCCACGAGCAAGTATCGCAAATATCTATCTGCCGAGGTCTCACGGTGAGAATTTTATCGCTGTTGTCTCGTCTCACGGCTTAAGCTATTTCCTCTGGATACAGCAATGACGTGGACCTCTGAAAAATATACGTTGCTTATTATTTATCATCATCGCAATGCGCAAGCATCTTAAGAGCTAAAGGTTCGCGGGTATCAACCAATTTGACGAATTCCCGAGATCGACCCCGACTCTCCCGCCCGCTCGTTACGATCGACGCGAAGAGAGGACAATGCCTTCGAGTCGAGAAGGCGCGAAAGATACGCGAGACATTCGTAATTCGCGCTCGTTCGTCATATCCAAAGAGAAGGAGAGAAGGAGAGAAGGAGACAACAACACCAAGTCGCGCGCCTACAGCGTCAAAAGCCCGTTGGCTCGAATCGCTCGAATGTTTGGTCTAGCGCTTCGAGTACGCGCGTCGCAAATTGCTCGGTAATCGCCAGGGTTATCCGAAGCGATTAGCCAAGCCGGCTTTCGCCACGGACGTTTCGGAGCGTCGTTAATACCCGAGGCGTCGTTGCAGGTTCTCCCCTCCGAGCCCGGAACGACAAAGGCGCTTCGCGGCGCGAGATCCGATCGAGGACGACGAGGACAACGAGGACAACGAGGACAACGAGGACGACCCTTCGACGACCCTTGGACGACCCTTCGACCCACGGGTACCGTTAGCCTCGTCGGGGATCACTCGTCACCCGCCCCTCGCGCCCACCTGTCAACTCCCTTCTTTCGCTTCCCGTCAACGCGTGCGTTCCCCCCTCGATATGTAAACGAGTCGACGAACGTGGGCGACGAGGTATTATGACTCGCCAAAGGACGAGGAGAACAGGTAGAGGCCGCGAGGACGGGTCACCGAGGGCAGGCAGGCAGGCAGGCAGGCAGGCAGGCAGGCCAGTGGAAGGGGGACAGAGGACCCTCGTTAGCGACGAACAGGTTGGCGACTGCTCGCCCATTACGGACCGATTCGCGATAATTAAAGTCAATTCTCGCTGATCGAATTATGTGTTTACCGGTGGGCACGCGAGTCCCGAGCACCGCCAGTCGATAACCGATATTCGGTAAAGGAGAGGGAGACAGACCGACGGGGGAATTTGGAGATTCCGTGGCGATTCCGTAGCGATTCCTTCCTCGCGGAAGTTCCTTGCAACTATATCTTCGCTTTTTTCCCGTTCTTCCTTCTCTCTTCGACAATATACTTTTTGCCACGAGTTTCCGGATCGAAATATTCTTTATTTATCGCTTTTTCTTCGCTTTTTCTCGGCGTACCGACGCTTCCTTACTTACTCTTATTTATTATCGAACGACTTATCCGGATAAGGAAAAAACAAATATTTATTTTTCGATCGAGACACCGGACGAAGGATTCGAGATCGTACCAATTTTTTTAAAGACGCTCGTTTCGTACAATTTTTTAGTCGCGGTTCCAATAACAAAAAAATGCGTTTGTCGGTAATATCCGGATCGTCGCGATCGCAAAAACTGTTGGCGCGGGTTGTAAAAGTTTACGTACGCGAATTCGTGTAAACTGTGTGGTCGAATTATGTATTACGCTTCGAGAATCTTATTACCACTAGTTCGTATCGATATACATTAAATATAAAATTTTACGAACTGTACAAATTCAGCGCGCGGTAATACCGAATGCACAATTACGCATAAGAGCGAAACGAGCGTTTTACTTTTATTTTTAAGCACTGTTTGAATTATAAACGAGTATTGTAATACAGTGTATATACGACTGAATATTCCAAGAAAATAAGAATACGTCACTCGAGCTCGTCGCGTTCGCTCGTATATCTTAACGCGTTAATACCGTCGTCTTCGAGACAAAAAAGAAAGAAAAAAAAAAACAAGAAAAAAAATGAAGTTACCGACTATCTTACGTTTCGGTACGAAAACCATAGCGTCGCATCGACGATAATAAAAATAAATAAAATAACAATAATAACAACAACCCGCACAACGCAAACGAGGTTCGAGAGACAGACACGTAAATAATACGGATAATTCACTGGAGAGAGAAAAATAATTTATATCGGTTAGGAATAGGATCTTGGTTATTTTGATTTCTAAAACGAGAAAGAATAAATCAAACAAAATTGTTGGAAGCCTATTAATGTTCCTTCTCTCCGCATTTAATATTCCAGGCACGATGCATAAACAAAAGTACGTAAGATTCTCGCGTTAAAAACATTAAATCACTGTGTAACGGTAGAAAATAAAAAACGTCAAATTAAGAGAATTATCGAGAGCTATTACAAAACTATAACTTTAACAACTAGAACACGAACGGAAAGAATGCGCTCGTAAAGCATTCCTTCTTTAAAAGCGAAAAAAAAAAAACGAAGAATCGCAACAAACGCGAAACGAAGCTTACGCGATACAGGAGAATGGAAAAATCAGATTATCGATCGGGACGCACCACGGAAAAAGAAAATCCCGTGCTCTCGGGAACTCCGCAGGCAGAAAACGTCGCTATATGTCGCGATATTATATATCAGCGCCTCTCTCTCTCTCTCTCTCTCTCTCTCTACGTCTCTCTCGTTCGCGCAATCGTCGACATCGCGTTTTTAAGCATCGTCCGTTTCTCTCGCTCTCTCGCGTCGGCTCGCTCCAAGGCGGACACGGCGACGCGCACGGAAACAGTCGGCTGCTCTCGAAGAAGCTCGGAATTTCGCGAACGGTTGCATTTTTTCCTCCATGTCCGCTATGGCACGAGCGATGCGATGAGCGCCGAGGTGCCTTCGACGCTACGCTTGGCCACGGGCGGAAGGCCCCTTCGCTCGAAAACATGGCGCAGATGTCGCCTTTCTTGCGCCTCTCTCGTTGCTTCCTCCGGTTCCAAGGAACGAACGAGAAAGAGAGAGAGAGAGAGAGAGAGAGAGAGAGTGAGAAACGGAGAGACAAAGAAAGACGGAGAAAAACGGAGAAAGATATAGAGGGCGAGTGGCGAAAGAGAGAGGGAGCGAAAAAGAGGCGAGACGCACGCAGAAATACAGAAGAGAACGCGCGCGCAGCAACGAGGATGGTATTTTTACCGTGTCGCTCGAGCGACGAGCGTAAAAGCGGCGCCGGAGACAGCGGATATACAAAACGGAGGGACAGCGGCGCGCCTCCGAGTATCCCAGGAGAGGTTCGACCCGGCGCGCACCAACGACGACAACGACGACGACAACGACAACGACGACGACAACGACGACGACAACGACAAAGACGATGGCACCGAAAACAAAGGAAGGTCGTCCCCTCGTACCACGTATGCTCGGGAATCCGCGGATGCGCCAGGGTAGGTGCGGGGGGAGAAGAAGAAGACACGTACGCGTTCGTCCGCAACAAACAATAATATCGTCTTTTTAAACAAACGAACAACTGACCACTGTGTGCCCGCTGCTCGACTATCGACGCACAGTGGCAGCAGTAGCGCGAGAAAAAAGGGGAGCGAACGAGAGCGAGAGAGAGAGCGCGAGGGAGAGAGGGAGCGAGCCAGCCAGCCAGCCAGCACGGCCATACGGCCAACCAACAAACGTACGCTTGCGAACGAGGAAGAGCGAGCGAGAGAGAGCGAGAGAGAGCGAGAGAGAGAGCGAGAGACATACGGACAGAAACGCGGCAAGTATGGCATTATGTGCGGTTCTGGCCTCGTACGCGCGCTCGCGCGCGCGCATTCGCCCGTTCCTCGTATGCTCCTCTGTATGCACGCGCACGCACACGCACGGGAGAGGTTCGCGCTCGCGAGCGACGATTGCACGAAGGCGGTTACGCGAGAAGACAAACATGTCTTCGTCTTCGTCCCCGTCGTCGTCGTCGTCGTCGTCGTCGTCGTCCCCGACGTTCCTCTCGCCCGTACACATCGATTGCATTCCCACCATTTTATACATTAGCAACAACGCGCGCGTCCCGTCCTCCGCGCGCGAACGGCCCCGACACCTCGCGCTCTCGTTATTGTCTCTCTCCTTCTCTCTCACTCTCTCTCTTGTTCCCATCGCCTCCCTCCCTCGCGCGCGCTCCGGGCAAAAAGCGCTTTGGGCGCCTCTCGATCGGTTTATTGGCGGGCGACTCGAAACGAGACTTCGAATTCCTCGTACGTAAGTGCGCGGCTCGAAGGCTTGGCGATCCTTCGGCGATCCTTCGCGGATCCTTCACGGATCTTTCACGGATCCTTCACAGATCCGGTCCGAGAGGGCGGAGGAAGAAAGGAGGATGCGAAACCTTGGAATGACAGCTCGCGAGACGGAAACCGAGAACGGCGAAAATGACGGCGAAAATGGCGGCAAAAGCGAAAACGACCGAATCGGCTCGTCTCCGAGGAGGGGTGGAGCTCAACCGCGAAGACGACGCGGACTTGTTTTCGGTCGCATCCAGGGGTAGCGGACGACCGAGGCTTGCTTCTCCCGTACGACACCCCGGACCCAAAGCGAACGGGGACGTGGAGTCGAGGAGAGCACGCGCGCGCGCGCGCACAGCTATTTTGTAGGTTAGAACGGCCGCAGCGGGCGAAAAGTCGGGACGGTGGCTTCGCTGGCGAAAACATGAGAGAAAAGCCCGTCGCCGGGGCGGATGGGAGTTCGAGCCCGGGACCTTGGACGCCCGGGCGCACGGGGCTCGGGTCCCGCCGCTCTCGAGATCCCGGCCCCGGGAAAAAAACGGGGCCCACCGCGATGACGTTCTTATCCCTCGCGGCCGCGCGCGCGCACATACGTACACGTACACATACACAGAGCGAGACACAGAGGCACGACATCGAGCACAAGGATGGAAGGCACTTACGCGTTGGGATCGACGGCGAGGACAACGGCGAGGACAACAACGGCAACGCGCTGTGTGGAAAAAGCGCAGACGGATGGACTGGGCACGACTGTCGTGTGTCTACTATACCACTACTCTCTTTCTCTCTCTGGCTCGTTCGCTTGCTTTTGGCGCAGCAGCGGCAAGCGGCAGCGATACGCCAGCGACGAGCGAACGTCCGTACGCTTTCTCTCTCTCGTGTATTGCAGCAAAACAACAGCGTAGCTGTGGTGGTAGTAGTAGTAGTAGTAGCGGTAGCAGCGGCAGCGGCAGCGGCAGCAGCAGCCAAGGCAGCAGCAACAGCAACAGCAGCAGCAGCAGCAGCAGCGGTAAAGCGACGCACATAGAAGAAGACGCTTACGTGTAAACACGAGTGATGCACGACTCGCTCCCCCTCCCTTTGCTACGCCGCCACTCGTTCCGATTGTCTCTCTCTCTCTCTCTCTCTCTCACGCTCGCTCGCGCTGAATATACGACTCCTCTCGTCTCCGTCGGGCTCGCTCGAGCCTCGCAGTATTTTTCTCCCTCTCTCACCCTTACAAACAAACCACTCCAACGCTGCTGCTGCTGCTGCTGCTGCTGCTGCCCTGGCTGATTCTCGGCTCTGCTCACTGGCTTGGTCGTGTCGTCGTCGTCTCGCAACGGGATATCTCTTCTCTTTCTCCCACGCTGTCCCGATCTATTTTCTCGGTCTTCTCTACTACCGTGCTTGCGACTTCTTTATATCCATCTCGCTTGCTGTCTCGCTAGCTGTCTCGCTCTCTCTCTCTCTCTCTCTCTCTCTCTTACACACGCACACGCTCGCTCGGGCTTATTCTACACGGCTGCTCGCTCGGCTACGCGAATACGAGACAGGGATACGTACACGCGGGTAGGAGAGGGACGGGAATACGGGCGACCGACAGCAATCCTAGCGCAGAAGCTTGGAACCTACGCGGATTCACGAATGCCGTGGAATAATTGTTTCGAGCACGTTCATGCACGATATGTCCCTTTTTCGGATGCGTGCGACCGACCGCCTCGTTCTTAATGCTCTTACCGCAGCGTCGGTCTTTATTCGTTCGCCGTCTTTGGAGCGCGAGGAAAAAGGACGGACGAGAGCGCAAACGTCCGAATTCGTCGAAATTACGTGGAATCTTACCTGTAACGACCGAGCGAACCCAAAGCGCCGTCGTTCTCGCATTCAGCGCGATTATTCCTCGACGAGGGTAACTCGGATGAGCGCGGCCGACGCGAACCCGACGCGAACCCGACGCGAAACCGACGCGAAACCGACGCGAAACCGACGCGAAACCAAAGAGATTCGATCGCTAACGCTCGAGTTATATATTCCGTTGCGCGTAATATTATTTACGATAACCGGAAAATCCAACGAGTACGCCAACGGTAAATAAAACAGCCGAGCGCGGAGCTAAAGGCGGGCACAGGCGGGCACAGGCGGACACAGGCGGAGGCGGCTCGGCGCGCGTCGGCTTTTTGACAAGTGGACAACGTCCAACGTCGACCGAACGAGCGAAACGAAAGCGGTCGACGATCGTTACGAAGCCAACGAAATTCCAACCGATGACTGAAACTCCCTATCAATATTCATCGTTTTCAAGTACGCGCACGACTCTTGCCCGTAAAATCGTCCTTTCATAGAAAAAAACTGCCTTTTACAACGGCGTTCGTGCCGAGCGGCCGTCCGACTAGCGTCGTCTCTCTCGCTCTCCTTATAGAGCGCAGCCCGAGGGAAAGCGAAAACGAAAACACGAGAGTCAAAACAAAGCCGTACACGGCACTGCAAGGCGCGGAATAACCTCAAATATCTCCCGAGAGCGTCGGACATTTGCAACGTACGAAACGAACGTGTTCTTTCGTCATTCTCGACACGGAAAGGCAATACTTTTTACAAGGAGACGACGGTCGAGCCGCCGAGAGCGAAAGATCGTAAGCGGGATGGAAACCCCGAGATTGGTTGTCGTTTTTTCCGTTGCCGAAACCCCGCGTACTTTTTCTACGTACGCGCGTGTGTACGTAACGTTCGTTCGTACGTACGTAAGTACGTTTGTCTCTCGGTCGCTCGCACCGCCGACATTTTTACACGCGCGAGGCGATGTGGTACGTCCTCGAGAGGCCGTCCTCGGCTCCTGGCGGGCTTGCGACGCCCGCGAAACCGAGAACGCGGGACGTCGCTCGTCTGGCTGGGAAACCAGAGAGGCGTCCGTTTCTTAGGAGCGACGTCGACGACGTAACGACCGCGTACGAGGGAGCGACAAAGAAAGAAAACGCAGCCATTTGCCAGCGACGATTTTGCGTGCAGCAGTACGTACGTCGAAGGTGGACAGGTTCTCTCTTTCTCTCTCCCGCACGTAACCGCGCAGCCACGCACACGCTATTCTTCTCTCTCTCTCTCTCTCTCTCTCTCATTCTCTCACTCGTTCGCTCTCTCGCTCTCTCGTCCATTCGCGATAACGACATTATCTGCATTTTTTTATCGGTCGCAAAGCTCCGAGTAACAACGTTCCAGCGGGAAGAGAGGAAAAAAAAAAAAAAAAAAAAAAATATCGAAAAAAGACGCGAAGGAAAAAATGAATGACGCCGCTGCGCTCGTACCGAAATGGAATCGCTCTCTCACCTCCTGGTGCGTTGGCTCTTCCGTCCGTGGCGATGCGCGCGCGTACGATAAAGATGCACGATGCACATACACTGTCAGGCTTCTACTCGAACGTCGGCGCTGTCTCTATCCAACTTCTTTCCCACCCTATATCCGCGTCTCTCTCCTTCACCTCGGACGGAGCACTCTCTTGGATTCTACTCGGTTTGTGTTTTTCTCTCTCCCTCTCTGTCTTTCTTTCGCGTAAACCGACGAGCGACAAAGCGATCGGACGAACTGCGACTGCGGATAAGAGCGACTGCGACAAGACGGGAACGTTGAGTTGAGTTGAGTCGAGTGCGTGCGAGCGAGCGAGCGAACGACCGACAGAGAGAGAGAGAGAGAGAGAGCGTGAGAGAACGAAGGAGAAAGACCGTACGCGTACGTGTGCGCGTATATGCGTGCGAGAGGGACAGAGACGGAGCGCTGGCGCGCGCGCGCGCGCGCGGTGGTATATCAAAAACGGATACGCGTACGATACGATGTATTCTCCGTAACTGGCGACGGGTATTCGCTTTTCTCGAGTTGCACCTCCTTTTCGCACTCGCATAAAACAAACGGATCGAGCGTTCGTTTCCGATGGCCCCGCGGGAAACGGGCCGACGTCGCGTAGGCGTACGTTTCGAGGCGCGGCACCGAATCCGCGAAACCGTCTCCTTCCCCCGACCTGTCAACCGGCTTTTCCGCAGCGACCCCCCGACGAAAGTAAGGGAGAAAAAAAAATCAAACAAAGCCCGTCGATCTTGGTAGTCGTGGTAGTCGTCGTCACGGTTGTCGTCGTCGTCGTCATCGTCGTCGTCGTCGTCGTCGTCGTCGTCGTCGTCGTCGTCGTCGTCGTCGTCGTCGTCGTCGTCGTCGTCGTCGTCGTCGTCGTCGTCGTCGTCGTCGTCGTCGTCGTCGTCGTCGTCGTCGTCGTCGTCGTCGTCGTCGTCGTTGTCCTCCTCCTCCTCCTCCTCCTCCTCCTCTTCCTCCTCCACCGACACTTCGTCAGTACACCACCTCCTCCACCTCCTCCTCAATTCTCCATCACCTCATCCTCATCATCGTCCTCCTCCTCCTCCTCCTCCTCCTACTCCTCCGCCTCATCGTCATCGTCCTCCTCCTCCTCCTCCTCCTCCTCCTCCTCCTCCTCCTCCTACTACTCCTCTTGGTCGCTTACCTCTCGCGTCTCAGGGACTCCTCGGCGCGGGTCCTCGTCCTCCCGATCGTCGACGTCGTCGTCTCCGTCGTCCTCGCCGTCCCCGTCGTCGATTCCACTCTCCGGCACCACTGCTGCCGCTGGTGCTGGTGGTGTTGCTGCTGCCTTGGCTACTGCTGCTGCCGCCGCCGCTGTTCCTACTACTACCGCTAATTCGCGTGCGTACGTTTCCGCTGGCTATTCTCCAGTATCCTCGGCACGGGCTCGTTTCCTGCATACGGGGCCAACAACACCAAGGATGTATCTCCCTTCGCTTCGTATATATCCCCGACAGCTACACGTACACGGGTAGGCAAAGAGAGCAGAGCAGCCAGCCCCACGCCACTTACGCTATACGCTGCTCCTCGGCCTGGCTGTGCGGCATATGGAGTAGCGAGCGCGCGCGCTCCTGGCTGGGGAAAACCTCGTCGCCCCATTGGCCCATTTCAGATAAGCCGCAAAAATCAACCCAATCAGCGCCGAGCTTTTACCGTTTTCGTGCGTTTCTTTTTAGCCCCCACCCTCCCGGCCCGACCGCCCCGCGAAACCCCGTCGCCCCCCTACCCAGACAACATCCATAGGGGCACAAGGGCCGCTCGCTGTGCCGCAGCCGTCCATCCGATATTCCGCTCGAGTGCCGGCCGCGCGCATCGCCTACCACGCAGCAACGACAATGTCTGCTACGGGAAAAAGGCGGGAAAACCTCTAGAGCGCAGGGATTACCCGAGCGAGGCTAATAATTCCGAGGCTTTCGCCGTGGGAGATCGCATTTCGGATTTCGGTCCAAGCTAGGCCCGCCCGCCTTTGGACCGGGGTACATTCGTTCCGAGAAGGGATCCGCTCGCGTAGCTCGTTATTCCTAGAGTGCGACCTCGTCGTCCTCCGCCTCGACCGCCTCGTTCCCGAGAACCTAAGCCCGCAACGAGCGACGAGGTCGCTGTCGTCGCCTGCTTCGAACATGGCCGTCCGTTCTCCCTCGTCAGCGAACAACAACGCCGCCGTCGCCGTCGCCGCCGCCGCCGCCGCCGCCGCCGCCACCGCGAGGAGGATGGAGAGATACGCCGTCGTCTATACCCACCCTCGACGCTGCTTCGCCCTCGTACCAGCTGTCGCATCCGATCACCGAGTCCGCCGATCGTTCTCGGGATACGGTTTTCGCGAACGATGAAAGACGATGCGCTCGTGTATCGATCGGTACGCGATCACCGACCGACCGACCGACCGACCAGTCCATCTCTGACCGTCCTTTTTTTTTCTTTTCTTTTCTTTTCTTATCTTTTCTTTTTCTCCAACTCTGCTCGCTCGCTCCGTCTCCTAATATAATTTGTTCTTTCTTTTTTATTCCCAACCTCTCTCTTCCCCTCCCTCTCTCTCTCTCTCACGCTGGCACGAATTAAAATTCGCGTGCGTTCTCGCGTTGCGGAATGCTCTCATCGCTTTCGCTTACGTGCGTAAAAAGCGCATTCTTTATCTCTATTGTTTTTATATATCTCAGTCGTGCCAACCGATGCGAGCGGTATTGTTCGGATGGCGCAAAGCGAATTCCTCGCTCGCTCGCTCGCTCGCTCGCTTCCATTCGGCAAAAGCCTTATCTCGTGCGACGCGAGCGTGAATCATCGACGGCGACGCGAAACTATACTTGGAAACGCATTATCGTATCCGTGGCGGCTTTGTCGAACGCGCGAGAAACGCTGCGTTTCGAAAACTAGAGAAATCCAATTGCGTTGCGCCGCGGTCGTTGCAGCAGCTACGAATTAGGTAATTATCTTAAACCGCAGCCGCAACTCGGTCTCGCGAGTTTTTGTAATTTCAATGGCATGCGATGAGGATGCCCGCGAGGCGAAGCGGACGCTTCGAGAGAGAGAGAGAGAGAGAGAGAGAGAGAGAAGGAGAGACGGACGAGACGCGACAGCTGTAAAAGAAAAAATTAGCGCGCATTCCGAAATTTCAAACGCGAGCGAAGCCCTCGGACTCGACTTCCGATTGGTCGATCAGCCTCTCATTGTGTCCAACGCGCGCACACGCGATCGATTCGCGAACGTTCGCGCACACGTTTGTTGGATCCGGGGGAGCGTGTGCGTGTTCCTGGGCAGGATGGAGGCGGTGGGGGAGTCGTTGGAGTCGTCGTCGGTGGCGGCCGTGGCGACGATGGCGTCGTCGATCTCCTCGGTCTCCTCGACCCCAGCTCCGACAGCGTCGCGATCTGCTCAGCTGACACCGATCAAAAGTGCCGAGAGAGTCCGATTCGTCGCGTTGGCACCACTGGCAACCCCTCGCCGTCGTTCCATGGTCATTCGATCGTCTCGCTCCCTCTTGCGAGTTCGAGTCCTGCATCGTCGGCTCTCTCCCTCCCTCTCTCTCTCTCTCTCTCGCGCTCGCTTTCGTCGCGGACCGTTGGAGCTGAGCCGAGTTCGGCCGTATTTAACGAGGCAAAAGCCGCGGTGCGAGCGTACATCGAAGTTGCAACGACGCATATGCGCGTCGTCCGAGACGTGGCCCGGATTGTTTCCCAGGACGCGGGGGTAGCGTCGCGTGGCTCGTACGTCGAGGGTCGCCGGCGACGCGAGGAAGACGTACGCAGTTCCGTCCCCGTTCCCGGTACCGCGGATCCGAAGCTACGGTACCCTCGTCCCAGCGCTCGAGGTGGAGCCGAGCCTGGGACAGCCGACGATGCCGAGCCTCGACTCGACGGAGCCGCGACGAAGACGACGCACCGGAAGCTCCGCGAGGTCGGACAGCCGTCGAAGGTCGTAGACTGATTTGTTCCCGGCTGTTGGTGCTCCGGTCGATGAGGAGCTCGTCGCGGGGCTCGATCCCTTTTTCGCTTCTTGGACAAAGGCGTCCGCTCGCGCGTCGAGCGGCTTCTCGGACCCGCGGGGGAGGACAAAGGCAAACGAGACCAGGGGACCAACGCGATGAACGGCTTCAGTACGGGCGAGGAGGACTCGAGAGGAGCGGCGGACCAAATTTGCTGCCTCGTCGACGAGGGCACGAGGTGCACGAGACCAGCGGGTAACGCGTCCTACAGCAAAAGGATACAAAAGACCGTCACTCAGAGGAGGCTCAAGCTCAACCTTGACAATCTGGTGGGTTCGATATTTTTCTCTCTCTCTTGCTCTCGCTCGCTTAATCTACATTTTTTTCCACGCTTTTTTCTCTGGCTTCTCGAGAATAGCGCTTCGTGGATTATCGGAATATCGCGTTCTAGTTGCAATTCGCTGATTAGACCTAACATTTATTTTTGTTTGCGTAATCTTGTGTTTTGCTTCGTTATTGGACAACTGTCAAATGTATCAAAACAAAAATAAAAATATAAAGTCGTGTGTTTTATGAGCCGTGTAAGGCTCCGGTCTATATTCCTAAGATAGATATTTTAAATGTCCTATTGTTTTCCGTGCAGGCCAGGCACATATACATTTGCGATTATCACAAACAAGTTATCCAGTGCGCGCGTACCAAGCAACAACAACAAAGAAGGAGAAAGGACTCGGAGGAAGATTCCGGAGAGACGGACAACGATCTTCCGGAGGTTGATTTATATCAGTTGCAAGTCGGTACTCTGAGAAGATACAAACGTCATTATAGGCTAACCACCAGACCTGGATTGAACAAAGCTCAATTGGCGGACGTAAGTCTATGCAAATTCTATCGGACGTTTCTTTGGATCGTTCCTCTGCGATTCTGGGTTAATCTTTGATATTTTTTCAGCTACTTATGAAGCACTTCAAAACTATACCGATCGTCGAAAAAGACACGTTGAGCTTCTTCTTCTACACGGTGAAAACTAACGCGAATAAGTTAGATCAAAAGAATGGATTGAGTAACGACACGACGTAGCCTAGAATTTAGTATTAGGTGTCATTGTGAATGTCATAAGTTTAGCGAGATATGAAAAAAATTTATATTTGGCTTTTTACATTTAATAAGAGCAAGTATTTTGTAAAAGTACGTGAAAAAATAGAAAACTATTTTGCGTTTAAGTTGTATTAAAGTCTTTCGATATTTCCATATCTTTCATCGCCGTTTCAAAATGTGTTTTTTTAAATTATGTTAATAATTTAAATAATTCTATCTGTATAAATATTTACTTTTATTTTTAATTGCGTTAATTCATAACAAGTCTTCTTTTGATAAAACTGTTGTAGTTTCCTCCTCGCTGTCTTCGCTTAATGCTGTAAAATATAAATTAATTGAATGAAATTTATAATTATCATTGATTACCGAAATAAAGAAAATCGTTTGTATTACCAATGTCGTCAATGATATTCTTTGAAGACACTTCTTCGATAATTTCAACATCTTTGTAATGCTCGAATTCGTTATCCGATGAATCCGACGAGTGCCATGTACTTTTACCACCATCCCCCAATCCATCGATCTGAAAATTAATTAACGATTATCAAAAACAAATTCACGAAACTCTATCATCGTTTATAATCTTTGTTCTTGCATTTTTCATTATCAAATCTGCCGTTCCATCTCCCGTTTGAAGTACTTCGGCTTGCTCTTTGGAATCCTCGTCGTCCACTGGTTCATCTGTGTATAAATGTATAAAAACGTATTTATTTATAAATCGATTTATCATTTTTTTGTAATTAATTACGTATAATAATAGTAAGAGCTATAAATAAATTATAAAAAAAACCTTACCGATATCTTCTATTTGATTACTAATTTTCCAAGTTGTCAATTTTATGTGTATTCGTTCGCTGATCATAGACATGATTTTATCCGAGGCAATACTTTGAGAGAAGCTATTGTAATTCTCGATTTCCTTCTTGTACCTATAAACGACATTCGAATCATATATTATTACAAACGTTTTAGCTAAACTAAAAATTAAAAGTTTATGGACGTTACTTTGCTTCCACATCCTGTTTTACTATAGTTTTAATTTCCTTTACTAATTCGTTTGCATAGTTTGCTGCAAAATTAGAAACCGATGGAATGACGTCCGTGACCAACGAGGTATATTCTAAGTAATCGAAATATATACTGCAAACTTCCCGGTACGAATTCACGCTCATCGTAAGTATGGCGGAACCAGTCCCTTCCTCCAGATAAGAAGGGTCTACTACAGTTTTCCCACTGGAATCGTAAATTGCGTTAGAAAATAATCAAAGTACAGGACGTAAGCTACTTAAACGATCGTTTACTTTTCGAACGTGATGAAGGAGATGCAGACGGGATGATGAAAAAGCGTCAAAGGCAGGGGATCTTTTTCCGTGAAAGGATGCACTATGACTTCATCGCCGGTCGACGTAACGTCGGGCCTGTGAAAATGCATGAGAGCAGCCAAAGCGGCTATCGACGAACAGTCTACCAAATTTCCATCGTGATTTATGATATTTACATCCACTCTTATGTTCCAAACCTTGAAATAAAACGTATAAGGGCTACGATTAGGATTATGTAAAATGAAAATAAATTAGTTCGGGCATCGGAAGTACACCTTTTTATCGACGACGATACACAGAGATTCCAATTCGACGCATTTAGAGTCCTTCAAACACTTTTCTAACTGTCGGTTAATCAACGACGTAGTCTCCGTTTGTTTGGTACTGTCGAAATAAGGTGTAGCTAATGCATTTAATTCCACATTTATATGTAACATACCCTCGTTCGGTCTAGATTTATTGGGTTGTCTTATATCGCAGGAAACTTGTGCCGCAACTCTAATAAAGCGATAAGACAAGGATTAGACAAATATCGATTACCAAATAATCTTAACCGGATTATATCGTTATTCTTAGTACGAATGCAATCTTACTTTGTTTGTCCTAAAGATACTATACAGGATCCCCAATTGCATCCAAAGTTAATTCGCAATAAACGCGGCTCCAGTAAAGTTCTGCCATCCAATCGCTAGTTTGGAGAATGTTGTATCCATAAAAGGAAAAAGTTGAAATTAGTCCTTTGAATTTCGGAGTTTTTGAAAGAAAGAATAAACGTAGTAATTTAATTATACTAACAGTGTCGATGGCTATAGCCTTATTGACGAAATTTTTTTCGCAAGTCGATATATAAAGTTCTCTCATTTTGAATGCAGATATAATACACAAAATAATATATGCAGTAACATTTATACATATATGTGGTATTTAAATTTGGAAATGTACACACATTTAAAAATAAGGTTAATACACATCTTAACAAATTTGCGGCACTTGAAAGCGGATCATATGGGCCAATAAAATATAGAAAAGTAAAAGAAAATATCGGCAAGTGGCTCCATCTTTAACAAATATAAATTAAATAAATGTTATCAATAAATTTATTAAATTTGCTATATAAGTTTTTGTATTGCAATAAGATATAATTAAAGTCAAATTATAAATAGATTCTTTATTTATCGAAAGAATATTAATTACACAATCGTACACCGGAAATTCTTTAAGCACACGTGCGTTGATGGACCTCGGCGTTTGAATATATTGAGATTGAATAGATTTTAAAAAATTTACAAAATGTCAGATATATATAATGATACCACTAGTGATGCCAATAGTGTATCGAGCGCGGAAATCGAGGAATTCATCGTGGCAGAAAAGCAAAAGGCTCAACTTAACGCTCAAGTTAGTTTCGGATGGTTCTAACCTCTTGTTTATTTAGTGCTTATTTGAATATGCATAAATGTGGTAGAACTTTACATTTGTTTTTTTCTTTTTATTCGTACAATAACGTAACGAGCTGACGTTTAATGTTTACAGATTCAAGAGTTTAACGATATCTGCTGGGAAAAGTGTATAGATAAGCCAAGTGCTAAATTGGATAATAAAACCCAAACGTGCCTACAAAACTGTGTTAACAGATTCATAGATGTTTCCTTAGTAATCACTAATCGATTTTCTCAAATGGTAATGGGTTCTAAATAAAGAATTTAGAAATTGTATGGAGTTTCGTTGTAAAAAGGACTAGTCGAATAAAAGTTACGCGAACGATAAGAGATCGATGTATTTTCCCACGAGGAGAAGAAATGTAATCTTACGTGTGTTACATGATTCTAAAGATTATGTAATACCAGAGAGCGAGTTAAACTAGGTTTGAAATATTAACAAAAAGACTACGACGATTACACGTTAATAAATTAATGTACCGCCAAATTTATGTACAAATGTTCGATACCTTATTTCATAAATTTTTAATTAAACGTTGATTTTATCGTTGTAAAATTTTTTGAAAATGTCGATTAATTTGTAATAATTAAATATTACATAAAATAGTTTTAAGATTTATGTTTTTTACAAAAAAGATTAAAGTATCGAGTACAAACATTTTTATTCCATCGATAATTTACGATACTTTGATTTAATAATCGTAAGAGTAACTACGAATTTTTAAATTTTAAAAACATAGTTGTTTTTCGAGGTATAACGTATCTCGACTGCTTTCGACGAAATCGAATACTTGCACCGTTATCTTAGGAAGAAAAATTAGTAGCTCGATAACTTTTAGAAAGTCGAACCGAGTGTACCAGTCACGAATAATATTTGTCGAATCGTATTTGCCTTCGAGGAAGGAAACAAAGTCCTTCGTTTATGCTTCGATCTTACATTCGTACCAAAATCTTGATTATCGATCGATACAAGTCCTTTATTCTTACATTTATCGAAAGGCGTCGATACTAAAACGGTAAAATCATATTTTTATTCGATACGACTCTCGATACGTTTTAACATTATCAGCCTCATCCAGAACCAAAATTTATATCTATTTTTCAACGCGCGGATATAAATCATACGTTAACGATAAGTAGTCTTATCGACCAAATTGAAGTAGTCACAATCCAATTCGAGACCCATACGTTATAAAACCAAGTTTACTTTCGTTCGCAAGATCACACATATACGAAACGAATTCGTCGAGAGAACTTTTGCGGATTTGCGATATTCGCGTACCGACGTAGTCGAGTAGTTACCGGTCGAAGACTCGAAGCGCGCACAAACATCGATAAGGGAAAAGGAATTTTCGAAGTCGATGCATGCAAAGAAAAAAAAAAGAAAGAAACCAACGCGATAGAATTTACGAACGCAACGGAGCAAAGTGCGGGAAAAAAAAAGAAAAAAAAGGAAAATAAAAAATGGCCCACGACGCAACGATAAGACAATAAAAATGATCGAATGTCGTCGTCGGCTCGATCCGCAACAACGGACTTATCAAATGAAACGCGAACGAAACGCTAACGAACGAAACGCGAACGAACGCGACTTTTCCCACGGATCTTTTATATTCGGACGAAAGGGTCCGGGATGACGGGATCCGCGAGTAAAAAATAGCCATACGGGCGCTCGATCCGCGAAAAGTTCCGTAGGAGCAACGACTGGGTCCCTTTGTCCTCGACTACCGCGGCTCTCGACCGCGAGATCAAAGGAGCGCAAATTCACTCGGGCAAACGCGAACGGCTAATACGTCATAATATCGTTGAGTCGCGAGGCGGCGAGGGATCGGAGGGGGAGAGACTCGGGGAGGAAGAAGCGGAAGAAGCGGAATAAAAAATACACGCACACAAGTATCCGCGCGCGTGCGTACACACAGAAGGAATAAAAAAAAAGCAGGCGAATTCAATGGCAGATAAAAAGAAACAATGAAACGTCCTCGACGGCGAGTGGCTGCGCGTGTGCCTCCCACGTGAGAGAGAGAGAGAGAGAGAGAGAGTGAGCGAGCGAAGTAGCGTAAGAGGGGGGAGACGCGCGGTGCAGGTCCGACAGGTTCGGCAACATCGCACCGTCGGAGGCGATCCTGCTCCAAATCGTGGCTCTCGCGGATGCGGCAACAGGGGGGACGAGAGAGGGAGCGAGTCGAAGCCTCGAGACTGCGTATTATATATAGCGCGTCTCCATAGAGCGCGTCTCGCTCGACTCGACCGTGCATTTGATACCGATACGAAACGCGCGAGCAGATCGCACCTCGGGGTCCATTCGGCATCGTCCTCTCGACGTCGTCCAAGCACCCGGGTTCGGGACTCGTCCGCCGTCCAGTGCCGTCGCGACCGAGCTCGCACCGGGAGTTGTCCTACCATCTCTCTCTCTCTCTCTATCTCTCACTTGCTCGCTCGCTCCCTCGGTATCTATCTTTCGCGCTATCTTCTCTCTCTCTCTCTCTCGCGCTCTCCGCCTCCCCATGTCTCTCTCGGGCGCGTCCGGACGCGGAGCCAACCCGCTCGGCACCACCTCGGGAACAACCCCGAGTCGCGTCCACCACCTCCGACCTGGGCGACGTCGACGCAGCGCCAGTCCGTGGCAGCCGTCCAGCCTCGAGGTTCCGTGTGGCTTTTGCGCAGTTTCCATGACCCAGATAAGGAATGGGGAGTTCGCTCGCCGCTTGGAACAGCTGTTGGTAGCGGGAAGATGTCGGCCGCGGGGAAACGCTTCGGTATTCCGTCGGTTTCGGAGCTGCGCGCGCCGCTTGGCGGCTTCGTCGGCACGATTCACAGGGACGTCGCACGGGTGAGCCGGCGCCCCTCCTCCGCCGCCGCCAGACCGCGAGACACACGCGCTTATTCCAAGTTGATCCCTATTTTTACCGAACCGCCGAAAATTCTTTGATTCTTCGCTCGCTCTTTATCTATTCTATTCGTCTTTGTCGCTTCCCGATTCTTCGGTCGGTAATTCCACTCGGACGTCTTCGGACGTCGTCCAACG
Organism: Dolichoris vasculosae; assembly: GCA_018907195.1. Lineage (NCBI taxonomy): Eukaryota > Metazoa > Arthropoda > Insecta > Hymenoptera > Agaonidae > Dolichoris > Dolichoris vasculosae. The sequence goes on along the minus strand of JACCHY010000009.1, from coordinate 6,028,296 downwards.
TCGTCTGCGTCCTCCGCATCCTCTGCATCCTCCACGTCGTCGACGTCGACGTGTTCACCGATCGATTTCTCTTTTTCCTTTTTTTCCCCTTTTTTTCCCTATTTTTCCCTCTTTTCCCCTTTTTTTCTCCTTTTTTTCTCCTTTTTTTCTCTCCTCGTTTTCCCTCCTCGCTGCATTGTTTACTTTCCTTCTTTTTTTCGCCTTGTATTTCGTTATTTCATCCAACCCTTTTTTCCGATCTCTCTTACGATTTCTCTTTCTTATCCACCGTTTTTTCCCTATTTCTTCTTTTCCCTCCGTAAACTAGTGTTCGATCGTTGGTCGTCGCGACTCGGTGTATCCGTACGTCGTTGGTTGTTCGCATCGAATCGCGAGACTCGCTCGGATGATCTCTTTATTCGTCGCAACAACATCGGTGTACTTATCGCTCGTATCTTTGACTCGACTTTTTTTTTTTTTTTTTTTTTCCTTTCTTTTTTTTCCCCGTATCCTAGTTCTTTTTACTTTTTTGTTACTTTCGATTCGGAAGTCGAGCGATCCCTCGATCGACGCGCGAGCTTTTTCACGCCTTCTCTTTCGGAATCGAAAGGAATCGACGCGTCGATAAAAAAAAACCGCGCGTACGCGAAAAAACGAAAGTTGCGACAAAATAAAAATTTGAACTCTTGGAACGACTTCGTCTCGCGATTTGCAAAACCCGCGCACGCACGCACGACGCACGCACGCACGCACGCACGGACACACGGACACACGGACACACGCACACACGCAGGCGCACGTGTGCCATGCAACCACCATTCACCACTCCACTTTCCATTATAATGCTTTTAATTCCGTTCGTTTCCTTCGTCCCTTTATTTTACGCGATCGTTCGTAAATTACAATCTCGACGAATCTTCGATTCTAGCACTGAAAATTGTTACGTGCGCTCGCGATTCGTCGGTTCGCGCGTCGCGAGTCGTATCGATAATATTTTAGTTCGTACTAATTATAAAAACAAACTTCTCGCCAGTCGCGAGGAGAAAGAGGAGAGAATGCGCGTTGCAAAATAACTTTTTCCCGATACGACGACGACGAAATAATCGTTTCGATTGGTTGCAACGTTCGCATGTGCGTTGGGTAAACATACTCGAACGTTCGTTCCTTATGCAAAAATGAATGAAAAATCAGGGAAAAATATGTGCCAGGGAGAGGTAAGCGTAAAAGAGCATGGTGGAAGAGTCGAAATAAATAATAGAGAGGAATGAAGTGAGTGTAAGAAGAGGAGAGAGAGAAGGAGAGAGAGAAGGAGAGCGAGGGAGCGCGCGTGCGCCCGTGCGCGAGAGAAGGAGGGAACGAGGGAGCGAGAGGGTCGAGAAAAAAGGACGAAGAAGGGAAGGAGCGGCAGTGGCGGAGGAGGGGATCCGTCGATGGTGGGGAGGGCAGCTCCGATCGGAGATGCCGCCCCTTTAGCCGGCATTTCGCTACGTCCCTGGCTGGCCCCCCACCACGACTCGCATCCCGCTATACGGCCAGTCAGTTCCTTGTTTGCCATACAAAATCCAATAGTTTGCCTTGTACCCCTCGCGCGAGTGCAAGTATGACTTTTGCATTTGATTTTTTATCGTCCTCGTCGTCGTTGTCGTCGTCGTCGTTGTCTCGCCACTGGAGTGAGTGCCGCGCGAGTCTCGTGCACTTGTCGTCGTTCCCGTCCCCGAGATTCTCGAAATGCGCACCAGCTTCGTCTGCGAGGGCCGTTCGCGTAGCGACGTGTCCACGTCGTGAGTTGTAAAATCCGAAGAAAAGAGCGAAGCGACCGCGGAGAGAGAATCCGCTCTCTCTCCCTCGCGGGCGAGTGACCGCGCGTTCGGCCAAAATCCAGGAAGAGACGACCAACGCTCGGCAGCAGCAGCAGCAGGAGAAGCAGCATCGGTAAAAGCGTAGTTGGAAACCGAGACGGACTGCGAGAAAGAAGCTCGCGATCTCGCGGAGCATCGTCCGAGGGAGAACGACGACGTTCTCGCATCGCGGCCGAACGAATAAGGGAGGATCACGAAAAGGACTGGCCCTCGTCGTCCACGAGGACGATAGGGGACGAGAAAGGAGGAGGAGAAAGAGGAGGAATCGGAGGAGAAGCCGAGGAAGTAGCATCATCGTCGTCGTCGTCGTCGTCGTCGGCAGCAGCAGCAGCGGCGGTGGCGGTTGCGGCGGCGGCGGTAGCAGCAGCAGCAGCAGCTACATCAAAAGCAAAAGCAAAAGCAACAGCAGCAACGGCAGCAACAGCAGCAGCAGCAGCAGCGAAGCAAGAATAAGGTAAGCGCGCGAGCGAACGCGACGAGCGGGCAAGCAAAAGCAGAAGGTGTGTGCGTACGTACGTGCGTGCGTGCGTATTTGAAAACGAAAAAGAAAAAAAAGACGAAGGAAGTCGTGGTCGGCTGGCTCGTGGCTGGACCGGCCCCGAGTCCGCGGGGCTGCCCTCGAGACAACGCCATACGCACGTCCTCTCCTTCGACGGCAGAAGAGAGCGCGAGCCGTACGTACGTACGTACGTACGTCAACATCGTCGTCGTTTCGATGGAAGGAGCGAGCGAGCGAGCGAGCGAGCGAGCGAACGAACGAGCGAGAGAAACAGAGAGAGAGAGAGAGAGAGATTGATAAACGGGCAGACCGAGAAGGAGGTAGCGAGCGAGCGCGAGCGAGAGAGAGAGAGAGAGGAACGTACGACACACAACGCGTGCATCGACGACGAGAGCAGTCTCTCTCTCTACTTGTGTGTGCTTTCGGTGCCTCGCGCAAGCACACGCACGCACGCACACGCGCCCACCGCGAGCAGCACCGACAGCAGCACCGATAGCAGCACCAGCACCAGCACCAGGAGCAACAGCAACAGCAGCAACATCGGCACCAGCAACATCAACGACAACATCAACGACCACGGCAACACCGACACCGACACCAATACCAGCACCGATACCAGCACCGATACCAGCACCAACCATAGCACGTTTCTTTCGCGTCGTCTCCTCTTTCGCGCGAGTGCATAGGCAAAGGAGCGTTGCGCGGAAAAAATAAGAAGGGAAATAAGAGAGGAAGGAAAAAAAAGAAGGAACGAGGAGAAGAGAGGAAAAAAAAACGTAAAATAAAAGGAGGACCCCTCGTACGTTCGCGAGACGCTACCGCTCCGTGGAAGAAGAGAGAAAAGGAGAGAAAAGGAGAGAGAAAAAAGAATGATCGCGAAACGGTGTGCGTGCGTGGTCTTGGTTCTACAACCGCTGCCGCCGTTGCCGCCGTTGCTGCTGGTGCTGGTGCCGTTGGTGTTGGTGTTGGTGTTGCTGGTGCTGGCCGTTGCGCGTACACGTAAGTTCGGTTCGGTTCGGTTCGGTGCGTGGAACGGAGAAAAAGAGCCCGTGGAAGGGAGCGAGGGGGACGGGGAGAGACGGAGAGCGCGAGAGAGAAGGAAAGGGAGATCTAGAGAAGAAAGTGGCCCCGCTCCGTCGAGAGCAACTACTACTACTACTACTACTACTACTACTACTACTACTACTACTACTACGGGGACGACGGCGGTGGTGGCGGCGGCGGCGAGAGAGCGCGCGAGGAAGGAAAAGTAAGGTTAAAAAAAAGAAGGTTAGCCGGAGCTGTTGCCGTTGCTGTTGGTGCTGCTGGTGGTGCTGGTGCCGATGGTGTTGGTGCCGCCACCGCCACCGCCAACGACACCACCGCAGCCGCAGCCGCAGCCGTGAGCCCCTCGACTCCGAAACGGAGAAACCGACCAGCGGAACTTTTATTCCGAGTGTAATTGTGCGACGAGTAACGTGTGCGAGTAAAACATGAACGAGCCCTTGCATCGCGTCATCCTCGCCCTCGTCGTCGCGGTCGTAGTCGTGGTTGCTACCATTGCCGCCGCCGCCACCGCCGCCGCCGCCGTCGTCGTCGTCGTCGTCGTCGTTGTTATTGCTCGTCTTCGAACATATTCCGCCGCGGTGTCACGGCCGCCTCTCTCCCTCCCTTTCTCCGGTGCGCGCGCGCGCGCGCATTCGCGTTCGCCCGCGGAGGGAAAAAGGGGGTTTTTTTTTTCTCCGTCGCGGAGAAAGGACGAGACGGTGCGCGCGGCTGAGCACGAAAAAATATTATGGTAACGCGTCGGTGCGATTCTCTGTTATGTATTTACGTGGAATATTGCGTAACGCGACAGGGCGAACCGCCGCGCGAGAGGTATAATACACCGAGTCGTGTGCGTAACTACTGCTGCGTCAGCGAGACAGAGACAGAGACGGAGCGAGGTACGAATCTCGATACGTACGTACGTATGTACGGACGGACGGCTTGGTCGCGCGTGTGCGCGTCGGGAGCTCGGCGAGGGAGAGAGAGGGAGAGCGAGAGGGAGAGAGAGGGAGATAGAGAGAACGAAACGCCGGGCGCGAGTTTGTTGCTGCACGACGTACGCCTAAGTGTGCGTGTAGCGATGTAGAAGCTGGGCAGCAACTCGAGGACGAGGGTATCGCGCTCCGACACCGCTGCCGTCGTCGACTCCCGCCTCCTTCCACGAAACCCTCGCCGTCGCACACAGCTGTGCGCTACTCTCGCGATTTTTCTCCTACTCTCCTCCCCCACCCGGTCGCCCTCTATTTTTCCGCGCTTCTGCTGCTCCTCTTCTTTTTTTTTTTTCCGCTCCCCTCAGCGCCACGATCGCGCGTTGTTCCGTCTGCTTCCCTTCCTCCCTTGCTTCTCTCGGCTCTCCCCATCCCTCTGTCACCGTCTCTCTCGCCGTCTCTTTCTCCGTCTCCCTCGACCGCTCGAATCCTGGTTCCTCGTACGTTTTTCGATTCTCTTCCGCGGAAGGCGTTACGGAGGCTCCGGTCGCGACCGATCGGGCCTGTTTTTCATTGAAGAAACACGAGGCACTCGCGCTAACGTTCGCGGGCTTCCGGGCTCTCCTCGGGTGCGAGCGAGACGGAGCGAGACGGACCGAGACCCGAGCGACTCGAGTAGCCGCCCGATGCGCGTTCTCGTGTTCGATCACTCCGCGAGCGTAGCCGAGCGCCTCGTCGCCGCGCGCGCGACTCGCGGCGACCGCCCGCACTCTCCTTTCCCTCTCTCTCTCTTACTCGCTCTCGATCGTTCTCTCCCCCCCTGGCACTTTCTCGTCTGCTCGGACGTTGCCTGGCGCGCAATTTTTTCCTCGTTGCTCGCGGCCTCGGGGAAGGAAAATCGGAGGGAATCTCCGGGGTTCTCCCAGGCGATAACGCGACACGCGGACGAGGTGGAAAGTCTGGATGTAGCCTCGGCCTCGTACGTGTCTCTCTCTCTCTCTCTCTTTCGTTCGCTCTCTCGCTCGCTCCGTCTCCCTCGAGAGATTTCGGCTCCCGATATTCGCAGCGGGAACGCGCGCTTTTGTTCGCGCACAAGCCGTGCGGGCGACCGCGCGCGTGCACACCGAGCTGGTGGTGGTGGGGTAGTACGAGGACGAGGTGTAGGAGGAGGAGGAGGAGGAGGAGGAGGCACGTACGCACCGACGACCGCGGCACCAACGGAAAATAGAAAGAAAGCGAAAAAAAAAAGATGAAGAAAACGGACGTCCGTCGTTGATAAAGGTGACGACGGGTTGCATCGCGGGACGTGTATAGTTGTTCTCGGTGTCGCGGTCTCCGTCTTGGTCTCTCTCGGTCTCTCTCGGTCTCTCTCACGGTCTCTCTCGATCTCTCTCTCTCCGTCTCTCTCCGTCTCTCTCCGTCTCGTACGACAGCTCGCTCGCTAGCGCGCTCGCTCGCTCGAGCATCGTGTATACGCTCGCCACTGGCTGCGCTGCCCGTCATCGTCGTCGTCGTCGCCGTCGTCGTCGTCGTTGCGTTGGCGGTGCGAAACCCACCGCTTGACACGTGATCTCGAAGCGTAGATTCCGCCACGGTCCGCTCGGATTTATTCGTCGACGTCCGCGTCGTCCGCGATGTGCGCTCCTGGCGACATTGTCGAGTCGCTTCTCGTTGGCTCGCGCGTTCGGGCGATGTCGGGGAGGCCGACGATGCGCCGAGGAGACGGACCCTCGTGTGGGAATCGGCCGGGTAACGTTCGCGGGCTCTTCGGTCGGGTAGTAGATTTTCAAACGTTTCTCGCTCGTTCGAAATACGTTGGCGCGTCGAGGAAGGAGGAGGCGGACGAGGAGGAGGGTGAGGAGTATGAGGAGGAGGAGGAGGAAGACGTTGCGGCGGTGGCGGCGGAGGAGGGAACTCGCGATGCGTCGAGCGCGACGCGATGTCGAACGAAAAGGAAACCGAGGCGATTTGTAAACGAGGAACTTTCCTTCCAGCATTTCCAATGTAAATTGAGATGAAACGTGTTCGCGGGGTGGACGAAATAACACCGCCAACAGCAGCAGCAACGTTGAAACATTCGGGCGGTGGAGGAGCTGTTGTGGGGAGTGGAGGTGGCAGTATAGACTACCACACTAGCGGTGGCATAGGAGTGGTTTCTGGTCAAGCTGTTAGATCTGTACCTTCCAAAGAAATGCCAGGTAGCATACAGTTTTCTCAAGCCCAACAGCAATACCCTGGTGCGATCGTTGTGCCGACCGCTGCTCCCTCGCCAGTCAAGGTACGCCTCTTTCGGCACTAGTTAGTTTTGTCTTGTTATACCCGCTCGCCGGGGGAAGCGAGACCGGACTCGTTACACCGTTACTACCATTACTACCATTACTACTCATACCCGTGCGTTTATCTCGTTCCAGGGAAGCGGTGCGGTCGGCGGTTTATCCACGAGTTCCACATGCGCGGCGAGCAGCATAACTTCCAGCGTAACGTTGCACGGTGCCGGCATAGGGGGTACGGGGAACCACAATATGGGTCCCCAGACGCCAGTGCCGAGTTCGCAGGCTCAACCTCACGCCCAGCAACCTTCCGCCATAAGACACAAGGTAAAATCTTTCGAAGCTGGCTCTTGCCTTTGGCAGGCGACGAGTGTAAATTTTTATTTTCTGCATATTCGTGCAGATGGTGCAGGCGCCTACGCCTCCAGCCGGTAACTTGAGCGCCACCAGTACCAGTTCGCAGCAGTTCCAAAGGTTAAAGGTCGAAGATGCCCTGTCCTATCTCGATCAAGTCAAGTACAAATTCAGCGATCAGCCGCAGGTTAGTTTCGGGGGTCGGTTCCTAGCGTAGTAGTACGGAGATCCGGTTCCTCGTCGCTTAGTAGCCTCTTAACTCGAGCTTCTCGACTCTCTCTCTCTCTCTCCTCCAGGTCTACAACGACTTCCTCGATATCATGAAGGAATTCAAGTCTCAAAGCATAGATACTCCGGGAGTGATAACGAGGGTCAGCCATTTGTTCAAGGGACATCCGGAGCTCATCGTCGGTTTCAATACTTTTTTACCCCCCGGATACAAAATCGAGGTACAAGCCAACGAGCAAGGATACGCTTTCCAAGTTTCGGTCAGCATGCCCAGTCCCACGGCCACGCACACCGCTACGCTCTCTCAACATCATTGTACGGTCAACGTAGGATCTCCACCCATAGCCAGTCCGCCTACTCAGCCGGCGAAGGCCCAGCCGGTCGTACAAATAATGCAAGGGTGAGCAACTTTCCAAGTTGGATTCGTCCCGTTTCCGCTCGCGAATCCAAACTGGCCTGACCGTACCTTTGGCTTGGTTCTTTTACAGTTCCGGAAGTATTCATCATTCGATCGCCAACAACGTTTCCAACAACAATCTGACTATACATGGACCTTCGTCGCCTCCGGTTCCCTCCTACAACAATTCCCACGTTACCACGGCCCAAGCTCAAGCCGTGAGTCAAGCCCTGAGTCAGGCGCAAGACGGAGTTCCCAGTACCGGTCAGACGCAGCAGAATCAACCCGTCGAGTTCAATCACGCGATCAACTACGTCAACAAAATTAAGGTACGACGACGTTCGCGCTTTTTCTGCCATTGTTGCTACTACCCCGAGATCCGGTAACTTTCAACGACGCTCGTCGCTTTTTCAGAATCGGTTTCAAGGTCAGCCGGACAAATACAAGCGCTTTCTCGAAATTTTGCACACGTATCAAAAAGAGCAGCGAACGCTGAAAGAGTCGGGACACATGGGCGGAAGCGGAAGCGGCGGCAGCGTTCCCGGGACCGGGAAGCACCTCACGGAAGCCGAAGTCTACAGTCAGGTCGCCAAGTTGTTCGAGAATCAGGAAGACCTTCTGTTGGAATTCGGGCAGTTTTTGCCCGATGCGACGAGTCAACAAAGTGCCCTGGTGAGTATTCTTAATTATTTTTTCGATCGCTCGCTAACTCTTTCACCTCTGTTTCATTTTTTTCTCTCGACGTTCCGGATGATCCTTCTCCTCGCGTTACACAACGCGCTGTTTACTTTACCGAGCCGAGTAACCTTGCAACGGAACCAAAACATACGAAAGACAAATTTGGACTGTGTCGATCGCGAGAATCGTCGAAGGTACCATTCAATTTTGGAATCGTACCTTCGACTACGTACTAACTTTTTTGTGTTTTGTTTTTTTTTTTTTGTTTTTTTTTTTTAATATACCTTCCGTTTTATAACGCATCGAATCACCGCTGACAATGTTTACATTCGCTACTCCGAATCACCTTCGCGCATCTCGACTCGCTCCTCTCGTTTATCTCCCGCGCCACTATTTTACACGACTGTCCTACAAACTGTCTCTAACTCTGATGGGTACCAGTCTGCTATGTTTCAGAGCAACAAGGTGGGAGCGGTCAATGACCACGCGACGATCTTGAAGAAACCGTTAGGTCTGAAAACAACGTACAACAATAGCGGGGCGGTGCCGCGAGAGCACCGGGACTCGACGGGTCCGGGTGGCATCGAGCGCGAGAACCGGGACCACAGGGACAGGGAGCGCGAGCGGCCCGGAGTCCGGGATATAGGAAACGCTGGCCAGAAGTTCGGGCACAGCACGGGACAACTCAAGAGGAGTCCGTCCTTCTCGACCTCCATATCCACCGGGAACTCGCACGCGCCTCACGGACCGCCACCCCCCAAGAAACACAAGGTCGCATCGGTGCGAGATATCTCGATAGCGGAAGTGGGGAAACACGGAACCCTCAACGACTACGCCTTCTTCGATAAGGTAGGTCCAAGGCTGAGCTTAGAGTAAATATCTAAATCTGTCCCTTGCCCCGTCGATCGATCGCTCGCTCACTCTCCATTCCCAAATCAGGTGCGAAAAGCGCTCAGGTCACAGGAGGTCTACGAGAATTTCCTGCGCTGCTTGGTCTTGTTCAACCAAGAAATCATATCCAAGACTGAACTAGTGCAATTGGTGACGCCGTTCCTTGGACGTTTCCCCGAGCTTCTGCGATGGTTCAAAGACTTCCTCGGGCATCTGCCGGAGTCCACCGCCTCGTCGACGACTTCGACCTGCGCGAACCAAAGCGGCGGTGGCGCAGCCGTTGCCGCCGTGAGCATCGAGGCGCTTCCCAACAACGTCGTGAGGAGCCACCAAGACAGGCCCCAGGGTGACCTGGCGATGGAGATCGATTACTCCGCCTGCAAGAGATTGGGCGCCTCTTACTGCGCACTCCCCAAGTCCTACGTCCAACCCAAGTGCACGGGTAGAACGCAGCTGTGTAAAGAGGTCTTGAACGATACTTGGGTGTCGTTCCCGACTTGGTCCGAGGATAGTACCTTCGTTAGTTCTAGGTGAGTACAACGACGACGACGACGATAACGATCTCGAGATAACCGGTTGTTTTTTCCACGACGGTCGCAAACTCGTTACCCAATTCTACCTTGACTCTGTAACTACGTAATTTGTTGAACGGAACGATGGAGGAAGTCGAGTTTTTTAGTTTGTTACGCGAAGCGAACTCGTCGCTTTTATCCGGAAGCTTCGATTAAAAGGAATGTTGGCTTTCTCGTTTAAAGGAAAACCCAGTTCGAGGAGTTCATCTATCGCTGCGAAGACGAGCGATTCGAATTGGACGGTGTGATAGAGACGAATGCCGCGACGATCAGGGTACTCGAGGGAGTGCACAAGAAGATGAGCAGGATGTCGCAGGAGGAGCTTCAGAAGTTCAAGTTGGACGACTGCTTGGGAGGATGTTCGCCGACCATTCACCAACGCGCTCTGAAGAGGATATACGGAGAGAAGGCGGCGGATATCATCGACGGGCTCAAGAAAAATCCTATGGTTGCGGTACCGGTCGTTCTACGGAGACTGAAAAGCAAAGAGGAGGAGTGGCGGGAAGCTCAGAAGGGCTTCAACAAGATCTGGAGAGAACAGAACGAAAAGTATTACCTGAAGTCGTTGGATCACCAGGGCATCAATTTCAAGCAGAACGACGTCAAGGCGCTAAGATCGAAAAGTTTATTTAACGAAATCGAAATTTTATACGACGAGGTTCGTACGACTCTTTCCTTTTCTCGGTGTTTTTAAACAACTCGATGAGGTTGTTTTTTTTTTTTTTTTTTTTTTTTTTTTGTAACAATATTAATAATAATATCGATGGGAATTTGTAGAGGCACGAACAGGCCGATGAAAACGGAGAAAATCAAAATAGCAACGGTCCGCACTTAATTTTGGCTTACAAAGATAAATCCGTCTTGGATGACGCTGCCAATCTTCTGATACATCACGTAAAACGTCAGACTGCTATTCACAAAGAAGACAAACAGCGAATAAAACTCCTCCTTAAACACTTCGTTCCCGATCTATTCTTTCATCCTCGGCAAGAGCTGAGCGACGACGAACAGGATGAAGACAGTGAGTAGAATTTGGTGGTCGAAAATAATAATTACCCGCTTGCCGTTGTTAAAAGCTTGCCCCTCGTTTTCCACCTTCCAGACGAGAAGGACGATATGAATCCGGTATCGTGCGGCAACAGCACGCAAACGGCCACGACGACGACTCCTCCGATCGGCGGCGGACTCCAGGGTAGTAGGAACAAGACTCCCCTGTCGCCCGCGCCAACTTCCACCGCGATAAAACTCGACCCCGACGTCAAACCCCCGGTTCATGCTCTCTCGACCGACCCCGAGGAGGCGTACACGCTCTTCATGGGCAGCAACAATTGGTACCTCTTCCTAAGGCTACATCAAATACTTTGCGAAAGATTAACGAAGATGTACGACAGGGCGGTGAACCTCGCGGACGAAGAATCTCGGTACAAACAGCAGCGGAAGGAAAGTACGGCCGTTGCCTTGAGGTTAAAACCGAAAGGTAAGCGATCGGAGAGAATAAAAAGAAAAAAACAATTTCTTACCGAGGAGTTCCCGACAAGTGTAATAATTTTCTTTCCTTCTTTGTTTTTCTTTTTTTTTTTTTTTTTTTTCTACCTCGGTCTCGCAGGTGAAATCGAAATAGAAGACTATTACCCAGCCTTTCTCGACATGGTTAAAAATGTCTTGGACGGGAATATGGAGAGCAACGCTTACGAGGACACCCTTAGAGAAATGTTTGGGATACACGCGTACATCGCTTTTACTTTGGACAAAGTTGTAACGTACGCGGTGAGACAGGTGAGCCAACCGACTAACTTATTACCAAATAAATAACGATTACCTTTGGAGCACTTGAAAAAAAAAACAAAAAAAAAATGAAGCTTCCGAGTGCTGATGGAGACTTTGATTTTCAGCTTCAACATTTGGTATCGGACCTCGTGTGTCAACAATGTATGGAGCTGTTTCAGCGAGAGCAGAAGCAGCCGAAAGAAAACAGTGGAGCGGGTGGATTGTGTTCGACGGCGTATTTAAGAGTCTCTTGCGAAACGGCGTATCAGAGGAAAGCCGAAAAAACAATGGCCGAGGAGAATTGCTTTAAAATATATATTGTAAGTTTTTGTTGTCGCTCGTAACGAACGATACGAGAAAAAGGTGAATGCATACTTCACGGTGCTTTACACAAAGAAAGTTTACTCCGTTCGTTTTAAACTTGCGCAATCGACGCATTTTTGATATTTATCGGTTACGGTCGTTCCGTTGCGCGATAAAAAAAAAAAAAGCGAGCGTTCGTTCGAATTGAAATTTCGCACATTTTTATCTCTGGTAGACGGTTGATATCGGATAAAGCCAAAGAGCGAAAGAGAAAAAAGAGACAACTAAAAATACTTTTGTTTTTTTTTTTTTTTTTTGTAGTTATAACAATAATAACGAAAGGCTCGTCGCTGACTCTCGAATTTTCTGTTTCAGTATAAGAAAAATTGTAAAATGACGATAGAATTATTGGACACGGAAGGTGAGGAGACTATCGAGGGCAGTTGTAGAGATCGCGACAGGGAGTCCGTGACGGCAACAGAGAAGTGGTCGTCTTACGTTGAGAGATTCTCATCGTCTGCTACCGGGCAAACAAGTCCAAAGGACGTCCCGATCTCGTCAGACAATGAGCCACCAGCCAATCATCCTGTGAGTAGCGACCAGGCGGCAAGGGGGGGGAGGGGCAGAAAGCGCAAGAACACTGACATTAACAAGAAGGTATAGGACCCACACCCCTTTCAATTGCCAACGTTGTAGATTGCGCTCTCGTGGTTTTTTATGTACTCTCGCGGTACACACGCATACTTGTCATTTTCTCGTCGACGGCTGTTCGCTTCATCGACAGGCAGTTTCCAACGGAGACTGTGTCAAAAATTTATAATCGTATATGAAACAATGTCTTCTGGAGATATAAAACGAATCGATTCGATCGAGTCTTTTTTTTAATTTCTTTAGCTTGGCTACGTTTCGCGTATCTTCGGAAGAACACGATGACAATGGGCTAGTGATCGTAAATTTTTGTCCATCGGATAGCAATAATCGTACGAGTTTGTCCACCTTAAGAATATAGATTGGCGAAATCAGAATATGTGTATCGATCGATTCGTCTGTTCTGACTTTCGTTGCAGCGAGTCAATGAACATTCGTCTCGGGCTTTTTACCGATTCGCGAACTTGTCCGCAGTCGAAGTAAAGCCCGAATATGTTTAAACGTGTGTGGTCGATATTTTCCGTTTTTTTTTTAAAAGAATAAATGTAGAATATTTATTGTTACTGTAGCCTGGTGCTATTCTATATACCGCAGTATTTTCAAAAATTGACTTTCATATCCCAAGTTTATTTTTTTTTTCCTTTTCTTTATCGATAATTAATTATACAGTTTTATCTTGTGGCCATGTATTTATTTAAAAAAAAAAAAAAAAGAATAATAAACATTTTTACTAGCATTATCCGCATTTTGTAATCTCGAAAGCAAGTTTTCGCCGTAAGAGGCTGCATTGCTTTTTTAACGCTGACCACGAAGCACATTCTAAATTTTATTTATTTATTTTTTTCATTTTAGTGTGATTTACTTTAACGATTGCGGTGAATTTATTTTTAAAAAAAATAAAAAACGGGGGGATGCCTACTTACGAGGATTGATTTTAATTGGGTGTACGGGTACCAAAAATTTATAAATTATAAAAGAGAAAAATGTTATAACTTTGATGAAATCCAAAAGGAAATTTCGATTTTACATGTCGCGATATTCGTTAAAAAAAAAAATAATTAAAACATTGATACGTTATGATTTGCATTCGTAGACTGGCATTTCGGCACTGATTTCCGAACGATTATTCGAGAGAGTACTTGGTTATAAAATAAGAAAAAAATAGTTAAGGTGAACGAATCGATGTCGCTGTGTTGCATAATTTTAACGCTCGAAAGTGTTGGGTACGATTTAAAAGATAAAGTGAGATTAGGCAGATTTTCTAGTAAAAGAAGAGTAATAAGTTATATATATACAATCGTAATTCACGCATACGACATTCGTTACGATGGACGCGTATTGTTTGATAAACGCGTAATCGACGACGAATGTAGGTTATGTAATTTAATTCCTCGTTACGATTCCCTAAACATTTGACGATACTCATGAACTATTAAAAGTCATCGAATGCCTTTATTAAATACAAGTTGAGTACTATTTTTCCAAAAAAAAAACAAAAAAAAAATGTTTTTAAATTCCAGTGATATTCGAGACTAGGCCTTGTAATTTTATTCGACCTCGCGTTAAAAAATGTTGAAAGCAAGTCAACGAAATGTTGAGGGAATCGCACCGAAAGTCTCAAGCATATGTATATAGTATTTATATATATGCAGACGAATGACTAGTTGTAAATCCTTCAATTTCTCTCCGATATTGTAAATATTCCATAGATTAGAGGTTGTAAATAGTTGAATAGAATTTTTATACGTACTAGAGACTAGAAAAACGGTAGCAAATTTAGTCGTGTTGCTATACTGTAAAGAATAAGAGAGAGAGAGAGAGAGAAAAAGGAACGAGTAAGAAAGAAAGGAAGGAAGTAAGGAAGAAAGAAAGAAAGAAATAAAGATGAAAGGTAACAAAACTCGCTCCATCGTCGTCTCAAATTAACTTTTGTCGATCAGCAAAAATCCGTAACAAGTACACAGACTTGAGGCAGTTTGACTTTTGCACTCGACATATATCGATAATTTTTTAAGTACCGAATTTGTATATATATATATGTTGATACTCTTGATGCTCATATAGTGAAATAAGATGAAATAAAATGAAAATAAAAAGAAATGATTATACAAACGAATTGAAACTAGATCGTCCAATAAATAACGTTATTCGAAAAAAAAAAAAACTTGCATCAAATGATTATATATATTTAAACAAACAAACAAACAAACAAACATACAAACAAAAAAGATTAAATTCCCTCGTTGCTCGTGCGTCGACTAAAAGTCAAGGAGTCTTCGTCTCACTTTTCCAATATTGCGTCAGTTTTTACAGTATTTCTCAAGTCTCGCTCCTTAGCATTTTTTATCCGAGAGAAAGAAACGTTACGATTCCAAGTTCTTCCCTTCAAATCGCCGTGTATAATTCTCCAAGCCCCCCTCGACTCTTACCGAATCAAAATAACAAACGAGAGAAGAAAAACGGAGTAAATGATAGAGAAGCAGTAAAAACTGTTATATTTCGAGCATCGCCGAATTTACGCAGCGGAGTAACTTTTTTAAAGAGGCACAGAGGCACAAACAAATATATTTGTAAAAGGAGAAGAGACGAATGGTCGGGAAAAGTTTTCCGTCGCTTTACTTTTTTCGAGCGAATCCAAAC
Source organism: Dolichoris vasculosae (assembly GCA_018907195.1). Lineage (NCBI taxonomy): Eukaryota > Metazoa > Arthropoda > Insecta > Hymenoptera > Agaonidae > Dolichoris > Dolichoris vasculosae. Next base: position 6,013,256 of record JACCHY010000009.1, on the reverse strand, counting down.
GATGAATATTATTACTACTACTATTATTATTATTATTATTACTATTATTATTATTATTATGTGGATGCGGAGCAAAGCTGCGTGACAAAAGTAAAACAACGAGAAATCGAAACCGCAAATACACGTGTTTGGAAAAAGTGAGGACGATTTCCAAAGTAAAAGTAGAACGGTGTAATCTTCGTCGGACGATTCCATTATACGGTCAGAGTGAAAGAAAGAGAAGGAAGAATCGACTGTTAAGCAACGCTACCTACGAAATAAAAGAAATCGAGATAAAAGAAAAGATAATTAAGAATATGTACATAAGAAAAACTCGCATTAGGGATTTATTATACGATTTGGAAAAGTGCGCCTTCGCGTTATTCGTTTTCAGGGGACTTCCCGGCCCAGCGAGCGGTTGCTAAGGGAAGACCTCTGAAAACCTGGCCGATACCTCGGCTACGAGGTATACTTCAAAGAGATGAGAGAGGGAGGCAAAAAGTACGAAGAAAATACTATTGGTATCGGTGTAGACCGGAACCACGATGGTTTCGCGTTCGCGACATTTGTAATATACCGACAACTCGTGGGTCGGAATGGGAGAGAGTGATTGTGAGAAAGTGAGAGAGAGTGAGAAAGAGTGAGAAAGAGTGAGAAAGGGAGAATGCGAGAGAAAGAGCAGGAAAAGGAGACACGAATCGAGGAAACGTTTGTCCGTACATAAAAGAGTAAAGACGAGAAAAAACTACGTTCAATTTGTAAATGTTACGATTCCATACCCGTACACTTCCCCCCCAAATTTTCCGAAACCGCCCTCTTGAAAACGCGATGAATTTTAATCTTGACCCGTATATTAGATAGAACTATATATATATATATATATTTATATATCTATAAATATATATATATATATATATACATAAATACACACATATAAATATATATATATATCTATTTATACATATATATGTATATCTATACATGAACGCAGACACACGCACACACACCTATATACAATTACACGAACGCGCGCGCGCACATATTAAATGCATGTGTATATATAAATACGTATATATATACACATATGTATATATATGCATATATATACACATATATAAATATATATATAATAAATATAAATATATTTTGTATCTTTAACTTGTATATGAAGTGAATATGCATATAATGATATAAATGGCAACAATATTGTATAGAAAAGAGATATTGAAATATATGAACGATGCTTTTAAACATAATTGTCTAACATCATTTTTGTACCACTGAATAACTGGAAAGATAAAAAACTTTCTTTGTTAATTTCTTTTTTATATTACTGTTATTGATATTGTTATTTGCTACTATTGTTATTATTATTATTATTATTATTATTATTATTATTACTATTATTATTATTACTATGATTATTATTATTATTATTATCACTACCACCACTGCTATTATTGTTCGCCCCCTTTTTTAAATTGGTTTTTTCCTTTTTTACTTTGAATTTATTTTTTCGAATGTCGTTTCCTGTTTGCTGCTCAGAATGCGTGTTTTTGTCTGCAAAACGAACGAATTTGTTGCTATTTTTGACAACGTGTACGTTGAAATTCGAAAATCCCCGACGGGGGAAGGAAAGTTTTTCTTTATTTGTTTCCCTCTTTCACCTCTTGGAAACTTTTTGCAGTCACTTATCATTTTTCGCTGTTCGACTATGTAAGCGTTTTCAAATAACCGTTATTAGCTTGAAAGTGTCCGGATAAATTTTTTCTACGTTCTGTGATGAATACCTGAAATATTACAAAGTTACTTTTTTACGCTGTGTATATATACATATATGCACACTCAAACGCGCGCGTATATATATGTATATGTATATGTACATGCATATATATATATACATAGACGAAATGCAAAATTTTGCGCTTTTTTTTTAATTTAAATTAAGTTCATAAGTTGTTATAAAGAATGAATAAACTTGAACTATTTAATCAGTTCAAAAGTCTAAATTTATTTCTGAACCTTTTTAACGACACCTTAAAAAACAAAAAAAAACGAAAAAAAAAAACTAAAACTAACTAAAAGTTCGCTACGATTCAATGGAAAGTGACGACTGCATCGATCATTTCGCGCGCACGTAATCGTTGTCTTATCGAGTTTAATCGAACGCAAATATAAGGAAATAATCGGAGTTGCGAACTGCGCTCGAAAGGCGCTCGAAAGGCGCTCGAACTGCGCTCGAAAGCACTCGTTATTCAATAATTCGATTCTCGCTGTTTCCAAGAAAAGATCTCAAGCTCGACAGTTTTTTAAAACGCCTCCACGTTGATTCGTCCGATTGAGTTACGAATCGATCGCAACAAAAAAAAAAAATACAAGGTCTTTTCGCGCGATCGGTTGTCGCCAGCTTAACGAATTAAAAGAGCACGTAATTAAAAAAATTGACGAACGAAACACGCGTGTGTGCATTCTTTGAAAAAATGGTGCGAGGATCTCTCTTTTTTTTTCTTTTTCTTTCTAACGATTTCGTTGTTGCGCTTGCGCCTCGTAAACGATAAGGAACACACACCTCTGCATGTATATAGATGTATACAGATATACAGATATACATGTATATTTATATATATATATATATATATATCATCCGTTGCACGATCCTTTTCCTAACGCATTGTTTTACGCATTAGAGCAGGACGAGACTTGTAGAAGGAGCTTACGTTTGCAAGAGACTTGGTCCGCATCTCTTCGATTACGAAGACCACCGAATTCCCGTCCCACCACGGAACTTCCATTGCATCCCCTGTAATCTTCCCATGGACCTACCGATCACCCTGCAAAGACCTTAACCGATGTTTGCACTTGGTAATGAATGAACCGTGGACTAAGCGAAGTTAATTCAGCTTTTATCGATTTTACCTTCGTCCTTTTAGATTTTCCGGTCGTTCGGTAAATAAATTCGAGATTCGAGTATTCGCGTTGGAATCGTGACGCATCGAAAAAATTCGTTTAATTTTGAGAAAATTTCTATAAATTTTGTCCCATTTTTTTCTGTTTTTTTTTCTTTCTTTTTCTGCCTTTCTGTGCTCGATCGAGTCTCGAAGGGTCGACGACGATACACCTTGATTTCTCCTCGAGCGTTTTTCGAGCGCTGTTCGAGTCGCTCGGCGCGAACGGACCCGCGAAACCTTCGGTCAGGATTCGTTGCCGTTTCCGGTCGGGAAAGGGTTTACCAGAGAACCGAGTTGTTTAAGGGGTAGCTTTAAGATAAAAGCTCGAAGATAAAAGACGTTAAAACAACGATATTTGTTATATATTATGTAAGAGCAGGATGTCATTCACTTCCCATCCGTCACTCGAGAAATCACTAAATGACGAAGAAACTGATAACTGTTGTAGATTGATGGAAATGGATGGAGCTCTTTAGGCAAGATTTTGGCGGGTCGGAAACGAGTATATCTTTACCGCAACGTTCGCCAATATCGAAAGCACGCGGCCCGAAAGATGAGGGCCTTCTCACCCGACGCAGTGAATTCTGAAAAAATAGCTGAGTACGTATGCCACATTTTGTGTTGTAGATCGTTGCATATTATTGTTTTGATTAATCATATGATCCATCCGACGCGCGGACCTCGTCAACTCCGGGCCCGTCGCTAATCCCCACCACCTACCACCACCACCACCACCTCCAACCTTCCAACCCCTCCCACCCCCCCTCCCCCCACGAACCAATGCGTTCACTTGTCTAACAATGGAATTTACATTCCAGTCCAGACGACAAAAAGTCATACGATACCGGAGCTGAAGCGATAGACGGATCGGACATCGTTACGTCCGACGAAATGCAATGTACGTTCAATCTTAACAACTATCGCGTTATCTACGTTGTCAATCAAGAAACTACCTTGTATAAAAAAGGCTGTTTCACCCGATCAAAGCAGGTACGCCAGTTAATAACCGGATAAGTAATGTCTCTGTCTCTCTATCTTACACTGTCACCTGTCACCTGTCACCTGTCACCTGTAATCCGTCACCTGTAACCCGTCACTATACATTTGTCTGTATCGGACGGGGGCGGGAAACGCCTCGACAATTTTACACTGACTTTTAATTTCAATTCGCAGTGTCATCCGATCGTTACCAAAAGCATGAACTCGAAATTCCAACAGTGGCATTTCAAATGGGTGACTAAGAACGTTGTCGATGCCCAGCACAGGCTTTGTCAAGACTGGCTGATGGGCCGTTACGAAAATTTGATACCTCACAGAACGCGCGTGATATCGGACAATGACCAGACGCGATCGCCTTATCGACAGTACAACCGATACTGCATAGACCGATTGCAGTCGGATCAACGTGATCAACGTGTCGTCGATCAGGGGAGAACCGGCGGCAGTGGCGGCGGCAGCGGCGGCGGTGGCGGCGGTGGTGGTGGAAGCGGTGGAGGCGGCAGCGGTGGAAATGGTGGAAGCGGCGGTGGAGGCGGCGGCCCCAGCGGTGGAAGCGGTACCGGAGGCGAGTGACCGACACCACCGCACGATCTCGGTACCCTCGATTCTTCCGCGCGATGATCCTCGTCGGATAGTGATAGCTGTAATCCAAGAATAACTTTACGATTAACTTGTGCTTTTGATTGCGTTTACTTTTCATTAATACTTGAGTTGTAATAGGTTTTAAGAGTGCGCCTGGATGATTTATCGAGAAACGTGTCGCTTTTCCAATGCATCGACAACAACTTATATATGTATGTATAATTAAGCCATGTAAACGTGATAGATTTTATACTGTAAATAGACAGAAGGGATCCTCGTCTCGTGGAGGCTGCTATATAATTAGTGTAATATTTTTCGAAGGAGATTTATATATTTCGTGTTGTGATCGATTTTACTTCGACTCTCTCTCTCGAGCAAGGTACGCGAAGATACCTTGGTTTAAAACGAATGAGAATCGTGAGACGCTTTCTGCTATTTGGCACTTTGTCGATGCATCGCTCAGCGATTAGATGATGTGCTTATTTTAATGTTGAACGAATGATCCCGCGTTGCATTCTTTTGCTTTCGTTGAGCCAACGTTTTTACCGATACCGATACCGATACCGATACGAATACGAATATACGAATATACGAATATACGAATACGAATAATACGGCGAGAGTGTGAAAACAAGTTTTTTGTTTTTTTATAAGTATAAGCAGCAAATTTAAGTTTATAGAGGAGAGGAAGAAACATACATACACGAAAACACACGCAACTATACACACACACGCATACATACCCCACACCCACACACACACAGCATCACTTTGTTTAAATTATATAAATTTAGTGTCGCTTCGTTGTACGCTGACCCGTTGATAAAAATTGTTCGTTAAAAATTTTATACAAAGATACTTTTAATTTTGTGAATGCTGGTACTGAATATATAGATTATATTTTATATTTCAAAATAAGAGATTCACCGATTGCTAAGTTTTTCCAGATCATCTGCGTCGAATCGTAATATGGAAACTGCGATTATCGTTATTGCTATTATTATCAATATTATTGCTATTATTTCTATTATTACTACTACTACTACTACTACTACATCTACTACTACTACTACTACCTACTACTACTACTACTACTATTACTATTATCATTATCATTATTTTTTTAAGGACATTAGAAAATATGAAAAACAAAAGTTAAAGGCCTTAATTTTTTACCTGAAACTTTAGACTATAAACTTCGTTGTAACATACAAAGCGTGTTGTAATAAAGTAATATGGTTATATAAACGTGACACTTCATATAATATAAAAGTTGATTGCGAAAGAAGACCGAAATATATGTGGCAGCAAAGTTGATCAACTATTTAAATATCGTTGTGTATAATATAAGTATAATAATATTAAATATAATTCCGTATTTGTGTACAAATATTTCATATTTAAAACTTTTATGACAGCGCAGTATCCCATTATCTGCGTAACCGTATTTTTGGTGGATATCTTTTTTTTTTATTTTGAAGAGACATCAGTGCCTGTGTTATAAAGTGTAAAAAATCTTCTTTAAATATTTTATAATTAAATATACATATATACATACAACCGTATACGCACGCAATCACACGTACATGCGCACGTATATGTATACGTGTATACATGCACGTGCATATTTATGAGTGAATGTACGCGTATATACATATATATCTCGTGATTCCATTAAGTAACGATTCTAAAAAAAAAAAAAAATCTCTGAGAATCCAAATATTTGTGATCGATGAAAATTTCTGCGGAGCAATTATAGTTTTTATAACAAATGCAAAAAAATGAAACTACGCGCACTTTTTAAAAAAAAGAAACTAGGTATAATATCGTCCTAGTATAAATAAATCCATAAAAAAGTAATTGTATAAAATATATTACGTATGTGGAATGATAATTAAATATCTGTATATTTTGCACAAACAATAAATATCTTATGCATACGTACAAGAAAATACAATAAAATAATTACACATAATCACAATAGTCTGAAATAATGTATTGTTTTAGATATCCATTAATAATGCATACAATTTTTTTCCTTTGTTTTCAAATCACGTCAAATTATATTGTACCTCTTTCGTTACTTTCATCTCATTTAGTATCAAATAATTTTCGTACTTTCGCATGGATCCGACGAAATCACTCGACACAATTTTAATTATTTATAAGTTTTGTACGAATACATGGATTAATTTTTTTTTCTTTGAAATATAATTTATATTAAAAAGATTCTCTTTAATTTTTATTTCTTCGAACGATCGATAAACGCAACGCATTCGAGGAGGTTCCAATGGAAAAGACCAACGCGCGCGAAAATATCAAAGGTGTTGGATCGCGTTCGATCGCGCTTAAATAATCGGTCGTCTCCACCTTATCGCTGCGAATTGGCGACGCGTCGTCGACCAAGTTTGAACGGATGTAACGAAAGCTCCTTCGATGACGCGCGTACGAATGAACGCAGTAAAAAAAAAAAGCGATAAATCTTTTATTTATACTTTGCAGAAAAGGCATTTTTAACATCTGAGCATTATATATATATTTTTTACATTTATTTTAACTTTCAATGTATTTTGTAACATTTCCAAGCTAACAAATTTAAAAAACAAATTCTGGCACTTGGTAGAGAGTAATCAAAATGTAAAAGAATTTAATTAAGTATCAATTTTGATGTTCAACCACAAAGTTCATTAAATTATATACATATGTACAGATTCCAACAAAATTTTCGATTCGTTTTAGCTACTGGAACTATTGTAAGAAGGCCTTCCTGCTAATTCCAACAGGTATCGATCTGGATGATCCAACCATTCGGAAGTACTTAATTTAACGACTCTCTGCTTTTCCGCCTCCTTCACTTGCCACTTCTTTATCTCCAATTGTCTCTCTCTGCAAAACACAAGTATTTTAATTTGCAACGTTCGAATCTCTCTCTCTCTCTCGCTCGCTCTCTCACTCAATCTCTTTCTCGATACGCGCACGCGACGAAATTAGCCTCGAATATTCGCGTCTCGGTCGATCAAGATAATACGTTATTTACGAACCTCGTTCGCGACTCGAGCGATACGTTTAGACAAAGACGAAACGCTAACGATCGATCGAGACCATTTAAATCCAATTAAGAAACGCGCTAAGAAACGCGCCTCGTTCTTACGGAATAAAAAATGTCGACGTTTCAACCAAGTTTACACTTTGCACGCGAGTTTACGAAAAGAAGAGAAAAAAAGAGGAAGGAAAAATAAGCCCAATGCGTTTATATCAACTTTACCTTGATTTAGTGTCGCCGCAGCCCCAGACCTCGAGGCTGGACACGCGATAAGGCACGCCTGCGAAATTGACCTCGTGGAAGGACTGGTCGATGACGACGCAGGGGTTCCGGGGATCGGCACCCGCGCGCAGACCCTGCGGGTATCCTCGGATGCTCGTGTTTAAGTACAATAGTTTGCTACCTTTCTGCACGACGCGGTAATTGGGGAGGAGCTCGATCACCATCGAGTCCTCGTTGCCCCAGTAGAGGTGACTCTCGCGCCACTCGAGGGCCGAGCAGATGCAATAGGTCGGGTAGTTCCGAGGGTCGTCGCTCTCGCTCACCCCTCGGATGAAGATGAGGGTCGGGCCCTTGTACCCGAGGACGTGGTGGAGGAACCGGTTGACGCCGGCGCCGTGCTGGTCGCTGTTGTAGAGCGGCGTCCAGTGGCGTAGGCAAACGGTGCCCGACATCTTCGTGATGAGCGCGTGCATCCCGTCCTTGTGGGGATCCTCTTCGGTCTGAGGGAGGAGGACCAGAGCTGAGACGAGAGCTGAGACGAAAGCCGAGACGAGACTAGCGACGCGTATAAATCCAAACTCGCGAGAGCCAAAGCGCAATTTTCGTTTCTTACGCTCAATGGTACTTTCTTACCTCGTTCCACGAGAGCCACCGGTCCGATAACTTACTCTTGGTTTTCTAAGCTTGGTTTGCTAAGCCCGACATGCGATTACCTACTTCGCAACCGACCCGACAAATAAAAATCCAACTCCTCCTCGTCCCTTGGTGGTGGTCGTCGGCTGTCGAGTTGAGAACGATGGGTTCGTTCGAAAACTCCTCGAGATTTATTTTACACTTTACACGGGTCGGTTACGGCGAGGACGTCGAAAAGCCACCAACGACGACGACGACGACGACGATCAAATTGCGATCGAAATAATTACCTTCGTGTAACATTGCGGCAAGGTAGCAGCCAACAACCAGACGTGACTGATCGGTAACAGCGTCTCGGAAAAGTTGGCGCTATCGGGTTGATCGAGGACGGGGGTGGAAGGTACCAAATGCGGTCCCGATTGTTCGCTGGACATCAGACTCTTTCCGCTTCTGTACGCCGTCGTTAATATATGTATCACGTATCTGTGCATTCCGTGGACGATGCGCTGACAATTCTGCCAGAGCCAATTGCTCACGAAACCTACCGAGAGCGTGTCCTTGCCGTGAAACTAAAATTCGAGAGGTTAAGGATAGCGCGTTTATTCGAGCCTGGTTCTTATTTGTATATTATAATTTACTGACGCAAGCGGAGACAACCGCCGATACGGTATTAAGTATTTGCGCGCAGGATCCGCCTCTGTTGCCGCTCATGGTCAGTCTGTAGGAGACCATGAGAAGTTCCCTCAGCCCTTCGGGGGTGATATCGCTCTCCTCCTTGTTCTCCGAGAACATCTTCACGTAATTTTCCAAAACGGTTTGATCGTTGAGAATGGCCAGGAATTTTTCGGCTTGCTGCTTGAACGCCGACTGTCCCAAGTGGGTGGTGGTGACCTTCGAGGAGGCGTGAAGGTGCGCGAACAGTCGGTCAGCGAGCTCCGGGTAATGTGGAAACAGGTACTTTTGGAAAACCGATTGCGTTATGCCGTTGACGGCTTCCTCCTTCTGAGAGATCTCCGTCAGAATCTGCGATGCGAAACGTCGGTTAAATTATTATTACTATTGTTATTATCGTTGCTCGTGTGTTTGCTCGTGTGTTTCCAACGAGCGGACAACGAATTAATCCAATTACGGATGGGAATTGGAGTTGGTTAAAGATTGATAAGACGTCGAACGCGGATGACGAGAGAAGAGGAGAGAAGAGGAGAGAAGAGGAGAGAAGAGGAGAGAAAAAAAGAGAGAAACGCGTTCGCGAGCCAACGAATATTTTTCGTTCAAGCTACGACCGATAAATAATCACCTGCGTAATTCGTATCTTTCTTTCGAATCGCACGGACCAGTCGAATACCTTGGATTATTTATTTATTTATCTATTTACTTATTTATTTACTCGTCGCGTCGCGTCGCGCGCTCGCGATGGATAATCAGGCCCAAGGATAACGGCGTAAAGGAACGTAGTGGTAAATCGATGCGTACGCACCCGAGATTTGCGCTTTTCGTCTCGTCGACGACGACGACGACGACGATGATGACGAGGTCAACGAAACGAACGTCTCGCTAAACATCGTTTTAAATACTCGACTCGACGGCCTTTTAAAATGCCAAGCGCGTACGATCGAGCCTTCGCGAAGAGAGAAAGAAAAAAAAAAATCGCGAGGAGGAAGGAGAGAGAGAGAGCGCGAGCGAGAGAAAAAAAGAGAGAGAGAGAGAAAGCGATAGGGAGCGGCGGATGGAAGAAGCGAGAAGAAGCGAAACGAGCAACGCGTCCGAGAAGAGTTACCTTGGCGAGTCTGTCGATAGGCAAGAACTGGGTGTGGGAACTGTTGTGCACATCCGCACCGGAGGAACTCCTCGACACGGGCACCTTCGCCTGGGCGACCGACGAGTTCTTGAGGTCGTGGCTCCCGGTCTTCTTGGCAGCGCCACCACCGCCGCCGCCGCCGCGGACCACATGATTCCCCATATCCGAGCAGCAAACGTACCTCGGGGCCCGCCCTAACCTATCTCACCCCGCTAAGACCTCCACCAGCTCCGACCGCGACTCCCTCGACGCCGACGTTCCTGGTGCTCCCGCTGTTGATGGGCGGAGGACGCGGATGACGCGGGGAACGCGGTGGACGAGGGCGACGGCGATGCCCCGAGCTGCTCGTCGACGTCTCGCGCGCAGAGGCCGCGCGACGACGTAGCCATCGGCCTAGAAGCCGCCGAAAAATGCAACAGCAGCAGCATCATCGACGACGCTCCCTAAGCGCCACCTACCGGCAAACGGGGCGCGACTCGCGCGTCGTTACGACGCCCCTCTTTTCCCTCCACAACCAAACCTACCTCACGCCCCCCGCCCTCCTTCCATAACGAGCCAATTATTATTCCTCCTTCCTCCTTCCTCCTTCCTCCGTCCTCCGTCCACCTTCCTCCGAAGAACGGAGAACTCAGTCCTCCGAACTACTATTTTAGGCTTTTCTTTCGGACATCGGGGCCGAGAGACATTCCAAATTATCCGGCCCGGATTATCAATCGCCGGACGTTCGATCTGTTGTATACGCGGCTTCGGCTTCCATTGTATCCGTTGTGTTCGTCTTCTCGCGCTCGGATTCGCGGAGGGGAAACGCGTCGACGTCGGACTTCGGCGCGGAAAATTAATTTATAGCCCGCGCGGATCGCGAAATTATATGGAATTCAGACTTTGTTCGTATCCTTCGTTCGTTTCTCGCTAACGAATTAAGCCGACTCCTGAAAACGGAGTTTTCCAACCGTTCGATCGTACAAATTTACGTTCCTCGCTCCGAATCCGGAAGTATCTTCCCGCAAACTTTTATTTCTGCGAATTATTTTATTGTTGCGGTAACGCGGTCGAAATGTTTTCCGAAAATCGCGTCGTCGGGGAAGTTTACGAGACGTTTATACTTAAATATTCTTTTTATCGCGAAACACGTACGTACCGATAATCCAATGAAATTATTGTTACCTTGGAAGCCAAGTTTCGCCCCGTTCGCTTCGATTTCTCGCTTCTCTCGCCGAATAAAATAAACAGCGAAATCGATCGAACGTTAACGACGTCGTTCCTTTCGGTAAAAAGAAAAACGCGTCCAATTCGATTTGTACGATAAACCCCAACTTTTTAACCAGCGACGTCGTAAAAATTATGTTTCTTCAAATTTTTATACGCCGTTTGCTCGTCGACTATGAAATACCGTACGATCTCGATACGCGTAATCTATTTTGATTCCATCTTCCTAGAAACGTTTTTTTTTCTTTCGTATCGAACGTCGTTTCGTTTCCTCCGTTGTTTTTCCAACTCTTAAACTAATTTTACGAACGCGTACTATCTATGAAAATGATAGAAATCGAACGATATAATCGATAAGATTCGCTTCGAGTCGTCGAAAAAAAAACGCTTGTATTTTTTAAACGCCTTTTCTAGCGTTAGAACAGAATTCGTAATAATTTCGAGGAATCATCTTCGTTAAAAATATAACGATGTATGTACCTCGTTTCTTCGGATGGACGGGAGTCGGCAATGGTAACGATGAAAACGAGTTTTTTTGTTGTTTTTTTTTTTTTTATACTCGGTCAAAGTGGTTGATTAAGACCGTCGTAAGAACGCGAATACAACTTAGTCTCTCGCATGGCTTGGAATTCGAGATGTGCACCTTAATATCGCGTTTGATATCGATGGATGTTCCGTGCGAGTGAAAAATATATATACGTAAACGGTGTTTTGCAATGTTTTGCCTCGTTTTCGCATCGTACGAATTAAAAAGTTTTAAAGTATCGTCTCGATTTGGTTACGATCGAGAATCGCTTCGTTCTACGAACTTGGATCACCGAATCTAACGATTCGAAGAAGTGAATTGTTCGAGAGGCCGATAAAAATTATGGATCGAGTTTGCTTGTTTGCCAAAAGCTATTTTCCAAACCTACGATACGAACGTACCGCGAACAAATTATAGTTGTTACCGTGAAGCTGGATTATCGTAAACTTTCTTAATCGAAAAGTAAAGTCACCAAATTTTATTAATTAAATCTAGGCGATCTAAAATTTTATTCCCTCGTCGTTTATCAAATATTTTTCACATTTCTATGCCACACGCATTTTATATATATATATATATATATATATATAGGAACGTAAACTTTGCGTTTGTTTTTCTAATTATCGATCTAATTATTATTAGATACTTTCCCTTCGATATATATTTACTTATCGTATACATATATACATATATATATATATACGTATATGGCGATGATATTTGCGGTTTAAAATAACAGCACCGCTTAATTTCGAAAATTAAAAACAGACTCAGGATCAGCTGTGAAGGATCGAATTTTTATCGACGAATGAGCTTATCTCTTTATCTTGCAACTTGGCCAATGATTTGCAGTATTTAAAATTACTAGCATTTCGTAAACCGCTTATCTTTCTTCTCGTTAATTTTGGTAGACGTATACTTTGTTTACATTTGTCCAGCGAACCATAAGTAAGCGAATCGCTATTCTCTTGTTAGATCGTTCGTCGAAACAAAAATTTCACGATTCCTTTTCGACTCTGACGCACTTCAAATCTGCACTTTTGACTGCAAACGTCTCTCATTCGTCATAAAGTGCTATCTGAGTAACCTATATTTACCAGTATCCAAGGCCTTACGAGATCGAATTACAATTGTTGAGTTTCGTTATGAAGTAGCTTACTTTCAAAGGCATTCGAATCTATCGTTGTTAAACGATCGTTAGATAAAAAAGTAGCTGTTGTGATTCGTCTTCAATTTTTTTTCTTTTCTAATAATTTGGCGTAAAAAGTACTGTTGTAATTGTTTAAATTTCATCCGTCCTGTATTCCAAAATAAACCTTTTTTATGATATTTTAACTCGAGATCAACGTAAAACTGCGTCGTAATTTACGTACGCATACAAATGTTTATTTTAAAGAATTTCGGTATTCAAAATTCGCTGATTACGTTCTCGCGATAAATTTAACGATACGATCAACGAAATAAAACAAAAATGAAACGTCGAAAAATTGTATTTTCGATCTAGTAACGAGTTAAATAAATTTATAATTTTGAAGTAAGTATTATCAAAATTCAATTCACGATTCGAAACGGATTACTTTCGGTATTTTTACCTTATTCGATGCGTGTCCTACTTTTTCTTAAAAAATTTTTTTAAAATTGGAAAATGAACGTAACGGTTTTATTCGAAGAGAGGAAATAAGTATCGACGATAAATAAATAAATAAATTAATTGATAAGAGGATGTTGAAAATGTATGTACTAGTAACGATCCGTCGACGATAAATATTTAAAATAAAAAGTGACAGGGTTAAAGAATAAAATAAATTTTCTAAAAACTTATAACTATTTTATTAACGTTTGTTTTACTTTTTTTTTTAAATTATGTTACTTTAAACATGTTCAGTTATTCTTACAAAATAGATCGTTCAAAATGATTTTGAAAGATTCATTTTTATAAAACTGATGTCTTGGCACGATAGAATTGTGCGCAAAACTAAATTCTCTTGGTCCTTATTTAATTTACAATACATCCTTGAGAAATTATAACGTTTAAAGTTTTAAAAAATTTATGTACAAGGAAACATATCTAATTATTCGAAGCAATCACAGTATTCTCTCATAAATAAAGATATTATTTATTTGCATCACCCGTAATGTTTTAAAAACTAGTTGCATTCGGTACTAATCGGTGACGGAGGAAGGCTCGGTACCAAAATACCTGTCACCAAAATTACCAATTCCTGGTAACACGTAGAACTTTTCATTTATCTCCGGATCGAGCGCCGAAGTCACTATTTTTAAATTTGGAAACGCGTAAGCTATCGAATGCACTCCGGACTCAGCCATAAGTAACGATACGAGCATGATATTGTCCTCTGCCACATCGTGATCCAGAAGCACTCTTATAGCCATCATGGATGCTGCACCCGTTGCTACAGTTACATCCATCAAGATAACTCTATAGTCTTTGATATCTTTGGGTAAGCGAAGATAATACAGTTCCGGTTCATCGGTTTGTAAATTCGTTTGTATCAAAATTTTACCGATTCTTATATCCTTACAAACGTCTCTCACAGCTTGTTCCATAGTTTCGCCGGCTCTTAAAATCGATACACCGCATATTTTATCAGTCGCGCTTTTCTTTCCTTTGTACAAGAATCCTTGCGGTGTTTCGATAGTGATTTCCTTAAACGGTAGTAAAGATAAAGCGTATTCTATGACCAAACGTATCAAACGTTTGGAGTAAAAAATAAATTCGTCTCTCTGAGTATATTTATTTCTTATGAAAGTATGCAAGCCCTTGATTTGCGGTGTGTCGGGAAGTAAATACAACGAGTCTGGAAGCGACTGGCCAACGTGCGAATGCGCAAGTTCCTCTCTTAGTTTGAATCCTCTCAACTGGAGTTGAGTGTGGACGTGTTGCACTATCAATTCGATGGCTACGGAATTTTCTCCTCCTCGAGGAACGATTATGTCCGCGTGGACCATCGAAGGTGCGATATAATAATAGAAGGCTGGTTTTACCATGGTACTGTACTGTTTCAATACTCCCTCCAAGTCTCTACCTCTTTGGGATATGTCCCTTCTCAAGCGGCGAGCCAACCTCACATCCGCATCGGTGTCGACGAATACTTTCATGTCGCACATTTTCAATATTTCTACATTATAAAACGTTAAAATTCCTTCAAAAATAATTACGTTGGCACCGTACATCATTTTTGTTCTATTTTCTCTGCTATGCGTTACAAAATTATATATAGGTACTTCCACTTTTCTTCCTTCTTTCAGGCGTTGCAGAGTACTTTTAAGTAAGTGGAAATCGAAAGCATCCGGGTGGTCAAAATTATATTCGTTCCTAGCTGCCATTTCGTGTTGTTTTTCGTTTAAAACTTTATAGAAAGAATCCATACTTAACAACGTTACCCACGGCACGTCGAGGGATTCTATAATTTTAGTGGCAACCGTAGTCTTTCCGGAAGCACTACCGCCGCATATACCTATTATAAAAGGCTCCACCTGTTGTCCGGTCGAATCGTACCAGGGTGGCCGACCCGCGGTGTATATAGTCCTAGTTTTACTCTGAAGAATGGATTCGGCGGATGTTTTTTTATTAGATTGTGAACAGCTCGTCAATCGTTCGCTACGCAAATAAGGAGACTTTTGAGATCCGGTAGTCAGAGGTCTGCGAGAAGCAGACGACGGCGTTGGAGTTCCCATATTTGCGTGATGTTCTTCTGGGAGTTCATCCAATAAAAGTGTTTCCCAATCCTCTAAGCTTTGGTCATAGTCGTCGCTTTCAGAACTTGCGGAGCTTGGCGGATCATAATGTTGAATCTTTGCTGCCATAATTGTAATATAGTTACTGTTAATTCTACTTTTTTATTCTAAATGGTTTTAATGTTTAGAATCCGTTAACATCAATTTAATATTATAGATTTTTTAGTTTTTCTTCATTTGTAATACTGATCGGAACAAACATTAATACTATATTTCAACTTTTAGGTAGCACTTTAATAATATTTAAAAGACTTACATTCACAATTGAAGAAACAAATGAAGTTTAAGTTTAAGATGCCAAATATTAAATACAGCCAAATTTTCTTCTTTTTATTAATTCTGATTTTTATTCCTCTATGTACACTCCTATAAATAGATACAAAAATATATATTAATAAAAATCTATTCGCCGTTTTAAAAATAAATTATTAAAATGTAAATAAAATATATTTTAACGTTTTAAAACAATTATTATACGCGTATTCGTTTCTATATAATAAAAACTTACCGACACTTTATTCGAGAAGTTAAATTTCTAATTATAATTTTATAAATACGAACGTGTAAGCATATTTTTTTTTTAGTATCAAATTATAAATAAAAACAATATCCGAAATTTTATTCCGACAAATCGTTCGAATGTTAACAAAAAATGATATCACATTTCCTTAGTTTTACAATAAAAATTGAATAAAAAGCAAACATTTTTATGAAAAACGATTTACAGCAAAATTTTCATTCGTATAAATAGATTAATTTTTCTATATTTTACTTACTGCATAACCCTAAAATAAATCGCACGTTTATTTTAGTTAGCTTTACTTTAGCTAATATAATAAATATTGCCATTTCTAAGAAAAAACAAAAGTTTCGAATAAGTTTGATGAAAAAAAAAATATTTACTTATCGACCTATACTAAAATAAAATTAAATATAAACTAGTTCATTTTGTACATAAATACTTTTAAAAGATGGCATTGAATTGCATGAATATGTAATGAGAAGTATGATATGTAGCAGATTCTCTGCAACAGTGGTTCTCATACTAAATAATAATGTTCGTCTCAAACACGAACGGAACAATATTCGTTCGTTCGCAGATAATTGTCTAAAATAATATAAAAATACCGACAATGGTTACGATAATAATAAAAAAATAGTCATGGTAAATTAAGTAATGACGATATCGATATCAACGATAGCAACACGTTGCTTTAATAAATTTATTTGTAGTTGTAGAAAAATTGTTTTTCGAGAATCTACCTTGATAGAAGCAATTAAATTTAAGATTTTCGGATGTGCCCGATGCGAAGAAAGGAGAATGAAAAAGGTTGTAAACGTCCAAAATGAGTAGAACGCGTAACCAGACTTTAAAACATCACGAATACACTTATAATGGAGGCTTTGCTTCAATGTGGACTAGTGGAGATAGTCGCGATTAACCAACGTCTTCTATTAGAGAGTGGAGAACCACATAGTGCGAAAGATTAAGCAAGGAATAGATGGTGTATGCAAGATAGAGAGGGGGAGAGAGAGAGAGAGGCTGATAAATAGAATAAGAGGGAGCAAAAGAGAGGTCGGACTGATTATACCAAGGGTGAGTTGAAAATCAATCCCTCTCGCTCTATTCGTACTCCGTACTCTCTTACGTATTATTGCATATGTACTTTTGTAGTGTGCGAACGTAAAAATTGTAAATTATCGTGTTTACCGACAGATAAGCAAATTATGAAATAATTTCCGATCGTTATAAGCTTTCCGCATCATCGATAAATTTTTAAAATATAAATGCACTTGTGTTTTAACGCGTATTAAATTATATGAATCACGTCTAATTTATCTCTTTAAACACCGATAGACGATTTATTTTGATTTTGATTAAATATAAAAGGCTATTCTCGTATCGGTCGATTTTTTCGATACAAATTTTTTAATTTTTATCGGTTATATTTATAAAACATTTATTATTCTCGACAAAAGACTTATTTTATAAAATTGTTCATCGATATATATATATACATGATATTAAAGAAAGACAATATATTTATTTTAAAGCGAACTCGATAAAAAATTCGTACGTTATAAATAAAATATAACGAACGATACGTTCGAAATTCTCGATTTTATTTTAAATAACGTATTATTTATGAAAAAATTAAAAAAAATTTATCTTTTACAATTTATAGTCAATTTTGTAAATTAAAGTTGAAATACAATTGCAAAACGGATTCTAGGTAACGATCGGTCGTTATTCGATACAAATTTACTAAAAATTTTCAAAATAGTCGCGCGGTACAACGATATAATGGTTTCACTATTTTCCAATTAAAAAATATGTCAGTGTATTATTTCGTAGTTCCTATAATTTTTTTATGATGATTAGTTTTTCTATTAAATAAAAAGAAACTATACTAAACGACGTATATAATTACAAAATAAATCGTAACAGTCGGTAACGCGTAATCGTACGTATACAATACGAAATCTATTACGAATTCGATACACGTTGAAATTACTATTATTATTATCTTAATACTCTCACGAATTTAAAAGTTCAGTGCATCATCGACAAAATAACGTTCGACGATCTCCGTTACTCGAGGCAATTATTTTTCACGTGCCATTGAGTATGAAACATATCGTATCAATTAGTCATAGTACACTTATCACTTAAATATTGCAAATAAATACGAGACTTTCTTGTTTTTTTTTTTTTTTTTTTTTTTATCTACAAAGAAAGATAAGACGATCGCGTTGATTTTCCATGTTGAATAATAAAATAAGATAATTTCTATGGATGTGGACGTGTTTACAGTCGGTAATTCAGGTGATTCTCGTAACGAGTAACGCGAGTTGTGGGCGACACATTTCGATACCTTGGCTTAAAAATAAAACCGCAGCCTTAAAAATCACGAGTGTCTTTGCTCGTTACGGTCTTTCTTTTTTTTTTACAATGAAGCTACTTATACGCGACTCTTACGCGATTTGGAGTGCAACACTAGTTTCTGTTTTCTTTCAACTCCGTCCAAGATTCTTCGTTATGTCCTACTTATTTTGAATTCTTTTCAATATTAATCTCCACCTTTGTATATCCACCGGTTAACGCGAACACGATCGAGGGTAAACTCGTTTCATTGATTTTCAAATGCTTAAATATTTTCTAACGAAATTATCGATCGCAATCGAATGAATCTCTAACGTTAGAAGCAAAATTTTTAAAGAACGCCACGCGGAATTTTAAAAATACAACCAAACGAAATTTACGTGAGGTTACTACGATCGCCATAAATTACATGACTTTTTTAATATTAACATTTATTACGCAAACTTACCGAACGCATAATTTCTTTTCTTGTTTTAAAACATAAGATAATAAACAAATTATTAGGTAATCACCTCTTTATTATTGTAATTTGTATTGGCTTATTATTCTTGTTAAACAATGAGAAAACGTTCTCAAATGTAAATGCAGTCATAGAAATGCAATAAAAAGAAATTAGAGTTGGTAGCGATAAATAAAAATACTTGTATCGAACGATAAGTTCCATATTCAAAAATAAGAACTCAGCGTTTTAATTTTTTTTGTAAAGGTAAAAAACTCGTACCATAATTAACGCGGTTTGAAAAATCAATGTAATTTCTTATCGCGAAAAATAATGAATAAAAATATAAAAAATATTTGCTACGTAACTTGTAAAAGTGAAAGATATCGCGGAAAAAATTAAGCAGAGTAAAAATGTGTATAAGACGTAGAAAAGGAAATGAAAATATCAGGTTCAAGGCAGTTCGATGTAAGCTTTGATATTAAGCGATCACCCGATTCTAAATAGTACAACTGAGACTGATATAAAACTCTGACATTTTTAAATGCATAGATTTTATTAGAAAGGAAAGTCTTTCCGAATAATTCGTTTCAAATGGAACACAGGAAATTAATCACGTTTAAATAATCTGTGCATGTGTGCGGTTGGTAAAAGTAATTTACCTTAGCTTTATTTATATAACACAGCTTTTTGCGAAATATAAAGTATATCGTTTCTCATCAATATATTTAATTAAAGAGGGCAGAAACGCTTAGTTTATTTAAGTACATAAATATCGCACGAAGCGTAAGACCCTTTTAGTTTCTTCGCGGTAAAACATTAAAAATACTAAAAACGATAAAATTTTTTATCAAGATCCTCGCAATTGTAATATTAATTATCAATAACGAATAATCTACTAATATATTTGCATGTATCTACGATTAGTTCGTAAAAACTAACTATAAGAAGGTACTTTCTAAACGAAATTTAAAGTTCTTTAAAATAAATAAAGAGTAGTTTAAACAATGTGTATAATTACGTACACGCACGCACCCACGCACGCACACGCACGCGAACGCACGCACACACACGTATAACCATAAACGGGGAAAACTAAGCTAAAAATTCGGTTTGCCTTTCTCTTCTACTAGAAATATCGAAGGTCAGAGACTATTATTTTATGTATGTAAAGAATACCCATATCGAAGTTTAACTATAATAACGTAATTATAGTTTATGCGACCTATACTTGTATTTCATAATATATAACCGAAAGCTCGGTTATAACGTACATTTCGTGTATAATAAAAATATTTGTAAAAAATTTGATCTCAATCTTTGTATACACGGTTTTGGATTTTCTGTAATACCTAAATTCCTATCGATCTCTTCCTTTACTTTGTAAGATACACATACACATTCCTCGTTATTCAAATAATTCTGACAACTACTCACCCAAAGTTCAGGTGCCACGTCGTTTAGAAATTGGGAACGTAATTTACCATTCCTACACACTCACTTTACAATAATTATTAATCTATATATATATATGTGTATATATATATGTGTGTGCTACCTCCTAAGCGAAAATTTAGGAGTCGAGTAAAATTACAAAGAAGCGGACAAATGGACGAAATGATGGCTACTGATTTATTCTAAAAAAGCAAGGCACCAATAAAACGTTTGACTTATATATATAACGGTTGGAGAAAAAGTACATGTCCGAATATGATACGAGTAATTCAAGACGATACGAATATTTATTTTATCTACTTAACGATACTTCGTTAAGCCTGCAATGGAAAGCTCGACAATCGAAGATAAAAATTTTTTTATACATTCATGCCGTGCAAATATTGACAAATTACTTTCCTTTCGTTTTAAAAATTCAATCGCAGTATATGTTTTATATCTTTTATTTGGGTGCAGCATCAATATTACAATCAATATTCAATATTATAATTACATTATAATTAATAAAATTCAACAAATATAAATGTTCGTTCAAATATACATGTAGTATTTTTTTAACAAAGAATACCGATATATGTTAATTTAACAAGAATCGTTCGAGTGTTATTCTACGATATATAACAGGTGTTGAACAGTATCACGTTGAAATTGATCAAGCGATAAATAATTGTAATTATAAATTAAAAAAAAAAAATTACAAGAGATCTTTGAAAATAAAATATATTCGATAAAAATTGCAAACTTTTTTGTTCGACTATTTTTATAAAAGTGTTATACAACTACAGAAATCAAATATAACAATACGTGTTTGAAAAGAACTCGATATTAATATATATATTTATCAAAGATCGCAAATAAACAGGTTTCAATTTCATACATATATACGTATATATATATATAAACTGGTCGAACCTAAGCTTAGCACTAGTCTACCGAATTTACATACTAATGAAGTGTTACCTAATTAGTATATACCCAATGATGACGTTAAAAGGTTTATTCCAACCAGAGAGATTTATTACCCTATCCACGAAAGATAAAGCTTAATCCGTTCCCTTTTCAGCATTAGTGAACGATGTTCACTTGTTAAGCTTCAGGATTTACTCGTCCTTAGAATAATACGAATCCATTTTTTTTAATTCCGGACGATTCAAGTCATATATAATCCACTGTCTCGTCTGTACGATACGTATACGAGCATCGTACACTTGTACTTTCAAAACAAATTCAATTTATACTTACCGTAAAAACAAAGGTAACGATCAAATTTTTTTTTATTACTCGTTTAATTGATTATCACGTTTCTTAGTTTTCGTAAATTTTAAAACTTTCTAACGTTCGATCGATCGAGTATCTCATTAATATTTGATCGTACAATTTATTTGATGTAAAATAACGTTGAATACATTTCACGATATATAGTTGGATTAAATATTGACGAAATATTTAAAAAATATTTTTATTATTGAATCCATACGTGAAATTAATGCTAAAGAACTGTTTAAAAACAACATTTTTTCTTTTTCATAAAATATTTTGAATTTTGTATCTATTTAATAATTACAAGAAAATAGTTATCGAGATTTGAATAAAGTTCGATTATTATTATTTTTTATTACCGATATCAACAACCACGAAAAAAGTTATTCAAGATTAACACTCGAGACAAAATATACGAAGTAAATGTTTTCGAATAACATTATAGAAGTGTACGGTAAAAATTACATTAGACTTTATAATTTACGTATTTACGTATTTTCATTACGATCGCTCCCTACTCGACTATTTTTCCTAGGAACTACTTTAATTTTTCCTTAAATGTCTTTTATAATGAATATTTTTCAACGATACACGCATCAAACATCGCTCAAAGTAATTTCCAGCAATTTTTTACAAGCTCTTTATAAATATTATCAAGAGAACGGTAAACGTCGCCTCTTTCATTTTTTTAACGAAAAAGAATATTCGTTAAAAGTATAAACTTTTGTCGTTGATTTATAACCCGAAGCTGAAAAAAGTACGTTGATAAATAAATTAAATTCCAAGGAATTTCCATCTCGTTTCATTTACGTTAAACGACCTCGACGAGGTTAATATTAAAATCATGCCAAAATCGATTCCCATAATTAGAGATTTAATTACTCCGAATTGAAAGAAATCCTTGAGGTAATTTGATTAGCTCGCACCCACGCCATAATTGGTAATAGGTTTAATAAGATTAAATAATAGTATCGGATGTTCTCGGGCTCATGGAATATTTTGGAAAAGAAAGTCGCAAGCTGGAAAAGCGCGTGGAAAGTATCGAAAATAAGGAGCCGTGGAGTCGAGGAAGAGGAAAGACCGTTGGAGACGAGGAGCGAATTTCGCGCCACCACGAGACGTCGGTCGTTTTCCTCTCGTTTTCCTCTCGTTTTCCTCTCGTTTCCTCGTACGTGGATTTGGCCTCATCGATGGCCGCTGCGGATTCCTGTGCGCGAGTTGGTGCGCAGGCGCAGACGTTGCTCGGAGGAGTTTATCAAGTTGCGCATGCGCCGAGGCCGGGCCACTACTTGGAGGGGCGTATAGAAAGGAGGCCATATTGTACAGTTAAATTGAAAGAAAGGAAAATATAATTCGTCGTGTCTCGCAGCGCGTACGATCGTGACAATTTGATTTCGCGCGAACCCTCATCCTCGGCTTCGTTATCGGGCATCAGGGAACGAGGGCCTTGGCCGTAGGAACGACACTTCCACCGAGACCGAGGCACCGATCACCCCGTGAACCTCTTTACCCCCGTGTTAGAGAGGAGTCGAGTAGTCGAGTTGTGTGTGCCTCCACCGCTTTTTTGTATATAAATATACAAGGGAACGGTCTTTCTCTCTCCCTCTCTCCCTTCCTCTCTAAACTCTCTCTTCGATTCCTCTCGATCCTCTTTTTCGCTCTCGTCTCTCCCCCTTTCCCTCTATTTTTTCTCCTGCTCGCTCTCTCCCTCTGTGGTTCTCGTTCCTCCTCTCGTTCCTCCTCTCTTTCCTCCTCTCTTTCCTCCTCTCTTTCCTCCTCTCTTTCCTCCTCTCTTTCCTCCTCTCTCGGGGAGAGAGACGTTCGCGTGAGATCGGAGTAACGTCCGTCCAAGGGACGAGGAGTGGAAGAGAAGTTCTGCCGCCTCCGACGTTGAAATGGGCACTCGGGACGACGAGTACGACTATCTGTTCAAAGGTAAAGTTTTTCCCTCGTCTTCTCTCGTTTCGCCCTTTACACATATTTTCTTCCTTCCCCTTTAGACTCCACGCCGTGGGTATAATCGCTGGTTGTTATTGTACGTTGCTCGCTCGATTCCCATCCTCTCTCTCTCTCTCTCTCCCGTCAATCGCGAGCGCGCGAACTTTCGGCTGATCGATCGTTGTATTTTTCGCAACCAAGTCCGCGAAGCGGCAGCGAACCAGTCGAGTTAACGAGCCCTCGACTATCCTTATCGGACGGGCGAAAATCTAGTGTTATCTCGTATGTGAATCGCTTGACATTGAGGAGAGCCGAACAGCGAGCGATAGAGAAAGAAAGAATCGTCGAAGGAAAGGAGAAGAGAGAAAGAAAGAGCGAGAGAGAGATTGAGGAGGAGGCACGTCACACACACGCAAACTTATCAACGTCCGGTCTCTCTCTTTCTCTTTCTCTGGTTCTCTTATGACGACGCTTAATTAATATTCCGACTTGGCGATCCGCACTGCTTTTCTCTAAACTCGAGAGCTTACGATCGCTCGTTGATGCTCACCGCAGGAAAACCCGACTGGAACATCTGTTCGCGAGAAGTACCAAGATCGCGTTTCTTACGCATACAAGTTTCCCGTGTGCGATAACGCCTCTGATTATCCTCTATGATCGAGTCGTTGTCTCGTGTGTCAGGAGTCCGAAAATTTATAGCTTTTCCTTATATAGACGACGATGCGATGTCGAATCGTTAAATCTTATATTAGCTGAATGGATCAAATTGTCGAGACGGTCGTCGATTCGATGTCTGGCTTTTGCTCTTTCTTTCTTTCCTCAGATTAGTAAAATTCTTACTCCTATCCATCGTTATCTTTCTTTCCTTACCAACAGCAAGATAAACAAATGTATTACGAAAAGACTAATTTTATTTTTCTTATCGTGTAATACACTGGTTTTGGTAGTCTTTGTTTTTAAAGTTATCGATACCGAATCCATACTATTCTCCTTTGATAAAAAGTGTATTTACGTATCTTTAGTTTACGACGAAACAAAGTTGTCGGTATCCGTCGACTAATCTTAAAGTAAAACCTCCGTTTCCAAGGTTTTATTTAAATTGTTAATTTCGACGTTCGACATTGTTATTTATAAATCTAAGTACGAGATAAAGACTCTCGTCGCTGTAATCGATGGTTGTTAATTTACCAATTCGAATATTCGATTCGGAGAGGATTAAGTTTAGGACTAGGTAATCGTATTCCAGAACTATTTTGTAACTATATGTTTTATGTTTCAGTGGTTCTCATCGGAGACTCCGGAGTAGGAAAAAGTAATCTTCTATCACGTTTCACCAGAAATGAATTTAACCTCGAATCCAAGTCGACCATCGGAGTTGAATTTGCAACGCGAAGTATACAAGTAGACGGCAAAACGATCAAAGCTCAAATATGGGATACCGCCGGTCAAGAACGCTATCGTGCTATAACCTCTGCGTAAGAAGGATCTCGGATCTTTATCACCCGGAGAATAAAAAGATGTTCTACGGTTATCTTATTCTATCTTTTTTTTCTGTATCAGGTACTACCGTGGTGCCGTCGGAGCTTTGTTAGTGTACGACATCGCAAAACATTTAACGTACGAAAATGTAGAAAGATGGTTGAGAGAATTACGCGATCACGCCGATCAGAATATTGTTATAATGCTGGTTGGCAATAAATCAGATTTGAGGCATTTACGAGCCGTACCCACGGATGAGGCCAAAACGTTCGCTGAAAAAAATGGACTTTCTTTTATAGAAACATCAGCTTTGGATTCCACCAACGTTGAAACGGCGTTTCAAAATATTTTAACAGGTACGGTAGAACTAACGACTAGTCGATCGACGATTCCTTGTAACGGCTTATTTATTATCGATTATGGAATATTGCAGAGATATATAGAATCGTCTCGCAGAAACAGATTCGAGACCCTCCCGAAGGCGACACGATCCGACCACAAAATGTTGAACCGATCGACGTTAAGCCTACGATGAGTTCCGAGGGAATGCGTAAACAGTGCTGCCAGTGACGTGGTGTTTGTTTAACGAATGATTTGCTTTACGAGTGAGTTCCGATTTGACTGGATTTGATTTCCGAAAATGAAAAAAAACGTTGTTAAAAATACAACGTAGAAAGATACTCTCGGTAGTTCGAGACCAGAGATACTATAAACACTATAAAACTAGTCGGTTGCGCGAAAAGTTTCCTAAGTTTTCTAATATCATGCGTTGTGGGTTTACAGATGCA
This sequence comes from Dolichoris vasculosae, assembly GCA_018907195.1. NCBI lineage: Eukaryota > Metazoa > Arthropoda > Insecta > Hymenoptera > Agaonidae > Dolichoris > Dolichoris vasculosae. The sequence continues at coordinate 5,987,318 of JACCHY010000009.1, read as the reverse complement.
GCGAGAGAGATAGAGAAGAGGGACTAAAGAAGTGGCGGCCATTGGTAGATGTAGCGGGTGCGTAAACGCACGAGAGCTAAGACTATGTGTACGGGCCTAAAAATCTCGTACGCTAGAAGGCTTTGTTAACCTCACCAAAGCGAGAGGATACTGCAGATTATCCACATGGAAAAACAAACACGCGTACGAATCGCAACTTTTTTTTTGGTTCGCCTAAAATTATACCAGTTAAGTGCGGCTCTCCCAGATTGGACGTCGGCGTAAGAGTGAATTAAACATACGGATGAACACACCAATGTAGATTATATACATAATTACATATAGATTACGGATGGACAAAATATACACGCAGACACCGAATGCATAAATAGACACTTTAAGTAAAAAAAAAAAAAGGCCCATGCACTCTGTCCTTCTCTGTAACCCCCTCCGCGAAAATGAAATTGCCTCGTTTGCTGGATTTATATAATTTCTCCGCCTCTCTCTTTAACTCTTTCTCCGTGTTTTTTCCTTCGCTCATATACGCATACGTAATAAAATATACACAAAAGCATTCGCCTTCGATGCGTATGTGAAGCGGATACATGCGACATACACGTGCAACACACGCGTCATTCACGATAATAGTAAGAAAAGAAACAGAATGCGAGGGCAGATATACATATATTATGTTATTGATAATTAAATGTTGTATTACCGCTTCTTTGTAATACATATAATAACAATTCTTCTCGACGCATAATGTGATCATGAATATATAAACAATTTGTAATATGTAATATATATATATGACGAAAAGAAAACACATGGCCGATGGCCGCCAAACCGTGCACATCAAACCCTATGTTAGTGATAAATCGAGAGAATTCGAGGGATTGCGTTTGAATGCTCAGCTGAGAGCGAGAGAGCGAGAGAACGAGAGAACAACGAGAGAGAATTGAGAAAGAGCGAATAAGGCGCGTAAGACGCGTAAGACACGCGTAAACAACTAACATCCAACAACGGTCGAATGTATGTCATCCGCGAATCTCCACCATAGTTGCTTGTCGTCTCGCTCTCGCGCAGTTGTTATACGGTTATATATAAAACGGCAAAAAAAAAAAAAAACGCGTTCTGTAAATCTTGAAAGTAATTACTTTTCTTTTGTGATACGTTACGAGTGGCTAAAAGATACGATGATTACAACATTATACTTCCTAATAAAACGAGAACAAAATAATACGTCGCGAGTGCATCATTCGATTTTTTACTCGACGGGCTTGTAAACGTTAGTTTTTAGCAAAAAATTTTTAATATTTTTTTTAATCGATGCGTTGAAAGTTAGCCTTGGAAAAGTTTTGTAATAAAGGAGGGTAAGTGTCAATTTTGTGCGATTCGTTTGGGCGAATAAACATTGATTGAACACACGATCGATTCGATTCGTAAGAGATTGCGAGGGAAAATGAAATTTTCAAGATCGAAGGTGTAAAGGGAAAGGTAGCGATCGAACGATATATAATTTCGATACGATGGCGACCTTTACTCTCTTTACCTGCTTAAAAACGGAATTTTACATTATTTTTTAAGAGAGACTTTATCGATTTTTTGAGCAGCGCAGTGTTTATGAGTGCGAGGAGCAAAGAAGACGAAAAACGAAAAGGAAATCCAAGAGTGTCCTTCTTATTATTCGTGATGAGACGTAAATCGAAGACGAAAACAGCGACAACGATGACACGAGGACGATAATGTTATTTTCGGTACTTGCTAACAAAAATGTCCTTTCTACTCGCGAAACCATGACGTACACGCGTCGCGTACTGCGACCTAAGCTTTGTTACAGAGGCATTCGCTCTTTGTCGCCCGTAATCTCACGTATTTTATTCGAGCAAAAGAGGTAGATCGTAGGTAAGAAAAAAAAAAAAAGAGGGGAAAAAACGATACATAAAATTAGAAGAGCGAACGCGATGAAAAGAACGATATTAAAGCGAGAATGAAAGCATTACAGAAATTTAGATATCCTGATGCTTTTGTGCACCCACACGAGAGATTAATTAAAAAAAAAAAGAAAATAAAAGTTTAAGTAAGTATTTATCGTAATGCTTTAGACAAGAGAAATGCCACTGGGATGAATTAAACTCATCGTTATGAAAACACTACGATATGCGTAATTCTCTAACCTTTTATTGTTAACCGCTATATTATTTAATCCTTTTTTTTTTAATAAATCTGTTCATACGAGTAATTTCATTTCGTTGATCGTATACATTGGTAAAAATAAAAGATTAACGAGTGTTAGTTTATAGAAATTTGGTATTTCAAATTTTAGATTTAGAACAAATCTTTTTATTTTTTCCTGTAATATCGATGTTATTTTTTATTTTTACTTTCAACCTTTTACATAATTATACGATATAAAACTTAAAACACGATACGAACAATTTTACCAGTGATGTAGGAAACATTGTAATATACGCTAGAGTATTTATATACAATAATAGATTTTTTTATTTAAGTTAAGTATCCTTATGTAAGTAAATATAATACAAAATCTAGTTAATTCTTTACGTAACTAAACATTAGGGAGCGGAGGAAGCCGAAGCAGGTTCGAGACGAACCGTACTTCTTTGAGAATTTTGATTATTTTTTTGCCTCCATTCCAACCACCGAGCTAATTCCGGAGTTATCAATGGATTGTTGATATCCGATTGACTTTCCAATTGTTGATAATAAGCATCTCTTAATAGTCGAAACGTTTGTACATTTCTGTAAGGTAGTTGGGTCATAGGATCACAGTATTTTGCTGGTAATCTAAAATATTAAATTTTAGCGTTATTTAAAAATAAATATTTTATTTTTTATTTTATTTCGATACCTTGTAATTGCGCAGAGAGATTTTAGAGTTGGCCTCGGAGGTTTCTTCTTTTTGAATATTTCGTTAAATTGTTGAACATTTTCGAACGTTACGAATGTCCTTTCGTAATAACCGTTGGTTTCTATGCAATCGAAACTTTTTTCTTTCGTTACAGAGCTATTCTTTGTCTTGTCTCCGTTGCTTTTGTGGCTATCGTTTTTGTATAAATAATAAAATAAGTATTATCGAAGCTCGGTTTAAAGAAGAAAGTATAAATTAAAACCTTTTATTTTCAGTATCGGTAGATTTTGTGGAAGAGTCTTCCGTTTCGTTATTATCCGTATCGACGGTGACTTTAATTTCCTTATCTTTTTCCTTGTTTGAGTTCGATAATACCATTACGGGCATCGATAAAGACTGATACCTTATCATGGGACCTACGTTAGACTTTCTAACCGTACGAGCATTCTTTTTCTCGTTCTCCAACCTCTGATATTTTTCTAAATTTACAACAAAGTAAATTTTAACTAGAACGTTCGAGTAATCGTCGTACAGAGGTACAAATATTCGCTTACCCAGAGATTTCAAGTTTACTTCCTCGGTTAATAGCGCTTCTTCCAGTAACTCTTCTTGAGTGGGTTTGTAGTCGTCGTGTCTCACGGTTTTAACTTTCTTTCGTTGATCTTCGTTTCTTTCCTTCAGTCTTTTCAAAGTTGCGGCGGATTTTGCGGCGGTGGACCTTCGAATCGATTTTCTTTCTACGTAAACAAAGCTCTCGTTAAAACAATCGTTCGATATTCAGGTACATTCGCGTACAATTTACCTATGTTGTTCATAAATATCCTGGCAACTTTTTGATTCCTCGATCTTTTCTTCTTGGGTGTCTCTTTAAGTTTGGAGGAAGAAGCCTTGGCCGGTTCTTTATAAGCTTTCGTAAAAATTCCTCTTTTCTTTTTCTCCTCGACCTCTTGGTCGGAAATAGGTTCATCGTTTTCATCGATGCTGAAGTCCGAATCCACTTCGTCTTCGGCTTCGGCCTCTTGCCTGGTTAAAAAAAAAAAAAATACGGAATCGTTACAAAAAAAATTAACGCTCGAAAAAGTAGAAAGATTAAAAGAACAAACTTGTAGTCGTTGTCTTGCTCGGTTTCGTCGAAACCTCCATACGTAGTTTTGTAAAACTCGTCCTCCTCCTCCTCGACGAGGAGTTTCGACATTTTATTGCCAGCATTGGCTCTTCTCGATCTCGTCGAAGCCATGTTCGGGATAGGATAATTATCACCGCGAATAAATCGTTATCGCGTACCCAACGCGAGTACCGCACACTCCCCTATCGCGATAATTAAAATTCACCGCACACTCATCGACGACCGGTCGATAGTTTCCCGCTACGCCTAATAAAAATAAAACAACAGTATCGGATATAACCTCCAATGTTTACGGTAACAAGCTCCGATAACTTTTAAAATATTCCACGCTCGATCGAAAAAACGCGCGTACTCGATCGAACCACCGCGAGCATATCGATAATTGGACGCTACCGTTTCTTTCACCCAAGATAAAAATCATCGACGAAAGGCTATTATTTTCGAGACGACGTTCACACGCCATATACGACCGGAATACGACGTTCACGGAAAGCGTATCCCAGTCGATCGGCGATGACAAACAACCGCAGCGCCATCTGCGCGACGTTACGTTTTTCCAATTTTCGTTCGCTACGGAGAAACGAGCATCGGGCATAGCGGAAATTCGTACGTGTGCACCGACCCGATCGGAATAAAATTTGGAAAGGGAAGAAAAAAGAATCGGAGCCGAGGCGACCGGAGAAAAATTGATCCGACCGCGGGTGTAAAATAGGAGGAGATCCCACGTACAAAATTGGTGTAGAGCGTAACGCTGTTGGACGGAGAGCGAGAGAGAGAGAGAAAGAGAGAAAGACAGCGATCGGTACCGCGGGAGTGGGAGAGAGGGAGATTGGCGGCGGCGGTGGTGGTGGGAGATCGACGGCTAGAACTTCTGGCTCTCTCTCCCGTCGTGAATTAGCACTTGCATCAGTAGTAGTCGTCATCGGGGCCGAGAGCTCGGCCGCAGCCCATACACGTCGCTGCTCCGCCCAGAGAGCCTCGATTATTTCGCGCACGATATCCTCGCTCTCCGACCTCGGCTCTCCTCTCTCTTCTCTCTTCTCTCGCTCTCTCTCCCTCGCTCTTCGTATCAAGACACACACGCGGCAGCGCTCGGCCCGTGTCTCCGGCGCGCGCATCCTCGGGGTGATCGCCACCCATAACCTATCGCCTCTCCGGGCGAAGGGAAGAAGCCGAAGAAGAAGTGGTGGACGGGAAGCGAAGCGATCGCGGTCGTGGTCGTGGTCGTGGTCGTGATCGTCTCCGACTCGCGCTTATACGCACTTTGGCGCGCACATCCGCTCGACTGCGTGCGTGCGTGCGTGCGTGTGGTGGCTCCCTAGGTCGGGCGAGCCGAGGCTGGGCTCTTCCGCCTTCGGGACTCGCGGCGGCGGTGGCGGCGGTGGCGGTGGTGGTGGCGGCAGCGGCGGCACCACCGGGAGCAGCGCCCGCGAGTGGAGCGACGACGAGAACGGATAGGATAAAGAAAGGCGGTGGAGGAGGTGGTGGAGGAGGCGGTGGAGGAGGAGGAGGAGGTGGTGGAGCAGCAGCAGCAATAGCAGCAGCAGCACCAACATCAGCAGCGATAGCAGCAACAGCAACAGCAACAGCAACAGCAGGAGAGGATACATCTCGTCCGCTCGGCGGCGTTTTGTTGTTTTTCTCTCCTTTTTTCTCTCCTTTTTTCCGAGGGTCGCGCTCTCTCCGAGTCATCGGGCCCGTCCTCCTAAGCTCTGGGATAACCCCCTCGTTCTCCCCTCCCCACGGGGCGCCCGCGCGCGCGCGGCTCGTCCGTCCGTCCGTCCTCCATCGGCGGCGCGTCCGTCTCGCTCGATCTCGCGCCGCGAGTGTCTCGGCCTGTGCTCGGAGCGTGTGATTATTATTCTTGTGCCGAGTGTGCTTGTGCGGAGGTCCAGCAGCGGTTCGCGAGGACGACGGGTTGACGCGCGGTGAGCGCGAGGAAAGCGCGAGGAAACCTCGAGGAAACCGCGAGGAAGAAAAAAGAGGCGAAGCGAAGAGGAGAACGGTAATCGCGGCTACGGCGGCTACGGCGGCTACGTCGGCCGCGTTGGTGCGGAGTGCGCGAGGCGCTCGTCGGCGCGCGTAGCGGAGGTACGCGAACGCGTGTCGTCGGTGGGGGATCACCACCACCATCATCGTCGTCGTCATCGTCATCATCATCATCATCGTCGTCGTCGTCGTCATTGACAACGGCTGCCGCGGTGGCTGCGAGAGACGCGACGACGAGAAGGTCGAGAAGGACGAGGACGACCCCGACGACGGCGGCAACGAGGAGAAGGAGGAGGAGGCTGTCGGAGTCGCGGACGCCCGCAAGTTAGAGCGGCCGACGGCGAGGTGGACGACTACCGCGACGACGAGGTGGTGGAAACGAGGAGGTGCGGCGCGACGGCGTTCAGGGCGGCACCGGATCCTCGACGTCCACTAGCCGAAGCGGAGCGACAGCGGCGCGATCGTCGGGGCAGCATCTGCGCCAAATAATTATGTGGGATACTGCCGCGGGATCGCGATCGGCCACACGTCAAGTCAGCTGACATATTGCGCTCTGCTACACCACAGCAGCAACAACCTTCGGTAAGTCTGAGTCCCCCTCCCCTTCCCCATTGTTCCGCGGCCCGTCCTGCCTTTCTCTCGCTCGGTTTTTCTCTTTCTCGCTCTTTCGTCATGCGCGAGTATTAGGCATTGTGCGGATCGGGTCGCCTCTCCTTTGTGCAGGAGCCAGCTTTTGCCTCCCTCCCCGTGGTTTCCCCGTGGGTAACCCGTGGGTTACTCGTGGGTTCCCCGTGAAACGACAGCGACGTCGACGACGAAGACGACACCAGGTCCAGAAGCGATATCGCGTCGTCGTCTTCGTCTCTGTTCAAGACTGCCCGAACCTAGTCGCGGACGCCATCCCGGGCGGAAGTCGGAGTCCAGCTCGGAAGTGACGCACTCGCTCGGTCTTCCTGCCCTGCCCGGGGCGCGCGGCGATGGACGAGGGAAAGAGCGAGAGAGCGCGAGAGGAAGACGGAGAACGATTCGGGTCAAGTGCGCGCTTTCCATCTCTTTCTTCGCGTGCGTACGTTACGTGCGTGCGTCTCTCTCTCTCTCGTTCATCCTTTCCTCGAGTCGCGAGGACGCTTTCTCCCTCGATGTGTCCCGGGGGCCACGTGCTCCCTCCTCGCGAGCGAACAAAGGCTAGTAGGCAGCGAAGGCGAAGGAGGAGAAAGACTACGACGATGACGATTACGATTACGACTAAGACTACGACGACGACGACGACGACGACGACGACGACGACGATGGACTCGGAAACACACGTCTACGTTGCTTCGGGGACTCGCACACGCGGCTTTTTTAGCGCTGCGCCTGCGCCCAACGGATGCAGGTGTTGGCGCCGAGGAGAGTCGCGAGTACAATGGAGCTGTAAATTTGGACGTTGCGTGATTCCCTTTCCCGTAACTTACTAGCCGCCGCTGCCGTCGTCGTCGTCGTCGACGTCGTCTACGTACGTTTTAGGTGCGTGCGCGCGTTATTTTTAAGGCCCCATCGCTCGTGTTTTTCTTTGTGCCATTTGTTTTCTTTGTACCCAAGCTACGGATAGATGGACTCATTAGGTGGAAATTCCGTGGGCATTCCCTGTGATTCGTAGCCTTCGGTGTTGTGAAATCGAGTTTTACCGATTTTTGAAGGCTTTCCACGCGCGTATCTTCCTCGATCTTTCAACCTATTACGCAAACAAATAATATTCGAGATCTCATCCGAAGACGCTCCTCTCGTTACGGATACGCGAGCGAAAGTTTTTTTTTTTTTATTTTATGATTCAATTTACGCGATCGATGCTTTCCTACTCGCTGCCGACTTTCCAAACCCGGTCTATAAGAACTTTTCAAATTTACGTCGTTAGATTATAAAAGAGAAATTGTTTTTAAAAGAATCGACGTCGGAATCGCTTCTTACGTTTTTACCATGTTTGACCTGTACGGTATTTAACTTTGGATGTCCGACGTTGGACAAAACGCGAACGTTTTCCAACGATTTTTCGTTGAAACGTTCGAATCCGGTAAATAAACTCGGTTAGAAATACTTGCAACGGTATGGACGTGTTACACGTTGGTTCTTATCGGTCTATCCATCTCGTAAAATGAAATCGAAATATTAAATAACCAGCCGAAACAAACTCGAAGCGCCGAGAATTTTTCGTTACCTAAGGTCGAGCATCGAAACGACCTTAATCGAACCGATATTTTGAATGTCAACGCGTCTGTTTGCTTTCGTCGAGTTTACTTTTTCTAAAAATTTAGTTTTCCTTTCTAACGGCTCGGTGTTTGCGACATTGAAAGGTACGAGCTCGTTATTTACCACAATATTTTTTTACAATTTCTAGACTTTATTTTCATAAGCGGTGTTTCGAGTTACGAAGCAACGATTAAAATACATCGAACGGAAAGGATGTATAAAGTAAAACAAGTAATCCTTAAACTGGTGTTATAAGCGGTTTAAAATACCGATAAATAAATGGAAAAGGTAATTACGCCGTTATTAAGAATGTTTACGCAATTGAAATTGAAAAGACACGGTGGATTTTGCGTTCCGATGCGCAATGTAAATAAAATATGCATATTGCTTGAAAAATATCGATACTCGTATCGGTCGCTAACGATTGAGAAACGGATTTTTAAATAAGCAAACCGAGTCACTTTCACATTATCGTAACGTAACACATTCATAAATTATCATAACGCAAACGCGATTAAATTTGATTTCACGAAACGTTTTCCCGAGCGGCGCTGGGGAAACCAAGTTCGGTTTTCCACGCGAAAAGTACTTTGGTGTTTTCTGGTGTTGTTCCATAAAACGACCACCGATGCGCGTCAATTATTTTCTGGGTAAAGCCTTTATGTTACGAAATTAGCTTCATCTGCCTCGGAATGCTCCTTTGTCCGACGACGTTCTTTTCCCTACGGCCGGATTCGCGTTCGCGGTCGAACACCCAATAACTCCGAGAGCCTCGTCGGAAGGAACGAAGGAAGGAGCGAGGGAGCGAGGGAGCGAGCGAGAGGAAAAAAAAGGTACGGGACCCCTTACCTACGTGCTCGCCTACTTTTTGGGAATACACGGAGATGGATGGAGAGGAGGAGGTGCACGAGGGGCCCCCCGAGTTGCCCCCCGAGTTGCCCCCCGAGTTGCGGGCACAAGGCGCACAGGGGAACAGAGAAATAGACGACGCGCACATTGGAAAGCACTATTATATCCTATATCCCACGGCTGAGCGGACACGAGGAGCGTGAAACGGGGGAGAGGCTGGAAGGAGCCGAGCAGCGGCGATGCTTCGAAAGTAAAAATGTGGAAAGCCACTCGCGAGGCGGCTTTGATCCGCTCTCCCCCCTCTCTCTCTCTCTCTCTCTCTCTTTCTCTCTCTCACGTTCCATTGCTCGCTCGTTCGCTCGCTCGTTCGCTCGCGCGACCTCCGAGGGCTTCGTCCTGGCGGATGAATGAGGACGAGCCGCCGGCCGATGATCCCGTCCTTTTTCAGGATCGAACCGCCTCGGCTCTTTCCCGGTTGCGTGGATTAGTCGCGCCGGTGAAGGGAGGGGGAAGGACTTTTACGCTTTGAGAAATCGGCCGATCGTTCATTCATCGAGGAGGAGTAACGATTACGTCGATCGATTCCTCCTCGATGACGCGACTGCATAATTATTTGTTTTGTTCTTTTCATTCGCGAAGACGCGATTCCGATCATCGATATTTTAAACGAGTAAATATTGCGCAGCTCAGCGTTTTCCCATTAACTCTCGTTACTCGTTAGAGTAGTCAGATTTAGAGGAATCCCGGAGTCGACCGCGTTCGTCTCTTCGGTGGTGGAAATTCCGAGCGCGTACGCCTCGTTAACCGCGGGATCGTCCCCTCGAGTAACCCGTGTTTACCAGGTGCGCTTGGAAAACTCGGGTTTTTAGCGTGCGTGTATGGGTCGAGTGATGTCGAGGGGCCAGGGGAGGGAGGGAAAGCGTGGCTCGGCGAGCGAGACCGAACGAACCGAACGTGCGCTTTTCGCTCGCCATTGTAACGCGCGCGCGTTCAATTACAATGCAACCGAGCTCGAAGCGGACACACTTAGTTATCGATTGCTCGTGGATATTCTCTCTCTCGTCCGGATGGAGGGAATAAATAAAAGGAAAAACAAAGGTACGCCGCGGTACGTAGGAAAACAAAGAGCGGCTCTCTTACTTATATTTATTTGGATAGCAAGGATTTAGCAAGGATTTAGCAAGGGTTTAGCAAGGAGTTAGCAAGGAGTGACGAAACGCCGATTATCGGCGATTAAAACTTCCGTTGCGCTTTGATTCGCGGGAGTTGGTAACGGAGAAACGCGCGCAAGGCCGAACGCGTACCGTAATTTTGGTTTTCAATGAGGTGTAAAACGAATGAAAAGCGAGGTTGGACGCGCGGCCTTGTAGTTTCTTCTAACTTTAAATTACCTGTATCGCTCTTATGTAACATCCATGGATCGTCGTAACCATAATTAGGCACAATTACGATTTTTGTGATACAGCGATTAAATTTTATGCAAACGTAAACGTTATCGTTCGACGAGGATAACGATAATACGGACATTGTAAATGTTTTTAGACGATCGTTAAGCTAGCAACGAATTTAGGCCAAGTACTATTTTTAATAATACTCTAAATACATCGTCTTACAATGTATAAGAAATTCATCGTTATCTCGGCACGAGGAAATACATACGTAGATGATATCGGTTGGGATTGTCACGAGCTCGTTCTCGTCGAGTATCGTTCGCCCTTTTTTCTCCCTCTCTCTCTCGTCTCTCTCGTCTCTCTCGTCTAGATTATCGCTTCGTCGTATGCGCACGCACAAACGAGACGAACCCAAGGGTCAACTTTGTCGGAACACGTCGACCGAGCGGTTGGTTAGAGATCGTTTAACGAGAATCAACTTTGCACGCGTACGCGACGAGAGTACGAGTGGTCTCGTCACCTATTCTCCTCGACTCTCCCGGTATATTTCGCTTTAATTTTACCGAGTAATTCCACGTACGAATTCGGAATTAGATTTTGTTTCACTTTTGTTTCTTTGTGCGCGCCGAGCGCTGCGAATAAATCACAACGATATTTAGTGCAGGGATAGCACGCGAAATAAAATACCGTTTCCATTGTACGTAAATAATTGAGCCGTCCGCATATTTGCCTTTATTAACGACCGATGCATATATTTAGCGTTCCGTTGTGCTTCGGGGATACGATCAAAAAAAAAAAAAAAAGAAGAGTACGCGTATTTTCTCGATTTGCGGTATTATTGCCAGTCGCGAGAAATGTAGTTCATCGGCGTATCGAATTTTTTACGTAATAAATTGTTTATCCTACTCGTTCCGAGACGTATTCCATTGAACGTCGAGTCGTCAAGATTTTCATGGCATAATTTAATTATTTCGTAACGTCTCCTACGCGATGCGCTTCGATGTGTTCTTCGTTCGATCGACCGAGCGCCGATGTATATTACAATACGAACGAGCACGAACTCGTTTTCGCATCGGTCACGAAAAATTCGCCTCGTAGCATTGGAATTACATAGTTTTCGATTCGTATAAATAATTTATAGATACGCGTCGCAAGAGCGGCGTTGCGTCGACGTTTAAAATTTAATCCGAGCCGGTAACGATGCGACGCAAGATTCCCACCGCTTAACGCCGAAGCGAGACAAAAAATCAAACGAGCGCGAATCGAAGATTTTAATTTTCCTAGAGCGATGAAACATTCGTATGCGACGTACTTGGCGAATCCTCGGAAACCTCGATCCCGGAAACGATCGGAATCGATGAATCGATCGCGCGAAACAACCGAGTAAAATCGAACGCTCTTTTATATCTCGTAACAATTACATTAGTTTCGATAAGTCTTTCGTAATAATCCGTTTAAAAAGATCGGCTCGAGGAAGGAGTGCGCGACCGAGAAAGGGGAACTCGATGCCTCCGGCCACGAGATCGGACATGCGCCGAATAAGAAGGGAGAAAAAAAGGCAGTAAAGTCGTTATCTGGATGTAGAAAGGTACTTCGGGATTCGCCGCCTCCACCGCACGAGCGCCGCGATCCGTATATAAGATGAGCGAGTGACCTCGATATCTTCTCTCGTCTTTCAATATCTTTCCAACCATCCGCGCGAAGGTCGGATATTCGCGCTATGTGAGAGATCCGCTCTCAAGGTTAGGCATGCCGCCACGCATTCGCGTTGAGTCGCCTCTGTCTCTCTCTGTATATCTCTCTCTCTCTCTCGCACTTTGTCTATCTGTCTGTCTGTCCGTCCGTCCGTCCGTCCGTCCGTCTGTCTGTCCCTCCGTCCCTCTGTCTCTCCCCCCCTTGCCAATCGTTACCCGGGGCGACATTTAAATTTCGTCGCGAGGGAATACGTCAACGTCTCTCGTGCCTCTTTCGTGGGCGTTCGATCGTTGCTCTTGCGCCACTCGTTGGTCCGTACCAGCTCGTGATTTTCTTCCTTTTATGCTCGTCTTGATCACTTGCCAGCGGGTTGTGCCACCGCAACCATCACCACGCGTTTCAACTCCCAATTCACCTTAGGAAACCGATTGACGTTTTATGACATCGGGTTAACGACGGCAAACTCTTCGAATTCGTTGGGATTCGGGGTGGAGTTTGTTCCCGTAATTGCGCTAATAGATGATTCGGATCTATTATCGGTTTACCTTAATTGTTTCGTGTACTAGGAAAAATATTACGCGTGTCTTTAATATTTGAACGAAACTGTTGTTTCGAGAATAAACGCATTCAACGTTTGTTATATTTTATCTTCCTTTCGTTCGTCCTTCTCGAGCGTATAATTTATGTGTAAAGATCGACTTGTTTACAGTTATCGAGAATACTTGTCATTGTTTAAGCCATCTTTTATCGAACGAGAAAATTTATTGAATAGGTATTTATTATTTTATTAAATAAGTATATATCGATTCGTAATAGATTTCAAATATTCTAAAGCTCTTTATCAACTGTATGAATGTACTTCGCAAAAGCTTATAATTATACGTATAAATTTCATTTCTGAATTAGAAAAATATGAAACACGTTTTATGTATATTATTTAATTAAACGGAATTAAATAAAGAATTACTGTATCCCGAATCTTCCATAAAATTTTTTTATAGTCTTATAAAATGTATCGTTCGTGCGAGTATTCTATTTTTTTATTAACTAAGTAAATTAAAAAAATATTCTGCTCTAGATTTATTATTTTTAATAGCCTTACGATCAAACTCGGTAGATTTTAAGAAAGTTTATTGAAATAAAAATAATTCAGTGATTGTTAAAAATTGCAGGAGTTCGTTTCGAACAAACTGCATGTAAATATTTTTGCTTTCGTTATCGTTTGTATTATAAATTTTATAAATAACACCATTTTCTTTTATAATTTAATTAAAATTCCTTTTTTTAATTGAGATATTAGCTATACACGTCAAAATTTCAGCAAATATTTTCATTTTCGTTTAAAACGCTTATATGCTTTTCGGACGATATTGTAAATAAATTTATATTTCAAATTTTAACGTTGAATATCTTCTCTTACTTAAATAACTTTTAACGGAAAAAAAATTTAATTAGAATTTTATTATAATACAAGACGTAATTGAAACTGCGTTCCCTTGAATTTAAAAAAGATTTACAGATCTTTAAAAGTACTGGCAACAAAATTAATTCAATGCTTATATTTTTATTGTAAGTTATTAATATAATATTGGCATCGTGAAATATTTCTTCGAGTCAATTAAATTAGGGGAAATTACTAATGGTACGAATAAATTCTCGTTAAATATAATTTTATCCGCGAGAGCAGCAATAGTAAGCCATCGCGTATTTTATTTAAAATTAATCTTGACGATTATTAAACAAAAAAATCATCCTTATTAACGAAACCTTACGGCTGAATATAAAAATGGTGTTTCAACTGTAATATATTTATGTAGCAGTCGAATTTGCGATTACAAGTCATTGCACTTTATTTTTACATCGTCCGAGTGTCTGGTTTGTTCCACATGCAAACATAACCTCCAAGCGTAGCGAAAATCATTGTGATTTTGTTCTATATCTGTCCACGACAGTTGTAATTTTCCTATCTTGCTAACTACACACTAAAAAAATTTATTATAGCGATAATTTGTTAATGTAGCAATTTGATGAAAGAGGATTTTTTTGATTGCCTCTTGTTTATTGTAGAAAGTAGCCTAGATTAGTTGTAATGTTTTTGAATTATTTTGCCAATTGGTGATAGGGAAGATAAAAATCGTATGATCATGACCTCAGAATGAGAACACTTTAAGATAACGTAAAAACAAAAGCTCGGTCTTCAATAGCTTTCGTAAATGTTGTTAGTCTCAACAAAGAAAACTCGAATATACAAATAGTCGATAATCAAAAATAAGTAATTAAAGTAACACATTTATTATACGTATTTTATGTTCAAAATTTTACATACGCGCAAACTATTTCAAGTTACCAAAACTATTTTTGTACAAACCGGAAATAAAACGATATAATTTTTTCTTACATTACAATTAACATCCGCTGCTGACCATAAAGAGCACTTTTTGTATAATTTTTTGATCTTGAACTTCGTTTTAACAGTCCGCAAAACAATGTAGTCGGTATGTTATTTTATTCGAATAAAAAAAGCGCATTCTCTTTGTTAAGTAATATTTTTTTCATCAGCGTGTTTTACTTTAAAAAAAATTCAGACTAAAAATAAAGCAAATAAAAAATTTACAGTTTAAGAATCTATATAAAATGAAATAAAGCAATAATAACAATAAACGTCTATTAAGATTAAAAAGTTCAAGAGTCACGAATAGAATAACGGAAATATTATGAGGACACGTGGCCTTTGACGCAAATTCTCTAAAAAGAAGTTTCGATCAATTTTACTCTCGCGATGCTCTTTATTCGGATACGCTCGTCTTACGATTCGTATTATCAGAGTTGCACCAATCACACTTTTTACATTTTTACTTAGTAGAAAATATTTTCGAGTCGCATATATATATATACTTTTTTTTTTCTTTATTTTTTCATTAAACCTTTCACGAGCATTACGAACATGATAATGAGTCGTGAATATATTTTTTTCGTTTTCAGTAGTAGCATTGGTAAATATTGTAAGCGTAAGCTTATAACTATCTAAAATTGCAACAGTAAAAGCATAAACATAAAATTTATCCTCGTAAGAAATTTTTATGAGACGATAATTAATCGTAAACGATGGGTTTGTAGTTTACGTTGTTGAAATGAGAAGAGTAATTAAAAAAAAATCTTTTCCACTATTACGCACTTTTTGTGTACAATTTATATTTGTATAACGTGGTCGTGTACTAAATAGGAATTTATAGCTCAATTATAGAAAATATATATTTATTTAATATATTAAAATTACATTCCGTTTCAACGGTACAAATATAAAATTTATTATAAAGATAAACACTATTCTTGCTTGTTTAATTATACGTACTCATCGTACGAATAAGTACGAAAATCTCTTTGAGTCACGGTGTTAATTGGCTTGTGTACCGATCTCCTTTGTCACCGTGTAAAAAATTAGCACGGAAACTAAAAATAAAGCATGAACAACGGTAACTAACAATGGAAAGTCCAAATACTCTTTGAATCACAGTTGTCCGTCATTTATAATCAAGATGATGGGGGCAACTTTGTGCGTCGTTAATATTTATCTCGAGACGTATAAAATCATCGCGAAAACATTACCATATAACGAAATACAGATTAGTAATACATTTATTTAACAAAAATATCAGATAAAATTGGTAGTAGTACGATCGTATTTTTTTCTAAATAAGGTTTCAGACAATTTTATTTTATCTTTGTTGTTCCATATATATATGTAGACACGTATCGTTATAAAGTTTACGACGAGTAAAACCATTCTTTTTCTTCCAATTATTAATTCGAATACGTTTAACCTTAATTATTATTAAATTATGTTTTAGGAAAAGTTATACACATTTCCATATTCTGTGAAAAAATGAATTATCTTGGTTGGTTTGTTAATTATATCTAACGATAAAATGATAACTTACCATTTTTATAACGCGTTTTTAATTGTTCCCGATTCAGTTTTTTCGATCATCTTTACGATTATTATTTTCCTGTTTTCTGTTAAATGTAGCGGATGCGCTACGTATTTGTGAAAATATTATCGAAAGTGTTTAAATGTTATTTCTTATTATACCAAGTCTTATATTTGCATCGCTTTTATCCGTTATACATTATTTAAATAAAAATACTTTATTAATTAAAATTTTCAGTCGAAATTAATTATAACTTGGCAACGATTTAAAAAAATACAATCGTAATTTGATGAAAGATAAGTAAATGGTTAATTAGGCAATTAGTATAAATACACGGCTAAAGTAAAAATGTACAACATCGCGAGAAGTCGCCGTATGATTTAATGCGTCGACAAACAAAAATTTGCTAATCGCCGAATTAAAAAATGTTGTCACTGTCAGTGAGAACAAGTGCGAACGCGGTGATAAATTACACCTGGTCGTTGATAATTGTCAATAAGCGCGGCGATTACTTTAGTCACAGCTAATAATTGTAGTGCACTGGAGAAGCCCGTTGATTACGATAAGCGTAATCGGGGAGAGCGAACATGAGCAAGTGCGTCATGCATCACGCATGGAGTCAAAGGCGAAACTTACTATCCTTCCCCCGTCGTTTTTAGATACTCAGCGAAAACGATGTACGGACGAATGGCCATTTCGTATTCCAGTTGACGAAATACGAATGAAAACTTATGCCGGTGGTTAGGTGACATAGCAATTTCCCGTACTGGTTTTGTCGTACACATTTTTTTCTGCCTTTTTTTGTGTTTGCTTTTGTTTTGTTTTGTTTTGTTTTTTTTCCTAAGGGAAACTGTGTAGCGTTAAGTAAGTCAAGGATATTTTTGGGCCGAAGGTAATTTTGAAATTGAAATCTATTCGACCGTTCGTCTGGATATTTTCATTTCTGATTCTTGAATATTTTAATAAAAATTATCGATTAGGTTGGAAGACGAGAACGAATAAAGTGGGACGATAAAATAACTCGATTTCTAGTTTATTTCGCTTGGTTACAGATTTTCAAACTCTTTGCGTATTTTTACATTTATTTGTTTATTTTTGGTAGCGAGTAACAAAGGTTTTACCCGCTTTCGAAAGAGAGCCACGAATCGAACTTTTCCTTATCGAATAAGTACGAAGTTTTAACGTCGCGTTTCATTTTCGAACGATTCTAATTTCCATTCGTGTAGAATAATAGTTGACGTTGGGCCGGTCGAATTTTTTCGATCAAGGTATCGGTTAACAGTTTCTGCAGAAACGAAAGAGTCGACAAAAAATGTATGTACACTTGGCGCGAGAAATTTTGCTGTATTCTTAACACGTTTGAATGAAATACGCGTACGTACAGAAGCGGAAAATTCGATAAGGCCTTTAATAATAACTTTATCTTTGCGTTAAAGCTATATTAAGGCATCTAAAAAAAATACGTGAGAAAAATAAAAACTCATTAACGAAGACGCGTACGAAAGCGAGCGATTAAACGGGTATTACGGAATTAATATAAATTGTTAAGAATAAAGGATACGAAACGATGAAACGGTACATACTTGCAAAAGACGCGCCCTGTAATTACCGATCCTGTTATTGTTTCGGATGCGAAGCGCGTTGTAAAGGTCGTTCGAGTCCGATCCTTATCTGGACGCGTTTCCTCGCGCACTCGAACGCGTTACTGTACCAACCAACCGTACATCAGTGTGGTAGTGTAGCTGTGTAGGTTCGTATCGCCAACGAGAGAAACAGGGAACGCGAGAAATCGCAACTTAATCAACTCCGCGGATCCTCCTGGTTTCCTTCCCTTCCCTTTCAAAACGAAGCTCCGCGCTCGTCGATTAAATTCCGAGAAGGAAAAGCGTTGGAAATACTCGTTTTCCACGAGCGGAATTATCGCGTTTGTCTTCCTCCCAAGGGTAGGGAAGGAGGCGTTCGTTGAAAAACAACTCGCAAACCAGTTGCCGCCCAATGCCATATAATGACCCGCGCAAGGTGGTTCAAATCGACTTATCGACTCGCAGAGGCAAGCCTCGTTTTTGTATTCGATTTAGCACCTGCGAATAAAATTCGCCTTATGTTTGCATCGATGGAAACGAAGAGAAACTATTACAAAAAAGGCGAACATCGAGTATAATAATAATTAGCACATTGTTCTCGTTACGTTTACCAAAGAAAAGGTAAAGTTTTTACCGTTTAATGATTTTCATGAATAAATAATCAATTATTTAAAACGTTTTCTTTGTTTTCGTACGAATCGTATCAGCTAATTACGGCAAAGTACACTCATACTCGTATTTACTTAATTGGTGCTTTAGCTGCTTGCGAGACTAACAAAGAAAAAACTTTTCTCTTTTAATTTCTTATTTATTAGAAGCTTGAAACGCAGGAAGCTCTACGGTGTGTACACGTGTACGCGATCATCTCCCATCGGTCCGATCTTATTATTTCGTTACCTGTTCCCGTTCAAAATACCCAACTTACTTTTCGTCTCAACCCAGTTAACAAGCTATCGTAAAACCCGACACCTTTCGAGCCCTTGCGAGTAAATCCTAGTAATAAGTCGTTGATTATTGGTCAAAAGTTCTCCCCCCTCGCCGTCCTTACGACAGCATTCATCGGAAGCATCGGGGCCCGTCACGCCCCGCATTTCTCTGCCCCCGTAAAGAGCGAAGCGCGATCCGTTACCCGTATCCTTGCTCCCTCGAACGGATGCGATCGATTTTTTCCAACGGCCTCGGTCGTTAACCCGACGAATTTCACCGTCCCCGCGAACGAGGAGGACGATAACGCGCGTCAACTGCGGCGATAAGCCGACGATCCCCGCGATAGTATCGTCGCCCTGCGCTGCGCACTTTCTCAGGGAAGCGTGTACGGGTGATCGTTAACCGTGTCAAGAAACGTACGTTTCGCCGAGTGAAAGCGACGACACGCGCCTTTCGCTGCCCCCGTGTAAACTCGCTCGCGGGATGGCCGCGTTAAAAATACGCGCACTCGATAGACGAGCGCTTTTTTTTCCTTACCACTGAACTGTAAAACTATCGTTTTTGCCTCTCGGGATTATCGTTCGAGGGGGCTTATCTAGCTTTCTTACATACCGCGCCGCAGCCACGAGAGACCAAGATCGCGCTTACATCTCGCTCATCATCTCGCTCAGCATCCCGGCGACTCTTGTCTCGCTATCGCGATCGAATTCCCGATTTTGAGAAAACGCGAGAGACCCCCATCGCGTTGTTCTCGGTTGGAGCGCGCGAACAAAGAGACTCGTTTCATTCTTCTTAAACGCTGGGCGAAAAGTGCACATCGAGCAACGATAGCGCGCACAAAACTCCGCGGGTGATAAAGAATTTTCTTGGCAGTGGGCGTCGGTTTTTCGAGTGTGTCTTCCTTTCGAGTTGGAGTAGTCGAGCGCGCTCAGTCGTTTCTCGCCGGTGCGTCTGGTCGGTCGTTTTCTCTCCATCTCGTTTCTCTCCGTCGTCTCGTCGTTTCCCTCGTTTTCTCAGCTGCGCGTCGTTGTTCGCTTTCGCGCGCTCTTGGAGAGTGTAACCGTTTTCATCCTCGGTCTCGCGCATCTGGAAGGTCGAGGTCGTTGACAGCGCTCGCGCCACCGTCGCCGCCCCCGAGTCGGCTGCACTCCCGGGTACACCCGGCGCCTCTCGAGGTAACGTTTCTTCTCATTTGGCGTCTCCTTCTCGCCGAGGAACGCGAAACGAGAAACTAGTTGCTAAGTGCCGGCCGCGCTGTTATCTTCCGAGCGAGTGGTCGGCCGGAGAAACGCCTCTCGAGACCGAGGCTTAACGCCGCTTGTCGTCGCGTCGCCTCGCCGATTTGGAAATCGCGTTCGCCTCGTCCCCGAGGCCTCGCGAGAATGACGAATCGACGTTTCTTTGGCTACGCAACAGATGGTCGACGATTCTTCGCCTGACTCTTCTTGGATCAAAGTTCGACTGTCGGAGTTGGCGGTGGAGGTGGACTGAACGGCAGCCGCGGGGAAACGATCGGATGCGTAAGAGCTTACGATTGTTTTACGGTTATAAGCGTCGTAAAATTTATGACGGGGGAAGCCGCCGGTTCGTCGTACTTTCGTTGCGTCTCGTTAAAGTAAAATGTTTTCATTTTACGCGTACAATTATATTTTGCTCGACTTTTTTTTTATTTTTTTTTTATTTTTTTTTATTTTACCTGCTCGCGTCCCGAGTATCGCTTTGCTTTCCGAGAATTATTTATAATGATTTATCACGTGGATGTAATAATACCCGTACGTCATCGCTCTTTTGATATTATAAAAAATTATCGTCACGAGGAGAATAGATATCATCGAACTTTCTGCTATATTTAAAAACATAATTTCTTCGCTCAACGTCGAATGAAATCATCGGTAAATTCCTCGTCGTGCTTCGAAACGAACGCTTTCGTCTTTAGTTTAACGAATAACACCGATACCAAAATCTAATTTAAATGTGCATAGCGAACGTTTTATCTCGCGCACGCATACTTTCACGATTCCTTAGACGATCGTTGGGTAAACATTTTCGTTGTTCTCTTGGATTATCTACGACGCAACGCCTTTTTTTCTTCTTTTTCTCTCTCTCTCTCTCTCTCTCTCTCTCTCTCTCTTTCTCTCTCGTTGAAAACTAGGCGTAAGCGCGTCGCTTACGGCCGAAAAATCCATAAAAGCTTAGCCCGCACGTTCGATCGTTGCGCTACATCTAACGTATATCGGGGCACGTTCCTAATTGCATAAATTACATCACGGACCGAACGCGTGCTCGATCAATTAATGCACTCGCGAAATAACGCACCTGCCCAAACGGCTAATGGAGCCGAGTTCGATGAATATCCCGGGATGACGCAACTCTCGATCGCGCCCAACCGAGAAGCAGCGAGAAACAGGGAGAATCAGCGAGAATGAGAGAGAGAGAGAGAGAGAGAGAGAGAGAGAGAGAGAGAGACGAAGACGAAAATCGCGTGCCTCCGGACCTTCTTCCTTGACCCGCGCACCCACACGACCGGTATAGAATGACCGCGCTCTACACCTGTGAGCTCCGTCCGCGTGACGCGCCCCCTTTTGTTTATTTACTCCGGCGCCGGCGCGGAGTCGTTGACCGGCTTTGAATCCTTTGGCCTTCTCCCTCGTTAACGTTTCCAGCCCATCGTCCTTCGTCGTACGGCCTTTGTTCCTTGGATTTCTCCGTTTTCCGAGCCTTCGCGAGCGTTCGTCCGGATTCGGGGCTCGGATCGATTTTCGTTTGTTTTTGAATGAAATCTTTCTCCTACGTTCCTCATTCACATCCTTCGCCTCGTATACATTGGAAAGAGAGACGCGTTGCAAAGTTTGGAGAATGCCCGTAAAAGCGACCTAAGAATCGAGTAATTAACACGCGCATTCAACGGTAAATCCTATAATTGACGCACGCACTGAGAGAGATTACGTATCGATTGACTCGAAAACCGTAAGTTGCTCTACGCAAGCGATATTTCCTTTACCTGTTATTGAAAATGACAAACGCGCGTAAAACCAAATAAAGATAAAGAATTAAAGCGGGAATAACTTAACGTATTTACGAGAAATAGTCGTCTCTTCGTAATTACGTTAAAGTACGGTTGAAAGAAAGATGCACGACTCGGAATGCTATTAACCAATTTACAGTCGGGGAATATATATTTTGCATTTGTAAATGTTTTCGCTTATGGCTTATAGGAGATATTACCGCCAATGAAAATAATAGACTTTCCATTTACTTTGCGTTTTCCATACTTTTCAACTTGGGGAATAGGAAAATCCATGAAATACGAGAACCGAGTGCTTAGAATCTACGTTTAAGGTTCGCTATTATCTAAGTAAATGCTGAAATTAGAAGTCGCGTGATACGTCCGAATTAACAATGTATCATTGTCGACGAATACAAAAGAATACACCGAAGGTTATACTTACGTTTTTTCAATACACAAAGATAAAATTTTAAAGAACGATTTTGTCGTTGTTGTTGTTTTTGTTTTTGTTGTCTATCGTACGTATGAGTGTACGAAAGACGAATAATCGATTATCCGGTTCGTTATAAATATCTGTAATTTTTGTAAACCAGATCGATGGATCGAAACGGTGGAATTCTAAAAAAATTATACGTCTAACTTCTTGGCGAAATATTTATAGAATAGGTACACGAGGGAAGAGATAGTAAAATAATTATTTGCTACGTACAAAAATAAATATACGTATATGTGTCTATTCCCTACAATAATGTCGTCGTATCCAACCATAAATAGTATCCATAAATAATAAAAAGTATAAATAGTATTTTATGAATGATATAAGAAAAGCTTATGTACATGTATGCCAATAAAATATATCGAGTCGCGTGTTCCATTTTATTCGATATACGTAGGATCGTTAATTTTTTCAAGTCTCGAATCGGTCCAACGAGAAAATGTTTTAACGCTTTTTACTACGGAAAATCAATAAATAATAAAATTATAATTATTTTTGAACGAATTTAATACAACGATTCAAAAACTAAAATTTTATTCTCGTTGCTGTAAAAAAAACATTGCAGTTTGGTTTACGCGTTTTAATCGCACAATGGAAACCAAAAGGAAAAGGAAAACTAGTTTTCGATTAGCCGAAAACTGGATTGTTCGCGTTTTGTACGTTGTTATTACATTCGATTCTCGAACGTTTGCATGGAAACGCGATGGTCGAGCACAGGAAGAAACGCTTCGAAAATAATCACGGCTACATTGACTTTTGCGATCACGCTTAAAACGCGATGAAATTTTTCAGCAGATTCCTGCCTTTTCGGGAATCGTCCGAGGCTTTTTGTCACGGTTGAGTTCTTTTGTCCGTTTCTCCGGTGTCGGACGAACATTTAGCGTTGGTGGAAATATTTAACTACGGATTCCCGTACAAATTACTCGACGGGAATCTGACGATTAGCGCAATTGCTTACTTCTTTCTTAATTAATATATTTCTTCCTCGAGAAAGTTTCGATTCGATAAAAAGCAGTTTACGTTCGTTTTATCGCTGCCTCGACATCGCGCAAGCTTAAGAAACCAATAGGATATTTTATTCGCAAGTTTCACATCGACACTCGGTACAACGATACCGATAATTTTACGTGGGCATTTTATAGAAAATCGCGCCCGTGTCTTTAGCTTGCAAAGGTCGAAGCAGCGTAGAAGCAATTTCCATGTAAATTATATTGATTGGCCATTGAAATAAAGCAATCGCCGTAAAACTAGATTGACGCAAGACAACGAGGCAAGGGAAATTCTCGCGTCGGACAATCGACTCGCGCCGATAATACAAAGGCTGACTGGCACGCAGAAAAGAACAACAAGAACAACGAGAGAAGAAGAAAAAAAAAAAGGAATCCGAATAAAAGCGCAGTAAATTATCGTGCGTGCACGCGGGAAGGGAGGGAGAAAGAAATTTCGGCTCGGTTATGAATCAAAACGAGCCGGAGATAAACAAAGCTCGTTCTTTAAAGCGACGCCCCTCTTCCTTTATTCCTCGTGATTCACTCCTCGTACCAGGGCCGCGAGATCGGCGAGCAAAAAGACGCCTGAATCCGCGCGCGGCGCTTATTTTTAAAAACAGCCGAGCACGGAAGTATACCGTCGTCCGTCTTTGTCCGTTCGCCGAGCCAAACGCTTTGTGTCTCGGCAACGCGAGGCCAAACGCCTCGATCGCTCGATCGATGACGTCTCCGATGAACGAGCGCCGCGTCGGCCGCAACAACGACGCCCAAACCGATGACGTGGCGCTTTTATCCCGACGACTCCGCGGACTTTCCCCGTGACTTTACCCGCCTCCCTTATCCGCGGATTTCTTTCACTACTCGCAGACCCGACCGACGCTTCCTCCTGCTAATTATAAAGCGAGGAACGCTCGAGAGGCTAAGCCCGAATTAAATCGGTGTGTGCGCGAGCTTTTTTTTTTTCTTTTTATGCAACTTACTCTTGTATCGACGTTGGTTGGTATTTCGAGTATTTCTCGTGTTTTGCTCTCGTTGTCTTATCGAGAATACGTACGGAGGAGAAATAGGAGCGGTGGGATCTTTGTTAGCGGACGATAAGATACCGATGAATAAGATCGCGTTGATGCCGACGATTTGGAACGATCGAGGGATCGAGGGATCGAGGGATAGATAGATTTATTTATTTATTTCACGTTCGCTTGAATTAATGAAAACGAAGTACTTTCGAAATACCGTTGGAAAAGTATATCGAGCCATTTTACGAATAAAACTCTCGTGGCTTCGTTCCAGCCGACGACCAATATTAAAAACACATTTTTCGAAACTTAGATAGCAGACCTTATCGAAGCGCTTCTCGCGTTTCGATTTACCCAAACGCGCGTATCAATTGCCGTCGATCGTTATGTACGTGTAACTGATGCGTTGCGGTTACAAGTTCTTACTTAATGCGTCGTGTGCAGTGTTGCATTCGCGTGGAAAATTGAATCCGATTGTAGGTTATCACGAGCGATTACAAGACTCTTGTTAAAGCATAGAATCGAGTGTTTAAATATTGTTTAAGCGCACATTTTAAAATGTTTAAACTGGTTACAGAACTCGTTGATAATGAGAATTTTAAACCAAGGAATTCTTTTCTTTCCAACAAAACAGAGTAACGCACAATAATGCACTCAAATACAATAATAATTTATCAATGGCTCGCCTGTAGCAATATTATAATTTTTTAACGATTATAATTTATTTTCCTCCGAGAAACACTTGTTAATTAAACGTTTTTTATACCGACATTTAGTTATAAATAACTAAAAATCCGTAATGTGCACACGTTTGGTGCTTTTAACGATCTTGAATTTTAAAACGTTGAGCACGAGTAACGATTCTATTGTACTAAATTGATTGATTTCGTAATTTACTTCAATTACCATTTCTTCTTTTTTTATTGATTTTTTCGTTTTCTTTTACAACTCTTAATAATGCGTGTGCGGTTCGCGCGCGTAAGTTCAATTTTTTATTTTGTATTATGTAAACAATTCAAATAGAAAGTTTGACGAGAGCAAACAAAATTAGAAGAAAAGTTGTTTAGCTCGCGATCGATTTTATTTTGTTTTTTTATCTAACGTTAACCGAAGTGTTACATTATATTTACATATGTTTTTAATAAAATGGAAACAATAGAATTTATGTAATAACAAACGCCAGTTTACGCGCTTATATGTTATTATTATTTTTGAAATATCTAAATATAATTATTCTCCATACCAATTAAATGTATCTGATATTTTGTTAAGTATCAAATTTCATTGCTTGTAAATTCTTGCCCGAAGGTCAAATATATCGTCTAAAAAAATTGATTCATCGATAAATCAAACGCACGAAATCCCAAATTCCAGTTATAAAAATTTACGGTTGTTTCTCGACTTACTTTTGTTACTCTAAGAAATTATAGCATGGCTGAAACCATCTGACTTATCCGTTGCTTTTAGGCTTCTTCTGTTGCGTCTTAGCTGCGGTTGCCAACGACACTTATCAGACGTAAATAAGTACCATCGCGAACCCATTTTTTAATCAGTTTGTACCAGATGTAGGCATATTTTATGTGTATAAATGAATCTAAAGCGAACTCCCAATGCTTTCGTTTTATCTACAGGCTTCGAAAATTATTCTATTTTATTATTGACCTGAAAATTAGTTGTTTTCCACTGATACGTGAAGCGAATAGCTTTTGATCAACAAGTTTATGCCTTGACTGGTAATTCGATGATTGCCAAGTTTCTTCTAAAACTTATACATTCCGAATAATCGGAACATAGTTTTCATATTATTCTCGTTTAGTTTTGTCGATGTGTGGATAATAATATTTTTAGTTGCAGGTTTTATCGAATGATGATCGATACGCGTTAATTTTTTTTCTCTTGAATTCATAAAATACATTAGAATATACTCTTTATAAAATTTTCTGTAATGTATTGAAAATTTAAAACGATGATCTCAAAGTTTGAATATCTTAAGACGTTAATGAAATATCAAATAGGTTGACTTTGTTCGTCTGAATATATTTTTAATTATACGACAAGAAACTGCGTTCTACTTAATCAAATAGGTCTAGTTTTATTTGAAAAAAAGGACAACAAATGAAAGAATTTTATTCTTTTGAATATAAACACAAAACATCTGTTATACTGCATAATATTCTATTGTCTAAATAATAGAGAAAAAGTAGAAATGTGCTAGCAATAGACAACTACTTTAACGGTAAATGAAAATATATTATGATAAAAGCCATCCAACCAAACAAGTAGGAATTTAAAGGAAAAAAGGAATGGATAAAAAATACTTGTGTTTTGATACTCATATTTATAAGGAGGAAATAATTTTATTAAATTCTATTCGAATCATGTATATTTATTTTATTTTACTGAACTACTTTCATCGGAAACTGGATCTCTGATTATAAAATAACCTACTTTTTAAATAGAAGCTCGTAATTTAATTTTTTGAGAATGTAGTAGATACAAAATTTATAAAATAATACTTATACTCGGTATTGAGTAATTCTGAAAATTTTTACGGTTGTAATGCAGAATATTGCAATATACGTTGTAAATTTTACTTTGAAATACTTCCTATCGTAAAATCTATAAATTAAAATTAATCATTTAAATTATATTTTAAATTCTTAATTTAAAAAAAATTCAAATTTATATTTAATTTTTCGAAACCATGAAGTAAACAAAACAATTAAAAATTATTTATTCTCAACGATATATTCATCAAAACTATTTATAATTTATCAAATTTTTTTCTTCAATGTAAACCATTATTTATATGACTAAGTAATCATATTATTTTAAGAATGCATAAAAAAATAATTTTACAAAGTATTATTTTTTCATAAAACCTAAAAATTTATCATCGTTACAATTAGTTCTCGAAACATCGTTATTAGTATTTTAGTTAGTTATTTTTGATTAATTGTATATATAAATAGAGAAAATTTTTTATAAACGTATATACGCTCGTAGTGCAAAGTAATATCAAACTCTCAAATGTATATTATTCGCTTGTAGTTAAAATAATAACTTTTTGTAGTAAATCTTTTTCATTCAAGTATGAAAAAGATTTTAAGTATTCGACCTTTTATGTTTTGTCAGAACTTGTATATACAAGTACAAAGTTCAATATAAAAAGTGTAACTGTAATTGCTGGTAATGTGCACAAATATATAAATAAAGTTTTAACTTGACCATTTAAAACTAGTTTTTTTAAAAAAAAAATAAGTGGAAACTTACGTATAATGATAGGATGCACGTCCTGTATTGCACAAACTTTAAAATGCTCAAAAATTTAAAAGAAAACCAACCTACCTTTCAATTACGAGTACAAAAAATCACGCGGTATTATATTTAATACACGCTTATAAATATTTTTTAATTTTTTGTGTAATGCGCTAATAGAATTTTGTCCTGAAATAAACACTTTTCGAGTTTAGAAATTTACTTTAAATTAAAAGCCGATAACACGTTTTCGTTTCTTTTAAAAACACGGATAGAAGAAGTAAGAGAGCACAGAGTTTCCATTAAACGAGAAATCGTTTATTTGAAGAAGTCGATCAATTTAATTCACTCCCCGGAGACAATATGGTATATGGCAATTTATGACGTCCAGGCCACTGTAGATTTAAGATTTCATCGGTGATTGTGTCCCGCTCTACGTACATTACGATAATCTCTGAATTTCGTTTCGGAATGAACTTTTGGTTGATTTTAATTTAGTTTCGCCGGGGAATCAGTTATTCTTTAAATTATTCTTATCCCAACGTTTTATCTTTAAACGAATGACTGTATGCGTTGTATTAATAAATCGAGACATAAGCATCCGATGGTCCATAGTCAGATAAGCACCTTTGTTAAGACTGTTGATATTGACAAACGACATGTCAACCGTAGTCGAGTAATGCTGATACGATAAGCCAACAATCATCTATTTATTCAAAACATTACTATAAAGAACTGAACATCTCGAATTCGTTATTATATTACAGTGTTGTAAACGTTAACTTAAATTTACATATATTTAAAGTAAAATTTAAAAAAATCATTTTAAAATATGGGTTAGCTTGGAAAATGTTTGTTTTGTAATTTCTACAAAATATGGTTAAGCAAGGATGTAGGTCGCAAGTTTCTCGGTAACCAAATTCGACCGATTGCTAATAATTTGTTAAATTAGTAAAGATTCTCGTAGGTGGTTTACTTTTATTATACCAGCGTTCGATCTTTATTGATTTTATAGCGTAATAAAACTTTATAAACGTAAACGATTATATAATTTTATACCAAGGAGTAAAAAATTATATATATATATATTTATTAGTTGATTTTTATCGTACGATTATTTTTTAATCGATGATCGTCGATTTTTAAATTTATTTATACGATGTATTTCCTTATTTATAATATAAACTTTTTAAAGAAATATGTTATCGATAAAACGATCATGTTTTTATTTTACACGAAACGATCGTATATTACAATCCAAAGTTGAAGATAATAAAAAGGGCATAATTCGTTTATAGGTATATAAAATTTAGGTGTAGTACAATAAATTTATATTTATTGCCTATTAAGAAAAATAAGTTTAACGCAATGTATATTTTTTGAATTATAGGTTTATATTTCTTGGAAATAATTTTTTTCTCTCGATCTATTATGTATAAATGTAGGTACGTATAACTATGAAAATAAATATGTAGCAAAACGTAGGTAAAAGTACTAATTTATTTTTTTACTCGTGGGTGACATATCGGTATTTTTTAACTTAAATTTAAACCCGTGGATGCATCGATCATACTAGTAGCATAAGTTAGTTAAAAATAGTCTCGCGTTTCTTTAAAGTGTAAAAAAGTTAAGTAATTACAAAATTATTAGCATTTTTCTGCTAGAAAATAGTATTTTAGGATTTCGCGTTCTCGACATTGTGGGAATAATTAAAAGTAAATATCAAACGAACATAAATTAAAATTCGAAGAGTCGCGGTTTTTGATGAACCGATATTACGGGTAAACGATTAATTAATTTCGATAATAATTCATCGAAAAAATTTTGCGATAAACGTGTATTAAAGAAGCAACG
The DNA here is from genome assembly GCA_018907195.1 of Dolichoris vasculosae. Taxonomy (NCBI): domain Eukaryota; kingdom Metazoa; phylum Arthropoda; class Insecta; order Hymenoptera; family Agaonidae; genus Dolichoris; species Dolichoris vasculosae. The sequence goes on along the minus strand of JACCHY010000009.1, from coordinate 5,958,132 downwards.
AAATAGTAAGCGCAGATATACAGGAATAATAAATCACATAAGTAATTATTTGTCTTTTCCAGTAAGAGTAGCAAGAAGGAATCCCGCTCCGTCATTTAATACTAATAAATTATTACATTATCTCGATTATTTCATTTAAAGCAAATGGGAAATTTTTCCAAAAACAATTATACAATCGTCTTTGAGGAAAATGTACTTTCCGATAACGATTACGGGATTGAAAGCCTATAAGTACGCGAGAGAGATAGCGATAGGTGGTAAGCCATTAGAACAGGTATGGTTGTTAGCGGAACGAAATTTAAGTACGCAGAAGGGCGTAAAGGTAGAGGTGGGCTGGTGCAAATGTGCACAGGTAAGCTCCGAGGATCGGTGGAAGCGTTAAAAGCGCTTTGGTTCTTACGCCAAGAGATTTATTCCTGTCCCATAAAACCCATTAGCCAACGTAATTATCGAGCGAGACGCTATCGATCTTGGAGCTTTCCGGTAGCTAACGATAACAGAGAGCGAGAAAGAGCGAGTGACAGAGAGAGAGAGAGAAAAGTTCCGGGTTTTACATTTCGCGAGACGAAGACTGCGTTTCCTGATCACTGATTTTCATTCGATGCACCGAACGCGTTCGTATTCACGTGCACCCGAGGGATGAATATCTATCTAGGAGTATTGGAACACAGAGGAAGCGAAAGAGAGAGAAGAAACCGTGGGCTCCGGGAGAGACAACGAGACGCGCGTGCGCACTCGACTCAGTCCGTCGCGACCCCTTTCCTTTTCGTACGCGCGCCTCTTTGTGCCGCTCTTGCCCCCCTCGTCGCCCCAGGCCTCCGCTCGGCATCGATCTGTCCCACCGAGTCCTCGGGCACCCTACATTCTTCTTCGCCAGCTCGTGGCGGGTTTACCGGGGGAGAGAGAAGTTTGCGGACGAGCATCGGTGCACCGCGTGCCCCAACTCCCGCGCATCGAGGCATTTTTATTTCACATTCGGTGGAACATCCTCGAACTGCGTGATCTCGGATGCAACTCGAGGCACAGGTGTTCGAGAACCAATCGTTACGCGACTAGAAGATTTTAACGACCAAGGCGATCATCGCGATGTAAATCACTATCGTAAACAATAGGGAGCGACCAAATCGTTGCTGTTGCATTCGATAGGGAATTTGACGAGTGGACGTGGGTAAAAATGGGTAAAAAACGACTCGGCGATTGCGTCATCCGCGCTCGAGAATCGACCGGGATTAAAAATTGATTGTCGCTCGTCCGCACCTGGAATATCCCAGAAATATCGAAAGGCAAAATAGGCAAAATAGGCTCCGCGTATTATCGGCGTGTCTACTCGCGGACGGACGTCCGACCATTGCATCCACACCTAACCTAACCCCTCGATCCAAAGTGTAAAGCACGCCATTGCTACACTCAGCGAGCCATTGATACACCTCGAGACTTCGGGCGCGTTTTTCGATCCGACGGCTGTACCCGAAGTTGGATCCAGTGTCTGGAAATTGGAATCGAATTCTCGATCGGTCGTTTAATAAACAGCTGTGGCGAGGAGCGAACGGTGATTAAAATTGACCCGCGAGTTGTTTGAGACGCTAATTCGCGCGATCGATCGTAGAACGATAGACGGATCGGAGAAACAAATTTCACTCGGGGCGATATCGATTTCCAAATTTAACGCGTGTCGGCTATTTTCTTATCCTCGAACAGTGTTGGTTTTATCGCGAGCGAAAACGTCCGTCGATCGCGTGAAATTGGGCTCGAGACTCGGAAAATAAAGAAAAGAAAAAAAACAAAAAAAAATAATTAAATAATCGAACGAGTCCGAACTGATTAGAAACGGGAATCGTGACGATATAAAAATTGGTGTACGCAGGCGCCACAAGCTTGCCACGTGTTTTTCTCCATTGTTCGCTGTATATGCACTCGTGACACATCGCAACTTACTCTTTCCGATTCGAGACACGGACTTTTGGCCAGTCGACGCGAATCGTCGTTGGTTAACGCGTAAATGTTGCGTCTATGCGCCGAGAGTTATTATGACGTGGTGGATTACAGTTGCGTTTCAGTCGTAGTAGTACACAACGCTTGGGAAATAAATTAATTGTACATTGTAAATTGGGTATCCTTTGTTACGATCGTCTCCGCTCTCGCGTTGCTGCACTTATTGCTGCATTTATTCTCAAGTATTGCCGTATAGAGAGCGAAACATAATATAACGCCCGCGTTATAAGTTTCTATTTCGAATTTCCGTATTACTTTGTACGTGCCTTGGTTAGAAATACGTATAGTTATATAATTAACGGCTTATGAAAATAACGAATTAAACGGCTTGGATTCAGGATCGGGTGGTTAAGCCAAGCTAAAAATACAAGGAAAATTCGTAGGATTCGACTATTTATCGCCCCTCGTACGATTACTTTCTTTGGAGCACGTCTGTTTTTCACTCTCGTAGGACAACAATAGTTGGCTCTTCGGCGAATCGAAGGCTCGGGTTCGAGGCGTCGAGCTAAATTATTATCTTTGGCTCGTCGGAATAAAGACGCGCGCGATCATTTTGAAAAGGATTGTAAATAAAAGGAGAGAACCTGTACGCACGGGTAACACAACGCTCGGAATAGATTTTTCACCAATTTCAAGAGCTCGCGCTACGACAATAATAACAATAATAGCAGCGGTAGCAACGACTCGTCCGATAAATTTGATAATTGGCAAACGAGCGCGAAGCCAAGAGGACGCGGGTCGCATCCAATGCCGCATGCGCGCACGTGCGACGCCCATAGACACTAAGGAACGCAATGACAAAACGGTCGCACGCACGCACGCGGGGGGGAGGAGGAGGAGGAAACAACACAGTTACCGGGGCGAATCCTCTCGGCGGAGCGCCTCCTCGAGAAGATACGGACGAACGAGGACTACTACTCCGGTTGGCTTATCGGGAGTCCGATGCGCGCACGCGAGAAGATACGTATCGCAAAAGGTGACGCATACGAGAACGCCGACCGCGAGCGACGCGTTTTACGTTCTCGCCTTTCGTTTAGTCATCGCGGGAGCTTAGAGGACCGACGCGGACGCGTCTCCCCCAGCCTCGAGGAAGGCGAATCGCTGCCCTCCGTCGGCCTCCCTCCTCGCTCTTTCCACCTCCTCGAGTGCGCGTGCGGCTACGTACGTATGTTGCACGATGTATTTTTCTTCTTTCTTTTTTTTCCTTTTTTTTTTGTTTGTATTTTTTTTTTTGTTCGCTCGCTCGCTCGTTCGCTTGGAATCTTCTCTCTCGGAGGTTGACGCGACTGACGTCAAGGCGAACAGCAGCCGCACACGCGTGTCGTGTGTACGGGATCGCGGATCTCTGGTCGCAGTTATTTTATAGCGTGTGGAGGAGGAGGAGGAGGAGGAGGAGGAGGAGGAGGAGGAGGCCCTGGCCGAGCTTGACGATTGTCCCGTAGAGGCGTCGTAGCCTAGCCGACGACGAGGATCCGAGCTCGACTTTTTTTCGCGTGGTCTCGCGATGGTGTTCGATGCTACGTTTCGCTTTTTCCTTTTTCAAACTCGGTGCGCGCGCGCGCGTGCGTAAAGGTAGGCTGTTGGTGCAAACGATGATTTCGTCGAGTCGCGGTGAAAGTAAATATTCGCACGATTATTCGCGTGTTCGAGCGGGGCACGCGCGTGCGTGCGTTTTTAAATTGCAATTCGAATTATCGAGATTTAAATTAATTAAGGAGAGACGGGGTCGGTCGGTCGGTCGGGTGGGGGAGATGAGGATGATTACAAAATATCAATTTATACGAGCTCGAACTTTGTTTCCTTAATTGCATAGTTTCGTAAGAGGTTCGTTGATTTGTTCAAATAATTAGTTAACTATTTTACACGTGTCTCGGTGTGACTCATTTTTAAGATTTATTAGTGCCTCGTAACGTTGCTTGCCGTGTACCGATAATATCACGAAATAACCTACTTTTCGTTTTTCGACGATACACAAAGAAAATCTTCTTTTATTTCGTCGTTTCGTAAAGTCACGAGCTTCTTATTCTAATACCGTTAATTGCTTTGTCAAAGTAAAAAGATCGAACGCCCGTATAATTAAAGCAACGCTTAAGAAAATCGCGTCGAAGCCATTTTCGCAAAAACTCGTACCGTAACGCCGCTCGTGGTATCTCTCGATAATAACGTTAATAAAAACCGTGAGTAATAAACGCGAGAATCTATCATCGAGTAGTTTCTCGCTTGTTTTCCATCTTACATTATCTGGCGTAAGTGCCTCGCAATCTGGAACTCGGCCGAACGCGCCAGCAAAGATAACGAATTTCAATGGAATTGGTAATCCGAGCGAAGCAATAAGAGAGAAACGGAAAAAATAAGGAACACTAAAGAGAGGGTAAAAAATGGAGAATAAGAAGAAAAGGAAAAAAAAAAACGAATATTAAAATCGACGTAACGAAATAAGCCGTCGTTCCCTCGCCTCGTCAACCTTACCACGAATCGTCGCTGCTCTTTCATTTTTCCTCGAGTTTGGGCAAGTGTCGTTCAAAGCAAACGTGTATACCTCCGACCGCACAAACGGTCTCGGATAAACGAGGGAGAAAAAATGGGTCGTAGGCGAGTGGACGCCTTTCACACTAGCGCTTACGGAGTAACGATATACGTAAACGTCTTGTCAAATCCATCCTCTCTCTCTCTCTCTCTCGCTCGCTCGCTCGTTCGCCAAGCCTCCCTACCTTCTTATTAAATTTTTAGAGAGGTCGCATGCCGGCTCGCGCGCAAGATTTTGGCCGAGCGGCCAGCAATAAAAGCCACATCGTACGAGAGTGCACGTGTTTTCCGGAGTGTCGCGCGTGCACACACATACACGTTCGCGCACGCGAGTCGAAACGTTGAAAAGGAACGACCGAGAGAGAGAGAGCGAGAGAGAGAGAGAGAGAGAGAGAGAGAGAGAGAGAGAGGCAGGCGTGCGCACGTTTCTCGGCAGCGGTATTCAACAGCTGCGATGCACGAGGCGGACACACATCAACGATCCGCCGACTCGATTTTTTGCCCCAGTTTCTCTCCCTCTCTTCGCGTTGTCCATTTGGGAAAAATTCGGAGGTGGACGACCCAAAGCGGGAGGTGGTTCCGAGATAAGGGTCACCCGTAAATATCTTATCGCCTCTGGACTCGGGATGAAACGAATTTAAGGGCGGGGAATTATCGAGCGTCGGATGGGGAAGGGCCGAGTCGACCTTAACAACGCGATAACGAATTAGGATTTTCGAACGGCGCTGAGCTTTTTTCCACGAGTTTTTCTCCTGATTACGCTCGAGAGCCTTCGAGCCGTTGGAATTGTGTGTGTTTTATTTAGGAAAATACTCGGAATCTTCTCGCTATAAATTAGAAAACTCTTTATTTATTTATAATATCGTAAATATTCTTATCGCGATTAAGTGGCGATACGAATTTGTTTATATTATGTCATTTAAAGCTCCTGCTCTTAATAATTTTTTGTTTATTATCGGCGATAGATCCAAGCGTTGAACGTTGCATAGAATTTTACAAAGTTGCGTCGAACGTCGTTCGATACCTTCCGTGTAAAATAAACTTGGTCGAGAATCGATTCGTTAATCGTACGTTCGAACGCGAGCGAATTTCTTCGCGTGCGAAACGATGGAAACGTAGGTTTAAACGGGACAAAAAAAAATATTTGGTTCGAAGTTATATTATTTTCCACGTGCAACTATTTAAGAAACAGTAGAAAAAGATAAACTCGAGCATCGCGTATTCGTCGAGCTTAGATATCGAACGAATTCAGTGGAAACTTTACATCGCGTAGAATCTTCCATAACTTCTTCGTCGTTCAAATTGAAACGTAATTGAATTTTTATCGTTATTCGCGGCTCGAAAACTCGAAAAAAAAAAAACACGAAAATATCTCGTTTATTTAGATTTATAAGAACGATACATTGTAAAAGAATCACAATCTACGAAGATATAACACGGATGTTTATTCTGGTACTTAGCATATAGAATACCAACTTATATTTTATCGTATTTATTTTCGACCTCTAAACTAGGTTCATCATTGAACGACGAATACGTGCCTCGATAATATATTTTCTTTCGAGTGCCTAGAGGTAAAATGAAATAGCGATAAAATTTACAAACATGGCTTTGTCTACTTTGATTTCGAATCGCTCGACGATACAACGCGAACGCGATAACCGCATTTTAATTCGATCTTGCAACGGAATTATTCCCGGTCGAACCAATCGTTTGGATTATTTGTAAAAAAAAAAAAAAAGAAAAAAATTAAAAAATAAAAAACAAAAAGAAACTTACGCTCGCGTACGAAGACTGATACGAACGAAGCCAACCACCGAAAGGCCAGACGTCGACGCGATTTTCAATTTCTCCATGCGGTCGATGGGGACGGGACGCGAGTGCGAAGTTTAAACGGTAGCCGTGGCGAAGCCCGCAAACCGAGCCATCCAGTATTTTAAAACCCGCCAAAGGGTCTTCTTACGCGGCGGGTGAAAATAAAAATAAAATAATAAAAAAGAAAAGGAAAGAGAGTAAAGGAACGAACAATGGCATCCTACTTTCCTCGTTCCCTCCACGGCGAGGTTAATTCGAGCTAAGTGCACGAGGCACACCGCTGCCAATTTCTTTCTTCTTTTCCGCCGTCGACCGAGAGAAACATCAAAAATTATTTAGGAGCCCGTCCAAGCGCGTGTGCGCGCAATTGCCACGCAATTAAAACGCGTTGTCCCACCGAGGCAGGCTGGACCGTTGCCAGCGCGAGCGAGACAGAGAGAGAGAGAGAGAGAGAGAGAGAGAGAGAGCGATCAACGTTACTCACTCACCCCTCGATTTTTAACCGCGAACGGGAATCCCTTGGTCTCTATCCGTTGTTCCCCCTTCCCACCTCCCACCTACCACCTCCCACAACTCCGTCGACGCCGCTTTCCCAGGACCGATCGAGAGACGCCGAGCGAAAAGCCAATGCATACTAAAAAGTAATGTCAAGGTTAAGAAGAAAGTAAATTCTAAATCGAGGTCGTAATAAATTAGGTTTATCGCTGGGTTTCGTTGTGTTGTAGCCTCGAGCGCGTCGAGCGCGTCCGAACGTTCGGATCTACGATCGAATCCCTTTCCTAACGATCCACCGGAACGCGAGGAGAACGCTTTTACCGCGTCACCCGGATATTTTTTTTCTCTCTTCCGTTCGGTGAAAGTACCTACGAAAGTAATTACGGTACGCGTAAAAAACTAATTACCAACTTGGCGCGATCGACTTTCGTTCGCGATCTTCCTCTACCAAACAACCAACCAAGATCGTCAACAACGAAACGACCAACCGAGATTTATCGCGCGTTTAAAAATGTGGCCAATTTCTTCGAAAGAGATATCGATAAAGACGCGCGAGCGACGCGTAATCACCGTATCACGGAAGCGCGTTCGTCGTAAGCGGTTGCGTCGTCGCCGAAAACAAAGTTCTTACATAATTCCAAACAAAAAAGCATTGAAGCGAAATTGGATTAGCGGCGCGTCGGAGGAGGAGGAGGAGGAAACAGTTCGCGACCGCGACTCTCGACGAGGAGCTTCAATGGGATTAGATGGTGATAAAACCGAATAGTCTTCGTAATCGCGGGCGTTTTGACAAACTCGAGAAGTTTTGAGGAAGAAAGCTACCGAATTCGCAGGGAGGAACTCGCGTACCGTCTCTCCCGATGTCGCAACGGCACAAGAAACTAAACGCACGCACGCACGCACGCATCGACTCTCTCTCTCTCTCTCTCTCTCTCTCTTTCTTTCTTTCTCTCAGGCCCCGTCCACATCCGCGCACGAATGAGCTCGTCCGTATAATAAAGGAGTTTTATGCAGCCGCGTCGAAATAAATACCGTTTCGCGTCCGAGGGTTCGCGAGTAGTGCGACTCTCTCTCTTTCTCTCTCCCTCTCTCCCTCTCCCTCTCGATCGAACTCGTCCTCTCTCGCGACCATATGGCTTTGTCCTTGGCGCCGCGCGACGGCGGACTCGCGCGTGCGGAGGCCGACGGCGCCGAGGACGCCTCGAAGGAGCTCTCGGACCAGCGCACTTCCCCCGTCCCGACGAGGAGGAGGCGTTGCGGACGTGCCCTTATGGTTCGCCCGTGGCGCACGAACAAGGTAGCGAGTGCGCGAGTGGCGCCCTCTGAGCACCAGGAACGTACCGCGCTCGTAGAGGCGCCCCGTTATCGGCATCGTCCTCTTCCCCGAAGACCCAAGACCGAAGACCGAGGGCCGACGTCCACTTAGAATCCAGCGATCGGTCGCTCCCACCCTCGGGTTGGCTCTCTTCGAAACAGCACCGTTTAAAGGGGACGTCTCTCTCGCTCTCTCCGTTGCGGCTCGCATTTAAAGGGAAAGGAGCCTAAACTACCGCTCGTTATCCTTGTGCGCGTCGACGCATATGTGCGCGACCGTTGCGCGATAAGCGAGGAGGAGATAAATAATCCCGAGGATGGGAGAGAGAAAGCTGCTGCCTCTAGGTCCCGAAATTGTTGTATTCCCCGAAGCTCTAGCTACTTGGGCCGCCTCGGTCCGTCTCTCTCTCTTTCCGCGATATCATTGGCATCATCGCTCTCGTCATCTCTCCTACACACCTACACTTATCCGTCTCTCGAAGGCGGAGCGGAGTGCGCTGTCTCTGGCTGTAGGAGTCGAGTCGAGTCGAGTCGAGTTGAGTCGAGGCGAGTCGTGGCGCGGCGTGGCGAGGCGAGGAGGCGAGGAGGCGAAGAGGCGAAGAGGCGCGGAGGCGAGTCGAGCTGAGCTAGAAGCTCGTTTTCGCTATGGTAGGGAGCGGAAAAGAGAGAGAGAAGATGACGACGACGACGCATCCCCTCCCGGGTGCGCACGACAGCAGGCGCCGGAGACCCGAGGCAGTGGTGTAGCCAGGTTCTCGGGAGCCCTCCTCCGTCGCCGTCGTCTTGGTCGCGGCTCTCCTCTCTTCCCAGAACCGAGCACGGGATCGCAGCCTCGGGCCGAGGAAGAGGAGTTAGCTAGCGCGCCTCGGAGGTTCGACGACGACCACGAGGAAGGTAGTAGTGGCGGCCGAGAAGCGCGATAGACAGCGCCAGCGTAATTACCGAGTCTCTCTCTCTCTCTCTCTCTCTCTCTCTCTCTCTCTCTCTCTCTCTCTCCCTAGCTCTGTTGCGCGCGCGCACGCACGAGTAGTTACGTCGAGTTTTTTCCCGTCTCTCTTTCGCACTCGCCCGAGCAGAGTCGGACCGAGCGAGAGCGGACTGTGCGCGTTTCGCGCGAGACGCCGTGGTGGTGAGGAGGTTGCGCGAGCCCCAAAGCACGGCTACGTCGTGGTGTGCGCGGTTGGCGGCGTCCGCGGGGAGAAGCGTCGGGGATCGGTGCGTCGATGGGATACGGGCGCTCGTTAAATGCTCCCGAAAGGACCGAATCCTCGCTGCACGTTGCGCTGGAGCTGCAGCTGCTGCAATTCTCGCCGCCGCTGCCGCTGCTCGTGCTGCCGCTGCTGCTGCTGTTGCTACTGCTGCTGCTACTGCCTCTGCCTCTGCCCTTGCGAAGCGAATTCGATCGCGCGCAATAATGTGAGTACGGTCGTCGCTGATTTCGTGGCGTTTCGCGAGACGGCGGATAATCTCGTGCCTCGAGGACGAGGCGACTTCGAGACGACTTGGAGGCCGAAATAGTGCTGTTCCTTTTATAAGCTCGTTTCTCTGTGTGCGTGCCTCCTTGCTCTCTCCCTCTCTCTCTCTCTCTCTCTCTCTCTCTCTCTCTCTCCCTCTATATCGAACTCGCTCGAACTCGCGTACTCGCTCGCTTGCTCGCTCGCTTGCTCGCTCGCTCGCCTGCTTGCCTCTACTTCTTATGAACCAAATGACTGCTGCCCTGTCCTCTTTCTTTCTTTAGTTCTTTCTCGCATTTTTCTCGCGCTCCCACTCCCTCTTTTACTCCCTCCCTCTCCCCCCTTGCTCTTTTAATACTTTGGATACGCGATCGCTTCCTGACCCATGGGATGACGTGATTCCGTCCGTCGGGATTATCCTAGCGTACGAACGAATATTGTTTTCCCTTGTAGTTTGCTCGGCACTGGTTTCTTATTCGTAGGCTCGGCGTAGACTTTCAGTCTTGAGAGGGACTTTGTCCTTAGTACACGTAGGGGGATGTTAGCCAGCGTTGGTCGACTTTATCGACTACTTTACCTTTTTATCCTGACCGTGGCAACGATCGACAAATTTTTAACGACCAACCTGGGTACAGGCTTTGTTTCAGGTGAAAAGGAGCGATCGTCTGTAAGGCTGCAAGGCTGGCAGACCCGGTACGATTGTTTCAGGAACGGTCTACCGCCGCTAGGGTATTCGAATAAGTTTGATTATCGAAACCTACCTCTACCGCTCACCTAGGAAATTATATTCTTGGAAAGAATAAGCAAAGAAGAAGAAGACAACATGGAACGCGAGTCGAACCCTATGCAAGCGCTGTGCAGAAGCGGCTGCGGATTTTACGGCTCGCCAGCCACCGACGGCCTCTGTTCTCTTTGTTACAAAGAGAACCTCAAAAAGAAACAGCAACCCCCTGTATCGGCTACGTCCGTACCAGCCTCGCAGACCGCTTCCGGTAACGCTGGAACGTTGCAAAGCGGTTTTGGCAGCCCTGCCTCCACTGGTACAACTGCCCAGCCTACCATACCCACCATACCCCAGCCAACGACAGATTTATCCAGTCCAAAAGAAGTGAGTTATCTCTTTGTTTCCGTGCTTCCGGTTCTTAATTGTTTTTTCTTTCCTTTTTACGGCTTTACCGTCGGTGTCCTATTCGATATTTCGCCGGTCCCGCGTTCCAAGCTCGAGATTCACCGTCTATAAGTTTTTGAGTTGTCTTGTAAGCTATCGGTTTCCATGGTAACGAGCAAATTACCGATACCGAGCAACTTTTTTTTTTTAATTATCATGTTTTGCATTAGAAAACGAATATTTCAGAAAATATCTGCAAAATCTAAACATTTTTCGTTGAATTAAAAATTTTAGTCTTGATAAAATGAAATTGAAGCGTACGCTGCTTTATAATGGTACGAATAATTTATCAGGAACATATGCTCCCTTAAAAATTCTAACCTTAAAAGAAGTTTAATAATAAGGAGATTGAATTTTTTATTCGTCGACGAATATTGTTACAAAAACACGTAATTCCTATTTGAAGGTAAGCAGGGATGAACAAGAAAGCGAAGTAGGAAACAGTAGCGCAGCTGCGGAAGGTTCGGTAAGCAGCGGAGACGTAGACGACTGCTTCGATGGAAAAGAGACTGATAAGGATTTTAAAAAGAAGAAAAATCGTTGTGCTATTTGTCGCAAGAAAGTGGGTTTAACCGGTGAGAAATTGAAAAGGAATAATTTAACTCCTTACGCCGATCAAGCGTGTATTTATAACTCTCTAACCATCGTCGTTCTTTGTCCTAGGTTTCGAGTGTCGATGTGGTGGACTATTCTGCTCTGTGCACCGATACAGTGACAAGCACGACTGCAAGTTTGATTACAGAGAAATGGGCGCTCAAGAAATTCGGCGCAACAATCCAGTTGTTGTTGGTGAAAAAGTGCAAAAAATTTGAACTATTTAGTGTGTAGTCGTTGGGAAAATGGTTATATAACTATATAAACAAAATATAAAAAACACGAAGAAAACGAGATAAATTATCTGGCAGCTGATTGCACATCGAGGAACAAAACAGATGGACATATATGTGTGAGATAGAGGGAGAGAGAGAGAGAGTTAGAGAGAAAGAAAGAGAGAAAGAGAGAAAATGTGTGCGAACGAACGCGAGCGGAATTAACAGAATGAAAGAGAACAAAATTTGTCAAGCGAAAGATGACAATGGGAGAAACGGGGTTTCGGGCGTAGACTAAATAAATATTATACGGAGACCTGGTTGAAGCAGGAAAGAAAGATACCGATTGCGTGTATGCGCGTACGAGTCTGAGTGAGTTAGATGAAGCAAAAAAAAAGGAAGAAAAAAATTAATTTTGGTTGCCAGTGCCATTGTCAGATTTTCAACTAGTGAGAGATTTATATGAGAAAATATTTGGTTACTAACCGCTGTCAGCTTACTACTACTACTATCTATTATTATTATGATTACGGTTTATTATAATTATCATTCTATATTACGTTTATTAATTTACTTACAAGGAGAAAAAACGGGGTAGGAAAAATGAGAAAAATTTAGGAGCAGGAAAGAAGTTTCTATTTTAAGTAGACGAATAAATTCCTGGTGCAGTCAGTCGGTCCAAAGCGACGGAACGGTTTATCTTGTTAACACGAAAGACGAGTCCATCGATATATATATATTGAAAAAAGGAGCAAATTCGAAACTCGTAATTGTTTTTTGTTTTCCATAGTGTCAATGATTAGTTAGAGAGAGAGAGAGAGAGAGAGAGAGAGAGCGATGCGAGAAAAAAGATGTTACATTGAGACAATGATGACTGACGTTGATGGGTGATCACAATTCTAGGTTAAACGATTAGTCTAATAATTATTAACTATATTAGCCGATTGATTCATAAATAATGCAATGGAATATAAGTAGTACTGTGTGTTTATGTCCAATCTCACGAGAATATAACGAGCATTATTACTCATTAAATACTGTTTGAAATTACGTTAAAAATCGTTATTCTTAAAAAAAAAATAAAAGAAAAAAAGAAAAAAAATAAGAAAAGAAACCGCTACACGTATACATCCGCGTGACTTTCTTTGCTGCTAAGCATCCGACGACAGATCCTTCCGACGATGGCGCGTCCGTTCCTCGTTCTCCGATCTTCTTGTGTGGATCGGTGTGTGTCTTATACATAAATATATACATATATTATAAACTGCGTGTTGTTGCGACGACTGGAGTCGAGTGTCGGTATTTCTCGTTTTCTTCTTTTTATTCTTCAATTTTCGCTTGTTTTATTTCCTTTTTGTGAGTTATATTATATTAGATAAAAGAAAAAAAAATGAAAAGAAAAAATGCTGCGCGAGGTGTTCCGGTGCTGCGACGCGGCGCCTGCAATTTTTAGGTATATATATTATAAATCTAAATAATGGTTAGTAGCAAAAAAAATCTAGAGGCCGGGCATTAGGTGTGCGAGAGGAAGAAATTTTAAATGCGACGAAGCAAAAAAGGGCCGAATGCACCTATGATACTCTACGTAGACTCGTTGTTTCGCGGCGCTCCGGCTCTTAAAGAAAGAAAGAAAGAAAGAAAGAAAGAAAGAAAGATAGAAAGATAGAAAGATAGAAAGATAGAAAAAAAAAACGGTTCCGCCGAGGACTTTTTTGCGGTCGCGCGCATAAAAGCGAACTTTTGGCCCCCCGCCCGACAGTACGGAGGACACGATTTTTGCATTCGATGCGCTGAGTTTGTTCTCCCGTTCAATAATAAAGATGAGCCTTCAAAACCCTAGTAACGAAAAACCCGAAAAACCCGAAAAACCGAAAAACCGAAAAACCGAAAAACCGAAAAACCGAATAACCGAACGCTGGCTTGTTATTGTGTTTAAAGAAAAAGAAAAAAAAATTTTCGACTGAGAAATATGAATCGTCGATATCGTAACAATTATATGAGACGCAGACTCCAATCAGCCAAGAAAACGTCTGTCTCGTCGGATATATCTTAAGCTTAACGGAGACAAGGTGTTCGATACATTACCGCTTTTTTAAGTTTTAGGTTCGCATTTCATGCGTATAATGTAACCAACGATTCATCTTTTTCACCGATCGATAAATACTTTTAGTACAAATGAAAAATATTGTTTTTTTTTTCCAAGCGAATAACTATATGCTAATTACCAAGGATGAGTGTTCATTTTTAATGGTTTCACGGCTTTCAAATATTTTTGGAACACGATCGCGTCCCATTTTCAAAAGCAAATTAAACGTTTACAAAAATTCACGTATTTAAAATAATTAAGTTTCGTTGTTTTTATAATATCTAAAAAAGAACAAAAAAGCAAAAAACAAAAAACAAACAAAAAAAAAAAGACAAAAAGACGTTTTAAAAAACAAAACCAATGTGTCTCGCTCGAATAAGCTGTTTTTAAAAACGTTCGATTATTTTAAATGAGCACTCAAAATTCCTTATTTCTCGCAGATTTTGTGCTAAACTGTCAATAATGGAAAGTAAATCAACGTTGTTTTTATTTCTTTTCATTGTAGAGCGTACGACAGACTAAGTCTTCCTGTAAATAAACTGAACTATATAAAAAATTAATATTTTTTTTTCTTTCCATTATCAATTACCCGCTTTAAATGAATAAAAACGAACGATCGATCGAATCGAATCATATTATTATTATTATTATTTTCCGTTTACGATTGCTCGGACAATGCTGCAAAACGAATACACGAAACGAGAAACAAAACACTGAAAAAATAATGAAAACCGTGTCGTATCGATCGGGTAAACGAAAGGTAGCATCTTTGTCCTTATCGTCGTCGTCGTCGTCGTCGTCGTCGTCGACCAAACTCCAACACATTTATTACGGGAAGTGCTTAGATCTGTCGTTGATATAGCCATGTATTTGTACCTTATTAATGTCGCCAATTCTTTTACTTCTGTGCGCCTCCGCAATAATTAAAATTAACGATGAAAAAGCAAAATTGATGAGGAACTAAAAAAAAAAAAAAAAGCAAGTGGAAAAATAATAATGATGAGAGACAAAAGTTGCGTGTAAGCGAGAGTAGAGAGAAAAACTGCACCGGTATAATCGGTAATATCGACGAGAGGTTGCCTTCAGGCCTTTATCCTATTTTAGGCATAGCATATTTTTCTAACGTATATCGCAATATTGAAATAATCTTGCCTAGCGAGAGCGACCGTACGATAGAGAGCGAACGAATTAAAAAGGTGCAAATGCGATGAATGATTGTCCGAAAATAAGCTTCAATGTATATGCATTTGATGAACAAAATATATAAGTCGGCGGAGCAGACGAGTCGAACAGATTTATATACACGAGCACACACAATACACATACGCATATTAATTATATGTATACATATTTATATACACCCGAATATATATATATATATATATATATTTATATATATACATATACATACATATATATATATATACATTCTGCGCGCGTACGCGTTTGTACGATGTATATCCACACGTTATATACATATACATATATATACATATATATATATATATATACACATTGTATACACATAAAAACAGAGTAATACATTGAAGCTACGAGAATTTCAAGTGGCGTTTGTACTCGGCTGACTACATAAGGACGTAAAGATGCTTGTAATTATTAAAATTGATATTAGTATGTTTAAGCGATTAAAAGTAACATCAACTTTAATATATTATATGAAATGATTACTATCCTTTGAATCGAAATATAAAGTCTTTAGGTTCACTCTCTTATAAATGACGGGAAATTTTAAAGAAAATCCCTTCATGTATATTTAAACACGTGAATGTTTAAAAAAAAATCATTATCGATATTTCGTGTCCTTACCCTCATATCGCCTTCTCCTGAATTTCGATCCCAACCTATTCGTCTTTTCATTCGTATTCCAAATAGAATTTTCAAATATTTATAATCGTATCGAATAGCTATATATTTATGCATATTAAACGAAAGACAATGAAATAGTAATATAAATTGATCAGCTTAAATAAAATACGATAAGGAGCAGCACTTAAAAAGTAGAAAAATGGATGGATCTTTCGATGAAATTTTATAACAATAAAGTCTTATTCTTTTTTTCTTTATTCGTAATAAAATTGTTTTCTACATCTTTTCAACTTTTAATAATAATAATAATAATAATAATAATAACAACAATAATAATATAATAATAGTAATATTAATAATAATGATAATAATGGTAATAATATCAATAATAATTAATAATAATAATAATAATAATAAATCAACAATACGCCAATATACCGAATATACGCGCTACAGAATTGCAGAGGATACTTGCTAAGAGTAAGGTTTAAAGTGAAGGAGGTTCTCTATAGAATCTTTGAATATTGCAACAACCAATGACTTCCCTGTCGCTTTAAAGCTTACTGTTGGAGAGGATCCCGCGCACTAGCGAAGTATAATTTTTACAGAGGCATTTAAAAATGCATTCGATGAACCGGCGTAAGTGTAATCTCTCGTGCCAGCTCTCGACGTCCAAGTCCGAGTTTGCAACGCTTAGTTGACGCACTTGACGGCGTTGCTCTGCTGCTGCTGCTGCTGCTGCTGTTGTTGTTGTTGTTGTTGTTGTTGCTGTTGCTGCTGTTGGTGATGTTGGTGATGCTGCTGCTGTTGGTGATGATGATGCTGCTGCTGCTGCTGCGTTTGACTAGAGTTCGCATCCGCGAGGTACTTGCGATAGAGCGGCTCCGACGTCGTTTTAGCTGGACTCGCGCTCGGTAGAGGGGGCGACGAGGCTGGCGTGAGGACACCCAGGTTCCCGGCCTCGGCCTCACCGAACGTCGGTCGGTGGTCTTGCTTCATGTATCCGTGGTCTTGTATCGCCGGCACTTTGATCTTTGGCATCTTTGTGAAATTGGATCTGGACGAGGATCGCTCGTCCTGTTGGTTATCGAATCTGTGTTTGTTCGTGTGGGAAAGCTTGAGTTGCAGCGGCGTGGTGCCGTTGTGCCGAATCGCCATATGGTTTTTCAGGCCGTACGGGGTCTTGTAACTTTTGCCACAGGGGCACTTAAAGGCTTTCCGCACCCTTTAACGAAAGGCGAACTGGTCAGAGAGGATGGGATTCGAGGATCGTGACCCGCACGACCAAAGAGGAACGAGCACTCGATGGCTAGGAGGCAAGGGGCGCTCGAGATACCTACTTGCCGTCGTTCTTATGACCATTTTTGGAGTGGTACTTTATTCCGTTGACGTTCTTGTAACGCTTTTTACAACCTGGCACCGGACAAGCAAATGGCTTGTCGTCTTTGTTACTTTGACTTATAACGCTCTGGCTCGTGTTCCTAAAAAAATTCTTGTAATTAGTCGGTTTTATTCCTACGGGGGATCATAGTGCGTCTACGAAATTGTAAAATTGACGAATAATTCGAGCTTTCGTGGGCTTTTCCAGGCTAGCTCGGTGTTACTACTTTCTTTCCACGCGTTACTATAGTTGTTACTATCGTTCTTACACGGGCTTAATTTTCAAAATTTTACAATATCTAGTACCACTATCCTCCCTTGTACGGACACGGTAAGTCGGCTTCGATTCGGACTGAGGCAACGGCTACCCTGAAAAGAAGGATAAGAAAATTTTATATTCACCGAGCGATTCCGTACCTGCTACCGTAACGAAGGATAAAATCAGTCGAGAACTCCTCCAAAGTAGTCCAAGAATCGTTGCTGTCCTCCGGTTCGCTAACAAAATCCTCGCCCTCCTCTGCCTCACTTCCTATAATGTGCTTAATGTAACGTCGTTACTCGCTCGGGTGGGCGGAAGAACGCGAAATAATAAGTCTCTCTTCTTCTCTCTTTCTTTCATCCGCATCGAACGAGTTTTACCTGTCGGAGTGAGACTTTTCACGCACGTTGAGGCAGAGAGGCAAGACTGATTGGGCCTGGTCGGTTGCGCAGGCTTGATATTTTCCCTTCTCGCGGCATCCGTCAAGAAGCGAAGGACGTAACTCAAAGGTATACAAGGAGGCTGCTGCTGTTCCGTCTTCTCCACGACGTGGGGATCGTAATCTGAAACGAGCGACCGTTTGTACTCCTCGTCGGCCTTCCCGATACACTTCCATTATTATAATAACGGATCGAATCCGTGCTTTGGGTTTTGGAAACGATGGTCCGAGCGACCGACTATAAATTATTTACTGGTAAAGGCTGGGAAGGAAACGTTTCCCCTCGACCGTTATCCCGGTCTCTTAAGCCGAAAGATCTTTACCGGCTGGAACGACTGTTCTAGGTACAAATAATTAATTAAGTTAGCTCAGAGTCGAGTCGGAGATGGAAACACGGAGCAATTTTGAAAAGTTTGCCTCCTCGCAGTAACCAAAATAACTGTGCGAGCTTAGCAAGATCTTAACGAGTCGACTTTGGCTTCGAACCAGCCCTTTAATTATAATTCTCAGGCGAAGGAGCGATCGACTCGATCCGATCGCTTATCTCCTAAACGGCGTAGAGTTATTTATCCAAGAGAACAAGAAAAAAGTCAGGGAACGTCGTCCTGATCGTGGCAGGTAAAAAGTGTAAGAAGAAGCGAAGAAGTAGAAGTAGAAGTAGAAGTAGAAGTAGAAGTAGAAGTAGAAGTAGAAGAAGAAGTAGAAGCAGGAGATGAAGAATTAGAAAAAGAATTAGAAAAAGAAAAAAAAGAGAACAGAAAAAAAAAAGAACGCGATCGAAAGATCGAGGGAGAGAAAACGTAGTTCTCGATCGATCGTCGCGTCCTATCTCTCGATCTCGTCCCAGAATCCAGGGGCGAGCGGCTCGAGGGGCTCGAGGGGTTCGAGGGGCTCGTGGAGGAGGTCCCAGATAACCTCCTCGAGCTCGCCGGCTCGCTCGGAAATAGCGTGTGGAGATAGCGAGGAGATAGCGAGGAGATAGCGAGGAGATAGCGATGAGATAGCGAGATCGAGATGAGCCCTCGCCTGTTACGCGCGAGCTCGTCGACGTGTTTGGACGTGTTACCGATATGCGTTTCCTCGATGTGCTGAATCAAGTGTCCCAGGCTCTTGAACGTCAGTCCACACGAGTTGAATTTGCAGACGTTCAACATGAACACGGCCATGTCAAGGGGGTTTAATAATTGGACGGAGAGGAAGAGGAGGACGTCGACGAGATAACACGCGGAAAAAAAACCGGGCGGCGGTGGAACACGTTGTTGCGAGGAAGGAGGAAGCGGGGAGTCGAGATGCGAGGGAGAGAATAGCCGGAGCAGACGAAACGACGCGACACGCGAACCACGAACGGAGTCGACCGATTGCGGAGACTACGCTTATTTCGTCGCTACGAGACACGGGATTAATAAAAATGAAAGAAAGGAAGAGAGAAAAAAAATGGGCGAGCGCCGAGGCTTGAAAAATAAATGAGCGAGGGCCCGGGCCGAAGGTCGTCGCACTTTGTCCTACCGTCCGCGCCGCGCCGAACGTTAAAAGAAACCATCGGAGACGCGAGAGGAGCGTCCTCTCGATCCGGTCGACGTCTGCGCGCACCCTCCGCACTTCCCGAGTCGCGCACTTCGCTCGATAAAAGCTCGCTCCTCGCTCCCGAGGGCAGCGATGCGCACCAGGACACGCGCATCTCCGCGGACTCGTCGTCTCGTCGTCTCGGTGGAATGGCGGAATGGTGGGAGGGACGATGGAGTGGGGCGGCGAGATCGCTTCGGTTCGGATTCCGATTTTGGTGCGCTGTTGCCGTACCGAATCGAATCTCTGCTGTCCCTCTCTGCTGTCCCTCGTCGTCGTCGAGAGTTCCAGAATTTGTAATTCAACATTCCAAAAGCCGGCAGTTCTCTTCGCCTCTCCACCACCGCTGCTCTTTGGTAAGTAGTGCGAAATCGTGTTTCTCGTATCGTGTTTCTCGTTCTCCCGAGGTCGGGGGGCCCTTGAACAACGCGGGTTCGACTTCCACGTCGGGATTCGGTGGCGCAATACATACGTTGAAATTAGAGAAAGAGAGCGGAGGAGGTCCTTCGATTCCTGGATTAGTAGACAGAGAGGGAGAGAGATAGATTAGAGAGGGTTTTTAAAAACTAGACGATTGCCCTGCTCGCAAGAGATAGATTTTTTAAGGTGGGCATTCCGTGTCGGTCTCTCGAGCCCGATCAACGTCTATTTCCAACGTTGTCGTCGTCGTCGTCGTCGTCGTCGTCAGCAAAAAAGTTGTTCTAGGTTATCGAATTCGATTCGAGGTTCGCGAAACACGCGATCGATATTTAAGTCGGTGATTTAAATATCGGTGGACGGTCTCGTCGGTATTCTCGAGGTATTCGGATCGAGGGTCGGTCGTTTGTTCGCTCGAGGTCTAGCGAACGAGCCATTATATAAAGAGGACGTTCGATTCCGGATCCCCGGCTTATCTTTTTGGTTCGTCTCCCACTCATTCTAGAAATTCCACGAGGCGAAGGCGCGTTCCTCTCGTCTAAAGTCGCGGAGTAAATATCGTGGGGGGTTGGGGGGATAAGGAGCGGTTGTTCCAACAGTCTTCCAAGATAACGCACTTACGGTCCGATATGTAGGGCAAGACGTACGTAACCCACGAATTTGGGGCAGGCATCCTCTTTCGATCCCCCTTTCGATCCCCCTTTCGATCCCCCTTTCGATCCCCCTTTCGCGAACACCGGAAAAACTGTTGGTTATCGCGTGTCGGATGCCCCTCGAGCGTAGCGTTTCTTCGTCCGGCCGACGCCGAGACAAGAAAAGAAAAAGAAAAAGAAAAAGAAAAAGAAAAAAGAAAAAAGAAAAAACAAGGCCGATAAGTCGCGGAGGATGATTGGGTGCATTCTGGTATCGTTGCCAATACGATACGTAAGACTATATAAACGCGTGAGATAAAAGTGTCCGTGGTGGGTGACCGGGTTGGACCGGGTTGGACCGAGTGGAAGGGAGGGTGTGACGGTGGCGCTCGCCACGGTTAATACCGGCTCCTATCGGCGGCCATTTTCTCTCAACGCACCGAAACGCACCGAACCAGTTGGTTTCTAAGGAATCGAAAGTCGAGTTCTTACCGTTCAGTGCATCCGTTAGAAACGCGTGTCACCTTCGTAAGTAGTAGTCGTTTCACCTTTGAGTTCTCTAGGAACCGAGACTTGGTTAGGTTCGTGCGAGGTCTCGAGCCGTCGGTCTCCTGATTCCCCGTAGAAATGCGGGTAGTCGAGTTCCTCGGGCTGTTATGTAATCCTCTCGAAACCTTGGGATACTCGCGTCCCCTATTTTTCCCCGTCGCCTCCTTCCTCCGCATTTTTTGACTATTCGAATCGTGGTTCGGTTTTTATATACGTGTTTGTTTTTTTGTTTGTTTTTCGATTCTCGACTCGTGATCGTTCTTGGTTTACGAAGCAATACGTCGAGTGGCTGACATTTTCTTTTTTATTTTCTGCTCTCCTCTTTCTCCTCCTCTTCCTCCTCTTCCTCCTCTTCCTCCTCTTTCTCCTCTTTCTCCTCCCTGTCTACTATATCACTCTTTCTCATGTTTAATTCACGTTTGTTTCACGATCTGTTCCAGTTTTGTTCGTGAGAAGACAAAGTCAAGTTAAACATGTTCGCCTGCACTAAATTCATCACCCCGATCGTGAGATCCTCCGTGAGTATACCGGCGATGGAGATTGAGATTGTCCTCCTCGTCGTTACGTAATCATCACAAAGTACTAAAAACTTGTTTCTTCTTGTATTTTTTAGGTGGTGTCCGCTACAAAGGCCTACGTTAGGCCGCTCTCCAGCGTTTTACTGAACGGGAACCAGACGCAACATTACCAGGAGAACCAAACACCGTTGAGCTTGGTGAGTGGATAAATCGTCTTTCGAATATTATCCCGTGGCTTTTCTCGATCCGCGCCGCTACCTTTCAATTGCATAACGTTTGCGCGTTATGTAAGGAAAAGCGCGCGGAAAGTTGGCTGCTCCGTCGACGGTACCGAGTCGCGAGCTTGAGATTTCTTATTTTCTAACCGAGATAATTTACGTGTTTCCAGTCACCTATTGCACGCAGCTTCAAAACGTCGACGATCGGTCGTGACATCGACACTGCGGCCAAATTTATTGGTGCTGGTGCTGCCACGGTTGGAGTTGCTGGTTCCGGTAAGAAAACCATCCAATGGTTCGGTCTATCTTATCCGCTTTTCGATTAATTTTTTAACGAATGCTCGATAAATTTAATATTATGTTTTTTCAAATAATATATAATATTCTAAACATAATTTTATGGTAACTTTGCGTGGTTTTTTGGCTTATGCAACAATTACATAATGCAAACATTTTTTATATTTCCAGTACAAATTAATTTTTCTATTTTGTACATATTTAATATCTTATTTTCTGAACGTACTATAGGAGTTGGACTTGGTGTTGTATTTGGTTGTTTATAACTAAGTTATGCAAGAAATCAATTGTTAGCCTACGCTATGCTTGGTTTTGCTGTAACAGAGACAATGGGTCTTTTGTGACTAGCCATTAGTTTTCTGATACTGTACACCTGATCGAATCCTACAATCACAATAATCCTATATCCTATTTATTTCCGAAGTATGCTAACCTTATATTCAAACTTATATTCTTTTATATTAATTCATTTTATTAATGTAATATATTTTTTTTTATATTTTGACGAAATTTACAAGCTGCTTTATTTATAAGAAAGTAAATGATTTTTATGAAATTTTTTAGGTGCTGGAATCGGTTCCGTTTTTGGATCCCTTATCATAGGTTATGCCAGGAACCCGTCTCTTAAACAACAACTTTTTTCTTACGCCATTCTGGGATTTGCTTTATCCGAAGCTATGGGTCTGTTTTGTCTTATGATGGCATTTTTAATCCTCTTCGCCTTCTAAGCCAAAATCTCCATAAAAAATACCAATAGTTCTAGAGCATCACTGCCAAGACAGCATCCTCCAACCTCGGCGAAGAGGCAGCTGTTTCTGGTACGCGGTTCAGTCCATGATATTACGAGAACCAGCAATTTGCTGCGACAGAGAGCAACAATGCAATATTAGAAAGAAAAAGAAAAACTGACCTTTTCACGAAATGGAGATCTAAGCAAGACTCGAGCAGTTTTAAAAATTTCTCCGAACCAGTGGTTAACTTGTTCTCAATAATCTCATGGACTATCGGGTAGCGTATCTCACATTTATACGAAGTTATGAATTTCAGTCTCGTAAATCAGTAGGAGGATAACCACATTTATCAAGAACAGCTTTGTAAGCATATTTACCATTTGATGCGGACGCATTCGCATATTCATACGTCCTTGCGTCGATTATTGAAGATAAAATTTTTTTCACATTTTTCTTATCTAAGCGATTCTTCATTGTTGTGCTGTTGTGTACGCAAGTTGTCGAGGTAACTCTTGACGAGGAATCTGTACAGTGATATCGAATAAACACCTTTGTCGTGAGATAAATGCGTGTACTTTTTATTAACCTTATCACACGCACGCACGCACGCATTATATATATATAGTAATAAATGTAGAAATAAATTTATTAATTATTGCATTTCATTGTTTTTAATTTTTTATCGTATTCGACGTAACGTATCTCAAGTCGCATCAACCCGAACGAATTAAGTAAGTATTTGAAAAGTAAAAAATATGCAACCAAGATAATTTCGTTATTTAAGTTTCGTCTTTAAATAAATATCGATCGATTTATAGTTTTCTCCTTTACTTATAACTTTCGTTCGGTGCTTTCAAAATGCAGATTTAAAGTTGATCGATTAAATGAAATTAGTGGTTAAATTTAAACTCATCGTTCTCAAAAGTAATTATACGATTCCATTATTTCATTATTCGATGCGTTATATTTTTTGAAACTTAATAATTGTTAAATAAAAATACAAATTTGTAAAATTTAAAATAATATTTATTAAAACAGCATGCGATCGTTGAAAAAAAAATCTACCGTTTATCGAGTGGATGTAATTCTACTTTGGTATAAACGTTTAAATAACATAATCGTTTGGATACAAAATAAAAGAATAATTTATGTTTTAAATAAGGTATTCGACGCTGCAAAATAAGTAAATAAAATCGGACACTGTCGAACTCGGGCTACGATACATTCAAAGGTGTTCAATAAAATAAATAGTTATTTATTTTAAAAATAATGGTTCTTTAATTTCTAAGACACATTTTAGACAGATGTGGCATAATGCTTTGTATGACTACCAGTTATAATCGTAACAGTTAAAACTGGAATTACATTTTGGAGATCTATGGTACTTTTTTTTATACAAGAATTTCGTGATTTATAAATTTTATCTTACGTAACATCGAAAGGTATATTTATCATATATAACACGAACTATAAAAATTTAGTGCGTGTCGAAGAACATGAAATTATCATTTTTGTCTGCACTCGTAATTTTTAATGCAAAATCAATGCAAGATGATTTTTTAAAATTGCGGGTCTAATTATAATAACCGATTAAAAAATCAAACCTTTAATGTCCATCGACGATACAAGTTACCACGATTTCCTAATTTTTCTTATACACCGTATTGTCTTCGTTTTCATTTAAATAATTAAACAATTTCTATACGTTACGTTCATTTGACTTGAAAGAATCGAGAATTGATTTTCACAAATATTATGCCATACTCGATCCTACTTATATTTATACTTTAATTTAAAGCGTTTTTTAGTTTATCGATTGTGACAGTAAGTATTTCTGCACAATTTAAAATAACTGCACTTATAGATAATGTAGCTTATACGGGATGTTATTTTTATACTACAACTTTATATCGATAAAATTAAGCTGTTTGAAATAAAAGGATTGTTTATAAATAGTTTAGATACTGATTTCGCATTTTTTGACATCGTCGCGGATCCGACGAAGGGTCGGTTGCTCAAGTTGCACGATCAAAAATTAATACGGTACGTAAACGCGAGAAAATATTTTCTACATTCGAACCAAGGTTTCCAAATATTTATCAACAAAACCAACACTACGTCGCGGTATTATTGAGAACTTTGACGGGTTCTCCGATACTATTGGACGGCAACATATTTAGTCGTTCGAGAAGGTTTTCTCGTTCTTTTAGGCAAGCCCAAGCTTTTTCTTGTTCCTTTCTAGATAACGGCACCTTCCTCTGCTTCGCTAACAACAATTTTTCATAGTGTTCGACAACTTCGTTATCCACCGCACCGATTTTACGCTTCAGCGACTGTCTCTTGCTTTCCTCCTGCGCAAGATGCAGCAATCTTTTCAATTGCATTTCATTATGACTAGAGAGAGCAGTTAATTCTCGCTGACACCTTTTAATTTCTGCTACAATTTCGTCGTCATCCTGATTCTTTTTCTGAGTGTCCGGTTCGAGAATACCTTGTTCCACGAGTTCTTTGTGCATCCTCATCTCGAGATTCATAGAATTTTGAATGGTCAAGTCTCTCAGAACCGGTGGATCTCCGTCGCGAAATAATTTACTATCCGTGTTGTTGTTCGCTATGTAGACGTTTTCCTCGAGAAGCGCGGAGACCAGCCTTTGCGTGAGCGGACCGGCGATGCCTGAAATCATAAATTTAAAGTTTTAGGTGCGCTAATCGTACAACAAGGTAACGAGCGAGTACAACCGACGAAAACTTCTTTACCGTTGGATTTTTTCTCCGCCTTGGACATCAACAGGGACAAATCCGTTCTGTTTTTCTTCTTGTCCCTGACAGGATTTCCGGCGTCTTCCTCTTGCATCAAGTCGTTGTGCGTCCACATTATACTATAATGACGACCCAACGGAGGAATCTTTTTGAATTCTCCTATGTCGCCGTGGTTAGCTATCAATTCTTCTAACAATTTAATATCGTCGGGCATAATATCCGCGCAATAAGGATCCACGGAAGCCCAAAATTTGTTTAGCGTATCGTTTTTTGGTAATAACAGTTTCGTATGACTATCGGATTTGGATCCTTCGATCCTGACGATTTCGTGAGGATTGGGCACCACTTGATTCGCCGAATTTCCCATCGCTCGTTGTTTCAGCAACTTGGCCGGCAACGGAGACTGCGACTTGAGGCCGATCTCTTTGGGCTTGAGTTTGTCCTCCCTCAGCTTCTTGTCGATCAAGGCGAGGCCCTTGCCGCTCTTGGATCTTCTGTCTCGACGCTCTTCCGACGCCGACAGACTGGCGATCTCCTCCTGCAGCATTCGGCTTCTCACGACGACCGAAGACAACAGCATCTCCAGTTCGAGTTGCAAGATATCCAAATCTTCCATGTTTATACCGTCCTCTGCGTTCCTTTGCAATATACTATAATACCTTGGAAGAACTTTGCTATTATCTATCATTTTTATTACCGGAAGAACCGTCATTTCTGAACCCTCCGAGCTAGTGTCGGAGTTAGCTAACACCGACTGAGTCAACTTGCCACTTTCCTTGACTGACTTAACGACTGCTTTTTTAGAGTTTTGCTTTCCTTTACCTGACATTTTTAAAATTCGATTTTACTAAATAAATGTAAACAGAATTATAAATGTTTGTAAAATTAAATGATCAAATACCCATAGTCACAGTGGAAAGGTACACGTATGTTTATTAACAAAGAGACACGTTCATATTTCCAAGGGGCGAAGGAACGAAATTCAAGAAACGGTGCCCCGACGTATGTACATGTATCGGAAAAGAAAATTGGGTTATTATGGAAACGGCGAAAACGGCGGAAACGGTGCAAACGGTACGAGCGATTCACAAGCACGATGTAAATTGTCAGTGTAAAATACGAAAACAATTTTGAGGTTAGTATTCGAAGGTAGAGCTAGGTGTCGTGTTCCATTTTCATTGACGCCGACACCGTACATCTCAGCCTATCTCTCTCGCTCCTACCATTATTACACGAGCGAGGAGCGAGCGTAAAAAAAAGTAGAGTAAATAAAAAAGTAGTCGGGTGAGCCAGATTATCCAATTGAGTGGTCCGTCCTCTTATTTAGGCTCCTTCCTCTCCAAGGACTGACTCCAGGAACTGCCCTGGTGCATCCTTTTCGGTCGTCGTGGTACGCGAGGAGTGTCCGTTGCTCCGACGGTGGAAGATGCGGATGTACCTCGAGCATTCTACGAGGACTCGATCGAACCTCGCCTCGATTCTGCGCCCTGCGAACGGCGCGCCCCGAGTCCTCGAGAACGCGCGGATTTTCAAAAGAGTTCGAATCGATCGCTCGATTAACGTTCCACCTCCTACACCACCATGAGAAAACGAAAAGTGTTCCCGAGGAAACAAACTAAAGTCTGTCCAGCGATCTATTATTTTATTTATTATTGGAGGAGAAGACCCGCTAAAAAGATCGACCCGCGCTCTTGACTCTCTTGACTAGTTCGCTCCTCGGCCACTTCCTTATCGCGTTGCGCGGATATTTATAGGTATCGCCACGAGGTACGACCAAGTCCTTCTATTATTCTACTGCGCAGAATCGGGGATCGATGCTGACTGCTGTCACTGCCAAATGGCAATTGGCTTTGATCCAGGATCGGCTCGACTCTGCTCGGTTAATAAAACAGTAAATTTGAGTTGGTGCGTCAGGATATTTTGACGTACGGTATTCTTAGCCTTCGTCCTTTTCTCGTGAGTATGGACGCGTTTTTATTTTCCTTTTGAAGATTAGGATCGTTAGCTCCTCGCGAGGAGAAGGTTTTTTTTGGATGAACGTAGTTCGGAGTTGAGTGCGGATCGATGACTCACGAAGTGCCTGATAAATTCAAAGATCATCTCTGCCTCGTTTAACGACGTCGAGCTTTTTTAAAGCTTTTTAAACATCGTCTCCGTTGAAATTATTATCGTTGTTACTTTGATAGAACGCTTGTTATTACTAAATTATTATCGTTGAACGGTGGTAAGCTTAAACGGTGCTATTGCATTAGCACATATTAAGAGAGCACTCGATTCTCTATTTTTATTCTTTTGATCAGCTTGTTTTTTAATTGCAATTTAAGACAAAATGGAGTGGCTTTTTGGTAAACGCATCACCCCGGAGGAGATGCTTAGAAAGAATCAAAGAGCCTTGAACAAAGCGATGCGAGATTTGGATCGTGAGAAGATGAGAATGGAACAGCAGGAGAAGAAAATCATTTCGGATATTAAAAAAATGGCCAAGGATGGACAGATGGTAAATACCGGTCGAACGGCATTTATCGAATTTAGTTAATTATTACCGTTTGCTTACGCTTTGTAGGACGCGGTGAAAATAATGGCTAAAGATCTGGTAAGAACGAGGCGTTACGTAAAGAAATTTATGTTGATGAAGGCCAATATCCAAGCGGTATCCTTGAAGATTCAAACATTGCGATCTCAAAACACCATGGCTCAAGCGATGAAAGGGGTTACGAAGGCTATGCAAAATATGAACAAGTAAAGCTTTTCCCTGCTAATATCGTTTATTCGTTTCGCGACGGAGTTGTAATTTTACATTGTTGTGTATTTAGGCAGCTTAATCTACCGCAAATACAGAAGATCCTGCAGGAGTTCGAAAAACAATCGGAAATCATGGATATGAAGGAAGAAATTATGAACGATGCGATAGACGACGCCATGGAAGACGAAGGGGACGAAGAAGAAAGGTTGGACAAACGTAAAATTGGAAATAAAATATTATTTCTACTATCTGACATCGTGTACAATTTACAGCGATGCGATCGTGTCTCAAGTTCTGGACGAACTCGGCTTGCAACTCAACGATCAGTTGTCGGGCTTACCTCAAGCTTCCGGTTCTTTGAGCATAGCGGGTTCCAAACAACCGGTTGCCACTGCGGCTGGAGCTAACGACGATGGGGGAAATATAGCGGACGCGGATGCAGATTTGCAGGCACGACTCGAAAATTTGCGTCGCGAATAGAGTACGTAATAAAAGTTTTAACGTTTAGATTTGTATAAATAATGTATAAAAGCGCTCTATACTTGTGATAAACCTCTAATGTAAGAATATAATTTTTTTTAAACGAAAGAATACAGAAAGAAACACAGGCCTCGAATAAAACCTGTTGAAATAATGTGCAGGTTACGTCTTAAAAATTGAACGTAACGCATATTTAACGCAGCTTTTTAGAGAATGTATTAAACAATTTGGAAAGATATACGTTTGACCTATGGTATATTTCGTCCAGCTATTTAATAAAGTGTACCCAAGGAAGGAGATTTTGCGTTTACAAAATAACGGGTCGCTACTGGATCAATGTAAAAAAAAAAATCAAACCCACGAAAGCTCGTATGCTTCATTTAAAAGAAAAAATGTTTTTATCGTTTACGACGTTTGTACGCATGCGTTGAGTATTATTAAAAAACTTTTGTAAGATTATCGTTTCCAATGATTATATTTCTGCACAATTTTACAACCGGTTACTTTGTAACACGCTAGAATTTAGCGTAGTCGCTTCGGATGCGCTTCGTATCCATTGACTATTGTAAAATAAAAATATAGTTTGTTTAAAATATAAATTGCAAAGATGAAGTATGAGCCTTTTTTTCTAAGAATTTTATAAGTACGTTACTCGTTGAAATCAATGTAACCGGATCGTGCGTATAATATTATATTTCTGTATAAAAAAAGATCAAAATACGAGACTCGAATAAGACTGGTGGAATAAGATCGAACGTAAACGCGTTCAAATTTCCTTTTCCGTTAGAGTTAAATGTATCGGAATTATTCGCAACGAGCGAACAAACAAAAATTAATTAATGCTAATTAAAATTAACGCTCGTAATCGAGGCAGCGTCGATCGTTGGAATACTTTTTGTAACGGAAATAGGATATTGTGGAAAGACGCCAAGAATCGAACCAAAGAAAGACACGGAAGAAAAGAATACGCGAGCAAGGAACGGGTGGAGTGGACAAAATGAGAATTTACATCGTTCGGTTTTGTCAAATATTCATTTATATTATGTCATCTGCGAAACGATCATGCCCAAATATAGTACAATCGGAATATTTTTTTTTCGTGTATAACTATTAGTTTAAGCTAGGATTCGGACCTGGATATTTCATCGACTACACACTCGCTTCTCGTCTTTTCTTTCTCGTCTTATTCTTTCTTTTATCATAAACGTATTTGCGAGGGGAGAAAACGCAGAGTCAAGTTGTCGACGATTCTCTGTATTATATTCTCTTACGATCGCGTAACGCCTTTCCATTTTTTTTTTTTTCTATTTCGTTTCCGATACATTGTTGTATATTTATTTTGTTTAAGCGTACCATATCAGAATACATGTCATATACTTGTAATACGTATAACTCGAGAATTACATTGAAGGTATCGATGAAGTCGGGAAGGAAAGGATTGTTAGCAGATTTTTTTTTTCTTCGCTTTACCGCACTTGCGTTTGGTATACAGCGATTGCAATTATATAATCATTTATCGAGGTATTTATCAACGGATGAAAATAAAGTCGTCGTACACAGATTTGTTATCGTTTCTACTCGTATTTATCGCTCGTTTATCAGTTAGTTGAAAATATTGTTTCGTTTATAATTCCTCGTCACTTAAAAGTCTAAATAACAATTTAAATAATCTTTATCGTATTTTTTCTTTTAAAAAACTACCTAAATTTCGAACAACGCCGTCAATTTTTCAATTACTCGAAAAAAACATGCTATTCGCTACAATCAAGTTTAACATCGATAGCCTATACCGAAATAAGTAACAAAAATTCTTCGTGCCAAGTTTCGATCGTACGATTCAATGATAATTGAACGCGTCGTCGAGACGAGAGAACAAAGTGCAACGATATACTGATATGTTGAGGGGAGGGTACGAAGGTGACCGGGACTCGATCGGTTACGTAGACACGACCGACTCCGAAAAGGAGCCTCGTTAATCTACGTTTGTCATACTATCGCGACTCTTTGTTTTCCGTTTGTCTTACTATCGCGACTCTTTGTTTTCGTAACCGATTCCATTTCGACTGGTCGCGGTAGACGAACGAGGAACCGAGGACCACATTTTCGATGTTCCTCTCGTTCCATCTTCGACGAAACGAGGTTTGCAGTTATCGTAGCTGTGCGCGTAATCGAAATCGTTGGTACTTGTTCTCTTCCGTCTGGACACGCGATGGTCGCTTCGTTTCTCTATGTACAGGAACCCCTTGCTCCGGGTGGCGGTCGCTCGAGGAAAACTCGTCCTCGGTTGGAGTTTCGTCGATCGGTAAATAAAGGCGTATCTCGAATTTTACACACGGATGGTCGGCAATTGTTGCGTCGGTGTTTCAATTTACTCGCGGAACTTCGCTCCACTGTTTACCGTCAACCTCGATTTTCACGCGTTTTCCAGCGAGCGTTCGCGTATTTCCGTAGGTACACGATGGAGCCATAAATTCGTTAGATTCTATTTTTGATTTTTAAGCGAACTTCGTCGAAAGCCAATTTAGCCACGTTTAATTAAATCGATACCGTTGAATCGAGAGCTTCGAACATTTGCGATTTTTGCGATTCGCTTCTTATCGTTCGATCGAGTTCCTTTCGGTCTTGCTCCAAACTTTCGATCGTATAATAACATTTTTTTCGTTCGTTACCCTGAAGAAGTTTCATCCGAGGATTATTAAAAAAAAACTGAGCGTTCGCGTTTAATTTCGATGGTTCGAGGGTAGAAAAGCAACCGGTCGATTGTACATTCGAATACGATTATCGATACGCGTACATTTAGTCGTCAAAGGTGCAAGTTTCGAATAGTTTTTGATTGGTGTCGGTCACTCGATGGAAATAACGGAGGACGACGCGCACAAAAATTAAATAAATTTTATCGGCAGTGCTGTAAAATGATTCGAAATTATTTTATCGATCGCTAAGAAAATTGTCGCAAAAAAATTCAAGAGAAGACTTTTTAAACGATATCAACGATATTTAACGATTTTTTAACGCGCGATATCTTTTTATCTTTAAATTTATTACAATTTGTTGTTTTTTTTCTTCTCAATAAGTTTTATAAATTACAACTCACGTTAAAAATATATTTATTCTAAACATACGAATACGTACGCAATATGTAAAAATATACTTTCGTATTGTCTACGGTTCATTTTGCCTCCCACGTTTCGTTTCAACATAAGGTCTTTCTAATTTACTCGCGTAGATCAATATCGATCGAATAAAAAAAAGAAAAAGAAAAACAGACCAATCGTTTATCGTTTTCTCAATATTTTACAGAATTTAATCGAGTGCAAAGGAAAACGTGCAACGTTGAACAAAAGTGACAAACATTTATCAGCACTGGTTTTTAAAACGTGTAAAATCGAGACGGAATTTCGGTCCGATACGTTCGTTAATTTTAATCCAACCGGTCGTATAACGCTCTTAATATCAAGTACGGTCCTTCTTAAAAATCCTCGACGAAACATTAACAATCCATAAATACGAATACGTAGCTACGATGGCACTAATATTTATATATAATAGGGACGTTTCTATCTAAAAAGATCTAAAAAGAAAACGGAGGATGTACAAGCTGAGTCGTGTACGCACACACACGCGCACACATACTCGTACGTCGTTCGTCGGTATACACCCAAGATTCCCTTTGTGTGTAGGTATTCCGATAAAACACGGACTTGGCGTCTCTACGTTATTCTTTGGCTCACTACTCAAAAGCTTGATATTACGCGACGCAACGTCCAAGGACTAAAAAGAATGGTTTCGTCTCGTTTCTCGTCGTTTCTCGTCGTTTCTCGTCGTTCGTTATATTTTACATATGTACAAAAGTGTCCGCAGCCCCGAAGCCGCGTCGAGTGGTCGTCATCCTCCTCCTCCTCCTCCTCCTCCCCGGTCGCTCTCTTTCGACATCCGCGTTCGCGATCCTCCATCGAAGCCGTTACGTCTATTATATAATTTTTTTCTCCTCTCTCTCTCTCTCTCTCCGCGAGCGCGAGGGAAAGCGTGGCGGAATGTACGAACCGAGTAGATACCGATAATAAATTACGTCGTCTATATCAGCGTGCGTTGTATTCTATTCGATGGACGAACGACGAACGTTCGTTGCTTCCGACTCCGCGAGTAACGAGCTGAACGAAAGGAGGAAGCGAAGAGGGAGATAGATAGAGAAAGAGAGAGAGAGAAAGGTCCTCGCGCATCCAGGCACAAATGTAATCACGCGACTTTGAAGGAAAGAACGTTACTCGGTAACAGCGGGAAACGAAGAAGCGACGTCCTTGGATGAGATTCGCGGGCGCGCCTCTTTGCCCGGAGTCATATGGTCCAGACCTGGACCTTCTCGGCGACGACGCACCAGCTCGCGTGGTCGTAGTACGAGGAGATGACGTGGAGGTTCTCCACGTATTTCCCGATCAGCTGGTCGAGCTCGCCTTCGCGAAACACGTGGTAATACTGGTGGTAGGTGATCTGGTCCGAGGGCAGGGACTCCTGGGAGGAGGAGCCGCTGAGGGTTCCGTTGCTCGTCGAGGGTTGCCGTTGTCGTCGGTTCCGTGTGCCCGGAGCCTGCCACTGGGGTCGCGTCTCCTCGGACGCCGACCGGGTCTGCGGACAGAGCCTGGGTCGTGGGCTCCAGGAGGCGCTCGGTCGTCGCGGTCCCGAGGATTCCGGTTGGCTGCCTTCGCTCGTCGCTGCGGAGTCGGTCGACTCGACCGAGTCACCGGAGCGTCGCCCGAGACTCGAGCTCCTCCTCGCCTCGGTGTTATCCTCGACCTGGGATCTGCGGACAAGGCGACGCTCTTACTCTTAATCTTTCTCGTCTCGGTCGCGGCTTTTTTATCCACTCGGTTTATTTACCGTGAGTCGACCTCTTTGGTACCCGATTCGGTCTTCCAATTCTTTCGGCAGAATTGCTCGACGTCGTGGATGAGGTTCTCGCTGAGTCTGTCGGTCAGGTCGATGAGGTGCCGATTGCACTCCTCGTTCCACGTACTTTCCACCGGGGATATCCTTTTGTCGAGAGCTCCGGGTTTCGTTTCCTGTTACAGATCCAATTCGCTTCGTTAAATTTTAACGTTCGATGGGTATTTATCGAAAGGAACGATATTTATTCGGTGCACGTGGAAGAAGTTGGATCGAAAAGTATCAGCTCTTGTATTTTCGAAGGCGCGAAGGCAAAAGCGGTAAAATAACGATTTTTAACGACTTTGATTTATCGTCGAGAAAGAAAGATTTACGAGCTCTTGGTCCGATAATGTTTTACGATTAAAAATATTGTACGGTGCTAACGTAATTTATCGAATAATTAGTTTCACCCTTCGGATTTATCTACGCAAACAATGTAAGATTGGAACGACGATGATTTCATTCGATAGTTTCGAATCGAATAGAGACATTTTCGAAGGATCTTTGTTCGCTCGGTTTTAGTTATCATCGAATAATAAAAGTTGGATAAATTCATAGCTCGTTTAAATAAATCAAGGCGCATCGTAAAAAATTGTTGCGAATATCGGATTGGGTAACCAACGGTTTATCTATTTCGTAATGATAACATTAGCCCACTTAGCGACGTTATTTTCCATTCTCTCATAAATTCAATAGCGGACTATAAAATCTCTTTATCGAGAGACGGTACCGATCCAACCTATTCTCGGAACGTTAATTTTACTCGCGACGGTATTATTGACAGCTTCCATTAAACTTTAATATCGTTCGCAAATTTACGGAGCATCGAACGAATGGCGCACGTTCGAAACGATAAAATCAAAGTCGCAGTTGTAAACGCGTA
The DNA here is from genome assembly GCA_018907195.1 of Dolichoris vasculosae. Lineage (NCBI taxonomy): Eukaryota > Metazoa > Arthropoda > Insecta > Hymenoptera > Agaonidae > Dolichoris > Dolichoris vasculosae. Next base: position 5,923,854 of record JACCHY010000009.1, on the reverse strand, counting down.
CGATCTTCGTTAGTTCGACTGCTCCAACTATAGTCGAACAGTCGAAAAATAGTCGACGGGAATAATATATAGGTTTTACGAAAATATTTGCTCGTTGAGAACAATCGTTGGCAATCGCGAAAGGTAAGTACATCGTTGGATAATTAATATTTTCCGATCGAGGCTTTAAAGTTCGCGCGATATTTTCGCTTCTTTCTTTCTCTTCCAATTCTTCTTTTTTTTTTTATAACCGCTCGGACGATTAATTTGTACTTAAAGATGCTTCGTCGTTCGATGAAAAGCGATCGAAAAGCGCGTCGCTCTTTCGTTTGAAAAAATCGTTCGTTTTTAAATCGTTGTCCGAGTTTAGAGAAACTCGCGGTGCATTCGGACTCGAAAATAATTTGCCGGAATCTTATTCGAAAGTTTTGCGCGTTGTATTTATTATCCAACCTAACCTTCCTTTACTCGTAATCGAACGAAAAGAATTTTCACAGCGTAAATCGCTCGTGGAAATAGTTTTCGGTTGAAAAATTCGCGGCTATTCGAACCGTATCGAACGCATTTCATTCGTCAAATTTTTGCGTAACTGCCGAAGCCGGGAAACTCGATGGAAAACCCGAAGGTTATCGGGACTCGAACCCCGACCTTGTTGGCAGCCTCTCCGAGGACGCTGATGACCGAGCCCATGGACTCGGGGGAACTCGCGCCACTGGAGTCGCTGTCGAGGTCGTCGGTCTCGGGGTTGAAGAGTTCGTACTCCAGGAGTCGGGGCAGGAGCTTCTCCGCGGGCTCCGGACCGGATGCCCGACGGACCAAAGGATACGCGGGTCTCGTCCGTGCCGCGAATCCTGGCTTCTGGCGTAGAAGCTCCTTGATCTGACGAAGCCCCAGGAGTCGGCTCTCCTCGTCGTCGCTCCAAGTTTTCACCTCGTCCTCGACGTTCTCCTCGCGTTCCTCGCTGGGATTCGGGCTGGATTCTGCAACGATCAGCGATGGTTCTTTTGACAAGGGTGCGAAGCTCGTTAAGCTCGTTAAGCTCGTTAAGCTCGCGAGAGAAAAACGAACCGAGTTTTTTCCTCGAGCTCTGAGAAGATAATCGGATAAACTTTTCAAAAGGCTCGAATTCGAGTTTTTAAACGTCCTTTTAACTCGAACGCGGCAAGATTATGATTTATGTTTTGAAATAACAGCGCTTTTTACGAAAGGTTAAGAATAAAAATTAAGTAACTTAAAAATACAAAGTACGTCGTTTCCTAGAGTAAAAGTACTAGAATAAAAATAGAATAAAACTAGGTATACGTTACCCGGGGCCTCCTCAACGGCGACGACGGGAACCTGCTGGGGCTCGGGAGCGGGTTCGGGTCCCGAGAAGAAGGGCTTGGAGGCGGCGACTCCGAGGATCCTCGGGGACAGTCCCGGGGGACTCGGGGGTGGCAGACTCTTGCTCGTCGCCGGGAACTGTTTGAGAAGGGGCGAGACGGGGATGAGCTTGAGTCGATGTCCTCCCCCGAGTTCCGGGGCGTACTTGAGTCGGGGCGAGGGTGGGGCCGAGGTCGCGCCGAGCTGGTAACCGGGAAGTCGGGCAGGGCTCTCGAGAAGCGGACTCGGGCTCTTCTTTGGCACGTAGATGACAGAGGCGAAACTGTCCTCGGAGTCGACGCTCGTGTCGCTCTGGAGGCTTCCGTCCTTGGAGGAATCCGAGCCGTCCTCGCGCGATGGTCGACGCTCCCCGGGTTCGAGGACCTCGCGACCCTTGGGTAGTCCCGCGGCCAAGGTCGTCGTCGGTGCGACCGTCGAGGTTGTCGAAGTGACCGGACTCTCGGTCGACGTCCAGCTCTGAATGGTCGGACGAAGATATCGGTGAGTCCTTTCTCGAGTATCGAGTGTAAAAAGGTTCGGACGATACTTTGTTTTTCCGCTTTTCAGCTTGGAAATTCAGCTTATCCCCGGGTGATAAACGGAAAAAGTTTTCAGCTGACGCAAAAAGGATCTCGACGTTTTTAGTTAGCGAGTTTTTTTTACTTCCCGCAAACTAGACGTTTCGTTAAAATTAAAAGTTATGCACCGGTTTTTTCATTTCTTTCGCGAATAAAAGTTTAAATTTTTCGTCTCCGTCGCATTAGAACGCGATACAATTATATAAGAAAACGTACGTTTCGAACGTTTTAAACGTACGCGTGCGAATAATCGAATTAAATTTCTTTTAAAATCAACGTTACTTAAAAGTTGCGAAAGTTCCGCAACGGAAGATGTTAAACCACATCGTTGCATTTTACATTTTACGCGCGTTCGTAAATATATTCTCCTTCGAACGTTTAGATAATTACATTAATCTTTAAATAATTACGAAACGTGGATTTTTTTTTAGCCTATTTCGACCGCTTTACCCGTCACATTAAAAATCGAAGGCAAGAATTTTAAACGGGTATTTACATTCTAGTTACTCAACGCTTAAAATTATCGATCTTAAAACCTTGTAGAAAAAAAAAAGGTTGATAAACGAGACCGTCGGAAATAAATTGATTGAAATAAAAATTTCAAGCAACGCGTTTTCGCGATCGAAGGAGGAGACCGAACGCACCTGGAGTATCCTGACGAAGCCGTTCTTGATCGACATCCCGGAGACCTTCTCGATATTCGTGGTGGACTGTTTGAGGCGGCTCGTGAGGCCGTTCTTGAGCAGCTGGAATCTCCTGGTTGCACTGCCCGAGTAGAGGCTGTCCTTGAAGAGCTCGAAGGCCGGTCGGTCCTTGTAGATGAGGGACTCGTTGAGCGAGGTCTGCTTGGGTATGTTCCTGTGGGTACTCTCGCGTTCTTTCAGCCTCTCCATGAACATCAGCTCCTCGTTCATGGAACTCTGCTTTTGCACGATGTTCTCTCGCCGACTCGACGTCACCTGCGTTCACCGTCACCTTCGCGTTATTATCTCTTTGGCTCGGAGTTTTACCTTTTTGTTTTCTTTACGCTTTTTCCCTCTAGTTATTCGTTTATCGAGGAGCTTTCGCAAGATAATCGAATTCGCTTTCGGCTGCAAGACCGTCGTTGCGTAACCATATTTAAAAGGGAATTCGCGTTTTTATCCCATTGGTTACGATTCGTTGCCAATTATCTAACGATAAATAAATCCATCAACGTTCCCCGGTTAAGGGGAAGAGGCGGGAAGAGAGGGAGGGGGAGTAAAACAGGTCATCCCTAGTTTTTACTTTTGAAAGCGAAGCGGCCGTTCGATGTTTTAAACTTTAAATTTTAAACTGTTAAACGCGAGTAGTAGGAAATTTCTTTTCGTGGTAGGTGTTCCTCTTATCTTTCGCTATGAAAGTTCGAAAGTGTGAAAAATCGATTCGGACCTGGAAATTCGGTAGGTCCTTGGGGATGGTTGGATTGGCAGTGTCGTTGGGGACGTCGTTGCAGGCGTCGTCGATCAGGTGCGTCTTTTGTTTGACGAGTTTCGGCTTGGAGGGTTTTCGAAGCTCGTCGCCGGCGTTGCAGAGACCCGGGACGCTGGACCGCGAGCGGACGAGGTCGAGTCGCTGAGCCTCGAGGATATCGCCGAGACTCTTGGACTTGACTCCGAGATTCTCCGGATGCTGGGCTCGACGCTCGCCTTCCTCTAGACGGCGCAGCTCGATCGGAAGGTCCTCCACGTCCTCCTCCGCCTCCTCCTCGCAAGGACGACGCACCTTCCCTCCGTTCTGCCAGTTCTCCAGGAACCAAGCTCGACTTCCCCGTCGGCCTCCCGCCAGCTTCTGTGGATTCGAGACGCGTTCTCGCACTTATTTTCCCCCTCGTCGTTCCTTTCACGCTCGTAGTTCGCGTCTTTTTTCTCGCGGTCTTCGCGAGTGAAAGGCAACGACGAGAGCGTTTATTTACATTCGGAGTGGGTAAACGGTGTCGCGCTCATTGGATATTCTCCTTTGAATTCGTTTCGGTATTTTTTGCTTTTGAATTATCGTTCGAGATGCGTTCGATGACGATTATTCGTTATCGTTTTTACGGCTGACGAAGTTTTTCGATATCGATCGTTTAAATTACAGTCGCTTTGAAATATTTCGTAAACGTTGAGACGTTGGACGCGTTTTTATAATTCTCGAAGGTTACGGGAACTTTTTTTTTCTTTCTTTTTTTAAGAAAATTTACAGTCCGAGACAATGGAACGTAAAACCGTATCTCTCGGAATACAAATTTTAGAAAAGGTGAATAAATTATGGAAGCTATAACCGCGGATGACTTATTTGTAGTTCGCTTACGAATGTGCGCGTCGTACATTTGCTCGAGAAAAAGTACGTAAAAATGTTTCTCAAATTAACGTTTCTCATCGATATTTCACCGATGCAACAAACAACGACCAACGTACGAAATATTTCCCTGCGTTCTCGATTTTTTGCGTTTAATTTACGACCTCGCGTCGATCGACTCGAACTCTCGATTTTGGCGTATCGTTGACGAAACGCGAAGGTAAATAATCGAGATAGGATAAATAAATTTATCGAAAAACAGAAGGGAAGTCTCGGAATAAATATAAGGTAATTTTACGCTTGGAAACGTAACCGGTGATACATTTTCTCCAGGCTAAATTAAACGTTGTTAAGACGATCGGAGAATAATATGCGTCGTTATAGACGGATAATTTATTTATAGACGAACTCGAAGAGAATAACCAATGAATCGAAGCCTTCGATCACCGTAATAAATTGCGCTTAAAAATAAATAATCCATCGATGGGAATATAAAACATTGGATAAATTTCCACACCGACGCGTTTACATATATAATATGTATATATATAAAATATGTCGTGCATCCATTATAAATAAGACTGATTCGATCAACGTGAAAACGCAAGAGAAATAAGGCAAAGTCGGCGTCGGAGTGAATTCCTCGAAGCAATAACGCGAAATTCACTCGGAAGAGGCGACGGGTTCCGAGTTCGCGATCGGTCGTAGCTCTTACTTGCAGGGCTCGTCGGAAGAAGCTGTAGCACGTTTCGTTGGGGCTGGATAAGCTACTCGTCGAGGGCGACGGACTGAAAATTGGATCTATCCAGTAGCCCTTGCCGTTGCTTCCCGTCCTCTGGCTATTTCTGCAATGAATTCACGAGTGTACAGTTCGTCACCGAGCGAAGGCTTCGGTCGATCGAGCGAGATTACGCAACGCTACCTTTTCGATAATAAATACGTATGCGCGCTTTTGCTTTTCCCTCGATGCCTCTCGTCCTCCGACACACCCCGGGGTTTTATCGGACCGCCGGATGAGTTGACGCGGTAAGCCTTTGGCCATGGCACCAAAACATCCTGGGACTCGAACTGAAAATTACATAATGCGTTCCCGATCAGCCGACGAGCGACGCTTCCCCCGACGTTCGACGGAGGATAGATAAATTTTATTTTCGACGCGATGCAATCCTGACCTTCCGATGGAAATATTTTGTCTTTTTTTTTCCTTTTTTTTTCCTTTTTTTTTTCTTTTTTTCCGAATATCACGCTCTGTTTTCTTACCCATCGGTGCGTGATCCGATCGATATCTTGCAAAAGCAAGAAAGAACAAGAAAAAAAAAAAAGAAAAAGTATTATCCAAGTTTACATCGCGAAGTGTTTGACTTTTGTAGCTCGGGAATCAATCGAAACTCGCAGCGAAAGGGTTGTTAGATCGACTCGCGACGATGAGCTTACCTTCCTGTGCTTCTGCTCCATCGCCCAGACGGAGATGACGAGGCGGCCGCCGATCCTCAGGATGCGTGCGAGCTCCTTGAGGGCGCGCACTCGACGGTCCGTCGTCGAGAAGTGGTGGACCACCGCTATCGAGAGAACCGCGTCGAAGCTCTCGTCGCGGAAGGGCAGCGCCAGGTTGTCGCATATTAGCACCTGCGGGAGGAGTTGTCGAGGCTTTCTTCATTAGGCGCTTCCGAGGAAGGTTATCGGAACCGTGGGAGTTACCGGTTTTAATTTTAATTTTAATCGTTGAACCTTTTTACTACTTTAATTTTAACAACGATCTTGAGAAATAAGAAAAGTTCTGCTAAATTAAGCTTTTCGATACCGAAGCTCAATACGTCTCGCTGCGAAATCGAATAAAAATTATAATATTTACGCGTTAGTTCATCCCGAACTTGCTTTCAATTTTACGCGCATCGTTAAAAAAATAGATAGCCAAACGTTTCGCCGTTGAATCGAGCTTTTCAAAGTTGGAGAGAATTTTTGAAAATGAAATAAACTGTACGGAATTAATGGTCTTCGTTTTTTGGCATCGTCCCCGATCAGTATCCAGAATCAGTATCTCGTTCCATCGACTCGCGGTATTTTGTTTCGTTTATTCGTTTGGATAAAATTCGTTTATAATCGATTATTTTCACGAATATCGAATCGGCGGTTTATTTTTTATTTTATCGACCGCATCCGCGTAGTTGGAAAATATCATTAAGCACGACATTATTAATCGTTGAGTATATTTTTCATAAATTTTAAACTAAAAATATTAAGATGCAGAGAGGATTACGAATAAAAAATTTATGGAACGAGCATTTTCATATTCGCATTATTGGTACTGTAAATTTTTAAACCACATAAAACATTTTATAAAGTCGTTAAAAAGCTCGTACCTCGTTCTTTTTTTCACGCGCGATACTCGTGAATTTCTGGCATCGGTCCACTCCGATCTTGAAAACATTGTGGTTGACATCGAGGTATTTCCCATTTCCGCAGCCTTTGGAAAGGAAATAAATCGTTTGTATACAGTTTACCTCGCGACAAGTATATATCTGTATCCATCAACGACGAGTCCACCTTAAAACTGGTTATTCTAAAAATACTTTATTCGTTTCGAAACCCTTCATCCTCGAGTTTCCAACGATTCCAACGTCCTTCGCGAATCCTCCCAGGGAGGATTACCTACCCGTAAACACATATTTTCGAAGACGCGAAAAATTCGTATCGTTGAATTTTGAATGTTGATCGTTGAAATCACGAAACGGAATGATTTTTCGCGATTGATAAATAAATAAAAAATCGAGGAAAAAAAGTTGACAAAGTTCAATTTTTAAAAGTTGAATTTTAAAGGACTCGCGCGATAGGAGAAACGCAGCTTCCGATCTCATCGCGGATCTCATCATTCGCGATACGTACCGACGTCGCAGACGAGGGCGCCGGGTTCCAGCTCCTCGAGGACTTCGTGTATGAGCGGCCAGTGCTTCCCCTGGACCGTCCGGTCGGCGCACTGCTCGTAGACGTCGTGGACGTAAGCTTGCTCGAGGGCCAAGGACCTGGCCGCTTGCTCACCGTCGCTCTCCGACATCCCGACCAGCGCCGCTTCTCCTTCCTTCTCCTTCTACCGCTACTACGGCACAACGTGAAGGAAAGTTCGTTAAGAGGAGGAACACCCGGGTCACGAGGTCAAGAGGATGACGCGCTCGCTCTCCTCGGGGGGTTATAATATAATAACGAGGCGTTTCCGAGTCGAGAAGGGAAGCTGCGACGTAACCGAATAACTAACTAGTCCGATTCCTCCCGCTTTCTTACGAAAGCCGAAACGGAATTTATGCGGAATTACTTGAAATTATGATTTTGCGCAACGAGTGTTCTCACCAAGTCACTTACGACTCGTTCGCAAGATCCGGTCATTTTCTACTTTGATTTACGTAAACGAGCGGAATCCTCGCGTTTTTAATTTTCTAGATTACGCTTAAATTGATACGTTTGGGAGAAGAAAACTCCGTTTTTCCACGCTTTCGCAATTTTTAGAACCCGGAACTTTGTAACTTGGAGCGACGGATCTTGGAAGCGCATCTTGGAAGCGCATCTTCGATCGGTAACGTTTTAAATAGGCTGAACGATCGCGTCTCGAAATGGACTTCTTTCCGACCACCTGTTGATCGCTTATACTTAGGGTCAGTGGCTGCGAGTTCGCGGTTATACGGACGTAGAAAGCGTTCGAAAGATTTCGAACGTGTGCGAGTCGCGAGTTGGAAACTTTCCGAGGGAAAAATACTCCGGGGACGAAAACCTCGACGCGATTCTTCGTCCGGAGTTTGTCGAGTGCCATTAACGGCGTTTCCGAGTTACCCGTTCAAAAGGCGGTCGCGAAGTTTCGCGTGCGGGATTTTAACGGCTCTCCTCGTCGCGCTTCACCGAGGAAACTTTCGAGCTTCGTGGAAGGAGTAATGGACCGGGCGGAACTTTGGTTTTCCAACAGCGAACTACGAAGAATTCGGACGATTCGGCTGGTCGTGAAAAATTACGCTTTTTGCTTTTGGATCGCTGCAGGTTAGTTTGGAAGGTCGCGTTTATCGTCGATCGAAGCTTTACAATTTGAATAAAAATTGTTTAAAAATCATTTCCTTCGATTTCGGGTAAGAGCATCGTATCAAAAAATTCTATCGGTCGGCCTCGAGCTTCGAGGAAAATTGTGATTCTCGCGAGACTCGTGCCGTTAACAAAGCGTAAGACGCTTCTATCGGTATTGATCTTTTCTCGGAGACGTTTTTCCGATGGCACTTGTCGAGGCTTTAAAATATTTGCATGGAATTTTTTTTCAACGTTAAATAGTAGTTGTAGACGGTGCGATGTTATTTTCACTCTATATTTATACGATGTACCGTTGTGTAAAAGTTTACGCGTTGTTATCGCAAATTCAAAGACTAAATGTTTTAATTTTTTTTTATCGGGTACTCGACAATCCTTCTTCGAATAGATTCGCTTTTTCTTTTAAAATTCGGTTTTAAAGATGTATCGATGCTAAAAATTACGAATTCTGTATTATGGCGTAAACGTAATTCAATTATTTTATCCTCGTCGACATTTCTAACCTATTTTAAGGTAATCGTTCGATTACGATGTTACAAGAATGTATCGAAAGAAGTTGATAAAAAAATATTTGTAAGATGAAACGTTAAATAACGTAAATCTTTGAATTTTGAATTTTCTTTTCATCTTCCTTTAAAGAAAATTTTGTTTCCGGTAAATTATTAACGAACGATGGAAGTACTGTTTTAAATTTTGCGAATCAATAACGATGACAATTCCGTTATTATTTTAATTTATTTCACCCATTGATAATTAGTTTTACTAGATGTAAGAACTTTGATACAAAGTTATCAACGTATTTTAAAAGTTATTATTATATCGGAATAATTTCTTGAACCAGGAATTGGATTTTTAGTTTTCGCGCTGTAATCAAATTTTGCATAATTTTAGCCCGATATCTTATTAAAGATGTAGCAAATTGTGTTTTAATAATTTGTATGCTATTGCTATACGTTAACTGCATTATTCGCGAAAGCAATAAAGTACATATTTTTAAGTAACTTGAAACTAAAACAACAAATAAAAAGAGCGCATAAAAATGTTTCGATATATTATTAATTCTAAATAAATCAAATAGTAAAAATTTAATCAGAATTAAATTAAATATTTAATTTTACACGTATCAATTTTATAATAGTTAATATTATAGTTTAGTAAAAAAAAAAGCTACACGAAATAAAAATGATAAAAAAGATTGTTAAAAAGTAGTTTACTTATACTTATTTTTAGAAACGAACATATAAAGTTGATATTAACTTTGAAAGGAATTCCGTCTATACATTTGCTACTAAACGTTGAGTTTACGCGTGACTTATAGTTACGGTGTCATAACAAGTAAAAAGTGACACGATTCCAAGTTATTCTTTGAAGAAAATGCAGTTACGATTCCGATTTTGTCTACTCAAACGACGTCTCGTACGTATATCATAAACGTAAGAATTTAGCATAAAAAATATTTATCAACTTGGAAACAAGCTTTTTTTTTTAGCGATTTAATAAACCTTCGCGTGGCATTAAGAAGTTTTCACGATTTATATTCCAGCGAAACGAATATTTTGCACTTAGCTAATTTTTACGCTCCAAAAATTCTTCGATATCATAAATTTTCGTGGTCAAAAATTAATGTTTTATATCGCAAATTGTCGAGGAATAAGTAATCTTACGAACTACGTTGTGCGATATAACTAAATTTGCGTTTGAAGTTGCGAGTGTATATCGAGCTACAAAGGTATCGAGTTTTCGAATGCGGTCAATTTTCAAATTGCGAGTTGCGAGGTTATCGAAGAGCCGAGGATTTACTTGGAAGTAACAACTTGGCAAAGTTTTAGTTGGAAAGCTCACTTTTACGCGTCTCTTTCCGATAAAATTTGCTTTTATCGAAGTTATCGTCGAAGCTTAATTATTTTGAAGTTTAATAAGCGCTGTAACTTTATTTGTTTACCTTAATTAACTTTTCACGATATCGAACCTTTACCGACCAATTTTGCCCGATCATATCGCTAAAATATTTAAACGCGTATCGCTAAAGTTCGGAGTTAACGTATCGATGTCGAATCGATGGAACAAGACAATTAATATTAAATCGGACGACCGATCAATGATCTATCGAGATTGTCTGGATGAACGGACGCGTATTTGTTATCGATCGCGGTAGAGATACGAATTAAAAAGTTAATTATCGTTCCGCAGAAATACAATCGCGTGGACGAGAATTCACTTATCCTACCAAGATAATTAACGAACCTCAAAGATTTATTCATAGATGTATGTAAAATGGTAAAATGTTAAGAAAGCATAGAAAGTTTCCATAAATATAATTTACCAAGGAGTTATTATCGAAGGAAAAAAGTAAGGTATCGTGGACCGATGAGTTTCACACGCTGTTTCTAACTCGCTGATAAAACAGCGATGCTCGGGATAAGCGTCGAAACGAGCGCGAAGAAAGCGAAACTTTTTTCCCCAGTTGAAAGGAATAAAAATTAATCGAATCGCGAATCGAAACAACCGCCTTCGTTCGGAGGCGCCTCTCGCTCTCTTATTCCGAGTCGTTCGAGATGGAAACCCGACCTCGTGTCTCGCATGGTTAATTAGTCGTCGAAGGGCCTCCGAGTGTATCCACCGAACAGCGAGACGAGACCAAGTTCCTCGGTTCCTCGAGAAAGTCGCAGAGGCCGCCACTGCGCTTCTCCAAACCCAGGAAGTCGCTCGTCTCCGAGGTCCTCGGGTTTTTTCCCCGCCTCCTCCGTCTTCCTTGATTTTTTTTTTTTTTTTTATCAATTTACGGGTTTACGGGTTTGCGTGGCTCCGAACCACGAAATTATTATCTATTTGGCCGCGTGGAAGCTCCGAATCGTTGGGGTTGGATCGAACAAAGGATTCGTCCACGTCGAAGACTCGGGATCCGTCGAAAGGATCCAGACGGTAAAAACTTATAGCTCTCGCTTTCTATTTTCTTTCGGAAGGCTCGAAACAACGGCAAAAAAGAAGTAACATTTTTTTTTTTACCGCGCCATTACGTCACGAGGAAACGGTTTACGCGATCGAGATAACTCATAGTTATTACCCGATCGATCTTTGAAACGTAAAAAGCGTAAACGGAAGATACTACGGTTGAAACATCTTCCACCGACTCCACCGCTTACGTCAGAGCGTGAGAAACGCGTGGAGGTTTGACGATTCGCGGCCGAGACGAAGAATTATCGTTATCTAAGAGGTTTGTAAGTTAAACGCGCGAAGAAATAACAAGCGTCGCTTAAATGGTGAGCTCTCGGAGAAATTGCGGGAATTGCCGAGTAGGAATTAATTTAACGAATCAAGGGTTAACCGTAACATCTCTTTTATCTTACGAAACAAAGGAAAATTTGTCGCGGTCATTCGCGATGATAATATATTTATGTAAAGTCGTCTCGGTACGATGCGGAATTGGTTTTATAACGCCTTTAACGAGTTACAGACGTCGAAAAGAAACGTGATTTTACGATTAAGATGTATTACCGTGTAATTATAAGTTGGACGTCTTCGCGACCTCCGGATACGTTTACGTTCGATCTTGTGTATTTTATCGTTCGTATTTCACGTTATTTCACGTCATTTAACAATTTATTAGGAAAAGACTCGGAACCGTTATTCGCAAAGTCATTTAGGAAACTCGACAAAATGATAAAACCGCGTACTTGGATTAATTTGTTTGAAAATACTGTTTCTTTGATAAGTTCGAAATAGCATTATCGCTGGAAAATTAACGGCTCTCGAGAGATTAAAAGGAATTCACGGTTGGAGCCCTTTTCGATTCTATCTCCGCAAGTTTTATCACTCGAAACTTATTCCGTTGGTTACATTCGCGTTCCATCGTTTCTCGAACGTCCGGCGCGACGTTCCCCGTCTACTTCCGGCGATGCGACCTGATTTGCATTTCCGGGATTCGACCGAACCCGGAAACCAAGGTATACGTCCGATCGCGACCGAAAATTCGCAACTTTGAATCGAGGAATCCAAGGATCGCGACACTTGTATTTGGAAATGTGAAATCGCTCTTTGTAGCCGAGAGAATAACGATGGCGGCGTTTCGAGTCGTTAATTCAAATAAGAATGAATCGCGGCTATTGAATTGAAATGAATTGAAATTGCGGAGACCACCGCTGGTAATAAGATAGCTGTAAATTTTTTTACGCGTGTACGAATGCAGCGAAAAGAATATGCAAATAATTATACTCTCTACATCGTTGAATAAATTTTTAAGCTGTACTTCTTAAATTCTATTAGCGATGGTGAAATTAATTTTCAAATTCGTAGAGATCGATTTCCGAGTAACCAAATTTTCTATATTCTTCTATTTACAATTCTGCCGCTAAAGAGGATTATTTAGACAATCATCCAAACGATTCAACGTAACGGAGTTTTTTTTTCCTCGATAAAATAGGTTTTTTTTTGCGCGTCTTTTGCGTCCTAATCGAGTACGCGATATCCACTTTCACCAAAATAAATATTTCCAATTGAAAGAATTCATTGTCCTGTACAAAAGTTAAACTCATCGGTCCTCCAAGTTTTGAGCGAGTGTAATAATAGTTTCGCAAATCGAAATACCTTTTAAAATAAACTGGAACAAAAATTTGAATATAATCTTATTTTAATTATTTTTGATATCACGGATGTTATCGGTTTAATCAAAAGCTATAAAAGATCCAAGTTTTTTAATTTTAACATTTTTTCCGTCCCGTTTATCTACATCGATATTTGAATTCTAACACGGATATTATTATATATACCGTGATACATAAGTTTAATAAGTAGCAGTGTTACATTTAATTAAAGATGTCGAGTTGAATTTTACAAACTGGAAAACACATTTCGAGATTTTATTAAAATTCTTGAATTAAATATGAAAATCCATTCCGTTAATTTGATTCCTTCGTTATAAATAAATATTTATTTGTAGTTGAAATATCAAAGCGAGGTGGATGACTTTATTTTATTGTAAATGCAGATATTAAAATCCCTCGGGTGATTCGCACCGATTGTTATTATCGGAATAAGTTATACATAAAAATGAGTTTTATATATAATAAATATTTTCGTACACGTTTTCTCGGTTCGCTCTTTCCATATCATAAATCTAATTTTCAAATTCTAATTGATTATTAAACGCAACGTTTTTTTTTTTTTTCGATCGCGCTTATGAAAAATATTCAAAATCATAATCTCGAGTTTACGCAATTTGTTACAAAGAAACTCGTTTGGATTACTCGTGTGAATTATTCATGCAGTTTTACAAAATCACTCGAGCTACATCATCAACAATATCTGCATTCCCACGACAAAACTATGAAGTAATTGAAATCATGAAATATCCTCGACATAATATTTATACGGACGATGGTTGCGTTACAAATCCACATTTAACGCTCCATAATTTTTCTTTTTTTTTTTTTCTCCCTTCCTTGAATCGTTCCAACGGATACGGCGATAATTGTTCGCGAATCATAGGATCGTTCGATCGCTCGAAAAGCAAAAGGAAAAGAAGACGAATAGAGGAAAGAATCGTCTTTGCGGATGTTGGCGTCGCTCTCGGCTCCATTATCCGGTGCGCCTTTATATTTCTGCATCGACGGAAGGAACTGAAGGAATACGCGATAGGAGGATCGAAAATAGTCGGTGATGAACCTTTTGATATTCACCGTTGCATCCTCGACATTTTTTCCCAGGGAAAAAAACTGACGAATCTTTCGGAATGGTTCCCTGGAAGCTACGTGATCTCCGAAAATTGTTCCACCCATCGATTTTTATTCTCCGATTTCTTCCGTCCAGTGAACTTCGTTCCGCGAAAAACCGAATTCCAGTCGAGCTCCAGGGGATTTACCGTTTCGGATACGTCGACCGGATCGTCCTCGTTAAATCCACCGGCGGTAAGACTCCAAGTACGGTATTTGGTGGCATAACCCGATTATGTCCACCGAAACTCTCTTTTCTTCTTTCTCCCACGAGCGTCCAACCCCGCCTAGGCTCCGACGAGGGGAGAGGGAATGGACAGATAATAAGGTTAATCTTCCCGCGGATAACAACGACTCGTCACCGAATGCGAGAATAGCGAATCATCGATCGACGTTTACCGTCGCTTTGCACTTTTTGCTCGCAACGACGATTCTTCGATCAAAATGTACAGATCGATACGCGTAATAGTTTTTAACGATTGTTTCATCCTAACGTAATCAACGATAATTTTAATCCTAGAATTTTATTCGCTCGGAAATTAAACGCGGATTATCCGTCCGCGAAATATCGTATTATCTGGAAACGACACGTATTCGTTTACTTTTATAACTAGAAAAAAAAAAAAAAAAAAAAGTGGGATTTAATCGAATCAGCTTCGGGTACGTTAAAAATGAAGGAAAAAGTAGTTTTTTGTAACTATTAATTTTGCATACGGTACTTGTCTATTTATCGCGCTGTCGATGATTTGCACAAACTCAACTCGATAAAAAAGAAAATAAAAAACAAAATAGATTTAGCAAGAGTTAATATCGATACAACATCGGAGACAACGACTACTTTATATTTTTTCGTAAGATAAACATTTTTTTTTCGATATCGATTTTATCAACGTGTTTATCAATCTCGATTTCGAAACGATTTAATAAATAATTTATTATTTTTAGCGAAACGTAGACGCGCTTTCCACCGTAACGCAAGAGAGAAAAAAAATCACATCGAATTTTTTTTTTTATCTCGCGATTCTAAATTGTAGAAGGTTATAATTAAAGAAAGCAAACGAAATCCTTGCGTTCGCGCGCAAAAGTGAAAGAAAATTTCAACATCAACGCTCCCTTTAATAAGAAAGAAAACTCGGCGAGGAATTTGCGACATCGGAAGTTTGCAACCGGCTATAAATGGGTGTACACGAGATAACTATAGAAACGCGAAAAAAAAGTTAAGAGTCGAGTCAAAAAGAAAGAGAAAGGAAGAAGCGACCGTTGCGCGGATGTGACTTTGGGGCAAAAAACTTCTTCTTCTCTATCGTTTTACGACGACGCCGAGATACTTCGGAAACCACAAAAGTGCCGTAAACGAACTTGAAAGCGATATCGAGAGGCATTTCTTCGCGCGCGTGTATATACCGAGGAAAAAGGCGGTTTCGTTATTTTGCAATTAGGCATTTCCACCGCTCTTAAAATTAATCATTCTCCGCGGAGCCGACTTTTTTTTTTCGAGCCGACTTTGGAGGGAAGGAAAAACAAACGCTCGTGTGCACCGATCTTTCACCCTGGCACGGTTCGGATGGAGATCCCGAGATCCTAATCACCTGATTCGGGTGGATTACGAATTCTTTCCTCTCGGAATTGCGCAATATTCGGGAATTAGCTAAACGTCGGTGGTAAATCGTTGATTTTGATGCTCGCGCTACGCAAAAGTGCGTTTTTTATTTCTTTCGAAGCGGCGTAATGGCGTAATCACTGCCTTATACCGGAATCGGATTCTAACGTAAAATTACATTTTCAAATTTACTCGCACAGATACCAGAGACTCGCTTTTATTTTAATTACAGTTATTTTTCCGCGCCGGAGGCTTCCACCAACTGTACGCGTGTATTACGATACGTTTAACGTATATATAAAAAAAAAAAAAAAGAAAAAAAATTATATCAATAGAATTACGCTCGAATAACAAGTTTCGTTCGTTCGTTCGACCTCGTTCTTCAGTTTCTTAGCAATTTAAAATTGTTTGCTTTGCGTGCGAACCAACGAAAATGCGAGCGTCAAATTTATTTCGAATCCATCGACGGAGTACCTTAAATATCAAAGGAACGAGCGAAATCGTGGTTAAAGAAGGAAAGAAAAAAAAAAAGTAGCAAAGTTCGCGAGGAAAGAGACGAGAACGACGTAAACTCGATTCGATGAAACTTCCCGAGAGTCGACGGAGCCAAAGAAAGCAAATCGGCCGTCCCGAGGTTCGCCAATGTCAATGAAAAGCGAAGGCCCGGCCAACTTGACTTTCACCGGCGCGATAATGACGCGACGCACGGCTGATAATAACGGCGCTGCCACCGAATGTATAATTGCCCGCAATGTAGCGCTCGTTTTCCTTGTAATTGCGACCCACAGCCTAGAAACCTGGATGAGCTCGGAGCTATTATCAGGCTCGGGTATTATTCTAATTGTCGGTGGACGGATTGAATTCCGTGCGTGGGTTTCTTTTTTCCTCTTCTTCTCCCGAGCGAGGGTTTCGTTTTTTCCCCTTCCTTTTTTCGATCGATGCTTCGCTGCTTCGCTGCTTCGCTGCTTTTACGATCGCAGAACTGATTACGATATTATCGAAAGTCGGAGACTCGTTCGCGGGTGTACGAAGCGTGTTTTATGCGACTAGAGATCGAACGAAAATCAAGGCATAACTTTCCTTTCGCACCTGTTCGTGTAACAACAGTTCGTTGGTATCGATGCGACCGGATGGCGAACGCGCTATTGAAAAAGCTTCGGCCTAAGAGCGAAACCGACGACCGGATAATAGCGAAAAGGAAAAAAAGAGAAGGAAAGAAAGAAAAAAAAAATCACCGTCCTCGCAATTACCGACGCGTGTTCGGTCGATAAAATATTTTTTAATTGTAATTACCGCCGATGAAGAAAACGTACTTAATGATTTTTTATCGATTGACCTTACGCTCGAAAAACGTAATATTTATTTTCTCCGTATTTTCGAGATAATTATAATGATTTTATCGAGAAATACGTATATTCGCGTGTAACTAAGACTGTTTATTATTTATTATTATTATTTCTTATTAACGAGAGTGTTTTTAGTATTTTCCGATAAAGAAGTAAATATTGTGTCTATAAAAAGAAACGAATTAAGGCTTATACATCGTTATTATAAACAAAATACACAAAGCTTATACGATACGGCTGTCGTTTCGTAAACAATTTTTTTTTCTCTAGTTTCGTACTCTCGACGAGATGAAAAAATAAAGCCTGAGAAATAAGAAAATCGCTCGATTTTCAGTTTTGGAAGAACGAAGGTTGTAAAAAAAAGATCGATGATTCTCCGCTGCTGGAAAATAGAAGACGTTTAAGCTCCTCGTGAAAAATATCGCTCAACGTATTCAGCGAAAGTGTGTACGAGTCAACTTGGAAAAGATGTTTTTATACGATTTTACTTAGTCCCGATCGCGAAAAAGAAATTTCCACGTTTACTTTGAACTCGAAATTAAAATCAACTCGAATCATCCATTTTCTTCGTAGATTTATGGATTTATAACTTGGGTCTTGGAGCGAACGTCGAGAAGATTTACCAAACTGCTCGATACGAGCTATTAGAAACGCTCCGGGTGAACGTTAAAAAGTTCAATAAAATTATTTATTTGAGAATTGTTCCGGTAATAAAATATCGATTTAATTCCGCGAGTAAAATCGCAACGAATGTGTTTATAATTTATTTGAGCTGTTTAAAAAGCGAGAATTTTATATTTATAGATTACGGTTCCAATATCCACGAGTACTATATTAAACAACAATGACTTTTACGAGATAAAATATAGTTTGGAAAAGTAATATTGTTTTGTAGATGAAGTTTTGCGCGAGAGAACAAAAGCCGAGTGTACGGGTAAGTCAACGTAAGCGAACAAAGGAGAAAAAAACAGACTTTTTTAAATATCCCAAGTTTATCATAACGCGAACCGACGATAAAAGCATTAACGTCGCGAAGAAGAAAAAAAAACGAACTCGTTAAATTTTAAACGTTTCGTCCGTTCTCGAGATACGATTTGTTTCGTTCCTAGACCCACGGAATCGGTACCAAAATTTCGGCAATGCATAATCTCCTCGATAAGTAGGGAATAAAGCAACGTTTTACCCGCGGCAAAATCCAAAGTAGTCGTCGTCGTCGTCGTCGTCTGTGCCTCGCGAAGAGCTCAAGGCCCGACTGCAATTTAATAAAGCGAGCTTTTCTGCTCGAGGAAGGAAAAGGAAGAAAAAATAGGAAGAGCTAATTGGATGTTACGGACGAATGTACGTGTGGAGCCGCCGTCCGGGAGATTCGAGGCTCTCTCGTTTTTCCCCTCGGCGTCGCTCGAGGTTTTTAAGGAAGAGCAATCGAGCGGATCTTGGGCTTCCATCGCGGCGCTGAGCAGGTGAAAAAAAACGGTTGAAAAACCCGAGCGAACGCCGTAAGTAGTCGAGCGTCCAATTAGCGGAAAATAGCCTCGGCGCTCTCTCGAGATGAGCGGTGGAGGTGGGGAGGTAGGGGGAGGGGGGGGGAAGGTCGAAGTTGGCGCGAAACGAAAATTTTCGGAGGTGGGGAACCTTTTGACCTCTCTAATCAAGGATGGAGATGGTCGGTTTGATTCGGTTTATTTTTTTCTCTTTCCTCCTCGCCTGCCTTCGACTAATGTGCAGTTTATTACGTTGCGCTTTAGGTATTCCGATAAAAATAACCAAGTATCGATTTTCCCTGGTTTATTTGCATAGATCAATGTCGCGATGTACGTAAGTAAGTAAGTAAGTAAGCGAGTAAGCGAGTAAGCGAGCGAGTAAGTATCGATAAATAAAAATATTGGGAAATTATCGCGCGGTGTTCCGAAATAATTGATATCCGTTGCGAAGTCTATTAAAATTAATCGCTCTTTTACTACGATGGATGTTACCTTATTATTTATTTATAGACAAGCGTTACAAAAAATTTTCGCTAAAATAATTTAATTACGAATATTAATTACGATTGCATAATCGCGCATTAAAACATTCTGGAGAATATACGATTGCATAGCTGTATATTATAACTCTAATAATTACGATTTTCATTACGCGTTTCAAACTTTCTGATTTATAATTTTGCAGTTTACGAACTATGTTTCAAACTTTGAAAATATTACATAAACTAAAGAAACGCGAAAAAAGTCAAACATTTTTTTAGATCTACGGTACAACGAAATATTCTTTTGTAAGTCGCTGGTGCCTTTTTCGCTATCCAGAGTTATAAGTTTTCTTTTCTCTCTCTCTCTCTCTCTCTCTCTCTCTCGATTTGCATAAAAACGAAGCTCTAAAGTTTTTCATGCATTTTTAAAGTCGAATTTTTAAGATAGCAAAATTAATTCAGCGGAAAAATTGCGGATCGTATATTTTTAATCAATTTTCAAAAATGTATTATGCAAAATTATAAAATAACAAACCCGAAGATTATTTTAAGTATCATTTTATGTATTCGGAATATATTAAGTAGAAGGATAATTGCACTTTATAAACCTCTCGGAATTTAATAAAACATTTCCTATGAAAATAATTGGGAACGGAAATAAATTCCAAAGTACCATTCGAAACAAAAAAAAAAAAAAAGAAAAAAGTATCCTATTCCTAGGAAATCGTATAAAAAGAGAATTATTAATATTTTAAACCGAAGCATAATTCACGATATATCCAAAGTTTACATTATCTTACGTTTATACGATGTTTCTACGCGTAACAATTTAGTCCGGATTTCTCGAAGCTCCGGGTAAACATCTTGCAAATACATTTCAATAACTTCACCCGAGCCAAGACAGAAGTACCGCTTTTAATAGAAGCAAACTTTCCCTCCCGACGATACCAACAAGCTGGATGAATTAATAAAGCGAGAAGCAAGAAAACCGAGCGAATTCACATTTGTAGTAAAGCTCTTGAAAAATTCGCCCCTCCCGGCCGATATTAATTCACGAGTAGTCCGTTCGAGTGGGGTGTAAAAATGTGGGTGTAAAAAGACAAAGAACAAAGAACGTAGGAAGAAGAAGAAGAAGAAGAAGAAAAAACGAAAACTGGTATGGCTTACGTAAGGTGCCGAGTCGAAGGGGCGGGGGTGGAGGAGGAAAAAGGGTGACCCATCTCGATGTCCTTACCAACGACGGTACGAGGAGAAGGGGAAAGCCGATGTTTCACGGGCGGTTATTTCGACACGCCGAAAATAGAAGGATGGAAAAATGCGGTGCTCCGAAGAACTTTTACGACCCTCGTCGCGTCGTGTACTCGCTTTTGATGGATCGGGCCTCGATCGTTTTATTATTTATATTTCGTTAAATATTGTTTCTTCGGGGTTGGCGTTTAACGACTCTACCAGCGACGAAAATAGACGTTTTTATCAATGTTTCGAACGCGTTAATTTTATCGCGTTAATGGAAAAAATTGGACCGCGAAATATCGAGGGACATTAGTTGTATACGTTTAAGGCGCGACTTTGAATATCGAAGTCGGGATAGACTTTTTTATTGCTCGAATATAAAGAGAAGATTCTGAAAAATTCAGTGGTTTTATTATATCGATGGTCCGAGTCGCCCGGATAAAGAAGAAAATCACTCGGTTACTCGTACTTTTCTTCCTTCTTAGGAATATCCTAGGCTTTCGCATATATTAAAATTTTTACTTTAGCTTGTGTATTAACTTTGGTTCTACCTTACGTATTTAGTTTATTATTATTACATCGCGCGCAGAGTTTCAAATTTATAGTATACTTCGTATTCGTTTTCTTTATTTCTCATACGACCAAAAAACCGTACGAATGCAGTTTTATAGTTGGAGAGTTAATTTATAAAAAAAATATACAAGATGTTAAAACGTTCGCTTCGCTACATGTGTGCAATCACGGACCGAGAGTAATAAAATATCCATTTGGAACGAGTTCCGATGGATTTTCCCTCAAGTTTTTTGCAGCGGTATAATTTTTTTTTTCTTTTTTTTTTTTTTCTATCTATAACAGTTTTTCTCTCGATCGAAGCGACTCGAATATTTTTGTACTTTTTATCGAGCCGTGTTTAGATCTCATCGCAAGCTTCGGCAAAATTTTTCTAGGACTTTGAATCGTTCGCTCTCTCATATTCCAGGACGAAGACGCGCGAACGCGAATCCAAGAAAAAAAAGTACGTTACAGCATAGAAGAGCTTCCATTCATCTTTTTTCTTCGCGATAAAACCTTTCTCCGCTCTTTCTTTTTTTTTTTTACATCCATGCGGTTTTCGTCCCACCGAATCCCAAAATATCCGATACGTCAGCGAAGTGGCATCGATACGCGAAAGAAAAGGAAGAAAAGGAAAAGTTTCGTCCTCTTAAATATCTTGGCAGCAAAGTACATCGAACGTTCGCGCTTTAATCGAAAAATAAATCCGAAGACGTATAAAAAGACATCTTTCTCGGTTACCTTTCAACCTTTGAGAAAAGCAAGCGGATATGTTTGGATCGCTCGGTTTATCGTAACACGGTCGAACCGCGAATAGAAGAAGAATAATAATCGTAGAATATTCGCCGAAGATAAAATTGAAAAGCATCGAGCGAACAGATTTCGGATCGATTTTGTCTCGAATCTTCAGCCGGTATCGCGTTAACAGCCTCGTCGATCGTTCATTATTCAGTCGTCCCGTTCATTCTCGAAACGCAAGGTAAAAATAGTGATTTGAAAATAGTCTCTTATTTAAACGCATTGAATAATGAAAGAGCTTCCTCTTTGAGGCGAGAGGAAAGGAATCGAAACGGAAGGGAAAACTTTCCCTTTACAATCTCGCGGGTAAACATAATCAAAATATCGAATTTCGTATTCTCGGCTACTCGCCGCACCGGCGGAACACGTTTCCGCGTCGTACTTTTTTTCGTGTCTCCTCCTCCTCCTCCTCCTCCTTCCTCTTTTATCGTGTTTACACGAGGTGGAGGCGCGGGTACCCGGGCGTGTCTACGTGCAGCTGTTTGCTGGTCGTTAAGGCAGGGAACGAAGAGAAAGAGAAAAATGTCGGCCGCTGGGCGAGTGGATGAGGTCGACGTGAGGCGAGTCGACGACGAGGACGCGACGACGGGGTTGTGGAGGAGGTTGAGGAGGAGGTTGAGGAGGTTGAGGAGGAGGAGGAGGAGGAGGAGGAGGAGGAAGTCTGCGCGCCAGTAGACGCGTTTAAGGCCGTGGCTAACGATCGTGCCAGTAGTAACAGGGCGCACCGGTAGGACGAGTCGCTATCGTGTACCTCTTCGGCCCTTTTTCCCCGTCCTGTTCTTTACGACTGCCTTTCATCTGCATTCGCGCAGACTTTATCGTTGGCCGCTTTGGCCCCCAGCGATTGCTCCAATCTGACGCTACGTCGCGATACAATGTTTCGGGGCTTATTGTCTTTGGAGTTTGGTTGGGGAGAGGGAAAAAGGGAAAAGAGGAAGCTTATTCCGTTTTTCCAGTTTCTTCTTCTCTTTACGTTTCCGGGGGTAAGAGAGCGAAGCTGCTTCGTCAAAGTTTCGTAAGGGAGTCGCGAAAGGTGCAGTCGCTCGGATATTCGGAAACTGTACGCGTAAGCTGGAAGTCGAGTTAATTATGTCTCTTTTTGATAAGAATGGTCGAATAAAATAATAAGAACGATGTTGGATCCGATTTATCGTTGCAAGTAATCTCTCTTGATTAGAGACCGGACGATTCTTTTAATTAGTATGAACAAAATTTATCCCGATATTATTCGGGTTTAGCCTTGTACTCATTTTTTGGAAGATTTCGTTTTATTTGGAAACGGGTAAATTAGCTAAATACGAATTTCCAATTCGATGAGTAGAATAGTAAAGTGAAACGAATTTCGTTAAGTAATATTTGCGTTACGATTTTATAATATATTTTCTTGAAAGATTGAGTTATCGATACAAGATTTCACGCCGTCCTTGTTTTTGATAAAAGACTCTAGTGAAATTTTATCCGCGTTAATACTTTGATAATATATTTTGACGCGATATAATATTTTCGTTTCCTTTAAACTTTAAATATTAATTTTGTGATATAGATCGATATCAAATTTTGTATGGATGTTGAAATTTATTTCAAAAAATAAAATCGAACGAATGTTTTCAATTTTAACGATGTAACGTTCGCGTTATTGTATTTTCGTGTCATTTAGAATTAGATGAAACTAGTTAAAAAAAGTTAAACGGTAGCTTCGTAAAATATTCGAATAATTTCACATCGGGTGTGTTTCTGTCAAAATAAATGGTTATAAATTCTTCTCGTTGGAATTTAATTTATAACTTTTTCTTCGATCATAAAAATTCTAATTTAAAAAATATTAATTATACGTGTACAATGATCGTAAAGAATATCACGCCATCGTGATTCATATATTTACGTATAAAAATATCTATTTGTGTATCTTAATTGACGAGAAGAATCGAATTTTTGACGTATAGACCGAAATAGATAATGTACCCTTAAATCCTGTGTAATCGATCGTTATCACTTTATTAAATTGAAATTTGGTTTACCAGTCTCTTACGATCGAGTAGAGGATTTTCAATTAGTTTACTATTTTGAAAATGTTAACAAAATTTTAATAGATTTAAGTAGAAAAACTCGATATGTTATAACTTGGATGAATCTTTATTTAATTTACTGTCTAGTTTGGTCAAACTTTAGTTAAATGTATTGATGCGAGCTTCAAGAATATTTAAGTAAAATCGCATATATAGGTATATTCATTTTCTATATATTAGTTCACTGTGTTACCAGCTGTCTCATATTACTCCTATTTTCTGCACAGAGAAAATAACATTTCAAAAGTAAAGATATTGATTTAAAACTTATTTTAGTAGATCAACAAAATGTGAAATTATCTTATTTACCGTAGAAAATATTAAAAAAAATAATGTATTATGACGTACATTAAGTATTAAAAATATTTAGTTCGTACCAAAGAACGATAAAATAACATTAAATACATGAAAAATATGCATTCTTAAAAGGAATTAATATATAATTGAAATAAAGTTTAGTAAATAAAATTAATATAAGATAATGCAATGTTTAATTTAGGTAAATACGTTTTAAGTATAATTAAAACTTATATTTTTAAAATATTCGGTAAAGAGTAAATGAATTTCCATATATATACATATATTTATGATTATAAATAGTTACTTAAAATCAACCGCGTAATTTTAAGAAAAATTTTTATTTACTTTTTATCTACTTTCAGATAAGTATACACGGTTTCCATTTAAAATTACAAAATTTAAAATAATCTCGGTTATACAAATCGTGAAGATACTAGTTATATATATGTATATACATTAGTGATTCGAAGACATATTTTTAGTCTTTGAAGAGAGACAGAATGGAGAAGCTTAATCAGTAGCGTAGAAAGGAATAGAAACAACTTTTCAATAGAAATAATACAAACTTTAAAGCTTGTATATTTTATAAGTAAGAAAACGATTCCAATTATTATATACATGATACAAGTTTATAATTACCTCATATTTAATTATAGGATTCATTTTGGATATTAATTTTGATATATTATTTCACTCAGAATTTGTATTAATTACATTTACACGAGTTTTAATTTGATACGAATATTGGAAATAGATGAATGTAAAATTAAATATTAATAATATAATATGTAACGTTTATTCAAATAATTAAAACAGATGTTACAAATTCAAATATTATTATAGGTTTTAAAAATGCGTAGCCGATAATTTAATTTTTTCGATATATTAAAATTGTTGCATAATTAATTTATCTCGATGTTATTTAGCCTTTTAATTATCGAATACGTAATAAAATAACAAAAATATTTGATGCAATTTTTGGACGATTCGTTTCGTTATCTAAAGTAAATCAATGTTTATTTTAAATCGTTTATCGGGAGAAAAAGTTGCGAAGAAAAAAAAATACAGTTAAAATCGACCGAAATCAAACGTTTCATCGGAGCCTTTTCCTAATTAATTTTGTACGTTTATAATATCGCTTACTTTTTTTTGGCTTGTTCCTTCTATTTTTCTTCGATCGGTAATCGTAAATTGCAGCATAAATTTTATCAATTTTTTCGAAATTCGGAAATATTACTTTTTATCGCGATATATTTTATACGTAAAATAAAGCGAATCTCGTCAGCGATAAATAAATTTTTTCTTTAACAAAAAAACACGAATCAATCCTTCCGTCGCTTCCCCCCAACAAAATCTTACACTTTTGAAATTTGTAATTATTCGCGAATAAGTAAGTAAGTTAAATTCGCGTCGAATTTAATATTTAAGGTTTATCTCCTGAAAAAATCCGCCAGTTGAAAAGTTTAAGCTCGCGATGTCACTCGGAAAATTCCAACTTCTCGAAAATTCTGTCCTCGGAGATAAGCGTAAATCGTAATTAGTAGTCCTAAGATTCGCAGCGAAAGATAATCCGAGTCTTGCAACGTCGCTCTCGCTTATTCATTAAACGACTAATTTCGCGAACCTTTCCCGTATTCTTCGCTCGAGCATGAATCAAAGCCGCGGCTTCGCGTGCGGACGACTATTTACGACGACGGGGAATCCTCGAGGCATTGACCACTCGAAAGCGATAAGGAACCGCATCCCCTCGACCAAGGGGAGTCCAAAGTCCCCCGCGGAATCGATCGCGCTTGCGTCTACCCGCGCCCCTCTGGATTTATCATCCGCTTCCTCCGCTCGTTTATTACGGACGCTATGCGGATACTGCGACACGCGTCTCTCCGTCTCCGGAGACCCGAGACCCGAGACCCGAGACCCGAGACTCGTCCGTCCGTCCATCGCGATCGCAACGTCGAGGTGGACTTTTCTGGGCGTCGGTGTTGTTTTTTCCCCTCGCTCCGATAAGAGACTAGGATTCTTTTAGCTCGTACAATATTTACGACGTTCGGGCAGCTTCGTTCGCCAACGCAAACTTATCCTTTCTCTTAAACGCCGTTTCAACGTCTTCGCCCAAAGAATACGAAATTTCGAGTCGGATGAAATTTGGAACGGGGGTTCGTTGAAATAAAGTTATTGGCAAAACGAAAGACGTTTATCTCCTGTTACGTACCATTATGAATTTGATATTCAAATTAAAGAATGCAGAATAGCGTATTCGATACAGCTGACCTAGAAATTCGCGTCGAAATTGGAATATTCAAAAGGGTGACCCGAAATGGCGGCCAAGAAACCAACGTTCTAAAATCGCTTGATTTATCGGTGTTGGATTCGCGTAACAAAAGTTACTCTTTTCTCTCGCTCCACTCGGTTAATAATCTTACCGAAACGGTCGCGGATACATCGCGAGCATCGATTACCGAAGCGAAACTGGAAGCGTTATTCGAGATTCGTTTAACGATCCGCTGGTGAATTACGCAACGCGAACGTCGACGAGGCACTTGAAACATTAGGCGTCCGTATCGCGTCCGAAGTTGATTTCGGAGGCGTTGCGGCAGAGTTGGTTCGCGGTCGTGGCTCGAGTCCAAAGGGAACAACCTTTGGTTTTCCAGTCGCCGACGGAGTCGCGCGAGAAAAAGTAAAAAGCGCAACATCGGGGAGATCGTAAAAGGCGAGGTGAATCGATGGCGCCGAACTCGGCCGGAAGAGGCCGACGGGAAAACTCTCATCGTTCGCGTCCTGGCCTTTGATCCCTTTCGACGGGCCGACGATCGATCCTCCCGGCCCCGCGTTAATCTTCTGCGCCTGCCCGCGAGCAGTGGGAGAAGATTCCCATCCTCGAGGAGGACGACGCGTCCTTACGAGGTGCGTAAGTTCCTCGCGTTCGGCTCGACCTCCATTCTCGGAGATAACTCGCGTACTCACCTGGAGGCTATAGTCGACACTGGCACTGGCACTTATCGCGTACACGTAATTGCGAGTATCTTATAGTGCTTTATAAATAGTTGCCAAGGACGACTTTACGCTTTACGTACGGTATTTTTACGACGGCTATTCCTGATTTGCGTCCTTACGCTTTTAATATACATCGCGGGATCGATTCGTTCTCGCGGTATTTTTACGTACGAGCTTCGGATTTTTTTTTAAGATAAGATGAGTTTCGTACGCGTCGATTTCGAGGATTATTTTACGTTTTCAGCGTTTTCTGCCGGGAAATTCAGGTAACTTGGTCCGTCTCGTATAAATTTCTCTTTCGAATTTCCTTGAAAACTTTGTTTACTTCTTTATCAATGTTGACTCTTTTAAAGTCAATCCTTACATAATGGATGAGCGAATTCGATCTTGATTTTTCGAATACCCGCGTCTATTTTCAACCTTTCCTTCGTTTTATTCCGTTACGGTTAAAGACATTTTTCTGTCTTATTTCTCTAAAATTGATCAGCTCGTAAACCGCGTGCATCCCACAACTGAATATTTTAGTATAAATTGTAGACTCGCGATGGCTTATTTTGAAACAAACTATTTATACGTACGCGTTTTATCTTTTATCGAAAGAGTTTTTTTTTTTTCTTTAAATAAATTTTACCGGTTTATTTGGATAGCGATCGATTTCGAGTTAAGATTAACGACTGATTCCACGACGGTGTGCATTTTAATTTTCATCATCGAATTGTATTAGTTCTCGTTAGCGAAACATGCTCCAACGAATTTAAGTAATTGCAACAACGACGCTGTTATTTGCAACGGCGAATGAATTTTTCAAACTTTCATCGTTGCAACCGTACGAGTAATAATTAAAAAGTTCGATCGAATTACCCCACATTCGTTATTCAACCGTCAAAATTCAAGGAATGTTGTTTACTTCCCGCTCCAACGCGAAATCTAGTTACAAATCTCGTTAATCAACGAGATGCAACATAGTCACTTAGAATTTACACAGTCTCGATCACTTTCGCCGAGAGTTCGAACGTTTTTTCTTATCATTTATACCGTTTATACCGGTAATTGTTATTTATGTCGCTAATGTAGCTTTTTTCATCGAGACGTTTAATTTTTTTACGAGACGAGTAAATTATCAACGGGTGATACGTTGGATTTAAAAAAATTGTTTTCAAAGAGAAAATTACGGTAATTGTCAAAGTTGGAGCGTTTAACGCGATAATTTTAATTGATTTGGAAATAACGAATGATCTTTTAAAGCGACATAAATTTTATAAAAAATCATAATTCGTTTCTAATTACCGTCGCCGATAAAATACTAATAGCTAATTGTTTAAACTCTAGTTAATTTTAATTAACTTGCGAAAAGATTCGGTTGCTTCTATCGACTATACAATTAAATCTACCGATAAATTTTTTAAATTCATTTTCTCGAAAAGAAGTTGATGGGTTGTAAAATTTAATAAAAAAAAATAATAATAATAAGACAAATCGTATTTAATAAATATCTTTAATTTATTAAATCGTTACACGAGCAAATCTTCGACGCTGTTGGCGTTTAAAATACTATTTAAAACGCGTGCGGTATGAAACAAATATTGTAACCGATAACCAAAGCATGTTTATCGATAATTTTAATGAAAATTATTCGATTCGAATCGTAAATCGAATATTTATATTTTTAACTCGGCGTAATTATTAACAACTATTTTTTTTTTAATTCAACGCAATAATTTTTAATAATTAATTCTTCGGATTTAATTACGGAGTTGGATTCTGTGTTCCAGATAGATGTATGCATATTTAATTTAATAAATCGAATTTAGCAAACTGGTAATCATCGATGAAATTAAAACGAGCACTATCGAGAAATTAAATTTAAATTATTCGATTAATAACGTATTTGAATATAATATTACTCATTTCTTATGCGCGTACGATAATTCTTTATAAATAAGCAAATTTAATCAATTTAATAATAGCCGCATTCGAAAAAGAATATTAAACTGTATATAATTTATAAAAAGCCATTTCTCTAAATTACTAAATTGAAAGTTCTTTAATAGAGCTAATTTCATCCGCCATGAATATAACAAGCTGATCATAAATAGTTTTTCCGGTCGTAGTTAAAAGTTTTCTCCACAGTTCGAAGATAAATTCTTTATCGTTTCGGAACGAGACGGTTTTAAAATACGGTTTTAAAACGATAAACGCGAGTTTTTGATTCAACGAATATACGCGATCGGCAAAGGTGGAAACAAAGAGCTCGAAATAAAACGCAGGTTATCTTTTTCTATCGAGTAGCGTTATCAGTTATAAAATTTGAGTAGAAAAACGTGAAAAATGTTCGAGGCGGCAAAAAATCCTCCTCCTCGCTTCGACATCGTTCGAACGGGTCTTTAAAAAACGGGCGACCAACGACTCGCGACTCACTCTCACCGATTATCTCCGATAAGCGGTCCCTCGGAAAAATGGTCCGCGAGTAGTAAAAAAAGCGTTTGATACCTCGAAGCGCTTCGCGAATTTCGAGCTGCGAAGGTATATACGAAAAGGGGAGGAAGAGCGGCGGGGAAGTGCCGAGGAATACGATTTCCGACGGTGAAATTGAAAATCCATCGGCGATAACTCCTCGAGAATGCCTCCTGGGTGTACGCAGGCGCACCGGGTCCGCGAATACGCCGGCAACGTGCCAGCGAACCGAGTGAACTCTCTCGTGCAACGAGGAGCGTAGGAAGCTCCCGAGACACCGAGCATGAATGAAATCGCCGCGTATCGATTTATCCGCGCCGCCCTACTTACAGGAGGCGTACGCCGCCGCCCTCCCCTCCCGGATCAATGGCGAGGACGGAGCCACTCCGCGGGGGAGCGGCTCCAGGTCGCCTCCCCACGTGTCCACTCACTCGTAGCAGCGACTGTTCCGCGTCCTCCTCGTCGCTGTCGTTCCGCCGGGGCTCGTCGTCGCCTTCGCCGTCGCTGCCACCGCTGCTGCTGCCGCTGCTGCTGCTGTTGCTGCCGCTGCTGCTGCTGCTGCCGCCGCCGCCACCACCGCCGCCACTCACCGTCATCCCGTCCGGGCTCTCTCCTCCTCCGACGCCTCCTTTCCTGCCTCCGGGTCACTCGCTCTCGCGCGTCCGGGTCGAGCGCGACGACGCGACTCACCTCGAGCGCGGGCTTCGACGAGACCCATCCCCACCGAACATCCCCAGCGGGGCCTGCGCGGAACGAGTCGAGCCCCTGCGCCCGGTGGGCGAGGCTCGAGGGGTCGTTTCATTGGATGCCGGAGGGATGCGCGGGCGCAGCCTCGAGAGCGACGCTGCTTGTTCCTGGAGCCGACGTCGCAGCCGACTTTCGAACCGACGTCGCCTCCGACGTCGCCTCCGACGTCGCCTCCAACGTCCGAGTCGACGGCCCCAGTAATCCCCCGATCAATCACCTCCGACCCCCTTTCCACACCCAAGATCAAACGTCTCTTGCGCAACTTCCGAACCATCCTTCGATTACACGCTCTAATTCAATTTCGAGATTCGACCGTGTATCGAGTTTTACTTAAAAATCGTACCGCGCGCGAACTTTACGTCAATATGGCGATGAAAAAACTGGCTAAGCAAATTCCGAACCTTTTCCGAACCTTTTCTCTTTTCTCTGCCTTTTATTATAATTGTCCGATAAATTCACTACCGGTTCTCTCGCGGTTTATATTTAATTGTTTCGCTCGAGCTTCGAGCCTGCGATTATTTCCTACGCGTTAAAAATATAAAAATATACGCGAGGATATTATATTATATATATATGCATATGTATATATGTATATATGTATATATGTATATATGTAATATGTAAAGAATTTGAAATTAGTCGCCAAAACGGGCGTAAATTCTTTGGCTTTGCGAGATTAATTATTCGGAAATACGATACCCGAGCAATGAGCAAGAAACAATAATAATAATAATAATATTACGGGCTTGGATGCGCGAGTAGGATAATATTTAAGAACTCGGCAGTGAAATTGAAAGCCGTGGTTGCACCGTTTACGAATATCGCTTCCGAAGTGTTGCCTACTCTTGTAAATAAAGCGCGGACGAGAAATAAATAGTTTATTTTTACGGTTACCTTTCTAAATACGACGAGAATATCTCTCTGCTAAAAATATTGCTAATTTTATATGTACGTTCGAGACACGTTTTTCGAGGCGAGCCTCTGGATAGATATTAAACTTTTAACTTTATTCCTCCAACGAGTAAACTACATTCCGCGCGGCAAAATAAATTGGTGTAAGCTGCAGTTTTCGAAACGTATTCGGGAAATTCCATTTTGTCATCGGCTGTTCTTTCGATATCGTTCCTTTATGAATAAACTTAAATGTCATCGATTCGAGAAGGCTGCTGACGTATTACAAGCACTTTTCGATAGTTCCAAACTCCTTTGGAATATTCGCTACGGAAGGAATCGCAAAGACGCTTATTATGTCGAAGTTTAATAAATATTTTTTATATTTTTCGACCTCCTGTATTTCACAAACTTATACTCTCCTGCGTCAGGCTAAATGTTTTATTACTTTTTATAAATGTTTGTACGCGTGTTTCGAAGCAGAAATACCAATTACCCGGTAAAAGTCAAATTTATAATATTTATGCTAAATTTCTCCCTTATCAAAGTAACTAATTAAAATAAGCACTAGAGATTTGGGAAGTTAAGGAACTCGGAATACCAACTCTGCGCATCCGTATGAAATAATTATGCAAGTTCAAGCTTTCAAATTATGTTTCAACAACTTGTCTATATCTATTACCGATATACTTTCAACGTCAACTTTGATAATAAACTTTCCAATATAGTTCTAATTAATTCAATTACAGTTTTCCACTTTTACCACGATAGAAATAAAAGTTTTCTTTGTCGTATTGTTTTCGTATCGTCGATTACGTTGCATTGTGTACGTTATTGACTAATAAATAAAGCAAATAAAGCTATTTTTCAAAAATACTTAAACCGAACGAGACGATGATTTATTACGCGTATTGATATTTGACGATAATCCATACGATTTAAATACATTAAAACGAGCATAGTTTACGATTCGTGCATTATCATTTTTATTTCGTCACAATTACATTACACGCGTACGACGATAGATACGATCATCGACGTTTGATATCTTCTTATGCTAAACAAATCGTATAAGCAATATTATATAATGGTCTACTGGATTTTAAACTTGTGCCATTTGGTAGTGGATAGTAATTTTCAGCGTTGACAAGTATTTAAAATTATGCATTCAAAAATAATATCGATATTTTATTATTAGTTGAGAGTTAATTTGCAATTTCAATTTTTTTTTTTTTTTTTTTTTTTTCTAATAAAACGATGTTACTTCTTAATGCTATTTGAAAAATAAAATAACTGGAAATATTTATTATACCGTGTAAATGGTTCTTTTTTTTTTTAATAAAAGAAAATCATGGTTAAATTTTATTTACTATCTTATACGTATATTAATAATCGTACCGTACTTGTAATATTGTTTTAAAATTATTTTTTATTTTTTTTAATTGTCATTTTTATATTTCATATTTTCTCTATTCGTTTTCAAGCAAGTATTTACGTTCGTACATATTCATTTTACAGCCCGTTAATATTTTAACCAATGTTTAATATCAATGTATTTGAGTGAGACGTAGATTAGTATATTATTAATTGTTGGAAAGTTTTATTATAAATCTATCGATTTGTACGTTATTCGTTTATCGTAATCAACGGCTGAGATATTAGTTAGATAAATAATGAAATAAATGACAATAATTTGATAAGAATCTAATGAAATTTATAAAGAAGTTAAATATTTATAAAATAAGCAAATAATTATATTTTAAATGATCTACATTTTATCGTGATACATTTATTTTTTAAAGTATAAATATATATTATTAATTTTTTATGTGAACAATTTTCTACGGTAATTTTAACACATCGAATAATTTTATTATTTACGGTATTTCATACGTCATTTATTTTTGTAATATTGCAAATTTGATAACTTCTTAATTAGCCCAATAAATATTTGATCGACCGACGGCAAGTGTAGAAAAAAAATTTAACGTTAGCTTATTGGACAAGTAGACCAAATGCTAATTAGGTGAACTTCGTGAAAGTTTCCAATGACACTTTTATGATTTATGCGATGCATTTTCGATAAGTTTAAAAATTTTAAGAATTCGAGAAATGTATTAACCAATTTATTTACTTTTTTTTTTTAAATTTCATAATTGATTTCATCGGCGTTGTTAAATAAAGTAATATTATTAGTTTATCTTTATTTCTTCTTGTATTAAATATAAAAATTCTAAGATCATAGAACTATAATAAAATTATTATCGATTAATAATTAGCTGCATGTGTATTATTAAATTCGAAGTCATGAATTTAACAACGATAAAAATAAATATACAATTATTACAACATCAAAAAACTTTCAAAGATCGACTTATTATTACGATGATGTCTAAGATAACTGCACAGGTGTAAAAGTAAATTAATAACGAAGTAATTTAAGAAAGAAAATTTTAATGTTTATTAAGAGTATAAAATTTTTCTAAAACAGATATTTAATTACCACTAATTTCAAGTTATTTAAAAATATATTTTACATTATAACCGATACATTAAACGTAAAATAATAATTTATATTATAATTAAGGTAAATAGTTCGAAATAGATAATCCGAAGATTTCATGCAATCACCTGTTGCAGGATATCTTATAGCCAACTGTAATTAAACTATAGCAAATATTTGTATTCAAATAGCAAAATATCTGCAAACATCGGAAACATCTGGAAACAACGTTTGTAACGTATATTTCGCATTTTCATAAAAATTGTAATAAGGTTTATTATTAAGATTCGTTATTTTGTAACTTAAAAAATTTATCAGTTGTATTATATAAATTTCCAATGTATACATTTGTTTTTCTTCTTTTCATACGAAATTCATCACAGACAAGATTTTTTATAACGTAACAGCTCATTTAGGTTATCAGTTGCGACTGTAATACACTTTTTAAATTATTATCGACAATTGATGTCTTCGGTCTATTGCTTTATTATTTGAAACATTTCAAATCAAATCGTTGAATCTCGATTAACTCTAATATATCTTTGATATTATCATTTTTAATTAAATTTGACATTGCTCGTAATTCGATACGAATCGATGAATATTACATTCGTAATTTGCGTTATTTTGGCCTTTTCGATACGGTTAACTCAACGCATCAAATAATATAACGAGCATTTTTAATTTCTATATTAATATAATTATACTATGATTGAATTTTAATTATATACGCTTTGAAAGAAATATTTGATAAATTAAAAATGAAAAATTGTTTGAAATCGTAATTAAATTTTGCTCCGCGTAATTAAAATTGTAATTTGATTCTTATCAAAATACACACACCCACACCCACCCACCCACACACACACACGTATTTAAAACAATTTAACATTTAATTTTAATTACAGAAAATGCACGCGCAAATGTTTCAATCCTGCAAATACGAAATATAAAATCATTGAAAACGTAATAAAAGGATATTTCACCTTTAAAGTACACACACACACATTCACACACACAGAGAATTGGAATACGTAAAATAAGGTTTATAGGGAAAGTATTCGGTTGTACTTAGAGGAAAAGGTTTTCTCGCTCGAAACCTAATTACCAAATGCCATCAGACGGATTACAAAGGCAGGCGAAACACGACGAAGCCGAGATAGGTTTCTTATCTTGGTAAAAAATCTCGTGGGAATGAAACGATTTTTCGGTTTGACGAGAAAGAAAGGAGCGTTTATTATTACCGGCCCCTGCATATTTATCGCGCACTCACGCCGCTAAGAAATTTCGCCGAAGGTGATAGCGAAACTCGTATCGATAGCATTAAAGCGCGATCGTGGCATTAAACCGATCGTCGTTCTCGCGTTCGTTGCCGATGTTGAACTTTCGCGATCGAGTAGCTGACGAGTTGCTTCGCAAGCATGGAAAATCGCTTTCCTATTCCTACGAGCGAAAATCCGCGCTTTTTCCTAGCTAAATATTTTGTTGGATGGATTCGGTAGCGTTCCTCCCGTGTAATTTATAATTCTCGGGATACGTTTACTTCGCTAAGGTACGTAAACTTACTTTTCAAAGCGGAAAATTATCTTTCGTAAATTCTAAATCTCGTACTCGACCGCTATTTTAACGAAGGTACTAAGAACGTGAATTCGTAATTGCAAAGTTTGTTGGGTACGACAGGTAGTATCGCTCCCGTGTAGTCGCGGAATTATCTAATTCTGGTAATGGTATTATCCAACGTCGGAAATAGGTTACGATAACGCTTACCGATATTTTCGCGTACCGAGTAACGTAAAATTTATCGACTCATCGACATTTTACCGAACCGAGTTATCCGCGTTAATTAAAAATTCGAAATCGAAATTGATTTTTTTATGCATAATAATGTTACGCAATCGAAGAAATAAATATATCGCAAGAAGTAAAGAGTCGAAATTAATTTTCGGAATATAAATAATTGACAATTTCTTGATTTTACGGATCGCGGAAAAATCGATTACGAATTATCTTAGAGATAATTAAAAACTGTCGGAAAAATATTTAATTTAGCTTGAAAATTATAAAATAACCGGTTAAACATCGAGTAAATCTCGCGCGAGACAAATTTATTGGGTACGCGCTAATTTTTCTAGGTCACTTATGTTTTAGGAAATAATTTATTTTGTACACTCGCTCGAAATGTTTTTCGAGAGCAATGTTTTACGATTTTAAATTAATTCAAACTTAGATGTTTAACGCATCGATCATTTCCACCTCGTCAATGTATCGTAAAGAAAAATATTATTTTAAAATATCATTGTTCAGTTACGCATCTCGAAATCGGACGTCGAGTTTTTTCATTTACAGATTTGTTTCCTGTTACTTAAGTTTAAAGGAAAATGTATTTTTATGATTTATAGACGTTGTTATAACTTTTTCAAACTGAAATTTTGCAACCGTCGGTCCCGCATTTAATTTTATTAAGTGTTTAAAAGCCTCCGTTAATAAGTATATACAATGTAAATACAAGTTTGCATAACATAAGTGTGTCGCCGATACATCGATCAATTTATCCGAGAATTTTCCGAGTAGAAAAAAAAAAAAAAAAAACAATATTTTCGAAATATTTCAAAGCTCGCGTGTTTTTGTACGTAACAAAATTAATTATCATCTTACGCTCGTAACAAACAATATAATATAAAACAATAAACGTACGGATTCGTATAATTTATCACGGGAATGGTAAATAATTCCAAAATTAAAAAAACTTTTTTGTCTCCATTAGTTAACGTGACTCGCAAGTCTATACGCGTATGTAAAATATTGCGTGACAAGGCCAATCTGAAAACGTGCGAATCTTTTCAATTCCACCGGTGTACTTATTTTTTGCGCGATTAGCCATTAAAAGAACTATTTCTCATCTAATTCAAAACATCTTATTATTATTAGTTGTAAGCCCGCGTTTCTCAATGGACGTGAGCGCGAAAACCTCATTTTCACAGAGAATACGTCGATCGGCGCTTCGAACAAACGTTCGAGTTCCAAATTTTTAGCCACAGTTCGCAGATTCGAGTCCTCGAGTCCTTTATTCAAAACCAAGCGCAACGATAACATCGATTTTTTTAATCCGAATAAATTTGAATCCTTCCGAGTCTAATCTTCTCGAGCGAGATATTCTACGTAGTATTTATTCGATAGTCTTATCCATTTTTTAATAACGTTCTCCTTCCATCTTCCGATTTTTTCTTGCCACCGTTTCTCTCGGTCTTCGACACCGACAAAAATCAAAACGATAGCTCCGATGTCGCCAACACCGTTATCCCGAAGCGACGATCCGATAACGATAAAGCGCGCATTATTAGCTCTCGATAAATTAAATAAATTAATACATTGAATAAATTTCCGATCGCTTCGGCGTATCCAACCTTATCGCACGGATGCGCGTCCTTTTTTTGTCAGGACGGCCGTTTATCTTTCGATAACGTCATCTGCCCCCGCCGTACCTCGATTCTTACACCGATACCCGCATTTTTTGCCCCGGCGAACGTCCACCGATTATATATCTCGCGATCGCCGCTTCGGGTGTAGTCAATCGTACGTTGGACATTGTCCTCGACGCGGCTGACTCCTGGTGAATGCGCAGCCCCGTTACGTGAGTATGGCCTTATATCGGTTATCAGCCGGGGATATTTATCGGGGTACGACGAAACTGGGCCACGCCTAGTCGTAATCGATCATCGCCTTCGAGACGAATAAATTATACGACATTTTTCGACAATACCGCGTTGTTTTCTTCCTTTTAAAAACGCATGCGCGCGCGCGATAAAAAGGAAACGCTTACATTTTAACACACATACAGAAAATAATGGCGTATAAAGTTTCGGTCGTCGGTACGCGTTTATATTTTGTAAGCCTCGTGTTATGATTGTACAGCAATTTTGTTTAAACAATGTTCGATCGACGTCTACGATAATTTTACCAAAACGTAACGCACGCGGAGTTTTTAGGTTGGAGAAAATTAAATTAAATTTATTCACGTTCGTCTCCCCGTTCCCAAAGTACTCGGGTCCATCGGAAGCGTCGAGACGTTAAAATAATTTTACAAATTTTACGGACGGACGGGCCATCAAAAAAGTAAAGAAGGAATATCCTCGCTTTCCGCCTTTCTTCGACGTTCCTTCCCGTCCCTCGTAAACAACGACGAATCGCACGGGTTCGGTTTTTTAGGTCAGAGCGGGAATCTTACGTTCGTGGTTCGCGCGTCGCGTGGCTAACGGTTTAAAAACAATCGACGCGAGCTCTCGATCGCGGGAAAGGGCGCATCGAAATATAAAAAACAAAGGAACGCGTTGGTTCTCCTTTCCCCTTTGACGGTGCTCGATATTCGCGAGAGTGCCGTCGTCGTTTTCACTTTCTAAGCATCGGCGGATGCGAGTTCCTCTCTCGCCTCGGGTATCATCGATCGTCGCGATCGTCGCGATCGTCGGGATCGGCGACGACGGGTTGCGACACATCGTCGTCGTCCTCCTCCTCCTCCTCCTCCTCCTCCTCCTCCCTTCTCCGCTCCGACCCTGACGCGGCGTTTCCATCTGGTCCCCCTCGACGACGCCGGCCGAACAAAGAACCGCCGCATCCGCAGGCAGCAGCTCCGGGTCGCGTCCGTGGGAAAATAAGAGCGAGGAGTCGAACAAAGCGCGACG
The DNA here is from genome assembly GCA_018907195.1 of Dolichoris vasculosae. Taxonomy (NCBI): domain Eukaryota; kingdom Metazoa; phylum Arthropoda; class Insecta; order Hymenoptera; family Agaonidae; genus Dolichoris; species Dolichoris vasculosae. The sequence goes on along the minus strand of JACCHY010000009.1, from coordinate 5,885,747 downwards.
CCGAGAGTGAACCCCACACACCCATGCAGCGGAGTCGAGATCGCGTTCCGCTCCCGCGGTGGGCGTAATTACGCCGCGCGCGCGCGCCAGAAGTCGAAAGGAAGCCGTTCGCGCGCGCACAATGGAAGGCCGAGAGCCGATGTGTGCGCGGTAAAAATGAAACGGGGCATTGGGTGAAAGTGCCTCGGTGGGGCCTCCGGTGCCCGCGGTCCGGACTTGGAGGCGCAGTCCGATTCTCGGGAGCACCGCGCTCGCACCACCGTCGGTCGAGGGGAACAGACGCGAGCGCGCAACAGTCGATCGGTATGGCCGAGACGCGGCGATACTCTCGATAATAATAACCGTGGACTGACCGCTGTAGTCGCGTACGTACACACGCACACGACGACGACGACGACGAAGACGACGACGAAGACGACGACGGAGACACACTCGACGAACCCCCGAGCAATGCCACCGGCGACGAGTCCTTAAAGCGAACGACGCGCGCTCGACGTCCGCACATCGCTGGGCGACTCGCTCGTGGTGCCGTCGCTGAACGCCGAGTGTAGCCGCGTCTTGGAATCGATCGCGTCTTTGGCACCGTAGGTAAAAGGCACGATTGGTGGTGGTGGTGGTGCCGGTGGTGGTGGACCGGTGAGGAGCATGACGACGAGGAACTACCGATGCAGCTTCCTGCTGCTGCTAGGGGCTGTCGCGTTCGGTGCAGCTTTGGAGAACGGCCTCGCCAGGACGCCGCCGATGGGATGGCTCGCCTGGGAGAGGTTCAGGTGCAACACCGACTGCAAGAACGACCCCGAGAACTGCATCAGGTGGGGATCGTTTTTTTTTTTTCTTTTTTTACCTTTTGTTTTTTCTACCCGGCGTTTCATCCGTTCCTATTTACCTTTTTTCTTTCGCCTCTTCTTTTCCTCTCGAAGAATCTTTTTGTTTTCCTCGCTCTTTTATTCGATCGTACTTCCTTGTTGTTCTTTGCAATGTTTACGAAATTAATGCACGCGTTCGTTCGTTGGTACGTTCGAATCGAATCGTCTGAATTCTTCGATCGGGAACTTTATTGACGCGTCGAGTGTAAAATTTATAACCAAACCGTAAATTGCGAACGTGTTTATTATTTTCCTGGTATAATTATTATCAAAGTTCGATAAAAACATTGTTGAATGTACTGTACCATTTTAATATTAAAAAAGTTTACAGTCGTTCGACGAAGTCTTGTAAAAATTATTTATAATTGTATTGTAATTTTGCATCTTATTAACTTCCTGAATTTAATATAACATGGTGATTACGACGTGCTTTGCTTATATAAAAAACAATGATTGGTTTAATTATGCTCCTTTAACGATGCGTTTAATATCTAGCTTTCGTACCTATTATTTTAAAGATGTTACGGCTCGTGGATTTGTCATTCAACTTGAAAGCGTCGACTAGACAAAGAAATTATTTTAAAATTTCATAATAGTGGTATTTCAAAACAAGGAAATCTTGTTAAATAATTTTTACTGCCGCGTCGTACGTTTGCGAGGCTATAAAAATACAATAAAGATAAATTTATAAAATGTTATAGAAAACTAAACTTTTTGACTTAATCATTTTATTGCGCAACGACGACTAACTGTAAATTAAACGTTACGTGCTTTATAGATGAAAAATTTCACTTTATTTCCATATTTTTCATAAAATAAGAATGAAAGACGTTTGTTTCCTTTACTTTGAAATATATATTACTTATATAAGCGTTTTCATAAAAATTTCTAATTTATAATTTTGAGATTGAAGCTAATTTGAAAAATAAAATTATTATTTATAACATCGATAATCGAATACAAGATTTACGATAAAGGAAATATTGTAAATGTTTCAAATGTTTTAAATGTCTACGATCGATAAACTGTATCCGTATCAACGAAATGCTGTAATTGTATACAATTATTCGTATGCAAATGCCTTTTCGTCGCAATAAAAACTTTTAATTAATAACATTTTTTTTTCGTCGATCGAGCGAATTACATTTTAAAATTTTTTTATTTTTAAAATTATACTGTTTTAGTTTTATGCGTTAATATAAATATCTCTGTATTTCTCTCGCGTGTAAAACCAGTCTAACTGGTTACAGAAGCAATGAAATAAAGTAATCTTAAGAAAGGTGAAGAAGTACAAAAACCATTTATGCTAAATTATTTTTGAAGAGGCAGTGTCCGTAAATCGAGCTACTTTTTTATGGGTGTCCTTGTAGTTTGAAAAGATGTATACTACCTTGCAAATTGTACGTAAATGTTTCTTGTGATTATTACATAAATGTAACTTCTAGGTCAAAATGCTAATTCCAATTCTATAATTTCCTGCGGTAATTTCAATGAGATTATTTACAGATATAAGCGTACTTACGCGTTCGCCAAAATATTTTTATTATTTTCAATTTTGACCCATATTTACTCTTTATAAATTAAAATATATCCTTGCTTAATTTTCAAAGATTGATCTTACGATACGAGTATCGAGGAATAAAGTAGCATAATTTTTTTTTTAATTTTAGCGATCACCTCTTCAGAACAATGACAGACATTATAGTCGCCGAAGGATACGCGGATCTAGGATACGAGTATATTAACGTCGACGATTGTTGGTTGGAGAAAAAACGAAATTTTCATGGACAACTTGTACCTGATAAACTCCGTTTTCCTTACGGAATGAAGAGCTTGTCCGATTATGTAAGACTCACAAAAATCTCTTACCTCATTTTTGTTGCGCAATGATCAGCGAAAGTAACGAGTTAGATTATAAGCAGCAGAAATATTATGTATTGTTTTAATATTTCTCTTAAAAAAAATTTTTAATTGTTTATTTACGGTTTTAATTAGATTCATTCCAAAGGATTAAAGTTTGGTATATACGAGGACTATGGTAATTACACTTGTGCAGGGTATCCTGGTATATTAGGACACATGGAAGATGATGCATCGCTTTTTGCTTCCTGGGACGTGGACTATGTAAAACTCGATGGCTGTTATTCTAATTATAGAGATATGGATGAAGGTAATCATAAAATACACACATTAAACGTTGATCTTCGTTTATACGCAACGAATATAATTAATTTTTATTATCAGGTTACCCTCAATTTGGTTCCAACTTGAATCAAACTGGAAGACCAATGATTTACTCTTGCAGTTGGCCAGTCTATCAAATTTATTCCGGCATAACGGTAAACAAATTATTGCAATTAAAATTTAAAAACTTTTTATTCTAAAAATCTAAAGTTAAATTTATAGTTTAAAGCGATGATTCTAAATTTAATATTAAGGAAAAACCTCTTTTTCCGTATACAATGTATCTTAAGAAAGTAACGATTAATTAAAATTTTGTCTTATTAATTTTATTGATAAAAAGCAAAATAAAAATAGACGGTAATAAATTGCGTTAAAAAAATCGGAAATGATAAAGTTGAATACTATTTTGATGGTTTTTCCTCGATTTTCTTATTTTTAGCTAGAGAAATGTTCTTTTTTAATAATTATTTATAAAAACGATAATAAATAAAAATTAATCTTCGGTATTAAATCACGATTACTTACTTACAGCCAAACTATACTTCGATCATTAAACACTGTAATTTATGGAGGAATTACGATGATATTCAAGATTCGTGGAGTAGCGTCGAAAGTATTATAGATTATTACGGTAAACATCAAGATTCGATCGTGCCAAATGCAGGACCAGGACACTGGAACGATCCCGATATGTTGATCATCGGCAACTTTGGCTTGAGCTACGAACAAAGTAAAACACAAATGGCAATGTGGGCTATTTTCGCAGCTCCTCTTCTCATGTCTGTTGATTTAAGAAAAATAAGACCAGAGTACAAAGCTATTTTACAAAATAAGAAAATTATCGAAGTAAATCAGGATCCTCTTGGAATTCAGGGTCGAAGAATTTACAAAGTAAGTTATCGAACGCTAAAATCTTTTAAAGGTCTACTGTTTACATTAAAAAAATTATTATTCTATAAAGTTACGTTTGTTCTTTACTCGTCTCGATACTTACGCCGTTAATAGTAAAAAAATATTTCGAAATTTATCCCAAGTCGTAATCCAATTTTTTTTACAGGAATCAAATATTGAAATTTGGGCAAGACCTATTGCTCCGGTATACCAAAACTATTATTCGTACGCCATTGTATTTCTGAATAGGAGAACCGATGGTACACCCTCCGATATATCGGTTACCTTAAAAGATATTGGCTTAAAGTATCCTGGTGGATACAGAGTAGAGGTATAGGATAGAATTATTATTAAATGCGGAATATAGAAAAGCAACGGTATACTAATAATTCTTTTTATTCTTAATTTTTAGGATTTGTACGAAGATGTCGATTACGGTATACTTTCACCTCAAACGAAGATTAAAGTTAAAGTGAATCCAACCGGAGTAGTCATTCTGCGATGTGATTTACAGGTTGAGGACGTCTACGACTCCAATCATTATTCGCCTTATTCGCCCTTAGATCAATTGTACAAAGTGAGAAGTGACTCGTTTAAGTGAATTTTTGTAAACTAGTTTTAAGAAAATTTTATTCCTTTTTTTGTAATGAATTGTTTATAATAAGCGTGTTTGTAATTTGTTAAGCCATTAGAAAATAAACTATTTGACATAATATAAATTTGTTTTATTCGGTTATTTCCATTTCCAATACTTTTCTTATGCGATTTATTCTTATAAAATTCTAAATTTGTTAAACGTATTATTAACTTTCGGTTATGAAATAAATTAAAATATACGCTAACTGAAATATATGGCACAGAGGGAGCCAAAGTTGTATAGCACCTGAACAAGTATAAAAGTATAACTGACAGTTATGTGACAATTAAAAAAAATTTTACCCTTATTTCTGTATTAAAAATGAAGACTGCATTTATGGTAGCTGAAAAACCTTCACTGGCTGCATCTTTAGCAAGTATTTTAAGTAATGGAAAATGTAGTTCCAGAAAAGGTAGGTTAGAAGCGGAGTTGTCTGCTAAATTTAGAATAATTTAAATATTTTTTTGCATTAATAAATGATAATTATAAATTTTTATATAAAAATCCTATCGAATATTTTACTACTTTTACGACTTTATCATAAACCAAAGAAAAAATGGTAATTATAGAAAATCCGATGATTTTACAGAGTTGTAATTTAAGAAACAAAATGTTTAAATTGTTTAGCTTGTTTCAATTATTACAAAGTAATATCCTTGTTTTTCTCAACGATTTAATTATTTTTATTTTATATTAGGTTCAAATGGATCTTGCTCCGTTCACGAGTGGGTTGGACAATTTAGAAATGAAACCGTTAATTTTAAAATGACTTCGGTTTGTGGACACGTAATGAGCTTGGATTTCATAGGAAAATACAATAATTGGGATAAAGTTGATCCTGTAAATAAATTATAACTTAATTTATTAAAAATTAAAATGTTTATTTACAGATATTTATTTTTCTTTTACAGGCAGAACTATTCTCTTGTCCAACCGAAAAAAAAGAAGCAGTACCCAAACTTAAAATACCAAGTTTTCTTACAAAAGAAGGAGGATATTGCGATTATTTGGTTTTATGGTTAGATTGCGATAAAGAAGGTGAAAATATTTGTTTCGAAGTAATCAATGCTATCCAGCAAGGATCGTCGAGAAGGTTAAGTCCAAATGTAAGTATCAAAGTGGGTTTGTTCGATCGATATGTATTTTGCATCGCTTAATAAATATTCGTTTAGGATATATGGAGAGCTAAATTTTCCGCTATTACCGATAAAGATATTAAAGCTGCATTAGCCAATCTTGCTAAACCGAACGAAAACGAAGCTAAAAGCGTCGATGCTCGTCAAGAACTGGATCTGAGAATTGGATGCGCCTTTACAAGATTTCAAACTAAATTTTTTCAAGTAAGTTGTTTAATATTTTTATTAATTTATCGAATTGACTATTTGAAAATTACATAAACAAAGTCAAGTACAGAAGTTTTAATTTTGAACACATTTTGTAATTAATAATAACCTTTAGGGAAAATACGGTGACTTGGATGCTTCGTTAATTTCTTACGGCCCATGCCAAACTCCTACGTTAGGATTTTGCGTCCAAAGACACGACGAAATTCAAACTTTCAAACCAGATCCGTATTGGGTTCTTCAGGTATAAAAATTTGTTCGATATTTAATTCAATCTGAAAAATTTACCTAAATTACCCCTAAAATTGTTTTATCGTTTCGTAGGTCTCGGTCAAGTCTACGGATGGACAAGATGTAACTTTGAGTTGGAGTCGGGTAAGATCCTTCGACAAAGAAGTAGCCAACATCTTTCTTAGTCACGTTAAAGAACACGATTACGCTGTGTAAGTGTGCAATACCTTTGTATCCTTTCTGCATCTTAAGCCACAAATTGTATCCATAAATTTGTTATTTACAGTGTGGCGAGTATTCAGAGCAATGAAAAATCAAAAGCAAGGCCCATAGCATTAAATACCGTAGAACTGATGAGAGTCGCTAGTTCTGGATTGGGTATGGGACCACATCACGCGATGCAAATTGCCGAGCGTCTTTATACTCAGGGTTACATAAGTTATCCACGTACAGAAACTACATCTTATCCAGAAAATTTTGATTTATTGTAATTTCTACACGAATACTTTTACCCGTTGGTGTACAAAACCGTTACTTCATAAAGATAAAATATTTTATATCGTCAGGTCAACTTTGAAGCAACAGCAAAATAGTTCAGATTGGGGTGACGATGTTCGTAAAATTCTGAATCTCGGAATTAACAAACCGAAAAAAGGACACGATGCTGGCGATCATCCTCCTATAACTCCGATGAAATCAGCTAGTAGAAGCGAATTGGACGGAGATGCTTGGAGACTTTACGACTATATTACAAGGCATTTCATTGCAACCGTAAGTTCGATATGAAATTCTTTTTTTATTTCGGTAACGATGTACAAAGAAATAAAAAAAATATATCCTTACAATTTCAGCTAGCTCGAGATTGCAAATATCTCAGTACAACGGTTAAATTTGAAATTGGTATAGAGACATTTACAGTTACAGGACATTCCCTGATAGATCCTGGATACACTAGCTTATTGACTTGGCAAGCGTTGAGTAACGAATCGCTTCCTCGATTTACAATAGGCGAACGAGTTAAAATTCTGGATGTAAGTTACAGCAAAAACAATGTGAAAACAAAATTAATATCAAATTACACGTAAAATTCATAATTGATTCTTGAAATATAATTGATTCTTGAAATATAATTGTTTTATGGTTTAATTATTTTTAACTAATTTAAAAATTTCTTTAAACTTTAATCTCTTTACTCGGCGATAAATGAAATATTTTATCGTAAGTAATTTTATACACGATTACATTTGTGCGCTTTGAAATACAATTACACGATACGAGAAACTGAGTACGAACCGAAATGTTTAGGGGAAACTTTTGGAATGCTTCACGCAACCCCCGGATTATTTAACAGAGTCAGAATTGATCACGTTGATGGAAAAACACGGTATAGGAACGGATGCCTCCATACCTGTTCACATAAACAATATCTGTTTACGAAACTATGTTAACGTAGCAACGGGTAGGAAACTCATTCCTACGTCACTCGGTATCGTTTTGGTTCACGGATACCAGAAAGTAAGTTTTTCGTTGTACTTTACTTTCCTCGAGTCGTTTCGTAAAGCTCTTTTAAATTTTTGCGAAAATCGTAGATCGATTCGGAACTGGTTCTGCCAACGATGCGTTCCGCGGTGGAGGAGCAGTTGAATCTCATAGCCGTTGGAAGAGTTGATTTTCACGCGGTACTTCAACACACCGTTGAAATTTTCAAGCAGAAGTTCCATTATTTTGTGCAGACTATAGATGCGATGGATCAACTGTTCGAAGTATCGTTTTCACCGCTGTCAGCCTCTGGAAAATCTCATTCGAGGTACGCAAGATATTCAAGTGAATTAAGTATCGGTCCGATAAATAAAATTAAGCTTTTTTTTTCATTTTTTTAAACATTCAGTTAAACACGAGGAAATTTTTTCACCGCTGAGTTTCCGTGCGATGTAAATTTATTTTGACGAGCGAGAGTGAAAATTTTATCGCGTAAGATAGTTTTAAATACGGAAAATGAAGAAAAGACGATTTAAATTAAAATTTTAAATTATTTTAAATCGTTTATTCCATTGCGTCTAATTAGTATCTCTAATTTATAATTATTTACGTTATAATATGAAAACATTCGATCGCTTAAATGTATTTAAAGTAATATATTGAAAAAGAAATTGTTTTATTGAGGCATAAAAACGAATATTATAAATTAAAAATATTTAACCTTTTCATCCAAAGAAGATCCGACTAAATATATCGCGTATGCAAAGTAGATATTCATTTACAGAGATGTGGAAATGCTCGAGTTCGCTTAATCCATAATTTATACGAAGTTGGCCGTTTCGTAACTTTTTAATTTCATAAAATTACGACAAATCTGTATTTTTAAAAATATAGTTTATCGTCGCGCCCTTCGTTCATTTCCACATCTTCGTTAATTTATACACTCGAAAGATTAATATAAAAATTGAGAATCGTAATAATTTTTCGCGTATTTTCACTTTCAAGAAAGAATTTTTCAGACCGCTTACGCAGTTTTACGCTGCAATTTTAAATGCCTTTTTTTTATACAGATGTGGCAAGTGTCGGCGGTACATGAAATACATTCAAACGAAACCATCGCGATTGCACTGTTCTCATTGCAACGAGACCTACAATCTACCTCAGAACGGAAATATTAGGATCTACAAAGAGCTCAAGTGCCCATTGGATGATTTCGAACTGCTTTCTTGGTCTACGGGAACTCGTGGGAAGAGTTACACATTCTGTCCTTACTGTTTCAATAATCCACCGTTTAGGTAAGATTTTATCAAATAAAGAAAACGTTATTAATACCTTCACTTTCATTTTGTATTACGGAATTGCATTTTAGCGACTCGAACGAATACCGTAAGCGAAAATTGGACGTGGAATATTCGTTGGAATTGAAAAATTTATAAAATTACGCGTATTTGGAAGGTGGAAACCTTTACTCGAAAAAGCGATATAGATATTAATTATCGAGCGGAAAAAGCGAATATTATTATAAAAATGACTTTTACAAATCCGAAATTTAAAGGAGATTTAAAGAAAACGATTCATTAACTTTTATTTTAAAAGTTACTCGTTCAAAATCTCGATCCCACGGTCCTTATTATAAATTCAAACCTGCTGCGTCGCATTTTCTCTCTCTTTTCTCTCTCTTTTCTCTCGGCAACGAAAACGGTTTGCCGAATAGCGCGAGAGTAATCCCTATTAATGCGGGGGCGTTTACATGCGTCATTCGTCGCACTCGGTGATTCCGCTCGATGATATCGGTGTTAACGCTCGTAATTAATATCCACGAGTTGGTTCGACATATCATCGACGAACGATTCCCAGCCTTGGATCTGTCACATATTTTTATTTATCCACAAACTTTCCTCGCCTTTGATTTTCTACGTTTCTCCGCTTATTTTTCTGCGCTTACCGTATTTGAATTTGTACCTGTACTTTTTCCTTTATCCTTGTACCTCGGTACTTCCGTTTCCTTGATCTCGGAGGTCCATATTCCTTATCCTTTTCTCTACAAATTCGTATCGTTCGGTTTGTCGGTTGTTTATCCAAACGCGGAAGCTTCGGTGAAAGTTGCGTTATACATTTAATTATCCTCGAGGACTCGTTGATTTCGCTTTTTCGGCGACGGGGTGGATCGTATCCGGTCGGCTCGAGATTTACGACGTCGTTGAAGGCTATTCGCGGTTTGACGAAATTTTCGCGCGACTCGGGTGTGCCATTATTCTTCGAAATTGGCGAACGTTGCGACGATCTCCTACGCGCAGTCATTATTTCTTCTTTGCTAATTACTCGTAATTACGATAACTACTTCGCGGTATAAATTAAACGCGATCGAACGTAATTACTCTCGACTTTTGATTTTTTCTTTTTTTTTTTAAGACGATAATAAACCGTTCGCAGCTTTATTGTTTTATTCATAGAAGGATGAATGTACAGGCGAGTTTTCGATTGTAGTTGTAGGATAAATCTTTGCGTGGGTTTTTATGATACAATGGCTACTATTTTTAAACGTATTTATCGCATTCGATAATTTTCCAAGTATCGTAATATCGTAATTCGATTGTCGCAAATTTTTATTCGCGCGTTAAAAGCAACGTTTTTAATTTTCTCGTACTATAACGAAACATCAATATCCATAATTATCCATAATAATAATTTAATGAACGGACGCGTTCGTGACTTACAGGGACATGAAGAAGGGACTGAGTGGATGCAACGCTTGTACACATCCCACCTGTCCTCACGGATTGAATTCGAACGGGCTGTCGAGTTGTTTGGAATGCGATGTCGGCATTCTGGTATTAGATCCCTCAGCCGCACCTAAATGGAAGCTCGTTTGCAATCGATGCGATGTCATAATTCATCTGTTCGAGAATGCGCATAAAGTTATGGTCGAAGCGGACGATGTTTGCGATTGTGGAGCTCAGCTGGTTACCGTTGAATACAAGCAGGTGAATTTTTTGAAAGTTTTTTGTTTCGGTATATTTTTCGAACGAGTGTATTATCTTTTTAAAGTAGCGACAGTTTTCAAGTTTTGTTTCGATATTAACATTTCAAGGCGAGAATAATCAAGAGATATCGAGAACAAAATTCACGAATTATGCTACGAAAAATATTGTACACTTTGGAAAAATTTATTTTTTCGCTATTCCGTATTAGTAAATTAAAACCGGAACATTTTTTACAATTGTTATATTATACAATATTTACACACTAGTAACGATAACGATAAAACAATAATAACGTAATAATGATACGTAATTTTTGAATTTTCGAACTGGTTATTAAATTTTCCTTAACTGTAACGCATTCGAGACTGAACTACAAAAATTCTTCGATCGACGATTAATTTTTCACAATCGCTTTTGTATACGTCGAAAGCGCAAATTTTATTTTAATCGCGATATCAACTTTCCATTATTGTCGAATATTCGAGAAAATTTCTTACATACATTTTATTAAACGAAAGAGTTAAAATAATTTTTGAGACAAAATGTCTTTGTCCTTGTTTACATTCATTATTACTTTTTATTGTTTTTCTTCATCGAGACCTTCGCGCATTTCCTGAGTCAAGATTCAATGACGTTCCACCGAACTCGTTTATTTTTTATATGTTTATTTTCAATGAAATTTGATTGATTCAAGGAAATTTGTTCGACCATTAAGTCAGATATTTAAAAAAATATATTTCTTTTCTATCATCGTAATTATTTGTCGGTTCGATAAAGTAATACACGAAGTATACGTAAAGGATCGTTACATCGTGTAACCGACAACTTTTATTTTCTACGATGCATTTTTAACATTTACATAATTTAGCAGTTACGTTAGATAAAATACAAATAAAACCTTTTGTAACGTAATTTAAATTCGAATTTCTTTCTTTTTTATGTTTCATTTAATTTTTGTTTATATCATTTTAGAAAATTTCAACTTTATGGAATTCTTGTATTAAATTTATCGATAATTTTAGTATTTTTATTCGAACAAAGATCGTTACAATTGTAAAATTGGTTACAATAACATTTGATTAAAACATTTAGTATATTTTAATGTTTTATTCGTGTTTCTTGAATATAAGTTAATATTCGTTCTCGACTCGAAGATAACGTTTATAGTGCAAAAAATAGCGTGCGATGACTTTGATATATAAAATTTTTGTCATTAAACGAGACGATTAAAATATGTTAAAATATTGTAAAAATAATTAAAGCTCTCAACGATTTCAAAATTTCATTTTGTATTCAAATACACTACGAACCTAATTTACTTTAAATTAACGTTATTTTTTCCAAAACACGCGCTTATTTCATAAAATTAATAAAACGAAATTTTTATAAACGATTTCACATCTTAAAAATAACGTGTATCTTTTCCCGATAACGCCCGTCGAGGAATTTCATAAAAACTCGATAATGAGACGATAACAACGACTTTTCCTACAGGATAAGAGCAAACTACCGAACGAGGCTACGGAAATGACGGGGTGTGTGTTTTGTACGCCGGTTTTCACCAGCCTGGTCGAGAAACATCGGGCGGTTGCCTCGAAACCGGTAGCGACTCGAGGTCGGGGACACGGCAAGGGTCGAAGTCGAGGCAAACCCCGTCCACCTAAAGACAAGATGGCGCAGTTGGCTGCTTACTTCGTTTAACGTTGTATTTAGCGCTTGGCATGGATTCCATTGGCTTCCGAGCGATCGGAAAATTTATTTATTTACACTTACGTGGACCTCTTTTTTTTTGCAAATCGCTTAATTTTACAACTAACTTTGTTCCTTGACGTCGATTGCGAATTTCAAATTTCAAGAGAAACTTTCTTTTTGGATGTAACGAGATAACCAAAGTGTAAATACATTAATTTTGCCTTTGTAATTATTTACTTATTCAAGCGATCGTTACCGTAGTAATTTCATTTATACGAAACAACGGCAAACTTGTTAACTTTCACCAGTTTATACATTTTTCTCTACTTTTAATATTGTCTATTATTCATTTTAAACAAAATACATTTTTATGAACAGTACAATCGTTACGTTACACTGATTTAACCCGATCCGTTCGAGTACCGATTTTTATGCTTCTATTTCGTGTTCTAGAGTACAAAGGAGGCGTTTAATTTACATTATATAATTTTACCCTTATAATTCGATTGGTTCAGCGACAACGAGAAATTTTCCTGATGCGAAAAAAAAACTAAGCGGCCTAAGTGGATTTTAAATATTTGTTCGAGAATCCTGGAGAAGATTAAAGATACTTTTATAGACATCTGAAAGATATTTTGGAAAAAATTGAACGTGATTTTCTATAGCGCGGAAAAAATATCAAGCCTTTCGATCACGAGTGCGAGACACTTCGAGAAATGCACGAACTATATCTTTTAAGGCGGTCGATTTCTCGACGCTTGCCACGTTATTTATACTATAACAAGCTCGTGTAAATCAAAATCAGTTGCGTAACTTTTTAGTCGATCGGTGGATACAGATTTTTGCGCAATCTTTACAGTGAATACGAAGCGTTGTAACGCTTTAGCAGGAGATTATAATATAGGCGGAGAGAAACGTCTAATGTCTTTTATAACATAAGTAACAATCCACGAGATAAAATTCATAATGATTTATTCGAACAAAAAACTTTCCTAACACTTTCTCCACCCTTACAAAATGCGGAATATTAAATGCAACCGGAATTATCCCAGAACTCGTTCGGAAAAAGAGATGCATGCGATAAGATGTATGGGAATATAAATCAAGTTTGTATAGATGATATTTTGCTGGTCGCAGCGGATCATAAATTCTGAGACGCCGTTTGGATTTTTCGTAGATCTGTTTCAGCTCTTTACGCATTTTCTACAACGTTCGCGCGTCTTCGAATACGACCTTCTATACGTGTATATGTGCTCGGGACCGATCTCTGAAAAAAAGCGACGAGTTGCGCATTGCTTACTCTGGTAAAGATATCGTACATCGCGTACCTTGGTTTAATGCTCTCTCTATCACTTTCTCTGGTTACTTTTACTACTCTGATTGATACATAAATTTCACTAGTGGATAGGACGAATGAGCTGCTCGTCTCAATCAAGAGTGAAATGGACGGAAAAATGACGAGAGTTGTTGTACGTAATGATTATCAAGTATATTTTGTAGCTCTTTTGTAACGATTTCTCTTCTTATTTTAATAAATGTAACGATGCTCAACAAAAAATTAGTATTGCCATCAGTTTATTTTTTCCTTGATATTTGTAAGAATCGATCGGTACGCTTTTATATCTTGGAAGAATCGCTAATTTTTCTTGATACGTAACTTTGTTAGCGTTAGAAAAAAAATTACGTACACATCCATATTGACTTTTGTACACGTAAACTGCTATTTAAGTTCGATTAATCTTGAAAATTCTATCCGTGTATCGGTGAGCAAGAAAATCCTTAAAAGTAAGTACCGTTATCGTCGACGATGTTTTAAATGTAGCATTATTTTTATGACTGTACCGCAAGTACGTAATAATTTAAAAATTATTTTCAAATTTAGTTAGACTTATTATTTTATTGGCATTATTGCATCATCGTAAGATAAATAGCGCAACGAAACATCGAGCTCGAATAAAAGAAAGAGAAATAAACACGCGAAACAGGAAAGAGGTAGAGAGAAATTCATGCAAATTAGCGCACTCGAAATATATTTTCGTAAATCAATATCGTCTGGATCACATAGAAAAATCATCTCGCGGGACAGACGTCGTAAAAAAGAAAGCGAGAAGGGCGAGACGGTCGGGTAAGTGCAATAAAAAAGTACGATGGGGAAAAATCCCGCGCGTCTCGGCTGAAAAAATAATCGCGTGGGGCCGAAGCTTCCGCGTTTTTTTTTTTTTTTTTTTTTTATAGACCGGGTTCGGATGAGAGTCGCGTGTGTCTGGCATCGATGGCAGCTGCTTCGGTATCTTTTCGCTCTCGTCGTGGGAAAAGCCGTCGGTGAAGTTGTCCGAGTACCGAAAATATACCGTGCGGGTACTTTTTTCAACCAGAAGCGCGAATCTCTAGCTTCGACGCGTAATTGTAACATCGTATATCGCATTTTTTTCCGCGCAATCTGACGCCGTTCGAGTTTCTCGGGTGTAATAGAGATTATTTTTGTAACTGAAAATATTACAAATTTAGAATGTTGGAATCGGATGAATTTGATCGTTGGATTTTTAATTCGTTTGGATATTGGGAGGTCGAAAATAAAGTTGGGTAAGTATATTTTGTTAGTTTGTTTAATATTAGTGGTTTATATAATTCACTGTAGTGTTTTTCAAGAAAACATTGTCGGTTAAAACAACGAAGATTGGAGCAGATATTACTTAAGAAGTTAAAGATAATTTATATTCGAAATTAAATTCATATTATGGTCACAGTATATTTTTAAACGAATATGCAATTATATATATATATATATATTTATTTATTTAAATAATAGTAAAAGACAGATAATATATAATGATAAAATAAATAAGAATATAGTTTAAGAGAAGGAATTATAATTATATTCCTTTACAGTCGTTAATTCGATAATAACAAATAAAATATTAAGTTTCTTTAGAAATAAATTGCTCTAATTAAATATATTTCTAAGATAGATTTATTATTCCTACTGTAAATATTTCTAGAAATAATAGTTGCAATTTCCTCTATTTTGAATTTTCGCGTTCGATAACTTAAATTTATTTATAATTATGGTTCAAATGATAAAATCTTATGTAAATTATTTTTTTTATAAAATTATTACGAACGAAACTTGGGAATTTTCTGCGAATACGAATAAATTTCTTTTTTTTTAATTGGTTTATTACGACGAGGATGAAGTAGAAGACGCAAGAAATATAATCAAGTATCAACTTCAATTTTATATATTTCATCTGAAGTTTCAAATTTGATAAATTGAATAAGTATATATTGGTTTCGTAATTTAAAGGAAGATAAATTGAATAAAAATGGTAAAATATAATTTTTAGTAATTGTATCCATAAATATAAAAAGAGAAATTAGAATATATATTTTTAACAATATACGTAATTCGTATAAAAATTGTTTCTTTGCTTTACTAGTATTAATCTTATAAAATTATTCGAAAGTAAATTTTATCGCTGTATAAAAATATTTTAATTTATCGAAGTCGTTAATTTGTTAATAACACGAATCATAAACGTAAAATTATAAACGGATTAAATTCACTTTCTTTAACAGTATTTATCTATAATATTTAATAAATTTGATCCCTGCGGTGAATTTTTAATTATTTCACATTAAATAAAATAAGTATAGCAATCACCGAGCAAAATATCCATGATAATAATAATAAAAATAACATCAATTTAATGTAAATTTCGGAGAATATAAAAAATCGAGCTCTGGATATTTAGAGAGAATAATTCTAGCATTAGCTTATTTATACACTTCGGAGTGGTTATTTTGCCTCCTTATCTTCTTCAAGCTGTCAGCTCGATTGAAATACATTTTTTCTACTTTTTTTTTTATAAAGAAATGTCCGTGCGTTTTTTTAATTTACCAAGGAGATCCAAGCTTTGATAACCGATTCTTCTCTTCCTATTTATTTTCACATTTACATTCCTTATATATTTAGCACGATAATCTCGATGATCATTTTGTTTCATATTTACATCGTCCGATCATTTGCACGAGTCTGTCAATGTTTCACCCGGTCGGATATTTCTCGCCCCTTCATTTTTTCGAGTGCAGTTTTTGTCGCTGAAACAACACAGGAACCATTACCGTGGGTTTGAAAATTGCGCATCGTCTAGCTTACATTGGCCATTATCTTGAAGCAGAGGTCGTTATATCGACTCTTCCGACTGACACTGCATATGGTACAGTGGAGAAATGCGCTTGTTTTTCTGTAGCGATAAGATTTCAATTTTCTATCCTAAAAACTTTATTTCGATTTCTTATCCAGAGAAAAAAATGATATTGTTAAATCGTTTTCAATTTACAATTATATTTAAATACTCGAACAAGATTTTACGGAAATTTCATTCCACGATTTGAAATTATTTTACCGCGAGTCGTACGATTGATATACGTGAAAATAATTCGATCGAAAGATCAACGATACGAATCGTGAAAAATAAGTCACGAATATAACCGTTTACACGCGATACGATAAATATATTTTTTTAAGTTAAGTCCTTTTCGTTTATCTTCTTATTTGATTCGTCACATTTAATCCATTTTCATCCGGTAATACAAATTTGAAAATATCGATAAAAATTGGCTATAAATTGTTTAAATATTCGAAAGGTTTAAACTGTATTCGAAATAAAATATCAAGGGTACTTTTAACCGTATTATTCACACGAGGAATTCTCAACAAAGCTCACTTTGATTTACTCGATCTTTTCGTTAGCCGACGCGCGTACGCCTGCAGATCTAATCTGGAGGAAGAAAAGCAGGGACTAACCTCATCACGCTCGAAAGAAAAAGGCATTTTCAGAGTTAAGTCTACCATCGATGTGTATAAAAGTCTCGCACTCGGAGAATGAAAAAAAGTAGGCGAGCCAAAGCCGCGACAAAGAATTTTATCAGGGTCAATTTTTAAACTCTTGTTCACGGTACCGTTTTTTAATTAGAACCGCGATAAGGGATAAGTTGTAACGAACGCTAGAGGATCGGAAGATCGAGATTTCACAGCTTCGTTACTTTCGAACTTACGTAGGCGTATAAATTTGGAAGGTCGGAGGGATGTTTTCGCTGGCGCTGATAAAACGTCGTATTAATGTATGCGGTTCTTTCCCCGATTTCGAAGGAGCTACTTTTTCGTAAAATAGCAGGAACTATAGTTGTAACTTCATTACCGCTTCCGCAAACTCTCGGAAGTTATTTTACGACTGCCATTTTCCCCTCGGCCTTTCAATTTCAATTTGTCATCGAGGTATCGTTTTTACAGGCATCGTTTCATATTTTTCCATCGTGCAAATTAAAGCAGTTTTGCTCTACGGAGACGATAGAGGAGAAAAAAAGAATCCTCCGTTTGTTTTCGCGATTTTTCACCGATGCGATAATCGCGACACATTAATTACGATCGTCTAAAATTAAATTTCGAAAAACTTTTTATACTCATTCGTGATTATATTTCCAGAATTTCGGTTCTTTGGAACTTAAAAAGTTCGCAAACAACACGTGGAAATGATATCAACGGTCGCTAGAATTTCCATTGAATTCGTATATACGAAAAGTTCGATGACTTTGAATATATTGGAACCGTCTAGAAAAAAAAGTACCGATTTATATAAATGATACAAGAGTTTTCGTGGTTTTTGTCTTTCGCCCGATGCATCGTGATTTGAAAACGTTCGCTTTGTTTTTCAAAGTCGTAATCGATAACTCCAAGTCTTTGAAGAATTAAAAAAATAATATTTGGAATAGCGTATATTTATTTAACGTAAAATACCTACGTAAATTTACGAGCTATGATTTTTCGGGCGAATAAATTACTTCTTTGGATTCGGTACGTTATAAATAGAGGATTGAAATTTGTCGCGTTATTCATAAAAATAGTCACGCGGCAGTGAAATTTTCGAAAGCGAATTTATAAATATATTGTAACATTCGACTATAGGAAGTTTTAACGCAGCTCCGCTCAGATCCGCACCTTTAAATTTCTGATAATATTCCGAAAATTGTCCGAGAAAGCCGAGTAGTCGTGTAATTCTGTAGGGCTTCGGCCTGTTGGGGTAACCTCATGAATATCGCACAATTTCCTGGTCCCCCATAATTTCTCCTTTTCTTTCCTTTTCTTTCCCTCCCAGCGATTCTTTCTTGTCGCATTCGCTCGAGTTTACGAAGGTACGGGAAAGGTTTACCTACGAATAGACGTACGAGATGTTTTCGGCGATGATAGTTTTTGGAGAGGAAACGATATTCCTTCGCGTAGCCACGAAACTCGTAAAAAGCGCCAAACCGCGTCTCGTCTCCCTTTTCTTCTCGCAATCTAAAGAGAATTTTCTCGACTCGGTCTTGTCTTCTCTGCGCAAGGAGAATAAATACAGTGTCCGTAGGATCAGTCAACTTCGTCTTTGAACGTAAAGGTCTGTGAAATCACTTTTAAATTCTCGGTATTTTCACGCTTAAACTCAACGTCGGAAATTTCATTATTACTTTGCGTCTATAAAAAAATGTTCAAGGCCTAGGAAATACGAACAATCCACGAAAATCTTTGTTTCTTTCGCAACGTTATTAAACATTATTTTATTATTATTCCTAAATTTCTTCATCCTCGGTTAATAAGCGAAAAAGCTCGACAGTTTTTACGCTTACTCCTTTATAATTATTAAATCTCTCGATTTATTTTTCGTTCGATAAGAAAAAATGCATTATATTTAAATTATTACTTTTTTCATACTCGAAGTAATGGCAAATCTCCCGTAGTTTTATTATTCAAGGACAAAAACTAATAAACCGCAGACCTTCCCTTTAAGCTAAACGACGCACGAGTTTCCTGCAAAAATGAAACTCTATTTTTCATAAAATGTAGCTTTGATAAAACATATTTCGATTTCTTTGAAATTTCCCTCGAATCGGTGTAAAAGATTTTTCCAAAACGTGTACTTATTCCTACGTGTGTGTATTTGTACCGCAAATGATTTTTATACGGTCGTTTCAACGTTGAAATAATTAATTTTTCTTTCAGATTCGTTAACGACAATTTCATACGTTAACAAATAAAATTTTCGTCAAGTTTTTAAAACCGAGAAAAATATATCCGATTAAACTTATAAACTTATAATAAATTATACGGTATTTTGTAAGTTCCTGCGTAGCCGATTCAATCGTACGTACGTCCGACGAAATTTGGAACATATATAATATTTGTCTTACCACGCGAATTTCAACTTTTCAAACTTGATTAGGTCGAATGTATCTTTCAAAATTTATGAAATTTTGTATCGAAACTATTTTTGCCCGACAAACCGAACGTTCGTATTATAAAAAGACGAAAGTTTCCAACCCGAAATGAATTCGTACAATACGCAATTATCGATATTTAAAATGTATTCTAAATTTGGATTTCGAGATTAAAAATCAAGACTTACGTAGCACAAATTACTCCGAATTTTTCGAACGAGCCTAATTTAATCGCAATCGATAAAATACCGATTTGAAATTACGAAAAATAGAAAAACCTTATTTCTCGGTCGCTCCAATTTTCTATAGCCTTGCGTTTAACAAGGTAAGAAGAAATATAGTTGTAATAAGATATCCAGACGAAACGAAGGGCGATGGCCACCTCCGAAGAATTACTCAGATTGCGAAAGCGTTTGTCTTCGGTCGGAACTGGTCTTTGGGGTTTCCGCTTCTAATCCCATCGCCGTCGACTTCATTCGTCTTTTTTTATTATTTAGTATATAGCAATACACGAGGATAAAAGCGCATTTTCAAAAATAGAAAACTTTTCATTGATTAATGTACGTTTGGTAATTAATATTGTTGCTTAATAACTTTTGTCGTATTAATCGTTTATTCGATGTCGTCGGTTTTGACGAGCGAAGAATCATTGATATTTTCAGGTATTTGTTCGCAATATTATTTTAGCCATATTTTCGCTTATGATAAATATATACGCGCATGATTTTCTAACATTGATATTTTGAGGATAAATTGTAAGAGAGCTGCATTATTAAAAAAGAAATATATAAAAGCAAGTGTACGATTATAATAGTCTTTGTACGAAATTTTATATTTTGTATCATATTTTTAGGAAATATTTCACGAAATCGTATGCGTTAATCGCTGAGATAATATATTTTTTACTATAATCGTTGGTATTTTCTTTTTCTGTGCACTGGTAAATATTATTTAAACTTTTGAAAAATATATATTTTTTTTTGCGAAATAAATCTCAATTTCACTGTATAAAATATTACGTGACATTTACTTATTTATTTTTAAACAACGTAAAAATAACAAAAATAACACGAAAAATTTGAGAAAGATCGAATAGTTCACGATTGTAATAGAATGTTATACGAAAATAAATGTCTTAACTGTAAGTAACGAGATAAGACGATATATATTATTCTTTGAGATTTACGAAAACCTGGGAAAAAATTCGTAATTCCTAAAAAAAATATAAAAACGTTAAATTAAAAGAGAAAATATTTTAATTGTAATACACAT
Source organism: Dolichoris vasculosae (assembly GCA_018907195.1). Classification (NCBI taxonomy): domain Eukaryota; kingdom Metazoa; phylum Arthropoda; class Insecta; order Hymenoptera; family Agaonidae; genus Dolichoris; species Dolichoris vasculosae. Next base: position 5,864,917 of record JACCHY010000009.1, on the reverse strand, counting down.
TTATTAAACAGATATGCATTTTGCTTGGATTTATCCACTAAGCTGTTCATGTTAAACGATAAATAGCTTTTTTATATATATATACACATATACCGTGATAAAATCCGGAACGGGTATATTTATTTTGGTAAATGATACATTTTGCTAATAAAACGGAAATATATTTACGCGTATCTTATATCCTATACAATGTTTAATCAAATTAAAATTATATGTAAAACCAATAAATTTAACTCATTTTAAAAATAAATTTCATGCCATTTAAAAAAAAAACTTGAAAGAAAACGAATCGGTTATTTAGTATTTTATTAGTTAATTGATAGTCAAAGAGAGTTTCGTATTATTTATAAATATATCTTTGCGTTCCGAATCGATTAACTTCGGTTTAACTCTTTAACGATTATTTAAAATATACAAAACAAAAATCATTAATTATCCTAAACTTAACGTACATTTAAAAGAAATAAATATTTCATATTACGTCATTCGTTCGGATCGATACATCAACGCTTGTAAGTAATTATACTTATATAATTTTTGGTGGTTATAATTAAGTATACGCTCGAAAGTGTTTTTTAATTAATAAAAATTTGAATTTAAAATGGTTGGGACCCTTGCGAATAAACCCGACATAAAAGTAATACAAATTAAGGAAGTCGCGTCTTTCAGTTTCGCCCAAGAATTGCTCAGAATCATGAAGTTAGCGTTGGTTTGCGTGCAAACATCCACAGAGAAAAAGTAGAAATAAGAAAAAGAGAGAAAGGGTATTTATGTATCTTTGCGCGCGCGCGTGCGAGAGAGAGAAAGACAAAGTGAGAACCGGAAGGAAAAAGGTGGAGAATTATAACTAGAAGTGCCGCGATAGAACTCGTAAAAGGTAGACGTTTTAAAATGAAACTCTATTTAATAGGTTCTTAAAAAGATGAAATTTCTCTAAAAATTTAATGAATTAGTTTTCTAAAATGAAACATAAAAAATTGTAATTAAGTTAATGTATCCATTTGAACGTAAAAAAAGCTTATTATAATGCGATAATTTTTTTTCTTTTCACTCTCGAAACTGAATTAAGCCCGTTAATCAATTTTTAGAAAGGCTAACCGAATCGATACAATTCTCGAGCATTATTTTTAAGTTAACGAAAAACAAGGTAATTCGAAAATCGATCGAATTAAAAATACTTCCCAATACAATGCTCACGATTTCCAAGAGCACCGAATATACGTGCATCCAATCTTCCTCGGCTCCTCGTTCGCTATATCCGTCGGGATGTTTTTACGCTCATCGTCGAGGTTCGTGGCGTTTTTCCTACGCTACGAGCTTTTGAGAAAGTCTCCAAACTCGGCTGAGAATTATCGACTTCCCTCGACCCCTTCCTCGATCTGGACAGACAAGCGGATCCGCGGTCTCGAAGATTTCGAGAAGCGTTATCAAACTGTCGAAATATATTTCCGCGTATGCAAAGTGGATTTTTATACGCTTAACTCTAGGGAGGATATATTTATCCACGGCACTCGATAATTTGCTCTTTCTAAGCTTCCCAGCCTTTTATAATAAGAAGCGAACGTGTAAAGGAAATTTATCGAGAGTGACGGTAATCGTGATTTCGAGATTTTCTTAGCTAAGTTAAATTGGAGCTATTAATATTTTTTTGTATATCATTTATGATAAGTTTATAGCGTAATTAAAAACGAATGCGTTCGGAATAATTAAAAACATAATTTATATGGAATTAAACTTCGTTCTTATTCCAAAGCACGATAATTTAAAATATCTGTGTATTAGAAATAAAGGCAGTTACTATCCTGCTCCAATTTTGTAATAGTTTTATTTTATCGACTCGGTAATAATTATTAAACGATGCATAAAAAATTAATTTTATTAAGTACCTGCAGCATTCGCATGAAACTGTAATAAAATTGTATAGCCTGAAATGGTATAATATGGAGAAAGCTTTTGTCATTATTATTATTATTATTATAACGGTTAAAAAGTCGTAAAATTTAAGGGAATAACATTTAATTAAAATGAAAATATCGTTACACTTCACGATCTAGTATAAATAGCTTTTTCATCGCATAATAACAAGTTTTTCATCGCGTCTCAGTCAATTCACTTTTCATTTTTCTTTCCCATCTGTCAAGCAAACGTGTTTTCTTTACTTCAAAAATTAAGGAAGATAAAAGAGTCTAGCGGAGCTCGACTATAAGAAAATTAAAAAACCATTAATTTTTTAAAAAATCGCTTTAAATATTTTTGTTTTGACAAACTGGAATTTCGTATCGATTACTCGAGTTCTCGAGTAATTTATAGATAAAATCTTTTACGAGAGATTATCGGATCTCCGAATTCGAAATATCAATGGCTACTCATTCAAGCAAATTACTTAATATCCGACGAAACGCAATCACGCGTGAAATTAGCGTAATAAAAATAAGTAGTAAAAGAAGATCTTCGTTCTTACTCGAACATTTTCCTCTTCGTCCAATTATTTGTCGCGATAGCTATCGAAAACTGTGTTCCAAACAGCGATTAAAAGAGGAAGCAAAGCGAGAATTCCCCTAAAAACGCTAAAATTTTTCACGTCTCGCGCTATAAATTACTATATCAAATTCGACTACATAACTCTTCCATACCTACTCTTTTCTTCCCACTCGAGAACCACGCTATTGAATTACTCTCGCATCCGAGGGGTAATATCGTCTCTTGCTCTTCTTTCGTTATCCCCGTAGCCGCGTGCTTGTATATCATCGGAGCAAAAAGGCGTATCCAGTGGCCGTGGAGGGAAGCTTGTGTACTCAATCTCCCTTTCGGAGGTCGTCGCGATTTCGTCGCATCATCGTGGCGAGGGTCGGCGGTCCGTCAAATCAAGAGTGACAAATTCAACGAGGACAGCGTCGACGAAAAGGGGATGGGCGCGTCTAAGATTGATACTTCAAGGGGGATGAACGAGTTAACTCGATGACGTAAAAACCGGGGCTTCTCGCGCGTAAAGAAAGAGCGGTCCGATGTTTATAAAAAAAAATCACCCCAGTTAAGAAAATGTGCTTAACGCTATCTTTGGATGCGAAGACGAGGATTACCTCGAGTGTCTAATTATGTCTTTGTATCTTTACGCGAGTCACATTCTGGGTTATCGCGAGAGAATAAATGGTAGAAATTGGACCGAGCGTTTTTCTTAAGCCCGTTGGTTGTTTGAATAATTTTTTATTATCAAATTGCAAAGTGTCTTTAATATCAGTATGCGCTAATTAGTCTTGGTAATACACATCGTTATTTCAATTTCCATATTTTTCTATTCAAATGTATGTATTATTCCAGTATACATTATCATAAATTTTTCGCAATCTTTTCACAAAGCTTTTAATTGCTCGTAATTAAGTACTAAAAAATTAAAAAGATAAATAATTATAACGCACGGAAACCCGACCTTCTCTAGTTTTTATTATTTCAGAGATCGCGAAAGTTTATAAATGATAATAAAATGTAATATTTGGTACATTGTTTTCTATAAACCGGATCGTGAAGCCGATAAAACTCAACCTTTTTCAGCTCTCGAGAAAACGAATCTCGTAAAGTAAATGTACAATTTTTAATAAAGTAAAATTATTGCTTCGAAGACAAATTAATTTATAATTAACGAACCAAAAATTAAGGCTTCAAAGCTATACAAACGTATATTTTTGTTATTAGAAAATCATCTAAAATCCATAGTTTACGTCAATGTTTTATTTTAAGTAGTTTTATTTTAGTAAGCTCTCGAATATTTATCGTGGCAACGGATTTTTCGGTTAACGCGTTATTGCATAATACTTACCATAAAGTAAATCGTTACATAAGTATTTATCAAATTTTAGCGCAGTAATCTAACATCGGTGTTTTCGTTGCGAAACTAAGTCTACGTATACATCGATCGACGAAAGTTACGATTTCTATGCGTAAAGTTTTACGGTGGTTCGAGTCTGCGTGGGTCTCGATGTATCGTAAGCGTTACGATTTTGTTTTTTTAACACATTCGTCGGGAGCGAGACGAATAAATTAAAAAAACGTAGATCGTCATCGTAGCAAAATCGGTTGGATCCTATCGCTCGAGATCCCCGACAAAGTTTGCGCTAGAAAACGCCGATAAAATCGAGTTCCGTTTCCGCTCTTTCGTCTCTTCGGGTGTCGCGAAATCAATTTTGTCTATTTTGTCTATATATTTTCTTCCCCGATCATAGCTGGATTAGTTTTTATCAACCGTAATTTGTCCTCGTTTTACGGACTTTGAAAATTTCTTTCTCGACGCTCGTTTAGGAGGACTCGTGGTTTTTTTCACGGCGAACTTTGTCGCAACGAGTTTACGTCCGCGTTCGAGTACGAAAATGACTATCGAACTCGAGTAAACGTGTACTAGAAACGTGTACTAGAAACTAGACGCCGAATCGTGCATAATATATGCTTCGTATCGCGTAGCTCGTTTCACCTGACTAGGCGTATCTGGAACATAAAGTTTCGGAATTTTTCTGACGTATTCAAAAGTCAGGATGGTAGAACCTTCTAAAATGTTTATGATGACATTCCGGTGCTACGGTCCCTTTCATGGAGCAATAAAGCCGCATCACAAAAGAATCTTAGCAAACTGTAAGTTTTGAAAATTCGGCATTTTTTGAAAATCACCGGAGAAGAAAAACTTTAGAAAATCTGTTCAGCTACTGGTAATACTTGCTTCGGGAGCATTAAATAAATATTTACCTCGGTCGAGATTATGCGTTTTTGATGCAAGAAGATAAGGCTAAATTTAAGGAATAATAATTTTGACAAAGATACGAGCGGAGATTTGATTAAATTAAATATTTGCTGCTTTTTATTCAAAGCGTAAGCGCAAACTCGTTTAAGATGTTTTTTATTAATTTTGTACGTTGCTCCGCTTATCGCGGATAGATATTATCGTTACGATCCCTGTTTAACTTTACAACGCTCCAACTTTTACAAATCGATATATAACCATTTACTCGCTTAAAGACGTTTGCGCGTAATTAGATTATAGTTCGCGTCTTTAGTTTTGCAAAAACCGAGCTGATTTCAACGATCGATACCGCGTAGACAAAAAAAAAAGGTAACTATGATACACAGCGAACACTTTTTCCATGTTCTCGCAACCTATAAAAACACGAAAAAAATATAGAAAAACATTGCCAGGGAATTAATAAGGCTGCAAGCCGTAAAACTCAGTCCGCTGCATTTGATCCCGAAGCGCGGAGACGGACAATCAACGGGAAGGCGTCCGATCTTGGTTTCGGTCCTCCCACGCGACCTTTTATTCCCGGCGATTCCGAGGAGATAGAGAAGTATTCACGACGGCGGTTACGGGGGATGAAAACTACGAGTCGGAGAGATCGAGAGGAAAAGTCCGGGCGAGGCAGTTTCGAGAGGAAAGAAAATACGTCGGTGTGTGGGTGAGTTTGGTTGTGTGTACAAGTCGAACTCGATAGAACTCGAGCGAATTAACCAACTTTTCTCCCCCGTTAATTCGCGTCTTTTTTTTCTTCTTCTTCTTCTTCTTCTTCTTCTTCTCTTTTTATCGGAGCAAGTTCATTGTCGCGGTTGAACTTGGATGCGAGGATTCGATGGGCTGTAAAATAGACGAGGCGGATTCGATTTCGCGGACGTACATTTGTTTGTCATAATCGTTATCGCCATCGTCGAGGCTCTTGGCTTTCGCTCTCGAAAGACCCATTGGATTATTGAAATTGCATTTTGTAAGATGGGACGCTCGTATTATTTGCGACCGGGGCGCGATAAGGAAATCTGGATTCCACGCTCTGATAATAAATACGGCGGTGGCGATTGTCGAGAAGCGTATCGCGAGTCGTGGAGAAGACCGAAGCTTGTTTATTGAGAAAACAGAAATTGAATTTCCAATATTCTCCGTTTGTTGTTTCTATATATATTTTAAACTCGTTTTCGAGAAATTAAATACCCTTTTAAATTTTTTCCCCTAAAAATAGAATGCGATTACGCGTAAGGCTTTTGCCGATGACGAGACGCGACGGACGTGTGCCATGTACTTTAAGTTTAAAAAAATAAATTTTGTCTCGTGAATTTAGACGAGTGGGTCGTGAATAAATACGAATAAACGTTGTAATTGATAAATAATAATGGCGGACTGTATCGAGTATTGGGTTCGATATACGTCGGAAACAATTCGAAAGAAAGGGAAAATCCGTACTAAAAAAATAAGTCAAAAATAAAATCGGATCAGTTGTCGTAAAATATGAAAAAATCAGTTCTGTGCATATGTGAATTTACAGATAGTAACGTCGTAAAAATGTCTTAACGCGAGAATATCGTATCAATGGGTAGTGGAATATTTTCAACTACTAAATAATGAAAAAACTGATACTCGATCTAAATTTCTTTTTGCTCTATAGAAGCGAGCATAAATATCTTTGCAAAGTAAAATTCCATGTAAATTTCAATTTCGAATATTAAAAGTCAAAACAGTTTTGTTCTTTTGGTTTAAGCCTACTAAAAAAATCGGAGCGATGCTAATAAAACGATCGTTAAATTGATTTACCAACGCGATTCGAAGATACGTTCGCTTACTTTTCCGCGTGCTCAAAAATTTACGAACAATTTTTGAAATTTCAATTTTGAAAACGATTATAAAATACACATTTACGTAATACAAGAGCGTTAGAATGACTGGAAGTGTACGTACTGTTTATATCTCGGATTTTTGGGTCACGATATCGAGCGATTGTAGTTTTATCCAACAGATTCTGGTTGCTAAGATGTCGAGTAGAATATTTGAAATAATTTATAAAACTGTAAATGTTGCTAATTTTTTAACGCAGAGTCTCGGATACAAAGAAAAAATGCAAGCGGTGCATAAATTTTCACACAATTTGAGCGAACGATCGAAAGCTCTCGATGATATACATCGAATTATTTTGATACCTGTACAATTATCGAATGTAAAAGGTTTCTCTAATTTATAATACACACGAACGAACATAAATTGATACTATTTCGTTATTATGTTCCATTTTGAAATACCGTTGAAACTATACGTAGATCGAGTTACGAGTGTTTGCTTTTTTTGTTTATAATTAAAAAGATGGAAAGTATCAATATTATTACTTATCAAAATTTTATCCGTTGTATTAATAGAGACGGGTCTATTAATTTTATACGAGCTCGTATATTCACTCTTGATTTCAACGCACTATATCTTTTATTTATAAGTATGTCAACGTTCTTCTGTTTTATATATAGATATCATCGAGGCAATAAAGAATTTCGAATAAAATGTTTGGCACATCGAATAAAAGAATAATTAAAACGTCAAAGTTTTTAAGCCATTAAGAAAACTTTTATTTTACGTTTGGTTTCTCAAAGAGCAAAAAAAAAAATAAATAAAAAACAATTATTTGTCACTTTTATTAAACGCAGGATCAATCGGTGTTGAGTTTCATTAAAAATAATTCATTTAAACGACGATGTTTAAATAAAATAGGTAAAATAAATAAGAACTTTAATTCCTAAAGTTAAAATCGTCGTATCTTCCCTCTAAATTATGAATTAAAGACAACGATAAAGTCGTCTTCCGTATGTTCAAAGACAAGCGCCAGTTATTCGTTTCAACCGAAGCTGCGTCTCAAAATTTCTATCCGAGTACGCTGTTCAACCCGTAGGTAATTAAAAAAAAAAAGGAGCAAACCAGGCCTTCCCAAAAACCAAAGCCTCGATTTCCCCAGCATCCGCCGCCCCAGCGAAACTTAGTATCCCAAGACGAAACAATAATGACGAATGCCCTATCGATCGACGCCTCGGTCACTTTAGCATATCGCGCTCGTCCTTTCTCTCCCTCTCCCTGCCAGAGATAAGCGACGCGGACACGCACGTACGCACACCCTCGACGCGCTCGAGAGAGAAAAATAGTCCGCGACGGGGGAGGACCGAAAGTACGAGGAACGAGAAGAGTGAAAGAGGATGCGAAGTGGGGGCAAGGAAAACGAGCGAACGCGCGCGCCGAAGACGAGGACGAGGACGAAGACGAAGACGATAACCGCTTGGACTCGGACTACGACGACGACGACGACGACGACGACGACAACTCCGACGACAACTCCGACGACGACGACGACGACGACGACTTCGCCAGGGGAGGGAAAAGGGCAGAGAAACGGAGATCCGCGCGGAGCGAGAACGAACGGCGGCTCAGTCGGTGGACGAACCACGTCGCGGATAGTCGGACGCGGTGTAAGCGTTCCCTCCTCCCGAGCCGGCCAATCGGGGCCAGGCTGAAACGGCTCCCCCGTCGAGTTTCAAATCGCCAGCTGTTGCCGCGTGTTTCTCTTATCTCGTCCGTCTTCCCCTCCGGAAGGACGCGACGAGTATTTCCGCGTATTTTTCCTCCGGAGTGACTCCGATATACCTCGTACGTGGTTGTTGCCTCGAGAGTCCACGACGAGATTTATCGGCGAGGAAGTCGAACCGTTCAGGATTTTTAACCGTTCGCTCGGAGCTTAATTCGTCTCGAGAACTCGCGTCGATTTACCTCTCGATCGTCATTCCTCTTTGTGAAACATTCGAAAAAGTGCGATACCTTTCCAAGTGTCCGCGTAAAATGTGTCTTGGCTTGGCTTCGCTTAATTCACGATTAAATACGTAATTATCGTCGCGGCAACCACGATTACGGTTCTGGTAACAACAGTGTTTTCCTTTTTCCCTCTATTATCGAATGCACGGGTCCGTAATTGCGCGCATCTCCGTTGTAACAACATCCAACCGGGGAAATTAAATTTTAGATCGTCGTCGTCTTTGTCCTCGTCGTCCTCGTTAATGGATTAAATTCACGGATTATTTTTAATCGGTATCGTCGAGCGGTTTTCCTAACGCGTCCTCCTTTGTACTGCCCCGTAGGCATGGGCCGGTTAGAGGTGGGCGATGTCCGGACCACCCGGGGACAGTGAGGACGAGGCGGCGGCCGGAGGATGCCGGTGCCTTGCCGCTGACGACGATGGGCATTAGCGACGAGGATGGCGCTCGCGGTACCGCTGCTGATGCTGGTGCTGCTCGCGGGGACGACCGGGACCCGGGGCTGTGACCTCCTCGTCGCCCGGGGAACCCTGGAGCTCGGCTGCCGTGCCAAGGGTATCCGAAGCATCGGACAGCTGCCCGACGCCGGCAACGTCACCAGCGTGTGAGTCGAGGGTATCTTTCCTCCGTTTCTCCCTCGTCGTAGTCTTTACGTCCGGGCGCGAGGATTTATGGTCCAAGCGGCTCCGGTGGCCAGTTTTAACCGACTCGGGAGCTTTTCGGGGCGTCGTTTTTCTCCTCTCGGCGGAGAGGAGAGCGAGAGCTTTTCGTTTAGTTCGTGGGTATAAATTTTGCGCGTTTAGCGTTTCGCGACGCGTAACATCGGATCCACCGAGCTTGCTAAAAATAAATCGAAAGGAAGTTAGAAGTTACAATGTCACGCGTATAATCAAAACAAGGGAATCTGTGTTTGTATCCGTTTTACGCGATGTTTTAAATTGCCGAGTACGGATGTATCGACGAGTCGCTATTTCCATACGATTTTCAAGTACGTTTGAGGTATCGAATCGCGACGGAAAAGACAAAAATTCCCGACGATTCGAACGTGGTATTTTATTGGAAAAGCGAACGAAACTTTAATTTATTGGAATATTTATTTGTATTTTTCAAAGGAAAAACTTTACAAATTCTAAATTGATATTAAAAAACTTTTCAATTATTAAACGACTACGGTCTGCGATTTTTAGCCTTTAATAAATTTAATTACGTTATTTTTCGTACTTGTTAAAATACGTTTAAATAATTTCGAGATAAATGTACGGATGCGAATTATTGTTATTGTTATTTTTGTTTATCTCAATGACTGTTCATTTATGAATGAGGACGAATCAAAGTCCATCCAAACTGGTAACTTTTGAAATAATAATAGCGAAGGAAAATTTAATTAATTTTTACGCTGGCGAATAACGAATACGATACTTTTATCGACCGTTCGTTTAAATTTTTGTTAAAACTAAAGTAATACGTAGAAAAGTAGATTCGATAGCTTTATTAGAATAGTCTTCGTAATTTCTATATAAGTTGTTCCTTTTATTCCGAATGTAACTTGAGTTTTACGGCTCGAGTTTGAATGGATAATAATTATTGTTAATAACACAGGCAAATTTATAATTGCACATTTATTTTTAAAAACGAGCCTCGCTTATAATAATATTGTCGATTAAAAATCAATTCGATTATTAGAAATGGAACGCGAGATCGTTTAAAATGGATTTAGTATTTCTACCCGATCAAGTTTTTCCATTCCTATTTATATTAAATTTTCCATAAGTTTTCGAGTGGAAACCCAATTCGAGAAAGTGAAATTCAACTGAGAACGGTGTAGAAGAATATTACTTTTGTTGGTGTGAATCGTACATTCGTAAAGTCTTATCGCAGTGTAAAAGATTTAGGAAACAAGGTAAATCTATTCGCATTCCCTTTGAAGTTGTCTTCTTTTTCTATTCAAAAATGAACGTTGTATGCGCTTTTCGTGCAAATATTTAATGAAAATTAATTAAATTCGTTGGAATAATCAGAAGTAAACTTTTAATAAATTGTGTTTTATTAATTAAAATACGCATAATCTTACGTTAATTTATAGTAATTTTATTGCAATCTTACATTTTACGAGGGATTTAAATTTTGTTACAAACATTTCTTATCTAACTAAACGCTTGAATCAACGATATCGATCATCGTTAAAAAGTTTGTACAAATTTTGAAACGATGAAATAATAAATAAAACAACTCTTAGCTTCAATAACGCGTGCAAATAAAAATTCTTTTATCAATGATTTTTATTCAATTAATTTACTTGTATATAAATTGAGATATAACCAGTTAAAAATCTATATATCGTCACTTTAAACGCGCGTAACACTTTCAAAAAATTATTCTGAAATATTTAATATCGGTGAATGTGGGATTCATCGAAGACCACTTAGTTCAATTAATTTTTACGATAATTAAATTTCCGTTTGATAATTTTGTCCGCTCGTTAATTTATTTTATACACATCATAATTTAATACGCGTCACTTAAATTTCCTTTAAATTAAATTTTTATCCATAAAATCCTCAAAGACGAAAAACCTGCCTCCGATAATTATAACTTATTATTCTCGAAGTAAATCGATCGGATAATTAACTTTTTAGGATTTAAAACGAAACCTATGCGTTCCCCTAAGATAAAAAGGAAACGACGGTCGCGTCTCTAATATTATCAAGGATAATAATATAATATTATCCTTGATAATATTATTAAGGAAGGAAGTTGGCAGTTATAGAAACGATTGAATCGTACAGTTTTCGACGATCGCTAACGAGAATGACAAAAACCGCATTAATTAAGGAACGATAAGTCTTCGACACATATAATTGCATTTCGCTCGAAAAAAGTTCTTGAAATTTTACTCGATACGAGTTAAGTGTTATAAACGGCTTATACAAAAATAAGGCTGTTTTTCACCGAGCCTAAAGAATACAATTAACGACGTATGGATTCCCTTACGTAAGTGGGCTATTTACCGGTTTCTACTACTGTGTCGCACTTCATATGGATACGGACTTTCGCGTGGGACGACGATGGCAAAAGCCGATTCGGCTGTCCACGCGGAGACTCATTCGCACCGCTGTGATTTACCTTTTTTGCGTCAACTTTTTCTCCCGATGATTATTATATGTCATTATTCTGTATACGGTATGCGATACGCCGGGAATCTTAAGAGGACGTCGCGATAATCTAACGGTTAAGTGCTTCTGCTTGGAAGTCCAAGTTATTACGACTTGATATGTCTATCACGTTGAAAGCCCTCCATCCAGTGACTCGGAAGAGAGTTTAAACATTCGACTTCGAGCATCGGATGCAATGAAGTTTTATTTCTAATGAAAAAAGAGAAACGATTCTCTCGCCTCCTTTGAATTACCCTGCAAGTATAAAGAGTTTTCGTTTCGATGTAGATTTTAATCGATTGTAATATCGATGAACGGTATCGAGTACAGGTTTACTATTATTTACACTTATTATTTACCTTAAAGATATTTCAGAACTTTCTCACCCGTCTACCTTTGCTAACTCGAAGGTGTTGAAAATATAAAATCTTTGTCCTTTTCGAATAAATCAAAATGAAATATACAATTTTCGTCAAGGCTGAGCGCAATTATAAACTTTAACGATCAAAGTTATTTATTATCATCTTTCGAGTAAAAAAGTACTTTTCGAGCCGTAATTTTTAAGACTGCGCGTATTTTTATACAAAAGTATTTACATTACGTTTAATTTGACTTTGATGAATAAATTTAATTCGCGATTAAATCGAGAAAACCAATGGATCTTGCATTTAAAATATTAAACACCGAATTTTATCCGGTATTAAAAAATATTCGTTAGATATACGTTAATAAATAGCGAGAAACGACGAGGCGTGGGATTTTTTTACATTCGCCGATTTACACGTTGCTGTAAACGACATTAGTCGAAATAAAAAGAAAAATCAATCAAAAGAGTTCGTAAAGTCTGGACGCGTTGTTGTTAAAAAAAAAAAGCCGAGCTAAATGGTAAAAACACGAGCGACGATAAAAAGCGCATAGTCAAATGAATGGAATCGAACGTCGACGGGAATAAAGGAAAAAATAACGTTCCCCGGTGTTCGGGGTTGTAGTCCGGTCACGTTTGCCGTTTTTTCTTCTTCTTCTTCTTTTTTTTTCCATACCGCGGGCGAATAAAAACATCGCTCTCCGAGTTATATTTAGATCGTAGCGATTTCGATATCATAGGCGGTAGGAACAGAGAGAGAGAGTGAGAGAGGGTAGGTAAGCGCGTGCGGATCTTCCCCCTGGAGAAGAGGGAACGGGTGCCCGAGGCAGGTTCCAAGTCATAAAATAATCACGAAGGCTGCGGGGGAAGTGGCCGAGTAGGGAACGTCCGGGGCGGGAATCCCTGACACGCGTCGCTTTTGCGTCTCTTGGTTACGTGTCCGTGGCGCAGCATCGAACGCGCACATGTGTCCTCCTTATCCACCTGCATCTCTCTCTCGGTCTGTCTCTGTTTCTCGACTCGGTACTTTCCCTATCCGCGCGGAGCCGCGTAAAAGGAATAGCGTACTTGAGCGGTCGCGAGTCCTCGATCGGGATAATCGGAAATGATCGACCTACTTAACCTAAGCACAATAACGGCCGACGAGGACGAACTCGTGTATCGCGTTCCCGATCTTCGCGCCGACTACGCGTTCCGAGTATTTTGGAGTGAGGCTGCGCCTCGCCCGATCGGCGTTTCCATTTTTCAATGGGTTTTCATAGTTGCGCGGAGCCGAGGACAAATTTTCCTCGCTTATTCTTTATTGTCATCGAGAGCGAAATAAATAAGTAACTCGTGAAATCGATACATTTCTGGAAAGAAAGTTTGCTTTTTCGCTCTAATTGCGAAAAGGGTTTTTTCTCGCTCAAACTTTGTTTATAAACTTTCCGAGAGAATTCGGTACGTTTCCTCCAGATAAAAAGTACATTCGGACTTTTTTCATTATATTTTCGTTATTTTAAATTCGGTTCATTATCGATAAATATAACGTGGGTAAAATTTAAAAACGGCCATCCAAGAATATCTGGCAAAAGTATAGCGAATACAATTTAATAAGTTTAAATAAAAAAAAAAGAAGAAAAAAAAAGAACGTTGACTCTGATAATCTCGTAATGCACAAGCGTTTGCAACGTTCGAGACAGGTGTTGATCAAATCTTATTAATGTCTTTTTAAATCAGCGCGTAAATCATTAAACGCGATATATTTATTTGTATTTCGTTGCGAGCGAAGCATAAATTCGCGTTCGAACTCGATTATATATTCCATTTAGATTTCTGAGAACAAATGGTGATTGCATCGAATAAATATTAAAAACTGGTTATTAAATTGGAAAAAGAACGAACTCCGATTATTTGAAACATGTTAAAAATTCTATATTTTTACACGGAGTAAAAAAAAAAAACAGAATGCATCGATAAATAAGAATGTAATTTATGAACTCCCCATTGAGCGATTAGAAAATTAGCCGAGATTTCCTCGTGAGCCGAGCGACGTTAAAGGTAAAGTAGTCGCCATTCCAAAGATCTTGACAAACCTGTACAATTTACCTTTCGTTAAATACATAATGTCTTTACGAGCGAGATTCTTTAAGGAAGTGTCGCGAGCCGATAATTTATCTTTCTTCCGATAAGCGCGTCGGTGGACGTCGACGAAGGGGTAACGATTCCACCCCCGTCTCGTCTAAAAATTTCGCTCCGGATTCGATCGGTTCCGATGTTCTCGGTACCAGTTACGCGCATAAATATCGTTTTTTCGTCGAAGGCTAGTTCCATTATTTTTTTTACTCGAATTACAACTGGTGTGTTCGGGTCGATTATGTGGTTCCAGTTTCTTCGGTGGATTAATTATTTATCTCCTTTTTTACTCTTTCTCGCATACGTAATGGCGTACGAGAGTTTAAATACTTATTACGGGTATCTCCTTTGAGTACGAGATTTCTAAAAAATCTGTCGGGTCACGGTGATATTTATTTTATCTCCGCTTGGCTTTCAAAAGATCCTCCAAGGTTAGATGAAAATCTTGTACGGAATCTAGAGGTTATGAATTTTTAATCTTCGAATTCTTTATTTTTTTAAGCGATACATCTTTCGGGATTATTTCGCTGCCCCGTTAACCGGACCTTATCGCTCGGTCAAAGGTACTTTGCCAATTCGTTATCGAACTCTACTTTCGACGAAAAGTCCTCTTCGGTCGCGAAAATCCGCGTTTACGAAAATTAGAATCTCGTCGAATTAACGGGTTCGAACGGATACCCAAGACCATTTTGCGCCTCGTCGTTCGATCGATGCCACTTGTGCAACAATGCAGGTTCGAGATAATTTATCGATCCGCCACTCGCGAGTAAACTTTTTTAGACGGGGAAAATTCGTTCTAAAACGTCGTTCGTTCGCAGTCCGACTTGGATGGAAATCAGCGGATCTCTATGTACGGATCTGATACGTTGCATCGGATCATTATTATTCGGTTGCAACAGTCAACGAAAATAAAAGCTATTCTCAATATTTTATCAATTACAAGTAAGTTTGTTGGAACGCTTGGAAGCCTCGAAAAAGTATCCATCAACGCAATACAAAGTGATCGATTATTTATTTTCGCACGCAACACCCGCGCAAAATGGTACCGAGTAAAAAAAAAATGTAAAACCGCTTCGTCCCGATGAATACAAAGTTTAATTTATGACTCTCGTAAGTGTCGGGTATCGAAGAGAGTTCCTCGGATGCTCCCAGTAAAATTCATTCGAAAATCGTGACTCGCAGCTTTCGAGCGATCGAGGCGAGAGTCCAGAAAGATCCTTCATCGCTCGATCCCTTTGTTTCGAGAGCTCGGGAGGCGCAGGTGAGAGACGCACACGTCATTCATTCTCGATCCCTCGCGATCGCTTTTCCACGCGAAAATCGTTGCGTAAGAACAACGTCGTGATCATCATCGAGTCGATTTCGTATCGTTTGCAAAGCGTTTGGGTTGTCGTTTTGTGGAACGTTTTTTCCAAGTAATCGCGGAGCCGAATTGTATTTGACACTTCGAAATGACGAGGCCGCCGTTCCCGACTCCGAACAAACGCGCGTACCTCGATCACGAGTGTATACCATACGTAGAGTTGTGGAAACGCGGAGCGCTAAAACTGAATCTCGTCATCGGCGTCCGCGTGCGTATCTAGATTCGTAATACTACGGAGGACGTCGAGTCTGCGAGTTTACGATTCGACCGAAAATACAATGAGGCGCGTACCACTTGGAAATAATGTCCCGCGATGTCTCGAGTTTCTCATCCAAGACGTTACGTTTTTTACGAATGGGAGATCTGAACTTTGCACGGTTTTCGTTTTAACAGCGGAAACGA
This sequence comes from Dolichoris vasculosae, assembly GCA_018907195.1. NCBI lineage: Eukaryota > Metazoa > Arthropoda > Insecta > Hymenoptera > Agaonidae > Dolichoris > Dolichoris vasculosae. The sequence continues at coordinate 5,848,938 of JACCHY010000009.1, read as the reverse complement.
ATTTATCGAGTACTCGACGAAATAAAGGAATTATCGTATTTGTCGAGACGAAGATGTGTTTTGTTTCGGTGAAAAAAAATCGATTTTTACCGATTTTCGGTAAATTTAAGTTTTATAAGACTTAAAAAGTACTCGAGAAAAACTTGGGATTTTTATAGGTAAATTCTGTCACCGATGATCTCGAATATCCAGTCGTCGTACTTTACGAGAATTTATACGTAATCAAAAAAGTTTTTGTAAAGAACTCGTACGCAGCGAAAAGAAATATTTACGTGGAAGTTGAATAACGACCGAATTTAAGATGCGGTACGTTTTGAGACTCGAGAGGAAGGGGTAAATTTATGTGTTATACATTAACTTGATTCTAGAAATACTCAAAAGAATCGCTGGACCAATCAGTTTCATTCCACCATCGACGGGTGAATATACGATTTTGCATCGAAATTTACTTTGTTCGCTTATAATACCAATAATATATATAGTTTTTATTTATTGCATCTCGCTTATGAAAAATACGTAATACTTCGTTCGCTACTGTTACACATCCACGTAAGCGAGTGTTCGATGTTGTCCGGTCGAAAGTTAAGTTGAAGCTTGAAAGAGAGAGAGAGAGAGAGAGAGAGAAGTGGAAGAGACAACGAATTGTTACGTTGCTGACGATAAAGAAAAGTCCGATGACGAGTATCGATTTCTACCAAGTCGGAAACTGTCCGTCGCACTTAGATAGAATTTTGTCAGGATCCGTCTTTTTTGAGACTGCGTGTGTTTTTGCGTCTTATTTTGAAACCAAGGGAGACATCGTTTATTTCAAGGTGACTTTAGTGGTTTTATATAGACGTCGAAAGAGCTTAACGAATACTTTGATACTGCAAGAGATTGTCAGGATTTGTTTCACTGCGCTCGAAAATTTACTTTGTGTTTTAATAAGAACGAAGATTCGGGAACTTATCGTTAAATTGATATTACTTACGCGATCGATATTCCCAAAAGATTAATAACGAATGTTTACGGTGTTCAGATTTTGAGTGTATCGAAAAAAACGGGAAAAATATACGCTTGCTATATTTTATAAACGGTACTATCTAAAAATTGGCTTAGTTTTATTTATCAAATTGACTTATTCGTGAGTTTTTTATTTATAAAACATTTTATCTCGAACGTTTTAAATACCCCACGTTTGTTTTTCAATAATTTATCGAAATTTTTAATTAAATTTTTCAACTTAATTTATAGATAACGGACGATGTTTTTTTTTTGTTTTTTTTTTTACAACAATAAGGGCTACAAAGATGGAATACATTATTCACAGAGAAAAGTTCCTTTCCAATCAACTTTCTCATTACAAACTAGCTTACGTGGACAAATTTTTTCAATTTTTCAAGCAAGTAGAAAAAGTTAATTTAATACCGAGCAACGGTATTTATTGGGAACATTCATTACATAAGTAATGCCAAGGTATATTTCGTAAAGTGCATTTGTCCCTTCGAGATTTTGTAAAAATGTATTGTTTTTAGAAAGAAGAGATAACGTACCTTTTAAAATCTTAAAAGAATCGAATAAATTTTGCATTGTCGGGTGTAAAATAAGAGCGGTAAAATGGAAAACCACATTTTTGTATATTTTCAAATTGTATTTTATTTTTTAAACGATGTTTATAAAGTTCTACGAGACGGTATCGAAAAATCATTTCGATAAAGTTTAATAAAAGTACTTTTTAAAAATAATAATAAGTAGCAAAATATTTACCAAGTAATAAGCGATATTAAATTCTACTATAGAAAATCGATGTATATCCATTCGGTTGACTTTCTTAAAACATATTTTGAAAATACGAATGGACCATCGCAACGATATTTCACCAGAAAATTTCGAATCCTTGGAGGTATTGGAAGCTACGGAATTTAAAATACATAGACAGATATATTTCTTTTAACTTTATAGTACACCTTTGATATGTTGTAGTACATACGCGTCTCTAAGCGCTTTCGTAATATATAAAGAAAAACTATGAAAGTAATATTTCAGTATAGCATTTGGTGCAATAAAATTTACTGGCCAGTTTCCATATAATATGGAAAATTGTACAAAACTTTGTACATAATCCAACTCCCCAAACGCTCTATACGAGAAAAGTTTACACAGATTTCTAGTATAAATACCGCAATTTCCTTACTATTCGTTGTCGCTGAAAACGGAAACCGTACGAAAGAAAAGTTATTGTAAATGTTTAAATTGAGCGCATAATACTATTTTTTAAAAGCCTGCGTGCAAGTTTGCAAATGGCGTATAGGGGAACAGTTTATTACCGAAATAAGCCGTTTCTTTTAATTTTCCCTACACTTTCGGCAAACTTACGTTTAATTATATTCGGCTGATCGATCCGATACCTCTCGGAACATTTCGCTCTCTGGAATATAAATCATCGATTCCGTACAAGGCACTCATTTGCCATTGTAAAAAGTTGCGATGCATATTTCAACCGGTCTATAAATACAATTGAAATAAACTTTGTAAAAACGATCGTAAACAGCGATTTTCGCGACGAGTATTTTTTTTAATTTATCGCGTACTGATTTATGGAACTGCGGAGATATTTATTCGAGAGCGTATTCAATGAGAAATAGAAAACAGGTGAATCGATCCGTAATTCAAAATAATGTTTAAATTAGCATAAGTAGCGATAGATAAATTCGCGCGAGGAGGTTGTAAATAAAAGATTATATTAGTGTAATAATTACGTTATATTTACCGAGTTTATCTCGAGCGGAGAAAAATAAGGAGTTAAAATAAGCGAGATACCAGGAATCGGATAATAATATAGAGAACGCGAGTAAATTCATGCCAAGATCGGTGAGACCTTAACTTCTCACGAATTCGTTCCTTAACAATTTTAAATCGATCTTCCTTGCAAAATCTTATATTTAGCTTCCGTAACGGCTACTCCCGAGTATCAGGGAAACTATTTTACCCAAATTTTCCTCGAAAGCTGAACCGAGTCGTACAATTTTAACGCGAGGAGATTCGAAGTAGTTGCGAAGAAAACAACATTGTATAAACATCGAAATAAAAGTTCCGCGTTGGGTAATCGGACGTTATCACTCGGGGCGCGAAAGCCGTTCTCCCCGCAAATTGACCGCTCGCTATTAATCACGAGGAAAAAGATTCCAACCGCGCCGACTGATTTATAAGGCCACTTCCCCCCTTCTTCCCCCGAGGCGCGCGCCGTTCGCGAAACTCGAGTCGACGTCGGTTTATTAATATCCGCGAAGCGCGTCCAGAGTTCCATTATAGTTTGAGAATTTCGAGCGACTTTTCGCGGGGATCGGAGTCTTCCTTATTTTTTACCTCGGCCCGGTGTTAATGGCGCGCAAATTTACCATCGGTGCTGTAATTACAACGTTTCGAGGTCTCCTCGTTAATGGCACTAAGTTTTTCGTTCGGCGATCGGTGGTAATCGATCTTTTTGCAGACTCCGTAGATGCTTCAACGGTTTTTACAATCGATTTCTCCGAATATGAGAATACAGCTTATCGTTGTAATTAACGAAGTTCCCGAGTCGAGTTCGTTTTGTATCGACGAATTTATAATGTAGCCGGGATACGAAATGTTCCTAGTTAATTATTTTCGCGATAAATTACAGAGGTTCATCGATTTTAACGGAATAGTCAGATTTTGAATTTATAAACTGTCGTAACGAATTAATAAGATCGTTTAAACTTGTCAAATGTTGCGCTCGACGTTGAACCATCAATTTTCGCGATGTATCGTAATCGTAATTAAAGGCGAAGGAACAAATTAAAAAAGAGATGAATTCTCAGTGGCTCGTTAATCTTTCGAGTGGATCGTGAAAATGGTTGATGAATTACACTCGAGAAATCGGTTAAAAACGTATCCAAATTCCGCAAAGTATGTTTCGTGTCTCTGTTGCTCTAATTACGAGGAAAAGAAAGCAAACGAAGAAACAAGGAAAGATTCAAAAAGTTCTGTACCGCCTTATTGACAAAACCAGCGTCGAGAACGAAAGCATAAACATTGCCTCGGTCAATGAAATGCGTTGCACGCGTTCGTCGCTTTTATCGATACGCGAACTCGTGAATGTGTTCTAAATCTTCTTATTTAACATTTGTATCGTTAAAAAATTTAGATGCACGAAGACCTGCGTTCCGATAATTGTGCATTTATTTAAAGAGAAACTCGAGGATCGGTCGCAGCTGCAAGAATAAATATTCTCTTTTCACTTTGAAGATAAGCGATTCATCGTATAAATAAAGACTTTGATGGATCAATAAATAACTAAATAAATAATCCTTATTATTGCAAATATCAGAGTTACCAGTCTGGAATTCTATCCAAAATTGTTGTTCGAAATGGAAATGCATGCGCATATTACGTAATTGTACGACTTAAAACTCTTACTTTTAATTCGGATGAACAAACGGATACGACAGTGTTTCATAAATTCAAGTTTAAAATAACGTTAATTTTTTGTATCGATGCTCTAAATTCTTAAAATTTGTATCAGTTTTATCAATTAGCGAAGGTTTAAAAATATACAAGTACAGACTGAAAAAATTGCAAGTTAAAAAGCTATTTTTGAGTCATTATTTAAAAAATATGGCTGATAGTTTTGGCAGTTACGAGTGGCTTCTGATGTAGTTGGAGCTACGGAATCTCACTTTGGCGCAACTTTATTGAAAACAAATTTTCAAATACAGTACCATTAAATGCGAATGAGCGAACGCGTTATCGATTCTTCTACTTTGAGTTAAATAGAGCCAAAAGAGCAAATGTAGTTGTCAAGATGCGAATCTATCGCTGGCAATTATTTTAAAGTTAAATTTCACTTTATCGGCTTATGCGAACGAACGTAAAATTTTTCTCACGGTCCACGTAATCTCTGACTCTCCGTTTAAATAGTATATCGCGTTAATTTAAGCTACTGTTCAATCCGAGCACGTACGAAAATGAAGTTCCCTTTGGGAGTTGTAAGATTTCAATTTTATGTAACCTAAATGTTAGTTAACTTGCATAACTTGGTTTGGTGTAAAAATTAAGATCTCTTATGCAAATAGAACGTAAATTTCAATAGCAGGTTTATATATTACTTAATATATCGTTCGGATGAACGAACGCGAAGTTGAAAAATTGGAATTTATTTCATCCGGAATAAAACTCATTGGGTTTATCGGCAAGATGTGACCTCTTATTATCCTAGATAAAGCGATAAAAATACATTTGCGTCAGCAGCGATCGATGAATGTAAGCCTGATCTAATTTGACGTAACGTAATATCGTTTAATTAACGGTAGGATGTACACGTTTCGTTAAAATTATGTTGAACAAAAAAAAAAAAAAAAATAACAAAAAGAAAACTAATAAATTTTAGATAATAGAGAAATACAGCAAAAAAAGCATAACTAATGGTTAATCCGAGAAAATTTAATAGCTCGATCGATACCGTAAAGATAAATTAAAAATTTACGTTATTCCCTCAAGTGGAATAAAAAAATTGGAGGTGATAAATTAGTACATACCGAAGATGACAGGATCGATCGTTGAAAGGTTAAAAACGTTAAAATCACATCGAAAGTGTCGTAATTTATAAGCCAATAAGCCAATCCGAGTCGGACGGTTCGGTACACGAGAGCAGCGATATTTTAAAATTGTAGAATTTCACATCTCACGGGGAATTTTCGATTTCGCTTGATTCGGAAAGCAAGTAGAACCCAAGACTTCATCCTCTCCAAATACGGCGTGGAAGAATTGCGCGGGTCCTAATTCCGTAAAGTTTCGATCTATAATTGTCGAGTCGTACCACGCAATCGCTCTTACAAACTCGACGGACGAAGGGGAAATTCGCTCTCGGGACAAAAAAAGAGATCGTCGCAAAAATAAAATCAAATGGCGTATCCGCCGTGCGGATAACAATGGTTGGAGGAGCCAAGTACAAGGGTCAACTTATTTGGATTCGACTGTGGGTGGAGTCTTTTAAAACAAGAGAGAGGGTAAACTAATAAAAAAAAATCCGCGGTTTCTTTAATTCGGATGCGACGCCTTGTTGTTTTTTTGTTTTCGCTTCGTGTTTCTCAGCCATGGCGGTTTAAGATTCGCGACCGCAAAATTTATTTGTGGGTGTCGCGGCACCAACGGAATAATTATTCTGTCTCTCTTTTTTCTCTCACCCTCTCTCGTACGCGCCTTTTTTCAAAGGAACAAAAGGAACATATGCGAGTTTCGGTAAGATATTGGATCCACCGATTACACGTTCCATGATGGAAATTCGGTTATCGGAATCCGATGTGTTATTTTAGAGATTACACTTAAAAGCGTTAAAAGCTTGATTACGTTGGTAATAATATTCAGCGTGTGTTTGTCTACGGAGACTTGAATTATATCGAGAAAGAAAGTTAACCAATATCTTTTTCGGTTTCTTCTATAAAACTTTTGAAAATTGCTAATAGAAAAATTTTCGTTTTTTTTCGTTGTTACCGTAGTTTATAATTATCGGTAAATGAAGTTCGTTAAATTATAACCAAATAAATTTTTTACCGAGTACATTTAGATATTGTAACGTAAATAGAGATTATCTTAAAGTTTACAAGCTCGATTCTTCGTTCGTTTTAAGGGTTGTGGAATTAATATGTAAAACTCGTGCAACGTGAATTTATTAGAAACTATTTGAATAAAGATATTCAAATCTACTTGGAGTGAAAAAAGTACTTATAAAATATATATTTTTAACAAAGCACATCGTTTAAAGTAAGTAGTGTTTCTTGGATAAATCAGCTTATTAAAAAATGTTTTTCCTCAACCTTAAAACGATGATAACTTTAATTTAATAGCCGACATTTTACAGAAGACAGGGAAAGAACGTTTTTTATAAATTATTAGATTTACATTGAAAAGATAACTATTATTTATATTTGGTTACACGTTCTTTATTTTTCACATTTATTAAATAGATATGATTTAATCGTTTAAAATATATATATACTAAAATTTATATTTACACTAATGTTTTACGAAAATTTTTATGATAAAATAAAATTTATCTCCTAGTTTTTAAGAATAACTAAAACAACGATAATAAAAACAATCATCGTTATTCACAGTAATATTACAAATATATATACGTAAATAAAAAACATCATAAAATATATATCATCAAATTATACTTTACAATTTTGAAATAATAAAATATTACAATCTTTATAAATATTATAGTAAATATAAATACGGATCTTCCCTGAGTGATAAACGAGTTTTTAAATATATTAAAAGTTTTTATGAAAATTAAAAGAATAATTCATTTTCGCGTAGTTTAAAGGTGATTTATAAATAAATATATATATATCGGAATTTGAAATAAATTACAAAGGAGTAATAAATCACAAAATATATTATGTAAAATTCAAGAAATATAACTATTTTTTAAGGGAATCTTATAATATCCGCAACTACTAATTTATGTTGACAATTCTAAGGAATACCGCAAATATACGTTTTCGATACGTAGTATCGATACCAGAAATATAAAAACGTAAACCATTAAATAAAACAAGATACGTGGACTTTTGTTTATCGTATTCATTGAATGCTTGACCGATAAAACTTATTTCGATCGTTCGGCTTAACCTTAGATGTATGTGAAAATATGAAATTCAAAAAAGCAGAAAATAGATATTTTTGGTAAATGTATTAAAAGTAAATGCCATCATCGAAGAGTTGGAGTTTATTCGTTTGCTACGGCTTGAGATAAATTTCAATTTTGAAACAGAGTAGTATTTTTATTAGCAACATACATACGATGTATCCATAATAAAGGTCAAAGAAAATTCGCACATAACTTTCGTCGATCAAAGCTTCAACGATAATCTCGAGTATCTCGTTCGACGTATCCCAACCTTCCGCTTTCTGTTTCCGGTTAAAGACGAGCAGAGGTTAATATATGGTCCCTACATAAATCGACATCATGGACCGGAAATCAAAGGCAGTGTGGCTTTATAAATTTGCGCTTAACCCGTGTACGAAACGTTAGCGAATAATAATACGCGATTATCGATTTTACGATTTTCGGTCAACGAAGAATCGACGTCCGTTTTCATCTCGCGCAAACGAATCGACTTCGTAGTTCAGGTATTTTAATTCAATATCGAAGTGGTAAGCTTTTTTCTATCCGCTATAAAAAATTTGCTTGCGCATATGTGGATGGGGTAAAATTGAAATAATAAAGTTGGGTACTTTTTTTGTTATGTACACGGATCGAATCGACACGTTTAGAATAGGAAGTGCCGTTTAAAAAAAGTTGATACGAGTTTAAATTTTTACTACTATTACGATAATCTAGATTCTTTTTATCTCGAGGATCGATGATCTATTCAGTGTTAATTATGATTTTATTTGGTTTTAAAACATGTTTTAAAATTTATACATTGGCTCGTATTTTTAAAAACTCTTGATTTGTAAAAAAATATTTTCCAAACTTTGTTCGAATTCAAATTATGTCACAATATTTCGAAGAATAAATAAGAAATATAGAAATTTAAATTTTAATATATTTTTAATAAGTAATTTATTCGTTTTAAAGATCATTTTTTTGGGGTAGTTTAAATTCCTCGCAATTCAGAGATTGCTGAAAAATTTTGTACTCGCTATTTTACGATACATCCGTAAACTTTGAAACTGAATCACATACGTTAAACATAACGCAATTCTAGATTATAGTAGTTTTGATACCTTCCAAGAAAGTCTCGGACCAGATTTCAATGCAATTCAATTTCGAGTAGAATAATATATTAATTTAAGATGTGTCCATAATAATCCGTTGACCATTGCAATAATAACGAGTAATAACTTTGTATGTGTCGAATAGATGGTACTGAAAATTTGCTCCAAAAGAGAAAGAAAATTAATAATATTGCAGAGTGAGTAATCAATGTATTTGATATAGATATAATTAACACGAGTAAAAAATACAAGCGATGAGACAAGTATAGATTTTTTAAAAATAAACAGTAGTTGACTTGATATATTAAAAATGCGATATTAATAAAGCTTACTTTTTTAAGAAAAAATTTATTAATTTTATTATTCAGAAGTTTAACTATATATCGAAAAAAATTTCCATTAATAGTCTTTTTTGATAAATTACATTTTGATTTGTAATCTTAGGTCAAGTCACATTTTGTTGAAACCATAAAATATGACATAGAAGTATAAAGAGAGATAAATGATATTTTATGATAATGAAATTGATCTTCACGAGATTTGTTTTAATAATAAGTCTATATTTCTAAAATAAATTTCATATAGATTTATTTATTGAAAATTGTAAATCAAAAATAATTTATAGTAGAAATTAAATTTTTTATAAAAATTATATTTTATCGCTGTAAGCGAATATAAAAGTTTTTTGTAAAATTCATGTACTTCTATGAATCGGTATTTGAAAAAGTTTGAAAAATTAATAATTTAATGCTTTGTCTTAATAAATCAAGTTAAAATTATATTTTCAATGAAATTGGAAACGCCGAGGTTAATAAAGATTGCTTAAAAAATAATAAAAGATTATATCTCTAATTTCTAAAAATTCGTACGGTATAACATTTTAATATAAAAAAATATATAATTTATAATACTTTACGATAGTTTACGCATTAAAGACAATAACACAGTTTTAAAAAATACACATTTCACGTTTATATTTTTGTTAAAAAAAGATATATTACTTATAAATCAACAATCCCAGTTTTTATATCAATTTACTGGTTTTTATATACACAAAGGCGTAATAATAATATATTCATGATCCTATTACAAATCATAGATTTCTTAGATGCTAAAATAATATATCTTTCTTTTGGATTAAGGAGTACAGATACGAAATGGAAACGGAATTAGTTTGAAGCATTGTTTACATTTTTACTAAGCTATGACGCACGATATTCTTTATATATAGTTATATTAGCTACTCTTTTTTTTTCTTCCGTAAGAATTGAAGATATCATTTATTTAGTTTATTATGTATATCATTTGTGACTACTTTGTTTCCTAAATTTGAATTTATATCCAGAATTGCAAGATCTTCTTAAAAACACTTTCAAAATTATTTTTCCGGTGAATTGTAACCTTTCTTTAAGCAAATTAAAAACGATTTATAGTGTTATCGTTACATATACATGAATTATCGTACGAAGAATGGTAATAAAAGAAGAGGGAAAAGGTTACTTTTTTAAAACATTTATATACACTGAAACTGTATAAAACGACAGTGAAAACATTTTATTACACTTATTCTACGCAATGCGCATTTTTTACAATAATATATTTTTAGTAAACATATTTTTTACTACATGTAAATACTTTCGATCAACTATCGCGAATAATTATACGTTATAATATTTATAATCTTTTCTTTTACTTTTATAAAAAAAGTGTTGTTCATTTTATATATTAAATACCATTTAACATCGCTTTCTTATAAATAATTTATTATAGTTGTGCGAATTTACCAAAAAAAAGTGGCTTAAAATAAGCGATAACTCATAAAGTTTAATTAAGAACTCCAGTGAAATTATAATTACAATTTAGTACAAATTCTTAATCATTGTCGATAAAAAGTTCTGTACTATAAACGAAGTAGAATATAATTAGTTTCACATATCTTCGAAGATTCGAATATTATTTATACGTTTTTTTTATTTCGAGAAAGTAACTAATGCGACAATCGTTAAATTTTTCTTTATAAAATCTACGAAGATCGAATAGTCAGGAGTTATGAATTTAAGTTCATAAAAAAATATTTTATTAATCTAGAATTTAATACTTTTCTCGAAAACAAAATGTCGCAATGCATCAAAGATTTTAAAAGATTGAATAATTTTGATAATTTTCTTCATAATGAAAAATGAATTATCGTTATTTTGAAAGGGGGAAAAGTGATCGTTGAAATGTTAGCAAACGATAAAAACATGGTTTTAGTACCTTTTTCATTTCTTACACTTAGAGACTTTTTACAAAAGTTTGTATACCACGCGGAAAATATAATCTATGCAACGAGAGAAATGCCTTACTGGTAATTATCATAAATTTTTTAAAAATACTCTGTATTTTCTAGTAAAATTTATGAGCAGTTTTATAAAATAAATTTTAATATTTAATAAGAAAAAGAACGAAAAAGTAGAAATAATTGCTATAGTTGAGTTTAAAAGTTGACGATCCGAGGTAAAAAAGAAAATATTATTTTCATATATAAGAAGATATTAATAAATAAATCGACGTATATAAAATCATAATTTTTTTTTTAAATATCAATGAATTACGATACCAGTTCATCTTTCTATAAAAATTTCTTTCAAAACCTTTTCTTCCAATCTCCCAGTTTCATCTTAAACGTTAATATACTCGAACGATTAAAAAAAAGATCGTTTTGAAACATTTTACAAAATTGCCAAGTACTTAGGAATTATGTTACATATTTATCATATTTTTATAAATAATTTGAAATACGATCGAAACACCAATAACATTTATACCCGCGACAAATAAGTTTGTACAAAGTCTCAAAAGTTCTCTCGAATTATCAAATATCGTAAAAAGTGTAAATCCAACGTAAAGATTTCTCGCTAATACGCGTATAAATACGTTCGATAATCGCAATCTCGGAAACGATCCGCAAAATCGTAATCCGCATCCGCGAAAGAAAAGACCTCGTAATTTCAATAATAAATAAGAGAAAAAAATTCGACCCACCGCAATAGCCAATTATTTTCTCGGCAGCCTTCGTCGAACCATTAAAAAGTGATTTTCATCTCCCCGATAACTCACTTACCGCGTGCGTATCTCTCGCGCAGCTTCCGCCGAAGATTCACGTGCGCGCATAATTCGCGAGTTCTCAAAAGCACGAAAGCCTCGGACGAATAAAAAAAAAACGACTCGATCCCTTGCTCGAAACGGCAGGAAGAGGGGCGAAAATATACTTCGTCGCTTAATTTTACTTTATGGGCTGGAATTAAATCGGGTCGATGGAATACGGAGTTCCGAGCGGGGAATTTAAATTTCAATGAGTGCGTTCTCGTGATATTGCGGGACGCAATTCTCACGCATTTTTTACGTTCGAGCTTTGATGACTCCCGCGCGATTTTACGGAACAGTTTTGTGTTTTTTTTTTCCTTCATTTTTTCGTAACTCGTCTCGAGCTTTGTTCTATCGAACTTGTTTGACAAATATTGCAGATTTTAGATGTAGGTTGAACATGTAAGCTTTAAAAATAGCATTTACAAATGTATTGTTCGTAACGAATTGTTAAACAATGAAAGTGGATCGAGTACGTAAAGTACTTTTATTTATAACGCGTAATTTGTGTTTTGAGTTCTATAAGTACAGTATTTATAGATGTGACATACTTAGGAAATATTTTTTTCGTTATTGTCTTTCGTTTTTTTTCCATGATGCGTTAATTCAGTTTTAAAACTCATTTATTACTTGTATTTTTTGGTATTTTTTTTATGTGGTTCTGCTGAAAAATCTAAGAATATATCATGAAAAATGTTTTTTTATCTCTATAAGTCACCTTTCAAAAATACTTGAAAAAATACCGAATCTTTTCTCGTAAGTTAAAATTCGTTGCTGGGAATTATATTTTTATAAATATTTTATATTTATCGGCATAAGTCTTATGGAATAAATGTCAAATAAGTTCGTGTAACAGCTTCACTTTTAGATACGTATAAATTAATTCGACGACTCACGAGAATAAAATCATTAATTTTTATACGCAACTATAATTTCGAATCCTTGAAACTATGTAAGAGCGAATACTAAATTCCTTCCAGCTTCTCGCGAGAGTCACTAATATTAGAATAAAAACTATCGAGTACAATGCCAAAAATTCGTTGATACGTTTTATCGCGATAAAAATAAGCTTGCGATATTTAGTACACGAACGTACAAAAAATTATCGAACGGTTACATTTTTAGGCCAGTTGGATAAACCAGCTTAAAAAATTAAAGCTACGCGACTTTTGCGAGCGAACGTACCTTTCTTACGATATAAGAAAAATGAACGGAACGCGTTACACTTTCGATACGACATAAAAAGCTCCTTAAAGTTGAATTCTCGCCAAGTATATCTCAAACCGCAAACGTCCGATAGTTGAAACAGTGTCCACGTCGCAATTAACTAATTGGCTGTGCAGTAAGTCGCAAAGAATGGACACGTGACTTCCATCGACTCGGTTTAATCGAATTCAAACCGAACAAGAAGCTTAATCGTCCTTTCCGCGAATCGTCGACGTCGTTCCCATCCCTTCGAACGCGTTGGAGTTAGAAAATCGGTCTCTTTCGTGTATCGGAGGCTGCGAAACTTTAATCAACTCTAGACTGTCCGCATAGGTGTTCTAATTGCTATTGTATTCGCTAAACTTGACTTTTTCCGACTTTCTTTCCAACTTTTCTTTTGGACTTTGATGTTTCTTTCGCACCGCGATAAAATACTTTTCGGCGGTGTCTATAATAATAACGAGAATTTTTTTTTTACAGCGCGCGATACTTATATACGTATCATTCTTAATTAATATAGATTTTAATTAAAAAAAACTTGTATTTTTCATAGCTATCGTTACACTCGACTTTTTTTTCGTGAAAAAAATTTTAATTTAAAACCGTGTAATAATATCGAATTCTAAGTTATAAGCTTTTTTTGCGTAGAGGGAAAATTTTCAATAAAATCGTTAAGCTTGGATCTACAAATTGCAATTATTTATCATTCGAGTAATTTTATCAACGATTATATTTTTATGCTTCGTAATAAAGTTTCGTAATTTTTAACTTGAAAAAGAACAACGCGATTTAAAATACTTCGTAAAATGATGTATTATTTAATTAGTCGTAGCGTACGAAAATCTTAAAATTAAATAGGTTTCTCGATGGAATCGAAGATAACGTTATCTCGAATCTCCGATAATTGGAGATTTTGATTTGCCTTCTCCTCTCGAGTGAGAAATCAATAAATTAGTATTACGTATATGTTTTCTCATTTCTTCGATTTAGCCGTGTAAAGTATACGTTGTATTTATGATGATTGATTCTACGTATAAACGTAAGATTGAGATAACAAAGTGTGATTAAAGATCGAAAAATTTCTTCCTTCGACCATTAGCGGATAATGTATCTCGAGAAACCAAAGGCAACGTGACTGACATCCTAAAGAGAAAATGCCGATAAATCATATACAAAATATGATCGATCTACGCGCGTACATACGCGTGCATTCGTCTACGCAGCATCTCGAGTCTTTGACGAAACTTCTCCACCGTATATTAAAAACAACGCGGAGGAGATCCTCGAGATAAATAGAGTCCACCCTTAATTTTTTTTTCCCCGAGACTATCTACGCATGCATCGCACGAGTAAACTCGTCGACTCGTGACGCAAAACGAACAAAATAAAAATAATACGGAAACCCTGTAATTATTCGTCGGCATTTTTATTTCGGTGATTCTCGGATTTTTACCAAGAGTCGATCGAACAAATTTTATTCCCTTTCTCCCGAATTTTTACTCGCGTGTAATAAACGTAATTCGATTGGTTATTTACAATGAAATGCTAATTACATTCGGATTTATCAGCGTGGAAAACGCGACTAGTTTCGTTCGATTAATCTTGCGACTATGAATAATTTATTATTGGGGAATTTTTTCTTTTTCAGCGTGGGAGAATATCCGGAACGATTAAAGAAACGTAGCAGCGCTCGAGTAAAGCGTGCGTTTGTTTGTACTTTGAAACGAACTAATTAACGATAAAACATAATAAATAAATATTAAAACGTTGGCTCGAGTAAAGGCGAGACTCGTCGACCGTGAATTCGAGTGCTCCCCAGAGAAAACCGTAACAAACTACGCGCTTGAGATCCGGCATAATGTACCGCTTGTGTAACTACGTTTCAACCTATTTTTGATTGCTGGGATTTTTGGCCGATTTTTTTTTTCAAAAGTCTATATACTTTTTTTCGGTGTTTAATAAAGCTGGAGTTTGATAAAACTCTAGCGCGAATGTAAAAGTATAAATTCCGTTTTAAAATACGATCCTACGAAACATTTTTTTATCTTTAAATTATTCGTGGATTCGAACGTGGATGAAAAATATGAAACTTTGATACGAGAACCGATATCATTTTTCTAATCGTGGATTATAATTTTCTTTTTTCTTTTTTTTTTTAACTTGAAATAAATCGTACTCTTTGTTTACTTTGTTATCGAACCCGTGGAATACTTATTACGATGCCAAGTTTAGTTTTTCAGCAGAGTTAGTTCGAACAATTTTTCCGTACAAGATCGTTTTTTTTTCGTGACGTATCCAAGAAGAAACTAAATTATACCGTGGATTGATTTTGCCTTTTCTTCCGTAAATATAATTCGAGTCTGCAGTTGCCGAAAAGTTTTCGATATATAAAATCTTATAGAATTAAGTGCAATTTCGCAAATATAGATTTTTCGTCTTTATAAACATTCGTGATCTTTTGATTTAAGTTGCGTCGCAACTTTTCTATTTTTTTCTCGGATTCGAGCTTTTCCTCTCGGTGAAGATTTATTTGCGAGAAGCGAGGTGCGCTGAATTTATCAATTACAAGAAAACAGAAAATCTCGACAGTCATAGTAAAGTTAATTGACTTAGAAATAATATATTGTACGAATGAAAAATTGCAACCATTAATTTTTATCGGTATCGTTCGTCGTAGCTAAAATAAGAGTAAAAGTTATTTAGTTTCACTCGATAAAATAAGTTACATTATGATACAAATTTGTATTATAATATATACGCACGTACAATGAGGTAGAAAACTTTGAAAAGTTGCGCTTGGTACTTTCATCTTTAAAGATCTCGTATGAAAATACGTTACGCGTCGGTTTTATTACGACGTTATTATCGAACATGTTTTTACATCGTAATTGACATATATTATAATTATAATGTTCCTTTATTTTCGAAAAATTAAGTAATTTAAATATTTTCAGAATTAAATATAGGCACGTTTACTCAAGAATGAAATTCATTACCGCTATAAAATGTAATTGTAACGATAAGCTAAATATTTATCGTTTTTAATCGTTTAAATATAAATCGCGTTTTGTTATTTTTTAATCTTTCACGTCACAATTATAAAATCTCGAACTATAATATAAGATATCTTAACGAAAGTTGAAAAACTACCGCAAAAAAGTGGACGTATCGTAAAAGTTTCGCGTGTATCGGTAAAGATAAAAGTTATTCTTTAATTGTTTGAATCGAAGGATCGATCCGTCTTACGAGTATTACGAAATAGTAAATACCGATATATTTCGTTAGGCTGATACATAAAATTTGAATTTCTGCGTGTTCGTTTTTACAAATCCCCCGGTTCAAAACAATTTTTAATACCACTTTCCCCGCTTTTAGTACACGTTTTTATGGTCGGAAAGCTTCTCAGCGTGATTGAATTTTTCTGAACGTGCGTGCATCATTCCTTAATTCGGTTGGATTTTTACTTGGGTCAACAGCCGATTTTTCAATGTCTGCGATGTATTTGCGCTCGCGTAAAAATGCGGTCTTGGAGAATCCCACGCGCGCATTCGCAATATGGAAAGGGGAGAGCGAGAGAGCAAGGAAAGTTAATGTGGTTCAGCTCTAGATATATATATATATATATATATAAATGTACATATGTATATGTGTATCAAAACGTGCCTCTCTACAAAAAAAGACTTTAGTCTATAAATTTCGAGATTATTTTACGACTGATATATGTTCGCTTGGATCGACTTATTTATTTCTTTACATATTTTACTATGGACTTTGTCAAACATTTCGACATAGTATTAATTTTAAGTTAATTTATGCAACTTGTTATAAAAATTTATTCAAGTATTTCAAATTAAAAAAAACGTGTTTCCAATCATTTTCAGATACTTATAGGTACACACGAGTAAGATTGGGAAATTAAACTTTCATTATTTTCATGAAATCGGTTACAGATATTTCAAATTTATAATCACTTGGGTAAATATATTTTTTCGAATTACTAGTATAGAACGATAAATACGATATTTTAAAATTTTATTTTAAACTTTATAATGCGATAAACGCGATATAAATTTTTTTATTTTCATACATATTTATATTTTAAAAATAAATTTAAAAATTGATAGAACTATAAAAGTTTTTATTGTGAATTTAATTATAAGCATAGGTTTTCCGGTAGTAAAGGAGATATTTGTTACGTATATTGTATTTATAATCTTAAATTGGATCTGTTTCTAAAATGTTTCTACTTTTGGAATTTAGTTCGTACCTTATAAATTAAGTTTATACTATTCGTTTTTTTGCGTGAAAACAAATATTCGGTATTCACTTACTGAAAAAAAGCTTTCATTAATTTATAGCTGCAATAAAAGTGTTTCGGTATTTGTACTATCACTTCTACCTTTTTCAAACATGCTACGATTTAATTACTTCAATAAATATGTTTTCAACTTGGCAAGAGGTTATACCGAAAATTCCAAAAAGATCTATAAATTACTATTCGAGTAAACTCGAATGCGCTGATAAAAAGAATTCAATACATTTCCAAAAGAACGTACATTTTTTAGTTTGCGCTTAACGAAATTTCCACATCTGCATCGCATTTTTTCCGATGACAGAAGTAGCAGCGATCGTTTTTAGGAATTGCCAAAATTCTTGCGCATATTTTCCCCTCTTTGTCTGATTTCTTTCGGTAGTCAAGTTCGTCGTAATTCTTTTGAGAAAGTGATCTACTTAATTTGGTTGGCTGGTATTCGTGACATGTCGATACGTTCCTTCTCTCTCTTTCTCTTTTTGTTCTTTTTACTTTCTTTCTAGATTACTATTTTTCATTATACTTTTGTTAGCGGTATTACGATTTACTTTTCTGTTCAATTTTTATTTATTTTTCATATAAAAATAGTAACGGTTAAATTTAATTAAATTGTTAATTACTACCGCTGTTAATTATTTTCGCGATGGTATCTTTACTAAGTAAAATAAAATATAAAAAAATTCAAAGCTCAAACGGTTAAAAATAAGTTAAAAAACCATAAATTCCATTCGTTAATTATTTATTTACAAAAATATTATTCGTAATATTATTCCTTGTATATTACAAAGATATTATTATTCTCGAAACAAATTGCATTAAATACTAAAATGACATTTACAAGAAAATATTGAAATAGTTTACAAAACATAAACCCGATAACGAACGAGAGAAGTTATTTGGAATTTTATAAATCAAGAAATTTAAACCTTGTATTTAATAGATATTGGTCAATTCACTCGTATTGTATAAAAACATTTTGTTATGTGACTAACAAAATTGTATAACTTATAACAGAACATTATTTTAGATGTAAGGTTTTATATACAATATCGTAAATTCAACTTTAGTTGAGACAGTTACAAGTGTTACTATAATAATACAAATAGAATTTTAGCGAGTTATGTCGAGGTTAACTAGGTTGATATCTCTGACAAAGACAAATACTAATGACGCGAAACTAGAATTTTGAGGCTGTACCTAAATAAAAACAATTTAAGAACGAATCGGTTTGTCTTTTTCAAAAGAAATACATTGAAAAATTCAACCTATAAAATTAATCGTGTCAAGTATAATAAAAGACGCATCGTTTGTTCAATATAATTATTAAATTAAATCTCGTAAATTTTTGAAGTATGTTACACGCGAAGAAATTCTTTCGAGCCATATCAAATATTACAAAATAATTTCTACCGACGTCTCGTAATTTCATTATATGCTATTTCGCAAAATTTTCGCTAGTAATTACATAAATTTAAATCGAATGGACGTACAAAGTCCTAAAAGAATTCATGATAACACTGATCCAAGTATCACTGCTCGGTACTGTCACGTCTAGGTCGTAAATGGCTGGATCTATTCTCGATTACAGCAAAAGAGACGAGAACGTTTTAAAATAAAGTTCGTAAAGTCACTAAAATCAACTTGATTATCGATATTGTACAAACTAATAATTATTACTCGTGTTCTAGTTAATAATATTCGGATAAATTATTTCTCATTAGTACCGAGACAATAATTCAGAATTTTATGGCTTCGTTACGAAAAGCTTTTTAGGAAGATATAAACTGTTTTGTAATTTAACGAACCTGAACCGAGTATACTTATTATGGCGAACTAAAGAGTTTTTAAAAACTTTTAAAATACACATTACCGCTGATTCTATAAATTAAGTTTAATTTAAAAATGTTTCTTCCCTTATTCTTTCCTCAACTTTTTTAACTATGTTCTTTACAATCGAAACTGATTCATATACAAATTACGAATATATCTTATCCTTATTTTAGTATAGCGAGAAAATAAATAAGAAAATATCACCGAAAAATATTATTCGAGAAAATCAATCAAAAACAAACGCATACGTTCGTTCCAAGTTTAGCTATATTATTCTCACTTTGGATAGAATTTTCAATTCCTTTGTAATGCAAAACTCAAGCTCCTTCTCTTTTCATATGTATACGAGGACGCGCTTAGCTTAATCGCAAGGGAGGGGGAGAAAAAGAACGAAGGAAGCAAACGGTCAACTGTCGTACAATTTTCACGCGGACCATAAACCCGGATCATTGGCTTATCCTTGGTTGGTGGAGTCTAAGTCGCTGATTCGCGGAGGATCGAATGGACGAAAGAAAGACTGACAGGGATAGAAAGGGAAGGAGAATACGATTTAGTAATAATCGCGAGATTTGCGATTACCACTGTTGTACTCGACAGTTCGAATTCGCTTTCCAATTTTTCTTCAACTCGTAACCTTTGCTTTTACTATCAATTGGCTGAAATTGTAGCGACCGCGCGAACGAGGATATTAAACTCGATGACTACTCGCATTATCATCGATACGGGAGAAGAGTTCGTAAATACGTAACGACGATGCGACCCGTTAAAAATTAGTTTGCAGGTATGTGTTTAGTTGCACTTACGTTAACCTTTTAGTCGCCGAGTTCGTAATGGATACGTGGTAGAAAACTTTTTGAGCGAATCATTGACTTCGCTTTTCAAGATTATAAACGTTGTTATTTCTAATTACTGTATTCGTTTTATATAAAAGAGGAGACTACGTGCGAATTAATATAAAAGAGGAATCTATTATTATTTTCAACCGCTATTTGAGTTTTAATATGATAATTACTCTGAAGCTCGTACATACATAATCTCTGAAATTTTTATTATGGTAATTTAGATATACAGAAATTTATACTCGAAACAGTGTGGAAATTCGCGAGTACTTAATTTAATCTCTTAATCTTCGAGTATTTCATTATAAGATGTAGATTTATAACTATTTTAAAAATGGTTATAAGACGAAAATTATCTTTACGCGAACGATAAGTTTACTAGTTATTTCAATTTATAATGCATATTAAAATTCATCGATACATATCGAATTATAATTTAATTTGTATTAAATTATATATTCTTTTATCGCCAATTTGTATCAATTTTAAATAAGAGGAAGTTACAGGAATTATTCGATATTAATTTTCTGAATTTCATTATCGTTTCTTATCTTTTATTATACAATTTTCCCAAGTGTAAGTACTTTTACAAAGTACACGTCTCCGAATAGTCTTAAAAATTTTTTTCTATAAAATGTCTCCTCTCCAAGAAAAATGAAAATAAAACCGATCGCGTATTAATATCTTGTCCTCGATTATTCGGTTATTCATTTTTATTTCATTTCCCTTACTGTCCTTTCAGCGTGACCCGAAGATCGAGTAAGTTGACTGTAGTATTTGTCTTTGGAGTGCATATAAACTTGGAACGCCTGGAGGATTAATCATCGTGCCAAGCTTGAACCGAACCGATCAAGTTTTCAAAGCATTTACAATCTCATCGCGAGCTAATGATTGATTTTTATTTCGTCATCAACATAGCCTTCGAACCTTTTATGGATTATCTACTACGAAGAACTTGCTTTTTCATTTGCAAGATTTTATCGTGTACCTAATCAATTTCCTCTCGGTCTTCGTTTCTCCGTGCCACCCCACGTTGTAATAAATCGAGGTGAGAGTTCTTAAGATTTTATTCTCGTGTAGCGAATCTTACTTTTCTTCCGAAGGTCAAATCATATATTTTAAATAAATTATCTTCCCATAGTTTTTCACGAATGTTAAACGTAATAAGCTTATTTATTACCGTTGTACTCGACGTTGATCTTTTAGAAATGAAAAAAGATGTTCGAAAGCGAAAAGTAATTTAATTTTTTTAAAATAAGCTTCTAATTAAATATTCGTCTTGAATAAATTGAAAATGATGCATCAACCGTTATTATTCTGGATATCGTCGTTGTCTCGATAGTGAATACTTATGCAAATAAAACACTTGGACTTATTAAGTTTGCTAATAGCTTACTACGATAATATTACAAGAATAGTGTACGCACATTAAAGTCAACGCAACGACGTCCATTAGTTATATCGGAGCATTAAACTCAAAGTATCAATTATGTGTAATCATCGTATAAATTAACGCTCGTTTCTGGTTATATTTACCGCGGGGTATAAGGAAAAAACAGGCAATGTTCTCAAAAATACGTTTAGGTAGTAAAAAAGAAGCTCTTAATATACATGGCAAAAATACGAACGTGGGAGGATAATTTATCGGTTTCGCAGAAGATAATCAGTGCGAATTTTTTTCCCAAAAACCGCACGGAAACGATACGATCGAGCAACTCCAAAAGGAAGATACTTACTATGCCGCAAACTGATATGGTATCAACGAGGTGTGCATTAGTATGTAAGCATTTGTCCCGACGATTATAAAACTTACGTGCACGTCAACGATTAACCCATTTGCCTTCTGTCTTTCTCCTTTTATCGATTCCCGACGCGTTTTTTTTATCCCGTAATTTTTCTTTCCAACAACTACTCAAAAGACCTCTTTAAGAATACGATTTTATAGGAGATTAAGAAAATGCTTCAAAAAATCTTTGCCTTTTCGGTTAAACGATGCTGGAGAAAATTTAACTTATTTTTAAATTATTATTGTTATTTAAATTCATCGTTGGAATTACGAACGAAACAAAATTGAGATTTCTTTTTTTTTTTATGCAAATAGTCAAACTTTCCCAACTTTTATTCACCTTATTTCGTATATACGTGTACAATGGTTTAACGGAATTAAGAATTTACGGTATATTTATAAGAACGTTTGTAACGGAAAATATTTTTCTTAAAAATGTCGAAGAAAACCTTGTTAAAAAAATTTAAATTTTAAAAATCCTTACTTTTAAACGTCCGAAAACTAATACTTTCAGTTTTTCCCTTCGCATCTTATTTTTCATCTAGTTAAAAAAAACTTTTTCTCCTCGACCTTTTCTTCCGAGGACTTTTCAGGAATGCAAAAGTACTCGGTGCACGATACGAGTGTGTAGATACACCCACGCAAAGATTCAGCCCACTGACTAATCATAGTTCAACCGGATGCTTTCGCTTCTGTATCGTCGTGAACGCAAGGAAAAACAGGGCGTGTGCAAAATCCGAGGAGCCGTGAGTACCGCGACCAATAATCATCTTCCGCTTCGAACCGATCCCTCGGGTATGCGAAAATACGGGGTGACGATGTTCACGGATTTTGCGAAATTTTCCGAAGACGGATTGCCTTGTTTTTACGGTACGACGTAGCGACTTCCGGTCGCCCGAGTCGATTTAGTGGGCGGCGCGTCGCGACTTTATCGAGTCGCTGCGAATCGGCCGCTTTCACCCCCGGGATGATATTGGATTGCTCTTGAAGGGTCCACGACACGAGACGGTCCTTCGATCTCGTACCGTCGACCAGTGTACTTAACCGTAGCCGTCGGCTGGGAATTGCCGACTCCGCGAGACCAAATCTTATCCGTCTTTTGCGTCCCTCGGATCTGGTTTCTGCTAACACCTCCGTTTCACGCTGATATTTCTACAGTGTCTCGGTAAATTGCGCTTTTACTTCAATGGAACAAATAAATAACTAACTTGTTAAATAGTGGAGGGAAGCGTTCGACCGTTTCCACAGCTATGCAAAAATCAAAAATTTAATTACCACAATTTTTCTAGAATGCGATAAAAAAAAACAGACGTGAGAAATAATTTATTATCCTTACAAGAATACGCGAGTCATGTAATAATACCTACGGTTATAATGTTTACCAATCCAATAATAGATAATAGGCTCTAATAAAAAACTTTATTTTGATTTATATCGATCCTAAATTTATGTATCCCCTAATTGATGTGATTTATCGTAGTTATGTCGAATGTATGTCGTTATGGTGTTATCATCGAAGCGAAAGCTAATAGAAATTTCCGCTTATTTTTCGATTCGATGAAAATTCAAGACAACAAAAATCTCGTTAACAAAGTAATTTTAAGATCGTTTACGAATATTCTTTAAGTAACGGAGCCGAAGTGTTCGAGTCCTCGTAAAACGAGTTATAAAACTCTTATTTGTACATTATCCCAACATCACTGTAACACGTGTGAGGCTAATCTTTGTACACTGTAGTGAAACTTAGCAAAATTCATTTGCTGCAAAATATGGTTGTAATTATATTAACTAAGAATTTTTTAAAACTTACGCAACTGTAAAAGTTAAATATATTTTATAGCAAGTTAATGGTTGGCATTGGAAGAATTGTTTTTACAATTAATTTCATAATTAATAAAAGTAATATAGAAATTTTAATTAAAATATTAAATTGAAAAATGCAATTGTTTAGAAAATATTGTGATCCATAAAATTGAACGAGCTTAATCTTATTTCCTATTTTTATCTACTCGAATAATATTGTTATAGGCGTAAAATCTTCGATACGTTAACATTGATGAATATCAAGATAACGAGTAGCTTCTATAAAAATAAACTGTTGACCAGTTCATCGTTGAACTTCGTATGTATAAATTTGTGAGGATTAGGAAACAACATTTTAATGGTTGCGTTATTTAATTATTGTCGATATTAAAAAATAAGATTTTATTATAATAATATTATTTTATTGTAATCGGATCGATTTAAAAATACCGTATTAACAAATTGCTCGATTATTTTTATCAAAAATAATTATTTAGAAATACTCGTGAGAATTCTACATTAAATATTATATTTGAAACTTTAATAATTTCTACTTAACGTTTACAATATTTTTATTTCAGTTAAAAAGTAAATATTATTTTTTTATTAAATGGTAGAAATGAGTATATTATCGGAGTACAAGAGTATATTATACCAATTATTTGTACTATGAATAATAAAGCAATTTCTCTTAATCTAGAAATAAATATTATTTACAACTCGTAATAAAAAAATTTGTATAATATATTTCATACAATTACAAGATTCGATAATTTGTAGTAAGAAGAGATTTGATAATATTATTATAGATATCGTTTAAATGTATGAATATGCATACGGTTAAAATAATAAAATGTATTACATATACTTAGATAATTGAAAAATGAAATTAATATTATTTTCTACTAAAATAATGCAATATTTTATCTTTCGCATTGTAATTATAATTGCGAATTATTCATTTATAAATTGATATGTAACACTTATATATCTTTTTTTCCACGAAAGAAAAAATAAAAATATAAAAAAGGTTTTATTTTAAATAATTTATTTATGTTAATAAAATATATGCTTATTCTACATCGAAAATTTACAATAATCATTTATAGATTGAATTTAAGATAATTTTGTAAATTTAAATTTGCAATAATGATATAAGTTACTTTTAAAGTTATTACAATTATATTTTAATATATAGGAATTACGGTATTATAAAATCGAAGTATCTTAAATTAAAGAAATTCATTGATTTCTCGATACATAAAATACATTAATAAAAGACTTATACTCTCGATTCAACCGTACCAATTTTTTTTACATATCATGTCAAGAACAACATTGAGGTTAAGACAATTTACAATATCTATTCTACTAGAATAATAATCGCGACTGGAAAACCATCAATTATAGCTATTTACCAATTTTAATAAGAAAAATACCGATCTCAGGAGGTACAAGTATAGTGAGGTCAGTTATAAGTTTTCCTTCGTACAAGAACATATTAAGTGTAGTTGGTTTGCATCAAATTCTCACGGACGCAAGAAAATTCTTCAACACGAAGAATTTCAATAGTTTTATCTTCGGTTCTCGTCCTCTCACGTACGATGTATACAAGCATACGTTGAAGTGGTTGGGAACAACTCTGTCATAAGTGATAAATTATCTCTAGGGTGTGTATAATTAAAGTAATAAATTTATTCAGGTGTGGAATTTCGTCATACTTTGATTCGTGAAAACACAATTTTCAGATATAATACGCGAATATGCAACAATCCAAGATTTTAAGCTTTTATTTATACTCCTATATTTTAAATTCTTAATTTCTCACTTTACGAATATTGTATGTTGCAAAATAACGTAAGATCTTGATTTTGTGGAGCTTTGAATTCGTAACGCGTGGGAGTTTAAACTTTTCAATATTTTTAAATTATCGATATTTTGTTTTGTATACCGTATTCGTAAGAAATACTTTATTTTTTATAAAAACGGGTGAAATATTAAACGAAGTACGTATTTTATTCAAAAAGAAAAACCAAGGTAAATTAAATAATTTTTATAAAAGTCAACTCATGCATATATAAAATTATGTGAAATGGGTTGACTTACATAATCGGTAAGATTTTTTCAAAATATTCCAAGTATTTTAGGAAAAAAGTCCATAAAAATAGATGACTGATACTTTAGTTAAGCACCTCGATCAACGCAGCGAAAGAAGAAAAGGGACGAGGGCTGATCAGATATTTTGATTGGATAAAACAATGGAAAAATAGATCTCGTTAGAAAAAGTTAAGAAAGAAATTATCCATGATCGGATGACTATAAAATGTAACTAAATTCTTTTATCGTTGAACTAGAATGTACATTAAAACGTGTATTTTTAACGAAGTACGAGAGAGAGAGAGAGAGAGAGAGAGAGAGAGAGAGGAAAAAATGAAATGTTTGCTTTAGATTTGATAAACGCGAAATATTACATTATGTTTTCGCATACAAGCTTAAAAAAATACATAAATTAAGTTTTGCTCGGTTGTGCAGCTTTACGTGCATTTAACTTGGATTACGTGCTTTACCTAATTGCGTGGAATTCAGGTAAAATTAGCGCCCTTAAACAAATTTCATAAGTTAATATTATACGGGAATACATTAGTTTTAATTAAAACGTACGATACCTTCCCAAACACACGGATATTTTCACAAATAACATCGATTACAAAATCCGAGTAAATTTTTCTCGCAAATCTCTTTAAATTTCAGCACCAACGCGACTTTACGTTCCAACGTTTGCGCTCCAACGCTTCGTTAACACCCGGACATTAAAAATGTTTCGCATGCAGTTACATCATATAGAGAGAGAGAGAGAGAGAGAGAGAGAGAGAGAGAGAGAGAGAGAGAGAGAGAGATCACTTCCGCTCCATCTACGAAAAGCGAGGGAGGGAGACAAATGTCGCACACAGGATGGTCCGATTAAAGAGACGGGAATTAATAACGCACACTCGCGTCTCGCGCGGTGTGCTTTAAATGCAGGGAGTTATATCGATCCTCGACTCTCTCTCTCTCTCTCTCTTTCTATCTCCAAAAGCCAAGCCCTGCAAAGTTTGCAACGCGTCCCCGATTTCCAGCAAAGAATAAGTACACCGATGGAAACACGTACGCGTGCGACTACAAAAAAAAAAATTCATCTCGATGAGGAAAGGGGAAGGGAAAAAAGACGATTGAAAGAGGGTGGAAACGAATTCGCGCACCGTTACTGTAAATTTGCGGATTACGATTGTTTTACGAGCGAACGCCGCGTGCGAATACGGAAAGTAGTTAATCTCGCCAGCGAATACAAATTTGCGAATGCGCTGCGTTTCTTTACGGTCGCATTATTATTCCTTCTTATTATTCCCCGCGAAATTGTATCGAAGCCTCCGACTGTCCTTGATAAGATGTCCGAGATCCGTCGGAGGAAAATCGGAGGTGAATTTTAGTCTTATTCGATCGATGGTACGCCAAGTTTTATTATAATAGTCAAGTGTAGCCGAGTAAATAAGTTCCATAATGTTACTTTGAAGAGCGTTGATTTAACTGTTCGGCTATTTCGGTGCTTACCCTATATTAAAACTACTCTGAGACTACTCTTGAGACTACTCGATACATTTTCATAAAAGAAGTCACGTATTCTTTAAGAATAGAGTATCTTTTAATCCAACGACTCGCGGTAAAATATTGTATTCCACTTCGGTGCTGGTACTTTATTTTAAAAAATTTTTATTTAGCGAAGCAACTAATTAATTTTGATCCAACCATCGTCTACTTTGTATAAATCGATAAATTTAATTCGGCGTTGGTTAGATATTTTTATTCGATTTCTAACGCAGACTTGGAACAAATTGTACGAAATTACATTGTCGCGAATCAACAACGAATGATATAAATAATATTTTCTTGTAAGCGTAATGTAACATGGAAATTTGATCGCGAGTAATTCTATCACCGATATTTTATATAACGATGCGTAAGAAATCGAAACTTTTGACGAGCTTTATCGTAATTGTAATTTTTGCTAGTACTCGACTTCAAAAGTACGCGATATTTGGGTCAGAATAATAAGACCCATTTACTATATACATTCGTATTATCCGTTACATAAACGTAGAAATTTACGTAAAAGTAAATTGCAGAAAATTTTAGATATTATAAACGATAATTTACAAAATTTATGATCAAAGCTAAAAGTAAAATGTTATCTTTTTTCAATTGTTACATAAAAATTTCATTCGATTTCATAAATAGGATTTCCGTATCTATGATAAGTGTATTATTTTAGAATTATTTAAGACTATTTCTAAATAATTTTATTTAGAATTATTTGACTTTTCGTAAAGATTATCAAAATTTATAAATCCGACGATCTTTATCATCTGATATAAATTAGAATTTTAGTAAGTACGCGTCAAATATTCTCCATTTTTAAACTATCGATCTCGTCCAAAATTCTTAAAAAAAAACTAATTTTTAACTAACCGTTTCAAATATTTGGAGAATCAAAGGTAAAAACGACGCGGTCGTGCAAACTTATCATAAATTGCTAAAAATAACGTCGAATGTTTTATAAAATAAGTTTCTTTTTATACAATTCGTATCAATAAGAAGTAAAAAATTCAAGAGATATAAATCCGAACGAAGGACTTCCTGGATCATTCTCCGCTTATCGCGTTTCGTTATTTTTACCCTACAGCTTGTTTTACCATTCCGAAAGGTTATACTTCGATTCACGAGACCTCGAAACTTTTTCTCTCTCTCGTATCACCTCAAAAACTTTTTTATCATCATCGTCATCGCGGAAGTTTCTCTCCGAGGAAGCGAAACGTCTCGTATCATTTTTCTAAGTCCGAATGCAAAACTCGAATTATAAAAAGCTGATCGGGCGATGGAAATATCGAAGCGTATCAACCCCGAGGAAGATTTTCTCCTAGGCGTAAATTTATAAGATCGAGGGCTATTTAAAGACACGAAAGCGAAATCTAAATGTAAACCTCCCCCGAATTTTCGTTGGCTGCGTAGGAAGCGACGCGTTTTACGAGTTGGGACCACTCGAAAGCCACAGGTAATAAAGTCGAAAGGCATTTTAATCGCACACGAGACACAGAGGACGAGTCTCGGACCCGCGACGTTGCTCCCGATTCCTCCTTTCCCGGTCCCTCGTAACCACGCGAGCCTCAGAAATTCCAGAAATGGTCGCGCAACGTTCGTGTCGTAACTCAACGAAGCGAAGTGCGAACGGCCGTCGATACTTCTTTCCAGCAGCGGCGAAACCGTTAAATCGCTCGACTCCCCCCGACACCGAATTCCTCCGGCGTGTTATTGCTTAATCGGCCTATAATTGCATCGAGCAGCTTCGCGCAATGGCGAGGGACGAGATACGTACATACGTAATGCGCGGACTAGAAGCTTTATTCGGTTGCGCAACGGCGAAATCCAGTCTCCGTCGCATTTTTCGCGCGCGCGTCTAAATTTGAAGGTCTCGCGAGAAGCGCCTTAAAAGTCGGGCGAGGCACGAATCAAATTGCTTAATTTCTCTATCGGGCCGCGGAGGTACGTACCAATTCGCCCGGGGCTTACGCGGGACACCAAAATACTCGGCTTCGAATCGACGCGTTCTTTTGTAAGTAGGTGACGCTGCGAAAAGAAAAAAAAAAAAAAAACGACGCGTACGTGTGCGATAGTGAAAGCTCGAGCGTCTCTTTTTTTTTTTCGAGGATACGTTCGAGTCTCTTGGGAGTAGACGTACGTTTTGTTATCGCGTTATCGAGTACCTCCGAGTGCGAAAGTGCGGCTCGCGAGATTCCATAAATATTTCGCTCGAGTAGGATCGGAAGCGTAGATGCGTTTAGGAGTTGGGCGAATATTTTTAATCTCGAGAGAGAAGGAGAGAGAGAGGTTTCGAAATAGAACGATTTCTTTTATTACTTAAAAAAGTGAAACTATTCTTAATAACATCGGTTATCGATCCGTTTTTCGTACGTTTGAATAATTTTGGATCGATGAAATGGAATTTTATTTTATGTTTATCGAGTTTGCGTGCGTTGATAATATCGATACCGTGTATTATCTATTACGAAAAACTTTCGTTTAATTTTCAAATAAAATACGTGAAAATCATTTGTATTCGTAGAAAATTTACGAGTGTATCGTCGTTATTATGTATAATTTGTTTTTACGATGTTCGCATCGAACCAAGCATTCTTGTATAAAAATTGAAATAATGACTTGTGCGTTCTTTTAATGTTTTTAAATATTGGTCCAAAATGCTCTTTTAGTTTCGGATTACTCGTAGAATAAGAAAAGTTTTCAAATTTTAAAAGATCGGAATGTCGCTTTCTACGTGTTATCGTCAAATGTACTTATAAGACTGCTCGTAAGTTGAACTCGAAATGTTTCTTGCGATAAAACTAATGTATATTAAATTCATTTTTTGTATATCGCCATTAATTATCTTTAAAATATAATTTAGTCGTCAGTTTTTCAGCTTAATAAGATTTTCGTAGAAAATTAATAACGATCGTTGGTTGAATATAAAGTTAATTTTATTTCAAAAGGATTCGTTTCACTCGACGAAATCAATATTTGTCCCAACATTTTCATTTAATTAAGCATTCGTTTGATACTTGGTTGAATATTTTTCATATAAAATATATTTACTTTAGATACAAAATAAGTAATACGTTAAGTTACAATTACAAAATTTATGTGTATATATAGAAATTAAAAATATATAATTTACATAAGATTGTATTTTAATTCAACAGTATTTAATATTTCGAGTTTATAAATTTATATTACACGTTCTCTTATTTAATTTTATATTATCGTAAAAGCTTGTGCGATTAAATTTAACATTTATATATGTTATGTTTTGTGTAATCGCGTTATTACTCGTTTTACCTTGCCGTAAATTTATAAGAAATATTATTTAACCTTCGCGATTAAACATCGCAAATTGTTGTTGTTCCTTACTCAATTTTCTATTATTAAAAATAATTTATCGGGGATAAAATATTTAAATCATTTTGTGCACTCACCGAATAAAAGCTATTTATTCCGATTTTTTTACCGCCGCTTCATCGAGTTAAACCATTTCTCATTTTTTAATATGTATATCACGTCGCCCCAATTCGTCAATCCATGTCACTCGTACGTATGCATAATCGGTTCCGTTTTTCAGGGTTTCTCGCAGGGAACACATGCATTAGTCATTAAGTCCTGGCAAGCAACATTTTTACATCTTAATACATAATTTGCCGCTTTTTATATCGTTGTCGATACCACGTGTATCTGTCGAAATTTCATAATCTGGAACACAGTTTGACGTCGATACGTTGGGAAAAAACGTATAAAAGTAATGGAAAAATCGTATCTGTTCGAAGAAAAGTGAGGAAACAAATCGACTTCGTTTACTTTTTCTAATAATTCTGGAATTAACGAAACACGTCTTAGTAATGAAAATCAGATTAGAATTATTATCGTTGCAACTGTGAATAATTATATCGAATTAATTTACTTGTACAAAATAAACCAAAATAAACGAACATTTTTAAATTAGAATTAGATTTTCAATAAAAGTAAAATAAGATTCGAATACTTAAATTGTAATTTAAATGTAAAATATATATTATTAATACCGTGTAAAATGTTAAAATTGAATACTCCGAAAACCATTGACAGACGATACTAAAAATGTAACTTACATCGAAAGATTACTTGGATATAAAAATGGGGGAAAGGTCTTATTTTTCTTCTTCGTTATTATTAATTAGCTTAATTTTTTAATTTATAAGTTATCTATAATGTTGGATGAAAGTAAACTTTGAAAGTACGTAGCTGCACTGCGTAAAGTTTCCTCGTTCTCTTATTTCTATCTGCACTCTTTCCAGTTAGGAAAATTACAGAAATTCCATTTATCTCAACTTTAACACTTGGAGTTTAATAAAAAGCCAAATGCACGTGAAACACATTATGGAAGTGCACAGGGGAAGATACACATTTTGCGGTCCCTTTATTATCCTATTCAAGTATTCATCGCGCGTGAAAGGCAGTAAGCACGAAAGAAACTTTTATTTCATTCTTCCACCTTTCGTTTGGCTTTTTATCATAACTAAAATTCTTTCTTATTCTACTTTAAAATAAGCGTTACGTTTTCTCCTGAAAATACAAACTTTACGTGGACTCGATTAATCTAGACGATTAAATTAAGATATAATTAATCATGAAATGTTACGTATGATATATCGTTTGTAAAATAATAATATATATTTCGTTTCATTTCATTTTTCTTTTCTTTAAAACGACTGACATAAATATGAAATACCGCTAAAAATTAATTAAATGTATTTTTAACTTATACCGCTTCTAAATACTTAAACTTTTTGCGCGATTTTCTTATTTTGTATTTTATTATTATTTAAGAATTATAAGATAATGGACAAGTGTATCGAAAACGACATTACATTTATAAATAATGTTAGTTTACTATTTTCTGTACATTCATAGTTTTATTTTCGCTATAAATTGATTATTATAATTCTCGACAAATTGATAAACAATGTTTATTATCCCATAAAATTTGATAATAAAATCTCTGTGCACATTAATCAATTAAAATTTATTATTTATATTCGATTATTTTATTTTATTCAAATTGTATTCGAATCGTTTACACGTGTAATAAAAAAAATATTAAACGTCGAAAGAAGTCAATCTTAAAAGTACGAAGGAGATTTACGAACTTGGTAACGTACGCAATTAAAAATTTTTCAACATTTTTTTTAAAATTCATAAAAGAGAAATTATTTCACTTTAATTTCTCCTGACTAGGATATTTTTTTACTAAGATGCATCGTAAAAATCAGAGAAAAATTGAGTAATATTAACGACTAATAAAATACTGCAATAAAAATATTATTTGTTGTTGCGTAGAATAAACTGAAGAAACGAGAAGCTGAAAAGAATATACGACCATCAAGAAGTAGTAATTTTATATTACACGTATACTGTCGGATGCATCGACATCAAATCTTATTCATGTCTATTTCATAAAATATTTAATACGAAGGTTAAGATGAATATTATATACTCCATTACTTAACTATTTCCCTTGATCTCTTTATATTATTTATTTTTATTAAAGGTTTAAATGTCTAAAGTGTATACATCCTAAATTGTTTTCGAAAACTTTCAAGAGCTTAAACCGACATTTAAATGTGCGCTACTTAACAGATTTTCAAAAAATATATTTTATCGAAACTTTGCATTAAGTACCGAATGTATCTTATTGTCGACGTTTTAAATGTTAAGGTTGAATTTAAAATATTAGAAATAAAACTAATTTTGTAACAATATTGAAAATAAAATAACAATCGTAATCCTTCGATTCGAGTATTTTATAGGTGATGTTATATTTTAAACGAAAATAATTTAAATTATTGACGATAATTCAAATTGCACGTAATAAATCATTATTAATTATCGTTAGCGAATTTCTTATTATCGTAAATAATTGATACTGGAAGTGTAAATAAATAAATAAATAACATTTTGATATTCGCTAAAGTTTAATTTTTGTAACAGATTTACTTACGTAAGTTACGGTCAATTTAAAATTCCCATTTTCTATACGATTCTCTTTATTTTAAATTACAGGCAATATAAATATATAGATATTTTAACTCGTGATTCGGACATTAAATTTTCTAATATTATCAAGATCGCTTTATTCCGTATTAAACGTGTAATTTTCAATTTTGAAATTTCTACCGCAGAATCAAATTCTCTGACCCGGAAAATTCCTAAAAATATATTTTCACGCAAATTGAATAAAACAGAGAAATATTTGCTTAAAAGCTTTTGGCGATGGCAAAATAAAATAAATTTTTGCAATAACTGCAAACCGTTCGTTGAGGAAAGCTTCTTTATGTACCGTTTCTCATACATTTCCTATAAAGCGATCGCTTTCTGAATTCTTTTGAAAAAAATAACGATATCTCATATTAAAAATAGAGATCCAATGCCGCCGTACAGAATTCGCTTCTGTTCTGTCGCTCCATCGCGACCCATAAATAAATCAAATCGAGGCTCGCGCGTGTGCATCTTTCACGATCGTGTAACGCCGATGTATAAATTTCTCTCTCTCTCTCTCTCTCTCTCTCTATCTCTATCTCTCTCTACGCGTGGACGCGGTGCTCAGGTATTTCAGATCGGCTCTGCTCCTCTCCTCCACCCCCGCATCCTTTCTGGCGGGTTTCCAGCGCTAGATTGGCCCGCGAGCTTTTTTCCTCTTTTATAGCGGTTTGAGTGATCTTACGTTCCGGGATTTACGATAGAAGCGATCCAAAAGTCATTTTACGGCTTCGCGTCGAATTCATCCTATCGACGAGTCGCATAAAAAAGAATGGGGGAAAAAAATACGGAGTCGTCCTCCTCGAAAGCTTCGCGATTTCCACCGATTCGGAATTTCTCCTGCTCCTTCTTTCTCTCCGTCTCTTTCCTTTCACCTCTCGACGGTTCGCTTTCAACGAGTACCACCTTGCCAAGAATTCGCGCATCGATCGTTCGAGACCGACGGCACTTGTTGAATGTACCACCGTTTCGTGCCTCCGTTAAACAGTTTCGATTTGCTTGCTTCGATACTTACGCGCGGAGCACTTTTACAAAACGAATTACCAACGCTGCTCTTAATTTAATTTAAATCGCTAAATTAGCCGAGACGTACTTTTCGATAATTAAAAACGTACTCCCTCGATAATTAAAGGCGCACGATCGACCGAAATTACAGCTCGACGCTCGCAACCGTTAATTTCATAAGATACTTAAACGAGTCGACGATCGAAGTATCTCCGAATCTTCCCCGCGAGATAATTGATAAACACCGAAGCGGTACGCGCATAGGAGAGAGAGAGAGAGAGAGAGAGAGAGAGAGAGAGAGAGTTGACGGAACTCAACCGCTAACGCGTCTGTCCATACAAGCGAGTGAAAAACATTGTCACGGCCAAGCCCCGGCAGAATCGCACCAGGTTGTCGAGCTAATTACCCGCGTCCAGAGAAATCGCGTAGACCTCGTGGTCTATGAAGTCACTACTGGCCGGAGTTACGGAAACGATCAATTCCCTCGGCGAAAGCAACTCGCCGGCGAAATTCGCTCGCACGCGTCTCACGACCAAAATGGATCTCGCGATTCTGTTTGGTTCGGTTGTCGCATTCTGTCTTGGGAAGAAGAAGCGTGACTCCCATTTTCGCGGATGTAGAGAGACCGAGGAATAAAAACTAACGCGATAAGGATTCATTCGTTTATTCCAGTTGGGTAAAACTTTTTTTAATGACTTAATAATTTCGAAGCTTACTTTCAGCTAAATTACGGAACGAGTAATTACAGAAATAACGTGTTAGAATTTACTTGTAAGAATGCGACGACCGTTCGTTATTTTTACAAACGCAACGGCAATTCCAACTAGATAAATTAACTATCGCTTAACCTTTTCGGTATGTATATAAATCGACGGGGTAAATTGAGTTCGATAAAATACGGCATCGAGTATCGCGAGTAGTCGATCGTCCACGCTATAAACGGAAGTATTAGAAAAGCAGTGTTTCGTAAAAGAGCGATTCGAGCTCGTGTATAAATTTATAAAAATTATGCGTCTCGAGGTTAAATATTAAAAAATAAAATTCTATTTCTCCCGGATACTTTCGTCTAAAACATCGAGCGAAGATGTTTTATCGATCAACGACGCCGTTTAAACGCCTGAGTTAAATTAAACAAATCGAAGAGGAAATAATTATTAAATTCGAAATAACCTATCGTTGTTTTATCTTGAAAAAATACATTTTTGTACGCTTGATTTAAGTTACCTGCGTGTAAACTTAAATATACGATATATACGAGGACAGGTATAAATTTATGGGTTCGAACGTAACGATCGACTATTACAAACTGAAAAAGACGATTAGCGACGCGTTCGGTACTATGTTTTCAATTATTTTTAATTAGTAAACTACTAAACTGCGCGTATCTATTTCGTAAAGTAGAAAAAATATTCGTTAAGTAATTTAAACGTTAATTTAAAAATTGTCGCGTTCCTCAAAAAATTTACAACGAAGGAAACACGTTATTTTCATGTTTTGTAAAATAAAACATTTTGTATTTTCGGAAAAGGAAACAAAACAAAAAATTCTCTCAAAGCAGTGCTCACGGAAATTAAAAAGAGACTCGTACGCGTCGAATGAAACAAACGGAACCGCAACGTCGAAGAAAGCTCGGAAACTTCTAAGCAAACACGAGTGAAAAGAGGAACGAAAAAAGGAAACGATAAACCGAAACGTATTTATGTAGATGGGCGCGTACCCCAGCGAACGACCCTCGTAGACGACGTAGACGATGACAACGACTACGACGACTTCGGCGACGAGGCCAATGCAATATACGGGCGCCCGCCTCCCGGTGCTTCAACCGGAGACAAGACGACCGAAACGCTTTGTCTCGGTCTCCGAAATTACTCGCGATCCTCGCGCAAAAATATTCCGCGTGCAACTTTCCCGAATACCAAAACACCTTGCTTTAATTCGTCTTTTACCCTGACAAACTTCAACGGGTCTTCTCCTTTTTTTCTGTTTCAGAGACTTGACCAGCAACAATCTAACGAACATTCCAGCGAGTGCTTTTCAAAGGTTTCCCAATCTCGAAGTTTTGTAAGTATACTTGGATTTCTGTACGCGTTAACGAATTCTTTCGATATTTAGTTATCAAAGTTTCGATGCCTTCGCGAATATCTCGTCGATCGATGCGTCCGTGCAACGATACGTAAACGTATCGAGATAAATATCGAGATAAATATCGAGATAAATATTTCGATTCGTCCGTGTACTAAATTCAAATTTTTGAGTGCAAGATTTATGTTATTTATGTTATTACGTTAAAAGCTTGGGTAAACGGGAAAAGAGAATTTTTTTAAAAACGATGACTTCCAAGTTTTTCTACGAACGTATAAAAAACCAAATGTTATGGATTTGAATGAAAAATTTGACCTGGTTGAACGAATAAGAAATTCAACAAATATCGAATCAAAGTTTCGCGATAACATTGACGGTATTAAAAAGTGTAGATATTTTTTAAGAATTTTTATTAAAAGATCTATATACCTGTCGTTGCGAATTAAAATCAGCGACGTTATTTTTTAGATCCCGATACTTTGAGAGAAGCGCATATATAAATGTAAATATAAGAATGTAACATACTGCAAGGAATAAAAGTACGGAATAAATTTATACGAGTCTTCGTATAGAAAATAAGAATTTAAAGAATGTTTTAAATATTTTTATTTTATTTTAAATAAATTCAATAGCAAATTTCGAGCTTGTTTCTATTACCATATGCAGTAGCTACACGCGATTTTTCTTCGACGTTCCGATTATCGCGTCCCTTTTCAGCAAGCTTTATTCAATCCTTACTTCACGCAGAAAATACAGTCGAGAAAAAATCGAGAATTTTCGTCTTTCTTTCTATACTTGTTTTACTTTTTTTAAAGACGATACGAACCAAGCATTAAACGTTGCGAGAAAATTTTTTTTTACACGGTAAACAAGTCGATTCAGGGAAATTTGATTTTTTATTTTAGAAAAATAATAAACAAAAGTAAAATTAGATGCTTGAATGTTGAAGTATTGATTTCGGAAAAGTATGGGAGATTATCGAATCGATGACATAAAAAAAGATACAAAAATATTTTCGGTGCGATTCTTTAATAGCTTTTAGAGAATCCCAAAATTATAGCGATATAGTTTTTTAAATAATGAAAGTGTTTCGATGCACGTGTAAAAATAAAAATATTTTTATCTTTTATTAACGATGCTAGAAAAAATTTTTCTAAAATTTCCATTCGTAAGTACCAACGTATTTGGAATGTTTTAAACGTACAATGTGTAAAGAATATTGTAATATAGATACAAGCTTTGAAAAAGAGTCGAAAGGAATTTGTTAATCAAAATTGCGCTAAATACATTCAAAGCGCATCGTTTGATCGTTAAGTTCGAGGGAAAACTAAGAATTAGTAAATAGTCGTTACTCGGCCAGAATTTGAAGGACAGTCTGTCGTGCGATAAATTTTTAACAGAGCAAATTAGCATACATTCATAAATTCAATTGGCTTGCGAATACTCGTAAGTACGAGCGTAAAAAAGTTTCGCTATTAAAAATTACCGGTACGACGGGAAAGCGGACTGTTTTCGCGTTCGCGCGAGTAAAGCACGAGAATACGAAAAGTAAAAGATAAAATGGGCAGATGGACGGAGCGAGAGAGAGAGGAAAATAACCGACTCGGATAACAGATTGCATAAAGTAGAAGTTCCGTGCCGTCGCTGAATTCGCAAAAAAGGAACTGTCACGATTTAATATTTATGAACGTGTCCGAGGAAAAAAAGCAAACGGGATATTTGTGTTGTTGCATCTTACAGGTTACTGCGACGCAATCATCTGAGTTTCATCGACGCAAACGCATTCAGCAACCTAACGAGACTCGACGTCCTGTGAGAATTTTTCTATTACTATTATTACTATTATTATTATTATTGTTATGGGAACCTTACGAATTCAAAACGCAAAAAATTGCACCGCTAGAAGTTGGTTCGTTTTTCTTGTGGATCAAGTTCCTTTGATAAATGAAATCAATTTAAATTTACGGTCACGAATGGTTACCGATGTAAGTTACTTATATCGAGTGAAAACATATGTGTAAGTTACGA
The DNA here is from genome assembly GCA_018907195.1 of Dolichoris vasculosae. Taxonomy (NCBI): domain Eukaryota; kingdom Metazoa; phylum Arthropoda; class Insecta; order Hymenoptera; family Agaonidae; genus Dolichoris; species Dolichoris vasculosae. Next base: position 5,810,540 of record JACCHY010000009.1, on the reverse strand, counting down.
ACATTTTGTCCAGGAAAGTTTTATGATAGATTGTATTACTAAAATTCTCAGGCGCGGTGTAGATTTTGTCTTTCGTTTCTAGTTTTACTCCTTAAATTATGTACATCTGTGTATTTTCAAGTTATTTGAAATTCAATTTAAAACTGTTTTAATCGTTATATATTCGCTTAATAATTATCGTTGGTTATATTTTCATTTATAAATAATTGAATTCAAGGATTATCAATTTTCAATTAAAAATACTCTCTTAAAAATTGTTTAAAGGAATAGATAATTCGAATACACTTTTATTGAAAAATATGCGAAGAAACTATTGAACTCTGAAACACATCGACAGCTGTGCAATTTTTGTGCTTTCTTTAAGATTATCGATGAATTTTTTGACTTCCTTGTATTATGTACATACGTATTTTTACTACGAAAACGAAAATCCTTGATTTTTCTGTCACAGGGAACTCGACGATAACAACTTGACGGAATTCCCAAAGGCCGTTTCTGGATTGAGAAATCTGGAAGAACTGTAAGTCTTTATCAGTGATTTCTTTACGAACTTCATAAGATAACATTTACTTAGGCCCTCGGGAAAACCCTGCAAAGCCTACACTATTTTTTGAAACAAAGGAACCTTTAAGAAAAGACTACGCGATTATCGTATAATCGAATATTCGCTCTTTCCACGGAGGTTTAATAATTAGATGTTGTAATAACAAAGAATTAGTAAAAGAAACGAAAAGAAAGCACAAACGCAATATCCGAGTTTTATTTTATTCTCTTTCTTACTTTTTAATCGAGTAAAATAATATCTATTTGGAATTCTGCAGAAAATGGATAATATTTGTAGATAAAGTAGTTAAATTTTATTGTCTTTTCAGTGAAGAAACTTCAAAGTTAGTCTTCTATAATTTTAATACAAAGTTTACTACGAGAAAAAATCAGCAAAATTAAATTTTTTCTGGAACCAATAATAATAATAAAATAATTTCTTTATACGTTATAATTATTATTCCAAGATGTAAGAAATTATTCGATTAAAAAGAATTATAAAAGAAACTTACTTTCTATTTGAGGGAATAAATTACGAATTTATTGACTCTAACAAAATATGAGTACAATTGAATTATTTTTAATTCCTCGCGACGATACGATCAATGTTTTATGTATCTTTTATAATTCGTCTGTATAAAGGTAAGAAAAATTTAATTAGAACTAAATTTTTATATACCGTATTTAATTATTATTTTGTTAAGAACGAATAATCAAAATAATAATGATTTAAAATCATTATTTTCAAATAAAGTTAAAAATATTTAAAGTTTATCGTCCATGAGTTATTTTTTCATTCGACATATAAATATACTTTCTTATTCTTTGACAAGAAAGCTTTTACCGATTTTATTGTGAGTATTAAACTGTGTTCTTTATTAATTGCTTACTATTACTAGTTAATCTAGAAACATTAAGATATTATATTACACGTATTAAAAGATTCGAAAAGAAAACTCAAAAGTTTTTTATTTTTTAAAACAATTTCATCGGAAATTTTTCTATTAAATTTTTTGGACAAGTAAATGAACCTTTTTATCTTTTTGATTTATTCTCAAAGAAATTCTCTGAAAATCTATATATATATATTAACTTACATTAATTAAGAATTTATCATATTACAATTTAAAGATTATTATAAATAATTATTGTATTTGTTATCACTATCCAATTTTAACTTACATACATTTTTTTACAAATAAAAATAATTCTACGTGTAATAAAAATATTTTTATATAGAAATTATTTTCAGTTTTTTAATTATTAACTAAAGTAATATAAATCTCTTTAAATTAAAATTTAAGAGCAAAACTCTTGGAATTTTTTCGTCTTGATTTATATTTTTAAATGATATTTTTAATTATAATTGAAAAATTCATAAAGAAATAATTTCTATCCGATAAGTAAATAAAATATAGAAATATGTTGCATTTTTAGTATTATATACCATAATTTTAGTTAATAAAGTATTAAAAAATTAGAAAAACAAGCATTTATGAATTACGGAAAATGTTTTATACATTTTTTTTTACAAAAATTGGATAGTTTTCCTCAGATTTTCCCCAGAGTTCAATTTATTATATTGCTGGAATATCTTTCAAAAAATATATTTTAAAACATTAAGTGTACGGAGTATTTATTTTTTGTAAATTAAATACAGCTACGTCATACATATAAAAATTTCATAAATACTTTTAAATTAATTTCTTTTCAAAAGTGATTAATAAACAATATATCAATATTTTTAAAATAATTGAAAATTATGTATCAAATATTTAAATTAATTCTACAATCGTATATCAATAACTGTAAGAAAAAAGATAACGCAAAAAATATAAATTTATAAATCGAGATAAAACTTATTAGCCCAAATATATAATTTTAAAAATTTGGTTGAAAAAATATATTTATGAATTGTAAATGCAAACCTTTCGAATTTAATTTTTATCTTTATTCGAATTAATAATTCAACTCGGACATAAAAAGTAACACGAATACAAAATTTCAGATCGCTTTCGAATAATAGAATCCAGATTCTCGAAGCCGACAGCTTTAAAGGTGCAAGAAATCTACTGTCGGTGGACTTACGTGGAAACCCGATAAAGGAAGTAGATGATCTTGCCTTTCAGCATCTTCCGCGATTACGGAAATTGTAAGTTATAAATTATCTGTTTGCATAGCCAAAGTCCACTCGGTTGAACTTTGGTTGAAATTTGTAAAGACACTTCGGGCGGTAAATTAAAAAATTATACGAATTATTTTTACCACCGATCGATCGTGTGTATGGGTTTCCGATAAAATCAATACACGCAAGAGAAACGACTTCGCGAAGGAAAACGAGATAATCGAATGCGTTAAAAATATATCTAGTTATTTTTAATTTACGCGATTTTTTTCTATTTTATTTAATTATAGCGATACTCGACGTATTTCGGATGAAAAATGAACGGAGTTTCCTTTTTTTTATGAAATTTCTAATTTCATTTCTCGATATTTATATCGACCTCCGTAGATTTTAAACTTTGAATAAACGGTGCGGCGTTATTTTAAAGAATCGTTTCATTTTATAATCGTAATAGATATTTGATACACTTGTGTACTTTGCGCAATAAAATTTAATAAAATATTAGAAAAGTTGTAAAGTATTTGGAGTGAACCATCGTGAAAAAAACTTTTTAAAGTAAACTTTTAAACTCGTGCGAATTTTATCATCGTCTAACTGAAAAACCGATGCAACAACAAAAAATTGAACCAACTCTTACGTTATTTTAATAAAATATTCCATAAAAATTGACTTAAATATCAAGCAAGCTTCTCTCTTTTGTAAATTTTCGCACGTCTCCGCAGAATCCTGTCGAACGTACGGGAACTCAGCAAGTTTCCGATTTTAAAAGGTTGTCGGTCTCTGGAGATGCTGCGACTCGATCGGGCCCGTATCAGCCAAGTCTCCGACGAGCTTTGCCAGCATTCGCCCAAACTGAAAAGCCTGTAAGTAAGAGGGAACCTCGCGTATTCGCAACATTTTAGAGACTCGATTTTTAACCGGGAAAAGTGAACGTCGAGTCGAGGTAATATTATTTTATAACTGCGTGGAACGATACGAATGATAATTTGTGTATCGATCGTTACATTTGGCCTAAAGTAAGGCCTAATCGAGATTTTTTTTTTTTAAGGTAATACCGATGGAATCCGATGGGAGCCGATGAAAAATATAATAATACCGTTATGTACATTTTTATTTTATTCGCTCGAGTTTAACGTTTTTTTCTCCTTTTTTCCGCGAAAAATCGACCGAAAAACGATTACACAAAACGACTTTTTGAAACTTTCATGTCATGTAAGAAACCATGTTAAAGTATTAATCTTTAAAATACGAACAAGTTTTTTCATGACTTTTGCAGGTTTCTCGAAAGAGCTTTAATATATATGCTAAAGAACTATGCAGCGACAAATATGAGACTGCCGTAAAACTGAAAAATTTGTAAGATGAGAAAAATAGAAATATTTCGCAGGACATAGACGGTGTTACAAATATTAAATGAAATATATGTAATATAATGATGTTTTTCGTGAAAACTTTTTTAAAAATATGTTGATAGCCCGAAGAAAACTACAAATAAATTCAAAGGAATAAGAATTCCCTCCGAAATATTTTCAACTTATCATTTTTTAACCAAATTTAATAATGTTAAATATTGCAAAATTTATTCAATCTATAAATAAAAATTATTTATTTTGCACGTTACGATTCTACGATCGATCCAATAACTCTGCTGCGAATTTACTTGAATTAAAAAATATACTAGCAAATAAAGAACAGGTAACGAAGTAAAGTATATTTTTTTTTATCGGAAAAGTCAATGATACTTTCGATATTATAAATAATGAAACAACTCGTAAAAACGCGTAAAAACAAAAATTTTTAAAATATCGATACGAATATACCAAATATGCATATTTTCATTTCTTCGATGGAGTGTATACTTTTAGTTATGGATATTGAAATCAAAACGTAATGTATTTTTACTATATACGAGTAAATCAAAAATATAACTCGGGATTTTAGTTAGTGTATAAAGTTTTTTCAAAATAAAATAAATCGCGAGAATGAACAACATACTATCTCATATTTTACAAAGTTCGTATATTAGAACATTGGAAAAAATTTCGGTTATCGTATATATTTGAAGATATCAATTTTTCATAAAACTCGTATGGACTATTATAAATATAGATATAATAATAAAAGTAAATCGATTATCGATACCTTTATTTAAAAAGCTAAATTTTTTAGCATTTAATAATTCAATTAATTAATTCTACGTGTTTCCATACAAATAATAATCGTGCACGTATTCGAAAGCTGGTCGCTATTTTACATATATACAAGCGCAGATATTATGTTACGAAAATATTAAATTGAAGATACTCGAGAATTTTTAAATATCGTATCAAATAAATGCAGCTAATATATTTTAAGAATCTCTGGATGAAATAAAAATTTTTTAATACATCGCTTAAAACCATATGTATTTTACTTGCAATAAAATTTGAACTTTCATTTACTGAAAATAAGTTGTAAAATTCACCTTAAACGCCAATTCATATTTTATATTAGATAATTGTAAAAACTAGTTAAAAAACTATGATAAAAATATTTCAAAATAATTTAGAATAATATGATATAAATAGTTAATAAGAATAAATTGTATAAATAGAACATTATTATTTATATAATTTTTGGTTTATATATTAAGAAATACCACGATAAGCACATATTTTCAAAGAATCCAATAAAAAAAAACCTATTTTCGTTAATTTAACCCGCAATAGTAAGTTGATATTTTTGTACTTTCAGAGATCTAAAATCCAATTATTTAACTGCCATACCGAATCTGAAAGACTGCCTCAATCTTCGGGTTTTGTACGTATGTGAGAATGTCTTCTTATTTATTTTGCATTCAAACGGCTCGTTTTAATTTCAAGCTAATTTTTATCAATGTACATGTGTAAATTATTCGTCAATTTTACAAGTAAACTTTTTATTTGATCAGAGATTTAACAAGCAACATGATTTCCTCGCTGTCGGATCGACCATTTCAGAATTCTGCTGCTCTACATGATCTGCTTATGTCAAATAACAACATAAAAATTATTCCAGAAGATGCATTTATTGGCTTGTTTCGTCTGCAAGTCTTGTAAGTTATACATTTTCGTTTCTTTTTACTCGATTAATTTTCCATTTTCAAGTCTCTCGAGTTGCAATTTTACATTATAATAAATAATTAAAATTTTATATTTACAGACCTTTTCAAAGAGTTTATAATTAATTAAATTTTCAAAGCTTTGTATTTCTTATGCCAAGTATTAAATAAAGCACTCGAAATGTTACTCTTGTTATATTATTAAAATACTGTGTACTCAAAGTAGAGTACTACGATTATAATAAACAGATTTTAATAAAAAGCCAAAATAATATTTACTTCTTACACTTGCCAAGTTTATATTATAAATTATGTATAAGTTTCTATGCTACTACTTTTAAGAAATTATTCATTGTGTACAAATAATGTAAGAGCTCGAAAGGACGGGGGTAAATTTTAAGAAATATATGACAATTGCTTGAAAATGGAGAGAATGCTTACCATTATTATGGATAAAAAAGTGTTTGCGTAGAAAATAAGAATACATTAAAGCTAATTTTGTATTACTTTTCCATGTAAAGAATTATTGTAACTTTTTTTATTCAATGTAATTATTCGAGTAGAAGGTAAACGAATATTTTCTTAATTGCTTAAGTGTTTTAGCAATTATCTTCAAATTCGTAAAAAATTTAATTATATTAATTTTAAAATATTACGCATCTATAAAAGGTAAAATATATAGAAATTTTAAACAACAAATTTTATACTCTGCTTTGAATACTTCTTAAATTAATGAACTTATTTAATCAAAGTGAACTAAAAGATATTGGAATTAATAGTCGAAAAAGTAAAATACAACGATGGCTTTATCAAAATTTATTATTTTCCGTATCAAAAGATTTTGCAATTTTAAAATTTATTATTTTCGTTGTAGAATTTGAAGTATTTATTTGTAAATATAAATATAAGTGTTTGTTTTATTATTAAATATTTCTACTCCCTTAAATTCAAAACCAATATCACAAATTATTCAGATTGCACGGTAAAAAAGACGCGAATTTTATACAATGTACCTGGCGGATTCCTTTCTTTACTATTATTATATAAAACGTGTATCTCAATGTTTGCAGAGATTTAGAGAATAATCTAATAGAATCCGTACATCCCGAGGCTTTCAACCAGATCAAGCAGCTGGAAGACTTGTAAGTATCGAGTATAACACCGAGATAAGTTTATACGTGATTAGTTTTTCTTAAAACAAGATCAAATTTACAAAAACTGATAAAATTACTTTCTTTTTTAAATATTGTCGATTTTGCTTGGAATATTGCATCGATAAATTAACGAACTTTAAATAAATTGACGTAAATATCGATCGAAAGGTAAAATAATTTAATTATGAACTTGTTAAAATTACGTTAAAAACTTAGGATCGATGTAATCGTGCATAAGAATTATTTTAGAGCCAACGTTTACGCATCGATCGACCAAACGAACATAAAATCCATAAATTCCAAGCGGTATCGTAACTCTCGTTCGCATTTTCACTAAAGCGAGTAATTTATCTTAGGAACCTGGGGAACAATAATTTCCCAACGCTACCGATCAAAGGCCTTTCAGGGCTTCGACACCTAAAGACATTCAATAATCCATCTCTGCGAGAATTTCCGAGTCCCGAGCGATTTCCCCGCGTCAAGACGATGGTGTTATCGTACGCTTATCATTGCTGCTCCTTCGTGAACGTCGAACACGAGGAGGAAACGGAATCTCGGCATAAACTCCAGCAACAACAACAACAACCGCCGATCCAGGAGTCCGTACTTTTTCCCACCGACAACGACTTCGACATGAGCCTGTGGAACTCGAGTTCAACCGACATTTGGCCCCAATTGCGTGAGTTGTCGATTAATTCTCACCCTTTCTCAATCCTTGCGATATCCGACATCGGCATGTGCTTTCGAAAACTCCAACAGCTGACGAATGGCTTACTTCCATCGGTCGAATACAAATTTTACGGGACCGATTGCCTTGCGATCGATTGGTCAACGTGTTTACAATATAGGATGAATTTGGATGAAAAACTGCGTGAAAACCTGCGAAACTTGTTCTCGCGGTTTTTTTCCGCCGTGAAAGAACAGCACGGAAGATAAAATAATTAGAAAATAATCGAATTGAAAGAAATCGGTCAAAGCTCTTAGAGAATTAACGTCTCGCGGTATTCGGTCATCATCTACTTCGTTTTATTTGTATATAAAGCTTCGTTCATCGATTAAAGTCATTTTATGTTCTAAATAAAAATGTCGGTTTCATCGAATTTTCCCTCGAGGAATAAAATTTTATAACGTATATAATCATCTCCTTTCAAATATTTGATCAATCTTTTTAAAAGTATTTTAAAGCTTCTTAAATATATATGATTTTTTCAAATTTAATATAATCAAAAACTGTGAAATAACTCCTAAAAAATAAAATATTTTTATTATTTTTTTAAATTGAATAATCTTAATTTAACGAGTATAATATTACAATTTATAAATGTTTGATGTTTCGATGAATTAAATCAAAAGTATTAGAAAAGTTTATTAGAATTTTCAGATATTATAGTGACGATTTATTTAAATTTAAATTATTGGAAAGAATTTATAAAATCATAAAGCACGTTAAAATTTTTCTTTGGAGGATAAAGTAACGAACAAGAATACTATTAACGTAAATAAAAATTTATGTAATTGAATTGGGTCGAGTTGCAACTTAATAATTATATACTCGTTCGTTAATCATTATAATAAATGTTAATCTATTTTGTATCGAAAGATTAAATACGACTTTTTTCATTTTATATTTTTCATTCCTTTTTTTTTTTTTATAACTTTTCTCATTTCTGATGCTTTTGCTTTATATGCACAAAAGGACGATCGATATGAAAAGCATCGCTTTTGAAACTCGAAAATGTCGAGGAATGAAAGGAATATATTTGAAAAAACAATAATTTTATGAAAAATATTTTATAATATTTTACATGTATTAAATGATTAAATAATTGTAATAGAACAAATATTGCTCTTCGATACATTTCGGATAAATACCGGATACAATGTAAATTTGTATTCGGTATATTCTCGTAAAATTTGTAAATGTAAAAATTAATTTAAAATAATATTGTTATCATAATAAAACGATAAACTTACTTTTATATAAAAACGTAATTATCGCATCGTCGATGGTTTTTTAAATTTAAAGATACTCCGTAATTCAAATATTCATTGTTTTTATTCCTTTTTTTGCTCATTCGCACAAAAATATATCATCGATATATTTCAAATTTTTTAAACATATTTACGATCTTAGTTAGTGACTTTTTAACGTTCTAAATACTTGGACGGTATATTGTTTCGGTAACGATCATTGTTCCGTACTGGTAATAAAACTGATATGCATCGGGATGATTGTGAATGGAATGGAAAATTGCCAAGTTACCAATACGAGATAGCGACATTAATTAAACAGTACATTGCATATGCATATTATCTAGAATTCGTATCTGTAAGATATATGGTACGGTAAATGCGTGTATTAATTAATTTAGGCCATGATATAATTTTCTTGTTAATACACGTATAAACACTCTTTTGTCATATATAAATTAGGGCGATTCTACAGTCCGCGTTATATTATATATATGTGCAAATTATTCTCTCGCGTACACCATATTACTTAGTTTGGAAAAATTTAGTGAATTTTAAGTATCCCGGTGGAAATTTTTTTCAAGCGCGAAAGTTTTAATTAACTATTTTCTTTTCGATCTAATTTTCTCGAAGATTTTTACTCGAGTAAAGATATTTAGACTACGAAAAAAGGAAAATACTTTTAAAATAGAAAAAAATTCTCAAACGAAAATCAATTTTATTCTTAGTTTGTTCCAATATTAAAAAATGTAATAACATACGAAATTCTAAATTGTAATAATTCTATTTCTTAAATTTCCCTCGTAGATATTTGTCGTTACGCGCGAACTTACAAAACTTTGGATGGATAAAATGATTTAACATTTTTTAGATAACTTGAGCGAAAAATTTGGATCGAAAATAAACGAACTTTGGGACAACTTTGGCTCGGACTTTACGTACCCCGGAAATCTTCCCGCTTACATCGAGGAATACTTCGAAGATCAAGATGGACGTACCACTACCCCCGGACAACATACGTCACAGCCAATCCACTGTTTACCTCAACCCGGTACGTATAATTTTCTACCCTCTAGTAAATAGTTTTTAACGAGGAACGCTTGAAAATCATTTTTCACGCATTCTATTTTCCAGGTCCGTTTTTACCTTGCCAAGATCTATTCGACTGGTGGACATTGCGTTGCGGAGTTTGGATAGTTTTCTTACTGGCTATGCTTGGCAACGGTACCGTCGTATTCGTCCTCATATTCTCCAGAAGCAAAATGGATGTACCGAGATTCCTAGTCTGCAATCTCGCGGCTGCCGATTTTTTTATGGGTCTTTATTTGGGTACTTGCTCATTTATCTCGTTATTAATTCGGAATTAATTCAAAAAAAAAACTTTCTTATTTACAAATTTTCTCTGTCGCTTATTATTTCGTTTTAAATTACGATGATCGAATAAACCTTTCGTTTATTTATGCATCAGCTTGCATTTAAAATAAAAGTACATCCCCAGGTCTACTGGCGGTGGTGGACGCGTCGACCCTCGGCGAGTTCCGGAAGTACGCGATCCCCTGGCAGATGTCGGTGGGCTGTCAACTGGCGGGTTTCCTCGGGGTCCTGAGCTCCGAGCTGAGCGTCTACACCCTGTCGGTGATAACCCTGGAGCGCAACTACGCGATTACGCACGCGATGCATCTGAACAAGCGACTGTCCTTGAAGCACGCGGGGTATATTATGACGATGGGTTGGCTGTTCGCCCTGGGAATGGCGTCGATGCCTCTGTTCGGGATCTCGGACTACCGCAAGTTCGCCATCTGCCTGCCGTTCGAGACGACGAGTCCCGTGTCGCTGGCCTACGTCGTCTTCCTCATGCTCATAAACGGGGTGGCGTTCTTCATTCTGATGGGCTGTTATCTGAAGATGTACTGCGCGATAAGAGGCTCGCAAGCTTGGAACTCGAACGACTCGAGGATCGCTAAACGGATGGCTCTCCTCGTGTTCACGGACTTTCTCTGCTGGTCCCCGATCGCCTTCTTCTCTCTAACCGCGACCTTCGGTCTGCAGCTCGTCACTCTCGAACAGGCCAAGGTCTTCGCCGTCTTCGTGCTGCCTTTAAATTCGTGCTGCAACCCTTTCCTCTACGCCATACTCACCAAGCAGTTCAAAAAGGACTGCGTACTCATCTGCAAGGCCATCGAGGAGTCCAGGGTGACGAGGGGTATCGGAAGGTGCAGGCATAGCTCCAATTTCAGCAATAGACTCACACCGGCTAACACCAATAGCCTCGTCGACAGGTCGGCCTCTCGGGAATTCCATCATCAGGTAGTTTTAAAACGACGCTTGTACTTTTTTTTTATTTAAAACATCGCATCGGAAAACTCGGAAACTTTTATCGACCGTAATTACACGATTCGAAATTCCTTTGTCCAGCCTAACTGTCCGTGTAACAAGAACGCGAGGGTGATCCTGGATAGAGGTCGATCGGCGACACCGACAACGACGGTCCGCTGGTGGCAGACGAACATCGGTTGGCCTTGTTCGAAGAGTCAGCGACAGCGGAGGAACGTCACCAATGATCCTTACGCCTATCAGATAACCGAAATCCAGCAGAAGCAGCACAAGAGAGCGTCTTCCATGTCGTCCAGTGAAAATTACTCGTCGTCTAGGTCGGACTCCTGGAGGCAAAATCACCCCTGTGGCATCCCCTTGAGGTAAATCCTAGATTCACGCGAATCGATGGATATCCGGTAGAAACTGTGATTTACTGGAAATGGACCGACTCGGGATAGTTTTCATTAGTATAGATAAAGGAAGCGAGTAGACAGTAAGAATTATAGGTTCGCTTGAATCGAGCGATGGTCATTTTTCATAAGGAATTGCTCCACTGTGACTATTCGGAGATTATTATTTAATTCGTCGTTTGTTTCCTTAACCTATGCCGATAAATCTTATTTTCATAAAGTTAAGTAAAAGAAGAGCGGTAAAATGAAAAAATGGTAAATGTCTTTCTCCGTCTTGAATCTGTTTCCAAAGTTTTCAGGATAGAAAACTTCGTTGCTTTATTGCACAAGTATATATATATATATGTGTGTGTGTGACGGTACAATATTTATTTCCTTAACGTCCAAAAAGCTAATATTTATAAACTCGAATAAAATTAATAACCTTAAAATTGTATTCGACCTATTTTATGGAAATTTATTTTTATACGTTAATAATTTAGTCGTATTTCGGTTCGATACATTAAATTACTTTCTACGATACGATTCGATACAAACACAACTAATTGAATTGCTGCAAAGTCGGCGATAACTTATTCAAATAAAGTAAACTATACACAACTCGAATCGCTTTTAGGAAGTTGTCAAATTTATCGTATTATAATAATTTGATTCGATGCGTATCACGAAATTACAATATTTGCATAATAAAATTCGATAATAATATATTTTAGTCTATTCTCCGAATATTGTTTTCTTAAACTTTTTACATTTTAAAATAGCAAAAGTTAACGGAACTTAATAGAATTTAGCAAAAATATTTACCGTATTCGCATTAATTTAAGATATCAAAAATTGATCGGTTAGATAAAAACGTCGATAATAAATTGAAATTAAATTAAAGATAGCGCCAAAAAATCGTACGAATCGAGATCTTAATATCGGTAAATAACTCCCTTTACACTATCTAATTAAAATCTAGTACGATAACGACAAACGTAATACTTCCAAGATCGTTGTACGTAACGAAATAATTATCCATCGATCGAAGTTAAAACGACCTCCGATAACCAACAATTTTGCTCGAACTCACCTCCGTTATCGATATTAAATAATATAAAATACTCAAATACCCTGGTGATCTCAGGCTCCTCGACCCGAAGCGCCGGACGACCTCGTGGCTGATGACGCGGAAACCATCGCAGGACTCGAACCTCAGCTCCTCGCGCAACGACTCCTCGGGCTCGGGGACGACGGCCAGCACGAGTACCTGGAGGATGTCTCGCTCGAGCGCCTCCCTGGACGCGAGTCTACGTTCGAGTCGTCCGAAGCCGAGGTTGACCCGACAGCTCGCCTTCCAGGAGCCGGACTCCCCGGGTTCACCTGGACGACTCGCCGTCCGCCTCCTCGCCACCATACCCTCCGCCGCGGAGATGAGCGAACAGTGCGACGAGGAGAGCGCCGTCTTAGCCGAGGAAAAGGAGGAGGAGGAGGAAGAGGAGGATGAGGAGGAGAAGGACGCGGCTAAGTCTGACCCTCGCGGCCCTCACAAGAACTCTTAGGTACTCCTTTTGGCAACTTTGATTTTATGGATGATTTTATGGATGTAATTATGGGGATCGATGGTTTTTTTTCCGACCGATGTGGTGAGAGTGGACAACCAGGTTTTTTAAGATTTTAACGTATGGTTATTACACCGACGATCGATGTGGTTAAAAAACAATTTTTTTTTAGATTTATCGTCGATGTTGGCTATATTGGAATGAATTTTATATCGATCCATTATTGAATAATATCTTTGTTATTATAAACGCATGATTTTATGTAATCTTTACGAGTGTAGGAAAAATCTCAAATTGTATCGTCGAGATCGTTTTGAGTATTTATAATTTCTAGTCCATTATCTTATGATTATGAAAGATTTGCAATAAAGATAATTTTTTTAATATCGCTATTCAACGTTTATTCGATCGAATAAATTTAAATGCAATGATACAAAATTTACATCCAAAACATTAAATTGAATTTTCCTTTGATTATTGGGAACTAAGTATAACGACTTATTAAAATATTAGAAAGTAAAAAAATGATTATTTCTTAATGTTAATAATTAATTATTTCTTAATTATTTCTTAATTCATTTTTCGCTAATTTGTATGTTTTTAATTTTTAAATTTATATATATATATATATATATATATTAACAATGATTACAAAATCAATGATTGTAATTTAACGCAATGTTATAAAACTTTTAATAATCAGGATGAAAAACTTATATTACAAAAAATATAGGAGCATTATTATTTAAATTTTTAAATATAAAATCATCCGTCGAGAAATAATCCAACTTCATTAGCGATTCTAAAGCATAGTAATCTGATTTTATTAAATTTTTAAGTACAAGAATATCTATTAGTCGAATATCTAGAAAAAGAAACGTGAAATGAAAATAACATTTATATAAAATGTAAATGGACTCGTTTTGAAAAAAAAATTGTTTCGTTTACTGTAGTGAGAATTCTGAAAAAAATGAAGGTGATACTTAAAATATATTATGTGAGAACTCTTATATGTGGATGTAGACATAAGATTATTATTACCGAGAGGTTTGATGAAAAAGATAATATAGCTTTTTTAAAGAATTAAGATTAACCTTTTTAAATGCTCTTCCTTTTTATATGTAAAAAGTTTTAAAACATACTTTTGGTTTGTATTGCTTTCAATATTTATCTATTTAAAAAATATTTTTATTTTATAATAAATTCAACAGTTAATTATCGTAATTAAAATTTTTAAAATAGTTTTTAACAAAATTAATACTTGGGATTATACTTTGCAAATATTTTGTTCCTAAATTAAAAAGAAACGATATCGTTTTCACGATACCATCTTTAAATTTAAATCAATAACCCTGAATATTATAATTGTTAAAATTTTATCAGGATTTTAATAACAGACCGTCATCAAATACAAAGTCTTGAATAATAATTTTTTCCATTTACAAATATTGTATAGTTATATATTATATTAAACATAAAATAGTACATCGAATATTATAAATTTTAACGTTTTAAAAATCCACCGAAAACTTGGAATCGTAAATATTATTTTTAAAACAAAACGCAACTTTAATATAAAATTATTCGATAAAAACAAAATTTCTATCTTCAATTTTTCTATTATTTTTGTCGTTCGACGAAAAATTCCATTTTAAAATATTAATATTCCGAGATCAAAACTTGTATTTTAGTTTCTCGTATCAAAAAATTATATTTACAACATCCTTAAAACTGATAAATAATAACTATTAAATAAGGTATAATCGATCGTAAATATCTTTGTTAAATTTAACCGAGATCCAAATAAAGTAATCTAAAGTTGTGTTTCTCCAGGAGTAAAAAAATCTAGGAATCCAGTTCTTTTAATCGACAATTCTTCGTGCATAAAATGTTTATTATATGCAGCTACAACGAATAGGTATTAAAATATTTTAAACGAAAAGTATGTTTAATAATTTAAAACTAACGCAAATTTGATTTTACAGTCGTTAGGAAAACTACGTACGAAACGAAACTCCAATGATTTTTACTACAAAAGTGATTACCAAAGATGGAAAGGTTTCCTGTGAGATTCTAAGTCAAGAATCACATATACACGCAGCCATTATTTAAACAACCAGAAGATTCCTATTTTACACAGCATTAAACCACATTTAAATTTTTTACTTCACGCGATAACAATAATTATCAGTCGTGAAAGTCTCTCGTTGCATCTTTTCGACTAATTGTACAAAACACGATAGTTACAAGATCGAAAAAAAAAACAAAAAAATAAAAATAACAAAATAAACCGGTGCGTTATGGAATTAGTTCGGATCGAGTAGAAATTAATTTTGAAAATACTTGGTAAAACGAATTATTAAAATTGAATCTAAAAAAAAATGTATCCGTTGTATTCGACGCTTGTTTTAATGACAAGCTTTATTAAAATGTAAAGATTTATTTGTATATAAGTGCATATATAACCATCGTTTAATTGCGAATATTCGTACTAATGAAATAACTTACTTCTTCGGTAAAGAAGTTCTTGTTTTAGACGTCTATAAAGCAAGAGAAATTTAGTATTTTTTGAATTATAAGACTGAAAAAACTCATTAGATTCTTCGGAGGAGTGAGTTCAGTGTGCAAGTATAACGTGTATAGTAGCATTCCAGAACCTGATAATACAATTGTTTTTTAAAAATGCAACTACTTTTACGTAACTCGTTAACGATAAATTTTAATTGACAAAAGAGTGCAAAGTAAACAGGAAATTTATGAAAGACTAAAGGCGCGAACGTTTACATTCAAAAAGTGTCGTAAAGCCACTTTTTTACGACTGCGTAATAAAAAAGCACTGCCTGCAAATAAAAATATTGCCGTAGCTTGTCGCGACCGCGTAAAGATAAGTACCACTTTACAGATTTTCGTCTTAGATAGGATACGTTTTTAACAAAAGAACGAACCAACGAAAAAACCATATTGTTTCATCGATAAAATCAACTACTCCGTGACCAAATAATAGTCTATCGAGTGCTTCGTATCTAATTTTCCTTCCTCTTCTTTTCTTTTACGATCGCTGATCTTCTCGCCTGTACATACGTATATTTATATCACCGAATATACATTACGCTGTACGTCCCAGTCGAAAACTTGTACACTCCGTGCGATGAAAAAAAAAAAAAGAAACGGTAGATTAGCGGATATTTATTACGATATGGTATAGTTATTTACGAGCGCGTTATTTTACACGGAGATGTTATGTAAAAAAGCCGATCACTCGAAATTATGAAAGAAGGAAGTCGAAATTTCGAAAGGTACGTTCGAAAGTAGAAAAAGAGTGATCGACTTTTCGATCCTACGAATTATAATCGACGAGCATCGTAGTATTTGTATGGGTATAATATTTATATTTCGCGAGACGAAATGTGTACAAAAAGAAAAAAAAAAAAAGAAAACCTCGAAGCGTCTAGTTTTGAAGCGTACAATCATTTACAAAGTATTCGCACTCTTGAAAAATCGTGAAGGAATATAAGTGCCAAAAATGTAGAGCACCACATCGGCGGATAGGATCCAATTAGATCGTAGACGAATATATTTGTTATCGTATTTTACGATATCGCTTCGGCAATAGATATTTAAAATTCCGTCGCCTGAGACCCGTTTCGATATTGATAACGGTGAAAATTATCTGCGCCAAATGCTGATTTCGTATTCGTATCGTTGACGAACGAGCAAATAAACGTTATAAAAATACGCGATGATTTACGTTAAGTAGAGTACAGTGAACAAGACCTTGATCTTCGAAGTGTGTGTATATATTTCATTTCGTTCCCCGTCGAATTAGTCCCGATCGTGTATTTTCCACTGCGGTGAAAGTGGGAATCGAGGAGAAAGCTTTTGGAAATTTCGCGATCGGTATCGAAGCCACGTATCGCAAGCGCGAGATTTTTACGATCGCTGTTGTACCGGACGAATCTCGGGAGTTAGAAATTTTGCTATGCCTTTGTTGGATGTGTTCGGTGTTTCCGAAGCAGCGGCTTTTGCAAATTTTCTTCGTTGCAGCGACGCGGATGATTCGGTGTTACGAAAATTACGTTACGATGCGATACGAAAGTCACCGTACATCTAAAATGTTGGATAATAGAGATAACACAGTTTCGTTTGACAAAAATAATTGTTGCGATGAATTACGTTTTTACAGACTTCAGGAAAAGAATTTTAACTTAACTTACATATCATTATAAAAATTTATTCGTTTCACGGTAATAACTAATGATAAATTTATTTAGTCTTTGCACTTTATAACGTAAAGTCCCAATTTTTTACCTTTTCTTCTGTACAGAATAACATATTGTAAAAAACGGACGGAACGGACGGAAATACAATGAGTTTTATCTCGCTGACATCGAACGATCTTTTAAAGTAACGTTGAAATCTTGACGTAAAGATTTTCGATAATAAATTTTAAAATTATTACATGGTTAAGATGAAATATTGACAGAATCTTGAGATGCTTTATGTAAAAGTGATTATAAAATAATGAAACGATGAATTGCAAATATTTTAAAGTTGTCTTTTTAAAATTAATCTATCCACAAATTGTCCGATAGAAATACAAAGAATTAATTAATTATATTACGAAATATATTTAATAAGATGATTTACGTATACAAATTTATAGGCACGAAAGCATAAAATATAACTTTATTGATTATTCGAGTGGATCGAATAAGTTTTCATTAATTTTGTTTTAATATTTTAAGTCATTTTAAATTTAAGACGAACGATAAATATTTTTAAAATTCTAGTCTTTACTTCGCGAAAAAATTGGCGCACACGCGCACAGACACATTACACACACACACATTTCTTGTTATCGTAAGATATATTTCCAATCTTACGCGAAATCAACACAAATTAAAATTTTCCTTCCATATTATTTTCATTGAACGAAATAACACAAAAACAACTTGTTAGTTATATAATTAAGAAATTATTATCAAAATATTAAATAAAATGCAAACCATTTTTTAGGGAATAAACGTGTAAAATTTTAAATAAAATACTTCATAGGTGTAATTATATTGAAAAAATGTTATTATGTACCATGTAAATATAACACAGTACTCGATAACTTTATTTACTTGTAAAATGCAGCATTGCAATTCGAGATAAGTACAGTGTAAATCGTAACAACATGTTCGAATAATGTAATATTCTCATAATTATCACAATTGTACGTAATTTTCAAAAGATGGCAAAGATACGCAGTTGTGTTTGACTTTGTTGAAAATATTTAACCAACGGATGAAATAAATAAAAATTACAATTAAAAAAAAAATAGTTTCTCACAATTGTTGGCGTGATAAAAAATTGAAGGAGCCTTTCATTTTCGTAGCAGGTGAATAAAATAAACTCACGATTAAAGTGCGAATTCATTTATTCTGAAAAAGTTGAATTTTTTTCTTTTTATTGTTATTACATTACAAGGGAAGACGATAATTGACGCTAACAATAATATGAACCTACTCGTATATACGAATGGCGATATAATATTATTAATGACAATGACGGTAATGATAAAAAATATTTAAGGTAATTATGTCATTAATGGTATTAAGTATATATAAATAAATGTAATTATACCTGTGATTATAAAGGAAATAGTAAAATCAATATTACTGTATTTCTTCCAATATGGGGCATTCGTACACATTGCATCGCTAAGAAATTATTAATGGTGTTATCGATCGATTGAAACTTAAATTTATTCGTGAACGTTAAAAGCTGGATTAAGCTACGATATTCGATGGTGTAACTGCGATAGCAAAAAATATTTATTCATCTACGGTGTGTCGATTAAATCGAGAAGCCGATTTTTTTAATGTTTTATTGCACCTAAAATATTTTTTATTAAGTATCGAACGATTATCGACAATCAAACGTCAAAAATATAAAAAATTACATTTATATTTAATCTTAGTAAAATAATAATGCATCGATTTTCAGATACGATACATACAAGTACCGAAATATAATTCGCGTTAAAAAATTTACATAAAATTTGATATATTCCGATTTAAAAATAAATTTATTCGCGTAAAATTATACCTTACGCTAATGGTAACGTTTCTTACTTATAAAACGTGTAATTATCCTTTCGACATGATATTTTAAGTTAACAAAATTATTTTTAACAATGCGATGGTTATTCCTTTTTGAGATTTAAATTTTGAAAAAATGAGTACGCATGTCCCTAAATATTGACACTGTTATTACGATTAAGTGTAATCCTCTACATATATAAACAAAAATTTATTCATTTTTTATAAACAAAATAATTATAATATTAATACAATGTATTTCCTTTAATAATATAGCGCGATACCTTATGAAAAGAGGCAAGCGTCAAATAAATTTGGAAATGTTTTTTCCTTCTTTCGCAAATTTCAATGCTTACGTGTTCGTATTTATATAATTTTAAAAGACTTTTTATTCGATATCTATAATATACCTCTTACTACTAATTCTGCAATAATAATTCTCGTTCCGAAGATCGAGAAATACATACTTTAAGAAAAAAAAGAAACTGTTCCAGACAATTTTTACCTCGTTTTTTTCTTCTCGCTAAATATATTTACATGTCACTAGTTGCAAGTGTAACGACAAAGTTTTTACACAACGTTCGTCTGTCCTTTGGCGTACGTTTGAAGTTTTGCCGAAGCATCGATACGCTGAACTCTATAGCGAAGATTTTCAAAATTCACCATATCGATTATTAATATGAATCAATAATAACAGAATTTGAATCATTTTACAAATGAATTCAAGTATCAACTAACAATTCACGAATTCACTTCTTTTTCCTTTTTCCTCCTCGAATTCAGTGAAAATATTTATCGGTAAACTGTATCGAATATTATTAAGATAATAAAGCAAAAAAAAAAAAATTAATATAATTATTTATAAACGGAAAATTGAGTCATAATGGATAAGGTATCTGAAATATGGATCTTGTTTAGTATAACGTAACAAAAAAAGACAATTTTACAGATAATATATATTATTTTTTAGAATGATGTCTTGCCAATTATCGATATAGAAAATAATATCAATTTGATGCGAAATTACTTTTGTCGACAATTTTGGATTGGTTATTTATGGACGGATCTAATGTATTTTTTCCTCCATTTTATCATTAATTACGTATGATTCGCAAACGAAAAATCGATCCATAAACCGGTGCTCAAACGTTAGTATTCAATATTTCTACTTTGCAGAAGAAGCATAATAAAAATAATTGCAGTTGTATCGATAAATTAATCTAGGAATATTTTTATAATAGTAAGTGCTGTACAATAACTAACTTTAATATATCTATCTGCAAATTTGCGTTAGAATCTTTAAAAAAAAGAATCTCCTACTTACTAAAAGATTTTCAACCTTAACGGTAATAAAATTTATATGTTTAAATATCGGATTCTTGGTAGTTATCGTTAGTTTTATTTTCAAATAATAATGTCGTACATCTATTATAATTTGAATAATTTAAGTAAAGCTATTGTGTTTGAATTATTGCATTACATTTTTCTCGATTCGAATTTATCTCATCGGAATAATCGTAGAATAATCATATCTTTCGATACGGAAGCGTAAAAATTTACTGCATAAGCATTAAAAATGGAAGTAAAATTGTCTTGATAAAAACTCTTGCAAAGTCAGTGGTTGCGCAATATTAAAGTAAATAAAGTAACGTTTAATATTATTTGTAGAAACGAGACGAATAAGACAAAGAAATAATAACGGTACGAATAAAATAAAGCTGATTAACTAAATAATATTTTCAAAACGTGATCTATATAAAAAAAAAAACTCGCGTATCGATAAAATGCACGCTAGTTTTTTTTTTGGTTTTTTTTTTTTTATTTTTTATCGCGTATATATCCGTACTTCCATTAAACAAACGTTTGTGCAATTTGGAAACTTTTGATTATCACTATTTTAAAAATTATTAAGTAATATCAATTGCATTTTTGAGCATAATTCATGCTTTTCAAAAATACAATTTACATCGCAATTGTTTAAGCAGTCTCTGGTAATTCCTTCAATTTGCAACGTAATTGTTTATACAGTCTCTGAATAATTCTACGGTAGACTCGATCGAGTCCTATTCCGTAGTTTTATGTAAACACCATTTCTGAGAACAAATTACTATCCACGTGTCATGCATATGCCTCGATTACGTTAATAATTATATATTGTTTAATGTTCTCGTCGAGCGGTGCAACAAAACTTGCACAAAATCCATTCAAATTTATATTTTATTTTATTTTATTAACAAAGGAAAATAATAAATTAATAAATCATCTATATACGTCATTCGCGCTAAAATTGTTGTATAACATTGAGTTCGAAACAGAAATTTCGTCGCAATAAGCGTCGACGACTTTAAGTAAGAAACCGTTATTTTCTCAGAAAAAATATTGTCGTCTCAGTGATATACGTTTCGATTATTAAAATCTATATAAAACCGGTCGTTTATATCTTTAATCGATAGTTTATCGCCAGTCTTAACTATATATTTTCTCATATATAATTTTTCAGAACCCGAACGGATCGAAATACAAGAAAAATTATGTAAATTATGTAATAGAATCATCGTACATATAACGGATATATTGTTTAACGAAACAAAAATTACACTCTCCCTATTACAAATCCCATCATTTTAAGTACTTTCGATCCTTTAAAATGAATCAAAAACGTGTGTAAAAAAAAAGAAAAGAAAAAAAAATCTATCCATCGAAAAAGAGGACGAAAGAAAGTCAGCGATAAATTTCATGACAAAATAACAAATCTAAGTCACTACGTATATCTCCTCCCATCGACCAACAATTGCACACTAGCCCTATTCTCGCATCGTACAATAAAACTCATTCTTCGACCTCCATCTCTTTTTTCTCGTATGCAGGCACACGCAGTCTCACGCATATATAAACACAAGTTCGCGCGTTCTCTCTCTCCCTCTCTCTCTTTCTCTGCTCCTCCCATCTCTTTCGCTCTTTCTCTCACAACTTCTCCCGTTCTCTTTCTCTCTCTCTCTCTCTCTCTCTCTCTCTCTCTCTCTCTCTCTCTCTTTCATACTCAAGTTCGTGTCTTTGCGAGTAAGCGCTTAAGTAATCCAGCCTCTCGCTTCATCAACATCCAGCATCACGAGGGTTTGTTCTTGTTCTTGCGGAAAGCGGGAAAGTGGAGTTTTCGGCGCCTGCGCTTGAGCTCGTCGTTGTCGACGGTGGAGTTGGAATCCGTGGAGAGGGTCTCCTCGTCCAAGGACATCACCGTCGGTAGTTCGCGCAGGGACTTCTTAAGACTGCCGAAGCGGCTGAGCTTTTCGACGCCTGTCGTCGTCGTCGTCGTCGTGGTCGTCGTGGTCGTCGTCGCCGTCGTCGTCGTCGTCGTCGTCGCCGCCGTCGCCGCAGATTCGAGCGAATTCTCGGAGTGGGACGTTTTTGTAAGGAATGATGAGGTAGTTGTGGTAGCGTTGCCGACGGAGACGGCGGCCCGCTCCTCGTTGAACGTCATGTTCGTGTCTTGGCTGAAGGACCTGACGATGCTGACGCTCGGGGATACCCTGTCCTGGGGGATCCTGTCGAAAGGTACCGGTTGTCTCGAGATCATCGTCGACGTCGACGACGCGACCACCTCGTCCGGTCCGTCACCCAAAGTGAAATGGACCGTCTCCGGTGGCGTGTCCTTGCCCGTTTCGCTGCTCGACGAATCCGGAGGTATCGAGGACTCCTTCCACGGCAGATTTTCCGGTACACCTATGGACATCGAGTCGACCACTTATATAGCGCTATTACTTTTTTTAACGGAAGCTTACTCACGAAGCGACCGAACTTCGACTTCAATTTTTTGCTGTTTGACAAAAAAAAACAGACAACGCAACGAATACCGTTGCAATTTTACCTACTTTTTTTTTTTATCGTTTGCGTTATCGCTATTTAATACAAATTTGTTTTACTTTTGATACTTTTAGGTCGATGAAAAATATCGAACGCCAAGTAAGTATTCGAATTTGAAAAAAAAAAATACAAAAAACCGATCGATATGAAACGTTCCGTTAAAATTTTGAAATGTTAAGACGATAAATATTTTATTGATGACCGCGTGGATCGAAATTAAGATTATTCGAAGCGTTGCGCGTTAAAAATAATTGGCTGGTCTTAATTTAAATCACTGCAAACCATACGATCGCGAATGTAAAACATTAATTATTCATTGAATCATAGTCATCGATACAACACCGATTTAATTCATTGGTGTACTTACAATCTGTCGAATAAATGCGTGACCAGCTTGAGTCATGATTGGTAAAAGTTATGCGCCTAATTCTTACGCGAGTCTACAGAGATAAAATATTTCTTCGTTGCAACGTTGGAAAATTTTGATCGTTTAATAAGGTTTTGCTTAAAAAATAATTTTTCATGCGACTCCGAAGGGAATTTATAAATATTTTAAGCAATTAGAAGCAATGGTCTACGCGTAAGTAAAATAATATCGATTAAAATTTATTAGACAAATATCGAAACGTGGATTAACGATCAAATTTACAAAGAATAAAAATAATGGCATGGATAAATGATAAAGAAACGTTGCAAAATATACAGAACTGATATTCTAAAATTGCAATATTTATCAGTGTTGGAATGTACTGTAAAATATTTGGGTAAAAATAAAAAAACATCGATCGTTTACGGACACGAATTTACTAATCAACCAGCATAAGTGTTAATTTATCGAAATTAGAATTACATAGCTTTCGATAATAATAATTTTTCTGAGAAACGTTTGATAAAAAAAAATTAATTTGCCACCGATAATCATTTTGAAGAAAATTATCGAATACCGTGTAAAATGTATATATTGGAAGATATATTTTAAAAGCGAGAATCGATCTATTATCACTTCTGTATATATACGCGTTACTAATTAGCAAGTGAAAAATATTTGGTCTTCGCGAAAACAACGTGAAATGTCAATTCAATAAAAAAATATTATTTTAAAATGTTGATAGGGAATTTTTTAAAAATCTTAAACACTATGAACAAATTTAATTTAATACGAATACCGGATACTAATTTCGTTATTGTTCGACATACGTAAAATAAAAAACACTTTTGAAAACGAATATTCGATGCAAAATAATTGACATGGTACATTTTACAGATGCGAAGATCTTTGCTACGTGAATAATCAAATTAGCTCAAAATGTACCATAAAGGTAATTATTGGTTAATTATTAATATTATCGGAGATTGGACGCAATATTTACGTTCTCGCGTTACAATCGGAAATAATGCATTTATGTATTTGTAAATTTCTGTTGAATATATTTTCTTACGACTTAGACTGGTTACGATCTTACAAACAGACTTTACCATTAAATTATACTGAATTGTACGGATTCAGATAAAAGGAATAATGAACAGAGATAAATTGTCGATATTGTTTGTTCCGTTAAGTTGTATCATTACATATATAAATAGTAATGTATTATACTTTGTAACTGGAGCGATAGAATTTAATTAGCCTATATATATTGGAATTTCTTTAAAACTAACTTCAATAAGTAGAATTTAATTTTTAATATTAATATTCTTCATAAAATTCGTAAAATTTCGTTGTAAAAAGAAATTTCTTTTATCAAACAAAAACTAATTTTTTAAGCATAAATTTGTTTAGCGCTCTTAAGAAATTAGATAATGTTTTATTACATAATTTTTTATTGATAAATGTTCATTCTTATCAACAACATCACATTTTTCGTAGTATTATTAAATTTAAGTACTCGGTGAACAAATACGATAAGTTAAAAATTAAAATTTTAAAATAGAAATGTTATAAAGACTCGATTTAATTTTTATTAATATTTACCACAGAATAAATCTAATAAATCTAAAAGTTATAAATAAACTCTATTTAATCATGAATATAAAAAGCTAGATGTAACGTTTTAAAATAAATACTCGTTGATACTCAAAAACAATATCTAAAAAAGACTGTGAACCGAGAATATTGAAAAAAATACTCGTTATTTATATTAGCAAGAATATATAAATTTTAAGCAATTTTTTAGCGCAATTTTGTTAAAGTATAAAATGGATACAAGTAATTTAAATAGATATAAATAAATGAGCGAGTTGGTAAGTAGATAACACGGTTAAAAAGTTATTTGAAAAGTTCAATTTTCATTTAAAAATAACTTTTACGAATTACATTACATAAATACTTTCAGAAACAATCGGTATAAAATTGATCGAACGTTTTTTTAATCTCGTACTTCAAAATAAATTTGATACGATTGATTTATATTCAAATAAAAAAAATAACATTCAATTCGTATGTGTTCTCTGTTTTTAAAAGTATTATATAAAAGAAAAAATATATAATTAGTAATATTGGAAGTTGGCTTTTAAAATCTTTTGAAATAAATTTTTTTTACATATGTAAAATAGAACGTATCGCATTGTTCTCGGAAATAACTTTTAATTTTCCGACTTAATTCAAGTACTTCGCAAATTTGCGATGCTTTGCCGCTCGCTTTTTAAAATATTTTAAAATAAATTAAACATCGATAAATTAAACTCCTCGAGGCACAACATTTATTCGCACTGTTTAAAGAAGCGAATCAACACAACAGTTACTAGTACTACTTGACACATTTTCAAACCCGTCATTAAAATTATATCATAAGATTCTAAGAATCGATTCGGTAAGTTAATTTCTTCGTAGCAAATAAACTACATGTACATACAACGAAGAGAAAATGAAGTAAGCATGCAAGGAACATAATGTTAATGAAAATATTTAATACACAAACATATATCGTTGAGATTTTGTGAGAAATATTAAAATACACGTATTATGTATTTGCGAAATACGTTATTGGAAATATTAAAATTTACGAGGCTTTTTTGATAAGGATGCGTAAATATAAATCCATGTAAGTTAATCGTGTGTCTGTGTGTTTGTGTTTGTGTTTGTGTTTGTGAAAATGTATTTTTCTTCTATTAATTTAGAATAAAATATTATATTAAATGAAATGTAAATAAATGTACGAGTGCTGTATTATTTAATATTAATTTAAAAAGTAATATAAAATCAATTGAGCTCAAAAGCGTTGTTAAATTATCGTAATTACTAATTGCTCAAAGCAGGTAATTTATATGTAAAAAATTAAATTTTTCTCTTAAATTGTATAATTTTAAAAATTAATTTATTAATTTATGAATTATAGGATAGATATATATGTATATACATAATTAATAAAATACAGCATACATATGAATAAATATAATGTATGAGAATATGTACGCTAAAAATATATGTTTATCTGTAATGCAATTACAGTTTACAATATCATATACAAAATATATAATATTATAATAACACGCATCGCTTTTAGCGAATAAAGTTTTATCCCAAAAAAGTTCTATCACAATCTACAGTCAAAAGCTCACTAAAATTCGCTTTTCTGACGTTGCCTTATTTACATCCTTAGCATTTTTGTTCATTTTATGTAATTTGTACAAAATCTACGTTTGTATAAATGTATAAACAAATGCTTCTATCATCGAGTCTGACATATTTAATGTGTTTAATGTATAGATATTTTAATTTGACTCAAGTCCATTTAAACGAATAAGTGCAAGAAATGGCGTAAAAGTAGTGAATGCCGTAAGTACGATTATTAACATTTTTAGTAAGAATTTTATTTACGTCCATTATTTTGAGTATTTCTTATATTTAATATCGATGGCAAATATCTAACGAATGAAAATAATTTGGAATTCATGCAATCACTTATGCTTATTATATATATATATACATACATATACACATACATATGTATATATATATATATTTATAAAGTCTACTATCTACGAAAAATAACAAATACGTGTGTTTATCGTAAGTAAATACTTTAAAATTCAGATTAACTTCTTTGTTGCTATTTGTAGATTTGATATTAAAAATAAAGAGATTCAAAAATTTCAAGTGGATTGTATCAAAGATCTGGTTCAACAAGGTAATCTCATTTAAAAAAAGTAGGAAATGCACAAATTAAGGCACAAATTTAAAGACGTTAAAAAGTCTTTTACATTTATTTACTAGTGACTTTTGTACTATTTGTACTATATAAGTATACTATAATTAAATTTCACTTGCTATTTAAAAGTTTTTTGATACATAAATCTAATAAATGTATGTGGAATTATGGATGTCAGTTATTACCCTTACAAACACATATTTGCAAAAGTCTATAACTGTACGTGTATATTTACATATTAATAAGTAAATCGCGCATTTTTTAAATTTATCGTAACGTTGTATTCTCTCCTATCTTTGAATATAATATCGAACAAACAACAAATATCAATTTTCGATAAAACTAACTTCATCTCTTGTAAACGTATAAATATTTTGTAATTGTAATTTTTGTTTATGTATTAAAAAAAAAAAAAAAACGATTTCCACGTTATTATTATTGTAGAATATGATTACATGTACAATTAATAATATAAAAAAATTTCTTAACACTGATTTGTTTGCTTGTTTTGTTTTGTTTTTTTTTTTTTTTTTGTAAAAAGAATAGTTGATATTTAATATTGTTTTTATCATCGAGACGAATTTGTCATTGTGCGACGAACCAAAAATCTATTACAGTGCAAAAAAGCAGTAGCTTCACCAGAGGAAAGATGGAGAGAAGGTATACAAAATAAGTCGAGCAAAAATCAGTCAATTGGAGTGGTCATTGTTGTCCAATTCCTGCTTACCTGCAGCACCTGAGATAGATGGTGTATACAATGAGCTCACATCATCATCCAAATCGTCTTGGCTACTAAGGCGTCCTAAGACGACGAGAAGAAGAAATCAAAATTAACCTTGCGACTTTCAGATACTTATTGAATTTTATTTTTATTTACGTACCCCTAAATCCAAGACTTCTGCCGTTGGGCGCTCCTCTATAAAGCATATTTTCTAAATAAGATAGGCCATTGTTATTTATAATATTAAAACCACAGAGGAGTTCGATTTGCTTCCAGCGATGTACTCGTTCTTGCAACTCTGCCGTTACTTCGTTCAGTGCTGTTCTAGCCTCTACGATACTTTTGTCAACCTCGTCGATCGATTTCCCATGAGTCGAAACAAAGGCACCGACCAGACTCGATCTTTTTTTCCTCAATTTTTCACACTGCAAATTTTTTTAGATTAACAAACTGTTGCTGGAATATATAGGATCGGACTTACAGCTTCTCGAGCGTTTTGAAGTTGTTTTTCAGCGCTTATTTTCTTTTTCATGTAAGCTTTGTTTTCTATTTCGTGGGTCAACTGTAACCAGTGTTGAAGGCCAACGGGAGGAGACCAACATCGATCTTCCAATTCTCCCTCCGCTCTTTGCAATTCCAGTTTCAACATCTTTAAAACAGAACACTTACTACGTGCATAAAACTACTTCGCGGTTGGTAATAATAATAACAATAACAACATAAACACGTGACTCACTTCAATTTCTGCCTTTAACTGAGAAACTTCAAGGTCGGACGATGATGCATGCAAGCCCATACTTTCATCTCTCAAACGTTTTTCTAAATTTTGCTTTTCCGTGGTAGCGCTTTCTTGTTCCATTTTCACTATTTCAAATTCCTTTTGCAAACTCTTCAATTCTAATTCCGCTTTGTGAAGGCTCTCCATATCTTTCATCATTCTATGAAGATCTTTTTGGGAGCTCTTTTTCTGCTGGTAAGCGTACCAGCATCCGATCAATGCACCGAATAACAGCGTGATCAAAATGAGATCTTTAACGCTGTGTCCGGTATCTAAACATTTACATCAAAAGAGGTTGCGATCGATAACGGCTGATTTTTTACCTTCGAATGCAAATAGAAACTTACCTTTGGGAGGTCCGAAAAGTACGACATCCATCGCTTTTAGAGCAATTTTTTGTTTGTGTATCGGATCTTTGATACCCAATACGTTGCTAAGGTAATGCATATTGTTAACCGCCAACCTACGAAACGTACGAGTAAATATATCTCTTCGACGGGTTAAAACTTTACTATTTATACCTTGGAAGCGTAGCACCCGTGACTCTGTGCTGTATAAAAGTATTGACGTACTGCGGAAGCTCTACGTTGGCGCTCAACCACTCCGACGTTTGCTCTATAGTCCAGTTGTGAACCTGCGACGGTAAGAAAATTTCTCTCAGTGCAAAATTCTGTTTATACCGGTACCTCTGGACGAACCCTACCTCGGATCTGAGCCAAGCTTCCCATAGCTCTCGAACGCTGATGTGCATATCGTCGTTGTGATGGAACGCCCTTTGCCTTCTCTCGTAACCAGCTTCGTATTGCAATTCCTCGCGAAGAAACTACGAACAAGCGTACGAGGATAAAGTAAGGGTACGTCGGTAAAGTATCGAGCGGTAGGATTAAGAGACCGAATCTTACATCGTCGGATTCGGAAAGATCTATATTTCCATTGGCGTCGTCGTCCAATTGACTATGAAGAGATTTGATAGCCTCCAAGCCCAGTCTATCGTTGGAAGCCATGGTGATACAAGCCAGATCGTCGTTGCAGGATTCTGTTCCTAACGACGGTTAAAAACCGATAAAATCTCTCGAACTAACAACTCAACGATCGTTTGCCAAAATAAACACCGATGACTGACTGTTGGTAGACGACGAGCGAGAGAAATGCTTCGTCGATATCAATATTGACTTACCGCACAGTCGAACGACGTTACAAAAAAGTGGCAACGATATCGGTAGCAAAAATAAACACGATAAACTTATGCTTACGGTCTCTACCTTCATGGGCGACAGCCTTGGCAAGGCCGTCGCTTACGCTAGCCGAAAAAGAGGTAACCTTGGACGACGAGGAGGCGCCGGCCGTGGCTCCGGGTTGCTGATAACTCGAGCCCGCGTCGAGGGCACCGCCTCCGGCGCACACGTTGCCACATTGCCAGCAGAGCAGGTGAAGGACGAGCTGGATCACGATCGGGTCGGCATTCGCGACTGCTCGCATTTTAGGTTAGCTCGTAGCTGGAGACAGACTCGTCGCGCCCCGACTCTCCGCAGCCGATGACAACGCTCGCGCTGTAATTTCGCAGAAATCGGTAATTAAGCAGTGCCGAGAAACGGACGCACGACCGATTCCAAGGAGTATCATGAATCTCCCGAGCGACGTCCCTTTTGTTTACCCGCCGCGACGATCATCCCCGGGATCGCTCGGACGAAGGTTTCGCGACACGGCTAGCGACGAAAAAAGAGAGAGGAACGATAAGTTGGAAAATTTCGCGGACACCAACGGTTCTAATAATAAATATCGTCGGATGCAAAGTGGAGTAACGTATCCCCCCGAGGCGAGCGTAGAGAGAGCGAGAGAGCAGGATGGAGATAAAGAGGATGTATCAATCGTATCATTCGGGAAAGGAATCGTGAATTATAAAAAGGAAATATCCGAGGGTGCGGGTATCGCGCGAGGGATCAGGGAGGAGAGGGAACAGGAGGCGACGAAAATCACACTCGCGTAGAAATCCCGATCGACGATCCAACGATCTCCTCGCGGCGTTCTCTCCTTCTCGCCCTCTCGCGAAACATAAGGGAGGTTAAAATAAATGCGCAGGCACCCTCACCTCTAACGACGTCTGCCCCTCAAGGTTAAACGCACTTATGCTGCTGCTCGGGTGCGCGCGTGTGAGTGCGTGAACGTCGCGCATGGATGCGAGTGCGCGTGTGCGTGTGCGTCGAAAAAAAATCGCGCGGGGTTCTCAAAATACGAGGCGAGAACCCGACGACGACGACGTCCGCGGTAACACTCGCGCTCGTAATATCGACCACCTCGTCCTCGTCGTCGTCGTCCTCGTCGACGAGGGCAGTATCGCTCCGTGCATGTGTATGTGCGAATGCGCGCGCGAGAGAGAGAGAGAGAGAGAGACGGTCCGAGAGGATATATATAAGCCTTTCCCGACCTGAGCTGTGCGTCGCTCCGGCCCACGTGCCGATTAGTCGCGTCCGGATGCTTGGGAGCGGCGAAATCGGCGGCGAAATCGGCGGCGAAATCGGCGGCGAAATCGGCGGTCGAGTGCCGCGTACCCTTGGGGGGCCTCGGCGAGAAAGAGAGAGAGCGAGCGAGACGGGAGAGGCGGGAGGAAGAAACGAGGCCGGCGAGAGAGAGAGGGCGAGTCGAAAGGAAAAGGAAGAAAAAAAATTTGCGCGTTTGATATATCGGAGTGTGTCGCGTGCGCTCTAATCATCGTGGCTCGCCGGGGGGAGGGGAGTGATCGGGTCTCGGGAGCGCTCCCTGAAAATCAGATGTTAGCTTCGTTCGCGGACGCGGATTATTCCGTCGCCGGTTATTCGCATTTCGCGCGCGCGCTTACTTCAAGGCCGCGCACTCGAGGCGAATCGTTAATTTCACGCTTTTGTCGTCGAGTACAAAAGGTCTTTTATTCAGCGGATCGGCGTCGATCGATGCCGGAGTAGGCTTTTAAAAAATCTGCGGGACTCTTGAGATACGAATGCGCTATTTTCCCCTTTTTTCCCCTTTTTTCCCCTTTTTTTTTCTTCCTCTTTTTCTTTTCTTTCCTCCGCTCGTTATTATCGCTATCGAAGCTACAGTTTTCGCATTTTTCAAGTTTTCGCGTGTCGAATGACGAAACTTCTAACGTGTCTTATCGTCTGACTTGGTTTTTTCGTAGATTCGACGAGTTCGCTTCGAAACTCGTTTAATGCTGCGTTTATATGGTAATTACGATCGAGATCGATCCTCGATCATCGGTTTGATAGCTCCGATGATAATCGTACGGGAATTAACGAGACTGCGATGATTAGTTTTTTAATCTTTCTTTTTCACGATAACGTCCAATAAACGAGATTCGCTAAAATTCTCACTTTTGTATTTATTTATTTTTTCCTTTATTTGTTTATGATTGATTTTGTTTTTATTATGTTTTTTCCGCGTCCGTGCCTATAGAGAAATCGACAAATGAAAGGCGCGAATTTTTCAATTTGCAGCTCTTTAAAGTAATGTTCTATTTTAATTTTCTTGTACTAACGTAAACGCATTGTTATTTAATAGTCGTAGTCCGACCAATTTCCACTTCCATAATTATTTTATGCGTTTAAAAAATGTTTTCCTTCACCGCTACGTCCGTGAAAATTTTCTCTTGCGCAAGAGAGAGAAAGAGAAGAGAAGCTGAATCGAATGTGTGGGAAAGCTTTGTTATAAATCAAATAGTTTGGTTATGTTTACATATGCATTAATAGTCACCACTTTTGCAAAAGAATGAATCTTCGGAATTATGTGATCGATTCGAGAGTGTGAATTTGAAAAGTACGTTATCTGTAATTAATTAGCCATATTTTATCGAACGAAAGACGAATATTTATTGTGTAATTTTAATGCACAACTGAGAATGTACAGTTACTTGTACATTTGTGTTTAATGTTGTTTATTCTATAATTTTCTCAATTTATCGTACAATTATTTAATAATGTATTTCAAATCTAGTCTTAGGATAAAAGATGACCTCGAATGAAACAGAAATCGATGGTGCTGTAACAGTTGTCGAAGGCAATCGCGACGAACCACAAATATTGGAGGAAACCGGTGCTTCTAGAGAAGAGATTAACGATGAGAAAGAAGAAAATACGTCTATTCAAAATGCTAATAAGACCTCCGATAGCAAAGGGACCACCGATCTTAAAAATTCCAACGTTAGAATCGTTCGAGGATCTAAAAAAATGAGGTTGGATATCGACTCTGCTGAAAAAAAGGGTATTCTTATAGTTTGAAGTATTAAATTAAAATACCGTACGTAAATGGATGCGAAAGTATTTCTAAATTTTTATTTATCGTGTATTTAGAAGCAAAAGATGATCCCGAAGCTGAAGCTAAAATTATGAGGTCGCTGAAAAGATCGTGCGAACTTTGGTCGATGGAGGATAAAAATACTTTTTTTAAAGCTGTTAACGAATTTGGTAAAGATTTCGATGCCTTGCAAAGTTATTTTCTTATTCAAGGAAAGAAAAAAGGTTTGCCTGAAAAAATGATAAAAAATAAAGAACAAATAAGGCATTTTTATTATCGTACCTGGTTAAAAATATCGAAACATTTAAAATTTTCGGAAGGTTGGTATTTTACGATAAGCTCAGGGTTTACTTTTAAACTTTAATTACTAGTTAAAAATATGTTTTGTAGACGTAAAGAAAACATCGCAAGAATTATACGGCTTAATTAATTACGGCGAACTCAGAAGAAAATTACCAAGAATGCACGAAAAGGTTCAAATGAAATTAAACGAATTAGTATATTGGGGATCTACGCAAGTTCGATTAAGAGGGAAAACCATGAGAATAAAAACTCCAATATGTAGAGCTCTTAGGAAATTAAATCAATTAGAAGGTAATCGTCTTGGAATTATAAATCTAAAAACGGAGCCCAAGAATGTATGTAATAACAAAAATAATTATTTTTATGTCGATAGGTTGGCAAGAAGATATTAAGCTTCCGTCCAGGATAACGATAGAACTGCGTCCAGGAAATAACGTTACTTGGTGGCACGTGCAAGCGTTAGCAATGAACCCAAGAGTTCGAACTCTTGTTCCCATTCAACGAAGGCTATCCAGTATATTATCATTTTTACAGCAACGTTGGAGACCTTGGAAAGCAAAAACAGTATCCTTAAAATCATTCTATTTATATAAAAATCTTCGTAATCTTAAGTTTTACCTTACATTAAAATGTAGTCTACGGATATCGAGAGTATCACGAATGCCGATTGCAAAGGCACAAGATTATTACGAGTGGCTCCTCCCGAAGGTTGTAAAATTACGTTACCGGTAGTAAATCTCGGGGAATATTTGACAAGCAATAGCGTTAGTTTAAATTCTTATGAAAATCGACTGGGACTAAAAAGTTCCAGAATCGAATTGCTAGGAACGATGCAATATTTAAAGGGTGTTGGGAAGAAAGGAATAAAAAGATACAAAGGAGATAAAAGACTGAGTAATAGATCGGACGATATACCCGATAGTAGCGATATCGACTTTTCCGAAACGAGCGTTGCTCCAACCTCCGAAAAAATATCCCTTTCGAATAACGTCGAGAAGCCTTCGGTCGAACAACCGACAGGATCCAGTGGATTTCCCGGCCGGGAAACCGTTGAGAGAATTCGACTGGGTTGGAACGTCGAAGAAGCGAATACGATAACAGTCGGAGATCTTTTTTTAATGGTAAAATTTAATAATATAACCATTGCTGAGAACACGAGTATGATAAGTTGATTTCTTGCAGTTTGGACGAGATTCGAAAATAGTATTAGAATATTGGTGGGAATCGCCAACCCGTGAAACGTCGGATGAAAAAACGAATACGTTCGAAACTTTACAAGATAACAGCTTGAGTTTAGCTCTTCAAAAATTATTGTCGATAGCCAAGCACAGCTACGGCACGAGTAAGGTATGGAATTAATTTATTAGTACACGGTAATCATCGCATAAAATCTAACGATTACCATTTAATAAAACGAGTTTTGCAATGCCCTCAGGGATACGATAATGTATCTGGCAGTAACGAAACGGTAATTTCCTCAAGGATACCATCGACTAAAGAATCAACATTTAGAAGGCCTTTGATACCTCAAGCTTATCATAAAATGGGTGCTCCGGAAGCTTTTAAAACACAATTGGATGTAAGATGAACTCGTTCGAATAATCGTTGATTGTTTATTTTTGTTTTTTCGTTACAAAATTGATATCGCTTGTAGAATATTAGAAAGTAGTGTTAAACTCGTTGCAACAATTATTACAGTACTGTTATTATAGAACCGAAGTACGAATTTATTTATTTTTTTTATTATAGAAATATAAGTCACGATTCTGCAGAAGAGGTAGAATTTTGAGACAAAGGAGTCTCGTGGTGCAAAGAGTACTTCCGATTACACCCCAAACGAATCATCAAATTTCGTATCCAGAAGTGCGAAATGTTTCCGTTGGTACTAAAACGGTGACTATGACCGTCATACCTTCGAACGAGAGTGCGGTTGAAAAATCGGATAAAATAATAGATTCAAATATAGAGAATACCCAAAAACATTTTTTGGGCGTTTTGGAAGGAAGAACGGAAGACTCGGCCAAAATAACGAATTCGAATTCGAGTATTACCAGTGCAATGCAAATATTGAAAGAAGGAGAACAACAGTGGTTGAATAGCGAAGTAAATTAATTTTTATTTTTTCATATTTTACAGCTCTACGATTAACCGTAACAAATTCATTTTTATAATTTTTTACTTTTTGTTAGAATAATGCTCTTAAACATTGATAAGCAAATTACACGATTATTGTTTTAATTTCGAATACTATATAAATATTATTTGTACTTTAGGTTGCAGATTTTTCTCTCAGTAGTTTCTTGGGCCAACTCGAATCTCCGGTTAAAGGTTCGCAACGAAGTCAAGCGGAAATTCCCATGATCGAAATCATTAGACCATCGTCCGATGTAAATATGAATTTCGTAATCGTTGATCGATTAATTTCCTCTATTACTAAACTAAATTAAAATATCGATGCGTTATTTTACAGGTTGCGAACATGCATTGTCTAATGGGCGAAAACAGCGTCGATTATATGGCAAAATTTGCAAATTTCGCTTCGCAAATCACTTCGTCGGAAGAACATAAAAAGTAACGACTGCAATATTTCGAGCTTTAATTTGTCTAAGAATTGTGAATAATGTATATTAATTGAAACTGTTAAAAAAAAAGAAAAAAAAACAAATGAAATTACAATGACAAAAATAACTATAAAAGTTATGGAGAAATTCTGTACATATCCATTCGTGTAAATACGCAATGAAAAATTACTGTTGATAAAATGTTTTTAACAACTTTTTCAACTTTTTATCTCTTATTAACCGATTTTCAAGCAACTCTAATCTTCTCTGGGATTTTATCTTCCGGAATAAAGCGATCTGGCACAGTAAAATATCTCATTAGCATAAAATATCGACGGAATTTCATTTACACCGTCGTTCGTTTATCAAAAGATAGAAGATGAAATAAACACCAAATTTATAGCAACTCTGCTCGTACCCCCGAGTCAAAGGCACATCGATAGTTACACATATCGGAGTAAAATAATCAGCATCCGATGAAACGCGGACAAACGGTGCGAATTCGCGTGCGCGTACACACCGAGGAGAAAAATAATAACAATAGCAATAACGATAATAATACACGTAGCGCCTGTATGCATGCATTCCGAGAAAAACAGATTTGCGATGCCCGGATACGTTGTACTCGTACATTGCGACACGAAAGAATTCTGAATGATTCATAAGCGGTCCCAAGGGGCCACGTGATGCCTCGCCGTGACCAATCGTCGATTCCGTTTCGTTATCATCGGCAGCAGGCGCAGCACATATTTTTTCCTCGTTCGCGGCGGCGTGACTATTACCGAAGGTCTTCGGCATATAAACTCGTTTCGAACGCCAATGAAATCGACGCGGTTATACGAACATGCACGAGCTGAAAAAGGGACCTCGCCCTTATCGCGAGGTTCGGGCCCGGAGTTTCGCACAGGATCGCTGGCGATTATTATTATTTTCAGCGGTGCGCGCGATAAAATAGAATAATATAATAAAAAATAGGTTTTTATTCGAAGAAGGTGCGGATTTTTCTTTTTCTTTTATCGAGTTGCCTACGTTTTAGAAATCGTTACACGTGCATAAGTTACAACTCTATAGAAACTTCGTGATTCGACTTTTTCGTTTAGAGCTTAATTACGTTTGAGTACTTAATTTTCTTTAAAACCGTATACGTAATTCGATTGGAAATGAAACGTAAACTATTGTTTCGATTTTTATTTTGATTCGACGATGCCAGTAAGTAAATAAAGTATCGGAGCCGATAAATTTGTTTTATTAAATGCGCGTAAAATGCGCATAAAATGAACGTAATGCTATATGTTTACATTTATAGAAGTATAAAATGCATTAAGAAATTTCTTCGATAGTTAAAAGTTTTAATTGTTGGTTATTAATTTCATAATGGTAAATTTGCGGAATAACGATATCGATCGAGTTGAAAAAAGGAAAAAGTTACAGAATCAAGATCTGTATATTTCGACGATATAAAAGTATTATATTCTTTAAAAAATAAAGTAATAAAAATATTCTGCTCAATAACAAGTCTATAGTCGCGACGGATTTCGTTATGCATATAAAGTAAGCTATAAAGCGCCACAAGTCCACGCGTTACATCAGTATGACTAAATGCTTTTATTTCCATATTAATATACATATTTTTCAAGTACTTAAAATAGTTTATTAATAATATTAATACGAAGCGATGCGCACGTGTGCATAATAATCTACGATTCTATTCAAAAAACATCGGTCGCTGATAATTTCCGTGATTTAAGAAACGGACCTTTCCATCCAAAATTCTCCTTGAACCTTATCGAAATACCTATACGGATTCGCGTATTTAAGGATCATCCAAATTTACGTACGCGTACGGTAATATACATCACTCGGGAGTATCCGTTTAAATTTTCTTCCGACACCGATTCCAGAGAAAAATCTATTAAAATTTACTTTCTTTCGAAATTTTTCTATAATATATTTAAACCGAGCGAAAGAACATATTTCGTGCTCGTTACGTGAATTTCGAGCGAGTACGAACCGATTAAATTATCGAGGCTGTCGGATAGAAAAATATCGTTTGTTGTCCTTGAAATTACGAGCCGGGAGTAAACGCGGTAAAAGAATAATTTGTTTTAATAACGTTACCCTGTTGCAACGCTTCGAAAAATATTCATTCCGTTGCCGAAATCTTTTCGCGCGATAAGTAGTCGAGCCGACGTTTCCGTATACGATTGAAAAAATTATTTTGCACTACGCCACACGTGCCTCGTTTAAATTGCTCCGTACTTTTATCTATACTCGTTGAAATAATAAAACTCGGAGCGATCGATGAAAAAATTGTTGGTCCCAGTCATCGTTAATTACGATAGTCGCACGCATGGGAACTTTTACGTATCGATATAGTATATTTAATTTCTTGCACCGATGCGCAAATTATTATACATCTTTGCATTATTGCCGCTGTTGGTTATCAAAGTGACGGATGAATTATGATTTAATTAGGAGGAATAAAAGAAGAGTCAAATAAATCACACGCTTTAATAAAATTCTTTTTCAACGTATTTAATTTTCATTATCCTTAGTGCTACACTAAAGAGTTAAATGGTCCACACGAGTCTGTTTTCAAACGGGTTTAAGCAATTAATAGCTTATATTTTTTATAAGATAAATGCGATTAGGTACAATTGCATGTATTTGTACAGCGCAAATATCGTCTCGAGCGAAAATATCTCGAAAGGACATTCTCCGCATAAATATTTTAAGATCAACGTTTTAAGTTTGCATAACGGAACGAGAATCTTTTTTTTTTTTCTTCCTTTTTTTCTATAAATAATAGCGCGAGCGAAAAATTAATTAAAAATAATAATAAATTATTTAACTGGAAAAATAAATAACGAAAACCCGAGAGAAAAAATAATAGCAAAATATGTACGAGCGAATGAGGTAAGCGAATGCTACTGACACGATGGAGATGCGCTCGTGTCGACGGTCTAAAATAATCTGCGTTTTCTGCGTCAATTTATGTACTTGTATTTTCGAATGCGCAGTTATTACTTTCTGTGCTTCTACGCGATGCTCTCGTCGACTTCTCGTCTTCTCGTCTCCACCGCAACCTCATCCACGAACTTTGATAAATATTTATTTTTGCGTGCTTTATTATTTTTTATAACGAATGTAATCGAATCATTTGCATGTTTTAAAAATGGATTTTAAATTACTCGGAGAAGCGGCAAAAAGAGCAGACGGATTTTTTTTTTTTAAGCTTGCGATTTCTGGATCTATCGAGCTTACGAATACCAGAGACATTTTTCTCGTTTCTTAGTTTTAGCATCTCGATGATAAATTAACCGATACTATTCAACGGTATTTCTAAATCTATAATTTACTCTGTGCTCTCGTTGCTGTGACTCGTACGAAGCTTCTTTTGTTTCCGTGGAAAATTAATTCGTTCGTCGTAAAAAGTTATTTATCTTGGCTATTTTACAATTTTTAAGTTTCTGCTTTTGAAATAATTGAATGGAAAAAAAGTCAATTATGCGATGACTTCAGTTTTTCGTTCGTATCTTAATAAAATAATCGAACGATAAAATTAACTAAAATTAATTGTAAACATATTATCTGCTAATGGCAACTATGATAACTATCGCAAATAATACACAATAGGTTCTTAATCTAGCACCGAAGGGGCTAATACGTTACTATACGTCATTCATTGTAAACACATCACACTTCAATTATATAATATATTTACACAATTAACTTATAATTTGATAACGAGTCATATAAATATAAATTTTTAAATATCTAAATTCAATCTAAATATAGGGAATTTTCGTGAATAAAACGTGTTTAAATGACATTGAAGTTTCGTAAACAATAATTATTATAATTTACATGAAACTTTATAATCAAAAAATTGTTTAAAATTCATTTTTAAATTATTTTGTTACGATACAATGTTTTAAAAAATTTTGTTAAAGCAGACTAAATTTTTCAAAATTTAAACATGTTTCCAAACTCTATCTATCGATTTCGTAACAAAAAACTGGATTTAAATATAACTTGTAATTAATAATTATTTTGGAAATACTATTAATAAATTATTCTTAATAATTACAAAATTATAGTTTTTTTCTTTAATAATATTAGCCGTTACTTCATGAATTATTTTTGCAGTTAATTTAAAAAGATAATTAAAAGATCCGTAATCTTTTTCAATTATCTATAATTACGTAAGTATCCAATTGCATAAAATACACGATTTTAAAAAAATGAAAAATTAGATAATACGTTTCGGTATATGTACAAAACCTTTCAGCTTGATCGACTGAAATCCTGAATGCAAGGACACTTTTGTAACCGAAGAAATAAATTTTAAGATATGGCTATTCAAAAAATTAATATTCAGCGTAAATCGCATCGAGAATCTCTTATCAAATTGTTTATAACTTGCTTGATTCGTTTAAGTAATCAAATAATTTTTGCATTCGTTATTTTTACACGTATAAAATAAGATATGTAATTAAAAATTGAAATTCTTAAAAATTTTGTAACTAATAAATATTTAAACTAAAGCATATTAAAGATTTGTTTCTTGCATAATAAGTGAAATGTAAATATTTAAGTTTTGAAAACATAAAATCAGGGTTATTTCAAAACCATGTTTTAAAAATATGCATAATTAAATTTATAATTTTCATTCTTAAGTAATAATTTTTTTTAGTAATAATTTTTCATAATTTATATACATTAGATATATGCATAATTTTTATAGTACATTAAAATAGTGTATTTAATACAGTATATTTTGATAGTAATATTTTGATACAAACAATTTTTATACGACAAAGTTTTACTTTAACGAATCTCGAACGTAAAATATCCGTCATAATTATATTCTTAATATTTTAATGAAAATATGAATAAGTTTTTCAAATATTCGTTAAATTTCATTAATACCAGAACCAATTTTTAAATAATCTGCTAAATCAAATTAATACGTAATTTCTTGTATTCTAGCACTATTAAATATTAATATAAAGTTTTCAAAAAGATAACATAGAAATTGAAGAATTTATAAATTAATATTAAACGTATTACATATAAAAAAAAGACAATAAAACAAAATATTCGTATACTTATTTTTTAAATAGGTATTTATTTATATCTACAATTTTTGAAACATCGTTAAAATTACAAGTAAATTTATTTCTACATTTCTTTTTTATTATTATAAATTTTTATTTATTTTTATTATGAATGAGTTAATGTTTATTCATGCTTAACAAAATACATACATTAAATTTGTGCATACCATTGTATTTGGTACGTCGATTATTTTTGAACAGAGTAATTCTGTATGGACCATATTTATGCACAGTATTTATAAACGTACATATTTCGAGAAATAGTTTTTCTATTTTATATTTACAAATTCCAAGAGAATTTAATAGTGTATTATTCTAAATATATATATATAATGTATAATGTATAATGTATTTTTATTATTTATAAGTATCAAATAATTAAATAATTTTTTACTAAAAATACTAATTAAAAATATATGGAAAATGTAAATAAAATATAAACCGGTATCTTTTCAAAAAAGAAATATATATAAATTAACCAAATATTAAGCGACAAATTTACTTGCAGTATTATTCAAAGTATTTCGATATTATATAAAAATGAGCGCAAAAAAGAGTTTAAATACTTTTAATATCACGTTAAAAAAATATAAGAAATTAAAAATTAAAAATATCAATGATTCGAATTCTTGGTTACTTTTTACATGTAACACAGTTTATCTGTAAATTCAACGAAAAGAAAATGAACGATTCGGTCGTTCGATTCTACTAAGTAATCAACTGTATTTGTGAAAGTGGTGATGCGCTATTAAAACAACCATAACTCGGTAATAAATATGTACGTGTACGCATATATAAATATGTGCAGTAGAGGAAATTTCAAACTTTAATGTACTTTTTAATCATTCGCGCATAATTTTTTTTTTATAACCCTACAATAATTTAAATAAAAAATTATATAAATCTTGGGCTCGTTGATTAAAAATTAGATTAAAAATATTTTCAGTTAATCGAATGAAATATGTTTGATCATTTAAATAAATATTTTTTATTCGCAAAGGATTGTAATATTAAACGCGTCTATGCATAAGAAGACTCTTGGCGTTATGCCAATTGAAGGCGAAAGGACAATATTTGGTTACATGGTTATTAAAGAAATAAACGAACATTTATTATTATCTTAAAAAATTATGATTGAACAAATGAAACGTTAAATTGATAATCGATTTTTATAAATATTATAACATCGATCGCGATAGTTTTTTTATTACACTCGAATCGATAAATAATCGATCGTTGTTCAGATTGTAATAAAAAAGACGATGAATTACGATTTGAGTTCTTCATTGGGAAATCTTCTTTAGTTTTCTAGACACAACTTGGAAACTTTTATGCGCGCTTTTTTCTGCGTACCATTTCGAATAACTTTATTATAGGTACGTTTCTGCAAGTTATTTATCACGCGCAAAGGGAATATTTAGACCACTTTGATATCTTTTACGCGAGTTAGTTTACTACAAACGCGTTCGAAACCGAGAGTATTTGTTTATAAAATAATTATAATAAAATTGTACGCGTAGTTCGAGTAACGTAGAATTTGAAATAAAATACAAACAGCGAAAAGTTACATAATGTTTCAAGACAATGCTTTAGAGTATTTATAAGAAAAACGCATTCTTTTATTCGCGTGTTCGATTTCCTACAGTACATATAGAAATAACGTACCTTTCCTTTATAATTGCTCTCGTTATCAACGAGATCCATATATATATATATATTTTTAAACGCGTCCGTCCTCCAAAAATAGGAGATTCTATCGTCGAAAAAAGGACGAACGTTCGAGATAGAAAAAAAGAACGGAACGAACGTGTAAAAAATAAGCTTTCGATAATCGAGCGAGAATTTAAAGAAAACCGAAAGCTGGAAGGATTTTCCAAGGCGATCAAACCCGATTCGAAACGCGACACGCCAAGTTCGAGTCCCGCAAATGGAAACGCTAGGAGGTCGCGCATCGCCTACGGCATAATTATGATTTTTTAAATAAGTCATAGTCACGATCTATTTCTAGTTTAGATTTAGATTGCTCTTTTGACAATGCAAAGAAGGCGACCGGCGACTCCGTAAAGACCGTCGCCAATGACGAGCGCACAATGAGCGATAAGTGCGAGGTTTCCAGCAGCGGCGCTAAGAAACGAGAGGAACAAGAATAAGAAGAAAAAGAAGAAGAAGAGGAGGAGGAGGAAGAAAGAAAGAAATCTCGTATCTAAACGATCTACGCTCGGATCCAGGCGCGCGTCAACGACGACGATTCCTCTCGTCTCGGACTATCGGCTCGTGTAATTACGTTCGGATCGAGGGGGAGAAGGGAAATTACATTATCGCGAACCCGGACGTTATCTCGGTGGCTACGGGGGTTCG
Source organism: Dolichoris vasculosae (assembly GCA_018907195.1). Classification (NCBI taxonomy): domain Eukaryota; kingdom Metazoa; phylum Arthropoda; class Insecta; order Hymenoptera; family Agaonidae; genus Dolichoris; species Dolichoris vasculosae. Next base: position 5,767,199 of record JACCHY010000009.1, on the reverse strand, counting down.
GCACCGGAAAGCAGACCCTTCGGACCGCGTAATCGCACACAGAAGCGTGTCGCCGAGCGACCGAGGCGCGAATGCGTCGCTCTATAAATAAAAAGCTACTACTCTCGCGGCTGTTGTACGTGCGTCAATCCGAGAGCTGCGGTTTACCCGCTTCCCGCTAAAGCCCGAGATAGAGGAGAGGCTAACCAGCTAACGAAACCAACAGAGAGAGAGAGAGAGAGAGAGAGAGAGAGAGAGAGTCGGTCCCGTGGCGATTGGTCGGTCGTCCGATGCGGGAAATCCCCGATCGCGGACACCAACACCAACTCACAGCCTGGGTTTCACGTATTTAGCTTATATTTATACGCGGGATCGTCGCGGTGTGCGAGTCGTCGTCGTCGTCGTCTGCCGCGGTAAAAGTACGAGCGGAGAGACCCGGTGATCGGGGCCTCTATAAATGTTTTCGTAATTATTTTTTTCCGTCCTCTCGTTTTCGTCTCCTCTTTAAACCGGGGAATCGCTCGTTAGCATCGAGGCTGTCGATGAGTAACCAACCGATTCACCGATCGCCGATCTTCCCTTCGTATCGTTGTTAAATGTATGCGTTGTTTACCGTGTTTCGGGTATCCGTATCGATGCGCTCTCGATAGAATTCGAAATTAGGAGAGAACGAAGACTCGGCCGACCATTTCACCGGCTGATCGCGTTCGAACGCGGTGATTAAAAAAACGCGGTGTTTGTAATTACGGTGGTGTACGATACGATATAAATTCTGTTAAAGTACGACCTAATGACTCGGCGCTTTTTCCACGGTAAAAAGGATATCGTTGACAATTTATTTTGGAGTATAAAAACGTTAAATTGAATTACTCGATAACGAACGCTGATAAATTACGTTGGAGCGAGAACGATTACGAATTTCGGGAAATAAGTTTCAACTCGAATTTACGAATGCTTTCGAGGGACTCGGAGCGACTCGTAACTCTTATCAGATCATCGGGTCCATCATCGCACGGTACAAAAAAAAAAAAAAAAAAATTGTACGCGTAAAAACGCCCACCGGGATCGAGAAATCACGTTTTTCTACAAAATTCGAGAACGAGAGAATTTTCTCGATGTCAAAAAAATGATCGCACCGTTGGATTTAAACGCGAATCTTCGACGAAATCGATAAGAAGACACGTTTTATTTTCGGAAAAAAAACTGCTCGCTCGTTTTTACGTTAAATTTGGAAAAGCGGTATTGGAACTGTACGTAAAATGTACATAAAAATTTTCGAGTTGATTTATTCGGAGTTCGTAAACAAAGAAATTTTTAGTCTCGAACAAACTGTATCGCGATAAATTACTCCGAATCATAAATATTAATATTATTGCTGGTTTTGCGCGCTGTAAAAATACGAATTACGCGTGTTTTTCAACCTAAAGCGTTTCGTAAATTCAATAAAAGCTCGAAGAATAAATACGCGCGAAAAGAAGGATGAATGGATGCGTACCGGTTTCCTCCGCTCCCGAAACAACCGCCGAAAAAGACCAAAGTGGAAATTCATTTTTTACCACGAAACCCTTATCGAAATAAAATAAAAAAAAAAAAAACAAAAAAGGCGATGTTTTTTCAGGTATGCGGAGGCGCCGTAACCCGATCTAAAATATCGCGGAAAGAGCAGCAGCAACAACAACAACAACGCACCGTAAATATTAACGAGCGAAATTGTAATTTTAATTTCAATCTGGCCGTGTCCCGTGTCAGGACGGGAAGAGTCGCGGACCGCCAAGTCGAGCCCGTTGCCCCGATCCTCGATCTTTGCCGAATTAGACACTACGATCGTGAAAAAGACACGTTTTTATAATAAAAATAAGGAGCATATTGTTCGGCGGAACCGGTTCGAGGTTGTTCGCCGTTGAAAAAGCGAGTCGCAGTACAACGCGTTGAGCGAGCGCGCGTGTAGCGATCGAGAGCGAGAGAGAGCGAGAGAGAACGAGAGAGAACGAGAGAGAACGAGAGAGAGAGGACGAGGAGGAAAGAAGGAAAGAGGCAGTCGTCGATCGGAGAAGGGGACGACGTCGCGGTACGTATGCGCGAGGAGAGCCTACGTGCCACGGCGAGCGCTACGAAAATTTCAGAGCCGACGAGCGTGTGGAAGATAAGTATCGCGCGCAGATACGGACGCACGCTGCCGACGCCCGGATTCCGGATTCCTCCTCGTATAGTGCGCGCGACGACGACGAGAGAAGTTCTCGGTGAGCCCTTGACGAGCGGGCGGCGGTTCGCCCTACCCCCTCGGTTGGAATGAGGCGCCCTGGACGCGCGACTAAGTGCGGGTGGTAGACCCGAGAACTCCAGGTTCCCAAGGACGACGGCCAGGAAGGCGGTTTACCCGCTTCAAGCGACGACGATGAATCCCTTCGCGGATTACGAGAAAACGGACATCTCGAGCGTGAGTATACGCGGAACCCGGGACCCGGGACCGAGGATTTTCTTCCCATCGTGGGGGAATAACTCCAAAGGGAGGAAAATATTCTACCCGTTGCCGAAACGGGAATTTACACGAGTGTTAAAGTTAGGCGGTCGGTCGAGCGAGGAAATTGTATCGGAGCGACACACACGTGTCGCTAGAATTGAAAATACTTGTTACATCGCGCGGATCTATCGCAACATCTTTTATACTCGTAGCTCGCGAGTCGGATTAATCGAGAAAGAAAAGAAAAGAAAAGAAAAGAAAAGAAAAGAAAGAAAGAAAGAAAGAAAAAACTACGGTTCGAGTGAAAGATTTCCCCTTTTTCTCGGATGATACGGCGAATACGGCGAATACGGCGTTCGGTACATTTCCCTTGTATGTCATCTCGATGGACGTTGAGAGCCTTGGTTTTTCACCGGAATATAAAAATTCTAATTTAATTGCGGTCCCGATAAGCACTCGATACCGTCGGTAAAACAGATAGCGATAATCTCGAAGCTTTGATCGATAAGACGTCGAAGGGGTATTTTTTAACGCCGAGGGGTCGGTACGTGCGACTCGGAACGAAAACGAACCTTACGCAACTTGGCGATGACGCGATGACGCACTAACGACGATACCCCGTTAAAAGGAAATGGAATCGGTAGGAGCGAAGGAAAGAAGAAGCCAACAACCGAGTACAATGAAATTTCTACTTTTCTTTATCGATACATTATCTTGGAACGACATGAATTTTGTGTATTTTTGATAAAATATGAATACGGAATCTTTGGGAATTCTCATCGACTAAGGCCGATACGACTGATATATAAAGTTTCGTAAAGTGGGTTTATTTATCGAATCGTGAATACATGGAATTTAATTCTACCATGTCTTGTTTCGTATCGAATGCTCGAGTCAAGTGAAACCTTGAATTATAAATGAGATTAAAACTACTCTGTGTAAATTAAGATAACGTTTCCATTAAAATTTTAGCGTATTTTTCCGTCCAAGGAAAATAGCGTGTCGAAATACTCAACCCTACATTATCGGCAATAATTTCTTCAATTTTCTCTAGTCTCGGTTTTTCTAGTACGGAAAATAACGCGCGATACTCTAACGCTCCGATCAACAACGTTCGTATGCAGATGCAAAGACAGGTTAATCTATTATACCGTTTATAAGTATAATGAGGCAAACGACGTTATTAGAGGTTATATTTACAACGCGGATTTCTGATTTTGTATTACTCATTATGCGTACCAATGACGTCATAGATCAAGTTCTTTTTACAAAGGCATATTAATGCCATTGATTACAATATTGAAAAAATGCATATTATTCTCTCGATAATGTTAAAAAAAAAAAAGAAAATACGAGTACAAAATTAAGAGAAACAAACTAAATGTGCGCACCATAATTCGACATTCTTTTGATAAGCTGATAATTAACATTCAAATATGTACACGTGTATTGTATTTTAAACGAACCATTTTTAAATTTTTAACCTACGAGATTATTGATTTAAATATATTTTATTTTAAATATAGGTATTAGTTGTATTTACGATTTCGAAAGGAAAAAGTTTTCTTTTTTTTTTTTTTTTTTTTATAATGACAAAATTGTTTTTTCTTATCGTTCTAATTTATATATTTTCACCTTTGAAATTATTTCGATTCGTAACTCTTTTTTTTTCTTTTATCGCCTTATTCGATAACGTCTGTAGATATTTAATAGAACGATGGAATGATAAAATAAAAATAAATTTTATTTTAATAATCAGGTGGTATTTAATCAAGATTACTTCAGAACTTTCGAAGAAAATGAAGATCACTTGTTACTCGATATGGATTCGCTCGTCCAAAGAAAGGACGAGGACCTGCTGATGTCCCGAATTTACGATTCATCGATGAAAAAATGTTCTCTCGGTGAGTAACGTAAATAATTAACATTCGTCGAGAAAACACTTTGAAATATTTTTTTTCGATTCGCTGCGTATTAATTTTCATAATGAAAAATAACTGGTAAGAAAATTATTTTTTAATAATTACTTGATTTGTAAGAGCGTTCGAGGAAACGATCATCGGTATCCTGATGATAATGATAATTGCGTTATTGCAAAGGCGTACGTACACTTTGAAACGATCACGAGTGAATTATTTGTTTATCGCGAACACTTTTTTTTAAAGCTCAAATTTTAATATTCGATCCGTACACTGTTCCTTTAACGACCGATTACGCATTCGATACATTTAAAACTACGTTAAAACAATTTTAATTTTGACACCTTTAAAATAATTTAGATAATTTTCGAGCCGTCTGTTCTATTTTCCTTATTTCTCTATCAATCTATTTATTTATCTATCTTTTCCTTTTTTTTCACTCTGTCTCTCTTTCCCAAGTCAAATTGGTAAATTAGCATCAGTGTCACTCGAATCTCTTATCATTCAACTATCGCGTAGATATACTACTTCATTTATATAATAATGAAAGAATAAGCTCGTTAAATTATATCTTATTTTATTTGTATATTATATAATATAATCTATACGAGTGGATGATAACGTAAAATTAATTTAAACCTAACATTTTTCAATATCTTTTATTGTAAGTACATAAACAAACAAGACGAGTATTGACTTATTGACATTTATTTATTTATTGAAAAAATCTTAGAAATTACGAAGTCTTTCCAACGTATAATTATCACAAATGTCTTATAACTATTTATGCTCGTTCACATCTTAAAAAACTTAACATAATTTTTATTAAAATTTTTCTATTTTTCTTTTCTTTGTGAAATATCGAAACTTTTAAGATAACGATGTTTTTCATTTTCTATGTATTAAATTTGAAATTTTTTTCTATTTTTTCTCTCTATTTTTTTTCATTAAAAAATATTGCGTTTTATGTCAAATGTGAGCGAAGTTTTATATTTCATGATTCTTTTAAATTTAAAATATTCTAATTCTTTTTGAATATTAATAAAAATTTAATAAATTCTCCGTTTTATATTTATAAATACTATGTAATATAATCAATGTGTACGAGGTAAAGCTTTTATTCGATAAGTTTTTTTATTTTAAAGTGAAAATTTTAAATCACAATATAAAGTTATTATTTTCTATTTTTATATTCTTTAAACTGAGAAGAACATTTTTTTTTCGTATTAAATCATTTTTAATGATAAATATACTAAGCTTCTTTTATATCGTAGCTTCATATTTCATTAAAAACATGGAAAATTAATATTCGTTTGAAAAATTAACTATCGACTTGCGTTAAAACGATTCATAAAAATCTGCTATTTTTCTTTTAAATCGAGTAATAATTATATATTAAAAATAATATATAATACGGTAAAATGTGTTTATAGTCAGTGGTAAAAGACAACGGATCGCCCGACTAGACTATAGCATATTACTACTTATTTGATGTGTGTAGACACTTTCCCACCTAAATGTCAAGAAATTTCATCTTTCATATATAACTTTCTCTTACAGAAATAAGATAAATTTTCTAATTTATATTTTTTATTGCTTTGGCCGAATACGAATGTACAAGAAAGTTGCGTGTAACGAAAGCAACATATGTTTCGATGATCGTTGGCATTCGATTATTTACTCGTTTTTCTGAAAAAAAAATACTTTAAGTTTATCAAAATCGATACGTATGATAATGTAAACGTATGTATCTTAAAATATTATCGTGAACACACACACGCGCACGGACATAAACGCACACGTACGTTCATAGATGAATATGGATGTTGCACGTGCTTCTTAGTATCTTTCCATATTATTGCATGTAAGGACATATAAATAAAGTATTTAACAAAATGAGCTTACGTTTAAAAATATGTTATATAAATATAACTTAAAATTGTAGTTGATTTCTGTAAAAAGAATACGAATAATTAGTACAGTTGGATCAACTTTTTTTTTATATATGTATAAAATATAAGTTTTGCTCGTTTGATTGGCTGAAAAATTTGCTTCTGGAAATTCCCAGTTTATAGATTACGAATCTAAAATCATACTTTAAAAATTTCCTATTTTTTCAAACTGGCCTATCGATGATAATAACTTAAACGACAAATAGTCGCTTTTTTACAATTTAATTTACTGCAACCATCTGAAAATTTAATTTAACGTTAATTTAATATTTTGATATTATAACAAGTAATAATAATAATACAGAGAAATCGAAATGGATTCCAACGAGCGAAGATGTAATAAAATTTTAACGCTAATTTATACTAAATTATCTCTCGTTTAAAGCATAAAGAGCTTTTATTTTAAATATTTGTTTCACTATTTTAATCGAACTGGAAAGTTAAAAAAATTTAAATAAGAAAGCTTCTCTTCTATATAATTCGAATTACGCAAATATTCGTCAGACTTTTATTCGACGTTTTCCTTCAACTAGTGCAATAAAAATTTTGTTTAATTAAATATGTTATTATACTCATAATACGATAGTAAATTATTTACGTGTTTTATTAAATATTTAAAATTTTAATATCCGTTATTTATATTTGTTAAATATTTATAATGATGATTAATTACATTTAAAAAGTTTTAAAATTCTATTTACTAAATTTATTTGAAATTTTTTGATTATAGTATAACTACCACCTATCAGTTGAAATATCCTTGAAATTTTAATTATTATTTTAATCAGTTATTACATTATTAAGAATGAAATTTTTTTACGTTGCAATGACATACGACGATTAAAAATAGTTTAGTATATAAAGTATATTTATATATTATAGTTATTTCTTTATAATTGATAAATATAATAAAACTTTTCTTTTTCACGAAATCAGAGTTAAAACATATTTTTTTTTATTGTTATCTACGAACTATTGCACATGAATTTTTATGAATTATTTATTTTTATATTTACTTCGAAGCGAAAATATTAAATAATATCTTAAAATAAAAGATAAGGTAATATGAAAAATGTATATAATTATTACGATATAATATAATGTTTAAACGTAAGATTATTTGGTAAATAAGACAAAGACACGAAAATTTCTTAAAATCCACGCTGCTGTAATCTTTAATAATATTTTGAGTAATAAATAACATTGTTTTCAACAGCTAATATATTAAATAATGAGTAATTATCGCACAAAACATTTTTCCTTGTAAATGATGACCTATAAAATTAAAAAACGTCCTCGATTGTCCGTCACAAACTAAGACGCTATTTATTTTTAGTCAAAGAGAAAATTTAATTAAATATATACATAAATATTCATAATTATCGAAGATTGTAATTATTATTTATAATCGGGCTGAAGCAAAGAATTATTTTAGATCATGGAAAGATTAACGTATCAATAAAAATTCTAATTGATCTAAACTAACAGTTCGCTCACTAGATCATCATTATTTTTATTAAAAGTTATTAAAAGCCCTCGGGACATCCGTGACTGTTATATATTTTCAGACTAACGGTTTAACGTTGTACATTACACTATTGCGCACTAAGTACAGAAAATCGAAGAGAATGGAACACTTTTTCCAAATTATCGTTAAGAACTCGCAGTTCTTTTCGATATTTGCTTTCCCTTCTAACGCGAGTATGTTTATACCTCCGATCCAAATAATAAGAAAGTATTAAATTTGTCTCTTCATCGACGTAATGTATATATATATATATATATAATCGCTAATTTACAATTTTATGCAAATAGAATAAATTCCGAATCTTAAATACGTTCGTCTACGATCGTACACAAACAAATGTACAGCTTAGTCGGATGTTATCGCATGAACTTTAACCGTACTTTCCTCAGCTTTCGCTGCGCTCTCGAGAAGTGAAACTTTTCGACGCAACGCTCGATGAAAATTTCGTGCCAGCCGTGTACATTTCAAGTTTTAACGCACACCAGGAAAACGAATAACCTCCCACTCTCGCTTTCTAAATTACGCGAGCGCTCAAAAAAAAAAAATAATAATTACCCCAGCGCGAAAATTCGGTGCAACGACGTCGACGACGACGACGACGACGACGACGACTGACGTCCAACTATTCCAGGCGAAGACACGGAGGAGGTGGACGGCACCGGTTGGTCATCCAAACCGATCGAAGACTGGTGCCAAGAGGAAACGATAAATTGGCTGATGACGGCGGCTTCCTGTCTCGGACAGTCGTACGGCTCGATCCAACAGGGCCTCGCCCTCCCCGGAAAGGACCTCGCCGCCCTCGGCCGACACGACTTCGTCGCCCGGGATCCCGTCTACGGTGAGAGGCTCTACAACCTCCTGCACACCCAGGCGGTCTCGAGCCAGTGCAAGAGCGCGAGTCTGGACTATTTCGCACCCCGACACGGCGAGCAGAGCCACCCGGGCGATCGAGGAACCGTCGAGAACTTCCAGGGACTCTGCAACGAAGACGAACCCCAGACCATCGGCTCCAACAACGTTTCCGGTGAGTATTTGTAGATAGATCGAGACGATTAAAATTCCTCCTAGAAAATTACCTTGATTTTTACTACTTGTTTTCTCGTACTCGGATTGTCCAGATGTTTGAATTTTAATACGCTAAATAACACTTGTTAACAAATATGAATTCGTTTTCTTTTTCCGTGCGGGTAAATTGTTCTCCGCGCTAAACAGGTTTTGCGGAGAAAACTTACCTCCGTACTTACTCGTTATACGTATAAGCTATTTATGTCTAATGATTCGAGCAACGAATTACGTTATGTATTTTTATAATGTTTAGACTCGATTTTCTAATTATTGCTTCGCTGTAAAATTAACTAATATCGATGAAATTGCATTATAGAATATCCGATATCTATTTACAATTAATTTTTGCACATTTCTCATCTACGATAACAAATAAAAGTATTGAATTTCGAAACACATAAATAATTGATATAGATTACGAATTTGCATAAAAAGTCGGTGTGAACATTTTAAAAGGTTATAATCCATTTTTATGAAAGTTCCTTTTATGATGTAAAATCATGTATTGATAATTTTATAAACCTGTTATCTAAGTAACATATTGCATGAAATTAAAGTAATATCTTGTTGACTTTTAAAGCGAGAAAATATAATTTCGTATGTCATTTTGAAATTGCTAGAAATATGAAAAAGGAAATGTTTTTTCCGACTCGAGCTTAATTGACTTGTATTATTGTTTATATTTTTTTTCTATAAATAATATCTAAAGTATAAGTATAAATATATCCGAATGTCAAACCGAATTAATTTTACTTATCAAATAATAAACTTGATTTAAGACGGTGCATTTTACAAAAAAAAGAAATATAAAAGTACCGATAACTAATTTACTCAAATATAGTAAATAAAGCCTTTACATTAGAAAACTATAATATTTGCACAATTATAATTGTTTACCACTCGAAATAAATGACGTTGATTTATGAAAAATACAGAAAAAAATTATACTATTACACGCACACTACTTAAATCGATGCCTGATCAACAAATATTTACACGACAAATTACCTGTGTGTACACATATTCCGTCAAAAAATAAGGAACCCGTTTCGGTGAACTGTTTACAGATTTTTCAGATGTATGCAAATGTTTAATGTATTGTTCACAGATGCGGAATCAGATAATAGTATAGAGATATCAACAAAACGTCCACCTGGCAGACCGAGGCTTTTGAAAACGAAAAAAAATCGTAAGAATAAATTTGATGATCGATTGCTTATTATATATTGCGCAAAGACGTAAAAAAAATTAAATTTAATCTGCATAAGATGCAATAATTTTACAATGATCGACACTAGTTATAAATTTTATAAAAATAAGATAATGTTTTTTAAAAATAAAATAGACGGTTTAAATTAACTGCGAATTATTCATCGTGAAGTGAAAAAATGCAACGAAATAAAATAGTAAATATTCCGCGTAGGTAACACCGCAATTTTTTTTTTAAATTTATCTTAACAAAATGTACAATTGAATATGTTTACAGTTATTTACCGTATCTGTACAGATACCGAAATGACTAATTGTTTTTTTATTTTTCAAAAAATGAACCAAAGAACTTCCGCGAGTATTTTTTTGTCGTAAAGATAAGCAACAATTTGTTGTTTACGACGTAATTTCATAGAATATATTAATAATACAACTAATATTTTTAACTTTAGAATAACTCGTTACGCTACTTTTCCATCCTCTCTATTTTTAAAACTTTTATTTTTTTTTTTTTACATTAATATCTTTTATAAATATTTTGTTATTATGCAACTTCATTAATTATATTGAATGCCAGTTTAATGTGGTCTATACTTTGTATGTAGTAATCGTGATATAACGAATCTTAATAACTCTCGATAAAATTTAGTCACAAAATCCGACGCATAAAATATAAATATTTTCTATTTAATATCACTCTCCGATACATGTATCGATTTGTTTCTTTACAGCTACGAGTCAGGGAAAACTTTGGGAATTCATAAGAGATCTACTACGTAATAGGAAAACCTGTCCAAGCCTCATATGTTGGGAAGATTATTCGCAGGCGAAATTTCGATTTGTTCGCAGCGACGAGGTCGCGAAACTTTGGGGTTCGCGTAAAGGCAACACAAAGATGACTTACGAAAAGCTCAGTCGTGCCATGAGGTAAAAAATTTGCTCGTTCTTATTTTTTTTTTTACCAAGAACTATTTACTTATTTACCGGCGGATCTTAATTTTTATCGATGCACGAACGATCGTGATAATAAAATAAAATTTAATCAACTCATGTATTTTTATAAATTTTTTCAAATCATTAATTTAATCCAACGATACAAAATGTATTTCGATGAATTCGTCGATTTTATGAAAAAAAATGTTTTTCCAATTTTTGATCGATAATTAATAATAAAATTATAAAATCAACTCGGTTATCTTTTATATTGAATGTACACACAATACGATACGTCAATATTTCAATTTCTTGATAAATTATTCTTTTATCTCGAGCTTAATGTACATTACAAATTATTATAGCCAATAAACTTAAAGATGGAAATATATTTAAATGCACGTTCGAATTTTGATGAAACGGGATAAAAGCAAATTATTTTTCGTTGAATAATAAATACGATCTTTGCATAAAACAAAATATTTATTAATTAGAAATAACATAAAATGTAATTAAGTAATTTAACGCTACGATAAAATACAAATACAGTTTCAGTTTTCTTTTCATTACTATTTTCGTTTCAGGTACTACTACAAGAGAAAAATTTTTCTTCCAGTCCTTGGACGTAGATTAGTATACCAATTCGGACCAAATGCTACTGGATGGCAAACCGACAATCCAAATTTTCGATTCTGAACATTATAATAGTGAAGCGTGTGCCAAATAAAGTTTTTTACGCCAGAGTCAATTCCGTTTGGGAGTTGAGAAAATTTTATATCGACGCAACATCTTCACGTGCGATTTCCAGATATATAGGAAGCTCAAGAGTATAAATCCTCAAGAAGACTGAATCTTTGTGTTAAATGTTTTTCTCTAATTCTCTCTTTCTTTCTCTGCTTTCCGATAAAACTATAATCTTGAAAGAGAAATTCGTTACATCGAGAAAAAGAATAAAACAATTTTGAATATCATTGACATTTATGTTATCGAGCGTAGTATACTTAAAGCAAAAAAGAAAGAAAAGTGGACCAGTGTTGTTAAAAGTTTATAATTTTTTTTTTTTTTAATATATTCTATATATAATATACATAAGCATAATGTATAAATATTAAGATCATTTAACAAAGCAATTGAAGTTCGTACATTTGTAAACCTTGAATGCTAAAAACTATTTAGCAAAATCCCTACGTACAATTATTTATTTATTTTGTAAACATAGTTTGTATAATAACAATTTATAACGTTCGATTTATTTTTATCGAATTATGGAAAAGTTTAAGCATTTATATAACTATATAGTTTTGCAAAATCGTAAATATTTTACGCAGCATTTAATTCGGTTCAAGAAATTTTATAGCCTAAAGCAAAAACTAGTTCTTATCGTTATTATATACCTATTATTAGAGCTCAGGTATCCTAAAGTTCTATAAGTTGTACGATATTTTATCAACCCTTCTCGAAAGAACGGTTTTCTCTCTAGAATACTTTATCACAGAATTATACGAGATTTTAACAGTTTTTCATTCTTATCGCACATTATATATATATATATGCGTGGTATCTATGAACAAAAATAAGTTATTATTAGATTAGTTGTCAACAGTAAAAGTAATAAAAAAGCCGAAGTATCTTGATATAAAATATTGCATTCTTGAAAGACCTTTAAACATTTTTTCAATGCAAGTATTACTTTATCGTTTAATTACGCTATTTAAAACTGCAAAAACGAGAAAATTTTACGAACGAAGAAACTCTACTTATTTATAATGTAGTAAAGCGCTTACATAATGCAAAAAATACTTTTTATCGTAACTATTTACGAAATTCTTGTTCAACTATTAAATTACGTTAGTTTACTATCTTTTGTTTTTATTATTATGATTAAATAAGCTTTCAGTACTTTGAATTCTTAAATCGAGTTATGTACCATGCATCGAAGTTTTATAAGGTGCTATATATTCGTGTCTTTTTTTTTTACATTTTCAATTTTGTGGCAAAATTAGCAACGTTCTAAAGGCACAAAATTCGGAAGATTGGATAAATACAAGTAATGATTTTTTAGACTAACTTTAAATAGTGCGTAGTTAATATCTCGAAAATGAGATCGTATAATTAAAAATGCATTATGCTCTGTTTCTTTTTTTTTAGTTTTTTATTATAAAGCTTATTTATGGTCATTATACATTTTAATTTATTTTATAGCACTTATTATATTATAAATATTTTTAAATATATTCATGCATCGCTTTTTGAACTTTCGATTTAAATTTAAGTAGTGATTAAATTTAAAGATTGTATTGTGCAGCAAAAAACGATATGACGAAATCATGTGCGTAAAACTTATCTTTTGTTTGTACAGAACACAGATAGCAAAAATAGGAAATTTGTTTCAAAATACAATTAACTTTGTAAATGTATAAAGAAAATAGTATTAAATATCATAAATTCATTGATGTAAAAATCGATGAAAAAATGCAGAGATTTTTAACGAAAAAAATATATGATCGAATAATCATCGAAATATGTGAAACTCATAAATATAGTTTCGTTTTAATCCAAATAATAAACTTGACTGAAGTCCTTCATTCGGATAGTTACTATCAATCCACGAACGTCTTTCACGTGTCGTCGACATATTATCACGCCATTAACAACTTCACCTGTAAATAAAAGAAGATTGGATAAAATTAAAAAAATTACCGTGAAGTAAATTTCTGGAAAGAGTTTATGTAAGAAAATGTACATTGAGAAAAAATTGAGATAGACGATATTTTTAACTATTATTTATAGAGATTCAAAAATATGACCCTTAGAACACCGCATAAATTATATTTAACTACCCGACAGATATAACGATATTTCATACATATGTGTATGATACTATTTAATAATAAATACGAATAAAATATGTTAGATCTAATCAATATTTCAACACTACAGTTTGCATTTCATAATTTTATATTTTATTTTTACAAACACGTTTGATAAGTAATTGCGAGATTAATACGTATTTTAATGAGTTTGCATTTGCTTTTTTATAAATATTTTTTAAAACAACTGTTGCAAACGAAATTTTTCATTTTCGAAATGCCTATTTTAAACGATCACTGTTGCTTAGAAAATATCGTTTCTTCGAACAATAAATCATTGATAACTAACAAGATAATGTAATCTAAAATTAATTAATATCACAAAACTATCGATTATTATTCTTTTCGAATTCTAGTTTAACGAATTAGAAATTGCTAAGGATTTTAATAAATATTTTTTATATCGCTTTAAAATAATTAAATCTCTAAAGAACCGATAAAAATTTATATTACATAATTTAAGTATTTTACTTTATTAAAGACAAAATCATAGATTCTTTAATCACTCGTTAAAAATCGATTTTCAAGCTTATTTTAAATAAAAAGTATAATAAAATACAATAGAAAATACCTTCCGTTATACTAATTGGTTCACTTAGTGAAAATACTGTTTGTTTCCAATGGGTCGAAGTTGCGTGAGGTCCTGTACTAAAATGTACAGGATTATCTAAATCGAAATAAACGTCAAAATAACCTATGATTGCTGTTAACGAACCACTTCTTTTAACAGTAAGGCTGAACGGTGATGAAAAGTTTACGCAATCGGTATTTACTTTGTATAGATCAAAAGATTGTATTTCAGCAACGGTCGTTACTATATCTTGAGGATTACAAAATTCTATACTTGGTTCTCGTACTACTTCAGCTTTCATACAACTCATTTTGAAACCGTAAACATTGGACCAATAATCCACTAAATCAATATATCGCTCTAAAATAAAACAATTGCTTATCGTTAAATAACTCTCAATTTTTAACACAGGATGTTCAAAAACAATTTACTTGTATCTCCGCTTCCGACGAGACTGATTGTACATCTGTTTGGTAAAAGTTTACCATTTGGCGAAAGATAATGGTCCCTTGCATATATTACCGAATCAAGCATACCTTCGAATAACAAAAAATATCCCATCCACTCCGATACGATTGCATCGACCTTATCCACATCTAATTCGATATCTTCCAGTCTTCCTTTTTTTAACGTTATGACATTATTCAGATTGTTTTCTCTACGATATTAAAAATATTATTAAAAATATTGAGTTAAATAATGAATTCACCTAGCTTAACCTATTTTAATAAACCAACCTTACTATATCCATTGCATGATAAATAATATCCGATTGATCGACGCTGATAACTCTCTTACAACCCGCCTTTGCGGCAAACATCGAAAGAATTCCAGTACCGCAACCAACGTCGAGCATTACACAATTTTTAAATATGTGCGAATTTGTCAAAAGTGCATCGCGATAACTTTCCGTTCGTATTTCATCCTACGATCAAAGAAGAGTATTTATTCAAAATGTAATTTAAATAAAAGACGATACGTTATAAAATGAGATCTACGCCAATTACTGTTAACATTTCGTGATGAATAGCAAAATGACTATAGGTATTGAAATATCCTTGATCGGAATTTGAACCAATATTTTTAACACATCTTTCTTTCGGGTTGTACGAATCATTATCGTCCAATACTAATTTAAAAGCTATTTTAGACATTTCTTTCAATTGCTCCTTTAAAAACTGTATTCTTCTTTCAAGATCATCCAAACGTACCTGCGAAGACGTACCGTTCTTTTTTTCGTGATCGGTAGAATATTCGTTAGAATTACTTACCGCATCTTCTGAATTTTCCGAATCTTCCGAATCTCCCAGATCTTTTAAATCTGAAAAAAATATAAATTATCGTAATTTAATTTAGTTATAATGAAAGTTAATTACTCGTCTATTTTGCGTACCTAACATAAGCCAAGGATCATTTTCTAATACAGGCTTGAAATATTCATCGTTTTCCCACGGTTTTGTATTTAATTCGTTTAATTCTTCTACTCGGAGTCTCTTCTTCCTGATAAAATTTATTAACTTTATGTAAGAATACATATCCAACGAATGTCGATTTTTAAAATCGAGAAAATTAAAATTGTGCGTCGATTCCAGATGCTTTAAGGCATCGGTGAAATTGTTGCAAGATATATCACAGAAGAGGCATTCGATGACCTGTACTTCATCGTCCATATCTTCCCAGTCATCCTCGCTTTCGGATTCGCTTATACCATCCATTTGCTCCGAATGATTAAGATCCAACTCCTGCAGATCTTTAAATAAAAAATTTGCGTTCGATAATAGTTTTTAAAAATATCTGTTAACTTTGTTAACATATAATTTTTAACGAAACAAATCAAATCTAGTAATAAATAATCGTTACAAGATGTGCGTTTGGTTTTTCTCGTTTTTATTGATTTGGGAGAAAAACGATTGAACATGTATATATATACATACGCATCCTTAAATAACAAGTAATCGAGTACAGATGCGAATAATTTATCTTATAAAATATTACCTTTTTCTGTCATTTTGGGATAACGGAACGATAATTAAATATTTCTAAAAATTAAAGCTGATTGTGTACGTATAGATTGATTCATTGAAAAGCTTTAGCACGTGTTATTTTAAGCTTCTGTGTACTTACTCACACCATCTCCATATTCGTGGTCCATTTCCTATTAGCCTATAGAAATTTGCGCGCGCACATCAACTCCAGATCCAAATCTAAGCTTCGTAATATAGGCTTCTATGTTTGTATGTTGCTAGGAGCAATAAATTTAAGGTGACGTATAAATACACGATTGTAATTCCATCGATGATACTCTTTGATATTAGTGTTTTGAGTTATGCTTTTTTATAAATTTTTTAGGTATTTTCATATTCTCGTTTATACCTACATAGTATCCTTTGAGACTTCTGACTTACAGAATTAATTTTATAAGTTTGATTCGTTTAAATATTTTTAGATTTTCGCGGTCACTTAATAAATTATCGTTAGGTATCGATATTGAATCTATATGTTTGAGATACGCAAGGTTCGGTAAAAATTCGCGTTTTGTGAGCGAAATTTTAAAGCGTATATAATTAGCATCGTATGGTAATATTAATTTATAAAAATATTTAAATGCGATAAGTTGGTCACTCGAGTAATAAGGTAACGGTAGAATGAAACGGTAAAATAGAAAGAAAAATCCGAGCACTGAATAAATGCAGTGTACTTTCGGTCGAATAAAATTTTCTACGTATTTTACTAAACGCTGTGTTTACGTTCTTTCAAATATAATCTTTTAAAACGTTTTTTCTTTTACTTTCGCGTGTCTATTTTTTTTCGTATTCGGATTCTAATTTTGCAGCTGTAGCTTTAGTTTGCAATATTTCCAATTTTAAGTATGGTGCGAAGTAATTATGAAATTTCTATAATTCATATATTCCATGGTCTTGATGCGGCAGCCATAACCTTTAAAGTTTGTTAGTAGTAGTTTGACAGTCGCGTAGATAGTGTCTATTATTTACGCGGAAGTTGCGAAAGTTAGAATGTAATTTAATAGTATATATTAAATATAAGCATTAGATAGTTAATTAAAAAAATAGATTTTACGTAATGTTTCTGTATAATAGATTATATTAAATCGTAGCGATTTCTTATAAATATATGGAAGGCTGATCGACTTTTTTACAGTGTGTACATACTTCAATCGTTTTTATCTCTCGAATTTACGATACAATTATATAACTGATTAATTTTTTACTTAGATATCGTTGTTTTGGATCATGGTCACTGGTCCAACAGAGCATGGGATGCAAGCCGACGTAGTATTTGTTATCGAGAGCACCGCTACCAACGGTGCTTATCTCAATGACTTCAAAACAAATTATCTTGTACCAACCTTGGAGTGAGTTCGTCACCTTTCAAAAACGATATCATCCGTGTCTTCTTAATTCATCCTATTTTCATTTTTTTCAGGTATTTTAGCCAAGGTGGAATAGAAGATCGCGAATTTGCATCGGAAGTAAGAGTCTATCTCAAATATCTACTCGTCTTACGATAAATACAAAAATATAAATAATATTCGCATCTCCTCTTTTTACAGACAAGCTTAACGCTTTACGGAATCGTCGTTTATCATGCGGCGGACTGTTTACCGTCTCCTTTTACAGGAGCATTCGGACCCTTCTCCAACCCCCATAAACTGTTACTTACACTGGAGAAACTCGAGTCGGTATATTCGATCTATAGCGTTGGCAATCGTAAGATAAAGTTGTAGTAATTTTGTAATCGTTCTCTTTTTTATAATCAGAATGGTGGGCGGAAAAGGAGAATCCCACGCAAACATCGGAGAAGGACTCGCCACGGCTCTTCAATGTTTCGAAGATTTGCAAGTGCGTAGAGAACCGAACGTAGCGTCGCAAAAGCATTGTATCTTAGTATGTAATTCCCCGCCGTATCAAATAGGAGTTCAAGAATCCTACGCTTTCGCCGGATATACGGTAGAGCAACTGGCGAGCGTTTTTCAAGAGGTACAACTATTTTAGTTAATTTTCGCATAAAATCGACGACCAAGCTAATTTTTGATTACAAGATAACTCGACGAATTTTTCAGCGAAACATCAGTCTTTCCATACTCTCCCCAAGAAAAATATCAGCCCTGTTCAAGCTGTTCGAAAAGGCCGGCGGCGATCTTCAATCATCACAGACGAAGAACTACGCCAAAGATCCGCGTCATCTCGTACTCCTGCGCAATTACAATCTGAAGGAGAGTCCGGTTAGCCCGACCACGGCCGCCGCAGCTGTTGCCGCGGTTACGGGGACGCCAAGCGCCGCTCAGATTGCCCTTAGCCCTCTGCAAAGTAATGACAGTCCCAATCCCAATCAAACACCCCAAAGTATCGTTGTCGCACAATCCGTCACACAAGCACAACAACAGGGCCCACCCGCTTCCTTCCGCAGTCAAACCACACCTCAGAACATAAACTCTGTGCATCAACAACAAGCAGTTAACCAGCAACAACAACAACAACAACAACAACAATCTATGTCCGCATCAATGGGTGGCAGACCGCAATTCAATCCGCAAATTTCAGCTCCGCCGAACTACCATCCGGCGGCGATGGGCGCCAGGGCACCGCATCCGAGGGCCTGGATGAGACCGCCCTTTATGGGTCCGGGGCCTGGTACTGGCCCGACACCGGTCGCCCCCCCGCCTCCCAACAGCAGTCAGAGCAGTGCCTTGATTGCGCAGCTGTCCCAGCCACCCTCCGCCATGGGTCTCAACGTGCAACCCTTCACCCAGCGAATGGAAGGTAAAGAAGCGTCGTCGAGGATTCGGGTGTTGTTCTTTCGCCTCTTGTCCGATGGTACCGAGTGAGGATGCCGATTGCGCTTTTTCGATCGAGCTTCGAGTCATTGTAACGTTTAATTTCTAAATTTAAATAAGTTTACGATGTTTGTTGTATGGATTTATATTTGCGGAATTTTTACGTACGTGGTTTTACTCGAGTGATGTAAGATTGTTTTATAATTATGATTAAAAACGTATTTGGATTGCAAGAAAATTATCGAATGTAATTATATTTGTATAAGTAATTCAGTTATCGTATATAGTCTTACTAACATAGATGAATATATTTCATTTAATAGTGATACGGTGGTTTATAATTTGTAGGAACGCAAACAAAAAAAACTTATAAAAGTAAAAATTTTTATAGTAACAAATTACAGTTCATACAATTTTTTGGTGTAATTTTAATGAAAATTATTTACTAAATTCGTCGATAAGAATTTGATATTTTGTAATTATTATCTTATTGGTTTCTTTTGGGTGGTTAATCGATAGGATATCAACTTTTACTAATATTGAAAATATTTTTTGTAAACTATTATATAAGTTATCGAGTATAATACAAGTTTCTTTTTTTAATTTTAATATATATATTATTTTAAAATATAGTTTTTTATAAAATAAATAGAAACATTTAAATTAAAAACTTAAGTTTATAAATTTAAAAAAAAATTTATAATTAGACTTCACATTATATTGTAAGTAGTAGAAACTTATACGCTTCCAAATTTTTTAATAAGTATAACAGACGAATAAAAATTTGCGTTTGTTTATTAATATTTTATTTTGTATACAATTAATTTGAATCGTGCTAATTACAATTTTTTTTAATAATGAGAATATTATATCTTACTCATAATATTATGCGAATACTAATTTTATTTTCTAATTAACAACGAAGAAATTTTTGTTGCTTATTTTAACAAAAAAATGAATAATTATGTGAATTTATATTTACATAAATATATATAAATATATATATATTTGAAAACATTTTTTAAATTATAAAACTTAATTTAATAAAGATATTTTTTCGTGTCTTAGGTTTAAAGTTAAAAGTTATACTTGTATTATAAATTAATGACTATAAGATCAATTTTAAATGCTTAATCAAATTTATGTTACAGCTTACATTCGAATGTATGTAAGAAAAACATTTATTTACACGTAATATGAATTTAATTATTAATAAGTACACGTTCAGTACTATAGTGAATATTTAAATGTTTCACACGTTGATTTTTGTTGGCATAAAATTTCAAACGATAAAAACTTGCAAAATGTATAAGTTTACATTGGTATTTTAACATCTACGAATGCGTTATAATTCGAATAGCACTGAACGTACGAAAACAACAATTTAAATAATCGTACGAAGTATATGTAATACACTTATAAATGTTTACGATTTAAATGCTTAGTAAATTAGTAATTTTAATTAGTATACACATTATAATCTAAATAAAATTTCTGTAAAATTCAGGGGCTCCTAACGCCACAATGACAGCAAATTCACAACAAGCTCAGCAACAACAACAGCAGTTAAATCAACATCAACAGCAACTCAGGTTAAACATGCAGCAGTTGCAACAGCAGCAACAACAACAGCAGCAGCAGCAGCAGCAGCAACAACAGCAACAGCAGCAGCAACAACAGCAACAACAGCAAAATGCCGTACAACAGCAAAATGCACAACAAGGATCGATGGGTATGCAAGGACAAAATGCACCAACTCAAACTGGTCCTCAGCTCAACGTTTCCTCTGTGAATCAATCGATGGCATCGCAGGTTCCACAAACAGTCACAGCATCTCAAGCATCATCCGTTCAAGCCGCTTCCGCTGTAGCTCAAATGAGTCACGCTCAACAGGTTTCTTATAAAAGTTTCAACAAATTTATAGCCCCAGTTTTGATTCCTATGCTCAAAGTTAACCTCTTTTCGATAGGGTAACGGTGCGGGTGGACCCGTCAGTCAACCAATGTTAAACGCCGACCGGACGGTTATTTGGAAAGGTATGCTCGAGTGGGTCGAAAAAAGTAAGAACACCAACGATGCTCAGAAGCAAACTTGGCAAGTGCCTTGTCAGGTATCAGCGACTGCAAAAGATGGAGAGCCAGAAGTGTAAGACTTCATTATTTTACCGAAAAGTTTACATATTTATCTTTAAGCAGCGCGACAGAAAAATAATTCCGAATCGTTATCCTTATCGACAGAAAAGCGGAGTCGTGGCCGATGAAACTTATTATGCAACTTATGCCGAAAATGTTGATAGGAAACATCGGACAAGCTTATTTGAAAAATTCCAAGTCGGTTGTATTTTACCCCTCGACTTGCGACGCTCTAGAGTCGTTGATAAAAGTCATGTCCAATGGATTTGTAAGTAAAATATTTTATTTGCTTTAACCTTGAATTTGTAAAACGTATACCGTTGATAATATATTTTTATTTACCACAGGCCGGATGCGTCCATTTTACATCTACACCAACCTGTAATATCAAAGTCCTGTTGCTACTGTACACCGCGGAAAAGCGAACTTTCATAGGCTTTATACCGAACGATCAACAGGCTTTCGTCGATCGATTAAGAAAAGTCATTCAACAACAAAAAAGTACGCACGCGATGATTAGACAAGGTCCAGTCACTTTGAGGGTAATGTTTCATCGTAATTTAAATTCTCACGCGCACAAAACGAATGCCAATCATTTTAATCCCGATATTTACCTACCGATATTCAGCCGACCGGACCGGGTACGGGTCCTGGAGGAGCGGGCACCAACGTCATGCCCGGAGGTGTACCCAACACTGGAATTTCCCAAAGCGGTATCTTAATGTCTCAAACCAACACGATGACTATGGGCGGGGGTCAGATAACCCAGAACGTCATGTCCAACAATGGCTTACCTCAGCAGTCCATGGCTCCCTCGACGGTGCAACAGAACCAGCTCAATATACAAACGGTGGGTCTGTCGACGGCTCAGGGAGGACCTCAAGGTCAGATCAACACCGGCGGAGGTGGCATGATCGGGCAACAGCAGCAGATGGAAATGGCCAGGCAACAGAACCTGTTGAAGATACATCAACTGCAACAGACCCTCGAGGCAGCGCAACAGCAAGAGGCTCAGTACAAATCGCAGGAGGCACAGTATAAATCTCAAATGGAAGTTGTTGGCAACGTAACTCTATTATTATCAAAATTCATTTCAACTCAAAGAAACAAAATAATTATAAATTTTCCTTCAAATTTTAGATACAGCAAAATCTTGAGCATGCTCAGGCCCAGGAAATGCAATACAAGCAGCTGGAGGTTAGTGGAACGCTAGTTTATAGACTGTGATTTTAATAACTTTAACCCGCCTTCAATTTTTCCTTTAGCAAGCTCAGCAGGCTCAGAGGGGCTTGAATCCTGGACCGGGGATGCAGACACCTCAGCAAGCCAACGCCCAGCGAATGATGCGACCCGTTATAAACAATGCTCTTGGTTTAAGACATTTATTGCAACAAGTAAAGAACTTTTTAGTCGAGAAATTAATATAAAAATGGTTTTTTTTAACTTCGAGTCCGTTTCGAAAATTTGTTTCTTTTACGAAAATTATGACACGATATAGAATCGTTGATTATATTCGCGCAATTAATTTGTTTAGCAACAACAACAACCTCAATATAGACAAGTTCTTGGGATGCAGCAACAGATGGTGGGACCTAGGGGTCAAATGGCTCCGAGACCAATGGCACCGGGGAATCCTCAAAATCAGCAGTTCGATGAAGTTTCCAACTATGATTTTCTTGGTTAAAGGAAATTAATTTTATGTTTATAAATGTAATAAAGACAAGTTGTTTTATTTAGATACAAATATTTCTTTTCATATTCCATTAAGTATTTAATGAAGCTGAAATGTGTTTTTAACTTTGTATATACGTATACTAGATACTTATATTAATGCAAGTATGTTATTTTATACTGAACATACATGATACATTTTTTTTAAAAATAAAGGATTTTTATGTATTTGTACGTTTATTTTTCTCATACATTTATTTTCTACAATTATAATCTAGTTTTATTTTTTATAATAATCTATAGTCCGTAGAAAACTG
Source organism: Dolichoris vasculosae (assembly GCA_018907195.1). Taxonomy (NCBI): domain Eukaryota; kingdom Metazoa; phylum Arthropoda; class Insecta; order Hymenoptera; family Agaonidae; genus Dolichoris; species Dolichoris vasculosae. The sequence continues at coordinate 5,743,797 of JACCHY010000009.1, read as the reverse complement.
TCGGTGCATTTATGGGTAATTTATTTTACATTCGACGGGTGACTTGGAATACTAAATTAATTTTTATCACAATATTAAATATTTAATAAAAATCATTGCGGATCTTTAAATATGAAAACAGATAAAATAGTGTATTTAGATTTATATAATCGACAGAGTATTATTTTTAATTTGGTAAATAACTTTCTTTATAAATTTTTAAATTTTAAATTTTAATGGATGTCCATTTTACTTCGTATAATTAGGTAAAAGAATATATACAATTTTAAGGATTAAAATATGTTTAAATTTGTGTTTAAAATATATTTGGAAAACAATCGATTCGATCAACCGAATCCTAACTTCATTTTCAGAATTACGAATACTTTTGTATTAAAATAATTAAATAAGTATCGGCAATTTATTATATACGTAACTAAGCTTAAAAAATACTTCATATTTTTACGTAACATAACGATTTCTCGTTAACAATTATCGTATAACTTAAAATTTATTCTCAATGAAGTCAGACAAATAATAATTATATAAATTAACGAAATAAAAAATATAAACTTAATCTATTCGCATTTAACATTCATTTTCCATCGTTACATAAATAATTATTACATCGATACATTAAAAACTAACTATTACATTTTGCATTTCTTATCTTCGTACGCGAATACCTGTATAATTGCTTTTGATATAAAATATCTTTGAAATTAATCCTAAATATTGAATTTAGATTATTTTTATCAAGATTACGTTTAGAAAAAGATAAGTATCGGTTTGTAAAAGCAAAGATTTTTAAAAGAGTCGATGTGAATCGAAAAACATAAATTTTTAATCTCTGAAATTCATAGCGCATATTTGTTTCCTTTGGAAATAAATTTAAGGACGCGGTTTAAACGAAAAAATATCAGGATATAAATTAAGATAAGCCATCGAATGCACGTATAAAGTTATTTATAATCGCAGAATTGTAAAGCTCGGTTAAATTATGTAACTTTTATACATGCATAACAATTTTTCAGCGATTGGTCGTTGCATTTGCGCGGACTTCAAATAAATTAACGAGTTGTAGGGGGAGTCGAAGGCTATCGATACATAACTCGGAACGTCCTAATTAAAGTTTCCATCGAGTTGAAAAGCGTCGCTCGAGAATTTTCGAGGTAAAAGCCGAGGACCGAGTCGGTAAAGTAAGTCTTGTTGATAAGTAACTTTCCAACGCCTAATAAAAATGGTAGCCCTTACAATAATCGCAAGTTCGCGCGCGTTACGTTAGTGACTGCCATTTTTGTTCGAGGCGAAGATGGCCAACGCGCGATTTCGGTCCACAACTCGTCGTCGGAAACAAGCGATAGGCGCCACTGCAGTCGCACCGAGAATAATTAAAACGCGTACAGTATTTGGGCAGGTTAAATAAAAAAAGCAAAAACATAACACGCGAACGTTCCAACGACAGGGAAGCCTTCGATGTCGTTCCTCGTGGGAAAATCGGTGCTGGGGTAATTCGAGAGCCGCGTATCGTCGCGCCAACGCTATTATCTCTTTTTAATACGATCGCGGTTTCTCGTCCGAGTACGTAGGCAACGGTCCATCGTAATTTTCCCTCGCAAATTCGCGATATTTCCTCGGTCGGTAAGCATACATTTTTCCGTTTACATAGTATTTTCCTGATTGATTTATATGTATACATTTGCCTACGAACGAGTAGATTAAATTTTTGGTAATGCACGGCGTATTTTGTGTTGGCCTACGTAAGTACTCGTTAATAACCGTTAGAGCTATAATATCGTCGGAGCTGGACGACCAAGACTCGCATTTATAAGGAAACAGGCTAGAAAGTGCCTCGTCGAAAGAAAATAATTACGCCATGCCAGGGGAAAACTGTTTGGTCTGCGCGAGCGACGAGGGTATTTTCCTGGATGTATTGGAGCAGCCAACGCTGAGAAGCAAAGCTAAGAACTGCCGGCTCGAAAAGGTACCCAAAGAAGTCGGGATAAATTTTCGTCAATTTTAGGTTAAGACACAATTTTGGTTTCGTGGGGGGAAGTCATAAGATATATACTACGCCGGTCATTGTGAAATCGCGAAAAGAGCCAAACAAAACCGAGAGAATAACTTGTTCGCGTCTACTGCAATTTTGATACACGGGCATTTTTTTTTTACTTGCGTTTATTTTAAAGATTCATTTTTTCATTTTTTCATTTTTTCATCCTTTTATTCGAAGCGTCGTCGAGATTGTTACGCTCCTAAAAGCGAAGTATATATTCGTCGTTTGTTATCATAATTCCTTCGATTTTTACTTACAAAAATATTTTATGGTTTTTTTTTCTCTTCTTCTTTCCTCCAATAATAATGCCCAATTTTTAGATTACGCGTTACGAGTAAAACGAACCTGAAAAATACGCGTTTTTGGAAAGTACGTTTAAATCAATCTCGTACTAAACTTGTACGATTCGATAGCGATGTAAAATTAACGTGTATTTGTAAATTTATACGAAACCATGACCTCAAAAAAAAATTGTATCCGTATGCTACGTCTCTAATTTTACCGTGTATTTTATCGATGTTATCTTAACGCAGCGATCGAGACTGCAAAAACCAAATGTAACCAATTCACTTGCAGAGTTAAAAAAATTGAAAATTTACGAACGATGTAATCCAATGTACAAAGTGAAAACTGTCGATATACGAATAATATCGCGCGCTTTTCCATTTGGAACATGCGCTTACAAATATAACCTATCGACTCCAGTTTTCAATTAATCTTTTTTTAAACACCGATATAAAAAAAGGGAGTTCGAAGGTAGCGATTATTCGTTTATATTCCGTACGGTAAAAGAAAACAATGAACGCTCGAGACATTTTTCTCGACTTTTATTTTTCACCGTGTAATTACGATAAAACCCACTTTTACAACGATAATTATTTGTTTTCGTTAAAATTGATGCAAGATAAAGCAATTATTTGTCTTCGAAAATACAATTATACGTTTTCGTTTCGGTCGAAAGGCAATTGGATACTCGGAGCAAGAGAGAGAGAGAGAAAAGTTATCGATGACGTTAAAAATACCGGTGGTATATAATGCGGCAGGTGAAAAATAAATTTCTGCTTCGTAACCGTTTTAAAAAAAAAAATAAACCCGCAAGTTATAATTCAAGAAACCTTATCGCGTTCCACCGCAATTTCCGCGATTCCAGCCTAATTTATAGCGAACGCACAGGTTCCGTAATTTGTGCACCTCCGACGTTGTTTGATCGAGAGGAGAGAAAAGAGAAGAAAAAGGAAAAGAGAAAAAAGGAGTAGAAATAAAAAGAAAAAACAAGGGGAAAAAAGTCAGATTGTAGTCACAGCTTTCGAAACGCGATGCCGACGGTGGCGCCTTTGGTTCGCTACGAGTTTGTTTCCAGGTGTTGGTAAACCCACACTTAGACACCGAAGCCGCGGAGGAGTTACGGGCAGGTTCGACTACCACACGCAAACGTGCGCACACGGATATTCACATTCACAGACGTGCGACTCTTGTTATCATCGTAGTTGCGGGTAGGGAGATTCGAGTTACTGGTTTCGTTTGGATGTGTTGAACCACGGGTTGCGAGTGTTGCTGGGGAACGGACGCAGTAAGAAGGAGAAAGATTCGAAGCTTCAGCTTAAACTTTTAACCTCTCTAGTCGCGCGTTTGTCTCCGACGACTTTTCGATAAACTTGGTACGAACCGCTTGAATTAAAAGCTCCGAGATTCGGATAGATTTAAGTAGGAAAGTTGTGAAATATATCGAATTTGGCGAGGTAAAGTCTTTCTTTTTTCCGCTCTTCTTACATTCGGCAAATTTACCGTGACTTTATTTTCCTTTTCATTGTTATGATTTCGTATGTAAAGTTGCCGATTAAATTTAATTTTTGAACGCGGCAATCGAATCGTTGTTTATTAGTGCTGGAATCGGTGGATTTTTCTCCTTTCACGGTTAGCATCCGCGAATCCTTACAAGGATTAATGTTATTTCACAACAGTCCCGCTATTTTTCGTTACTTTTATAATATTTAGAAATTGTTTATCTTTAACTTCCGAGCGTATAATTTGTGATTTGTTATTGATGTGTAATTATTATTCGATGTATGAAAAGTGACGCTATTAGTTCGTAAAGTTTGTTTTATTGGTATTGTATCGTTAATATAATTATTACAGCAAAATTTAAACCTGTAGAATGAAAAATCTTGTATTAAATTTATTTTTTGTTATGTTTACAGGTATCGGAAGATGGTCTATCTACAAAGGTCTGTCATAAATGTGCATTCGAAATAGAACAATGTAACGTTTTTGTCGATAAGATTAAGAAAGCTAATAGAATCTCGATCTCTAGAAGAAGTTGTTGCGCTTTATGTTTAAATACGTATAATAAAGAAATATTTTTCGATTTATCGAAAGAAAAGATTGGAATAAATAATCTTATTAAAAGAATAAGAGAACTTTTTCCAGATGAAGTAAGTATATTATAATTGCAAAGTATAATTAGCGAAATAAATTAAAACTTAGTTTTTAAAACAAATTTATTACAGTTAAAATATATAGAACTTCAGAAACAATTGATTTGTTTATCCTGTCGATACTGTGTGGACCTGTTGACTGATTTGAGAAATTTATCCATTGAAATATCGAGTAAATTAAAGACTATAATACAAAATGGTATCGACCCAGCCGATCTTCCAAAGGTAACGAATCTTATAAATTTTAAAAGGTCGACCTTTATTTATCGACCTTTTCTTTTAAGTTAAATTTCTATATTTTTGTATTAAACGAATCGAGTACGAACAACGCACAAATTTTTAAATTAAATTTATAAGCTTATTCTACTCCTGTTCCATTTTAGCAACGTAACTTTTTACTTATAATAATTTACAATATAAATTTATTTTTTAGACAAAAACATCGATTGTAAATCGTAAAACTACTTTTATACAGTCTTCAAATTTGGATTTAAATACACCGTCTGACACTGATAGCGATTGTTCCAGTACAATGAGTAACAAGAAAAGAATCAATAAAGTCAATAAGACGTTAATAATAAAATCGCAAAGAATATGTCAACAGTGTAAAACGGAAGTCAAAAGTGGCGTTGATATGTATAAAATTTATCGCACGGGAATAACGGTTTGTAAAAAGTGTTGGCTTACTATAGATCCTGGTAAGACTAAGACTCCATCTAAAAAACGTAAAAAGATAGGATATTCAGAAACAAAACTATGCTCCGTTCTCTTGGAAGATGTTTGTCAAAAGAAACGAAAAGAAAAAGAATTCAAAATTGAAAAAGACGATAAGGGTAATACTATATTCATCATAACCGATGACAGTGAAAGTGAAAGTAAAACCAAACGTAAAATAAATAATACCAAATCCAATAGCATAGAACTTAAGCACGATGAAATTAAAGACAGTGTTCAAGATTTAGAAACTAAAAAAGCTAAACCTACGAAAGTAGGTAAAAAAAGGGACGAAGTCGACAAAAGTACGACCAGAGGGGGTAATAGAAGAAAAGAGTCGGAGAAAAGTGTACACGGGGAAATTGAAGTAAAATCTACCAGAGGTAGACCGCGTAAGGAGTCGGAACAAAGTCTACAGGAGGATTACGAAATTAAAAATACCAGGTTAAATAGGAGAAGGAAGGAATCGGAGGACAGTTTACAAGAGACTGAAAATAAATTATCGAGAAATCATTCGATCAGAAAAGATTTTGAGCATAGTATTCAAGAAGTTCACGAAAATAAACCTACGAGAACAAATAGAAGGAGAAAAGAATCCGAAGACAGTATACAAGAAGATATCGAAGTTCGATCTACAAGATCTTTTAGATACAGGAAAGATTCGGAACAAAGTATTCAAGAAGAAAACGAAACTAGACCAACGAGATCGGCAAGGTGGAGAAAAGAATCGGAACCAAGTTCACAAGAAAGTATAGTAATTATAAGTACGAGAGGAATCAGAAGAAGAAAAGAGTCCGAACAAAGTGCACAAGAAGATATCGAAGTTAACGTGGACGTTGATAGTGATAGTGCACCAGTTTTCAAAAAAGCAAAAAAATCAAGTGCGAGAATCGAGTCAATGCCAAAGCAAATTCAGCCAAAAGTAAGCAACCAAAATAGTGCTACGTCCGAAGTTGAATTTACGCGCAAACGAGGCAGAAGTAGTTCCATAGAATCAACGGATAGCGTTAGAAAATCTGCCAGGAATATGAAGAAGAACGTACAAGAGTTAGAAGAAATAATAGAAATTGACGATGACTCAAATTCATCTAAGATGCAAAAAGAGAATTTATCGATAAACGACGATATTATAGGGCACGAATCAAAAAGAAGTCGAAGAGATGGACTGGTTTCTTACGATGATCGTAGTGATTCGGAATCAAATGCATCCGAGATAAAAGTGGGTTCGAAAAGGTCTAGTTCGGTGTCGAGTAAGGATTCGATATCGATAACAAAATTCAAAACACCTCGTATCAAAGATATTCAGGAGACTATACATTTGGACTCTTTGAAATTTATTACAAAGGATGTGAAGTGTATGTCTAGTAAGTACATCAAAATTAGGAAGTCTGAAATTGGAAAATCCGACGATGTAGAATCGTTAAAATCCATCGAAGTTGATACTTCGGAATCCGAAGAGATAGATGTTTTGAAATCTACGGACGAAGAAACTAAAGATGAAACTATAGAGATAGAAGCGGTGGACAAAGATAATTCGGAAGATCATATTTGTAAAGTTGACGGTGATGATGATTTAAAATCGGATAAAGAAACGATAGAAGCAATCGACGATGAAATAAATACTTCCATCGAAGATAATGTTAAATCTGTGGAAGAAATTCTTGATTCGTCGAGTGATATTTTAAATAAAATTGATAACGAAACGTGTGAGCAAATTTCAAAATCAACGATCAAAGAAAGCGAAACCTCGGAAATTCAAGAAAGTGTTAAATTAAGTAACAAAGAAACCAATATATCCAAGTTTAGAAGAGATTCGAGGTCGATAAAAGAAGATGTTTTAGAATCCGGTAAAGAAGAACATTCGCAAAAGTCTGACAGTGAATCGTTGGAAGACAATATAATTAAAGTAAGCGAGGATGAAGTTAAACATAATACGATCGAAGAAATTATAAATGAAACTGAAAAAGATATCGTAGTGGCAGATATAAATGATATTGAAATAAATATAAGCGAAGATAACAGCGATCATAGTACGTCTGAATTTTTAAGAGAGAAATTTATGTCGAGTAAACGATCACCGTTAAATATATCGAATTATCGAAAATCTAAATTTTTTTCAAGTAAAAAATTCAAGAAAAATATTAAAAGTTATAAAAATAATGTAGATATTACCTCTTACGATTCGTCGGATTCCGATATAATTAAAGAGCAAACATCATTATCTTATACTTGCGCGATATGTGATAAAATATATGAAAATAAATTTATTGGACTTCAACACGAACTGACGCATATGAAGACTTTGGAAATAAAGTTACAGAAAGTTGAAATGCCTGAAAAAAATAAAGCGTCGAACGAATCGGATGTCGAGCTGGAAATTGGTTGTAAAGAAGACACGTTCCCCTGTAATTTAGTTCAAGATACGTTGGCAATCGACAACAATGAAGAAAATAGCGAATACAATGTAGATAACGAGGAACAAACGAGGGAAAAGGAAAATTATGAAAATGAAATTATCGTTGATAATCACGAGGAAAATGACTACGAAATCGAGGAAAACGATAAAGAATCCGTTTCGAAAAATATTATTGTCGATGTGATCGGAATAAGTAAAGATGAAGAATTTTGCGATAAGTTGAACGAAATTCAGGAAAATAACGAAGAGGACAGCAAAGAAAATGGAGATGTAATAATAAACGACTTCAACGAAGAAGACGACGACGAAAACGATATTGATGTGATGAGTAGGCGATCGACGAGACGATTATCAAAAAAAAGTGAAGTTAAATACGACAGAAAATCTAGAGGAAAGAGAAAAACCGTAAACGATGATACAGAGCTCGAAGAAGTCGAAATATTGGTGGGATCCGAGTCGGACAAAATTGCGGAAGCTGTTCAAGAAACATTGAACGACATGGCAGAATTGCACGTAAAAATACAAGAATCCAGTCCTGTAAAAGTACCTGAATTAAATAAAATCGTAAAATCTAAAGAAGAGCGGGAAACTGAAAATGAGAACGAAAGTGAAATCACGGATTTGCAATGCGAAGAAAACAAAAACGACGAGATCGAGGAACCGTACGAGAAAGATGAATGCAACGTTGCCATCGAATCGGTTGATATTCAGAAAATAATATTTACACCGGAAGAGGAGGAAATCAAATGTCAAACATCCAACGAGAAAGGAGCCGAAGAAGACGAGAGTGATAATGCGAAAATAAATATTTTCGACGCGGAAGACGAATTATCTAAAGAAGTAACGAACGCCGATGAGGACGAACTGGTGAAACGAACGAGCGAGAGTTCGATTAAAATGAGAAAAGAAGAGGATACGGAGGAGGAACAGATCCAATCTGTAAATAAAGTAGATTGCCAACAAACGAATCTTGTAGAAAACAGTGAAAGCAAATTATCGGAAACGGTGGATGATATCGAGGTGGAAAAACTCGTTGATCCGGTGGTAAGCGATCACGAAAACGAGTGTAACGTTGATTCCGCAACGGAGATTAACGTTGAAAGTGTAACGGAAAACGATATCGCGATACCGGTAAAACCAAGCTTGGAGAATGTCGAGGAGAATTCTAATACGCTCGGGAGCAACCCAATCGAAATGGTTAACGAGGACGACGATAACAATACCGAGGATGAAGAAGCATTGGCGCAGGAAAGTTTAGAGGAACTGTTGCAACGCAAGGGGCTTCAAATAATCGACGAATTTGCCGAGTCTGTGACGGACGGTGAAGAGAGCGAGAAAGAAACTAACGTCAGTTCGGAAAAAGAGAATCTCCCGGAGAAGGAGATCGAAATTGACAGCGAGTTACAGATAAAAATATCCGAAGCCGAATGTACGGAAATCCTGGAGATTAACAACAAATCGTTGTCCAAGCAAAAAGAAGTCGAGCAGGGAGTTGTAGGCGAGAGTCAAATAATCCAAGACGTCGACGTGGTCGAGGAAGTAATAAACGACGATGATCAACCCCACGGGGACGTCGTTCAGGAGGTCGAAGTCGAGAGCAACGGTAATTGTGTAAACGTAGCTAATAATGTCGTAGGTCAAGTCTTAACGGAGGTCTTCGATATGGCAACTGTCGACCTTTCCAAGCGTTTGGATTTACAAACCGAACCGATTTCCGACGAGGAAACGCAAATAACGCAAATAACGCAAATAACGCAAATAATACCGGAGACGCTCGAAAACATATCGAGAGAGATTCGCAACAGTCAAGATATGCCTTCCCTCGATCCTATCGATGAAGCTATCGACGATTAATCGATCGTCGTTTTTTTTAAGAAACTAGTCTTTGAAATTTGAAATTAATTCATTTTTTTCTTTTTATTTATTTAATTTTTGTTTTTTTTTTTTTTTTTTACATCATTATACACAATTTTTATTATTATTTTTTCTTGTTTGTTTTTTTATAAATCCTTGAGCAAAAATTTTATATCCCAACTTTTTAGACTCCATTTTCAGCCCCTTGTTTATTTTATTATCAATTTATTCGCCTATTTCGTACGTTCTCGATCATCATTTACAAACATTTATTTCATTGGCAATTATTACGAGCTATACGATATTGTTACGTGCATAATTTTTAATCGTATCAATATAGAATATACTAAATCTCTATTTCATAATTAATCCTTGAGTTAAGTAATATAAGAAACTCAGCGATAAATATAATATAGCCATTTTCCTTTTAAATTCGATTCTTCAAATCATCGACTAATGTTAATTATCGTTCGCGCTTAGTTTTTAGCTGACGGTATTTTATTCATCGATTCTTTTGAGATAATGTAATTTAACGTAATTCAACTAATGTAATTCAAGTAATTTAAGCACGATGAAAATATGAGTATTATTGTATAAAAAGTGCACGTGCTTTCATTAAGATTGTAAATAGAAAAATATAATTTAAATATATATATATATGTATATATTATACATATATACATATATATACACATACATAGTCTTGAATACTTAAAGAAAAAATGAAGTATCTGTAAACTAAACTTGCGTTTTACTCCGTTCCTATAAAAAAAAAAAAAATAACGATGCGATCAAATCTTTATTATGTAGTATTTTTTTGATGTGTACATTCAGGTACGGAACTTACGTTATTTAAGAATAATATTTCTTCTGTAAATGTAAATACCTGTGACGAAGAGTTCGAAATTCGATGATATATTAAATAAATTTAACGATAATTCTAGTAGCAGTAATCACATTGATAAGAACGATAACGATAATAATAATATTAATATTAATGATAATGGTAATTGTTATCTGATACTTAAATATCAATTAAATAAATAATTTCATGTATAGTAGGTATGTGAGTTTAAAACTTTGTGATTTTCCATAGTGATTAGAATTATAAGTATTGTATCGTGTTACAATGAATTTGTTTCCAGATAAAATTAGACTTTTATTGGCAAAATATTGGTCTAAAATTTAATCTTGAAATTTCAGAGTGAAACTCGAATGTAAAAGTAACGCTTAGAAAAAAAACTTCAATGCCACGTTAGACATTTTTTTATAACCTTCGATAAATTCTAATATAAAAATTTTAACTATAAGATAGTTACTTAAAATTATAGAAAATGAAATAATGAATCAAATGTATAGTTTGAATTCAATTCATTTGTAACTTTTGCTCGTCGTCAAAAGATATCGAATACTTCATCCTGAATACTGTAGTGTGATTATTATCCGGACCATCCAATATTTTTCTAATAAAAAGCAATTTTTGAAAAAGCAATATTCTCTGACTGATTCTATTCTTATTGACACTTAACTCGTTCACACCATGAAATATCACCCCAAAAACAAAAAAAAAATCATTCTCGACAAAGTGCCTCAAAATCTTCATTATTTTCAAATATACATTTATTGATACCATCAGAACATACTATAAAAATGTATTGTATAATAAATTTTTTTTTAATTTAGCACTTTATTTTCCAGTTGTTTGTTTCGATTTTCCGGCGCAGTGTTAATCTAATAGCGGACTTTTCGACGCCCGCATCATACGGTGTCGAATGAGAGAGGAGAGAAAGAGAAGCGAATACGAGTGAGAGAGAAAGAGATCTTCGAGATCTTCGTGTGCGTTTACGTTACGGTCGATTTCTCCCCTACGAGCCAATTCCAAGGACACAGCCGGGAAGAAATGCGTCATCGTCCTTCCTCGTAAAAGACCTTACGATTACATTTCGGACTCCATGGATGCTTCTTGAATTAACAGGGCGAACGAAATACGGAGAATATAACGTGTGCATGCACAATGTATGATAAAATAAAAAATATATATATATATATAAATTTAAAATTAGGATAATTCGATATTGCAACGATCGCGAAAGCTTTCGTTGTGTTTTTTTTTTTTTTTTTTTTTTCTTTTTAGGATATTGCTTTCGTTTGGATTGCTTTCGTGAAAAGAAGAAAAGTCATGTATAGAAAATATGAATTTAACCGTTCGATTATATTATAAACATTTAAATCGTAATATTATTTAACGAAAATTGTAGTTATTTACGCTATATTTGTTGAACCGTGTAATTAATATCGATACTGAGTTTATTATATTTAAAGTTGTTCGGGAAAAATGTTGATTATTAAAAATTGATTTTGAAACAATTTAAATACCGATACAGATTTATATATCGCTGTTATTTCTCAAATTTATGATACTTATTATATTCATTGAGCTAAAGAAAATCGAATTAATCGAGCATAGAGAAGTATTTTCTTAACGTGCCCAATGTACAGGCATTCTAGAATTACGTATTATAAAATAAGTACACCGCACATTGTAACGATTAAATTATCGCAATTCCTTCGACTACTAATCTATACAGATTTTTAGATAAATAAGGGGATGTGCGAATCACGTCCGCGAAGTTGCGGACGTTACAATAAAAAAAAAAAAAATCTGAACAAAAGCAAATCCGTTAAAAATTCTAACGAGAGGTGGATGGGGGGAAAATTTTGGTGAAACTTTGTTATCGTCGATAACGTACTTTTCTCGAGTATCAGCTTTTGGTCGAAGGGCTCGCCGCGATCCCTCCAATACAAGATCTGCAACGTGGCCAAGTAACTGCCCTCGAGACTCTGCACTATCAAAGCTCGATACGCCTCCAGCATTTCCTGGCCTTACACGCGAGGAGAAAACGATGTTACGATTATGTTGAGATACTCACCCGCACCCCCCTCCCCTGCTCGAACTTGGCGAGCAAAAGAGAATCAAGATAAACTGCTAAGATATTAAAATTGTTCTTAAAAACAAGTTAAAAATCTGTAAATATATATATTAATCGTTGAGCGAATAGAGACGTCGATGCGCCAATCCGTATTATTTATTAATCGTACCGTTACATTATCTTAATCAAGTAACTTTTTGTTCGAGCTAGAAGCGAAAATCTATTTTATCTCGGAACTGTTAAATAAATAAATAAATAAATAAATAAATGAATGTATTCAAGTGCAAGCTCAAAATCGAGAAAAAATTGTTCACCTTCGCGATTACTTTTAAGCATCGTTAAGAATTTCGTAATTGATCGTGCCTCTTTTTTTAAAGCGATTACGCTACTCGTAGTAAGAAATTTAAAACGAAGAGATTTTTATATGACGCAGAGTGAGTGTTGCATTTAAGGATGTTTATCGAGTACTAGTGCGATATTTACTTTCAACTTAAAATTGTAATTAAGTTTTACGAGCTTGTCGATATTAATTATTACTTTAAGATTAAACGCTAGTTAGTAGCTTAATTACATCTTATATATCTATTTTTATTTTTAGAAATCGTGAAAATTTCCCCTATCAAATAGACGTAAGAGCTATCGTTTATTTTATATTATTTAGATGTCAAAGTCCTGTACAATACCATTTGAATATTGTAACGAACATCCGACAAATGAATTTAAAATAAGTTTTTATGTAAATTGGTGTAATCAATAATAAAAAAAAAAAAAGAATTATCAATCGAATAACCAACATTTACGAACGCTTCTTATTATTCCGATCTCAAGATGCAAAATAAATACCTCTCGAAATACCCGCCAAACATCTGGAGCGATTGGTTTCCTTGGCATCGAGACTGTTGTACAGTGAAAACGCGGTTTCGAAATTTGGGGTTGCTTTCTCTGGATCGTCCTTGATAACGATATCGAGTTGCGTAATATTAAATCTCGACGAAGGAAACTTCGTCTATCGATACGATTCTTACCCGAAACAAGTAATATTCTCCGGTCAAATGATGAGCCTCGGCGAGTTTATACGGCAGTTGACAATTCGTCGCTGTACTCTTACACTTTTTCAAGTACTCCAAAGCTTGTTTATCCTCCCCCATTTCCTAAAGATTAATTTCTCTTACGTAATTCGTTTAAATATCATCTTAACCTAAATCGACGGGGTGATCGTTAACCTTGTACACGTTGGCCAATTCCGCCAGAGTATCGCAGACTCCTATTGGATCGGGAATCGCCTCCACTAATTTAAGACACTTGGTGAAGAACATCATCGCCTCTCTAAAGCTTTTCGAGCTCATCGAACTTTTGCCCAGTTCGAATTGTGCCTCGGCGACGAGTTTTTCGTGACCGGCTGTAAATGTATTCGCAAATATCGAATCCTCTCCTTTGGGGAAAGCTCGCGTAAAAAAAAAAAAAGCGTTGGTACTTACATTCGATGGCGGTGGCAAGAGCAATTTTGCACGAATTAACCGCGATCTGCGGATCCTGTTTGTAGGTGTCTCGAGCTATGTTTAAAAGTACTTTGTGCACCAGAGCACAGGATTCTCTGAACAAACTCTCTTGTTTGATGTTTAATATTTTCGAGGCGTTCCAAGGCTTCCCCCGAGAATCTCGATGTGCTTTTCGCGCGTGTTCCAAAGCGCCTTTTGGATCCTTCACTAAAAAATGTACAGACTCTCGTTTAACCGGTCAACGTTTCGCGCGTTCCATCGCTTTTTGGAATCGTTCGAACTTTTATTAAATAAAAATCTTCCGTAGATAAATCTGAGAGTCGTGATCATTTTCATTTGCTCGTTATCGTCCTCGATTTCCTTGATCGTGCAAAAAGCGGTGCGATACAAGGTATTGGCGATCCACCACCAATCCCAAGTCAAATTCTCGATAACGAGCGCCGTTTCGATCAAAGACGTTGCTCTTGTACTGGCCGATACTGAAAAATAAACGTCAACCGAATCCATTGTGAAATCGAGCCGATTATTGCTTTTTTTTTTATTACGGGTGATCGGCGTACTAAATAAAATCCAAATTGTGTTTACGTCTAGTCGACGAACGTTGTTGAAAACCCAAGACTCATCGATCGTAAAAAAAAATCATTGAAATGACACAGTTTTGCGGAATATTCATCGACAAAAATACACGTAATTAAATTGCGAATCGAGTGAGGTAAATGTACGAAACCGATTATAGAAATTACTTGAAAGTTGAAAAAACTCTGTTAAAATGGCCCGAAGGTAATCGATCAATTCATAGTTGTCCTTCAATTTTGGTTTCGTCCAAATTGCGGTATTGGGACCTGCTATTCTTCTACTTTCTTCGTCTAGGTTAAAGATGAATTTAAAATATTCCGCGGCACCGTAAGAACCTTCTTCTTCCAATTCAAGAAGCACGGCTTCGTGGTACGGAATTTTGTATCTTTGCAAAACGATAAATACGAATCTCAACGATGTGAAATAATTATTTCGTATTCTAGGTACTTTTATATTACTAACCTTCTAATACTTTTAGCGTCTAACAACGGCAAAGCTTTTTTTATTTCTTTTTTAGCTTTAGAAATGTTTCTTAATCCTACGCATGGTAAAATTGTAATTTTTTCTTTATCCGACATTTTTGTTAGTAATTGAAAATTAATTTGATAATGCTTAGTACTTTTTTAATATATAACCTCATCGATCTGAATCCTGAAGATTGCTTTAATATCGGAAAGAATTCGAATCTTGATATCTCAAAAAAATGTGCAAATTTACAAAAATAATATCGCGCATATTATATTTTTAAGCAGAAAATTTCTGCAAGTTATTTAGTAAATATCGTAAGAAATTTGTATCCGACGAATCGACCGAAAATCTAATAATTAATTTTTCATCCGAATATAATTTTGAAACGACTTTCGTTTCGTTCGACGTAAACAAGTATCAAAAAAATTTATCAATTTTTTCTTATCGATACTTACCTTATTCGTATAAAATACAGGTAAAAATTAAACTAAATTAAAATTATTTTCACCAAACGACTGTAAATATAAAAAGTTTTTAACATTGATACGTATCGAATTTAAAATATGATTTAAAACGGATCGATTTAAAAATAATATTATTCGAAGAATAGAATTTTTTCATCGGATACAATCAAGTAAAAAATTTTCATATTTGAAATAAGAACAGTCGACAAAAAATAATATAAATTTAAATGACCTTTTTACTGTAATTTAAGTACATTTATTGACTTAAAGTATCACTTAATTTACATACAATCCAACAAGATATTCTTTAAATTTCGTTTAAAATAAAATGAATTTCATTTCGTTGTCGGTTAACAATATTTTCTCATATTTTTGAACACATATTTATTCAAATTTAAGATATTTATTGGGTAAATAAATAACGTCTTGTAAATAATGTCGCCTGATAATATGAAAATGACTCAAAGTCGTATAATGGGAAAATAATACCAGGTATAACACACAAATGAAAATCATCGATTGATAGTTTTGCAGTAGATCCACTGCAGAATTTATTGCACGGAGTAACTACCTGTAAATATTGGAAACGACAGCAGATTCTTACTCGACATCTCGACATTTTAATGTCTTACACGTAATCGCTTCTTCGCGTCAATAATTAATTGACGCGTGCGCGGCTCGAGGTGCGATCGACTCTTAATAAATTAAAATTTACAGACATATACAATATATATATTTATATATAAATTTTTAACGAAAGGAAAATAATAACGCGATCGTATAACCGAGCCCGCGAAAAATAATTCAGACCAACATTTTCTACCGCCCGTACTAAAGACTAACGAGAACAACATCGATTAGAAAAGTTGAGGTGAAAAGAAGAAGAAGAAGAAGAAGAAGAAAAAAAAAAAAAAAAACAACGCCTCCTAAGAAACGAACAAGGTACGTTACTCCCCAAGGACAAACATTAATATAAAATAAATCAACGATACCGGCGTTAGATCGCCCGACTCTACATCATCTCAACATCATCTACGCGTACTTAGTTCATATTGGCCAGATTTTACTTTGATTGCACTCCTTCGATCGCCGCGTTAAAGAAGGAGACGAGGCCGTGGCAAGTCTCAGACCTTGACGCTGGAGCCTCGCATCCTGGGCTCGAGCTTCACCTTGAAACCCTCGGCGCGTTTGAGAATGATGTCCGCCTGGAGTCTGAAGTCTTCCTCCTTGACGGTCGATCGCACGCGGAAGTTGCGGAGGATCGTCGAGAGCAGAATTTTTAGCTTGAGCATAGCGTACTTGCGACCGACGCAGCTACGCGGACCCGCCGAGAACGGGATGAACGCGTAGTAGTGCCGATTCGCCATCTTCTCCGGGAGGAAGTTGTCCGGGTCGAAGACGTCGGGGTTCGGGTAGATGTAAGGCTGGCGATGGATCTTGAACGTCGTCACGACAACTGTGCAGCCGGCCGGAATCGTGTAATCGCCGGATGCTGAGGAAGTCGCGTTCGTTGGTAACAAAATTATTTGTACTCGAGTAAGTTTCTGGATAAACTTTGCTTTTCATCCGTTCATACACCGAATAACATTACGAAATTTAAAAAATCCAATTTACCGTTTAGAAATTTACGATACAATATTTTAGATAAGATCGGTAAAGTGTTGAAATATTGTCGAAAATCGAAGCGATACTCACCAAGTTTCAAGTCTGACTTGATTTCACGCGCGATAATTGGCACCGGTGGATACATACGGAGAGTCTCCATAAGACATCTCTCCAGGTACTTCATTTCGAGTGTATCCTGAAAAGTGGCGGGTCTGTCGCTGTCGCCGAAGATTTCGTCCAGTTCCTGAATAACCTTCTCTTGGATATCCGGATGGCAGCCCATCATCGATAGGAAGAAACTGGATCCGGCGGCTGTGGTGTCGTGTCCCTTTAACGAAGTGTTGGTTTCGTAAATTATTTACGTTCGGACGGATAAGAATACGTAATCGCGTTCGTGAAAAATACAAGGAACGAATTGGATTGTAATTCAGTCGTCGGTCTTAAATAATACACTAAAAGCAAACGTACTTCGAACATTATGGTGTCCACTTGCTCCTTGACCTCGTTGTCAGTTAGAACAACGCCATTCTGACTAGCTTCGACCAACAGGTCAAGGAAAGCCTGTCTTTTCTTTTCTCCGACGTCGTTGTCATCGTTGTCCAGGTCGTCTTTCAAACCGGCTGACTGACCGAAAGAAATTCCGTCTACGCTCGTGGCCTGAAAATAACGCAGGCGATCTTTGCAAATATCAATGTATCTATGGTTCCACAATCGACGACCTTGACAAATTGGTCTCCGAGTTTAAATAGAATATTTGGTCGACGGTATCGATTGATATTCTATCGCCGACGAGTCGTTGGACTTACCTTCGACGTATCCTTGCTGGCAGTGACGTCGATCAAATTGCGCTTTCCGCTCTTGTAATCTTCCTTCTTACGGGCGATAACTTTCTTGGTGAGTCCGTGGATGATTTCGAGAAGACGAATTTGCTCCTTGCCGTATCTCGTCAGGTGGAAGAGCCAATCTGGCCTTAGCCAAATGCGGGTGTGACGAAGGTGAAGAATGTCGCACATTCTTCAAAGTTTCGCGGGAGGTAACAAATTCATAAATTACGATACTTTGATCATTTTAAAGGTGCGATAAATAAGGTTATTTACGCAGCTCTTAAAATTCATAAATTAAGTAGCATAGATAAGGATAAGTTATTACTTATCGAAATTATCGATATTTATCAGTTTGAAATATTTTTATTCGTTTTGGCATTTTTGCTCATCGAGAATAAATTATACTTTGAATAATAATTCGAACGTATTTCACCCGCGTGAACACAATGACTTATCAATATTAAAAAAATGCAATTATTTACAAAAATAGTGATTTCTCAACGATGCGTAATATCTTATACAGCGAAGCCATAATTAATCGTACGGAAGTATCGAGCTTTCGAAATAAAAACACAGACTCACTTCATTACCGCCATCGCGTATTCGAATCCGCTTCGATCTTGCGTAGTCTTGGAAACCCCCATCGCGGTTTCCAGGAGAATCTCTACGGTCGTCTCGGACATGTAATCGTGGCAGTCGAACTCCTTACCTTCCTCTTTGCGCATTTTCTCCACTACAGCCCGGGAATTTGCGTTGAAGAGGTCGATGAAGCTTTTGAGGACGTTCAGATGGAAAGTCGGGGCGATCAATTTGCGATGAGCGCGCCATTTTTGACCTGCGGAGTTACAAATCGGGCTCTGTTTTTCTTTCGACTTTCGAACTCGACTCGTTTTAATCTTGTATCGGTGATAATACCAACTGTTACGAGAATCCGTGGTATTGTGCAATAAGGAAACGTTGGTCCTTTTGCGGAAAATAGAAGAGCGCGAGGCTTGCGAACATATTATGCTAACATTCGTAGCTTGTAAAAACTTTCTTTTCTTGCGTATTGTGTGGTTTCTTCGATAAGTGCTTTACGTTTATGTCACACAAATGAATAGAGAACGTAATAACATATTTATTCTTTTTTCGTTCGGCTATTTAATGCGACATAAAATTCCTTTATGCTTAATATTTCGATCTTTCGTTAGGAAATCGCTAGGCTTTTATTTTTATCATTATGTTTTTTACCGAGGATTTTATTAAGTAATTGCTTATCAAATGGACGATGGTTCTTAAAAATAATCTAGCGTTATAAAATTTAAATAAACTTCTTCCGTGTAATTAAATAACGTATACTTTTAGAAACTTTTAAGTAGTAATATTATTGTATCTTTGAAACTTTCAAAGAAAAATAAATTAAAACAATTTTACAATATATCTCGTAATTCCATCGTTGAAACGTTACGGTCAATTACGAATATAAGATGAGTCTTTGAAACAAACAAGATTCTCTTTAAGAATAATTTCTCTTATTTTGTAAAAGGCATCACTGAATACGTATATTGCGGTAAAAGACACTTTTTTTAAACTTTTCATATTTTTATTTTAATTTAAATCAAAGCGAATTTTAAATTACTTTTGTATCGATTTTGTACTTGTACAGTTTTTTCAATCAACTATGAATAATAAATTATTTATTTTTCTTTTAAAATAAAATTTATAGCGTTTAAGTTAATAAAAGCCAACTTTTTCTAAGCTTCTTTCTAGCCGAAGAATTATTCGTTTTACTTTATCAAAATAAAATAATATGTGACCATTTTTTAACGATATGTAATAAAAATTTATCTACTAAATTTATCTACGAAAATATTAAAAAACATTTTTTATTTTAATAATCTGTATGCAAAGATCAAATTTATAATAATATAAGATAACATTGTTGCTCGTACGATTCAATATAGATATAATTGCGTGCTTGATATAAAATTTATATCGTCAAGTGTTCAATATAATATAAAACTTATAAATAAATAAAATATTAATTATTTAAAACGTCGTAATATCAAATGAAAAACTGTCATTTATTTGAATCAATTAATAACAAAAGACAATATACAATTATCATTAAATATCCGATTAAAAAGATTTTTGTAATATTTTAGAAGCGTAATAGTTTTTCAAGCACATCCACGCGAGCTTTTTATCGTTGATCGCACAAATATTTTTCTTCGTAAGCAATCGCGTTTAAAATTTTTACAAAAGATACAGAAGCAAAAGTGCTTTTAATCATAATCGTATCGATGCCTGTTTCGATCAATTTCCTATTTCGCTATTTTCTCGTACCACATTCGACGCAAATCTTTGTTTACCTTTCCTTAATATTTGCCTTTTATTCTGGAATTCTGTTGTCATTACGCGTTACAGTCAATAAATCGAGCGGATGTATCGCTCGATTTATAAAATAGAAGTATTTCTTCTCTCCGAACTTATCGCGAATATTTACGAAAAATGGAAAACAATAGTGGGAAAAAATACTTACCACTGGAAATGAGAAGACCGTTCCCAAGCCAAGGCTGAAAGAATCTGTACTCGGCAGATTTGTCGATGAATACGTGACTCGAAAGGATGATCTCGACGTCTCGTGGATCGATCAGGAAAACGATGAGCTTGGGGCCGATCCAAACTTTGATCACCTCCTCGAAATCGTGCGATTTCAAAAATACATTGCGGAAGATCGCTGCAAAATTTAATAACTTATAAAACCTGAAAATTCGAGTGCAAAAGCGAAAATTTCCCTCTCCCGATTCTCGAGATAACCAAATTGATACGAAAAACTCACTATCCGGGCTTCCCATGAATTCGTGAGCGTTCCCTATGAACGGCAGTCCTTTGGGTCCGGGTATTTTCTCGGCGAGCTCGATCATATGCCTCCGCGAGATCCTAAAGTAAACGTAGTAAAGCACCAGAGCTGGTACCAAGAGGGTGAAGAAGACGCTGCTGGCGGAAAACCCGCTGGCAGTCGCCGTCACCACCGAGCCAGCCACCACTTCTGGTCCGGCTGCCGACATCTCGTTGCGCTGAGCTTTCCTGGAACAGGATGCAATACGGTCGAACAGCCTCTTCTGACTTGGAAAATTACCAAAGACAACGCTCGAAACCGCGAGTTGGGTGGGTTTAGTATCAGACGATCGTTTTATCGTCTTATCGAGTTATCGTGATTCGTTAAGTACTCGAATAATGCAAAGTCAAAATAGAGCTATCGTTTCCTCGAGAAACGTAATTTACCAATTTACCACAAGCCCGAGATTCGCGAGCGACACTCGATTCGTATCCCCGACTGTGGACAAAGGCGTTGGGCTGTCCAATATTTACAAAAACAACAACAACGAATATTCCGTTCGACCGATTTGGAAACGCGTTCCAAATTGTTACAGCCTGCGTTACATTCTCGATGTTACATATTGAATTCGAGAGGAAATAATCGAAAGTGTAAAATTGTGGGAGAAAATTTAACGACTCGCTAACATTTAATTATTCGAATCACAGACGCAAAACGATAGAAAAAAAAAACGTTTAAAGAAAACTAAACGAGATAAAGAATAAACGTCTTCACTGAAAACGATATCAATGCATGATTAATATACGGTAAAGGGTGGATCACTTCCATAAACGAAAGCTTCCAGCGCAACGGAATCACAAGCAACGTTGATCGAGGCTGGACCCGGAAAATTCTTGATAACTCACACACCCGGGAAATATCGCGAAATAGATTAGTTGGACGAACGAGATCACTACCCCCACCTCCTCGCACGAGCTCGCACTTACGGTCAAAAAAAACACAATACGGCAAGGATGATTTCCACCCGACGAACAACCACCGAACTACCCGGGTTATTCGTTCGTCGAGGCTTTTATAACTGCCGCACCGATGCCAGTCCCCACCAATATCCCCGAGGAAGACACGCGGATCGAGGCCCGGAATCTCCATTAGAATCGCTAATAAAGAAAGTTTCGAGCGAGTGTGCGATTGGCCGTCTGCACCGACAGATTCCGGGAGCTTGCGAGACTCTCGGACCTCATCTGCACCGAGATGAACCGGAAGTGCGCGTCTCCGCATTGCCGATTTAACGCGTTTCCGTTTTTTTGCTTATGGAGATTTATAATATAAATTAATCGATGCTCGGTTATTCGTTCGGTGCTCGCCGATCCTGGAGTTTTATTTTTTTTGTATACCTTACGCGTCGATCGATAAGTAAAAGTAAAATCGAAAGAAAGAGTGTTTTTTTTTTTAATAGTCGGAAATGGTGATTTTCATCGCTTAGATCGCGGGAGCGATTATTACTTTTATCACTGCTTAAAGTACCTTTAAGGATAGTTTAATCATTGAAATATACGTTTAAGAGTACAATTTTTATTTGCACCGATTAATAGAGGAAAATACGCGAATAAAGATCAATGGATCGATTAAAGTTTAAACGCATTAAATTATTGATTACTTCTACTTCGATTGAAAAACTTTTTATAATTATTTTACGATTCTGTAGATTATAGATAGTTTACTTGTTTTTCGTACGCGTACGATTGATGTATCGTATCGTAAATCGTTACCGTAAATAAACGTGAGTTAATATAATATTTTATGCAAATATGATTCCTCTTGCAACAAGCAACGATACTTTCGCTGAAACGAGAAATAACTGGAAATAATTGTACCGAGAAACTTAATTTTCGATACGAGATAGATAAAAATTGAAGTAAAATTATTCAAAGAATTCTATACAATCCTCTGTAAAGGGAGATT
This sequence comes from Dolichoris vasculosae, assembly GCA_018907195.1. NCBI lineage: Eukaryota > Metazoa > Arthropoda > Insecta > Hymenoptera > Agaonidae > Dolichoris > Dolichoris vasculosae. The sequence goes on along the minus strand of JACCHY010000009.1, from coordinate 5,721,194 downwards.
TCTTAAATTATATCTATTTTCTCAGCGTATATTATTTAAAAGTCATAAACGCTCCCAGAGAAATACGATTCGCAAAAATTTTTGCTGACGAGTCTTCGACATGTGAATCCACGATGACCCGATGTTTGCGTTCTAATTTACAAACAATACCTTTGATTTTTATGTCGACTGTAGCACACTTTTTCCATAATTTTTCGCGAAATATTAATCGAATACAAATCGATTATCAACAAACCGAATTTGGTCCTTTTTCATACTTCTAATTCTAAAATCGATTACCCGTCAATTAGTTTTACAGATTATGTATTATGTTAGTCGACGCGACTAACGAATTCGCCTCGTCATTTGCATTTTACTATTTACCGTACAAAGTAAAATCGGGCTAAAAATAACTTTTTACAAAAGCATCTTCGTATCGATAAATACGTATTCGTAATCTGGCTTTCATTCTTATAACTCGATACCATTAAATAGAGAGTTGTGCAGACGCGAGGAAATATTTAATACGATTTAATAAATTATAGTTTTCGTCGCACGCAAAATATTTTAGACGACGTGTACACATAGATCAACGTAAATAGTACTGGAAACATGTCGAACTATTTAAGCGTTACATACCGAATGTCGTTGGTTACGTGTATGAAAACATAGAAATAATTAAGCACATAGAATTAATTAATTAAAAATATATATAAATTATTGATAATTCGACAAATAATATAAAATTCAAATGTATCGTTGAATGGAATAATATTTGTTTAATATGCATGATAATAAATACTTTACATTTAATTATTTCACGAATTCATATTGTGGCAATAATATTGTTTTCGAAACAGTCTTTTGATATCGATCAGTTTTTTTATTCATGTCAGCGCATTTTTTATCTTAATTAATAATTTTTATCAATTATAAATTATTTGCAGAGACAAACTGATATTTCTGTTAATTATTTATTTCTTTGTGTCTTTTATTTTCGATTATATTTCAATCGGATCTATAAAATGTTAACGAGAATTATTAGATTAAAAAATATTTTTATTTCGGAATCTCTGGTTATTTTTATATCGCTATCAATATTAAAATAATAATAAATTACATTGGTATTGTTCATTTGTAAAATAGAAATTAAGTTATTTAGTTTTTTTAGTTAAAAAATTAGTTAAAAAATTAGTTAAAATAATTTCAATGATGATAACGAGAAGTAAAATAATATATAAGATACAACATAACAATTAGAAATTATATCTTTAAAAAATACATTTGTAATTTCATTGAAAAGAAATTCATATTTAATATATTATTTTAACAGAATATTAATCACATAAAATGAATTTTTCAAAAAAATAATGAATTAAAATAATTTGATGATTTTTTTAAACCAATATTATTAGATTGATACGAAGATTAAAAATATTTGATATTTTAGTGATAAATAATAATATAATTATAATAACAATTATTATTATTCAATATTATTAGCTAGTATTATTAAGATCGAAGTAAATAGTAGTTGATTCTATGAGAAAATTATGCATGTCCGTATATTATACTAATTTTGAACTTTGCCTCACTGTTTTCAAGAACGTGAGAAAAGATATTTTCCATTAAACGAAAAAAAAATTAAACTGCTTAAAGTTTTATAATTTTGAGTGTTTTTATTCCAACAACATTGGATAGTTGTAAATATTTATGTTTTAAAAAATATAATCGTTTCTTTGATAACTTTTTAAAAAAAAATACAAAGTATTAAATAAGTAAACAAAATTTAGTATTTTTAAACAATGCATTTAAATAGTAATTAAATGAAATTTTAGATCGTTTCATTGATATTTACTTTTATAACGAATATATTTTATATTGATCGGTATAAAAATTCGATTACAATAGAATATGAAAAATGCATAAATGTGTACGTATTTAAATCAATTTTTAGTTTGTCAAAAATATTAATATGTGATTGATATTAAATTTTCTTAAAATTTTTCATAAATTTATTAAATGCTTGTATAGTGAAACTTACAGATGAAAATTAAATTCTAAAAAATGTATTATTAAAATAGCTTTATTATTTATATTAAAACAGTCTATAATCTTATTAAAATAACAAATTGAATATAAATTTATTTTATTTAAAAAAAGAATACCAATTATTAGTAACCAAAAAAAAATTTATTATTTGAAAAATTTACGATACAAATAATTGTTTTATATTTTGTTTTCATTTTTTCATATATGTATAATCTAGGCATTATAATATTATAATTCTTTATTTAAAAAGTTGGATCACTAAATCATAAAAATATTTTAAATAAAATTCAAACATATGTGTGCATTAAATTTTAATTTGAAACAAAAATGAATTCTTACGCAATTTCATTTATTAATCTTAACTTAATTGCAATTGACCAATCATTAAAGCATATTCTGATAAAAATAAAATAGAGTATATAAATAGAATATATAATAAAATATATATATATATTTAACTATTAAGTTTAATTCTTATAATATTTTCATGTAATAAAAAGTCCTAAATTATCTTATTTACTAATGCAAAAAATCGCATAATACTAACTTTAAATGTAATAAACCATATTAAATATTAATTTTAGATGCTCTACGTGATTGTAAATAAAAAAAATATTTTTTTGATTCTTTTGAAAAAATTCATAACAGTTATTTTTTCTTATTTATTTTATACTTTTATATATTCTTAGGACTAGAGTAAAAATTTATGTTTAATTTCATACAAAATTTTATTTTTAAAATTTATTAAATTTATTTGAGATTTTTAAATAATATTGAATTAACTTTTTATTTAAATTTAATTTAAACAAAATAAAAGTAAGAGCTTAAATGAATAACAATATATTAAAATATAAGGTTTTAAAATATGCATTTAAATTAATTTTATGAACTCTATTACAGAATTTAATTACTAGATACAGAATTACTTTATAAACAGTATTTAAATATATGCTCCGTCATTATTGATTTTTAATATTTAAATATTGCATCGATGACGTTTCACATATTATAAAAAATGTTTTGATGCACTAAATAAATATTTTAGTTTCTAATATATATAGACACATTAATATTTTCAATAAATAATAAATTCTATCAATTTATAAGTCAATTAAATTAAAATTAAAATCTATTTATTATTTTTTAATATTATAATCTTAGCGATTACTAAGTATTTATATCATTTTTAATCACTAAGAAACGTTTATTTGTATCCAATATAATATTATTCTAATATAATGATAACATATTTAATTATTAAATTATTAATTATAATTTACATTTATTATTAAAAGTATCAATTGTTCGTATAAGAAAATTATAAAGTACACGATTAAATATTTTAATAATTTATCTAAATAACATTTAAATTAATAATTTATCTAAATAACATTTAAAAATAAGTAAAAAGTAAACTTGTAAGTTTGTAAGTATAGCGACATTAAAATTATGTAGTATTTTATGAAAATTAATTATTTATAATAGCATATTCAAATATGTTTCGCTCAATCCAATGAATCATTTTTACCTGCATTCAACATTCCTGAAATTATAACACTTTAACAATGGAATCCTTTTCTTTTTGAACGAAACATTTAAAATATTGCTTTTATTATCGATTTCCATTGCTGTGTTTATGCATAATATATTCCAAAATGTAATCATAATTTGAAATATAATTACTAAATATTAATTTTTCACTACAATAATAATTTTAATTAAATATAAATATAATAATCGAGTTGTCTAAATATATTATTTCTTATTGATTTTTTCAATTAATTTGTTTTCCAAAATATTTATTCGTAAAGGTGTACATAAATGAATACATACACACACACACATATATATATATATATATAATAAGATAGAGAAATAAAATAAAATTTAGTATACTAAAAGAAGGAAATTTTTTATAATAAAAAATCAATATTTAAAATTTGTCATTAAAATGATTCTTCATTTTTAAATTATAAGCATAATAAAAGTATTTAAACGATTTTACATTTAGTAAAATTTTTTTTTAATAATCAAACAAATAAGTGTATTATAATTCTTTTTAATTAAAAATGTAATATCATTTTATTTTTAAAAGTAATCGTTATGATAACTAAGATTAAAAAGTTTTATTTTTGCGTTAGTATACTTTCTATATATATTAGATAAAATTTTAATATACTAACACGTGCAATAATACGTAAAATAGTTTATTCTTTTTACAAAAATGAAAACCTAGAGTCTTAAAAATCATAATAAGTTTTTACGCTCGAAAGATTTGATGTCTTACTTTTTAATTAAAGAAATTTAAAAGGCTGTTTTGTTTAGATTTAGAGTTTTTTGAATACTTCCATTATAGTATAGCGTTGAAATATCTCATTAAAAAGAAACTATTCAGTGCTAGTATTAAGCAATAAATAAAATACATGAGAATATTATCCAGGAATATTTTTATAGCATATAATTTTTTTTATTTCGTTTCAACTTTTGCAAATAATTGAGTTGTATCGATCGTTATATCTCACCAAGCATCGATACCAACATTAAAAATAATAAGAAAAACGATAACAAAGATAATAAATTTTGATACTTAACTTTTGGAATGGTTAAAATTTATAAATATTGATGTTATACTATGATTTTAAAATAAATAATTTATTACATAAGGAATATCACATAATTATATTACACATTATATTGTACGGAAGAAGCAAATGTATCATTTAAAATAATTTCAAGTAGTTAATATACGATTTTGTTAGTTACGAATGTCAAAAGAATAATAAAATATTTCATAATGAAAATAAGTATTACACAATTTTTAAAAATAGCAATTATATAACATGTGATATTTTAAACTTTTTTTAAAAATGGTAACGTATTGGGTTATAATAATATCGATAATATCACGGAGATGTCAATTAAAGTTTGTTGAACGATACCCACATTTCATGCTGTAATTGCGTGTACATTCATTTCGGTACATCCATTTTTGTTTAGTATGTTTTATTATTACTTTTCTATTTTTTTTAACAGAGATTGCTATATTTCTCGTATATTATAACTCCCTTGACCTACTTATTGCATATTTTAATTTTATCGATCAACTCAACTCTATTTTTATTCTAAACGAACAGGAATAATTAGGAAATTTTATCTCGACTTTAACCGTACGGGTTTCAAATATCAAATTGCAAATAGAAGGAGCAATGTTTCATAATTGCCCTTATCATCTCCGCTCTAAAATTTTAGAACTTACTTCGTCTCAGTCATTCTGGATTCAAGTATTAAATTGGAGCGGTGCTTAATTACATCACTTAAAAGCTTTGTTCGCGATAAGAGTAGGGGTGAAAAGTTATACCTCGCGTTCTATTTCTGAGTCAATGGATTCTGTTAAAGATAAAAACGGAGCATTAAATGCACTACACGAGTAAATAAAAGTTGTAATGAACTTAAACGTTACAATATTCGCGTAAGCGTTTAAAAGCGTTTTGTAAAAAATAAAAAATTAGAGCACTACTTTGATAAACGTGTATTACTTAGAACATTAAATTACACTATTTACAGTATTTCGTACAAGATAGATTAAAATTTACATTATTAGATTAACGATGCGAACATAATTTATTTCGATATTGCATTAAAATACTTGTACAACATTTAGTACATACGCTTCGTAAATATCAACGATGATTTAAAAATAGCAATGGTAATAAATTTCAGCACTCTAACTTTTTAATTTATATATATGTAAATACTATAAAATAAAATACGACGTACACGAATTTTTATTTACGTTACTTATTTGGTAAGAAGACATAAAAAAGATCAAAGCCGCATTAAATTAAAAAGATTTCTTAGATATTCCAGCTCTAACTTTTTTATATAAATTTGAATTTCTATTTTTTCCATGTACAGTTACGCCGCTGTGATAACGACAGAATCAGATAACCGAACGTTGTAGTATTTAACCAAGTTTCCGGCTGTTGGGTAGCGATGTAGCAGTTGATACGTAGTATCAGCGATACCAATGAAAGTCTGTAAAAACCAAGACATTGCGTGTCCGTTCTTCAATTTTGAATAACTGATATTTCAGTATTCACAAAGCGATTACAATGTAAAAATAGCTTATCGCGTAGTAAAGTTTACGAAAATAGAAAATTTCCTTAATATTTATTTATCGTTTCAAACAATTTCATTTATGTAATGTACGTAGTTTTTTTTTTATTCTATAATTAAATAAGTAACTTTATCATAAAAAATTACGTCTTTGATTTATATTTTACTCGGTTTAAAGGTAACGATAAAATAACGCGTATCACCTTCGCTCCCGTTACAAAACGTCGAATATTTTCCACCTACCCGTAAATAATTCGCGTTCGAGCGCAATCGATAAATTTTACAAAGAGAAAAGCTTCCGATTCCAACGTCCCTTTGAAAAGGAGAAGCTTGGAGCTCGATCGTAGCGAACGTCGAGGCTTGGCAGGTGAAAAGGAGCTCGACTAGGTAAGGGTGGCAAAGGTGGGAAAGCGAAAGGGAAAGTGTCCCCTCGGCACCGAGCGCGACGAGCAAGACGCCGTATCAGGGTGAAAAAGGAGGGCGGAGCTCGTCGAAAGCTCGCCACGACGAAGCTCACCGATGGGCAACTTTGCGTACCAGGGCAACATAGCCGCGGTCGCGAGTCGAGGGCGTCGACTCCAACCGCCCCCACCCCGGGATTCAACGCGCGTGCCGAGGCTATTTTTGGTTGAGAGGCGCGTGCGCACGCGGCCGGAAGTCGGGGGTGGAAGACGAAACTATCGCTGGATGTCGAGACGCGAGGAGATAGATACAACCGAGATTATTGCGTTGCGTGGCTTTCTTCCGAGTTGGTTATCCGTTGTCTATTGGTTTCGGGTTGTCTTTCGATAGGTTGAATTTCGTGAGATTGGATGACTCACCCTCTTACAAGTTTAATTCGCGTGTCGGGTTACGATAAAAAATATACGCGAAGATTCGAGCTTTCGTTGCTTATGTGTGTCGGGAGCGTAAATTACTATTCGATCGATCGCTTCTTCTCTTTGTAAACGTTGAGCACTGACTTTGACTTTCGATCGATGATATTTTGGAATTTTTTCAACATATCTTTCCGATCGTTATTTCTATTCGATAACATTGTATTCGTAAAAATTTCTTCAATTTTACTCGTGGACGATAATTTACTTACGAACGAAACTTGAATTTTTATTCGTTTTTTACGCGAATTTAACAACCAATTTCTTTATCGTAACGAGACAATTTCAATCATATTTTACAGTACCGACGATATTTAATATACATTTGCAATATGAAAGTTTTTAATTATGTAATAGAGCGGTAACATAATTTCTGAAATAAAAATGTTAGCAGCTACGTAAATTTAAGTTACATAAATCATAATACGTTTCTAAGGTTAAATTTGATACGTGATTTGAAATTACCGTCTACGAAATATTTCAAACGTATATTTATATGCCTAAATACTCGATGTATTCCGATGCAGATGGACGTATCGATACGATTTAAAATTTATTTAATAAGCGAAGGTACGGATACGATTTAAAAAGTTATAACTCGATCAATTCGTTAATTCGTTCGCATGAAAATACTTTAAAATAAATGCGTTTTAATTTACGTTAATTTAATTTTAATTTTCGGATTCGGTACGATAAAAATAATCGACCGTTAACGTAATTTGTAATATTATTTTAAAATTCCCTTTTTAATTTACTATATTCGAGCGAATATTTAAATCGGAATTTAAATTATCGAACAACACAAAGAAGAAAAATTTATAAAAATTCCGAATCTATCGATTTTAACGTTTCATAAAAATATTTCATAAGATACCAATAAAATTGAAGTAAAAATGTTTTTATTTATATATCCAAAGTACAATATTGAAATACGGTTACAAATTCGCGTACGATGGTACAAATTTTTTGTATCCAAATAATAAAAATGGTCGACAAATTATTTTTAAGCTTACAATGAATAAACGTTTGGTGATATTTTAATATGCATGCTTTTACGCTTATTCGTACGTGCATATATGTATCACAAGTAGCGACCTTTTGCAATAAAATTCATCGTAAGTGTGACGAAGTATAAGCTCGAGCGTGAATTCGAAATTGCCCAGCTGATCACCAATTCTTTGCACGCTTATTTAATATAGTTGGAAGCGCATATGCACATACCCGAAATGTCACGTACGTGTATATTTGAGTAATAATGGATGATGGCATTTAAATATCTAATAATATTCCAAGCTACTTGTAACGTTTACGTTTTGTAATATTATCAAATGGAGACGGTGTGATTTTTTTTATTCGATACAATTCTGTTTTTCTTTAAACGAACTCTTTCGTAATTTATCAACGAATTATTGTATTTTTTTTCCCTTAATAAGTAAAAGTAACGCGAATTCGTGTGGTAAAATCATTGATTAAATAACGAAGTTGTATCCGTAAAAATTATGAATTCTTACATTTTATTTAAATGCGATATTTTTATTATTGGAAAACTTTTAATTTACACGAATTCTTAACAAAAATGAATATATGCGGATATTCTAAATTTATAATTATCGTTAATGTAGATTTATAAACTTTTAAAAAACTATTCTTAATTTATTTATTAGTATCTGTTAACGAATAATTATATTAAATTTAAATGTTATCAATGCCATTAAATTAAAATGAATAAAAACGCAAATGTAAAATATTTTTTTTATTTTCCATATAATGCTTACAAGCGACCAAATTATTCACAACGAGTAAACGTTAGAAAAGTTGTACACATTTTGATTTATTTTATAATTTATGATCTTCCGTCTAATACATTTTCTTTGCAGAATACACAAGTTTAATCAATGTATCAATTTTGGGTATATTCGATATATTTTATTCCGTCTATTTGCCGACTTTTTTTTATCGCAGCGAAAACATAACGATAAGTTTGAGAAAACGAAAATCTTTCCTAAAAACGATAACTGTTCTCAAATTTGTAATACGTATTATTTTTAGATAAAAATATAATTAAGAATTAAATAAAAAGATTTAAAGTATAATTAAAAAATTAATTCAAATACATTCGATAATTTATGCTAGCTAAAAAAATAGGAATTTAAAAAAAATAGAAATTAAATTTTGATAAAATTCCACGGTTGAATAATATAATAACGTTTTGGCATAATTAAAAATCATGAGATATTTTAAAGTTCGGAGTAATGCGTAAACAAAAGAAAATTTTTCAATGCAATTTAACGTAATTTAAAAAATTAACATTTAAGTACTCGTTTCTTTTATCCTACCAAGGTTCAAGATTACGTGTAATATATTTTTCTTTTTCTAAACAAAAATTATTGAAATTGAAAAGATAAACGTCAAAGACGCTAATTAAAAACTTAATACAATCTTTAATTTTCATCCTACCGAGTCATTTGAAAAACTAAAACTAACTAACCGCAAGAATCAAAGTTCAAGAGAAACATCCTTTCGTTATATTTTTCATTACGGATTCTCGAAGCAACTCCTCGTTATCAAACGGTAAGATAACCAATCCACGCAAATCTTAAAACACAGCAAAGATCGAAATCTCGAAAACGATCGCTTTTTTTTTTTTTTGGTAATAAGTTACTAGTGACTTTGTTCGCAAACCGAATATAAAATCTCACGAGCGGTGGATTCGCGTTCGCGGGAAGAGAAAAAAAAGCCGCTCTCGTTGATCCCCGGCGATGTTACGCCCTTGCAAGTGAAAGCTGCGAACTCTCCCACGGGAGCGAGCGAGACGAGTGCGACATCTAATCCTAATCTCTATCGCGACTCCCTCTGCATATGCGACTGCGGTGGTATCAGGAGGACAGGAGTCGCGAGTACGTCGGTCCCGCGTCGGCGCACGTGGAGGAAGAGGAAGAGGAGGAGGAGGACGAGAGTCGACCGAGGGGATCGCGATCCGATGTAAGACGATCGTCGCGGCTTATCGCGAAACCTCCACGCAACCGCCGCCGACGATCCGACGATCGATCTTTCCAACCTTCCGCTTCTTTCGCGTTCTCGATGCTTTCATGCTATACATACGCGGCGGACTCGACGTATGTTCCTTTCGATTGGAAACTGCGGGAGCGATGATAAGACAACGTTTGCATTTTTATACGTTCGATTTGCGAAGAACGAGAAATTTCGATTTGAACGTTCGAACGAATGCTTTGATAATGTTTCGAGCGTTTTTATAGAAAAAGTTACTTTAAAGCTTGTCTCGCTCGAACTTTGTTGATTAATTAACATTGACGGCTGGAAAGAGTTGGAAATAAAATTTGAACGAGTGGGATCGTTAATTTTTTCAGACTTGCAGCGGGTTTGAAAATTGACGTGTAATTCGAGATTTCTTTTATTTTCGGCTATTATATTTTATTACGGCAAACGAGTTAATAACATTGCACGCGTGTAATGCACTAGAATAGTTTGCAAACTCTTCAACATCTTGTGAGAAAATACTGAATTATGCTTACAATGGACGGATATCCAGGTCAAAGTCGATGACCCGTCAAAGTTTTACCTCTATCGTGAGTCTTAACGCTAAAATCTAATTCAAACGTATTTAACAATCAAGTTGAAATACTACGCGTTAAGATTATTTTAACGTGCGCTCTTGTTCGATGATTAAAAAAAAAGAGCAACTATCATTTTTTTTTAATATTTCTACGATATAATTTATGGAAATATATTTTCAACGTACGTTATTACATAAACGTTGAGGATAAATAAATTATAAATCTTTGTCGAGCGAACGATTCGCTTAGGGTAAAAAATGTTTCAACGTAGTATTTTTGTTCGTTTTTCCTTTTTTATAAATTGTTGTTTGTCTTCGGAAATTATTATTCCTTCGTTTGAAACTCGCGCTTGATAACACCATGTTAAATTTTACTTGTTACGGATTGGAGGACGATTCGTTGATATCAAGATGGTGGAAATCGCAAGATCTTTTTGTTTAAGTTGTCGAGTCACTTAATTTTTCCGGTAGTCTAAAGTGCGATGATGTTATTATTGTACATTTTTTATTTGTAGTTTAAGTCATAACAAGTTTTTATTTCCATTCAACGAGAACTTAACAAGAAGTAAAATAGATTATTCACCGTAGCGCAATAACGTCGCCTACTTTTGTGGTATATTATCAAATTGAATAACAATACGATATTTATAACCTTGATTTATTTTTTATGTATTACGTAACATTCTATTGCACAAAACAAATTAGAATTAACGTTGTTTTAATAATGAATCAATATTTAATTCATCGTTTTACAGAACGTTTACAGTGTATTTCTACATGTTACAAATGTATTTCAAAACAATGCTTAATCGATAGATGAGATTATACAAATCCAAGTGAATACGTTACACCCTGGATATTTGTTTATTATCCGAAAAATTTAATACGATATTTATATGAATACGTCCTTTTGTTAGTGGCACGATTAATTATACAATGTAAAATATGACTGGCAGTGCAAAATTAACGATACGGCAGTTTGTATATGCATTTTAATGGCTTACAAGTTTATTTTAAATCTTTCTTAGCAATTACTATATTTTGAGTATGTTTGCTTATCGTTGTCGAATTCTTCTTTTTTTTGAAGCTCTTGCGTCGTGCGACGAGTGGAGAATTTTCAGTACTCGAACTATCGCAAACCGAATCGACGGAAGGTTTTACTTTTAACTTTGAAATTGGAACGCTCGACGATAAAATGGCTTTATTTATTTTTTTCTTAGAATCTGACTTGTGTTTAGTCGAAATTTTAGGAAGTTTGGCAGTTCCGCAAAGTTTCAAAGAATCTAACCCGTTGGAATTAACCACAATTGTATTACTATCCAAAGGTTCCAGACTCGATTTTATTACCCTCTGTCGCTTTACTCGAGGCTTTTTCTTTTTTATAGCCTGTCGATTCTCTTCTTCTAAATAATTTATTTCAGAGGGTATTTCTGTATTTTTTATAGGCTTTTTGCGTATTTTTTTCTTCTGTTTCTTTAAATCACCTTTAATAGACATTAATTCGTCCAATTTCTTCGAACACGCCCTAAAAATATGAAAATGTGACTTGGTTACTTTTATTTTAAATATACGAGTGGTTCACGAGTCGACCAAATTATATTTGTGTCGGATAACACTAATTTTTTTCATTTTAATCATCGGTATAAAACTACTCACTTTATAAGAACTTCGCTATCGGTTGGATAATTTAGAGCTGATTTCGAACTCCCCCAACTAAGAGATTTATTTTCGACCAGAGGTAACTTTTCTTTTTCGTCGTTGGACAATTTAATATTTCCCATCCCGTTCCAAACTTGCTGCCTTAAAGATAATAATTTTATCTGCATATCTTCACTGGTTTGTACCAATGGTGATGAATTTCTAAGAGCTCTGTAATTGGATAAAAATTGAAATAAACATTCGCAGTTTTACTTTTTTCTATTATTAAAAAAAAGTTGAATTCACAACCTAGGCATTCTATGACAATGTAAACGTCTTTTATTTTTTCTAGCTAAATCTTCAGAAATGCTTTCCTCGCCTAACGAAAGACTGCGAGTGCGAGATCTTAGAAGTAAAGGTAAATTTAAATCAGACTTTATTTTTTGTTGATTTTTCTTTCCAGAAAATCGCGTGTCCTCGTCGGAACTTTTGCTTTTCAACTCCGTATCAGAACGAACGTTATTTTCATCATCCGAGTCGCTTAAATCGTACAAGTCGCTTCCTGGATCAGTTCTTGGTAAATCCATGGCCTTTCTATTTTGCATCTTGTTTTATAGATTTAAAAATAATACATTCGAATAAATTTGAGGTATTCACGCATAAAAATATCGTAACGACTTACGATTCATTCCAAGTTTGCGTATCGACGTGAAAAACGATTAATTAGATTCAAATTAACGTTTCCTCGAAAGGTAACTTTTCTTCAACGTGCAATTATTAATAAACGCAGTAAAATGATCCGATAATCGTTCTTACGCGAATTCGATCGATCAATGTAAATAATAAAATTTTTTACTTACTAATTTTCGATGCGACGAAACTTGTCTCGATATATTGCTTTTAGGCTTTTTAGTTTTTCTAAACGATTCAAAAATGGTAGGTTCTAAAATCATAGAAGAAATTGACGGCTGGCGTAAAAATTGTAAATCGTCGGTGTATTCGCTGAAACGGCTATTTAAAATTTGGTCATCTAATTTCTCCAAGTCGTCGGATGAACTGGCCGAAGTATCGCCTTCGTCGCTACAAATGAAAAATATTTATAAACTTTGCGCGTTGTAAAGCGTTTATTCAAAAACTGATAGATTTAAAATAGTCTGCCTTGAGTAGTCGGTAAGATCGATATTGGTTGGTTCATCGGCACTAGATCCTTCTTTTGTCAACCTCGCTATAATCTTGTTACGCAGTTTCTCCTGAAATCGAACGAGAGAAGTGTTTGTAAAAACGTTGATCGTGTAACAAAATAAAAACGTTAGTTTCTTACTTTGATTGGATCATCGTCTGAAAAGTCCAGCAACGTTTCGCAAAAAGCTTTGCCAAGCTGTTCGTAATCTTGCGTTGAAAAATGCGTTCCACATCTAGAGCCTAATTTTGAGCCTCCCAAAGACGCTTCTAACGTATAACTGTTTTGAATGCCCATCAGCCAAACGACAACTCTTCCGGTTCCTTCCTTACCTTTTTCTATATGAAATTTACAGTTTTCGAAAGAAAACTGCGAAGGTACACAATAAATTCCAAAAAATCCTCGTTAATGTCAGAATCGGATACACAGAATTAAAAAAACTGATAGCAATATTCCCCGTTGACTAAAGGTTGTATTTTATTCGCACTCGTCGTGGAATTCTCTCTCTCTCTCTCTCTTGGCAAAACCACTCCTCGCGAACGAGTTTAAAAAACCTTAATTTAAGAAAATCTCACCTTGTCCGCGGCATTCTTGTGCAGCATCAACGGAAAAACTTGCTCGGCGAGTGTTCCCGGACATCCCGCGCGTTTGTTCTCGCACCCGTAGATGAAGACGTTGTGCATTCTCGAATGCGCGTGAAGGTCGCAATAAAGTGCGATTCCACATTCGTCCATGAGCCTTCGAACCATGAGTTTGGTGTGCCAAACCGCGGGGTAAGTTTCCCTCATCACCGTGCGATATTGTCGGTTGAGATCCTTCCCCGTGAGCGAGCAGCGGTTGTTGCCGACGATGACGCCATCCGGGTTGAGCATCGGTACGAGTTTGAAGATGAACCGCTCGCGTAGTTCCTTGCGATGGTTCGATAGGATCGTTAGATCTTGTTATAAACGCGTGGAATCTGTGGCGTTATTTGGATAACGGGGGGGGGAATCTAACTCTGGAGGAGCGGAAGGTGCTCTTGGAAGTGTATCGAACTCGTTCGATTATTTATAATGTAAAGACTAGTTAACCTGAATAACAAGCTGCTGTGAAATCGAATTTTTTTTATTACAAACAAACTCATTCTCGATGTACTTTCGATAATACAACGATGGAAAAATCAACTTTCTTAAATAGAACTCGTCCTTATAAAAGTTACCGTTCAAATCCTAAATTATAATAAGTAGACTAAATAGGTTTCCTAAAACAACCGTTATCTTGTATATTCTCGTTGCGCTTTATTTGGTCATTCGTCACTCTTGAAAAAAACTTGACAACATGTATATATATATATATGTGTGTGTATTTATATGTATATACACGTATAAAGATTATAAAAAACTATTTCTTTAAACGCGTTTTTTATCGGATGTAATTTAAAATATGATCGATTATCCTTTATATTTTAATCGTGTGTATTTTGTATTAAATTTATCCGATTTTAAATCGTAGAAATACCGATGTGTATATATAATATATTTCTTTCGGGTTTTCTTTTATACGAGCGATAACATCGATTTGGTACGCTCGTCTATTACCTAACTTTTTTTATACTTTGTCCTTGCTTTATAAAATAAATTTTTCTTATTAAAAACTTTGTTTATATTTGAAATAAGAATTTTTATACTTTTTACATATTCCGTTATATGTAACAGAGTTCTTACGTTACCGCAAAATACGAAGCAAAGCAAATCTTGTAACTACTTCTCTCGAATAACTTATTTTTATATTCAATCGAGAGTCGTTCTCTCGAGTATTACGAACAGATATTACAGGGATTAAAAAAATTATATCTTGGCAATTATGGTAGTCTTCTGTAATCGATAAGATAAAACTGCGTATTAAAAACATCCTTATTACCCCGAGTGATAAAATAATTTATCGAAGTAACTTCCGCGAAGAAAATTTTCTTTGAATAAATAATTTTTCCAGAAGCAAGTATTTTACGGAAATAATTGAAATTATATCTTGAACCTAATGCAGTGCTAAAAATAATTATGAACATATAGAAAAATCGATATCGCGTGTTTTAAAAATAAGTAGAGTATAATTCATTTTATTATTTGTGTAACCGAAGCATTCGATGAACGTAAATAGGTATAGCAAACTTTTCTATCGGAATTTCTCGATAAAGGAATAATACAGGAATTACCGAATTATAGAATAATTGTAAAGCTCGAAACTAATTTCGCAAACAAAAAATTCTCAAAGTACCTTATCGATTCGAAAGCTCGGCTGAAAAATCCGAGAACGTAAATCGCACCTTTACCTTTGCTTGATTGGAATCGCCGGTCAGGAAGTCGATGATCCCCTTCATAATCCAACTCGACGGTGTTTCGCCCGGATGTACACGAGCTGTAATCACAACGCCTTTTTTGCGTTGCACCTCGTCGTTTACCGCAGGCGCGGTTATCGTTAAATAATAAA
Source organism: Dolichoris vasculosae (assembly GCA_018907195.1). Lineage (NCBI taxonomy): Eukaryota > Metazoa > Arthropoda > Insecta > Hymenoptera > Agaonidae > Dolichoris > Dolichoris vasculosae. Next base: position 5,705,314 of record JACCHY010000009.1, on the reverse strand, counting down.
CTGCATTTCCGGCAAGACTACGGCATAACATACGCAATTTTGTGTACCGCGATCGCGTAGAATCGTTTGCGATTTTCAATAGATAGTCCTATAAGTAAGAATGATATAAAATTATCAAATTCGTGTTCGAGCGATAATGGATTTTTGTCGTAATATTTTTAATGCGAAGGTTGTTTTGATTCTGGATAACGTTGAGCGATTCAACTTGGATTTCACGAATAAGATATTGAATTTAGGTTAAATTTAACGACTTGGAATAAATTATGCTTCTTATACACTATTGTTACGATATCGCTAGTTTTTTTTTTGGAGAAATTATAATAATCGAATATCGTTGGTAACGAGAATAACGTGGAAAATTTTATTAAAGCTACCGCGTAAAATACAGTTTCCCGATGTAATGCGATCGCTTTACGACTAAAAATTATTACTACCGAAAATTCTTGTAAACTTATTTACCTGTAAATCCGAATATGTGTAAGGATAGCAATACGCTAAATAAACGGTATCTTGGTCGTGTGGAAAATAAATATTAAACGTTAACGTGTGCCTCTCTTTTTTCTCGTCTCTGTTAACGTAATATACAAGAATGTAATAACGAAAAATGAATGAGGATGCCGAATAAAAATTTGTTACTTACGAAGAATCATTTTTATAGTAACTAATATTTTCACCGCATCTTCTCCAACCGATAGACTTGGAAGTCGCATCTTTAGTGGAATAAAGCAAAGGTTTCAATCCTTCGTTGTAAAGACTGTTTTCTTTGCATAAATTAACAATAGACAATCTAAAGGAAAGAACGAAAAGACGTTTAATTAAAATCGAAAATCGATAAGGTATGATATTTCTATACCTGTACATCGTTCCACTTTTCGTGTTGGATATCCTAAAATAATACCATTGCATGTGTCTCTGAGTGTAGAGGTCATTGCGCAGGTGTAGCTCGTAAAAAGTGTCAGTGATTTTAATAACTTTTCCAAGATTCCCCGACTCGAATCTAGATTCGAAGCAAAGGTCCGTCGCTCTCGATCGCGGCACGCAATCCGCAGTTTCTTCGATCGCATCGGAGCTTGGAACTACGTTACCGCCTGTGCATGATCTGCTGAACTGCAAATTATTTCGTACACACAAATTACATCACCTTACTTCACGTGTGCGATAAGCTTTTTCATTTTTACGATCGTTAAGTCGCTCGACTGGAAAGTGCTTTTGAACAATTATCGTTAAATGCGAAACAACATCGGTCGATTACATTCGTGCATTTATGTATTTCTTTAATTGATACTATGCAAATCTCGAGAGTGCATCTCGTTTATCGTAAAACTTTCGATAGATTCGTTTGAAAATTGATTGAAAAGACGCGTATTTTCTCTCGTTTATTAAATAAATTCGCATAAGTTGAAACCTTGTATTTTAATGAAGAGTAGCTTAATTTTAATTTTAATTTTAATTTTAATTTTAATAATTTTATATTTATATGTAAGTAGTAATTTATTAAAATTATTTACATAATTCGTTACACCTGTTGGATAATAGTGAAACACAATTGTTCCGCACTCTTCGCCGATTGGCTTTGGTTTTGGTTCTTTTCCCGTAGTTACGTAAAAGCGTTCTGGTTCCATCGGACTGTATTCCAAATGTTGAACTCTCTTCGATAAAACCTAGACATTTTATTCCGATTGATAAACGTTTACAATAATTCAAATTTATAAACTTGGAATTTATTACTTGGAATTTTCTTATCAGAGGAAAATACAATTAACGTTCAATTTTTACAATCAATTTGAGATAGTAATCTTTTAATGAAATCGATAGAGCTATGCAGCTTTTATTAAAAAGTTTGCTTTACTTGACATTCTGTTGGCCATCGCGCTTCCAGTGACACTGAGTCTAATCCAAGAAAATTGGAATCGAGTAGCAGAGTTTGAAAACTTTCCTTGGTATCGCGGCATTTGACTAATCCCGAGGTCAAGGATAATACAGAATCTAGGTCCTTCCTCTCAGCTCCAAATCGTGTTTGTAGATATTGTTTTGCTATCGAATTACCTAAAATATTGACTTTTGCTTTGCATTTTTAAAATGTAATTATACGTTTCGTCACGGATAATCTAAGTTACGGAGACATTCCATGCAAATCTGAATAAAGAATTATTAAACTTTTTTCGAAGTAAATCGTTTCAACTTTTAATGAAAATGCGTTTATTCTTTATGAAAGAAATTTTAATGTTTACTTCGTATAGAGTCATCGAAAGGCCTAAAATACATGAATACACGTTAAATAAAAATAAGATACACGAATGAAAATATAAGGTATTTTTTTAATATCCGTCAAATTAATGTACAAGTATTTCTTCGTACATTCGTTATGTAATATCCAAAGGGATTATTCGGTACTGTTTTTACGTATTTATTTTCATGCATTGGTTACCTATTTAACCAATAACTTCTTCCAAGTACCGCAAGCAACGTATTCTAGTTTAAATTATAAAGAATATTAAATTCCAAAGAACGTAGGTTAAATTTTATTAAAATTACTATGACTATTTTGTTGAAATTATTACGAAGAACCTTATTTTAAGAAATCGATTTAACGCGATTTTTAGTACTTAATTATCTTAACGAAACGTATAATTTATCATAAAAACAATTTGATTTTGCTTTTGCTTAAATAACTTCGTTATTTATCAAATGTAAGGTGTTTCCAAAATAAGTTAATTTTACATAAAGTTTAATCGTAAGGTTGTTATTAAATTTACATAGTAATAATGTTTTCTCGTTATGTTCTGCAATTCGATAATAATTAAGTTTACCGGGAATCGGTTGTACCGGAAATAATGCAGCTTGAAGATCTTTCACTTTGCCGCTCACAACGAACTCCATTTCTTAGCGTCAGCATGCCAAGCAGTTCGGACTGCGATTTTCTTGGTAGCATCGTCGTCCCACATTGTTATCACTGCGATGATAATAAAAAAAAACACTTTTAACGTGTACCGTAAAGTTCACCTTTCGCAAATACCAGACACTAAATGGCTCTCTTGTATTATTGAGTTGTTCGGTATTTCAAAAATCGAATTGTAAATACATCGACTCGCTTATAACTTATTCAACACTAACCTTTTCTTTTTGTTTGTTTTTTTCGTTATTTTTTAATAGGCTAATTTCAGTCTAATAATTTTTTTTTAAACGTTATTGAAATTTGAAATTTACCGAAGTTGTTTAAAACAAATAAATTAAACGATATCACAAGATTATGTTAATTAAATATTAATTATACAATCGAGTAGAATATCGATTTTATTTACTACAATTTCATAAAGATAATATTTCTTATATTTTAGCGTAAGAAACAAAATTTAAAAATCGATAAATAACATTGTTTTAACGTAAACATTTTTTAAATATCTAATTTTAATCTTTTTTTATAGTTTACTTCAACTTTTCGAAAAATGTCAAAAATATTATAAAGTAAAAAAAGTTATCAAATGTATAAAATTGTATAAAATTAATCATTTTTAAATATTCTTACAATTCACAAAATCTATATGCAAATTAGAATTTAACAAATGAAAAAAGTTCGTTAAAAACTTTCGATAAACTTATATTATTTAGCATAGTATAATTATAATTTTTCAAAAGTATGGATTCGTAATAGTATTATGTTCTACGAAATAAAACTTTTACTCGATATTATGGAACGAATTACTGGAAATTTAAAAAAAAAGTATATAAAAATTTCATTTTTATCTATTTACCACTACTATTTCTATCTCTTGGATAATAATAATAATAATAATAATATATATGATCGTTCAAAAATTTTAAGGATATGCGTTATAAAAATACATTGTTTAAAAACCGTAATTTAAACATGCCTTTTTATAATTAAGTAAGAGTTAAATTTTCATAAGCCAAGTAACACGTACCGAATAGTTTTTACAGCTTGAGCTTCCGGAGGCTTAAGAAGATTCAGTTATAAAATACCGTTAATACAAATTATTAAGTTAATACCAATCGCGAGAAATGCTTTACGCATCTTATTAAATTAAATTTTTTATAATTTGTGACAAAAAAACCATTTAAATATTAGAAATATTTCAAAGTACTCGATAAAATTTTGCAAAATATTTTCTTTAAAAACTAATTAAAAATAGTTTAATAACATATTATACCATTACAGCAACGATGTAAAAAAGAGTTAAAGCTTTCGATGGATAAGCAAAAAACAGTATTCGTTTAAATGAACGAAACGAGAAAAAAAGTTGTTTCAAAATAAAAAATTGCCTTTCGACGAAACTAAAGAAACTAATAAAACTAGAACGATAAATCGGAACCGTGTGATGCAAGTTAAGCAAAAAATCAATAGTATACCATTAAAGAAAAAATTTTAAAGATAAACGAATACACGAAATGTTACTCGAGAAACGGAAAAAAATTTTAATCAACATTTATCGATGGAAACGTACATCTAAATTTGTGAAAAGTTGGAAGAAAGTCGCGCTATCTGCACGATTGCGTTAAATAAAGCGCTCGCCGTTTAAATATCGAGGCGTGCATTCAACTCAACACCGAAACAAACTTCGAACAAACTTCCAAAACGAGTTCCAAAGTTGAAGGGTTCACCAGCTCCGACCGGCTAAGCGGGCCACCCGGGGAAACTCTCGAACTCGTCCGTTAAACCTGCGGCCGCGAGGAGCCTGCCTCGGACTGGAGGCCGGGAAGTCGCGATGCGTTCGTCCGGCCTCCTCCTTGACGACGGGGGTGGTGCTTCGATATATCGCATATCGACGCGCGCCCCGAGCGCCTCGGTGATCGCCCTCTAAATTATATTCCAAGGCGGCTTCGGGGATAGGGAACGACGGGATTATCGCCAAGTCTTATGCGTTCAAAGAGGGAACTCACTTTGATTCGACGTTGGCGTATCCATGATCGATTTTTAGACATTTTTTTACGCTCGATGGTGTTTCCTTTATGAAAATGAACGATGCATTTTATCGATAAAACGCTGCGTTCATTTGATACCTTTATCAAAATACGGACGATTCGTTATTTCAGCGAGAAAGTTAATATTATTTATTTATTTATTCGTGGTATCTGTGGAATCTATAGATCCGTATAATCGAAAGGATGCGGTCTTTTTTGAAATTTTACCTAAGCGCGTTTAAACGTCTCGTTTATATACATCGAAATATCTTCGTTATCGAATTACTTTTTTACTTCTTAAAAATCGATAGTAATTAAATTATCGTATTTGAGAAGACATCGTCTTAAATTCGAGTTGATTTAAAAATCGATTCGAATTTCGTTTTAATATCTTTCGTAATTACTTTCGAGGAAACGTTGCCTTGTAAAACTTGGATAACTTTATATCGATCGGAAACGATTTAAGAAAATTCATGAATGAAAATAATAGCTTGTATTTTTTCGTCGATAGTAATTCATTTTTGTCTGGCGTATTTCCCATTGAAGTCATTTTTAGTTATTTTTAGCCTTTGGTTGCAAGCTTCGAAGCTAAAATTACATTTCTTATTCATTTTACATAAATGGCTGTACATTCGCTCGGAAACGAGCTTTAGAATTTCGAGTGAACCCGTATAAAATACTTGCGAAAAAAAAAATCATTTCCAAGCCTGTTACTCTCCAATTCGCCAATATTACATCCGAGAATTAAAAAGACCAACTACTTTTCAAAAAGAAAAAAACTGGCGCGTATATAACTCGACGGGTGTTAAGGTAATATTGATCAATCATTCGAAACGTTCTACTCGTCTGGTATCTTCAACGCCCATCGGTTTCGGCAGTATGGAAATTGGTAGTTGAGCTCTCGTTCCATTTGCGCTTTTCTATTTTGCTTGCAGATTCAATATTTAAGGATCAACAAAGTCTAAAATGGTGCGAATAGCGACCGTTGCAGTTTGCACCCTTAATCAATGGGCCATGGACTTCGAGGGTAATTCGCGGAGAATTTTGGAGAGTATAAAAGTTGCTAAAGAGGCAGAGGCTACCTACAGAAGTGGTCCCGAGCTCGAGATAAGGTATTTTATTCCTCAATGATATTCCTAAATAAAACGTTCGAGTCCATCCCAAAAACTCCCCGTTTTCCAATTCTCGATGTATCGAGATAAAGACTGAAAATACTTCGTTTCCGATCGCGTCGCGTTATCTCGTTATATTTTTTGATCCGGTGTAATTATAATAATACAAATACAAGTTACGAGTTTACTTTTTACCCACGGATCGATCGAAAATAATGAAACCTCTTTCCAATATTACGAATATCTTTAAACACGAAACAACTAATCTTAAATATACGATTGTGTAAACGAATATAAAATTGACATTGTGCGATTACGCAGTGGTTACAGCTGCGAAGATCATTTTTACGAATCGGATACTCTCCTCCATTCTTGGGAGGTGTTGGCCAGCTTATTGAAGTCTCCAATTTGCGAAGACATCCTTATCGACGTTGGTATGCCGGTCATGCACAAAAACGTCACCTACAATTGTAGAGTAGCCTTTCTAAATAAAAGAATTTTACTGATCAGGCCGAAGATGCATCTTTGCGAGGATGGAAATTATCGCGAGACAAGATGGTTCTCACCTTGGACAAAAGTAACTTTTTTTTTCCTTAAATAATTGTATTTTCCGATTTTATTTTTTTTTTTTTATCTTCCGTTATCTAATTTCGCGTGTCTGTGTCGTTCGATAAATTAGTTATACCTAACGTAGTTATAAAAGATAAAATATTTATGGAAATACTTTTTATTCCACGGCGTTAAATTAATATAAAAAAATACTTTGTCGACGTCGTTGTTTATTAAAATGTAATTACCGAGCTGAAATTTTGTAGCGCTTAATACCTCAATTAGTTCTCGGCAGACATCACACGGCATACATTAACGTATGGAAATACATCGTTTTGAATTTTAAAATATCGTATTTAAGGAGGTTACCTGAAATATTTTTTTTGTAACATTTAAACGTAAATAGGAATAATAAGGTAAACGATATGCATATCATTGGAAATATTAAGCGCCGAAGAAAAGGCAAACGGTACATTCTTTAAAGGTTTAAGTTTTCTTGGATGTTAATATAATTTTTCATAAAACTTTTTAAAACATCGTTTCTTGAAAATTTTCCTAATTGTAACTTTCGTTCCAGTTACATATTTTTACAAGCTCTCGTACAAATAATACAACAAAATTTGTAAGAATTCGCTTCGACTTTAAAATTTCTATGATACAATAATTTTTAAATTATCATTTTTTCGTTTGGACTCGGTGTCTGCCAGAGCTTTCCTCGATAATTATAGGTTAAGAGCTATTATTTTAGTATTTTATGTTCGCTCACCTTTCTAACGATTACTCGAAAAAATAGCGATTGTATTTTTTTACGGTGAAATGCGCTGGTTATTCCCGCGGGTAATAATTTTTGTACGCAATGTTCCGATATAAGCGATCCGCGCCTTCGATTATAAAATTTAAATTTATTTATTATTAAAATTAAAGTGTCTGAAACCGTTACCTCTTTATAGGAAAGAACCGTGGAAGATTATTTTCTGCCAACGATCATCGCACAAATCACGAATCAAACCATCGTACCCTTCGGAGATGCTGTTATCGCGACGAGGGATACTTGCATAGGTTTCGAGATTTGCGAGGAGTTATGGAATCCGTCTAGTAATCACATTCCTATGTCCCTCGATGCAGTTGAAATAATATCGAATGGTGGGATATTACACACGTTCGAGCTTAGCGTCGTTACTCGCGGTTTTATCGAAAATGAAATTGAATTTTAAACATTAATATCACTCTTTGTACGAAAAGATAAATTTTTTTTTACCTGATTTTAGTACACGTTTATCAAAATTAATTATCATTGCATTGTTATAGTTTGGTCGTAAAAAAATGTTTATCGATCGTATTATGTTTTAATGATTGATTCGACATTTTAGGCAGCGGCTCGTACTTTGAACTGCGAAAAGCATACGTAACTATCGATTTAGTAAAATCGGCCACCTTCAAATCCGGAGGTTGCTATATGTTTAGTAATTTGCGAGGCTGCGATGGTGCAAGAGTTTATTTTAACGGTGGTTCGAGTATCGCATTGAATGGAAACATTCTTAAACGTGGAAAACAATTTGCTTTGGAAGAAGTAGAAGTTACCGTAGCCACGTTCGATCTCGATGACATTCGGTAATTTTCTACATTAAAAATTGTAGCTTTCGATCGATGAAAAATATATGTGTCTGTATATATATATATATATAAGTAAATCGTGAATTCGCAGTTATTGCATGTTATTTTATTTTAGTGCATTCTTTATAAATACGCGTATAATTTACGTAAGCAATAACGCATTTATTTACTTTGGTTTATAACTATCAGGAGTTACCGAAATAGTATTCGTTCCCGATCTCATTTAGCAGCAAAGTCAAACCCGTATCCAAGAGTAAAAGTAGAATTTTCTTTAACGTCGGATGATCCGCTTGCGAATCCACCGATAGATAAACCGATAGATGCCGACGATCAAAAAGAAAGCTCCAAGATTTTATATCATTCCCCCGAGGAGGAAATTTCAATGGCTCCTGCTTGTTGGCTTTGGGATTACCTTAGGTATTTTAAAAACAAATAGTTACTCCGAATGTTTATTCTACGCTAACCACTTCTTTCCAATTTCGTGTTTATCTTAATTTTGTAGACGATCGTGTCAAGGTGGTTTTTTCTTACCATTGAGCGGCGGCGTTGATTCGTCTTCCACAGCTTGTTTAGTTTACTCGATGTGCTGCATGATTATTGAATCTATCAAAGCGAAAGGTACTTCATTTTTTGTTTTATTCGTTATGATTACTTAAGATAACGTTATGTTCTTCGAAGAAGTAGAGCTAACGGAATCGAAACGAAACATTTTTCGAATATAAAACTTTGAGCCGATTTTTTAAATGTGTTATGCGCGGCTGCTTAACTTTTATATTCGGATCTTGTATAATAATTGAAACTTTTATAAACGCTATAATTTATTCAACATTTTAGTACTCGATGTATTACGTTCTTTTAAATGAAATTAATTTATCGTAAACTTGATAAAACTTGAACGAACAAACTTTGATCGTATATATTTTAATGAAATGATTACAGAATATTAATTAAAGAACGTGAATTTTTTATATTTTAGAAAGTGACTGACTTTATTATCTCACGGATTAAATTTGTTCATTATTTTTAATAAATAAACCAAAAAATACTTTAATTCTGAATATTTCTTAAAATTACATTTATTTATTCAATTTTATATATTTTTTATCCTGAATTATGAAATTAAAATATTTATTTGTAACGATCGTTTCGAAAGATCTTTCTCTATTTAATTTGATTGGATCGATAAATTCTGAAAGAAGCTTTTTATCAAAATAACGAAAATTAATCTAATTTGTAAACTTGTTTCTAGATGCGCAAGTTCTTACAGACATAAGAAAAATAGTCGGATATCCAAACTACATACCTACAGATCCAAAGGAATTGTGCAATACGCTTCTCATAACTTGTTACATGGCTACTGAAAATTCTTCGTCCGAGACAAAATCAAGAGCAGCCAATTTAGCTAGTCAAATTGGTGCTTACCATCATAGTATTATTATCGATACAGCGATTTCGGCTGTTTTAGCAATATTTTCTACAGTAACAAAATTAATACCGAGATTCACAGCTCATGGCGGTTCACCCAGAGAAAACTTAGCTCTTCAAAATATCCAAGTAAAAATTATAATACTTTAGCTAAATAATAATTCATTGATAATTAAATCCTGTAAAATTTCGTTATACTTATTCGCGAACAAATTTGTTTATTCGCCTATACTTATATTTCATTCGAATACGTATAAATATTAAGTTATTTTATTGTCTCTCAAAGGATGTAATTTTTTTAAAATATCGAATTTCTTATACGTTTCAAGGCAAGAATTCGTATGGTTATCGCTTACCTTTTTGCACAACAAATGTTATGGGCACGAGGTAGACCGGGTGGACTTTTAGTTCTTGGAAGTAGTAACGTTGACGAAGCGCTGCGTGGATATTTCACCAAGTACGATTGCAGTAGCGCAGACTTAAATCCAATCGGGGGAATAGCTAAAAACGATTTAAAACGATTTCTCAGATATTTCAGGTTAATTTAACTTTTTTGATAATTCGCTCATTATAGTTTTTCAAAATTTAACGATATTTATGAATCGTAGAAAAAAACACAATATTCCTGTTCTCGATGAAATTTTGGAAGCTCAACCAACCGCTGAATTAGAACCTCTTCAAAGCGGTCAACTGGCACAATTGGACGAAGTTGATATGGGAATGACTTACGAAGAATTGGGAACTTTTGGTCGTCTAAGAAAACAGAATTGCGCGGGACCTTTTTCGATGTTCTGTAAACTTGTTCATACGTGGAACAATATTAGTCCAAAAGAAGTAACTAATTTTCAAAAGCGTATCGTGATGATAATCTTTATCCGTACTAATAAATTTATTTATAGGTCGCCGATAAAGTTAAACATTTTTATCGTTGTTACGCTATTAATCGTCATAAAATGACGATTTTAACTCCATCTTGTCACGCCGAAACTTATAGTCCCGATGATAACAGATTCGATCACCGACAGTTTTTATATAATCATACGTGGAAATGGCAATTTAATGCAATTGATAAACAGGTATTTATAATTACAAATTGTCTGGAATAACTTTTTGTTCGATACCTATTATTTTTATTTCTTATTCTTTAAAGTTGAAAAAAAGAATAATAAATATTTTCGTGAAAAATACATTTACATGTTTTTAAGCTAAAGTGATTAATATTTCCGAAACTGAATTTTCATTGTGCCGAATTAAAACATTTATATGTTTTGAATTTAATAAATATTGAATATTTAATTTTTCCAACTATTATAAAATTCCAATTATTTTGAAAAGGATAATTCATTTTTTCAAATTATCATTCCAGGTACAACAATTTTCCGCAAAACCTAAGAAACAATGGACGGGAAAGAAGTTAAACGACATTCAACTTTATTGTTAGTAGTGAGTAGAACGTGTATGAATTTGCGAAAGTAACGATGTATGTTGAATGAATACTTTTGAATGTATCTGCTAATGTAAGGTTAAAAAATTAATATATCATATATATAAATGGAAATACGGAATTATATTCATCTGTAATTATAATTTTTTTTTCAGCTAAAAGAAATCCAGGAGTTATAGTTTAGCCGTAGTAAAACCGTTTGCTGCACATTATCTCAAGTACTACATCTTTTATTCATTATATAGTATTTTGAAAATAATCATATAATTTTACGTCACATTTGATGTAATTGTCATTTAACATTTTATATTTATAATTAATAATAATACGTTAATCATTTACATTATTTTTATAAATACAATGAGGGAGGAAAAATATTTTTTTAATAATAATTTGTGGAAAAAATAAACTTTTTCTTATATAATTTTATATCAATGTTTCTTGAATCAACGAACACCAATCGATTTTCAAATATTAAGAATTATAATCTAATATTTCTTATACATTGCGTAAAAAATTTGATACAGAATTTTTTATTTATATAAAAATTAGCACTTCATCAAGTTATAAAAGTTAACGGTTTGTAAAAAATATGTCACGAATCATCAACTTTACTTGAGATACCTTAATTAATAAAATATTTATTTTTATGATAGTGTAATTAATCTGATTATTTATTAATGTTAAACAAAATTTATAATTATGTCTACTTTTTGAAATTGAAATAAATTTATTTTTAATAGACATGAGTATTTTTAGTCATTGATTATTTAAAAAAACAGTTAAGGTCCAAATATTTTTACAATATATAAAGAAGAAAACACTATTTATATAAGTAAAAACCTTTGGATAATTACAATTTCTTTATCTTAATAAGAAATTTAGAAATAATAAGATAGATAATATGAAATGGTACATTCATAAAAAATATTCCTATTTACGAAATAAATATATTGTAAATAAATTATATATCAATAATAAATGAAAAAATTAAAATAACCTTTTATTTTCGCAACTTTCCATTATAATAATATTAACACACGTTACAATAAATAGTAACATTAATTACTTTAAGTAACGATAAAACTAGTGAGAAATCGTAAATAAATAAATGCAATAAAATAATACTATATAATCTTTGAAGTTTAATTATAAAATATGTCTATCAATCGATAGATCAAATTCAATAAATAGAATTTTGAAGAATATTCAATAAAAATTAAAAATGAAATAAAAAACTATTAAAATTAAATGGTGTTTTTTTAAAATATTCATCAAATTTAAATCACTGTTTTATAGATCAAAATATTGAAAAATGTAACGGTTGCATTTATAAAAAATCAAATATTCCATGAAAGAAAATCACAAATGAAAATCGTACATAGATTTCACAGAAAATTGTATATAAATTGATAATTTTTAATTTTTAGGTTGGGCAAACTTAATTGACTTTGTATTTGATAGAAAAAATATATTTGCAATCATCGGATACATAAATCTGCCAACTTAGTTTCAAAATAAGTGAGCTTACGCAAAAATTAGCGTAAGAAACAATTACCGTAAAATTCTTTTATTATAGTATTGTTACTTGTTAAAGCAAATAAATATAAAAAAAAGCAATATAATAGAAAAAAAAAATTAATATTCATTAAAGATTGTGATCAATATCGATCAATCAACAAAAAATTCACCTTATAAATGCGAGTAAAAAATTTATCAACGGAGCTTATTTCATTTTATATTAAGTATTAAATAGCACGAACTTAATTTCTTATTCTAAACATAATTTACATAAAAATAGCGAATTTATGTAAATATTAATTTTATTAAAATTGACAAAATTAAATGTATAAAAATTATTTGACATTGAGGAAGGTTAAGAATAATAATAATATTAATAATAATAATAATAGAAGCAATAATAAGAATAGTTACTCAACTTTTTGTGCGTTAAATTATTTATTTTCATATTTGTAGAACGCTAATTACGCAGCTTTTACAATCATAAAATTTATAAGCGCGTAAAGTAGTCATCGGGATGTTTTTTTATCGAATTTAGACGTTCATGAAAGCGCAGTTCGCATTTTACCAACATGCATTTACCTTTTATTTATACTATAATAACATTTGTATGCGTTGGTCTTAACGACGATAAATATTTTTATCATAATATATTTAATAATAATATATTTAATAATAATAATAATAATAATAATAATAATAATAATAATAATAATAAGGACAATAACCATTATATTATCAACGATGAGAATACAGCGGTATAAGTAAAAAGAGTTAATCGTTCTAAAAAAAAAAAAAGATTGATCATGCGCTTTGAGTGTTGTTGATGCGTTGTCACTCAAAAGAACGTTGCTCTCTTCGCAGGTCGACTCAAGCATAATTAAAAGTTGACGATAAAATGAATCACAACAATAATTATGATGCGGTAAAAACAATACTGGACGTAAATTAAATAATAGACGAGATATTAAATCGCGCGTCTTATATAAGATTTCGCTGTTTACTGCTTTCTCTTGAGTATTTAAGTGGACAGATGGATTTGTGCTTTTATTTTCACAATTGATTCGTTATCCATAATCAAATATTATTTAATAAGAAATAATAATAATAATAATAATAATAATAATAATAATAATAATAATAATAATATAAGGTTACATTTAATAAAAATAATATTAATATACGAACAAATCTCACGCTATTTATACATGATACGTTTACTTTATGTAGTAATAATTATAATATGCAAGGTACTAATAGTTGTAAGACTAAAATTGAACCCGCGTTGGCCAGAAAAGCAGCCAAAATATCGATTAGACATTATTTACAGTCACCAACATAGATAGTTTGTTTTTTTAAAAGGACTTTACAATTAAAAATTATTCCAACGATTATAAACTAAAGTGGGCGCATTTCAAAAACGAACTCGTTCGATCATTGAAATAAGTTTGGATGATATCTCCGTTGACACGAAAGAAATATTCATTTAATAAATATATACCTCGCGTACTCATTTCGATACTTGAACGAGATTATTCTCAGTCACCTTCTACTTATACCGACTTCTCTCTCCTGCCGATACGAATACAATGTATTTCAATGGAATACTATTTACAATAATTTTATCTCGCGAGCTTGATGCGTTAAAAAAAAAAATGAGAAAGCACCTCCTCGTCTTTCGTCTGCTATAAGATTCAATCCCTCTTTAAAAAAAAAAAAAAGTCGTGAGCACCTTCTACGTTCTTCTTTCACCGTCTCGAGAAAAAAAAAAATACATAGCTAAGAGCGTAATTCGTATTATTTTTTTATAAGCGAAAGGCGCCTACAATATTTTCTACCACCGCGAAATTGCACGAAACCCCGATTTGTGTGTATGTGCGCGCGCGTACATATTTTAAATAATATTTTTAAGGTATCACGTGGAAAGGATTTTTTCATTACGCGCGTTCGCGTGTCTGTATGTTTATTTCTCGCATAAAATTATTATTCCATACATTTAAGTATATTACAGCTGAAGTACATGCAAGAATTCGATTGCATCGACCCACTTTATAATTTTTTCCGATATACCGTTTCTCTAAGCCGCGAAAGTCTTTTTTAATATAAAGGGCCCGTTTGATTATGCGATGTACATATATATTTATTTATATAGATGCGTGTGCATGTTTACGTGTACGTGTGTCATGTGTGCGTGTGCAACGAAAGTTTCATTCACGCGAGAAATATCGTTTAAATATGCTTTTTTCTGCCGCTCTATATCACAGGTTATACCATTTAACAAGGTGCGCATAAATTTTATAAATAATTAGAAAAAAGAATATCCTCTCCTGTCTTATTTATACAGTAGCATTAACATAAGTATTTACCACGTCAGTCAATCGAGAATCACGCGAAGCTTAACTTCGTCGCGCTCATCTTAGTTTAAAGTCGATCCATTTTTTTTTTCCTTTTTCTTTCTCGTTTTAAGTACATTAAGAGATCTTTGACGTCCAGCAGTCTTCGATACCATGGAACCAAAACAGTCGAATTCTCGAGTCCATCGTCACCGTATCTTCGGATGTCCTTTCGAAATTCAACCTCGGAAGGGAAACGTACGTCGCTCGAGAATCGCCGAGAGGTCTCTATTCAAACGCGAAAGATCTCTTAGGAAACTGCCCGCAAAGTCGGAAAGCAACGTAACGCGCCGTACATCTCATTAAAATAATCTGTCGAGGATAAACGAGCAACCGGCCGCGGCGCGGGCTACATAATGTACGCTGCGTACGATAAAATAAAAAAAGGGGTGGATGGAGGCTGGGATAATCTATAGTAGGAAAGATATATATATATATAGAGAGAGAGAAAGAGAGAGAAAAAGAGCGCCGCGGTTGACATAACATTCCTGAAACGTTGAATCCAAGTTCTTGGGCTCTCTAAACGTAGACGATCCCTCGTTAGAAGTAAAAACAAAAAAAAAAAAAAAAAAACTCGGATACCCCCTACCAACAACTCGCTAAAAGTATCGTCTACAAGTCGAATAGTGAATACTGAACGATGCCGCATCGTATCGACAAGGCTGGGGTGAGTTCGTGCGAGTCCGGCAGGTTCTTGATCGGCTCCTCTCCGTCGGCCCGTCGTGTTCTCGTGTTCCCCTCTTCCAGGACGCGGTCAGAACGTGGTGGCCCGGCCCATGTGCAACAAGGTCGAGGCCCGGCGCAGCTGCGTGGTCTCGAGCGCCTTCGAGGCAGACTTGACGCAGGAGTCGACGTTTCGCGAGTCCCGCTGGAGCAGCCCACCCTGAGGATTGACACGAGCAAGAACAGTTGACACGTGTTTTTGCGTTCTTTGTTTCCGTTCTCTGGCTTGTAATGTGCGTCATTCGTTCGTTTATTGCTTATTTATCGTTCCGCGTTATTTATTTATTTATTTATTTATTCATTTATTCATTTATTTAGTTATTTATTTATTTAGTTATTTAGTTATTTATTTACTCATTTCATTCATATTTTTTTTTCTCAGTTTTCTATCTTTTTTCTCTTTATTCATCTTTTAATACGGTTTCTTAGCTTACTCTACTACTCTTTGCCGATCCACTCGGACCGTTACTCTAGGACTCCGAAGGCATTGCTCATCGCTGGATCGTTTCTTTCGACGTTTTCTCGATGGATCTTTCAAACGGAACAAAAGACGGTACTTTTTCTCTGGTCGTTTCTCTGTAACGAAACGTGTAACCAAACGAGAAATATGCAGCGATGAACAAAGTCGAAGCTCGCGTCGCCTCTAACAAATACTATGCATATTCGCTTCTATATAACGCAAGTCGTCCTTTCTTTTTTATTATATATTTTTCTTTTCATTTTTTCTGTTTGTTTCTACGTGCGCACCTGCAGCAGCATGTTGGCAAAGTTGCTGTTCGTGAATTTGAAGTGTCGCTTGTCGTAGAACTTTAGCAGCGCCGGACTGTACGGATGCTTGTCCTTGAGGTGAAGGTAGTGCACTTCGGGTTCCTGCGTCGTGTGACCGCACTCCTCGCATACGTAGACCTGGGAGGTAAGAGACGATTCGTCGTTAAGCGGATACTCGGCTACTACTGGAGAGATACGAAAGCTACGAGAGATACGAGGGGGGATCTTACCTTGGTGCGTCGCTCCTTGTAAGCGTACTGATGCTGCACGCCGTGGACCTTGAGACAGTGGCTCTCGAGGGAGCAGCGCTGCGTGAAGCTCTTCTCGCAGAGATTGCACTTGTAGGGTCGTACGCCGGTGTGAGTGCGCGTGTGCCTCTTGAGGTCGAAGGTGTCGTTGAAGCCCTTGCCGCAAAAGGTGCAGAGGTACCGCTTGACGTCGCTGTGGCACTTCATGTGCCGGTTGAGCAATCTCTGGAGGCTGAAGTTCTTGCTGCATACGCGGCAGGTGAACCTGCTTGGATCGTCATCCTGGAACGGGGCGGCAAAAGGTTGATCGGACGGTCGGAGCGCGGGTGGGAGGAAGAAAGAACAAAGAGCGAGGTTTACCTTTCCGGGAGGCGGTCTGGTGGTGCGATCCTCGTCGCGGGTCGTCGACGCTTGTCTCTGACCCTCGATCGCCAGCGGATTCTTGATCCCGTGACCCCCGTTCACGAATTCCAACTGGCAGTCTCCGGGTAGACCCAACTATTCGCAAAAGAAAACAAACGATACGCGTTCGGTCAGACTCGTGATTTTAAACGAATTCGAGGCTTAACAGCGGAGCCGTTACAATTTCGGATGAAGCAGTCAAGTTGATCGGCATTGCATAAGTTCCGTTCGTCCGACGTCGCGTTTCCCTAGCATCGATTGATTATCGCTCGGTGAAAGACCCGTGAAAAAACGATCGCGGAGAGTTTACCTATTTGGTTATCTTTTTTTATCTTTCTTTCTTTCTTTCTTTCTTTCTTTCTTTCTTTCTTTCTTTCTTTACACAGCTCTTTGAAACTTTCTTACGCGGGTAATGTATGCTTTTGCCTTTATCAAATCGAGCTGCTTACCCTCCGTTGAAGTACACCGACCCTTTGCGTGAGCGGTGGTTCGCCGGCGCTGGACGAGGTACTCGAGGCCACACCCGCGGGACTCGGGGCGTGTTCCATAAGTGCGCACGAGGGTGACGTGCTCGTGGAGGTGGCATCGAGGGAGCAGCTACCGGCTCCGGGACTCGGCAGACTTCCACCAGCGCTGCTTCCGGAATCCAGCTCCAGACCTGCGAACAAGGATGACGAACGCGCGACGTCAGCGAGTGTTTTCGCTTCGAGTTCGTGTTAGTCGTGCGTTGAGTTACTACGAGTGCGAGCGCAGCTTGCGATGCGAACACCGGAGAGTTTTAAAGCGGTTCTCGTTCGTTATTTTTCAAATGTTTTTCATTGGATGTTTTTTTTCCTGCGATCGAGAGCCGCTTTAAATTCTCTTCGACGGTGTTAAAAGGAACAAATTTTACAAGTTAAATACTTTTTTGATGGATAAAGTTATATGTACTGTTGTCTTTGTTGTTGCTAGCGATGACGTTAATTTTAATAATCGAATGTTAGAGACGCTAACAATATTAATTTAGCATAGAGCGAGGAGTCGATTATTGTACCTTACTCGATTCGATTTCGAAAACAAAGAGGGTTTTAAATTCCGGTTGAAATGTTCGTAAACGCACGATAATCGACTCCTTGATTTTGGTTACTGTAGAAGCATCGCGATAAGGTGGAAGACAAAAGATACTTGAAGAAACGTTCCAAAGCTACGTTATTGTGAGTTGTCGAGTAATTCACGGGAAAGTAGGACACGGGAGGGGGAAAATAGTTAAAAGGCCCACCACTGCCGGTAAAGCTGAGACCGGGACTCAGCAAACCTTGATGATGATGTTGCTGATGAGGCGACATGGCCTGTTGCTGCTGTTGCTGTTGCTGTTGTTGCTGTTGCTGTTGCTGCTGTTGCTGCAACTGGACCTGGATCTGCAATTGCTGAAGCTGCGGTTCGTTCTGGCTCTGATTCATATGCAAGCCCAATTCGGAACGCTCTTTGGGTATCGTCTGATAACTCGAGTCGCCGTTCGAATAAAGCGTCGAGAGTTTGGACGAGGCGAAGTGTTGCGGTGCCCCATAGTGTCTAAAATTCGAACCTTCGTTAGCATCACAATGAACCCGAAAAACTACGAGGCTACGTAAACCCTACGTGACTCGGTGCTTCGTTTACCCAACAAAGGGGCACGTTTATCTAAATTCAAGACGGTTTTTACGGAAAAAAGAAATCACACCGAAGGCTATTTTTTTATTCTCTTATTTCTTTATATTGTTATCTCTTTCCAAGCACGAGTCGCGCGTTTTGAAACGAATCGTCTCGTCTTTCCACACTGACCTCGATGCGTCGAATCCTCTGGTGAGGGAGATGCTATGCTCCGGGAAAGGATCGACGCTCGGCTCGACGGGGGTACTGATCTGTCCATCCTGAGCCATGGCCGCGCTCCCGGCGGATGCAGGGGAGTGAAGGGTCTCGTCGAGGAGTTCGGCGGTACCTTCCTCCGCGGGCAGCCTCGGGAGGAAGAGATCGGCCGCGTCGCTGAGGCTCTCGAGGAGGGCCGTGTGGTCGGAGCTGAAGGTAAGGGTGGCGGAGAACTGGAGGGGATCGACCACTGCTCCGGACACTACATCGAGCATCATTCCCGAGTCGGTGACGTCGTAGGGCCCGTACTGTCCACTCAGCAGGTCGCTCGGTTGGATCTTGTACGCCGTGAGGTCTTCCTCCTCCTTGAGAGCGATCCCGTACGAGGCGCAGACGTTCTGAAGGAGGGAGTACTGCTTGCCCTCTTGGGCGGCGTATTGCTGCTGGGGATTCAGGGAGCTGTCCTGTTGGCCGGTGTCGCACTCCATGCCCACAGCGGGGGACGCCGTTAGGTAGCCGTTTCCTACCGTCAATTTCCGATTACAGCTCTGGACTCGGACGCGTGTGATAATCTCGTTGCACCGAGAGCAGACGATCCGACGTCGTTGATTTTACGCGAGGGAAGTTCGCGGGATTCGTTGCGAGTTTCGAATTACAAAGGAATATTAAAAACGCTGTTCGCGAGCTTCTTTCCATATTCCGCAATAAACGACGATGCTTGCAAGAGACCGAGATCTTCTCGATCTTCCTTAAATTCAGCTATGAATTATAATACGCTATAATTTTAAAAACTATGTACGCGTATAATGTTTACCATTACGTCTCTATTATTACCATTATTATTGTTATTAGTATTATTATTATCTAATAGGATGACGGTAGTAAGAAAACCACAGTATACGAACAACCAACAATTATTTTTACGCTGCTTTAAGCTTGCAAAGTAATAAAAATTAATAGAGTAATAAAAATACCGAAGATTTAAAGATCGAACGTTCGATATTTCTACACACGCTCAAACAACAATTACATAATTAGGTAAATTTACAGAAAATACTCGCGCGCTTTAGTTTTCTCTTTCTCCATGTACAAATATAAACGTTGTAAAATATAATAAGTTTTTTTTCTTACGGGCACAAGAGCTGAGATTTCAACGCGGTATTTAATAAAGGCAAGCGCTAACAAGGAATATTTCGAAGGTACGCGCGATAAAATTAGAGGCAAGACTCACGCGTCTGGGAATCTTCCATTCTTCCACTTGGAACGATCGATCGCTAAGTACGGATCGCGAGGATCGTAAAACGCGCGAACGTGTAAACAATGAACGAACGTCTCTCGCGAAAGGACGAACGAGAAAAGAAAAAATAAATCGTCTTACCGTTGTATTGGCTGGCGAAGTTGGCGAGGTTGTTGCCACCCTTGAGGCTCTCGTAGAAGGGTGGTAAGGAACCCGTAGGGGGCGAACTCGGGCCGTAGTTGCCCCGACCTCCGTTACCCCCGGGATTCATGCCTCCGCCTCCGGCACCACCGGTACCTCCACCCGCGGCAGCTCCCCCGCCTCCACCCCCGGAGACGTAGCCACCACCGGAGGACGCGCCACCCGATCCGCTTCCTCCTCCACCAGAGGACGAACCCGAGTTCCCGGACTGTCCGCCTCCACCGCCGCTGGCGCCACTCGACCTCCCGTGTCCGCTCGCCGCCACGTGGATTCCTTGGGAGCCGGACAACCTCATCGCCAGGAGTGGACGGGCTATCGAGTTACCGATCGTCGATCGAGTGGCCTTGGCTCCCTCGCGACCGCGTTCGCTGCTTTCCTCGGGTTCCTCCTTTCGCTTCGGCACCGCGTAATCGATCGGCTGCTCCTGTGATCAATCGATTAATCGATCGTTAATTGGAGTTCCCCTCTTAGGCCTGATGCAACCACGCAAGCACGCATTCGAGAATTTGTGCAAATAGGTTAAGGGAATGGAATTTCATTACTCGAGTCGTTTGTAAGCAAATATATATATATATATATATGCGGTCGTTGTTCACCGCTTAAGATCCAAGCGATAATGCGCCGAGATTTGGTCGAGAGCTCTGGAAAATGTTGTTGAAAAAACGACACGACCGGGTTCGATATTGCGCAATTGATTTTAGTTTGTCGCTAATTGTAATAAATGTAATAATTGCGGATCGATATTGGTAGCTTCGAGTACGAATCTTTAAAAGACCAAGACCATTGATTATCCGATTATCGGTGAAAAATGCTCGCTCGAGATTAGAAAAGTGATTGGCATGGGTAAAAAATTTCATGCGATTAAATAAATATACAAAACCGATACAAATATATATAATAACAAGTTTTTATCTCTCGTATTCGCATATAATTAGCTATTATGAATTTCAAATATTTGCATAACGCATATTTTCTATTTACGTTTGATCGATCACAGATTGTGCGATTTTTTTTCTTTTTTTTTACGAATACTCGCGTCGGCTTACCATCGATCGAAATCGGACGAGGGAAAAGAGTAAAATGTAGCTTAAGATAAAAGTCGGTCTCGATGGTCTTTCGAAGATTAATTTTCGACGCACGAATAATTTGCATTTTGTAGATACGAAAGCAGCACCGAACGCGATAAACGTAAATTATACAATGGCTACGAACGAACGGTTATCGATTTCCATCGACTAAGAAATAATAAAATAATGTAATTGATAAAAACCTTGGTTCGCTTAACGAACGGATCACAAGTATATACGAACTACTGCACAGAGATAAACTACCGATGATCTAGAACTGACTTTCGATGTAAATAATATTCACTGACGATATCAAATGAATTTCAAGTACGAAATGACAGGTTGCACAGTTTGCAACATATTTATACCTGCTTTGACGATGGGTACAAAGGTTAAGAAAATGAAAAGAGATCAGGCATTAGTCGATTCGAACCGGAATAAGAGAACATAGCCAATCAGCGTAGGGTGAATTTAACAACGGCTTCCGAACGTTCGAGTGGTGAGAAGTATTGTTGAAACAGGCTACTTCTTGGAATCTGAATTATTTGATGAAAGGAAGACACCGCCTATGTGCTTATCTGCTTCATTCGAGCCTGCGTATAAGGAAACCTCGTCAAAATGGCACCCGTATTTCAAAAGTTCCTTCCGTCTATATTCCGTGTGCAATCGTAAAGCAGATATCGCGTGTATTTCGCGGATAACGAGTTTCAACTCCGAGGGAGTCGAGAGCTGACAAACTTTGCTATCGCGTTTACGTCGCGACTTTTTTCTAAGCGCGCGTAAAATATTATCGACGAACATTACACAAAACTGACATAATCGACGAGCCGTGCACCTGTACTTTCACTTTCGCATACCTACCGAACATCCAAATAAATTGTTTCGCCTCCTTTGCCTCGTCCTCACCCACGGCATTATTTCAGCCGACGAGTCGATAACGAAACAACAAAAAAAAACCAAAAGCGTTTTCTCACCTGTTCGGGCTCTTGGGTGCGTGGTATCTCGATCTTGATGTCATCGCGTCTGGCGCTCTGCGCTTTCGGCGGGACCCTCTGAATGACGGAGACCCTCGTCGGAGCCTCCGGCCTAGGCGTCCTCGGCGGAGTCGCGGGTCTCGGAAGCTCGAGTCGCTCGGGTTTGGCGACCGCGAGTTGAGCCTCGGGCCTTGGATTCAAGCTCGGCTCTTTCCGGGTGAGAACGTGTCCCCGACTCCCGTAGGGCACGTCACCCCCGAGGATGCTCGAGATGAAACGCCGAGCTGGTCCCTCGGGTCGGCAGGGACCCGGAGACGACGGCCCCGGTCCCAAGGGCGGCGAACACGCTGGTGAACCGCCGCTGCGAAGCGATTCGGGCGTCGTGGCTCGCTCATCGTCCGATTTATCTCGATCTGAAAACAGGACAACAGGACAATCGTACCTTTTTCCATTCTCTCTTTGTTTTCCTTTGCGCTTTTCGTTGCTTCTGTCCTTCTCTATTTTATCCGTATCGCCGGTACGACAGCGTCGGTCTCGCTATCTACGAGTTCGCGTAGAATTACATTGTTCCCTTGTATTCTTGGGTCGTTTGCATTTTTGAGAAGGTAAGTCGATCGATTATTCCTGCCCTCGGTCGTTATCGAAGGAGCAACGTTGAGCAAAGGTTCGCTCGAATCTTCGTTTTTAATTATAATTGCAAATCGTCGGACGAAACCAACGCTCTACGTTCTACGGACTTAGATTAATTTAAGCCCGCATAAAATTCGATCGTTCCTCTGGGATTTATTTAAGCGAAAAAAGGAAAAAAAAAGAGAGACACAAAAAAGAAAGATAATAAAAAAAAACGTACTTTGGAAATTACGGAGGAAACGCAAAGAACGTTAGTTTTATTACGGTGATAAAAATTGATAGTTTTAATTTTACTTCCGGAGTATGAATCGCGCATGTAAATCTCGAGGCCGCGCGAAACGGTACGTGAAACGGATTTCAATTTCTGCCTGCGTTTCCAACGACACGTTTTATACGAATGCAAAAAACCGAGGTCCAAATTATTCGTATCTTTTTTCCATAGCGCAATTTCTATCGTAATTTTCGTCCGATCGATAAGAACTCGGAATCAGCGAGGATAAAAAAAAATGGATAAGGTACGATACGCTATCTCGAAGCTAAGGGTGTTAACGAGAAATCTATTTCGCTCGTCAACGCCTGTAAAACACCAACGGAGTCTCGCATCGTCCGTTTATAATTAATTTGCTCGCTGTGGTATCGCTGGTATCGTTCGCATCGCGTAAACGTTTCTCGCGTTCGAACGTCGCGATCCATCGCGGCCGGTGCGTCTAATCCATCGTGGCAACGGCGAAAATCAATTATCCGATCCTCGGCGCATCTAAGCGCAAAAAAAAAAAGGAGTAGAGAAGAAAAGAAAAGAACCATGTTCCTAGATTCGCGCAGCTGGCGCCAACGGCAGCTGTTTACCGGCCAAGACGTCGTTTCGACCTCTAGGTTGCCGCGCGTCAAAGAACGGAAAGGAGAGAAGTCGACTCTTTCCTCCCGCGTTTTTTAAGACCGGCAACCGTTTTTGTCTCCGTGGGAACTACTCGCGAGGAAAAAGCGCGAGAACCGTCGAAAGGTGTTTTTTCTCGGAAATTCGTGTAACGACGTAACCGAAAAGTGAAACTCGCGGCTGACCTTGGAATCGCGAGCCTCGTGTCTTCTTCACGGGGATTAATATTCCTCGAGCGACATTGGCAATGAAACGTTGCGCGTTCGTGGTACGAAAACGGAAAAGCTAAGTAAGAGCTATAAGAGGTTTCGCGTTCGTTAAAATCGTTTTGGAAAGGAAGGGAGCAGCGACGAAGCCGTTAAGCCTCGAGAACGTCGAGCGAGTTTCCTCTAACGAAATAATCTAATAGCCTGTCGATCGAAAGCCGCGCTTACGTACTCTCGAACAACCGTCGTTGGTCATCGCTCGTTTGCGCAAGCGATTACGTCAGCGCGATGTCGTGTACGCGAGAGCATCCAAAATGGTTGTACAGCCGAATATACCGACGCTGTCGTCGTTGCGAGAGTCACGAGTGCGAGCCTTAGGTAACCTTCGAAACCCGTTCGCGTTCGCCATCCCGTTTACTGGCGGCGAGCGTTGACTGACAAAATTGTAGCTCCGTTTCTCTCTCTCTCTCTTTCTGTCTCTCTCCTCTGTCTCTACGTCGCTTTGTAACGATTTTAAGGCGGCCTCTGTGTCCACGAATAGCAGTAACTTCGAAGCGTTCTTCTTTGTTTTCGTTTTAAAGAAAATGGAGAATCGCGAGTTAATCATCATCGGTGATAATGCGTACTAACTCGTCGTTCTCTGACTCGTCGACGTCGAGGTAATTACTGGGTTTACTAAATCAGTCGATGTTTCTTGTTCATAAATAAATATCGAACGGTGTAAATTATGATTTTATGAGATATTTCGCGTTTTTATTCGTCGAGCGATTCCGTCCTTCGCTCGAATATTTGAAATCCAAGTATGAAAAACGGTACACCGAACGCTCGATTGAAATTTTAAATCGAAAATAAGAGCGTTTTACTTTTAAAAATAACGATTATTACGATTTATTTTGAAATTTTTCGAAAAGCGTGCCATTTTCTTAA
Organism: Dolichoris vasculosae; assembly: GCA_018907195.1. Lineage (NCBI taxonomy): Eukaryota > Metazoa > Arthropoda > Insecta > Hymenoptera > Agaonidae > Dolichoris > Dolichoris vasculosae. The sequence continues at coordinate 5,680,255 of JACCHY010000009.1, read as the reverse complement.
GATTACACCATATTTTTTATTTCGTGGCGATAAATATATTTTTATCGGTAAGCGATAAAACTTATATCGCTGATATATTAATTAATTTGAGATAAATAAACAGAACGTCCTTTGCATCGATACAAAAACAAGCGATTTAACAGTTAGTTAAAAATACAGCACTTGGAAATCTAAAGAATAATTATTGCCGAGAATTTTTTATTTCCTCGGCTATAATTAATTTTGTTTTCGTATTGAAAATATCGTTCGAAAGTTATAATCGAAGGACAGCATTCCTAAAGCGGTAGTTTCTATTTTTATAGCACCGTTGTAAATCGATGCAGCTGACGAGTGAGTCAACTTACTCTCTTCTTCTAGGCGTTTCAAAAAAAAAAAAGATGAAAATCACGGTACAGCTTTCCGTTTTATCGAGCTTTCGATGATCGAGCCTTTAATTCATTTTCGAAACGGGTCCCGCGCATTTGGTCCAACTTTCCGTTCGTTCGAGATCACCTCGCGCGAAAGGAAAACGTAAAAAAGAAACGGAAAACTACGGCCAGTGACGAAATAATAATAGTCGACCGCGTGCGACCGAGACAAAACGGGCGAATCTTTCGGCTCGTAAAAAACGGAAAGATCCGAATCGTTCTCGACACGTGGGATCGTATTTGTGCACAAGCGTCGACACACCAACGAAGGTTGTATGTTTATAGTCCGTTTCGAGAGTAAGTAACTCTCGTCGGTATCGCGTACTCGAGATGTGTACCGAACGAAGGTCTATCGAAATAAAATCGCTAAAAAGTGGTTCTCTTTCCATATTCGTTCGTTATTAACGATCTTCCAGCTTCCCGCGCTCGCGCATCCTTATAGAAAAACAAAAGGTAATCTTTCCGTTAACAAATGTATTATTTTTTTTCAATGTGCTCTCGAAACGACTTCTCTCGAGTGTTTTATTATGTTAAAAGTCAAAACCGAGTTGCGTTGAATAAATCAGTGACTTTATAGTCTGACAACGAGAGAGAGATAGAGAGGGGTGGAGGGATAGAGATAAAATTAAAGGGGAAAATCACGGGAGGAAGAGAGACCAAGAATTACGAGAGAAAAAAAGATCGCGAGAGAGAGAACGAGAGAGAGAGAGAGAGAGCGCGGAATGCTCCGAGTAGTCGAGGTAACGGAGGAACGTAAAAGATGAGAGAGAGAAGGAGGAGACTCGAATGCTCGATAAAGAAGGACCGTAGAGTGCGGTTCTCTCGACTCGGCCGGCTTCTCTCCTTTTCTCACCGGCGGTGATTTTGATGCGGACGAACGATGTTGCGGAGCGACTTTTTGCCGGAGCGTGCAGTTGATGCCCACCGAGATTTTCATTTTCGAAGCCTTTGGTAGTTTATTTTATGCGCGCGGCGAATCGCTTGCCGAATTGCACCGCGTACCACAAACACGCCATTAATGGCATTGCAACACAAGAATGAATATCTCTCCGTTGTCCTTTCTTCCACTCGTCAAGCCGCGTTCGTTCCTCGTAACCCCAAAGGAAAACCTATTTCCCCGATCCATCCCATATTTTTTTTTTTTTCGTTCCTCCTCCTTTTAGTCGCGCAGCCGAGTTTCTACGATCGGCCTCGGTTTCCACCTTTTTCCCCGATAAATAACGGTCGCGAACGCAAACTCGCCAAGAGAGCGAAATAGGCGAGCGAGCGAGAGAGCAAAAAAAATAATAAAGGTGAGCCAATGAGCGCTCCCTGAAAAATTGGGGTCAATGTCAGCGCTCGCGCGATCGTCGCGACAGCCGTTGCTCGACATTGCCGGTGCGAGAAGAAGGAGGATCGCGACCGGCCGTCGTCTCGGTTTTATACGCGGCACGTTTCGACGGCTCAATGCCGTTCCTGGCGGTATCCGCGGGCCTCGACAAGGTCCCGCTCGTAATCTCGAGGCCGACGGCTTTCGGCAAGGGTGCGCGATCGACGCGACGAGATTGTTTTTTATCCTTTCGATAATTCCGAGCCATTAGGGAATAAACCAAACCAGTTCGCACCGAGGATCTCGACGATGTGTAAACCCTGCGACCTACTCGAGAGATCGACCAGTTTCCCGGCTCTACCTCGAAAATCGCGGTGTAATTGCGCAGTCGACGCGCAAACACGTTGCACCCGAGGTGGAGGCATTGGAAAGCCGAGGTTGCGGTGAATTCGGATGTCTGCGTATAATTAATGTCGGAGAGCAGCGAAATAGCGCTACTACACAATTATCGGATATTACGCTAGATTGAATTCTCTCTCTCGCGAACGTTCGAAAGCTAGAAGGATTGGAAAGTGGCCGGTGCTTCGGCTATCCGCTACCTAAGAAATCCTACCTAAGAAATCCCACCTAAGAAAAGATCCTCGAAATTGAAGTTCGAGGGAGTACCAGGCAAGGACTTTCGTTGGAAAGGCGCGGGTACTTTTTTTTTTCTCTCTCTCTAGCATCGTCGGGTCTACGCAACGTTCACCGGATGGAGAAATTCGTGGTTGGCTCGCTTCTAACGAACTATCGCCTCATCGATGCGTATTTTCACTTTTCGAAGGCTCGTTATCGCGGAAGCTCGGCCGCAATTTACGGCAAGGGAAGCGTATCACGGTGGAAGAGCGCTAGAATGACTCGCGTCCCGTGCTCTTTCAATTTTCCGCTTCCACCGACGATCGCCTCGCGTTGATTGCGCACCTCTGCCCGTATACCCGCACCGTCCGCATAATAATTAGAGCCGAGCGCCAAGTGCACCGGGAAACAATAAAATGGAAGAAAGGGAACGAATCCGAGTCCTTAATATTTTTCCAGACTTTTCGCTCCGAATCTCGCGAGTACACCGAGATACTTACGAGATACTTACGAGATGGATCTCGTAAATCCGTCCGCTAATTAATTAGTTGTGTTAAACAATCGTTACCGCGACTCGCCATTGACCTCGAGCGCGAGGCATTTACGATCATCCGGGTACTCGATAAATTAACCGCGGCAAAAATATCGCGCTCCGGTGCTACGAGAGTCTGAAATTTTCTCCGGAAAAATAAACGACGCGTCCATTAAATAGCAATTACGTATCGGACCGAGGCGTAAATCAAAGCACGATTAAAAACTGATTTAAAGCCGTTGCGATCGCGTCGCGCGAATTCAGGAGAGACCGACTCGTTTTCTCGCGTCGCGAAAAGGATTGGCGCGCGGAATATCCCTGAGCTCAATCCGTTACGCAGAATCATCGCACGGCCATAAACGCGCGACTCTCCGTTCCTTTAAAAGCGCCGAGGCGAAACGAGATCGGAATCGAACGAAACACCGAATGGGATATTTTATTCGGCGCCGGGATTTTCGCCGCGTCCGTCCCTGGCGGAACGGAGCTCCCCTGCACTTGGCCCCCAGCTCGGATATTTCGGTCAGGGCCGTCGTCGGCTCTACGCTTGCGACATCGAGTCTCGAGCCGAGGTGGAGGATTCGCCGTTGGCGAAAACTGGCCCTGGCGAAGACGACGTAGAGTTTCGTTTATCGCACGTTGGTTACCGATGCGCGAACGATGCCGACTTTACTCGTGCGCGTCTTTCGCGTACGGGAGATACGCCGGTATTTTTTTTTCTTTCTGTTTTTTTGTTTTGTTTTTGTTTTACGTCGAACGCAACCACTCGAAACGAACGCGCGGATACGTTCGGACGATAGTCCCGCGTGTGAATAGAACCGATGGAAAAGTTGAATACGCTCGGCAGATGTCATCGCTTATCGCGATCGGAACCAAAACCTCGTTCTTCCGTTTTCGTCCGATTATTATTCCTTTGTGTGGAGGGATCGGATTTTCGAGAATCGCGAACAAAAAAACGTAGACGATCGGATGATCCTACGCCGTTGGTTCGTCCTTGCGATCGAGGACTACTCGATCGATGCTCGTCGCGAGAAATTTGCGGAAGCGATGAGACAGCTGTAAGTTTTTTTTTATCCTCCTCCTCCGTCTCGTTATATTATTTGTCTCTGACGACAACCGTAAACTACGTTTTAAAAATACGGTAAACGATAGAGTCGATCGTCGCCAAAGAGAGAAACCCCGTTTCAAAATCCGATGCCCGAGCGGACGAAACTCGGTTTCAAAACGCCGATACCGATCGTGTCTTTCGCAACCGCGTCGGAGGCGTTTGGGCGCCGTCGTAAGTTTGACGGGACATCGTCGGATTCGATGAAAATGGAAAAGAGAAAAAAGTCGCGACGTCATCGGTTCGTCTCGCTCGGTTCACCGTTACAACTCTCCGGGGGCGATAATAATTTAGAAGCGCGTTCGCGAAAGGTGTTTTCCCGACTTTGCCTCGGCTTCGAAAACTTTTGGCCCCGCCGCTCGTATCTTCTTATCCTCGACACACATAAGCTCGCGCTCACGCACACTCGCTCCTTGAGCGATTATGGCCGTTGTCTGCCTTCCACGGCCGTGTGTGTGTGTGTATGTGTGTGTGTGCGCGCGCGCCTCGGGGTCCGAACTTGTTTCTCCGCGTCCGTTTTAGCGATCGCGAACGTCGGCTCACCGATACTCGGAGCCCCGCCGCCGATTCACCGAGGTGAATCCGATCGCGACCATTTCGCTCGCTCAGAGCGCAAAAACCGCCGGTGATCTTGTCTCTCTATCTCTCGCGTTCCCTCCGTCTTTGTCCCGCTGACGGTGAAAACAGTTTGGCATTTTTTTTTTTTACTCGACGGCGCGCTCGAGACTCTTTTCTGCTATTTTTTCCCTTCTTCTCCTCCTCCTCCTCCTCCTCCTCCTTCTCGTCTTGAACTTTTTCTTCCTCGGTTCTTCTTTTCTGCGACTGACCTTGCGGAGGCGTACCGTTCACGCTCCGAGAAAAACATCTCTGCGGTTAGAATTTTACTTCGACCGAGTCTCGAGTATCGTTAAAGTTTCATTAATGGGAGGAGTTTTTTCGCGATAACGATTTCGTGACTTTCCATTCGACCGGAGTTATTTCGACCAAAGTGCGTTCGAAGGTTCTTTGGTTAACGAATTAGCGAATCTCGTACAGCTACGCCTACGTTAGACAGGGTGAAAGTATCAACCTTCGCGTTACATCGAATCGTCGATCCAAGGAACGATCGGTTTGGAAAGAACCTTCCAAACCCGAGAACACACCGACGTTGGTCTCTGTCCACGTTGAAAGAGCCAAGGAGGAAGAAGATAAGGTGTATTTGCTCGGAATAAAGTTCGTATCCCATTAACGCCTGTGTTCTCGGGACGAGTTCTTGGTTCGAATGGTATCACTTCCGCTCGTGTATCTTTTGCAAAGAGACCGGGATATCGTTGCTTAGCCGTGATCTTGAGTCCTCGCCGAGTCGGCCGACGAACTTAGCGATAAACGGATCGGCACTTTCAACCTCGTTCATAGCGCGCGACCAAATGCGTCGTTCGCTCGACTCGAAACGGTACCTCCTCATCCAGAAAGCAAAATCCGCTCGGCATGTGGCTCACGCGATCGCGGGAAGACGGCGCGCGGGTCGCACTTCCGGTCCGCTCTCGCGATATATGCATATATCGCGCGTACGGGGCCCACCCGCGCATTGCCCCTCCCCCCGCGGTCATCATCGCTCTACCCTACTGGCCTCTCGCGATGTGTCAACGCTCCCGTTACGCGCTCGCTTCTTCTTCCGCCTGTTTTCCCCTCTCTCTCTCTCTCGCTGCTTTCTTTATTTCTCTCATTGTTTTTTATCTCGCGGTGGGCACGGGGCTATTGTCCGAGCGCGGTGTTTTCAGGTATCTCGACCCTTTGTTGGATAGCGCTTTGTTCGATTTTGGTAGGGACTCGACCGCGTATCGACGGGATCATCCTTTGCTCGAGGACCTGGATATTTGGCAAAGCGATGGTTTTTTAATTACGCGGGTGAAATGGCAGCGAGGAGGGGGAAAATCCTTTTGGAAAAACGCGGGCGGATAAAAAAACACCGTTGGACAGGTAGTAAATTGTTCCGTTGGATATTGGATTGTATTTATTTTTCTCCGAGTCCGTGAAATAAAATCCCAGCTGAATCGAATCTCTCTCTTTTTTTTTTTTCCCTCTCCGGTTCTCCTCGCGTACGAGCGTCAAAAGAAAAGGCGGACAACGGCGGGCGGATAAGGGAGGGCGTAGGTTGGCGGCCTGTGGTTGCTTTGAAAAACCCCATCGATTGATACACCGGCAGAAGGAAGAGAGACGGAGAGGAAAGAGACCCGGCCTTTTTCTAAACCAGTTTTAGGACGATCGGCCACATATGCATGCGCCACTCGAGAAACTCCTACTCACTTTACCGTTGCTCGGCGAACAACGAAAACCCGAGAGTGTGAAAGAATCCCGTCACGAAAATCTCTTTCCAGTGGATCCCCCGAGCTTTTTATACTTTTATATCCCGGGTCTACGAGGGAATTCCAGTGATGATCGTCGGTGTACGCGTACGTGTACCGCGTTACGACTAATGCTAGATTTCTAAGAATGAAATATATCGGTAATTACGTAATTTACAAATTATCGTATCATCGTAGCGTTAACGTTTCGCGAAAAACGAATAAATATTTATAAGAATGACATAACCAAGCGCGCGTATATCCAAGTTTTTATAATTCGCTTAATCGATTACCGAAGTTAAGAGTCGTTAAATTGAAAAATACAATTTTAATTACGAACGCCTATGGATACGAAGCGGAAAGTCCAAGAGCATAAATCATCGGAAATCGGTTGAATTGGAACGCGTTAGTTTCGATAACGAGTCCACGAAATTGGTATTGACAATGTGCATCGTAAACGAAAAATAATAATACGAGTTCCGATCGTCGAAGAAGCTTCTAAGGTATGTTTACCGTTAGTGCAACGGGTGAATCGAAAGAGCAGCGGCGCAGCCTACGAATCGATAATTACGATGCGACTCTTATATCAACGAGCGATGATTTCACGTTATTCGTGCTCGCTCATTATAATGACGATTGCGCGCGCTCGGAATAAGTGCCACACCAACGGCGTAACTTTTCCTTCGGTAACGAGCGAGGGAAGCTTAACGACCGTTAAACACCGACGATTCACGTAAAATCATCGGAGATGCCTCTCGAAGCCAGGCGAGAGAAAAGAAAAGCGCGCTTCCGAGAATAGGAAGGAAAAGGGAATAATCGAGCTTCGCGGAACATCTATTTTTCTCCGCCTCTCTCTCTCTCTCTCTCTCTTTATACTCATCTTCGACGCTCGAGAGCAACGCCATTTCATCGAGCGCTCTTTTTTTTTATTCGCTAACGAGGACCGGGAACGAGACACCTGACACGCAGGTGCCAGTACTCGCGAGTAGGCCCGATGCAACATCTAAGGCCGGACCGGGCCCCGAAATTATAGTCGAGTACGTCCTCTTCCTAAGCCTCGACAGAGAGAGCGAGAGAGCGAGAGAGCGAGAGAGAGAGGCTCGAATTACCAAAGACCGCGACTACCTCGCTCAAGTGTTTCGTTTTGCGGCAGTCGCGCGAGTTGGATTCATTGGAAACTAGTGGGAAATGATTTTCGCTTATCGCTAATCAAGGTTACCAAATTACGAGGCGGTCGATGGACCCTCGACCCTCGATCGATCACCATCTCATCCCGAGATAATTGGTATCGGAACGAGACTGGGATCGAGGATCGTAGATACGAAAAACATGGTCCAAGCGGTCACTTTGATCGAATCGACTTGGATCGCGAGTTTTTGCGACGAAACGTCTCGGCTCACTCGATCGTCGAAAGAAGGCACGCGAGATACGAAAAGGAAGGAAAGAAAGAAAGAAAGAAAGAAAGAAAGAAAAAAAAAACACAACGGTATTATCCCGCTACACAAAAATCGCGGAAGACCCTTCGGGGAGCAAAATCGGTAGGCAACATCGGTACCGTTGGTCCCCGAAGATCCCTCGGTCCTTCCTTCAAGATCCCGGTTGAACGAACTCCGACGAAAGACGGGGCACCGGTACCCCCGGCAAAGGGTTTACTCACACTGGTGCTTGTTGACGATGAGGCTGAGGGGCTCGGCACTCCCGAGCGGGCTTTCCTTGCCTCCCGGTGGCGGACTCTTGCCGAGGTGCTGAGCCTCCAGCAGACGCAACTGCTGCTGGTGCAGCCGGTTCTTAATCAAAAATATCTTGGGCATCTCGACGGCGGTTGAGTCTCTCTTCCCTGGAAGATCCTCTGGAAGATCCTTCCCTCTTTATCGGTGTCTCTTCTTATCTTATTATCTATCGTCACCAACGTCCGAAGACGATGTCCAATGCACAAGCGCACGTGGCCGGGCTTAGGGCCGCGGGCCCGGCATGCCCCGGTCGGCGCGCACACGATCCTCCGGGTGACGACTCCTCACTCGCGCGGTGTGTTCGTCGGGTACGTGCGTGAGCGCTCCGAGGGTATATAATATATATCCCGACTCTGCGTAAGTACTGCGCTGTGATCCACTCGTTCGCGACGATGGCGCTCGGCTCGGCCTCTCGTGCTCGACTGGCCGGGGGCCTTGCCGCGCTCCTGCCGCCCGACGACCGTCCGTCCGTCCGCCGGAGACACTTTGCCCGTCTCCCTCCTTCGCGCTCACGATCGGTCTCCCTCTCTCTCGGGCTCGTAGCGAGGATACCTATCGTCGTCTCGGTCGCGCAGGCGCGGGCTGATCGGGGCCCTCTTCGCCTCGCGCATCCCCACCTCGAAGCCACGGGGCCCTTTCGCGCTCTTCCCCTCGGCTCGCTCGGTCTTTCTCCGGGCAGCGGGTAACCGAGGAACCCCTCTTCCATCGGTTCGCTGGCTCGCGGAGGCGAAGAGCGGCGGCTCGCGCGGGAGAAGAGGAAGAAAAGGAGGAGTTGGAGGAAGAAGAGGCGAAGAGGTAAAGAGGCGGCGGTGGTGGCGAAGGAGAAGGAGGAGGAGGAGGTTGAGGAGGTGAAGGAGGAGGAGGATGAGGAGGAGGAGGAGGAGGAGAGGAGGCACGAGGAGGAGTGAGCGAACGAGCGAGAGAGAGAGAGAGAGAGAGAGAGAGAGAGAGAGAGGTTGGACAGGTATTATACGTGCATTTTAGTCCCGCTTCGGGGCCTCCCTAAGCCAGTTCTCAGGATGTACGCGCGCGTACCTTGTACCTGTATGCGGAGATCGACGGCGCATGCGCGTAACGGGCTCTCGTTCGCGCAGTTGCACCACACGCGCTGCATCGCCGTATCGCTCCCGAGCTATATCCGAGACCGCCGCTACGCCTCTCTCGCTGTTCCCAGCTCCTTCGCGAACGCGTTATGCGTTTACGTGCGAGCGATGCACGTGCAAAAGCCGCCACTGCACCCGACGCGTGAGATTCTCGTCGCGCGTTCGAGGGCCGCTCTTTTCGCCGCCTCTCCTTCCTACGGATTCCTTTTTTTATTATTATTATTCCCTCGGTTCTTTTATCTCGGGAGCAACGATGACGTACGCGAGCTCGGCTTTACGAGCAACGCTTTTTTCCCGAGCTCGCAACCACCACCGGCTATCGACGGAGGAAGCCTCCCGCGCCTCTCCAAAACACCCGGGACCGTTCTCTTTCCTCGTCGAGGTAACACCGTTCGAGGCTCGCCCCTCGAATCCAGCGATAGCCTAAACAAAAATTCTCCTCGCCCTTCGTTTATCGAAGCCGCCGAATCCTTCCTCTCTTTCCTCCTCCTCTTCCTCCTCCCCCCGACCGTCGATCCGATACGCGAACGCGCGTTCCAATTTGGCGCGGATCGGCGATCCTTGATAATCCGATGCGAAATAACGAGCGTCGAGTCCGAGTGTACTCCTTTCTTATCTGCGAAAAATAGACGAGCTATTACATATTCCCGCATACGTTGGTTACGGCGATAAGAGAAAGCACGCGAATATCCCGCAATGTCGGAGAGAAGTATCCTCTCGGCGCGCGTACGGGTACGGGTACGAGCATAAAATCGGTGGACGCGCAACGGAGAGAGAGAGCGAGAGAGAGAAGAGAACCAAGGAACGAGCATCCGAGAACAAACGCGAAACAACGAGAGAAAAAGGATAAAGGGAATTCGCGAGCGAAGGGAGGAGTCGCGCGATTCCCTAGGGCGACTCTACAATCCTCCGGAGAACGTTTACGTCCGGGTCCCGTCACCGGCGAGCCCAGGGCGGTCGGCCTCCGCCGTGGCGATTGCAGACTCGCCCTAGCGGCGCGTCTCTCGGTGGTATGCGCGAGTCCGTGGGCGCGTGTACGTGTGCGCGCGTGGAACGAACCGACAAGGTTACGTTTACCTCTGGAGCTCCGCAATGCCGGTTACGTCGCGCGACTCTCGGGCTATACGGTATATATCGCTCTAGCGGCTTGGGCTTGAACCGTGCGCCGAGAGCCGTACATCGGGAGCGAGAGGGACGGAGGTAGACGTCGACGGGGGGAATGCCGCCGGCCCTCTCCGATCACCTTGGGTACCGTCGCGGATGCGGCCACGAGAAAACCTGCATCGATGCGTACGAGCGAAGGTAGACACGCGGATGGCTGGGATCGCGGGTATATACGCGAGAGTCGATGTTTGTTCGCGGAACGTCGATGCCTCCGCGCGATTGCACCTTCCGAACGGTCGTTCGTTTTTTTTTTTTTTTGGTTTTTTATATCGTTATTATTTTCCTTTTTTTCCTCCTTTTTCACTGCTTCTTCTCGGGCTTCTCTCTCTTTTTTTTTTTTTTCTTCTTCAATCGACGCTTTGTTTGTTTCGCTGATTGTTTATTGCTTTGGAAATTAGCAACGGAGGTCGGGAAATCGAGGGGGGAAATGCGGTTCGATCCTGCTCACGGTCAACCTTGTTAATTTTAATCGTGAATTTTACTCGTTCTTTGCGGATTACGATCGGGACGATGCCTATGGATCGAAAGTCGAGGATACGTTGTTATATTTAATTTAGCGGCGGTTCGTCCCAACGATCCGAACTAACTTGGATTCTTTGCTTTCGAGGTGAATTGTACGAATTTGTTTGGGAAATCGATCCAAGGATCTCACCTTTCGATTTTTCAACCAAAGAGAACGAGAGATATTTTCTCGTATTTTTAACTTAGCGATACGTTAGAAATAATTTAAATACTTTCGTTTCGTTCCAAGATAATTGCGCATCGAATAAAAAACTTGGACAAACACCGTTGAAACTTGTTTTTTGTGCAATGAGCGAACGAAGCGATAAAGTTTTTTGGAAAATCGTTAACCTTTTCCTTTTCTTTTTTTTTTTTTTTACTTTCGGAACAGCGTTCAAAATTACTTTGTTAAAAAATGTATTAAAGCTCGAGCAACAAAATTGTCGATGTTCGGACTCTAAAACGGAGTAATAAAATATGTGGTCCGCGAGGGAACGTTAACTTTACTCTTCATCGTTTTCACACTCGATGAAACTTACTCGAACGAATAAATATAAATAATACCGAGTCAAAATAACATCCGAGGCATAAAAATCCGAAGGCGCGTTAATTAAGCATCGGTTACTCATGATTCAACGCAATAAAATTAGCGGTCATAGCAAATACGAAACGTAACGATGTGCACACGGAACTTATCAACTTTATAATTATTTAAATACTCGTACCTTTCACATGCGTAATACATAAAAATAATGGCAGGAACAATGATGCCTTAATTATAAGATAACGAGCGTTGAGAAGAAGCAGCTTTAATATCGCGAAAATAAATTATTCCGAGGGGGGATGGATTAAAGGTAAGGATCGAGGCTCGGATCGGCAAATAATAAAACAACTCTCTAAGAACGTATAATTAGAAGCGCACACTGATAAAGTCTCGAGCGCGCGAACAAAGCCTCGAGTGCGGGTTTCACAGAAGCCTCGAGTCGGTGATCCGCCACCAGCACCAACTCTGTAATTCCCAATTCCCCCCCTGAGATCACGGAGGGAAGGTCGAGCGTCAAACCGGGAACTTCCCAACAACACAGCCTTTGGAATCGCAAAATCCCGAGGACTAAACTCGGACGCGGAAAAAGCGAGAGTGACGGCGGCGATCGGCTTTCCCGTAATCCCATTTCCCGAGCGATCCCGATCCCTCTCGACAATGTAAGCCGAAGGTAAGAACGTACGCGTTCCAATAAACGGCCGCCTCCATCCGTAACCGTCGACCGTTCGTTCTTTTTTCTAGGGAAGAGAGTTGTAAACGTCTGCGGTTACTCGCCCCGGGTTTTCTCCGCAAAACCCGCATGTTTAAAAAGACTGCGGCGTCCCGCTGGGAGGAATCGAAGAGCGAGATTACTGCTCTAGTTAAAAAGAACTCGAGAGCTTGTCACGGAGTGTCCGAGCTATTATGATGCAAATCCCCGATTATGGGTATAGCGATCCGAAGAGCAACAAGTTATTTAACGTTTTAGGTATTTGCGGGTGAAGTAGTTCACAGCTCGGACAATGATTACTTACAATCCCGGGAACGGAGTCGATAACTTTCAAGGATTTTCCGAATTGAATGAGTATTTTTTTTTTATGTTACCTGTGCGTATCATTTCATTGACGTAAAAGATTTGTGGAAGGGTAGAGAAATAAATACTCTTGGCAGTAAAAATATATTCGTTTTATTTTAATCGGTTCGTTTAAGTTTTACCGATAACGCCTTCGACCGATGCTTTGGTACAAAATTTTTTAATATTATTCGTTGACGCGTTGTAAAATACGTCGAGCAGTAAAGACTTGTACATCGAACGATTTTATATTATAGCCCAATACTCCACATATTTATGGATAGATATAAAATACAAAATATTATTCAAAACGTGGCTTATGAAATTAACGGTTATTGTTTTCTCGCTAAAGGCGACTAAACAATTGTCGTGTATTAAACTTACGTTTTAAAATACCTTTTCGTTTTTAATGCGCTTTTTCGAGGGAAATATTTAAATGGCTCGAGATTCGATATCCGCAACAACCGAACGAAAACCGATAATTGTCCGAGTTAAACAATATTTTATACACTTTGTTACGAGATAGTTTTTTCATTTGTATTCTAATAAAGATTTTACTTTAACTTTATCGTACTTTGGCTACGTATCATTGTTTACCTTAAATTAATTTTTTTGTGCGGTAAATCGTATTTTATAGATCGTAAATACGGTAAAATATTGAAAACTATTTTAACGTTGCCTCGAATATCGAACGTACTTTACGAGATTAAAATATTATAAAAAATCAGGCTTTAAAAATATATTCTCGATTGCATATTCGACGATCGCGTACGGTTTTAAAAAATTTATATATTCTCGAATGTTTCTCTAATATGTTAATCGTTTCTATGCAAAAATAGAAAGTCGACTATAATTGTTGAAATAAATGAAAAGTTAAGCGCATTGTAAATAAATGATAGACTCGAGAACCATCGCATATTTTTTCATTCAAAGATATAATTGTCAACATAATTCAATTCGGAACGAATAGCGGCAATTTTCAATGAGTCGATTGGTTATTTCAAAATCATTGGACTACAATACACTTTTACTCCTTGTGATTTCACATGCCTTACTTAGAAAAACATTTTCGAACCCAACCAAGTCGAGAGGTATAGGTATCTCGGTTCTTTCTCTCTCCGTCCTGTCTTCCCCTCTCTCGCTCTAGCTGACACTGACACTGGTAGGATTCGGAGTCATATAATTCACGAGTGGCGCCCGGCGCGACTGAATCGGGACAAGTGGCGTTTTGTCGCCATTATGGGTTCTTCTAAAAGAGAAAAGGAATTTACTACATCTGCCGGGGCGTGTGCAACTTTCCATGGTTATGTATGGATTGTTTCTTTTCTGTTTGCGAAAGTAATTCAACTTGATGCACAGCATCGACGATCGTTACTTACCGTATTTATATAATTTTACATTAATTTTCAAATTTTATTATTTTATGCAGCGATTATTAATAAAAACCTTTTGTTACGGTTCGATACTGAATTTTTATTCTCAATGCTTAATTTATTTCAAAGGATTACTTTATAAAAAAAAAACAACATACGAGGGTTTATTATGTAATATAAGAAAATTCTCGTTCGATCGAATAAAATTATTATAAACGACATTTATTAACTATTTGTACCATAATTTTATATATTATTTTCATATTTTCTGATTTATTCTTTCGATAAATTAATAAACGTGTATAAAAGCGATAAAATATCCTACCTTGATAAAGAAAAAAAAATACGATATTGCAAAAGGATGGAAAATTAATCAAAATTAAAATATCAAGTGGATTATTTTTAATAATCGAAGATCGCTAGACTTACTTTCCGGTAATCTTGTTTACTAAACGTATTATTTTCATATTTGTTGGAAAATATTTTCTTAAAAGGTCGATTATCAATCAAGCTTGATATTTTTCTTACATTATAAATTACAATCAATACTAATTGTAGGACTTTAAGGTTTATGCGTCGAAATATAAATAATTAATTACATAGTAAAATCTTGATTTTAATTAAAGCAACGAAATTCTTTACATTCATCTAAGATTGAAATTAAATGTTTCATTAGCGATCGATAAATTTATTATATTTTTTTAATATTTGATTTTGATATAATTTTACATCGCTTTTAATAAATTGCGTACAATGTAAATTATTGCACTGTACAATTTTATTATAACTGTTCCAGAAATTAAATTATCGAATGCAACGTGTTATCATTATAAAAATTTTACTGTTATTATTACTATGTACAGGAGAGTAACTTTAAAGATTCTAATGTATTTTCCGTAAAGTTTTAATTCGTAAGTTTGAAAAAAAGAGGAATCGTCGATAAAACGAGCCTATGTAAAGAGGCGCGAGTAAAATTTGCGAAATGACACCGGTAAATTTTTACCAAATCCGTAGCCGTGTTTGAATTTAAATTGCAAATATTTAACAAGAGTTGGCGAAGTTTTTGCAAAGTTAAAGCGAACGTAAACGTTTACGAATAAAATTTTAGGAGCACTTTTTTCCTCGACATAATGCAAGTAATGCCATGCGTTTTATTATTTTATTCATGATTTACGACGAAAAAGATGTCCCGGGCATAATTTTCTCATTTATACGCGTATTCCCAACGTTATTCTCCCGAGCTAAGAAAAAAAGAAACTAGAGAAGTTTGAACTGCGAGCGGACTCTAAGAGATCCCTAATAATTTCAATTCCGCCCGGTAATCTTCTAAGTAATTCCCCGCACAAGTAACAAATTCCGATCTAAAAGCTCTTAGAATCGGTTTACACTTTGCACGAGTGCGAAGCGCCTCTCAACCTTCGAACGATAATTTCAACGTCCAATGCCGTGTAAGGTTGTGCAATCGTGCCTCGATCCCCAACCGATTTCGCAACCTACTCTCCTCGACAATAGTACGCCCCGCAAATTCAGAGGCCCAAGATCGCAGATACCGTCGGATCGGATGCGTGGATGCCTACTTTCTCCGCGAGCGGGAGGCTGATGGAAAAAACTACTCCCTCGCGCGTCCTTTCCCAGAAATTCATTTCGCTTCTCTCGCAAGAGGCCGACGTTCGCGTAACGATTACGCGGCCGCGGCCACCGATTATCTAACGCGCCTCTCGCGTAATGGGCCTATCGTCGAGAGATAAAACACGCGCGCATAATGATTTTTCGCGTCTCGCAAGGCTCGTTACTTTTTCTGGGAGGTCCGCGCTTTCGTCCACGGGGTATATAACGTAATCGAGGTACTTTTTTTCCTACTCCTCCTGCTCATCGCGATTATCTTGGCCTAATTCGCGAGGCTCGTTTCACGGGCTCAAACTACGATAATGAATGCTATTACGAAGACTCCAACCATTTTCTTCCCGTACAACAAACTTGGCAAACTTGGCGAACTTGGCTTCCTTTTATCGTTTTTTCATTTTGTTATATCGTTCGACTTTTTATTTTCGTTTCGATCGCGTTGCTGCTAAATTTTGTTTAGGCTTCTATTACCATCTGTTATCCGTCGTCGCTGATCGTTAGACAATTCAATTACGCACGAGAACAAAGATCGTTGCGTATAAAGTACATCGCCACATCCGACGTAGATTTTCTTTGTTTGGTTATTTTCAAGGTTACTTCCGTAAAAACCATTTTATTTTTAAATACACAGTGCAACGTTTGACTTTAGATAAAACGAAAAAATACGCATCCTTATTTTATCGCTTGGATACAATCGTGGCTTATTGAGGTCCGACTAAAAAAAAAAAAAACTTATTCCGATAAACGAGTAATATTTATCTTAATGCGCGATGCAGTTTTAATATTTATTTCTATAAAATTTCGATTTTGACTTCTTAGGAGCGTACGATAAATATTAAACGTAAATTTATGATTTTTAAATAATATCTAATTTGGTTAAATAATTGACGCTCCGTAAAACTAATAGTTTGCAATAAAACATACACGTTCGAAATAATACAACGTAGCATTTAAAACCTTAAATGGGAACCGAACGTAATGTATGATAAAATATGCACCATAAATCTTTAAATTCATATCTGATATGGAGCAGATTGTAAAATTTGTACGTGCATTATATTGAAAATATACGACGACACCGCATATTTGTATCGGTACGTATGCTTAGTTTCAACTTAAAAATTGATCACAATTATCGCTCATATACGAACATTTATTTGCAGCATTCAATTCTGCAACGTATAATTATACAAGGCTCATGCGAACCCTTCCTCATTTATCAACATCGCTCCAGTCATCGGTTAAAAATTTATTTTGTCAAAATGAAATTATTGATAATAATGGCGATAGTATTAAAAATAATAAAAGCGCGAAAATAAATACGAATCCAATTTTACGGATTTTTTCGATGACTCGTTGCGAAATTAATAAAGATCGATACAATATAATAAATCCTGTACTTTAATCGTGATTTATCTTATAAAATAGCGTTTCTCGTTGTAGAAAACATTTTATAATCGCGACGATATTTTTTTCGGACAACGACTATTAAAAAATCTATAACAGTATATTTTTCCGAATTAAAATAACTTTTTGTAAGGTTTAATGCTTCTTTCGGTTTAAATGACGCGTTCGCGTGTTTTTATTATAAAATTTTGCATAAAAAGTACTCGCGGCGTATAATAAACATAAAGGTGCTAAGTAAGTTTCACGTTTACGATTCTTCCTTAAAAAATAAAACTTTTAAGTCGCTACAAAAATAAGAAACCTCTTTATCAGTGCGTTAATTCCAAATATCATATTTTAAACAGATAACCGAAACCACGCGTTTATGTAAGTAGTAATTACACGTTTCAACTAGAAAAGTTTTCCAATTACCATTATATAAAGAGGCCAATATTTTATTACGCGTCAACTCGATCTATTTCTTTCGAAGACGAAGACGAAGACGAAGAAGACGAAGAAGAAGAAGGAGACGAAAATAAGGCAAGTTAGCATCGCAATCGAATATAAAGAAAACACGTCGCATATCCTCCCTTCGAAACCGAATAGAAGTAAACCGTATCGCGATCCTCGGATGCAAGTGTGCGGCGATCGATGCGTTTTTCCCACGCGCGGCGCTCGACGCGCCCACGAGTAGGAGAGAAACGGGTGAGCGTGTCTAGGCAAGCTTGCGAAACCGTTCGTCGCCGTAACCAAGTGCCAAAGTCAAGGCCAAGGCGCCGGCGGCGTGCCGCGACGGTTCTTATGCAACGATCCCTCCCCCCGCCCGCCCGGGAAATCAGCGCCGGCTAATGCGCACAACTCGCGAGCCGTATCCTATCCGTTACCGCGGGATATACCTACGTGTGTGTGTGTGTGTGTACGAACACCGTTCCCTCGAGCTGAACTTGACTCGGGAGATTCGCGGTCTTTTATTTTTTTCTTATCAGCGCGGGCTTTTCGGGGTCTCGGTGGGACGCGGGAGATAAGCGCGAGTCGATCGTCGTCCGCTGGGATTTGCGTTATTGGCGAGTACCCGAGAAGCGAGTATGAAATGAAAAGTAACCGGTGTTTTCGAGA
This sequence comes from Dolichoris vasculosae, assembly GCA_018907195.1. Taxonomy (NCBI): domain Eukaryota; kingdom Metazoa; phylum Arthropoda; class Insecta; order Hymenoptera; family Agaonidae; genus Dolichoris; species Dolichoris vasculosae. The sequence continues at coordinate 5,662,375 of JACCHY010000009.1, read as the reverse complement.
ACTTTGATGCCAGTCTCGATTTCGAATCCTCGCGACCTACGAATAACCTTAGCTTTTTACTTCGAGCGAACTATTTTTATTCTTGAATAATGTAGGAGCGATATTGAAATCCGCGTACACAAATATGGATTTTAATTTCTTACGTTTCGTAAATCATCCTTTTTTTTCGCGTTCGTGCTATAAAATTATACTACAAAAACACGTAGCGATTCGTATCGATTCGTTATTCATCTTCGAATAGGTATTTATTTTAAAAATGTTTAGCATACGCCGAAGACGTATCGCGACTATTGTCCCAGCTACTATATATTTTATTTTCAAACAATTGAATTTTTCGTATCTTGATTAAAAAATGGTCTACGTCGCAAACTACGATATCGATTAAGGGCGAAAAGATTTTTTTTTACTTTGCATTTTAAATTATAAGAATGTACGCGTCAAATGTTTTACGGTGACGAACCGATTTTTTTTTAACTACCCGGAAGCGAAAACTTTAATTAAATGTTAATCGATTAACTTCAAATTTTTAATCATCGTTCTTAAATGATAATACGTATAGAACTACGTAGAATACTTTATTGCCGATACGAATCGTTGTAAAAAATTATTTAACGAGTGTTTTTGCCACAAATAATATGTTTTGCGCTCGAAAACAACATTTCTTTCGAAATCACTTTTGCTAAGTAATCCTACGTCTTTCTTTAGCGATAAAAATAGATTTCAAAAGTTTTCCATTTTTCCTCGCAATTTAGAAATTTCCGAACTTTATAAGATTTTTTTTTTTTTTTATAAAACGACTGATCTACATCGATGGGACGATGGGCGTAAAAAGTTTATTTTACGTACGTAATTTTATCGATTTTGATACTTTTTTATACATCGATATGAAATTTAAAATAGTTTGCTTATTTAAGGTACTTCAAAGTCGCATTATTCTCGAGGAAGAAGCGAATGATAGATGCATCGAATAATACTTTGCTCGGTTGTTGATCGCGCAATAATCCAACGTACGATATCGTTGATCGTAAAAAGTTTGTTATTATTTCGAATCATTTCGAGCAAAGTTTACATGTTTAGAAAACTTTAAAGACCAATAACAATTTTATATCTACTTACGTATTTAATGTTTCTATTAATATTCAATTTAATATTTCCTGAATATTTCCTGAACGGCTCGAAATAAAATTGCACTAACCCTTCATCCGGTGGTTATAAATTTGTTAAAAATCTATTAAGTTTTTTTTAAAAATATGCATTTTTCAAATTGGTAATTAAACTCGCATTTATCGTCTCGGAATCTATCATTTGTATACAAGTTCCGTTACATAAATAGTTTTCGTAAGATTTTTTTCGGTACATGATTCAACAGACCAGCTGCACTCGAGTTTTTACGATTAAATAGAAGCCATTAGGCATTTTAACAGATTGTTATAATAATGATTAAACGCTCGTTCGTGCATTACTTTTGCAGAAGCGTCGTTCGGTTTAGATGCCCGAGATCACCACCGCGTAAATGTCTCGGAGCTCAAAATTTTAACGACGACGGTCAGTTGCGCTCGGCAAAAAAAACAAATGCGTTTTTTGCACCGCCGTAAAAAACTTGAACTGCGACGCGCAATTTCGCCCGACGCGGGAAAAACCCCGCGATGTAATCGAGCCGCCACCACTCGATTCAACGATTCTGCAATTCTGCATAATTTGTGGTTCCTGTATTCCTCTGCTAGAGAAGCCGCTCGTGTCATTATTTCGAATAGACAGTCTTTGTCCAAGTGCATCCAAGTGGCCCCGCGTCATTCGCAAGCTTCGTCACTGTCTTTAATTAACAGCAAATTCGTGAGATTGTCGCACTTTACAGTAGAACTCGCTTATACCGTTAGCCTTCTTTTTTCTTCTCGATTTTCTCCATTTTTTAAATAAAATCCCTTGTATATTGCTCCATCATCGTAAACACATTTTATTGCTCATTAAGGCGAGTAATAAACACGCTATTATTAATATTCTTTAACATATGGCAAACCGTTAAAATATAAACGCAACTAATAATAAACCGCTATTAATTCATTGCTACTTAGCTTCTTCGAACCTAATTTTTATAGAAATAGACGTTGATCCTTTTCCGATGGTATATATTAATTAATTAATTAATATTAATACTCTATCGAGGCTCAAATTTTTCCGTAGCAACGATTCTAACGTAAAATTCGCGGGTACTTGTACACCGGTGCTCCAAAAGCGAGTTTTTTACGTTCAATTTTATTTCAAAAACGAAGCATCGATGCACTTTTTCTTTTAATTATTTTCATTAAACCAAACTTTACGAAAATAATAAAAACATACACCATAAGAGTTTTTATTATGTAAGTTTAAAGTACTCGAACAAAAACACAGAGCTTATTCCGAGTTTAATGTTTTTACCGTTCTTAAAATTAAATAATTTGCTGAAATTTACGAGCTCGAAAAGTTTAAAAAATAATGTAACCAGTTTAATTGTTAACTCATTTTAAATTTTCAGTATGTTCGAAAAGACCTTAATTTGAACAGAAGCTTTTTTTTTTTTTTGAATGCCAAGTTATTTAAAAGTCTAACGGTTTACCATTAGTCACATAATACTTACAAAAACAACAACGAACTCGAGCACTGGCCAACAGAGGTGATTTTCCTTCTGAAAAACTAGTGCAGAAAATTAATACTCAAGGATTCGAAAAAGGTTATGCAACATCGCGCAGTCAAATAAGTAACGCGCGCGTAACTCGTCGAATGACAGAACGACAAAAAACGTAGTTTCCGCGCGTGTCGCAACTTATCGTCCGATAGGCGAAGAAGGTTTTATCAAGAGTGACTGATCGAACTCGTGTCAACACCATTTTTTTCTATTTTTTTTTTCAATTCCTACAATTTTGTTCGAATTTTGAACGTGCAATAAATAATTATCGCGAGCGACTCGTGCTTAACTTTTCCGGCGTTTCATCGTTGTTCGAAGAAAAAACGCTTCTTACCGAGTTGTTTTTTAATATCTGAAGATTAATAATACAGAATAATAATAATAATAATAATAATAACGTAAACTAAAAGAAACGCTTTATTTCATAATTATAAAAAAGAACGTTAAATATTTTTACGAGTACGGTAAAAATCAATGGTGGGAAATATTTACTCGATAAGTTCGATCGTTATTTAAAATCGATTTTGCAAAACAAAGAAAAAACAGGAAAATACCCGAATAAATGACAATTGTTAAATAAAAGTGATTAAACTTCGGTTGAAAATTTGCGGAAATCGTGAAAAAGTTTGTCGATGGTTATTTAGTTTAAAATAAATACGTTTCAAAACAATCGAATACGACACGTGTGATATTTCACTAGATAAGCCCAACCCATTTAAGACGTCGAAATATACAAAATCGTTAATCTTAGAGAATCTGCATCGCATAAATATTTGAATACGTTTTTTCTTTGTTTTGCATAATTCCGGATAACTGTAGCAGCAAAAAAGCAGTCAACGTGCCAGAAAAATAAAAAAATAAAAAAGAAAAAAAAACACAAACGAATTCATAAATTTTGAAGAACTGGAAAATTCCGAGTGAATCTAATTAACACGATTCGTTCGCTCGCTAGACTAAACAATGAGCAGCTCCGCGATAATAAAGAAAAGCCCACCGAACTCCGGAAAAAAAGAAGCCTTTCGACAATTTCATTCGGCCAAGGAAAAATGTCACGAGTCCTTCTTGGCCGGTCCACTGGAGCCTCGCTTTTAGACCTGCGAAATATACGTAACCCGTATTGTAAACAGGAGTTATTTATTTCGCTAATTGTCAGGACACGCCAATTTTGCGTCGGCGAACAATGGATCCCCAAGACCCTTGGGCCCTGGTTACGAAAGTGTCGCCCAAACATGTCTGGGACGGTCGTAGCCGCGCCCTTTTTCTCTCCGCTGAGGAATTGTGTATACGCGCCGGATATATAGCGTAATTTCGGCCGACTAAAATTGTCATTGTGCATGCGCAATGCGTCGCACCGTAATAGGAATGAGATAGCGCTCCAAAAACGTACGTCGCTACTCTCTCTCTCTCTCTCTCTCTCTCTCGCTCTCTCGCTCGCTCTTTAGGCGCTCTCTATTTTGGTTTCTAACGCAGCGTCGGGAGGACGTTTCGTAGAAGGACGTTTAAATGCGCGCACGACTCAGGTAAACTTGGCACTAATAAACTTGTAAAAAAAGGATTGAAAAATCTTTATTTCGGCCATATAAAATGGGGAAGAGAGGATTTACCGAGAACTGCGATTTATGCTCCTTTTTGTGCTCGAGTTAAGCGTTCCGGGACAGTTTTCGTGTACGCCTCGGCACAATAAATTGGATTGGTTAAAAACAATAAATTAGGACGAAACGTCGAACGAAAATTCCCGGTGCACTGCGCGACTAAACAATGCTAACCGATGTTAACGGTAACGTTCTAAAATGTTATTCATAGAAATTGCGCTGTTTGACTGGACGGAGCCGTAAAAATGGCAGCATTCGGTTAGAAGAAACAATAAATTAGAGCGATGTGTCAAAAGTCGATAAGTGCCTGGCCGAAATACGACAAAGCCTTCGGAAGTTATGAAAAATAAAACAGTCGATCGCGCGTTCAAGAATTTCAAAGCGATTTATGAAAGTCATCGCTAAACACTCGCGAAAAATTACTTTGAAAATGCAAAAACATTCGTTGCTTCAACGATCGGAATTACCAGACACGTGTCATCTAAGTGCAAGAATATATATATATATATATATACACAACTTCATTCATAATGGATTCGCTTTAAATATCCATCTCCTTCTATCTATGAGAATACCAAAGAGCTTACATAAACATCGATTTAAGTGTGTTAGTCAGTCGATTTATCTATCAGGAATGCACAGGTTTGTTTGTTATTCACGCTACACGTAAATCGACGAGGAGATTGCAGTATGCCAATTATTTCACGGAACAAAAAAATATTTATGCATTTATCGTCGTAAAAAAGATTTCGTACGCTTTCATTATCGACTTTTCGTAATTGAATATCTCCTCGATCTTTCGTTCGAGACTCGAAACGCCGGGTTTAGTCGATGCTTATAAAATTTATTGCATCGAAATTTACCAATCCGTGTTCATTTTTAATAGATCAATTTCTACGTTGCCGCACCGAACGTTGGACGCGATCGTTCGATGAAGTTTTCAAAACAAAAGTATTTCGATCGTTCTTTGATCGTACCAATAAAAAATGTGTAACCCGAAAACCTAAAAAAATCCGTGGACTCGTTTCGATCATTGTATTTAAAATTTGACGATAATTTTGATTTAACGTTATTTTAAAATTATTTTTTTATCCGAGCGTTGGAAATAAATGGACGGAATCGATTATACCATCGTAATTGATCTATGCCATTATTTATCAATCGATTATTCGCACAAGTATTTTTTTCAATGACGGTTAACTGCGGTATAATTATATGCAAATTTACCAACTACAAAATACATCGGATTATATTTAACCGTAGCAACGTTAAAGTTATAAAACGACCGATCCAACGTCCATCAAAACTATCAAACAACAAATATATCAATCCTTGCGAACAGTATATTCCTCTCGCAGATAACTTCTCCGACGAGAAAAAAAAAGAAACGAACGTACGATATAATCGTCTTACACGTAATCGGAATTCATTACCGTTCGTTGTATTTTCAATTTCAGCCTCGGCGCCCTCGAGGTCGGAGTTCAAGTTCAACACCAAACACGCGAACGCCTAATCGCGATGGTGTTCCGGTCGACTCCGAAACGAGGAAAGGCTCATCTCCCTTTTTTCGCTTCTTCCCAGGCGCATCGCGTCTCTACAAGACTCGGACGCGTCCCTCGCACAGTTTTCCCTCTTCCACGCGCTGACGGGCCGCTTTTTTCCCTGGAGTTCACTGGCATTGCTCGCTCGCAAAGTTCCGGTCGTTGCTCGAGACCAACAGAAAGAAAGAAGGAAAGAGAGGGACTTTAATTTGCCTCGACCGTTTCGTTACGCGCTACTCGACTCGTCGCTGTCGCCATCCTCATCGTCGCGAGTCAAGTCCTAATACGTCCTTTTTCCTCGACGTCATCCTCGTCGCTCTTCGACGCTGGAGACGATGTTACGCAATTTTCTCCAGAGGTTCCCGCACCGACGCACCGACGCTCTGTTGTCCAGTAATTCATTTTTTCCTTTACGCAATAGCGGTACAACTGATATCTGTACTTTTTAAATATGACGGCATTTACGAGGAAGCCTGTCTCGGTCTTGTTTTCCGATGGAAATTACGAACGAGAAGCGAATCGTTAATTTATCGATGTTTAACTTTGAATTTCGCGTTAATTAATTTACTTTACAAACTTCTCCGGGAGTATTTAAGTCGAAGAAATTATGACGTAAGAATCGATGGGAAAAGTTTTTCGTTACCGAACGTCATTTTTTGAATTATGGATACGAGGAACGATCGAATTTTTCATTCTACAAACGGTGATTTTTTTTATTACGTCCAATCGAATTCAAATTATTATATTTTTAGACGAGCGTAATAATATAGAGAAAACGGGGGCACATCGAGACATCTATATTTAATATCGCGAAAAGGAAACGAGGCGATGAATGTATATATTTATTAGCGGGTAAATTTAAAATAGCGAAAAAATTTTTAATGAAAAAATATATTATTACGGTACATTCTTAGTTAGTCTTATTTAAATACGTCTACGCGGTTAACGAAATATTTGTTCTAGTTCAAGGATCTTCGTAATTTTCGAGTAAATATGCGAGAGTATAATAAATACGTGTATAAATATTAATTTTATACTAGAAAATTTTGAAAATTAGAATCAAGATAATTTACGAGGTAAATTTTTTTTTCTTCTTTTTTTTCAAAAAATATCGGCCAAGCGGATCAAACATTTATATTCAATTTTATAATTCGAGTTATTTCACCCGTTTCATTCTTCGAAGCTGAAACAATTGCTAACGAATTGGAAAGATAAATAATTTATATCCAAGTTATTTATGCAATTTCTAAATTAACGATTAAAACTAATATCATTAATCCACGATTATCGAATCTAATTTAATTCTAATAAGGCGATATCGTCGAAACGAAAATACCGTATACGTAACTCGATCACGATCAATAAGAATAATTTAATTTAATTAGATTCGGGAAAAAATAATAGATATACATCGCGTTCCACGATTCTTTTGCCGGTTCGAGGAGATCGCACGAAATTGTAACAATTTAGAGACGGACCTTCCGCTAGGCACGAAAGCACTCGCGAGAAAACCTCCAAGTTCACCGGATCGCCCTCGGGAATAAGTTCACGACGTTAATGGAACATTCTCCACGCGTGGAAAAACACGAGCGTTCCGAGGTGGGGGAAAGGGCAACGACAAGAAAATGCAGTGTTGCGAGGCTCGTTTCGTCAGTGGCGAGCGCCATTGAATTATTTCAGCCGGTGACAGCCCGAACGGCATGGAAATTCGCCTCGAGAACGAAGACTCGACGAGCACGTCTCTACGTGGATGAGGGACTCGCCTTCTAGTCTCTCTCTCTACCTCTCCCCGTCCCGGGCGAGCTCGCCGAGGCGAGGCAATCACTTCTTCGCCGGATGCACGTCGCAGCTGACGCGTATACGTACTTAAGGTGGATACACGTACGCGAGCCTCAATGTCAACGCACCGGGAACAAGCTGTGGTTTCCTCGGGCCGAGGGAGAAGCTCGAGTGGAAATATAATTGAAGGTCCGCTGCCGAGGCGGGGAAATCGTATTTTAATAACGCGTCTTCGATGCCTCCGACGCGTCCTAACGACCTCGAACAACGACGATAATAGAATTACGCCCGGACTTTCGGTACCCGCTGTTTTTTCCACCCATCCATACTCATCCATACGAGAGTCTGGATTCGCTGCCGTCGTTACTCCTTTGCACTTTCGCGATGTACCCGCGGACGTGGTTTTAGTTTTTAAGTCGTTCTTTAACGACGAGCCGTCGGGAACTCGTAATCAACGTTGGCTGTTATTTCGAGGAAGTGCCTCGTTCAGCTTTAAATCAAAAGAAATTTCTCGAATGTGGATAACGTAGATAATAATAATAATAATAATAATAATAATAATGAAAAACTACGGATATTTACGAATAGCTTCGGATGATACAGCGAAAATAACCCGATAGAGAAACGAGGGGTTGTGCAATCTGACTAACGAGCAAAATCATCCAACTCTTCTCCTTCTATACTTACGTAAATATACTTACGCAAATTCGTATAAATCTTTCGTTTTTAACTTTTAAGATTTTCGATGTAAAAGAAAAAAATGTAAATGTCGGGCCGAAAGGCATCGATCAACGAGAGTTTGCGTATCGTTACGTTTCATCGAAACCGCGATCGATATCTTACTCGCAGATATCGCGTTACGTTACGATAACATTACCGTATTATATCTTGTAATCTATTAATTCGGAATTAATATTTATAATGAGATCGTAACGTATGAAATAATTCGAGTAGAATAAAAGCTAAGCGATAATACGAGTAACTGTGAAAAAGTAATTGCGGAAGAAAATTCATTCCGATCGGAATGGAAGGAAATAGAAGAAGCAGAAAAAAAAAAGAAGTGTACCGTATCTCGAATTTTTCAATCGCGGATCGGTCTTTTTGTTCAACTCTCGTCATCGCCAAAGAAGTTCGAATTTCCGGTTCGGAGGAATGCAAACGAACGAAAGACGCGGATCATCCCCCTTGGACGTTGACGCGGTGCGAAAAAGTCCGCCTCGTCGGTCATCCGCGGCCAGTCGCTCACTGGCACACACGCACACACGCACCCGAGGCATCCACTCTCCCGCCACCCCCGTCGTACGTGCGCAGACGATCGCCCGCGAAGACACGTCTTATGTCCCGTACGCTTCCCGAGCAGCTCGCCGACACGCCAATTAAGGGCCTCGACAAGGAGTTCCTGTCCCCGGCCCTACGCCCGACTCCTTTCCTAGGCAAACGAGAAATTTCGGAGCAGTATTTCGCGGTAGGCGAGGAACAAGGTTCGCGCTTTCGATCTTAATCGTCGATTTGTTTTTGTTTTTTTTTTTTCTTTGCTTTTTTCGAATTCCCGAGCTCCTCGCGTAGTATTTTGCGGGATATCCAATACTTTGTTGCTGTTGTGTTCCCAGTGTCTAATTAGAGGCGGACTAATTTCTATGATTTCCGATATGTAGGATCCTGTAATTAATACACCTCGGGTGCAATTAATCTTTTGGAACCTGTTTCTTCTCGCGACTTTGATTGCCAACGTAGAAAATTATTCGATCGTACCGTACGAATTATTATACCGAGCGAAACTTTGCTTTAAACGAAATCGATTAATTTATTCAAATGATTTTTTATTACACAAGTTATTATTTATATAATTAATCAGAATTCTAATTACGTATTTGCCGAGATGATATTTTTTTCACGCGTTTCCAAAGACGTTACGTTTTACCATTTCTTTTAACGAAAATCATTTACGAAATTGATTGCGTTGTCGACTGCTAAATTAAGGCGGTAAAATTGTAATTCGGAAAGTAAAAAAACGAATTTGTATTTTCTAATGGTATGCGCGAAATTTCTCTATTCGTTTATTTTTACGATCCGTGAATTTAAATTGAAAAAATTTATAACTTCGTTGTACGAAATTTTTGCATTTCTATTTGCATGAATTATGACGTAAAATTTCTTTCATTTTATCCGTATAACTTATATTTCACAAAAATAGTAATCGAATGTTTCGTAACGATGTCGCGTAATAATTAGAATAATTTAAGATAATACGAGAATGTTAATTACCGTGGCTAACGAAGACGGTGTAAAAAAAAAAACATACCGAGTTAATTCATCGAATAATCGTAATCATCGCTATTAATTAATTAATTATAATATTAGAATTAAAACGTTACTATTATAATTAATTAGAGGCATTCGTACGGCGATAGATTAGAATATATTTCGCGTGTAACGTAATATTGTTAGAACGTACCGTTAACAAGCCTCTCGCTATTACATTATATCACGAGTCGATTATTATTTCTTTTCTTTAACGATCGTCGTAATAGGAAGATTCATAAGTATTAAATCGAGGTAAAATTCGCCTCGAATATTCCTTCTCGAAATAAAAATCCGAGCGAATCTAAAAACGAAGGACCGAAAATCGTTCGTAAATCATAATAATCTACGATCCAACGATAAAACGCTCGGAACAACAAAGAAGCCACGTCCAGTGATTTCCCGCGAGCTCTAAGAAAAAGCCGTTCCAGTGAAACGATCAACATCGAAATTTCGATCGTGGCTGGTTCTCTCTCGCCAGGCCCATACATGCGCTAACGCACGTAGACGCGGACGAATCTCTTTCCTTTCTCGCGCACTCGCTCTCTCGGGCGTCGGTAGCCTTCCCCGCATACTCGTTTTTGCATGGGGAATCGGGGCCCGCGAGGACGGGACGGAGCCGGGGAGATCTCATCGCGGAGCCGACGGGGACGAACGCAACACGCACGCGAAGGAACGCGGCTAACCTCGAGCCGAGCGAGTCCCTTCGGTAGAAGAGAGCAAGAGAGAGAGAGAGAGAGAGAGAGAGAGAGAGAGAGACAAGAAAACGGAGAGCGAAAAACCGCGAGCAAGACGGATCGAGCGGAAAGACGAGGTGGGAAAAGGAACGGAGAATGGGAGGGAGGTAAAGGCGCACGCTCGTGACCCCAAGAAGAACTCGTCGAGGGACCGGTCTGGCTTGAATCCAGCATGCGAGACGACGACGGCGTCGACGACGGCAAACAGCACCGTACCTCTTTCTCTCTCTCTCTCTCTCTCTCTCTCGGTCAGCCTCTTTAACGACACCCCCCGTCTCTTTACCCACTCGCGCTTTTTTCCCAATTAGCTTTCCCCGCGGCGACGGCTTTCCCGCGCGGGACTGCAAGAGATTCGACGAGCTGATAACGAGCTTAACGGACGCATGCGTGCGTGCGTGCGTGCGTGCGTGCGTGCGTGCGTGTGCTTGATTTTCATTCGATGAGCGGCTCTTCCGTTTCCGAAGAAAAAAATGTAAATATAAGCCGAGACGACGACGGGACTGGATTTTTCTAACGCGCGTGTATCGATCGAGGGGCTTTTCCAGGACGGACTTTCGGTTCCCGTGTACCGAGTTTCAGTATCGCCGCGTAGTTCTCTCTTAATCTCAATCAGCGACGTTTACTGTGATCCGGTGATAGGTATACGACTCATTTGAAATAGTGGTCTGTTAATAACGGGGAATCGGATACCAGTCGTTGATTCGCCAAAAAAAAAAAAGACGCGATTTTCACTTATCTTCGTTAAGCGAAATCGCGAACAGCCAGTGCACGAATCGAACGTCGTAATTTCGAAATTCGCGTCGTTTCTACGATCGTAAATATCGATAATCGGAGGTCGTTCGTTGTTTATTCCTCGAAACAAAATTCGCTAAAATCGCCGGACTACTCGAGTACGCGTCAACCGCAAAATTAATTTTCGTTCTCCAACCATTCTCCTGGAATCCAACCCGAGTATAATTAACTGCACTTTGTTGCAAAAATTAATTTTTTCAACGAGCCGACGCGTTTCAAATAAATCAATCGACGAGTATAAACGATTTCTCGCCGAGTCGCGATACCGATCTCCGCGAGAGTTTTCATAGAGTCATCGCGACGGCGCCTCGATCCAGACCCAAGGAACAGGCTCGACCAGCCCGTGCTAAAAGAGAAAATAGGCGACGCGCTTCCAAGGAAATTTAAACGGAAACGGCCCTTGCGTGTATCGCGGTAGACGCGAAGCGCAACGACGCGCATTACGTATTCGTAAGGGGCGGAAAGAGGGCGGAAAGAGGGAGGAAAACGGTTGCGATACTTTCTTCCACCTTTTTCCGGCCGAGGCGCGGATCCGAGAAAAAAAGCGCAAATAGGAAGTTCGGTTTGTAACCGCTCGCGAGATTATCATCGCTAATACCGAATAATTAGGGTATTTCTAATATCTTCTGCGATATTCCAACTTTACGTTGTTTCTAGGAGGGATCGATCGGTGCGAGTGTATTCCTCGAGTATCTCAACCTGCGATGTTCCTCCGGGAAAACGCGTATAAATGATCAAACGTGCGTTACGCACTCAACACGCGTGATTTATTTATTCCCTCTCGATCCTAAACCCGGTTCTTCCAAGCTCCGCTGAAATATCGCTTAACTCGAATCACCGAGAGAAATACTTTCCATTACGAAATTGTCGAGACAGCGAAACGCGAGCCTCGGTCTCGTTCGTTCCGTCGTAAATCCACCGAGCCGACAATGAAACGGTATATCAATGAAATCAAACGAGCTCCCGCTCAACGAGGACTTGGCATCCTTTAAAGCTCGCAGGCGTTACAGCGTGTAATGCGCGAACGCGGACTCGAGACGTTGGGACGTTAAATATAAATTGCGGCGAGACGAGGCGAGGGCGAGACGACCCTCCGCGGATAATCCCGAACACCAGGTGCCTCGGGACTTTGTAAACGCGAGCTTTTAAAAAGCCGTAAAGGATGAGAAGCGTTGCCGACCGCACACGAGTCATTTTCTCTTTATCTCGAGAGGGTAAATTACCCGCTCGCCAGATGCCTCGGTCGAGCTTTCGAGAGCTTTTTTTGCTAGAACGGAGTCGAGAACTTTTTTTTTTGCCGAACGAGAGTCTCTTTATGTAAATGTCGCATCGAATCGGATACGGTTTTACGAGCTTTACGGTAGTTCGCAACCTACGATTTATTTATTATCGAAGTAAGTATTACAACTTTCTTTTTGCAATTATTTACAACCGCCGCGGTCGAATCAATCGCGAATTTCAAAGTATTCGCGTCTTGTAATTAACCAAGTAAATAAAGGTAGTTACAATGTCGGCGACATTCTCCGAGTTAATCCAAGTTTCCCGAAGACTTTAATGTTTTCGAATCCGTCACCGGTGCTAATTTAAACGCCAGTGTCGAATTTGAGCCTGGGAGGTTAATTTAAGAAAAAAAAAGTTAATTTCTAACCGCGCGAAGATGCGCTTCGGCTAAAATTACGCTATAAAGATGAAAAATCACGGCGTTTTCTCGGGAAAAAAAGTCTCATCAACCGAGCGATCGTAATGGTAAAGGAAAATATTTACGGTACTTAAAGTCACTTAGGAACGCTACACGGACACCACAACTTGATACTTCAATTAAAAGTTTACAAAGGAAAATCCAACGAAACGAAGACGGGGAAGAAAAAGGAGAAAAAAGAAATTCCATTAGCCCGCGGGAAATTATCAGCGAGCGCTCGAGTAAGCGATCCTCCTGCGAGGAAAAGGCCCCCGCGGAAAAGTGCGCGCCGGAGCAGAGCGAGAGGAAACGACTCGGTCGCATTTAAATAAGCGCTTCCCATGACCGTTCGCTCGGCTGGTTCCTCGACTCCCGTAGAGGGTCATTCTCACGCGGCCCTTCTCCGCGGCATTTCGGTATTTATTATGCGGCCTAAGCCTTCACGCTCAGCCAATTCCGCGCCGTGATACGAGAAAAGTGGTAACCGAGCCGCGGATCGTGATTTCATTTTCACGCGCATAGACCGACGACTCCTTCCGACGTTTTCCAGACATCCGCTGACACCGTGAAAATCGGTGATTGCTTTCGAGACTCGAGCGGGTTGCCACTTTTCCGATGAGCTCGGGATACGTACGCGAACATCGAACCGATCTGCACGATCGAGTTTCGATTTCGAATCATTTTTAATGTTTCCACTACCATTTATGGATTAGCCATTGCTATATGGACGCTCTTCCCAACAGGGAAATTGTAACGCTTTTATTGTACGCGTAAGCTACTATTTTTAGCAAACTAATTCTCGTATCGTTATTTCGGTATCGTTAATAAAAACTGTTTGTTTATCCTTGTACATAGACTTTAATATAATTGTAATAAGATGTTTCGAGGCACGGTAATACTTTTCGAGAAAATTGGATTCCAGAAAACGTACGAGTCTTCTGTATGATATTGAAAATTGTAATCATAAGATTCATAAAGATTCCCGATAATTTCTATATAATAAATACGTTATCGATACTTACGGTCTTGCCAATTTAAAATATTTTCTTATAAAAATACAAAGTATTTTACGAGAAAATATTTTTAGCTATAAGAAAGGGAGAACGAAAATATCCGAAAGACTTTTCAACCTAATGGAATTATATACGCATTGTTTAAAAAATTTAAATGGAAACTATAAACTTGGGTTTATTAAAATTGTATTTTCTTCGGTCTTTATAATTTTAAATTACCAGAGTTGAAAAATTATATTTAGCGATTTTAATACGATTTACATACGCTCGATTTTTGTAAAAAACGACAAAAAAAAAAAAAAAATAAACGTCGTTAAATTATAAATTATAACTACATTTATTAATAATTAACGCAAGCAAGTAATTTCGTAACGCGAATTTAAAAATATTTTAATACATTTTTTTTTCTATTTTACTACTATATTTTAAACTCGAGATAAAAATTTCCTTTGTTACGCTAAATTTACAACGTGAAATTTAAAAGAAAAAAAACTCGCTAAAATAGGAACGAATATTATAAAATGTACTAATCCATTTTATATGTTTAAAAATATGTTTTAATATTCATAAAGGATTTTTCAATAACCTATTTTTTTTTTATAATAAAACTGAACGTACATTACTTATAAAATTGTAAAACCTAAAATCACCCATCGATGAACGCGTATATAAAGGGAAAAGGTACTCGTACGAAACAATGATCGATTAAAAAAAATAAGAAATATTACACTCGAAAGCATTTTCGCAACGATTTATAATTCAGCTCGCGTTCAATATTCCACGACCCAGAGAAAGATTTCAACTATATCATCGCTCCGCAAGAAACGAGTAGGCGCGACTGTACGAGTACGTGTAATGTAAGAATGCTATCAAACCCACAAACCGGCATGTGTAGAAGGAGTATGCGATAACGGGCCAAAATAAACTCGAAAACAGCGGGTACCTGCATCCCTTTACTAGATTCCATTCTTGTTTTCACTGTCGTTACGACGGTAACGCGTGTGCATAAATCCACATCCACGCGCGAAACTCGAGACTCAAAAATGCATTTCCCTTTTACGGGTACACCGTTGCAAGTACAACGTGTTTCGTACAATGAGTATATTATTCGTACGCTCGCAAAAAATGTAACGAAAATTTGTGTCATAAGTATTAAGATAAGGCTTCGCAGCTCGGAGAGCCGAAAAGTACAAAGAAAAAGTACATACAAACTGTTTCGGTATGCAGCGAAATTCGAGATAATTTTTTATAAGCTGCGGTTGTTAAAAAATATCGAAGCGATATCATCGTTTTTATTATATTTATAATTACCTTACTCGGTAAGTATCGATCCATTGTTGGTTTATCGATACGCACGCATAATAAAACCAATTACGTTCAAAAAAAAAAAAAAAAACAAATTCCCTCTTAAATTATACTCGGTATAACAAATATTATACAACGTTATTAACGCAGCCTTAAACGTAACATCTTTGCTCTTGTTACACCAGATTGTACGTAACGCTAATAAACGCTTATTTAAAAGGAAGAGTGAGGAGTAGAAAGCTTGGATCCTCGATAAATCGCGAGACAAATTGAATGGAATCGAATCGAAGCGTCGAAGGTAGGGAAAAAAATGGAAAAAGGTCGGGAAAGGCAATTTTCCATCGTCCGCGCTCGGACGCGCCTAATTTGGAAAAGGAAGGAGCGCTCGAGGATTCGCGGAGTTTCCTCGTCGACCGGAGCCCCGAGAGAAAATGGAAAAAATCGCCAAGTGCGTAAGCACCGCTCGAGGGGAGTGGAAGAAAAGAAGAGGAGAAGGAGAGTCGGTCGCTCGGGGATTCCACCGTTGCTGTTGCCGTTGGGTTGCGCAGGCGTGGCATCGTTGCTTTACTTTCCTTGCAGTGCCGTTAAATACCACACGGCGGAGAACGCGATCGCGGTTCCAGGTGCGGAGGTCAGCTTACGCGAGGTTAGGGTATCGTCCTTCCACTCCTTCCCTCTCCTCCGACGCGGCTCGCCGAAACCGCCTCGGATTCTTCCTTTTCTGCGGCTTCTTTTTTCCCTGGTCGTTGTTGTTTCTCCGCTTTTTATCAGCTTCTCTCGAGAAGAAGACGCGTAGGTACGTTTGTAGGACCGAGATGCAAGGCTATGCTCCGAGAGCCGAGCAAAAAATCTCTGGCTGCTAAAACGTGGGTCAATGGGAAATTAACGAGGACTGCGATTGGCTCGAGCCTCGGTAATAATTCTCCAATCATTTAACTTGTTTTCATCTTGAAAACCGATTTTGAGTCTTTTTTTTTTTTTTTTTACTTCTTTAACATTTCGGTTCGACTCGTTTTTATTTCGTAAGGCGCTTCGTTGAAACGATCGCGAATCTCACCTCGAATCAAAGAAGTTATTGTAAAAACGTACGAAAAAACGTGAAACGTTATCGTTGAATTCTGTTAGCTTCTAGTCATCGCTTGCGGTAACTTTTACCTAATTAAACCGACGATTTTGCATTATATTTCGTGGTAAGTTTCGTTAAGAAATCCCACAAATAGAGTTGAAAAAAGCAAATATTTTCTAGAGGTAGAGAAAAAATTTGTTTTTATAACCCAAGTTATTAAGTACTAAATGGAAGATCCGAGATTATATCGAATATATCTGTTTGACAGGTTGATGAACGGAAAAATAATCTATTTCGTTGGATAGATGTACTTTATAACTGCTTTCGAGCGTAGAAAAAGTATCTAATACATCCGATGAATATAATTCGTCGTATAATTTATTTTTGATTAAAAAAAAAAATTTTTTTCAAACTACGTTCCTCCGCGTTAACATTTTTTTATCCTTCGTTGAAAAAGATTGTAATATCAATTTTCAAATAAATAATGCTTTACAACTACTTTTTTATCTCCGCGATACCCGATATTATTTACTCGGAACGTGTATTATAAATTACGAAAACCTTTGTAATTAATTTCGTAGGCTATTCGTTTACAACAATACTAATTACCTAAAAATTCTTTTAAATCAACAACGAATGTTACACGAGAGAAACGCCAACCTTTGTTCAATGGTAAATACTTTCCTTCTTTTCGCGAAGAATTCGAGTGTGATGAAATTTTACATCGGTTTACGTATAACTCGATATAATTACATTTACATAATATATCATTTAAGTAAAAGTGCAGTTCGATCAATTTCGTAATTGCATAAATTATTTTTCAACGCCGTTCAATGTTTTACGACGGGTATTTTATTCATTTTCGATTCGATCGAAACGATACATTTACGAGTTTCGAGGCACGCATTGTTCAAAATAGCCTTAAAATTTAAAAAGGGTAATTTTAATTTGCGCGTCGAAAAAGAATACGTAATAGAACGAAACGAACGAAATACGCATCGGGATATAAAAAATAATAAAAG
This sequence comes from Dolichoris vasculosae, assembly GCA_018907195.1. Taxonomy (NCBI): domain Eukaryota; kingdom Metazoa; phylum Arthropoda; class Insecta; order Hymenoptera; family Agaonidae; genus Dolichoris; species Dolichoris vasculosae. The sequence continues at coordinate 5,644,887 of JACCHY010000009.1, read as the reverse complement.
AGAAGCTTCGCGTCTCTCCGTAACGGACGAGTTAAGCTCCTCCTAAACAAAAACGAAACTTTTCGAAAGTATCGGTATTCCCCTTTTTTTAATAAGAAAACAGCAGGTACCAAACCTCTGGATATATTTTTCATTTTTAAGCTAAAGTCATAACAACGAAAAGCAGAAGCGTTAGGTTTTAAAAGTACGATACCGGAGGACCGTCGTCTCCGTAGCAGAAAAAAAAAAAAATAGATCATCAAGCTTATTTACCCCAAGGCTCCAGACTATTTAAATTTCCGGCGAGCGCAACTAACTTAAAGGAAACGCATCATCAGCTCCAGTAGCCATTAAAGGTGAAACAGCAAAGGACCACACGCGCGCGCTTCCAATTATCCTTCTGTGCCGCGAGAGCGGCATTACGCCCAGTGCGTTTCCCTCCACACAAACGCAAAACAAGGCGGGAAAAAGGGAAAAAAGGGGACAAAAAACAAAAGGAACGAACTCGCCCCGACCTTCGACGAGGGCTTTCCGAAAAACCGTGGCTTTCTCGACGCGGTCGAGGCGCGTTAATTACCCAGTAGGGGGACAGGTAGGGTGGGTGGAAGAGAGGCTCGCGTGTTGCGCGATTCTCGCGGCAGGTGCGTCCGGGCCCCCCGAAGAACCGTTCGCCCGTCCTCGAGCAACGGGCCTCGCTAACGAAATCGAGAGTCGTTTCGATCTCGATTCAGGCGCCGATTCTACCGCCGGTTTTCGGGAGGCTGGGTCCAAGCGGCCGACGCGCTCCGTTGGAGCGACGCTCGTCGGCTTTTGTAACGCGAGCCTCGACGCGTACCGTCGCTTCGAAGGCCAGCTGATGACCCGACGAGCCTTTGTTGTCGAAGGGGGAATCGGCTTCGAGTGCTCTCTTTAATAGCCGTCTTTCTCGGTTGCTCCTCGATACCAAGGACCAACCTGTTTTTATGCGTTCTTCCTCCGCTCTTCGCTCTCCTCCCTCCACTCTCCCCGCTCGGTCTATCGTAGGCGAGCATCTTCGGACGATGTTCGATGCAGATTAGAGCGATGAAAATCCTTTCTTATTTCGGCCGCTTTCGAATCGTAGCTTATAATCCGATAACGCATTTGTTACGTGGATCCACTTGTTCGGGAATATAATTATTTAGGCATTTATAAAAATTTACCGTACTGTTATTTAATTTGGGAGAATACAGTCGCATATTTCAATGCGTAAAAATCATTTATTAATCTTCCTAATGATTTACGGTTCTCGCGTAACGTCCTACATCGATTTATCATCTTGCGCGTAATTACGTTTATTCTTCGCATTCTTTGTACGAGTGGCGGTTGCTCGTAAAAGTAAATCAACGAAAAACTGTTGTAAATTAAAATAAATCGAAAGTAAAATTTTAAATGCCCGGCAAATCGTTACGAGCAAAATCGAATATCCTTCCTACGTGGGCCAAACACCGCCTATAAATGTTATTTAATTTATAATATTCGATTAACGTGCGATTGTTAAAATCTCGCTACCTTTAGGCGACGTTTCGTTCTCGCTTCGCTCGAAATAAAAATGAATTACGTCGTTAATAAGTAATTTAATCAAAGTATAAATAAACGGAAGAACAACGACAACAAAGCGTATTCCATGGAAATACGAGAAGCTGATATTAAATCTAAGTCAGAGGAACGTATTCAACGACCCAAATCGATAAAAAGAAAAAGCTTGAAAATCGTACGCACGTACAGATACGATTACGGTCCGCAATCGCGCGTAAATGCGCGTATTTTAATCTACCAGGGTCAGCCATTCGTGAGTCGTAAAAAGACGAAGACCCGTATGCAAAGTTTTCCATCTCGCCACCCATGGGCTCTTCGTTGGTTCTTTCGTGCGGCTCCATCGTGATTTTCGAGCGCACGGTGCTACACCGACCACAATGACCTGGAAGAAGAGGCGGAGGAAGACAACGTAGACAACAACGACGACGACGACGACGTCCACGAGGACGCTGAAAACACTCGATATACGTGCGGTTGTACACGAGGGTCCGAACATCGTCGCCTCGACATCTCGATGTATCAGGGATTCCACCGATGACTCCTCTCGTACTGGAATCCGGTGGGGCCAAGGGGGGATGAAGATTTTGGAGCTCTCGCATGCGTACCTATGCCGAGAAGAGAAGCGGAGAGAGAAGAAGCTAGTTCGTACGCGTCCGACTACCCGAGAGCCTCTCTCTTTCTCTCTCTCAGTGGGTTTCGCCAAGAAGATGTAACGGTACATCCGCGGCCGTCGGCGTCCAATGAACCCACACTCCTGGGGCTGAGGAGAAGAGAGAACAGAGAGAGAGAGAGAGAGAGAGAACGCGAAGCCACGTCCTTATGTCTTGGCACGGCTGTTGGTTGTATGCCTTCCTCTCTCGCCCTCTTCCTCTTGCCACCGGTTCCCGAGCTTCAACTTCGAGTTTCCTTCTGCGCACGTGCACGAGAGACAGAAACATAGAGAGAAAGAGAGATAACCTCCACCGAACTGAGACAAATCTGGTTTTGCACGAAAGTGCTTTCTTGCTCACTGGATTGCGCTCGGCCTTTTTTTATTGCACGTGGGAAGAGTCATTTTCGAGCCTTTCTTGTTTTCCTCTTTAATACTATATTCGTGCGAACGTTTCCAACGCTTTTATTTCGTAATTTGGTGTAAAAATTATCGTTTACTTATTACAAGCTTACTGTTACTATCGATCTCGAGCAAGAATGAGCGAACCGAATCGTCCGTCGGGAAATTTGACTTTGGATTGTTCCCAATGAATCATCGTCGAACCATTTAAATTATATACTCGAGCGAAACGTACGAAGGAATGTCTAAGATTTTCTCGCGGATGCTGTGAAATTATCCATAGCTCGGAAATTAGAGGAAACGCGTTTGCTTAAGTTACCGAAATTAAATATAGTCTAGGGGATCGGCCGCTTTGTTTAGACTGGTTAATATCTTAAAAAAAAAAAAAAAAAGGAAGGTAACGGTGGTTTTCTTCCTTTCGACTTCCGGTTTTTCAGCGTATTCTCATTTTTAAAATTTCAAGCATCTGGATAAGATAAGGCCTCGAGGTGTTTGTTCGCGATACTTCGAAATTTTACTTTTTAAACACCGTTAACGGTCAGTAGATTGAATCATCCAGGCTTTCTTCCCACCTACAAAGTAAACAAACTTTTCATAATCGAGCCGCGTACGAGAAACCCGTATTATTTTCCCAGCGATACTCTGGGACCGAAGGACTAAAAATGCACGTTTCGACGAAAATTCCAGGCCAAAAATTTAGGAGGCAGGAGAAGTCGCATCGTAGGATCTATACGGGCAAGCAATTAAAAATCCCTACCCGCAACGCACGGAGAATTTCGAAAATACTTGGAAGCGAGTTTACGTAAATTACGGTAAGAGTCCGCGTGCACCCGACCTCGGCAAGGCCATAATTTACATAATTAAAAGTCCGGACGGGAACCTCGGAGGTGCGCGTCGATGTCCTACCGGGCCACGACGTCGCGGGAGCGTGGCCAAGATCGCAGTCGAGATTTCGGCGGAGTTGCGCAAGAAAGTCTCCTTCGTCTCTCCTCGGCTCTCCTCGGCTCTCCTCAGCTCTCCTCGACTCTCATCTCCAGCTAGTCGAAATCCCGGGAAAAACCCGCTCGGAGTGGGGACCGATCTAACGTAGTCGCCTAATCCCCTTGAGCGCGAGGAGGAGACTCGAATGTTGATTTCCACTCGGTTGGATATTTGGATTCCGCGGTCGTCAGGTGAGCAGCTCGCTTCCTCGCTTTCCGAGACTCCAGCTTCTTCTCCTCCTTCTCTGCTTCGGCTTTGCTTTCCACGCGCTCTGTACTCCTGGTACTCCCCGTCTCTCGTCGCCTCGTCCACGTCCTCCTTGCTGTCCCCTTCTTCTTTATACTTTCGTGGCCAAGCTTGTTGCGTCATCGCCGGGCAAGATCAGCGGCCTGAATCTAGGTCGCTCCTCTCTATCTCTCCCTCTCTCTCTCTCTCTCTCTCTCTATCTCTTAGTCCGTCTTTTTTTAAGTATCCATTCTCCTCTCCTCTCTCGCTCTCTATTTTGTTCGTGTTCTTTCCGGGACTCGTATTCGTCATCGCTTGTATTCTCCTTTACGTGATTTTTTTTATCTCGTCGTCAAATTTTCTTATACAATTGATTTACGTTTATTGAACATCGATTTGTCTCCATCGTAAACTATTTTCACCTCCTTCCTATCCCCTTTGGAATTCGTTCGATTTAATTACGCGCGAGTACCGACCGAGAAGAGATAAAAATTTTTGTAAACGTTGGGACAAGGTTTGAAAATTTATATTTTATCCTAATGAATTAATAAATAAAGGTGTTTCTATCGCAAAATAATAATTATAAATTTACATTTATCGCGATAAAAATATAAATCTCATCACGTTCAATTTAATAGTGGCAATCTCTGTAATCTCTTAACTCATCTTTTTTTATTGTTCTTGTTATTCTTACTGTATATAATCTAGCAAACCAAGAGGAAGATCAACTTTTTAAATCTTTATAATCACCACCAATTAAATATAATAAGAGGTTAAAGGTGTTCTAACTTAAAAATATTACTCAAAACTAATTTACGTGATTTATATTTTTCTTCTATCTTCGAATGTCACATTTTTAATAAATTTAAAATTAGTATAAAATGCAAATTGTGATATTTATTAAATAAATATCGCGTGGTTTTATTAAAGTTTTTTTAAAATAAAGTTTTTTTTTTATAAAAGATACAAAAGTAAGAGTTTCAAACGGTTTTTAATTTATTATTTTACTGTTAAGATTGTATAAAATATAAAATATACGAGTGGAATGATCGTTAAAAAACCATATGTTAGTCGTCGAGAAAAGTAAAAAAAATTTTAAATGTTTTATAATTTATTATATCTGTAAGCTACAAAAATAAAAATTATAATAATCATTAACGAGATATATTTTTCTTACAAATATCTATTTACAATAACTCATAGGTTTATTGTACAAGACAACTGTAGCTAATTTAAAAAATACGAATGTTAAATTTATATACTATGTGAAAAACTCTATAATTATGAATACTTTAAGAACTTTAAACAAAAAATTTCAACGTCAAAACACAGAAAGTAATCGACGTTAAAGAATTGTAAGTGAAATAAAACTCTGTAAAGAAAACCATATGTGTAAATATTAAAAAAATTATTAATCCTCTGCAAGTAAAGATACGAAGAAACGTATAAGTAAAATTTAATATCAAGTTTCAAAAAATGATGAATTGTTGAACTTACAAATATTAAGATGACATGTTTAACCATAATTAATAAAGGTAAATAGTAATAAAAATTTAGGTACTCCAAAAATTAGTATGTGTGTTTGTGTATACACATATATGAGCATATATATATATTTATAAACGAATATTTGAGAAAATTTTCAAGTTCCAAATGTAAATATTAAATTGATCGAAAATACGTAATAGGAAAATTTTTTCATAGAGTTTACAAAATAGTTATCGAAAATTGTAATATTAAGTTTTTAACGGCGTAATAATTTTTTTTGTGAAAAACGTATTAATTCAATCCGTGGAATCCATAATCCGTTTTATAAACTTATTTAAGTGTTCGGTATTTAATAATTAATCCGTTAATAGTTAATGAAAATAAATTTTATCGAATAACATCAAATAAATTTCACGTTAATTATCAAGAAAATAACGAATACGTATGCGATCGTTTGGTTTCAACTCTTCTTAATACAATAAGGAAATTTCAGACGTGATTCACCACTGACGGTCATCTGCATAAGAAGATCCGAAAATTCACGAAAGAAAGAAACAAGAGAGTGGAAAATACCGTTCGATTTTTTTTTTTATTTTTATTTCATATACTTTAACTCTGGTTGCTAATTGACTTTTATACGTTTCAGAGAAAAGTTGGCAAGGGTTTATTATACGCACCGGGATCTTTTTTCCCGCCAAGAGTAGTACATCGACTCGAGACTCTTGTACATATTCTTTAGCTGCAAGATTTTGTTGATGAGCTTGTTTGCAACGTTTCAGCGTCGCAGTTAGCGATACTACGCATCTTTTACCTTCCGAGTATTATTTAATAATTAATTGTATTTCGACGCTGATATTCATTACGGATTGATACAATTTACTTTGCTTTTTCGAGAGGGACCGTCACTTTACTGCTTAATTCGTTTGAATAAAAATGTGGGATAATTACATTTTATCGAAATTTTATTCGAGCAATAAAAGTAAATATTACTAATCGAGGTGAATTTTCGCATCGCGGTTCAACGCAAAATTTAAGAATTTAATAATTTATACCTTTTATAACTCGTATCTAAAATGGTTCATCGGTTATAGTTCTGATTTAATAATTTATAAAATAACATTTCCAGCAATCCAAACAATACGAGTCAACGAAGGAACAGCTATAACGGTAATATAAATGTTATTTTATTCGTGCTTTAACAATAAGCTGCATATCTAAAACGATGATACTCTCGAAAGAACCAAGTACCACTTTTTCCCACGCGTCGCAAGATAATAAAAAATCTCATATTCTAAGGCAATCTTACCGTATAAGAATCGAAATAAAATTCATTTTCCTTGCAAAATGTAAGAAAATTATATATTTAATAAGCTCGATGAAAACGAACGAATAGAAAATATCGCGTGAAAATCTTGACGAACAGGTTTTAATTTCTCGCGACCGATTCGAAACTTTTCATTGTCCAAGTAAACGCGGATACAACAAAAAGCTATTAAAGAACGAAATCAACGATTTGGCCTTTCTTTCACATCTTTTTCACGAATCTAAGGGACGACGCGCAAATCATAAACTCCGTTTCCTAATCGAAAAGAATGAATAATCCGGACAACCTTTGTTAAAAGCAAAGCCTTTTAAACGGATCTAATATCGTACCACGGCCTTTGTCCTCCGAACAATAAAGCATCGTCAGTCCGATACACCAGGAAAAACCTCTCGTCGCGAGACTCGCGACGTCTTCGCTCGTAACAGCGGGACGATCGCATGCGGGAAGTCAATCGATCGCGATAGAGATGCCGTGACGCGACTGATATAGCGTTCGCACACAAGGAGTCGATAATCAAAAAGAAAAAAATACACACGCCCGTCGACATAACGCGCCCGAAATTTATTCGCGTGGCAACGTAACCATCCGTTGTGCCTTTCGGAATATGTATAAGCCAGGCGCGGGGAAAAAAGTCAGATCGGGATGGAGTGTAACGACGAGAAATGTAAGGCCACGACGGCGCGGGACGAATCTTTAATGAACGCGTGTCCACGTACACGTCGTCACGAAAAATCACGATGCGTGCGGGGTTATAACGAGGCGCGCGCGAATGGCTAATAAAATAGGTAACGACGTTGCGCCGCTGAGGTAACGTCCGAATTCAGTGGCATACATTTTTAACGGCGTCGTTTTTTTTTTTTTCTTTCTTTTCCTTCTTCGCTCGCGAACGATGCGCCGAGCGTTGCTTGCCACGATACCGAATCCAGACCCGATAAGGCCGTTTAAGTTTAGATTTGTAAAATTTCCTTGGACTCGGTCCGACTCGTCGATTATTACTTCATACGCCGTGCGATGAATAAAACGTCGAATTGATACTTCCTTCGGTGAGGATTCGTAACGAGGAATCGCTTTTTCGAATCAACTTCCTCGAATATTTGGATACGCGTGATTCTACTTTTTCGAATTTTTTTTTTATGTTAAATTGTTCAAGCTAAGCTCGAAAATTATCGTTTGTGATTTTTCGTATTAAAAATTGTAACACCCGACGTTATATTTATCGATAAACCCGAATAACTTATCATCGCTTTGATAAATCGCGTATCTGTTTTTAACAAGATATTTTTAACCTGGTAATACAATTATATTTTGAACAAGCTTTTCGTATAATATTATAATACAAAGGCATTCGAAGATCTTTTTCGAAGAAAAATAAACTAATTATTAAATATTTATTTCGCTGCAGAGACTTTTCATTAGTGATACTTTATTAATATTTGTATTTTAATTAATTAATTTCATTGTTGATAATATCAAAACGGAATATATGTACGAAATTTCGAGAACGTTTATTTGCGATATAAAAACATTTTTTGCGCGAATGCCAAAGTAAACGTTAATTCGGAAATTAATATTCCTTCGATAAAATAAATTACGGTATTCGAATATAGAGATGCAAGCGTAACAATTGATTGAAAAATATTTTCAAGTTCAACGGAAAAATATAAGTGTATCGATATTTTATCAAAGCTAATTAACGTTAAACTATACCACGTACGAATATGGATATAAGAATAAATATTATTTTAAAATCATCTCGCACAGATTTAACGCAAGAATTTACGAATGCATATTTTGGTGTGAGAAAATCGATAGATAATGAAATTTGAAATGTAGTTAGAAACCACGTAAATTTAATTAAAAACAAAGACCTTTTGATTCTAATTATCGTATGTATAGGCGATAATTTTGATAAATATAAACTTCATAATTCTCAAGCAGTCCGTATAAATAATTTGCACTTTTCAAATATTAATTCGTGTATTTATTAATAAAATCGTGTATAATAAAAATAAATATGAATTCAAATATATCGTGTCAATATCGTATACAATATTGAATTCCACGGAAAGTAAATGTAATCGTGTGCTTGTTCATTTAACCATTAACTAAAAATATATAAATAAATTAACGTATGAATGCTCGTAGAAAATGTATTTATATTTATATTTGTATTTATATTTATATTTATATTTGGGTAATTTATAATAATAAATTGTATAAGTAAAATAATGTACACGATTTACCAATAATAATTAATAATATACGCGACAGGAATACGCGTAATAAATCTTTCTAATCGTTCAAAAGATAGAATTCTGAATTTTATCCTAATAATAAATCTATTGCAATTCAGTATTTTAACCCATTCAAAAGTTTACCAAAACATATTATGTAAATAAGGATTTCTCCTGTCGTTAATGTTATAATTGATGCTCTTACGGGCTCATATTAAATTTTTTTAGCCGATTAAATGAATATTCTTTTAAATTCAGAATAAGTAACTTTGAGTATCTTCTATATTTATTATATCAACAGTTATATATTTTTTTAAATTAATCAATGATAATATATTAGATGAATTGATGAACTTGTAAAAGCAATTTAATGTATATAGATACAAACATGTTATATGCTTTCACAAACGTAAGAATATTATTAATGTTAATTATCGTTATCATTTTCTATAAATCTTTATTACTAACACTGTTACATCATTGGTATTTGCTGTTATTGAAACAGTAACAACGTTTACAACTGCTTATATTATTAAAATATCATAGTGTAGAATTAAGATACTTACGACTATTAATATATATATTTAAAAAATACGAGTAATAAATATCTTGTTATTTAATAAAAATTCGCCTTGAACTCGAATAATTTTTATGAAAATTACTTTTTAATACATTCTTTTAAAATTATGATAAAATATACTGTAATTATTAGTCTAAATAATTTAATAATTCATCGGTCTAATTTCAAATTACAATTCTCAAGTTGTAAAAATTTCGTTACAAACAAGCTTATAATAATCCAAAATGTATTAAATTTAAATGCTCATTTATTATGCGAACTATTCTTTTCGCTTTTCGCTAGAATATCAACTTACTTTATCATTAGCGAAAGAAACGATATACTACTCTTGAGTAAAATCTTTAAGCCGCTATTAATGTTCTCGTATCTTTAAAAAAAAAAAGTAATAATCTCAGAGTTGTTTCTTCCGGAATTTTTATATTCATTTTATAAAATTTACTTTCAATGTTGGAGATTCCAACTAACTAATACCTATTTAATAAATAACTTTTTAATGGCTTTAATTCTAAAAAGCAGTTACTTTTTATCCGTATTTTTTTGATTTTTCTAACAGTATCGAGTGATTAACGATATCAAAGTCTTTCGCCAAATCAAGAAATTAGCAATTATAAGATAGCTTTTATCTAATCTATTGCACATAAATTTTAAATCATATATTTATAATAAGTACGACAAGTGTGTATATCCTTTTTACATTTTTTTATTCACTACACGCTTTTATATTACAAACTGCTATCGAACGCAACAAAATTAATTTGTTTAAAAATATTTATAAAATAAGAAATTAATCACATTTAATGATAAATTATAATTTTGTATGGAAAATGTATTTTTTAAGATTTTAATCACTTAAATTACTTAAAAAAAAATACGTTTTTTTCTATAAAAATATTAAATAAAAGTTTTCTAATGATCACAAAAATGTTTTTAATAACCACGTTAAAAAAATGTAATTTTTTTTACATTATTTTGTATTTCTTTATACTAATTATTTTATAATTATCGGTTGCTCGTATAAAAAGTAGATTGTACGCCTCAATTTTAATTTTTATATCAAATGTTTTCTTAAAGTTTTTTATATTTCTATTACAAGTTTAAACTTGATTTAAATTTTAATACAGTATTAATTATGCGAATTAGTAATCGACATTTATTTCGGTTAGTTAAGTTATAAATGCGTTTAATTTTTAATCCTTCCTTTTCACATCGCGCACACAAATATCTTTTCGGTTGAAAAAAGAGAAATTCAAATTACAAAATATCAATAGAATAATGGCGGCCACACCAAGGCGCAGTAGTTTTGTCAGGTCTGTATGCAGGAAAACAGCGTCAACGAGATTCGATACCCGTCCTACAGCTAAAGTATACCAGTCCTACATTGTACAACGTTCAAAACAATCGATCTATATTGAAAAAAAAAAACTGACGGTTGAATCGAGGCTCGATGTTACAGGGGTTAGTTATTCCAACACAAATATTATTCTAACGAATACACCTACAGCGAAGCAACGTATCGACGAGTTCGCAAACAAATATAACAGATTAGAAAATTGTAGTTAATAGAGACAAACTAATATCGCGGTGAATTGCTATCGACAGCTGTACAACGTAAACTCGGTGCGATTCAATTATTTCACGCCCGAAACCAAAAGTTGGTACGATTTTAATTTGGAAACTTCCGATCGGATTTTATTAAGTCGAGCAGAATTTCGAGCCTGGCATTTGGAATTCGGACGTATCAATCGTTCGTTCCAATTTTATATCGCATTTCTAAGCCAAGCTCGACTCGAGTTACTCTCGCGCGTAGTTAAAAAAATTTTATCCGCGTCACCATTTTCGTGTCGTCCCGATACGCGATACCGACCAAAGCTATCGAAACGTTTGTTTGCCCAACTAAAAATTTCACTAAAGTACCTATATTCTTCCTCATTAGCTTACAAATCGTGTACCTAACAGATCTTCCGACCAATAGCTTGACTCGAAAAACGAAAAATCGGTATAAAGTATACAATTCGCATGTGCATAGCAATTTACGTAGTAAAATGCACATAAATAAACGGACGTCTTACATTATAGATTTTAAGTTGATCTTTGGATGAAAAACCTGAATTTCCGCTTAGCCGGAGTTTCTTTTACAAAAAGAACGCAGTGGCTCGAAAAAATTACAATAATCGATATTCTACGCGTTACAAAAAGTATTTTATTTCAATGGGATTCCAGTGGAAGTGACATGTACCTGTCACGTGAACAGCGGAGGAACGCGACAACAGTTGGTTCCATCTCGAAAGTTCCGCGTCCACTTCCGTTTTCTCCTCCCCGAATTTCCAGATCTACCTGAAATATAAAGTACCAAAATGGATCTATGGATGCGCGATTGGGTTGGGTGCATCTCGTGAAAATCGCGGTCCTATCAGAGACGATCGTCGATTTCGTGAGGAACCCATCGCTCGGACGGCACATTTATTTTTAATGGGTTCGTTGACGCGTCTGCCGCTCGGGCACTCCAAGGTCCGCGGCAACAGCATCAGGTTTTGCAGCGTCTTCTTTTTCCCCGTATCCCCCTGGCGTTACGCAGGTGTGCCGTCGCTGGTTTTCTGCGCGTGCGCAACTAGCGGTTCGCTCGTTAAGCGTTGTTGTCGTCTCCGCGTTCACCGCGTTTTAATTAACGGGCAACTTCGGGAGCCTTTATCGGTGGTACAAGAAGCTTTCGGGTACGATACGTTGGATTATTAAACTTTGACCACGGCTAAGGGAAAAGCACTTTCGTTCCTCTCGGCGAGCCGATATTCTTCGAGTGGGACTTTGATACTTTAACCGTTCGCGAGGTAAATAGTGGAATTTGTTGCGTCACGCTCAACGACTGCGTAATTGCTTTTATTCGTCGTCTCTTGGAATCCTTGGGATGTAAAACGCTTGAAAAAGGTCATTCTTGGTTAAATCAAAAGGATGAATAAGATTCCTAATTATAAAACGATATTCAAGCTCGAAACTAAATAAATACAAAACATAAATTTGAATAAACTTTACATATATAACTGTTACTTTCGTGTGTGTTGATTTTGCATCATCATAACTTAAGAAAAGGAGAATACGTTTCTCGCGGATTCTTTTTTTACTTGTAAGGCAGCGATTTTTTTTTAGGGCGTGGCTAACGTATAAATTTCTACGACCAGCTTTTCTTGTACTATTTTCATGAAAAAACTTTAATTAAGATAAAATTTGCAATAAAATTGATATAAATTTACCGTAGACGAAACTAATTTCTAACTTAATAATAATAATAATCGTTCGCAGTCAACTTTTCAAACCGATTAATGATCCAAACGAATAATATGCATCGAATAATCGGATAGATCCCGCGACCGTGACTGTAAGGAATATCACCGAATTCCATTATTTTCTTTGATAAAGGTCAACAATGTCGTTTGTTGCAAATCGCTCGATCGGCCCTCGTAAAAAATTTTAAAAACACCCAGTCACTATAGAAATCCAGTACCGAAGGTATCAATGAAATCCATTGTACTCGATTTCTTTGTTTTAATAGCGAAGAATAATCGAGGAAATCAAAGCCTCCTTTCTCCCGATGATCGATCTCAATGTTGAACCGGAAGCGATGCATCCAGAGGAAGCGATTGCACCTTGGGTAAAAGGGGTTGTCGTATGTACACACACGTTTCAACTCTCCCTCCGTCGCCTTCGGTTTCCAGAGGTCCGGAAATCGACCGATCTCCATCCAACCTTTCCTCCGCCGCCAGTATCAAAGATTTCGCTTCCGACACACGTGATTACGTGTGTTTAAACGAACGGGGTTACCCACATGTGCAAACCCGGGGCAGGTATGCGTTGGTGCACAATAATAAACGCCCCGGTGAGACGGCGCGGCGGCGATGGCGACCCTTTGTCAGCAGCCTCCGTCGGATTCCGTATGGCGCCCCTCTCACGCGAGGAATCATCAGGTACGCAAAGGATGCTCTTTTCCTGGAAAGGAGGTATTTTACGTTAAAATGCGCGAACACTCGTTGGCAGGACGAAATGATCCGTTCTGCGTGGAAAGGATTCGAAAGAGACTTCTTTTGTAATTTTTCGTTTCTCGCGTCATCCCCGTAACGTTGCGCTCGGATTCTTCCACCCGTGGATCGATATTAAACACACAAATTTCGAAAGTTGGGTACTCGAAAGGTCTAACGTTCGCTCCGCGTTTATATACGCGCGAGGGAAAATTGTTTATTTTATAAATATTTTTCCGATTACGCTGCCGATGAAATCATATTTGTATTTATTCGTTCTTCCAGAGTTATTTTTAATTCTCTGTACTACCTTCTCGGAATCGCTAAATTAACATAATTGTCTACATAACTTGGGAACAAACTTGAGAATCCTTTGTGTGAAATCCTTGTGTAAAATCTTATGATGCGCTGTACAGTTACGTGATTTCATTTTTGACGTATTTAAATCTTTTTTCCTACGTATTATAACTCGAGGGATTTTTTATTTTTATAAATGTAATATTCATTCTAGTATAAATAAGGTTTTTAAAATTCTATTTACGTAGGCTATATATATTTAATTATTATGCCTTAAATTGCTTGAATAGATTTTTTCAAACGATACATATTAATTACGTTTAAATTATAAAACAATTATCATTATGATTTTCATTTATTATTCCTAGTTACATTTATACTGTTTTATTGCTCGAGAATTTATGCGAAATTGAACAAGTTTTTTTTAGCAAATAAATTTAGATTATTTTACGGTAATACTTCATCGATGGAGTAAAAATAACATAAACGTATCTAATTTTTGTCGAATAACGAAACATTAATAAAGATGACAACATTCGAAACATTGCGATACGTTTTGCAATATTAACAATAATATTCGTCTTTTCCAAAGAATTTTTAAAACCTACTTCTTATGTATACGTGCGTAGATTTTGTTTACGATTAAAATTCATCGTTCATTTTTTTAAAGCAAGCGTATCTAAGCTTGCGATATCAAGTTTTTTAAAAATTAGTTTTAAGAAATACAAAAAATTGATGTTTATCTTACGGTAAATTGAAATATCATTCGTTTAAAATAATTAAGATTTTTTCATACGTTTATTCGAGGTACACAATATTTTTATAACAAAAAAGTAATTAATTTTTTAATTTTTACAGGATATTCCAAACTGAAATGGTAAACGTAACGAAACGTAGAAAGTGTGAAATATAATATTTAGACGTAGGAAGTTAAATGTAAATTACAAAAGTTCAATAATCGTTATTTTTGAAATATTGCCTTATAAATTGTCTCTAGGTAAATATAGTTCAGTTGTAAAATGGACGTTGATCAGCAGAAAATTTGTGCAGCGACATCGAATAAAAATCATTTATTCTTTTATTTTATACCACAAAAAATGTTAATAGTTTATTGTATACGGAGTAATAAATTGTAGATGTAAATATTAATTTAAAATTTTCTCCATTTTTTTTTATTCTTCGCTAAAGAAATACAATTATATCGTTCGAATCTCGTACACGACAATCAAACGAGCTTCTACGGTACGCGGAAGTAATTATTTTACATGTATATATATAAATTACATATAAATTTCCTAGATAATATTGTTAACATTATAGGTTTATAAAATCGTCTAATTTTTTTTAATGCAACGTAAGGTAATAAGTGTGAGAATAATCTCATTGTATCGCATGTGAAATTTCGCCTATCCATAGCCTTCGTACCGTAAGACATCGGCAGTGGAGAGAAAAGACGCGTAGAAGAGTGAATACCACGTGCTCATAGGCGAGTCGATCGCGACAAGAACAACTCGCGCCGCCACGAACAAGATAACTGTAAATCCTATCTTTCATTCTCCTTCCTTCTTCGCATGCTACTTTTTCGTCCTATTCTCCCTCTCGCTCGGTCGCTCGCTCTTGGTATCTATTTACTCGTCGGTGTTCTCCTCGTCGTTTTCTTGTGCACCGATCGTCACCGAGACTTACGTCCGCCATCTCTTCCGTCATCTTCGTCGCGTCGTCATCGAAGAGAACCAACCGCCTGCCTCTATACTTAGACTTTTCCGCACGAACGAGAGAACGGACGTCGCGTCGTTATGGACTTTCCGGATCCGCGACGCTGATTCTCTCCACTTCTCGCTGATGCTTCTGTGTAATTTTCTATGAAGGGGAGAGAGAGCGAGAGAAATTCTCCTTCCTGCGTGAGCGTCGCTTCGAAATTACCTTGGAAAGTACCCGAGACATTGAAATTGTGCGAAGCTCGAATCATTCTGTCCGATGAATGCGAATTATCCGTCTTTCGTGTATTCGCGGGGTTTTGTCATTCCTTCGAGTTTTTATCGGAAATTTAAGAATTTACAGATATTACTAAATTCCGAATGATACACCGTGACGATTTCAACTTCGTTTTTCGAATGCCATTGATTTACGATACACCTTTCCAACTTTCCTATACGCGTTAATTCTTTAATTTATATCTCATTTTACATTTTATTATTGTTTCTATTTTGTTTCATGCTCCGACTCGATAACTTCGTGCTCGTACTATTTCTGTTTTTGTTACGCGATATAAAGTTTCGTAAAAATTTTATACAATAATACGATTGATATTATAACGCAAAAAATTATTCCTTTGTTTGAGTGATGATTTATAAGATGTTACCTAATTTACTTCTTATAAAAATATAAATAAGACGATTTATTCAATGGTATAAAATAGCAGAAATTGTAATCATTATGTAAAGCGATTATGAATAAAAAGAATTTGTATTTATTGCTTGTCATACAACATGCGAGTCTTTGTTTTGAATTAGATTGAATGCGGAATAAGAATAAGAAATGAAGAGGTAACTTGAGACGTGTAAAGGCGTAACATTAGAATTATGGAAATGAGATATCGTCCGCTATTATGTGTCCGCATGATTACTCATTTATTTGTCGGGTATGTCATGTTAAAGCTAGATACCATAATAATCGAATGAAGATCATCTAGTTTCAAAGTGTACACTTTAAAAATACCGTACCGAATCCAATTTATAATAATTTAACGTTAAAGCAAACGAATACAATTTTACGTATTTACTTTAATCGTCCGATTCAAATTTATTTTTTAATTGAAAATTATTTTGATTATTGCGAGATATAATTTGACGCGATACGTTAAGGATAAACAAAAATTCAAAAAAGAAATCGATATTACTTTTACTTGTGAGGCGTAATTTTTTTTCACGTTAAATTTAACGTATTTTACAATCATAATTTATTGCACGAGTAAAAAATTAATTTTAACGTAATACACATATATATATTATTGTTTACAGTAAATTATAAAAAATATAATTTTGTTTCCTTTTTAGAACGATGTTTACGGTATATAATACTTTAATACTTATTATTGTTTACGAGAATTATTTTATTTTTCAACATTTTATGTAAATGTTTTTATCAACGAATCAACAGCGAGAAAAATATTTATATTTCATTGTAATTCAACACAATGATATTTACACCGTATGAATATAATTGGATTAGTAAATTTTAAACATTCAAATTAATTTTTTTATTTAGGTACGGTCAATGTTTATTAAGTTTCCGCATTTATTTCTTTAATATAACGTTTTCCAAAGTATTTTAATTAAGTTTGTAATTCTAAGTTTGCTCTTAATAAATATGCGTTTGAAATAAACAAAATAATTCAAAGATAGTATTTTTTAAATTATCGATAGATTACGTTTTTAAATAGCTTAAATATATATATTTTCGATCGTTATATCCATCGTATTTCACTTTTCATTTACTTAATTGAAAAACATAATCATTGGAATAAATTAAACTGGATTGAAATTTAAATAAAACTTTTTTTATATAATAAATTACACTTTTAGTAGTTATAATGGTATAATCCGATACGCATTAAGTTATTTAATAAAAATTAGACAAAAAATTCATTTTATTTTTACTTAGTTAATATCCGAGTACTGTTAAAGTACATATTTCCATATAAATACAATTTTAGGTAATAATAAAATATTTCTTCTGCAATTTAAGTCGAATAGTTTATTCAAATCATTTATAATAAAACGCAAAGATTTATTTTAATTTAAATACAGAAACGATGGCATTGACCTATATTTTTATTTGAAGTAACGCACGTCATTCGACAAACATTTAGCAAATATTTCTCGCGTTTAAAAAATGCTCGATTCAAAAAACGAAACATTGCCACTTTGAACATCTTTTTCGTGAACGAGCTACCCAATAAAAAGTTCAATAATTTTCTTAAAAAAAAAAAAAAAAAACAAAAGGAAAAAAACGAAAAAGAAAAAAACCGTGTTTACAAAACAGTTTCCGTTAAACGGGTCACAGTCTCGTAGTAAATCACCCCTTGCGCAGCGATCGACGCCGAGGTGCAAAAAATCAGAGGGTAATTAGAAAAAAGGTCGAAAAACGAAGGAAAGACCAACAGACACTCCAAGTCCCTCGCTACCGAAGGTCATTAAATGGACGATAATCGAGTTAATCCTTTCGTGCGACTTCGGCATACGGAAAAAATCCTTTCTTCACCACATCTACAACCCCTTGGAATAATCTCCGTAATACGACCATCGAGACGCTTAGAAAGCTAATCCTCGAAATGTGTTCGCTATGCGATCCCTCGTGGAGCGAAAAAAACCCTTCGAACACCAATAACCCTTCAGACATCATAAACCGCAATATTTTCTTCCATCTTAGGTCGAGGAGAAAGTTCCAAAGATATGACTTTACAATCGTTTTCTGGACCCTCGGTGGAGGCACGAGGCCTACCAGACGCTTCGGGACGCGGAGAGTCAACTTTTTCATCTCGGCCAATCCAATTATCGCGAGAGAACCTCCGCAGCTACCCTTTTACATCGCGATCATTTCCATAATTACGACCGGCAGCGAGACCCTCTTTGCTCCCCTTTTTTTTGTTCGTCTCGTTGCCCCCGATTTATAAAGCTTCGACAGAAGTTAATCGGATCGCTTAGGACGGCAATCGACTCGAAAACTTTTTTCCGCCTTAAAGGGTTAATGTCTTGAGGGTACCGCACGATTTCGACCGAACAAAGTCAACTTTTTCTGTTGTTGTCTTTCGACCTCGCGCATAATCCTTTTCGTTGGAAAAAAAATTGAAGCATCTCTCCACCGAGGTCAATTCGTTTTATTGCTCCTTCTTATATCGGTCAATATCATTAGAAAATATTTAAACTATAGGAAGCGTTGTTTCGTAATAGTTTTATAATAACTGTATCGAGACGATGAAACGTTTTTAATTAGATGCTGTTCTCTCGATCGATAGGAGACATATAAATTAATTAATCGATCGTTCCAATGGAAGATCTTTTTTTTTTTTCCATCCAATTGCTTAAGAGATTTTTCTTTCTTTCTTTCGCACATCACGATATATACTTTGCTGATATTACAACGGTTGCGATACGATTGATCGTAGGTTTTATCGAAATAATTGTTTCTGATGCGAGAACTCGTAAAATTATATAAATTATAAGAGATAAATCGTCAAAACGATACTTTTAAAGGATAATAAGCACGAAAATAAATAATTTTAATAGATAGTTATTCATTGATACATTATTCGAGCGTACGTAGCAAATTTTATAGTCATTATATATTCCAAAATGAAAAATTCACTCCGTGCTTTTAAGACGTCAAACTTATAAGATACAAAAATTATCTTAATTGGCTGAAAACTTAACAAGTCGCTCCTCTCGAACACACGTCATCGCGAAAGCGTACAAATTGCTTTTAAATTAACGCTAGCATAAGGGAATTTGAACTTGGTTGAAAAATTTTGCGTTTACCGAACGCAAAATACTTTGTTTACAAAATGATTCAGATGCTATTAACTATTTTTATGTAATTAGTCAATGTCTAGCATCTACTTTTCTTTACACCAGACTTAGTACTATTGTAACATCTTTGATTTTATCTTCCGCTTGCTATGATTGACTGCAATGACGATGCACAAGTAGATCGTTATTATATTGACACTTTCTAATTCTTTTTCTTACTATTAAGATTAGATGATCGTTATTGTAACTATACGGTAAAATTTCATTTCAACTTGCATGATACGCTTCTTCAAAGAAACAAACATTAACAACGCACGAAACAATATATAACAACTGCGAACAACTCTAACGAGTTTTTTTTGTGATAAAGTTATTTGTCTATAGATGATTAAAAATTATACGCATATTTTTTATATATAACGAGGCAGAATATTATATACATTTATGCAACATAGGTTCAAGATGATTCGTTATTTAGTTCTCGATCTGAATTTCAATGAACAATAGACTGTATTGTAATTCTACACTTACTTCAAGTTCATTGTACAAGCTGGAATTTCGTTTCGGAAAGAAGTTTATTGTAAGCCGTTTCACGAATTGTAACGCTTAAATAAAATTTAATACAACGAACGTAGGATAATCGTATCAAATAAATTAGTTTATAATATTTTTTATATCGTTACAAATTATCCATAAGTGTGGATGGTAGTACAAAAAATACTGGATATATAGATTTCGACTGGAAGTTATCGAGTATTTCCAATAAACTTACGATTTAAAGGATTAAACGATCGTTTACTATCCACAAACGCTTCCTTTTTTTTCCTTTTTTTTTACACATCCCTGGGCGCTTCCGGGGCTCCCAATTATACAAATGGTAGAAGCACGTTGGACTACTTCTAGTTCGAAGACCGAAAGACCTCCTCACATTTTTTTTTTCTTCGATATAAAAAGTTGTGGGAAAAATGTTGCGCGAGATGAAGTAAGCGAGAGAAAGACGAAATATAAGGGGGATAAAAAAACACGAAGCGAAAGAAGATAAAGGCAACGATCCTTGGTCTGCCCACTTCCTCGGTTGCATTTAAGAAAGAGAGAGAGAAACGGATAATTCTCTGGATCCTACATACGCGTACCTCACAATGACCGGAAATCTTCCGCCGTATTACGCAATTTTTGTCCAATACGTATTCGTTATTCGTAGCAAGTGCATAATTATCCACAATTATTATGCGGAAATAAATCAGATATGTTTCGAATGTATAAAAATATCGAATATTAGAAGAGGCAATATTAATACGTGATTATGGGTTTTCCATATGGTCACGTTAGATTGTTTGTACGTTGAATCGCGCCATATGAATCGAATATAGGTATTTGAATCACGCAATATTTCTTTAAACGATTTTATTCTTTTCGATTCGAATACCGAATTTATCTTCAACCAAAGAACGCGAATTATATAAAATTAAAGAGCGGTTTTTTATTTTTCAGAAATACCTTTCGGAACTGCACAAAAAAATATGTTTTATCGCACGATCGACGTGCCCTTGGTTTATCAAAATAATAAAAAAAAAAAAATAAACAGAAAAAGGAGCGCATAAAATGTGACTTTTGACAATCGTTCGTCGAAATAAAATGAAATTTAAAATTTACGACAAAAAATACAACGCTTTATTTAATTACTTGTTCTTTAATAGATTACGTTGCCAGATGCAGAGAAACGAGGAAAAAGAATTTTCCGGTTGAAAAATAAGCTGTTTTTTTTTCAACGTTTAGAATGTAAGTTCGCAGTAACGTGAAGTGACCGATCGACGGATCGCGGCAAAAAGTTGGTAAAAAGTTTTCCGAATCGCAGCGATAACAAAAGCGAAAAAAAGTCCGGTCAACCAGATGAAAGGCTAAAAAGTCTGCCACCGAAAATTTGGCTGGCAGAGAAGATCGTAAACGTTCGCCAGACCACTTCCCCATTCAACCCGGTAAATTGTCTCTTTCGTCGAGACGTCACCCACCCGAGAGCAAACTTTTCGAAAGGGACACACAATGGGTCGAGGCCTACCTCCGAGCGCTACTACCCTAATATAACATTTTATGTCCTTCTCCAGGCCAATATTGCCCTTTTCACAGTCCGCCACGCGGTCTATTTCCTTTCCTTTTTCCGGACATTACGACCATCCCCGCGTACCGGCCGAGTACTCCTCCCCTTCCCGTAAAAAAGGGTTTGCACGATTATTACTGACCAAAAAAATGCCGCCGTCTGTACCACTACACTAGGCAAGGCTTGCCGAAAAAAACTGGCTTTGGGCCACACGCGCTTTTATTGCGTTCCTTTGGAAACGATCCGAGGTCTCGCGACGGGTTCGAGAGTCGTCGTCGTTGCTTCGAAAAGCCTGGGAAGGAGACGGTCGAAAGAAAGCGGGAGGAAAATCTGGTGGAAAAGACCCTGCGGACCTTGACTGACGTTTATAGGGGTCCTTATCTCAGTTGTCAACCAACCTCCTTGCTTGAATCCTTCCTCCATCCCTTCGTTTATGTGGGCTCTTTGATCGGAATGTGCGCGAGGATTTCGGAAGCACGTCTCGTTGGCAAATGCCTACGTTTCGCAAAAAATTACGTAATTTTACATAATTTTTCGAGAACGCCTTCGTGAAAGCGATCTTTCGGAATATTGATATTTTTTTCTTGTTTTTCTTTAAATTATCCGTCGCATGAAACGAATTTCATTTTCGATACTTATTATTACGTACGGATTTTATAAACGAACGTATCGAGTTACGATTATAAAAGTAATTGCCCCTGCAAACGGCAAAATATACTTTTTCGAGCGGATGAGAAAAGAAACAAAATCTACTATTGAATAAATCACTTATATCATGTATTTACATAAACGTATGCGGTGATCTTGCAATATGAATTACATGAACTTTTATGAAATTCGATAAACCCAGATTTCCTAATCTTTTTTATCTTACATTTTTCATGAAGTTATTCTTTGGTATAAATAATACGTAAAGATTTCGCATAAAACCACATTTATGAAATAATCGTAAAAATGTAAAATGAAAACTAGAAGAATTATTTAAATAAAATGATATCTTACGGTCGAGATCGTTTTAAAGTAGTTCAGAGGTTTTATAATATATACGTATACATTTTCATGACGTAACGAGTATATAAAAAAAAAAATATTAAATTAAAAAAATCAACAAAAATTAAAATACATTCGACGGTTTCGTACTGAATTTCAACTCTGCTCGTTAGATATTAAATATTTAGGATTTAAATATTAAATTTTAATAAATGTCTTTGACAATGTTCATTTTTATATTAAAATTGTACAAATTTAAATATTTTTTTAACCATATTTTAAAACTTATTATGTATTTTAATATCGAATTTTATTTTAAACCGATAACGTTTATCCGACGCTTTAAATATTTTAAATATATTTTTAAAGAAATTAATTTTTATCTATACAATAAAATTAATTGATTTTCTTTCTTAATATTTTAAAAACTTTTTTTAAACTCGAATCTAATATCTTCGAATGCGTGAAATTGTAGTAACTAAGTAATTTAAAATACTTTAATTTACTGCAGGAAACCTAATTAATGTAAACTTTTTAAATAATATGCATAAATTATTTTATATGTGTAAGGTCATTAATTATATATAATTATTAAAAATTAAAGATGTCGAATGTTTCTTATTAAATTTTAATCTCAGTAATTTTACAAATATATCGAGATCGGGTAAATGTCAAAACTTGAAAAAATTATGAAATTACAGATGTTTAACAGAACTAATTTACATTTAATTGCTCGCAACATTTTTTTAATTTTCAAGAGACGAACGTGTTCTGAATTATAATGGTTTTGATTTCTGAATTTAAGAAAAATTATTCAAAGCATATTTTTTAAAAGTACTCAAAACTTTTAAATATACAAAATGATAATTTTTTAAAACGCAAATTATAAACTTTAAATTAAGATATAACGCGTTTTCGATCATTTTTTTTATTTGTACACCAACTTATTTATATTTATATTTTGGATTAAAGCGGATAGACGGATAAAATATTTTGTTCTTATTGTATGTTGAAAGGCATGTTGAAATTAATATTTATATATACATTATATAAGGATCATGTACCCTTATTGTAAATTCATTTTGTACGTAAAAATAAGTCTTTTAATAAAGCAATTTTAAAAACTAATTTAAAACTTACGATAGAAACGCGAACTTTCATTTTGGTTAAAATTATAATATCCACGTTAAAGAATAAGAAACGTCCGCCTAACATTAGTAAGTTAAGAAATTGATTATTAAATTACTATTAAAATTACTTTGGTACTGCGGCTATTCGTTCATTTTTTAAATATTTTTATATCCGTTGATCAGCAAATGAAAGTAAGAATAGATACTCTAAAAAATATTATATATAATACGTACAATTTCCATATAATGTTTAACATATCCAATGAAACGGTCGATTAACGCGCAAATAAAAATTTATATTTTGTAGTAATTGCTATTCGGAACTATATAATATGTTAAAACTTATGCAGTAATATTATATTCCTTAACGTTGTTTCAAATTTCTAATTTAAATCGACTAAATTAACTGTTATCCTTATTGTTAAACATAGAATAAGTGGTATACTCAATTACATAAGTTGAAGCAGATCCATGCTCGATCAATCGATATACAGTTAAATTAATTTTAATATCTTAACGCGTTTCGAACCGTGGGAGAAAGTAAGTTGTTTATAAAAATATTTCCGATGGATAAAAATTTTTGTATCGATCGAAATATACGATTTGACCCATTTTTAGTTAGCAATATAAACTTTTAACGAAAGACTTTGGCGAATTCCTCGGAAAGTTTTGTGCCGAATGGATTATCTTTCGCGTAAAGTAAGTAAAATTAAAATAATATTCTCGAAAATTAAAAAGTCAAGCTCTATTATCAGTTATTTTCATTAAAGTTGCATTTAAATCTATATCCGAAGTGAAATTTAAAAAATGTTTACTTACGTTATTACAAAGATAATTCGGTAAAGTATACTCGAGCAAAATTGAAAGAAAATCATTAAATTTTTTCGTAGTAAAAGTAAAAGTAAAATAAAAAAATTCGGCTTATTACGAACAGTGTCCGAAATAATTATTAAACATATTACCAACCAGTTTATAAAAATAAAAATACAAACGATAAGAAAAAAAAAAAAGTATATATAACACGAAACGCAATTAAAGTATTTTATAATATTACCGTACCAGAAATACTTTGCTTCTTAAATAGCCTCTCGATCTACGAACAGACGCGCATCCTTGGATACATAAAAGGAATTTATAAAAAATCCCACTGACCGAAAAGAATACTCCGTCTCGGCCTCCCAATTGTGTCTCCGCGATCATCCGATGCGAACGAACAGAAAAAGAAAAAAAAAGGGAAAAAAAGAGTGAAATGGAAATTCGATCGAAACCACTCTCTCGCGGGTGAAAAGCACGATTACCGGTATACCTGTACATATCTCGGGCACAGTCCCGTATATCCCGTATACCTACATACGCGCGTCCTTTATAATACAAAACGCGCGACCTCGGATCGACGCGCGGAGAACGAGAAAAAAAAAGAGCGAGAGCGAGAGAGAGAGAGAGAGAGAGAGAAGAAGGACGAGCGGAGAGGAAACGAGCAACGCACACACATATACACACACAGGTACACGCGCGGGCGATCGTGGATAGGGAGCCGAGCAAACGCGAGCGTATACGAACGTTGTCGTCGTCGTCGTGGTCGTCGACGTCGTGAGATCCCACGATTGCAAAATGCGTTTTTCGCTGACATTGGATTCAGCAGACTCGAAGCGATAACTCGGGAAAAGATGCAGGGACGGTATCCGAGTTGATTCGACGCGCGTAGCCGCACACGCACACGCCGACGAGGAGGAGGAGGAGGAGAGGGAGGAGCGAAGCGGTCTATAGATATACCAGGGGGAACAGGATATCGGCGCTCACGATTTTCCGTTTCCATTCCAAGGGCTGGCAGCATCCCTCGTTACAGCGTGGGAGAGAAGGACAGGTGGTGGGACGAGGGACGAGGAGGTCCCTCGGTTACGGCTCGCTCGACCGTTTTCTGTAGCACCTTGCCACATCCGACCGAGCGTGCGTATGGATTCCATATTCGCGTGCGGGGGCGCACAGCTTGTGGGAAAAGAGGCGACTTTCGTGCGTATACCTGTGCGCGAGCGGACAATGGGATTCTGCTCCTTCCTCTTTTTTTTTTTTCTCCGACCTTCCCCTCGGAGGCGAACATTCGCCAAGTGCGACGTTGGCTTTTTCAACGTATCGCGCGAATCCCTGACTCCACCATCCTTCGAGGGATCTTTTCATCATCCTTTCCACCGTGGTGGAATTTGTCCGAGGGATCGGAGACGCGGTTAATTTTCCATTTAAATAACCACCACCGCGGCTTTTTTTCACCCCCGCTATGTCGTGGTATCGTGTTTTCAATTAGAGCCCGAAACATCAAAGAGAAAACGCTGATTATTTTTCGATTTAAGATATTGTATAAGCACGCTCTTGTAAAATATTGACTCGTTGAAGGATCTCTCGTTAATGGCTTTCGGAGCTCTGAAATCGATACGACCGAGCAACGATCCTTCGAGCGGGAACCTCGTAAAACAAGAGTGGGTATTAGTGTCCTACCGACAAAGGGTTAACAATGTAAATCGAATCATCGAAAGAGGGTAGTGTTCCAGCTGTAAATTACGGAATAAGCGTCAACGGACACCAAACGAGAAGGACGAGGTCGATCCACTTGCGTGCCTTACACCCGCAAGGTTAACCCCATCTTGATCGGTCCTTGGTTCTTAACCGGGGGGTCGCGAAAAGGGTTGATGGTACACCGCAGCCACCCGAACAGGACAACGGGGATAGATCAGGGTGCATAATCGGAGGTCGATTTTGTCATTGCCGAGCGAACCGACGCGGATTCTTTTGGGCACGAACCTCGTTTCCAAGAAACGTGGATTCCTGCCTATTCCAGAGAGTCGAGTGTCCGAACGGTCGAGGAAAGGAAGGAAAGGAAAGGAAGGAAAGGATTTTCGATCGTGCGTGTCGATGAATTTACTCTCTCTTTTTTTATGCAAAATACGTAGACTTTTAAATAGGTAGTAGTATTTTAAAATCAGCCAACGAAAATAGTATAAGAAATAACGATAACGGTCGCTTTTTAATAACTCGAGGCTAATCGTTCCTCCATTTTTAATTAAAATCGTTCGAATTATCCACGTTGAATTTAGCTTACGAATCGAACGTTGTATCGTCAGGAAGAGAAATAACGCAGTTTGTATACTAAGAGAGTACCTAGTTTTAAACTGGTTATATTATTATCTTTATTTACCCGAACATGGAAACGTGCAATGTATAAATTTAATTTGTCCCTGAAATAATGACTGTATCAAACCCCAAGTAAATTAGGTTTATCTTATACAAATTTTTTTTTTAATTAAACCGCTCGAATAATTATACGAAATTTCGCGCAACTAAATAATTCATTATATTTTTATGAATTTATAATTTAACTTTCGGTTCGAGGCAAAAGAACCATAAAATCGCTGATTTGTATTTATGTTCATCGTGTATTATGCTGCTCTACCGAAACATAAAAATTCAGAACCGCCAACAATGTAGGGATAATTAATTGGTAAATTAATAAAAATACTCAAGATTTATGCATCGATACAAGAAAGTACTCGCGCGAATAATTTGCCGAAGAACAAAGAATCATCGAGGCTTATTCTGCCTGAATAATAACAATGTGCAAGCAGAACAAAGATCCTCGATAAAAATGTATTAAGCCGTGCGTGTCGTTGCGAAAAATAAATGTAACCAATTTATGCGGGTGTCCGGGGAACGTTAAAATAAGTTATCATCCCGGGCGAAAACTGGAGTACGCGAACGGAGAGAGAGAGGAGAGAGAACGAGGAGAAAAATTCTTAACGGCAGCGAGCGGTGCGCACCGATGATCGTCCGAGGTAAAAAAAAAAAAAGAGGGAAAAAAACCGACGCTCCCGACGAGATCCTTCGGGGACCTTTTACTTTTAGATACGCACACACTCACGCATCGAAAATCGAAACTGGTCTGAAATCCATCTCTTCCCACTCCAACGTTCGCGAGCGGACCGTTGGGAACGACGGAGGCGGGCGCACCTTTATGCGTTCTTCTCTCTCTACATATATATCTTCTTCTCTCTCTCTCTCCGTCTCTCTCGCTCTCAGTCTGCTTTATTCGCACGGGATTTAACAACCCCCGTGAGCGCAAGGTCACCCTTTCACCCACTTCTCGTGTCCCATGTGGGTTACGTCGACAGCCCCTTTATGCCGACTTATACCTGCCTCTTATACCCGAAGTGCGACACCTTCCTCGAGTCCCGGCCGACGTTGTGGGCGCGACCCGCACCTCCTCGACGCGTAACCGTCGCGATGCACTCGATTCTTCTCGACGCTCGTGTCTGAGCGCGAGTTACCGAAGTCTGCAGATTATATCACGCGGCGAAAGTAGATTCGTAAGCGAGCGCAACTCCGATTTATTCGGGCAGGACCTGCATTACACCTGTACAATCGCCGAACAAGTTTTATTCGAGACCTTTGTTCGACTTTTGTATCCAACGCCCCATTTTGTGCGAATTTCCTTGCTTTACTGTTAATGCTCTTAGCGGGATGTGTTTTCTTTATTTTTTTTTTTTATAGGAGTCGCATTGCATAAGATTAGTTGGGAATTGTTGAATCTTTCGGACAAACATATAAATTTAAGAGCGATAAATTAGGAGCTGCTCGCGTAGAGGGAATTTTAAATATCGTGAAACATAACTTTGATTTTTCTGGATACTTGGTCGAAAATATATTTCCATAGCGGGAACATAATTTTTAGTCCTAATAAGGATTACCGATGATTTTTGTTATTTAAAATGTAAATACGTCGGGGATCGGACGTATTCGATTCCAACATTTTTAAAATTCAATTCGTATAAATTTCATCGATAATTCCGTGTATAGAATGTGGAAATGACGCGAAACATATGAAATACGAGTATACGTCGAGAAACCCTGATACTCGAGTTTTTTTTTAAATATTTTGAATTAGAAAAAACTGTAAAAATAAAGAATCTAATGCAAACGAACACAGTTGCGTATAAAAATAAAACTAGGAATTTTAAAACAAATAAAAGGCCATTCGTTTCAAAATCTGGCGGTTGTAAAGGCTTTTTTTCTTAGAAATCGTTTGAATATCAAAAGTGTGATAACGAAAGACAAATTTTCATAAAAGAAATAAAAACCTTTATGTTTTAATTACGTTGCCAAGCCGTTAGGGAATCACGTTTTATTTTATCTATCTTAAGAATCTTGGAGATTTACTTAAATATACCAAAAATATGCACTATAAATTTACGTATTTTATAAAATAAGAAAATAAAGAAAAAATAAAAAATTGGTTTACTATCTGATTTTAATAATACATTCACAAAAGTAACAGCTCTATGATAATTTACAGTTTTACAATTCAGTTTTACCGGAATACCACAGCGAATACGAGTCCCAGATTTTAATAAAACTTTAAAACAATTATAATTTCGTTTAACGAAAAAATAATATAATAAAAATTATCACCTACGATACGAAAGAGTATTTTTATTTAAATAAAGATATTCGAGAGTTTTTCTAGTCGTATCTTGGAATTACGACGGATCATTGTTTTAAAGAGATGATTTTAACGGAATCGGTTTCTATAATTTGCATTTTTACGTTTGATTACTTTCTTCGAATCTCTTTTCAACACGAAAGTTACGTTTACGACGTGCGATGTCATAAAAACTAGCTTAATGGAAATATAAAAGTTTTAAACTTTATTTCCGAGGATACATTATAATTCAAAACAGCGGCCACTGCCATTTTTAATATAAAAGCAAACACGTATTTAAGAAAATATCGGAGAACTTGGCCAACTATTAGAATTAACCGAAATGCACGGGATAGCAATTATTCCTCGTCGAAAATTGAAGATTAGAAGAAACGCACGTATTTTTCGACACACATCTTCAAAGTTGCAGAAAAACAACGGTTAAACCAATTTCGCCCGGTTCCGTCCCTATACTTTGTCTACGCGAACAACATGGGAAAGGAAGTGGCCGAATTCGCGCAACGCTAAACGTTAAAAAGAGAAGCTCCAAAGAAGAAGAAGAAGAAGAAGAAGAAGAGGCAACAGCGGTAGAAGAAACCGAAGCACTTCGGAAAAATACCCGATCCAAACGGTCCACCCCCGGGTACGTACACCCACGCGCCTCCACCTCCTCCTGGTTCTCCTCCTGGTTCTCCTCCTCGGCCTCCTCCTCGTCCCCCGCCACGACCTCCTCCGCGTCCTCCTCCGCGTTCTCCTCCTCTCTCCGGCATTTCGGTTTCTCTCTCGAG
Source organism: Dolichoris vasculosae (assembly GCA_018907195.1). NCBI lineage: Eukaryota > Metazoa > Arthropoda > Insecta > Hymenoptera > Agaonidae > Dolichoris > Dolichoris vasculosae. The sequence continues at coordinate 5,615,169 of JACCHY010000009.1, read as the reverse complement.
AGCCGAGAAAGGCGGCGCTCGCGCGAGCGAAAGGCTACAACGGCGGTGGCGTCGGTCGGTTGGTCGGTCGCTCGGTCTCTCGGTCGCTCGCGGGGGACGCGGGGGTCGGTCGCCACCACCACCGCCACCACCGCCGCCGCCGCCACCGTCACTGCCGCCGTCACTGCCGCCACCACCGCCACTGCCGCCGCCACCGCCGCCACCGCCGCCGCCAGCCGGCTGTCCTTGGACTCCCGCTCGCGGATCGGCGAGCGCGGCCAGTCAATGACCGATGCATTCCTCTTTATGCGGCGATAGCCGCGATCGGCCGCTGGAATTCGCCCGAGCGGGCCGACCGGTTGCGTCGGGCGGGTCCTGCCCGCGGATTAGGTAAAGCTCCCCTTCGCCCTTCCTCCCCGGGTCCGCGCGTTACCCAACGGCGAAACCCGCGCGCGGCCTTGACTCCGCCGCGATTTACGCGAGCGAGACGCGCACCGAGGCTGAGATCGTTTTTTCCCCCCTTTTTTCTTTTTAAGAGCGAGCGAGTCCCGAGCGATCTCGCCTTGACTTTCCGCAAGCGAGATACACGAGTCGAGACCGTGTCGCAAGAGCGGCGTATGTGCCTGCGAAATTTTCGCGACGTGGTCTTGTATCCGTGCGAACGGCGCTCGGACGACTTCGAAAATATCCTCGGGACTTGGATAATGTTGAGATAATGCTCGATAAACGATCCACCGTTCCCGGCTACTACTTTCGCAATCTATTCGACTGGAAAAGAACCTTTTTCGAAGGGATACTACTACAAGCATTTGCTCTTTTCGAGTCCTCGATGTATTCCAAATTGGAGATATTTTATTAGGAAATACTCGAGATATTTGTCGTTGAATTATTAAAGTCTACCTATACCTTCGTTTAATCTTCTAAAAGGAAAGACGACTTTTCTCCTGTCTTTTTTTTTTTAAGCGTTTATTCCGAATGAATCGCACTTTTAATCCTCGTTTATAGTTATAAGTATTAACGGTACCCAATAACCGATACCGTCCAGTTTTAGATATTGAAAAAGCAAGTATTTCTAAACTTTTTACGGTGGGACGGAAAATCGATTCGCTCGGTGGCGATGTTGCGTCACTCGGAAAAATAAAAGTACTCGATCGGGATTTTGGTGAATTCGATGGTATTACGTACGAGTGTATTCGATTAGTCGTGCTTATTATGGAAAGCGCGAGAAATGCCGAACGAACTACTTTTTTTTTTATTTGAAATCGTTGGGGAATATTGCGATGGAACGATCGAGGATTACACGATTGCAGGGTTTTGAATAAAGATGCAACTTTACATCATTGGACCGCGGGTTATTTTTACTGTTAATGGGCGGATGGGAAATCAGCGAATGATCAGCCGTAATACGAGATAACCGAGTTTAAAACGTTGAGTTCTTAATAGCCATTTCCTTTTCGAATAATTCGCCTTCGCTTTAAAATATGGAGAATTATTTTTTCGCAATTGAAAAATTATACTATGCCAAAGAAATAAAATTTCGCTTATTTTAAATTTTACTTTATCTTTACTCGAAATAATTTAGGTCGATGAATATTTTGCCTTATTTATTTTCATACTCCAATTATTCACACAACGATAAATAAAAAGTATATTCTTTTACGATAAGTCCTTCTTACCCTTAACCGCTTAAATAAAATAGTTATTTATGAAATTTAAATTAGAAATAATCCAACGACTAATTATACTACTCTTGATACATTGTGTTACGTTTCGATGGCTTTATTTTCCATTAAACGTATCGTTGCGTTGATAAATACCGGAGTAATAACCAAAGCTTTCGGAAATAAGATGGAATATTTTTATACGTTAGAAATATCTAAATCGCGTATACTTCGGAGCGTTAAATACGGGTTACAATTAGCTCGGCCTTACTAATACAGAAAGTATATACGAGGTTGTGCACTGTTTTATTCTAATTGTACGTTGTACTTCGTTCTCCGATTACGGAATTCATCGATTTCGGCATTTTATAAAGTATTGTAAAATCGCCGTAAAAATAAATTTGTTATCGATAAAAAGGTTTCTATACGATTCCTCAAAGGTATTTATTTCATTTACGTACAATCAGTTTATCCCACGGATATTAGCAAATTGGCGGCAATTCGCAAAATGGTAGTCTTTACCTTTACCTATAAATATTGCACGCGCTATCAGCGTTGACCAACGCACAGCTGTACGATAATCCATAACCCAGTTTATACGCCAAAGTTTCTCGAGTCGGTTTATAATACTGTACGAAACCGTAGAACCTTTTATTCTCTAGCCCTGCTCGATCCTCGCATCTGTATAGGATTACATCGTAGCCCGTAGATCGTTTCTCGTGTTACTCGAACCACGGATTTAGCGGCGAGGATCCCAACCTGCTGTTTAACTTCCGCGCTCGATCTTCGCTCGCTGCGAGAAAAGTCATCGACTGGCTTAGCTGGTACTGGTGGATTTCTTTGAAGTGGCCCTTCCTTCCGTTCGATCTTCTTTGATTACGGACATTCCGCCGGCTTCGTGCCACCGGACCTTTATCGGGAGAGGATGTTCCACGAGCGCGGACCCCACGTATTTCCCGCGATGCAAAAAGTCGTGAATTTTACGCTCAACTGTTCTTTAACTTCATGAAACATTTCTCGCGCATTCGAGGCTACGCGTCCGACACCGCAAATACCTTTTTTCACCTGCTATTCTTTTCGCTTCGCTTCGGTATCGAAGGTTGCGATTACTCGAGCGTATTTGCCGTTCTGGGCTTAGAGGAGAGATGATTTATAATGCGATTTTTAAGCTCGAGCAATTTGTGCCCTTTGTAAGTAGCATTAGACCGGTGAAAAAATGACCACCGAGTCGTAATTCTCAGTGTTTTATACGTATTTGTAGAATTCGAAATGTATATTTTCACATCTTGGACATCCAAGTAATAATCCCAAGAAAATTATACGCGCTGTTACGATAACGCTGCTTTTCTTACCCAAAAGTAAAAAAAACTCTTTTTTCCGAACTTGTTACTTATGTAGAAATCGAATGCCGAGAATCGATAACGTTTGTATCGATCGATTTATAATTAACAAATATATTATTTTCGATTCGATGACGCTTTTTACGAGAAAATTCACTTAGCGCATCCAAAACTTATTCAATTTTCTTTTCGTTGTCTTAAATCGAAGAAATAGACGACGGCGGACTTAACGATTTTAAAGGTTGGATGTATTTTTATACGGAAACTTTGTTACTTGTTAATAACATCGTTTTCGTTTACGTTACTATTTTTATAGAGTAATCGAATACTTTTAGTTTTATGGCCTTGATACTAGAATAGATGTCGAATGCTTCACGTTAAGTAATTCGAGTCACGTCACGGCAGTGTTAAAAATTTGACGCTTGGTTGTGCAATTTGAAATTTGAGGTTCGGCACATCTTTTTCAGACGATAGTTCTATTCTCGAAAAATATTTCGCGCGATTTCGAAAATTTTTCACTCGTCTATGTTTAAAAATTTATAAAAATACGTTAAAAGTATATTAAATTTGCTCGAGCATTTATTCGAGAAAAATTTACCATCCAAATTTTCAGTCCAACGTTACCGATCCTTCGATATCGAACGCGTTCAAAGCAAACATTTATTTGCAAAAAATATTGCATGCATCGAACGATGTTTTAGTTATAAACGTAAAAACATATGTAATATTTGAAGTTAATTTAGGTTTCTCTTTTGTTGATACTTAAGAGGTTTTACATGAGAAATTGGCAAAGGATAATGATGAAAGTAACGTATAACTACCGATAATTTTCAGCTGAAAGCATTAAAATCAAAAGAAACGAATTTCGGTGCAACGATTTTCGAGCCATTGCTTAAACATAACGTACCAGCATATTTTACGAGTGCGAACGAACACTGCCATTGCACACTGTAAATTTCACGGACTAAAATTTCGCCGATGAACGGGTGAATCTTAAACAGTTGACCTCACGTCGCTGGAAAGGAAAGAGGAGTTACTTTTCCACGTATTTGCCCCTCGGATCGTGACGCATAAAATACACGCAAAACGAAAAGTTTTTTCAAAAGCTCGATTTTCCACCACCGAGAAAGTCTAGCTGGTCCCCCTTTTTACATCTCCGCAAGGTACGAGAGCATTCGCGTCGCTCTGCCGTGGCCTTGACCGTTCGCTCTTGCGTATATATGTGTGCCAGTCGCCGTCGAGGCGCTTCTCTTGCGCCCGGGCCCACGAAAGCGACCAAGCCGTTTCCTTCGTGACGCATTCGCAACGAGAGTGGAGTTCGCGCAACGGCGAGCGCAAGGTCGCTCGAAATTTTTAAATTAAATCGGTGACTGGCAACGAGGACTTTGCGGTACAACGCCTGAACGAGAAACTTGGAGAGGGCTGGGATATCGATAACGCGATCGATAACGCGATCGATTTGAATTAGCGGAAGGAGATTGGGTGGATAACTTACGTTTACTTTGACGTTACGAGGGAAGCGGAGCCGTTTTTCCCGATGCTTGGACGTTGAAATAAAGATTATGGAGATCCGAGCTTTGGATCGCGAGGGAACAAAACGTAAAAGAATAAGGTTCCGAGCGAAAGATAGATAACACCTGATTCACCTGAGCACGGATACCGGCCGAGTTGGAATGTTAAAGCACGATCGTAAACCTATTTTACAGTTGACGACTCGAGATCGTGAGGTGCATCTTACGTAGCAACGCGAAAATATTTGCGATGCATTCGCGGAAGAAATCGAAGTAAAAGAAGAAGAAGAAGAAGTAAAAGCGAGAGAAAATTATAAAATTTTGATTCGAGTCTTTTACCTCCTCTTTATATCTATTCAACGATTTTCCGTCTTTTCTCGTTAAAACTTTTTCCTTTTTTTGTTTCTCTTTATAACAGAATACGTAAGATTTCATTCGTACGCTCGTATATTTTCAACGGATAGCTTATCATCGACGATACATCGATAGATATTAATCACGATTACCAAGATATTTAAAAACTTTTTAAGCGTAATAACAGGTTTCTTGTACGTAAATGACGCATTGAAAAAAATCTTTAATATTATTTAATTATTCTCTTATCTTAGATACGATTGATACGAGGTCAAATTTGAATATAAAGCATAAATAAATTCCCGATAAATAAATTTATACGTTTTAATTTGATAAAAACGAATGTATTACGAATACCGGAAAGAAGTATTAAAAACATTATTTTAATAGTGTTTTAAAAGTTATTTCGTAAATGGACGACTCGGTCGAAATAAGTTATCGTATTAGAAACGTGTTATAGATAATCGCATGCATATTTTCTTGTTCTATATCGCTCTATATTCGTGTTTGCACCTACTCGACGGTACAACCTTGAGCTTGAAATATCGCTGTAACGTCGAATGACTCTAATATTCCGTCGTTTAAAGGTAGAACGATAACGGTTAGTATTATTATTCCATTCATAAAATTACGAATCTCGCGCAAAAGAGTAAAATCAATTCCGTTTGTTTCGGTTGGAGAGGCGATAGCGGTGTTCGAGGAAAAAATAATTTTGCGCGGGTTAAACGAAGCGTCGTCGGTTGGCGAGTTATCGAATGATTTATTTGCATTTCTCGTACGCGACAGGTTCGAACGTACGAAGAGGATGAAGTTTATAGCTTAACGGATAGGAAAGTCGTCACGCGCCGAATGAAGCCATTATCTTTGGTACAACGAAATAACAGTGTTTCGGTTCATTAAAACTCGCTTTAATAAGTTAGACTACTTCGGCAAATTGTCAGCTTTAGCGCATGTTATTATATCGTAACACTGGACCTGAGTCATCAGTGTTGATGGAGTTTTAATTCTCCGACTCCTAAATATACACCTTGCTTGATTTGAATTTCAAAGCCAACTCTGTTCGCGTACCGGTTAAAATACAGAATTAATGGAGAACTTGATTCATACATTAAAATATAAGCGTGCAAATGTTCACTTTTACCTTGATACGTATTATAAACGTTTTAACAACGATAAACATCTTTAAAATAATAACGATACCTCTTTTCTTTTTCTCGAACACGACCGTTTTTATCGAATAATGTTCGCGAACGCGATAGTCGTCGGAACAATTACATATTCAAACTCTTCGGTTACAACGATATCAATGAAATCATAATTCAAAAGCGAGATTTTTTATTTCGATTAACGTGAAATACGCGAAGCTGCACTCGTAAAAATGTCGGAGCCCGGTAGAAGGGAGGAGTATCGGTATTTAAATAGCTAAAACCGAGCGTTTTTTTCCGCGGTTCGTCGGTGCAAAATCGAAATACCTCCCAGCGCCAAGAATAAAGGCACCGTCACAATGCGAGATGCGACCGGTGATTCGGCTTTCAGAAAATCGTCGCTCGCCATTTCGGGCACGCATGCAACGGCGCAACGATCCCGAGCGGACGACGAGGGGCGCAAAAACGAAGCCGAGTCGATTTAGGCAGCGACCCAAGTGGATGCAGTCAAACGTATCCTGACAAACTCGTCCGTGTGGCCGAGCGACGCACGCGATAGCCGATCCGGACTCTCGGCTGGGCATCGAAGCGCGGCCGCGACGCCGAGAAACGGAGGAGGAAGACGAGGAGGAAGACGAGGAGGAAGACGAGGAGGAAGACGAGGAGACGAACCCGAGGAGGTGGAGGAGGAGGAAGAAAGAGAGAGGCATCGCGGGGTGGGAGCAGTCGCTAGCCTCGGAGGCCCGTTCCCGCACGGCTCGCTGGATTCTCGAGGGGGTCCCTCTCGAGGCACTTGTTTACTCCGCGCGGAGAGGCGAGCCTGGCCTCATTTTCGGTCGTGCACCTTCGCTTGGCTAATTCGCCTTGCTTCCTTCTCCCGAGAACCCCTCCCACCTCCCTCCTCCTCCTCCTCCTCCTCCCCCCGATGCACTAGTCGCGGCTCGCTCGCCTTCGATATTCGTCTCCTCGTGTCATTCATCCGATCGCGATCGTACGCCCACTCCGGAATAACTAACGAGCGAGTGTTTGAGTTTCGACTGCCGTTTTCGGCGCCCCCCGATCGATGAATCGACGGATCGACGGATCTCGATCCAAGGTAAAGCGTATTTTTCTAGGCTTTTCTAGGGTTACATCGACCGTATTACTTCACGGGAATGTCGGGAATGCAGTTACCTGGCCATAAGCTACATCGCGGTTGCTCCTTCGATCCGTCTAAAAAGTACGTTGCTTAGTGCCAGTGACACGTAACGCGTAAACGTTGCTAAGAATTAAATTACGCTCCTTCAAAAGTGAGAAGCGATCTCCATGTTTTTCAAGATCCTATCACTTTGGCGTTCCTTTTTTCTTTTATTACGTGAGAAGAAATTCGGCATTGTTGAGCGCACATATGTTGGAATTCTTCTTTTTCTCGAGCTGCATTTCTTTCTCATGCACGTGAGAATAAGAAAAAATTGCGGGATGACTCGGTAGATTTATCGAGTCGTTTCGTTTCGACTTGGAAACGAAGAACGGCTAAAACTAGATTCGCTCGGTTCGGAAGGATGCGCGAGGTAAACGAGGTAACGGCGGTATCGGATCCTTATCGCGCGGATTTTCGCAAATAATTTACCCGACGAATTATCGCTGTTTTTTTTTTGTTATACCACTGTTGATACTCGCGAACTTATTCGATAGGCTGCGAGAGACGTATCTTTTTTCGAGTCCGAGTTCGGTTTCTCTTATTCTGTGCCGTATTCGTGCCTCCGAGGCCTCGAATAATTTTCGAACGATTAAAATGGTTTTCCATTTTACCGTATAGCTGTAAAGTAAGTGGCCCTCTTTTTATAAATGTTCCGATCCCATCCGAAAATACATTCCATCGAGGCAGTCGTACATCATCCGTAGTCAAGTATCGAAGGCTTCGAACTTTCGATCTTCAATACATCGTATCGTCTCGCTCCTCCCGCGGGCATCGATCGATCTCGAGATGCGAGAAAGACGGAGAAAAAACGGAAACGGGGAGAAATATGAAAAATACGCGTTAAATAGGAAAACGGTTGGTTGCGGTGGTCTCTCGCAAAAAAAAACACACACGCACAGGTAATCGAACCGATTTCTCGTTTGGTTTCTCGATTTTCTTTCTAGGCGAAAGGGACTCGGACGATCGGTCTTCCCACAAAGGCCGGGAACCGTTGTGGAAAGGGCCGAAGCCTCGTCGGGGAACCCGAGGTGCTTAACGATATCCGCGTGTCGAATCGCGGGCTCTGTCGCATGCGGTGCGGATATCGAATGTCAGGAGGCGCGCACTCGAAGGTCGATAAAATTACCAAAGCCGCGTGACTCCGCGTACAGGGGATACACATCAAGATGGCGTCGGGGACGCGATCGACTCGTGGCATGGAATCCGATATTACCTCACAAGCGCGAGTTTATCCGCGCGTGGCCAAAGTCGCGGGGAATCGCGACTCCTCGTTCGCATTTTTTCCATTTCGCTCGTTCGCGATCTCCTCCTCCTCCTCCTCCTTCTACTCCTCCGTCTCCTTACGCGTTCGTGTTTCGTACACGGATAAATGTACCGTCGGACACGCGCGCGTTCGTTGCTAAGCTCTCTGCTCAAGGATGTGGAGGCTCTCTCGGTAGGTTCGCTCCTGCCGTACGTGTGCAGTATTTTTGCTTTCGATCGGCGATTTCGTTCCAAGTGGAACAGCCACGCGTGTAATCGCGTATGTCGGGCCTTTTTTTTTCCTTACCGATAAACCCCGCGTTTTTCATCCTCTAATCGGAGCCGGGGATATACGCTATCGAGATATGAACCATGTAAATTATAGGTGGACTCGGTTTTACGATTTTTCCGATAAATCTTACATTTTCTTGTATGATGCATCGAACGTTGCTCCGGCTTATACTAATTGGCTAAGAATCTTCGCGTTTGACATTCGATGTTTACTCGCGCGTTCGATCTTGGATGCATCCATCCGAGTTCGAAAACGTAAGACTCGGTTATGTAAAAACGGTCTTTTTTCTTTTTTTCTTTTTACCGATACTCGAGCGTACTTTTATCGAGAAAAGTGTGTACGACCATTACGAGGTATTACATAATACGTACCGATGCAACAAACGATTACTTCTTTAACCGAGTTCTGCCTTAAATTCGCGGTGATCGTATTCGTTACGTCTAGTTTTTTTCTCGTAAAAAATTGCAGACGCATTATTGAAATACGCTTTTTAAAGTACCGAAGAAATTTCCATCTTATCGAACGTAAATTCTGTTAAGAAATTCTAGTCGTTTCGTACGCGAAAAAGCTGATAAAAATAATGTATTAATTATGGAACGAATCGGATGATACGGTCACGAGTCACGAGCGTTTGTAATATTAGGTTTAAAAAGAATTATACGACAAAGTGATAAAATTGAATTCGCGGTCAAACTTTATCCCCGACGTTCGATATTTTACCTGCATTTCACTTTAAAATAAAAACTTTTATAGCTCAATTTACGGCGAGATTAATTTATATTTAGAATATGTATTCTCGTGTATCGCAAATTTTATCGGTTACTGTGTCTAAAAACAAATAAAACTTTTCAGTGCGTTACATTCGCATACGCATTACGTATCGACTGTCTCTGCATTTATTTAGAACGCGTTAGATTCTCTTTACCACGAAAAAGGTTTTTATATCGTACTTTTTATTTTATTTATATTCGTACGTTTTATCGCGAGTAGTTATTTTTTAATTCAAAAATACGTTACAAAACGCTTTTTATCGATGTTACGATGAAAAAGATTCGGAATAAACTTTTATCGTTTTGTATCTGTGTCTATTAAGTACGGGATTAAATTTAAATAAAAATTTCGTAATTAGCAATTTATTATATATAATATTTAACTACGTTCGATGAGTCACGTTTACAATTATATTTCTATGAAAGATCCTTATCGAGTCTAGAAGTAAATACAATTGTACATTGTATTAAAATCGATACATAACTTACGCATCTTTGTAAACGCGGTAATAATTTCGTATGGAATATTTCACCGAATAATAATTCGATCGCGCTCAACTCCGCGTTCACGAACAGCGTCTATCGAATTCGCAATTTTTCCGTACCGTGCAAACCAACGAATCGAAAAACTAAAAACCCAAGGAGAGAACGTATTCCACGAACAATCAGCGGAATAAATTTACAAAATGTAAACATGAATGATCGGGCGAGAGTCGAAAGAAGCACACTTTTATAAATCAAGAGGAAAGCCAATTTATACGATAGATACAACCGGGCCCTTATAGCTTATCTCAGATTTATGCGAGCATGGCAACCATAGTGCGATCGTTGCGCAGCGATAAAGCATTCGAGCTGGAACTAATTGTAGGTGGCGTTTCCACGTTCATCGTATTTTCCCGCCTTCGGATTAGTTACGTATAAATGATCGCGTTCGCGCATATGTTTATACCTGTGCACACGTACACATATATATAAATTATGGGAACACGGGATTCGCGCACAGGACGGATCAAGCGACCTTTGTTAAAGTCGCCTTTAATTAAATGAAAATTGTTCGTTTCCCTGTTACTCGAGGTTGTTCCGTAATGGCGCGCGTGGATTCGCTAAAAACGAGCGGCTTTAATTTCTCGTTAGTCCGAGAGATGCATTTTCTGCATAGCGTCAACTCCGAGTACGATCCGGTTTCGTTGTCTTTTATTTTGCCCCTTTCCTTTATTTATTCGTTTATTTATTTACCGTATTTTTTCTTTGGCAAAATAAATGTTAATTAACGTTTCCGGAAGTATAATCTTTACCTCAAGCTCAACGCGATAAATTGTATCGAAAGGTAAGCTCTTACGTCTTACTTATCTCTCGGTCTTCGTTTTATCAGATAAATACTTTCAATGCTAAGATATCGTAAATCATAGACCAGCGAAGTATCTTTATTTTATTGTTCGCGCAACTATATCTTATAAACGCGAGCGAACAAAGTGTCATTCTTAAGGTTGGTGAAAAAGTCTCGTTCGAAAACTCAAAGTCCGCACGCAAGCATTAAATACACGTATATTTAGAGGAGGGAAAAATGTCGTTGGTAAGGCATTGTTGTTGGAGGCATAGCGCTTACTGAAAATACAAGACTCATAGAGCTTGCTCATCCATTAAGAACGAAACAATATCGTTCTCTCGGTTCCTCCGTCATCCCTTGGTTTCGTTTTATCATTTCTTTCCCCATCTCTCTCTCTCGCGTTCTCTCGGCGAAGCAAACAATCACGTGGCGTCGAGGGAAAAGATAGTCGCGATATCGGCGATTACGATCGGCAGTCCTTTCTTCGCCTACCTCTCCTATATCTTCCTCTGTTTCATCCAGCGCTCGAGCGTTATAATACATTACAGCGCGCGCACACACACGCAGACACACACTCGCTTACGCAGGTACACACAGGTAGACACGTACCCGCTCGCGGAGTAGAGTGTCACGGCCATCTTTATATTTCAAGTTCGCGCTCGTTCGGTAGGTAGTAGCAACGCCGCCGCTCACTCTCTCGTGACTCTCGTTATTCAGATTTCTCCACGCAGATGCTGCAAATTCAATTCGCATTGTTATACACCTCTCCTCCTTCTCGGTCTCTCCCCTTTCCTCGTATTTTTCCTCCTCTATATCTTTTTCCGGCGTGTAGAGCTTAGTTCGCCAGGCGTTCGCAGGCGCGCGTTCACGAAGCGAGAAAGAAGCGAGAAAGAAGCAAGCGCGCGCGAGATAAAAGGAGGAAAACGAGGTAAGAGAGAGGTAGATAGAGAAAAGAGAGAGGACACGAAGAGCCTCTCTCAGGACGTTCACCTTTCGCATTCGCAGCGAGTTCGTTCGAAGAGAGTGGCGGCCGCCATTACACAATCGCGGCTTCTCTCTCTCTCTCTCCACGTCCCTTTCCGCCTCTCTCGCACCGACTTCGCCTTCTTCCAAGAGCCAAGAGCGAGGCGCGAGCGCACGCCATCTTGATACCCTTGCCCGAGAGCGAGCGTGTGCTCACGAACTCACGACGGCGACGAGCAGCGCTACGTTTCCTGTACTTACGGAGGATCTCCGTTTGTTTCGCCACGCTATTTTTCTAGTTTCCGCGAGCTTTGCACGAGGCCTCGCTCCGCCGGCTCTGCTCGACCTTTCGTGTCTTGTTACGCAGCCTTACAACGAATCATTTCATTCCTTTCTTGCAAATCCTGAAAGACACTTTTTCGCCGAGCTGCACGAGAGCCGGCTTTTTTCTCTTCGAGGAAAACATTTTTGCGCGACGCTTTAAATGTCTTCTTTTATCTCCTTTTTACTCTTTCATTTTTTTCTTCGCCGAAAGCGCATTTTTTTCTTTTACGAAAATACATGTTTCGTGTACTTTAATCGATAATAGTACCTTCGATATAATGGCCTGATTTCTTTACCTCGGTGTATTTACCCAAATAAAACACGTTGCACGAGCCTCGAAAGAGATGCGTCTTAATTTACTTTTCTATAAAAGCACGATAATATACTTTACGATAGCGATAAAGGAAAGAATTTCCAAGTCCGATTTCCATTATCGCACGAATAAAAAAAAGATTCTAGAATCGTATTTTTCCTTTTTCTTTCTTTCTTTCTTTCCTTCTTTCTTTCATGCTTACTCTCTTTGTTTATTTCTTTCTTTTCTTTCTTTTCTTTCGTTTTCTACGTAATGGAAGATTTTACTTTGATCATCGAATCGTTCCTCTCCCGCAAATCGATTTTAATTGTTCGAGGAGGCCGTTTACAAGATCCCGATGAAAGCTTACAATGTCCGCGCAATCTCGAAATCAAAAATCGTTGTACGGATCTACGCACCGTAGTTACAACGTTGTATCTCGGATTCTTAGCACCTGAAAAACGAATGATTTTTTAACCTACTGATCGAACCTCGTTTCTCGCTTGTTTCATCGGGCGTACTTTTCTTTTCGAAAATAAACCTTACTATCCAAAGATTATAGAACGATCAAATTTACCTTCGCGTTGTAACTCACTTTTAAAATCAATATTTTTTTTCGACCGTCGATAAATCTCTCCCGATCCATAAATCGGCAAGAACTCGCTTCGTAAGTAAGAGGCTTGCCCCTTTTATAATTGTAGAACGCGAGGCAAAACGCGAAGCAAAACGCGAGGCAAAACGCAAAGTAACATCATTGTGTATACACGAGCGTTCGAACAAGTCGATACACGCGTTATATCTTTTGGAAAGTTCGCTAAGTAACAACAACAATAACTCCCGGGAGAACAGTTATAGGAATAAAAAGAAGCGCGTATAAAAACAACGGGCGGCGAGGCGAGGCGAGGCGAACGCGTGTATAAGTCGCGGAGATTTGAACGCGTAGTAAAGCGCACGATTCGCGTCCCGTGAACACGACGACGACGACGACGACGACGACGACGACCGCGAGGCGCGCGCACATACACAAACACACACACAAGACAGAGACAGATACGAAAGAACCGAGTCCTTCGTCCGCGCCGACGATGACGTGGCCCTGGTGTACGAGTCGCGAGTCTCTTTTTGTATCCTCGAAAATTATACAAGATGGCCAGTAGTGCCCGAGTTCGGCAGCACCGATTCATTTTTCGATTTTTAGCCTGGTTCATTGACACCTACGCCCGATCATCTTCTTCTCGCTTTTATTCGCAAAATTGCGATTCCTTTCTTTATTCCTTCCGAGCCCGGGAGCGCGATAAATCACAGCTGTCGAAGCTGCCTTTGCCACTATCACGGCCACCATAACTCAACCTCTGCTTATAGTAATATCTATTTTATTAACGCGTTAACTCTACTCTTACCTTCCTACCTTCCTTCCTTCCTTCCTTCCTTCCTTCCTTCCTTCCTCGAAGCCTTTATCGGCGAAAATTATTAATTATTAAACTCATTTTCGAGCTAATTTGTCACGTACGAATTTACGACGACTTTACGAAACTTCTTTGTCGTCGTTTCGCGCTGGAAATTAAACTCCAAAGATCCCTCGATCCATTATACTCGAAAACATTTTCAATTTTATTCACTTGCGCTCGCGAAAAGATTCCCCACCTCGATAGGATACCTCTTTTCAAACAACTTCTCGACGGAAAAGAATATCGCTTTGATTCAATGTCGCATCCAGAGACAAAAGAATCGGAAAATAAAGCATTTTTAACAATATTAAGTTAATTTAATCTCGAGAACGAGGTAAATTATCTCGTAGTGGAAGCGAAACGGAATATTATTTATCATATTATTTATTACAAAGCGACACTCATTCGTAAGTGGACGTTTTTTTCTTTTCGATAAATAAAGGTCGTTTAATTCGCTTGGAATGCCAAGTTCTATTTTAATATCCGAATATAATTTCCATTTTTAACGAGACAATTTTACGCTAAAGATAATTTACATAACGCTTTACTGTTTATACGTTCGAATTTTAATTTTATCGTAGAAATTACTCGATTACTTATCCACTGGATACGAATATTTCGTTTAACCTCGTTCCATCTGGAACGTAGTTGAAAAAGTGTGGGAGTAAACGCATTCCCCTCGCAAAACTCGAATCCCGATGATTCTTCTCGCTCCCGCATCCAGTAATCCAGTAATCCAGTAAACAAAGTAAATTTTCGTATCGGTCCGAGTCCATTCGTCCATCTCCGCGCACCGAGAGTTTTCGCCTAGCTTGGCAAGGAGGGGCTTTTTGCGAGCGGCCGAGGCCGAACGAATCGGTTCCGGCGAGTGCGCGTCCGTCAAATTGCGAAATTCCAGCGCGTAGACGAGAGCGCGAAAAGATCTATGCGCCCGGAGTAATGCCCGATGAAATTTCAACCGCGGCACGAATAATTTCGTCCCGCGTTCTCGACGGGGCCATTTATTAAACGTTCGCTTATAAAGCGCCGCTCCTCTCGCCCGGACGCGTTTTCCGACGTCGAGAATATTTCGCAACGATACGCGGTGAACTTGAAACGCGAGTCGGTAACTCGAAAACATTTCTCGAGCGTAGTCAGGTGTATCCACTCGCGTTGTAGGTTAAGCTTTCGTATTATAGAATCGATTACGTTCTATTTACAAGCGGGTACGCGAATACTTCTTTTGTTTACCCAACGTGTTCCGTGCTCGTTTCTATGTTCGCGATCTTCGCTTATCTCGGTATCCTTTAAAGTTCATCCGATGACGAATCGAAGGATGCTCGAGCCAAGCATCCTTGGAATTATCGGTGCCATCGTCGCTTGGTATTATTCTCCTCCCGTTATCAGCGAGAGCGTCGAATCTTCCCGCCACCCCGTAAAAACGTAAACAAAGGTTGGTTGTCGGGCGAGAGCTCGACAAATGGCCTCGGAAAATGACGAATCGAGGAGCCAAGTGGACCGGCGCACGGATTCCAAACCGCGTACGTGTTCTCCGAGAGGAGGTTCGGCGTCTCGGTGCTGCGCACGCGCGCACATTATCTCGAGTGCGCAGGTATTTACCGGCTCGAGCCTCAACGTACATGTATGTAAGTAGGCCGACGCCGTCTTGTACCGTTACCGGGTATACGCCATCGCGCATACGAACTACGCGCCGGCTAGGCAAGACCCGAGGAGAACGCGTACGCGCATTCCACCGGTTACACTTTGTTACGTTGAGTTACCGCCCTTTCGTCATCGGGCTTTTCCGGGGCCTCGAGGCTCGCGTTCGTTCGAAATTCCGTCCGCGTTCGACTCGGCTTTGCGCGCGAGGAGATGCGCCTCGAGAGCGACGAGAGGAGGAGGGAGATGTTTTTGTCGGTACTCTTTGAGCGATCGCCCGTGATAAAGAAGCTTCCGAGCCTCGAGGTTTCCTCCAACCTTATTTTCACCTGACTCGTTGACTCGCGACTCGAGTCGTTGGACCGAAAGCTTCCTTCGAACAAAGTATCGAGATTCGGAGACTAGAGGAGCCAAGGTTCGATCGGGAGACGAAGAGACTAAGAATTATTAAACGTATTGAACAAAAAAATAAACTACAAAAAAAAAATGTCGTTAAACTTTAATTTTTTATCGTTTCGCGACAGAGATTTGGTCGACCGATCGAATCGAACGCGATAATAAAAATATCGCGTTTACGCTATTTCTGTTCCGCGAAAAGAATTTCTATATAAATTATTTTTTCGTCGTTTCCTCGCTTAACATATTTCGCTCGTAAATTTAATAAACTGAATATTTGTCGCTTTAGATTTCCATATTATTTTTTGCGCGCTTCGCAGATGTCGAAGAAACGGTATGCAAAAAAGCAGCGGTTTCGATTTTTTGTACCAGTTCTTCTTACGCGTGTCACTGTTCTAAGCCATTACCTTTTTGCGCTTGTAATGTAAATGCGATTTATTTAAATCGTTGAATTGACTTGTCTAACGCGAACGTGCACTGTAACTTTGAACTGGACGTTGTTAAAAAAAAAAAGAAAAAAAAATGAGACTATTTACATTTTTTTTATCGAATGTGTTTATTCGCCACGGATAAAATGTGGTTGTTGGAAAATTCATCCGTACTTTTTATCGATTCGTTTAAATTATATGCAAACTGAAACACGCAGTTTGCGATGTTAAGGAAATTAATTTAAACGAATAAACTCGAAATCTAATTTCATCCGTAGTAAGTATATTATCGTAAAGTTTTGAAAGGATAATATCGAGTTATAAGAATTACCGATAGTACTTTTAATATTTATGGAGTGTAAGATTTAATAAACGTATATTTTAAAATTATTAACCTAATATTTATTAAATTGTAAATCTCTTTTATATTCTTCCGAAATAAAACGTTGTAATATTTATCGCAAAGTACGCGGTGAAGCAAAAAACTATAAAGTATTATTCGTCGATTGTAGCTTTGGTTGTTTTTAAACTTTTAAATTTACGTACCGCTTAACCGAATAGTAATTTTCTTCGGTCGGAAAGAATTTCTAGCGATTATTTATATATACAAAATAATAGCGCGACGTACGCAAGACATATTTTACTAATGTATACAATATTATTGTCCAAAAGTCGAGCGTACGTGTTTTCCTTTTTAATTATCAAAGAGGTCGAGGACCGTTATCTAGGACGAGGGTTCAAGGTGACATAGTGCAGGAGAGATACGTGGATGCTTTTTCGTCTTGGGAAACAACACGCTTCGCCTTTCTTTTAGTAAAGGACAGAAAAACGAGGAGGAGGAACGAGAAAGAGAGAGAGAGAGAGAGAGAGGGCAAGATTACTCGGGAGAAATTCCATCGTTCAGTCCATTCAAGGTGTAACACTTTTACGAGTTACGTTTCCGCGTTGCGTAACGTGAGAACAATCTCTCATCATCGAACGCTTTGAATCTCCCGACACTCACTCCCACTCGGTAAAAATATACAAAGTTCCAGTCTTGATCAATCGACTTTATCAACCGCTGACAATCATCGCATGACTTATCAAGCCAATGAACTAAACATTTTCAATGCAGATCCATTATGAAAAATTCAGGAGCGGACGAACACCTTCGTGCATACCGAGAGATGTCCACCGGTACAATGTGGTGATTGTTATGGATTGCGACCTGAAAGACGAAGGGGAGAGAAAAGTTGTAGAGTGTAGTCGGAACTTTATCGGCTCTAACATTTATCGAGCATGAATTTGTACGACCTGGAAAGAATTTTTCTTGTAAGTAAGGCTCGGTATAATTTTAGATTCAAAAATGCTTGCTCGACGAATTTTTCTCAACATTTTAAATAATGTAGGATTAATATATTTTTTCTCTATTTTCTTAAAATATCGTTGTGTCTTGTTTTATTTTTTACCGCGAAAGAAAACTTTAATTTTTAAATATCATAATGAATTTTACGACGTTTTCAAATCGTCGAACGAAAAGCTTTTATCTTTAATTATACATTAAGTATTTCGGATAATTAATACGATTCAAACTAGTTTTGTAGTAACATGCATAAATCTTATCGAGTAGAAACAAGTATTCGATTTTGAATGGTAGAAAGTGCCGAATCAAAAAATACGTGGAAACTTTACGCGTTGAGGAAAATTGGGTTAAAATTGAAAAAAAAAAAAAAAAAACAAAAAATATGTAAGAATAAAATTACATACGTTTACATACGTTTTTATATTTTCGTCACCTTCGATCTAATAATACGTAATAACATTCCAATATACGTAAAATCAAAGCGATCGTCGATACTTTCATCGCGCAAAGAAATAAAAACTGGCTCACCGTAATAGCGTCGATGGGCAAAAGTTAAAAATAATTTTTAAAAAGATATAAATTTTATTATAGTTATTCTGTAACTGTGAACGAAAAAAGGAGTCTTTTTTCGAACGCGGAGTCGAGGCAAGTTATACCCGAGGAGAAGTTTGGTTTTTCAACGTAAGTAAACGTTTTGGTAAAAAAATACAAAGCAACGTTTCAATTATAATAAAGCAAACGCGTAACAACTAGATTCTTCGCGTTACGTTTTTTCATTTGGCGATGTACGATTACATCCCTCGTAGATCTTTTGCTCTCGTTCCCCAATAATAAATTATTATTATTCGACTCGTTATTTCTTACGAGTTCGAGCGCAGGAATAATATAATAGGGAGGTAAAATAATTGCCCGCGAATGATATGTTATCTTTCGATCAAACAGCCGTGCGATAAGCGACAAAAATTACAGTGTTAGCATAGCAACTAATTTCTAACGATCATTATTCAAGGTCTCGAACGAGCCAGCCATACGTTTTACTTACTCCTCGGCCTTACTACATTTTGCGAGTCCGATGAAGCGAGTCAAAGCAAAACTTGCGCACTTGCAGCGCATAAAAAGAGGCAACGGAAGGGATCAAATGAAAATATTTATCACGGAGGAAGCAACGGCCGCTCCTTCCTACGGTCGAACCCTCGTCCTTAACTCCTTTTGTTAAAGGATCGCGACGACATCGGCCAACACACAGCCTCCGCGAGACATTGAAAACGATTCGAGGCTGATAAGAATAATAACAATAGTAGGTTCGCGCACGGACCGAGTCGGTGTGGTTAATGGCATTAGTATATATCGACAAAGACTCCCTTCTCCAGGCACACTCGGGGCCACCTTGACCCTGCGCGATCGGCTCTACTGCGTGACGCCTCATTTGAGCACACCGATCACCCCGATACGCTTGGATTCGCCGGGCGAATCGACCGGATCCTTGCTCGTGCAACCGAAACGCAGCCAACTGTGTACACCGAAGCTATGATAAATCCCGATAAACGCCCGAACGAGCCACGGAATGTCGCATGCATGTGGCCGAGAACTCTAAATCCTTATCGCGTTGTAAGGCATTTGTACGTTTTTCCTCGGTCGATCGATAAGAACGAGCCGAGTTCTCGTGCCTCGCCGCGATCGTTTCGTTCGTTAATGTGTTTACTCGCTTGGAGGAATTAGTGCCTTCGTAATTATACTGGACCGGAATTGTTGTCGTGTTATCCGCGTATAAGGAGGACTGTTTCATCGGGGAATTCAGGTTGATTATTCGCGGGAATAGTGCTTCTGGTACACGGATAAAGCCAAAATGGACGAGGTAAATGCTCGGCTAGCGATCCGTCTAACGATCCGTTTATGTAACGTTCCTACATAAAATTCTGATGATGCATCCAGTCGTAATATACTTTCTTCGGTATATTTACGAATTGTGTCGGAGAATACTTATTTACGTTGTCTCCTCTTTTTATTACCCGGCACTAAAATAGGTGAAATTGAAAAATCTTGTACAACTTTGTTATCTCTTATACTTTTTACATTTGAGAAAATTCTGTGTTTGAAGTAACGATTAGACATTTTTAGAAAATTATCGTGCATTCGTATGTAAATTTTGTGTCCACGTTTCTTTAAAGAAAAAAGATAATGTTTCCAGGAATCGTAATTTTTAAAATAAATAATATTAATCCGCGATGGATTTTTTTTTCGAGAGTTTATTAAACGTAAAACATTTTTTTTCGTTTGTTTCTTTTAATTTATAAATAATATATTTGGAACATCGTTCAAAATCATCCATACGATAAATTATTCGAATACAAGGTACGTTCGTATCTCTGATAAACTGCTGAATCGGAAAACGAATAAAAACAGTTTCCACTAGTTTATTTAACTAATCGAGCTCAACGATACTATCGTATTAAAAAAAAGCCTTTCGTATCATAATTATTTACAAATCGAATATCCAATGTTGCATGTACAGATTATTATTTATTTACGAATATCGCAAATATTTCTGGTAGAAAAAGCTTAGCGTTGAAGCTTTTATCGACATTTGTACCCTTGGCACAAAAAGTTGTAAAAAAAAAGTTTACTTTTAAAAATCTCCGCGCGTTTCCACCAATTATCGCTGTAATTTGAAAATACGCTTAAAAACCCGCGGAAGGATTTTTGAGTGCAGAACTCGAGTTTATATATTCATAAAAAGGAAAAAAAATTCCTCGTTGATCCACGACACAGTTTAATTCTAACACACGGTATTTTTTAGGAGCGACAGTATCGGCGATCGATAAAAGCGGCTTATCTCGCGTATCAAAGCCGTCCGTCGATCTTTCGAAATACGCGGCTCGGAGTAAAACACGCGGATATTCATAGTGACTCGTCGACATCGGCGTCGGATTTCGGTGCAGCGGCATCGGCGGATACCGAATCTCCAACGATGCGTCTATCGCGATAAGCCTCCGCTCCCGAGCCAACAAAGTAATGTAATTAACGCGGACCGTTACGAGTTACGCGTTAACCCAGTGCAAACGACGCGGACATCTCAGGCCGAGTCTCGGGAAAGTCTCCAGAGGGAAATACGCAGCGGATCGATCCTCGGGAAGCTGCGCGGGGTTGAAAAGCGCGCGCGCAGAAGCTAAACTCGACGCTCGAGGATCGCCTTGACCTCGAGGAAAAGGCCAAGATCGGCCGGGCGAGTCTCCGCTGGCTCTCCGCTGGCTCTCCGCTCGCTCGGGAGAAGGAGACTCGCGCTCTCGCCGCGAGGAACGGTATAATGCACACGAGAGCGGCGACGCGGTGGGAGCGAGAGAGAAGAGAGAAAAAGAAAGAGATGTTATAAGTAGGCGAACGTAACTGTTTTATTAACCGTGGCATGGAGAGCTAACGCGGAGAGCCTCGGTCGCGGCGCGCGTCTCTCCGGCTTACATAATCGAAAACACAGAGAGTGAAAATCTCGCCGACGATCCTACTTTCTTTATCTTTCTCTCCGCGGGGAGGAGAGATGCGACTCGCGATCGAGAAAGAGATTCAGAGCTCGTAGACTCGTCCTGGGCCGACTCCTCGTCCCGAATCTCACCTGTTGGAGGAAACCTTATTTACACCGCTTCGAGAAAGAGCGAACTTGGTCGTAACCAACCAAGAAGGAATTAGCGATGATCGCATAAGTACGATCCTAACTCCTTCCTTCGCTTTTCATTTTTAATATCGTACCCTTTCGGAAGGATCGTTCTCAAGGATCGTTCGCGTTGCATCGACAACTCGGAAGTCGTAGAAAAAAAAATACGTCATTGTCGACAATGTATTATCTTGGCGGATAAGGATCGGACGCGAGTTAATTTCAAGGAATTTGTCGATCGTTAAGAAGCGTTTAAACGTTTATTATCTCGAGTTTTAATCGTGAATTTATACAATCGCACAATGGAATGCATTCGAACGACTTTTTACGAATACTTCCTTCGTGTTTTTTTCGCCAACCGTAACTTTAGACCCGCTAATAATTAAAGCACGTTACCGATATTCGATGAAACTTGGATCTTCTCGCTCTTTCTCTCTCTCTCTCTAGGTTTCGTAACAATAATGGAAACGCGCTTGCTTTTATACGATTATATCACTCTACGACAATGTCAAGGTCTCCTCCGACGAATGCAGGCCTCTTCGTCCTCCACCGTTTCACGCGTACGATAAGGCGCGTAGGCTGTCGAGTTGGTACCGATATCGGGAATCACCGGGTTAAGATTTCTCCAAATTTCTCCGCCTTGATCGCGTTCATAGGAATATACAATAGAATGCAGAAGCTAAGGTCGTGCGACAGTCGCATTCCTCGTTTTCCTTGTCCGCTTCCCGACTCGGCGAAGCAGGTGTCGAAGAATCGGCACGTAATTAACGGGCGAGCGGACCCCAAAGCGCTCGTTTACGCTCGGTGGAGTTTCGTCATCGAGGGGGCGCAAGGAAGTCCCCCTCGCTTTCTGTTATTCATCGATTCGCTTTCTCGTTAGTTATGCGAGTACTCGAACGAGCAAGAAAGTATACGCGGGGATAACGTTAGCGCGAACGGTACAAGCGGCTGAACTGTTATATCCCGAGGAGTCCCGCGAGTCTCGGACGGACCCACTGGCCCAGCGACCTCGGTTTAATAATGTCGTTTGGCCAACAGCTGATTCCCGCTTTCGCGAACGCGGGCGAGATGCGTCCGTGTAATCAACTCTTTCTCGATAAGCGCGGATAAGAGGAGGCTTCGATCGAGGCTGGAGGTGTTGGATCGAACGCTGCCGTCTTGGAACGATGTTCTCGATCCTTTTTTGGCGACCTTGCGACACGGACGATGATCGCGAACAGTTGTTACGAGTAACGCGTCGATGTACGGTTCGTTAATTGGCAGCGGAAACTTTTTTTATGGGCTTACTCGAACGTTTGCCAGCGGGACTTTCCGATGTTCGAAATATCGATTGTCCACTGTTTTAAAATGTAAAATTGATTAGAGACGGCTACTCGTTAAATTTTTTATTCGAAGGTTGGTTAAATTTGAAGTCTTTACGTAAGAAAATAATCGCTTTTATTTCTGAATAATATTCGTTTCATGATTCGAGGGATATTTTAGCCACGTTTTACCTTTGGGATGCGGTTTTAGAGTCATTTTCTAATCGAGCGACTACAACGGTAAGCTTTTAAAACTGTAAACTATTGTAAATTCGATAACGTCTGAAATTGATATTTATGCTATTTATGCTATTTATGCTATTTATGCGTTGTAAAGCTTATTAAGATTTGTCGCGAACTTTCGCAGTGAATTTTAATATTTAAAATAACGACGGTGATCGATCAATTTTATATTGCGTTGTAACCATTATTTAGGGCTTAGACACGAATTTTCTTTTATTTTATCAAAGTGTTATTTTAAAATATCTGCTTTAAATAGTTATACGAATGGATTTATATTTAAATTGCAAAAATGGTTATTAAAATTTTATCGTAACTTATTATCAAACTTGTCAATATTTTTTAATAAAATTTTATTATGAATTTTTTTTCAATTTATTTAAATTTATGGCTCAAAGTTTTATAAAAAGTGATAAAAAATGTTTTGAATTAATTGAAATGCACAATTTTATAAATAGAAGATATTTCCAATTAATAAATTATATATTACGGTTATAAACCTACTTTGAAAATGCACATCAAAATATTACTTGTTATATATTTTCAATAATAATAAATAAGTATTCCGAGTATTTGATCAATAACGATACTCTTGAAAATGAAAAAAAATGTAATAAGAATTAGTAGTTAACACATAATTACATCATTGCATAGTCATCGAGAAAAGAAAGTGACACTAAGTGTTGCTTTTAAGTAAGAGGTTGTGAATAGTTTAACGGTAACAAATGCTATATTAAATAACGAATAGAAACAATTTTCTAATAAAACTTATTTTCAAAACGATAATTATAGTGTAAACTATGTTTATTTCGAATGTTCGTACGTATATTCTAAATTAACCATTCTTATCCTTTATATTCTACAAATTATCGAAAAGAAAATATGTAGATTTATTGTTAAGTTTAAGACTGCAATTATTAAAATTGCACTTAGAAGTTAGTTTGAAATTGAATAAAAAAAAATTTACGAATATCAGTAAAGAGTATTTTAGTCATTTCTTTTATAGAAATTATCGAAGAATAAAATTAGGCTAAAAAATTGGAATTGGTACTATTAAATTGCATACGAAGGATCAATCTATAATTAACTTTTTAAATTAATTTAATTTTGCACAAAAATTAACTATCTAAAATTGGGATTTTAAATATAAATAAATTGACTTATTTATATCCATAGAATATCGATAATTAAAAATATATAAAGAAATTTAGAAAATACCTTAACTTTTTCATAATTAATTTTAATTTATATTGAAAATATATTTTAAAATACAATTAAGAATATAACTCTGATAATAAAATTAATTAATTCATCGATCAATGTTTCAATATTTAAATTATTTTAGTTTAAACATAAACTTTATAAAATGAAAAGATATTTAATTTAAAACATTATGTAACATTATGAAAATTTACTTTTAATTATAATATATATCGAAGAATTTTTATTCGTTAAAAGTTTCTTTCAAACGATACAAATGATTAAATAAAGAAAATTATTTTATCGCTAACTGTAAACTATTTTTTTCCATAACATTGATGGAATTATATTATTTATTACTTATATTACATACTATGACCT
The DNA here is from genome assembly GCA_018907195.1 of Dolichoris vasculosae. Classification (NCBI taxonomy): domain Eukaryota; kingdom Metazoa; phylum Arthropoda; class Insecta; order Hymenoptera; family Agaonidae; genus Dolichoris; species Dolichoris vasculosae. The sequence continues at coordinate 5,590,769 of JACCHY010000009.1, read as the reverse complement.
AATCGTGTAATTTGTAAAATATTGATTTATACGAAGATAAAATTTTGTTCCGAAGCAAAAAACTAAATTACGTTAACTAGATAATCGTAAATCATATACATATTTATCGTATAATCTATAATATATCCTAATAAACTATAGCCTAACGTTTTTGTTTTTATATTTTATGTAACAGCAGGTGCATTTTACCATGTACCATAATATAATTTACCGTATCATCAGTCATATCTATCGAAATGCCAAAATCACTTATATTTATCATTCGCGCGTTAATTTGTACTTATCGGCTTGGTAACGATTTTTATGCAATTACGTTCGATACGTACGCTTATAAATTTTTATACAAAATATATATATATTTTCATATTATATATTAAATTAAAATTTCTCATCTTATAAAGATTACGGTTGTTGCACGCATTCGATAAATCGATTCGATGCTTATTTTTTAATTTAGAAGTTCTTTATTCGCTACGATCGAATTCTGGTGCACATTAAAATTTTGATAAATCAAAATTCTCGATACTAAAACTCTTATTCGTCCAGAAGCGTCTAGATAACGGTCGATCCATCCTTTTCTTTGTAGCTTCACTCTAACTCGAAACGAAAAATCAATCACGGTACGATTTCATTTAAAATGATTAATCGCTCAATCGAGAGGAGTGAAATCATACTCACTGAGATTCAACGCGTAATTGACATTAAAAGTTATTTGATACATTATTAAACGGATTATCCGGTATAATTTGAATTTTATTTTTTGAATAAATGTCTTGAATATTGATAACGAACGCATAACGGTTTAACGTCACTGAAATGATGTAATACTGTTAAAGTTTCGAACGGATTGACGTTCGTATCTAATTTAATAAATTACGAATACATCATTTTTTATATTCGCGAGCATAGAGGATGTCCGAAACGTACGCGCACGAGTTTAACGATATTAAAATTGTACGCGATAAATATCGTACAATTTAACATTTAATTTATATTTTTACGACGCGGAGGCATTTGTTCAACAGTACAAAGGGATTGATTTTTCGAAATCTCGATGCACCGTGTCCGAGTGAAATTCGACGTTAACGCGCGAACGTAAATCGTTGCGCCGACGGGATGCGCAAAACCGAAAGCAAAAAAGAAAAGGATATCCTTTACTGGTATCGTTTAAAAGAAAAAATTGTCGACGGGACTCGTCGTGGCCGAAAATGGCAAGGTTCGCTCGGACTTTAAGCCTCGCGTGAGCCACTCGCAAAACTCTTACCCCATATTGCTCTAATTGCCCTAATTCTACGAGCCGAAGGTCGAACGTCGAACCATTAGCCGATAATAAAAATTTCGGCCTTCCGAGCACGCTTACATAATATTTACCACCGTACCTCTCGGACGAAATAAATCCGAGATACCCGCGACCGCGGAAGAAAACGAGGAAGAACCGAAATCGCCGGTCCAATTTAACGTCGTCGAGACGAGCGTGAGGTAAGCGTTACGTAGGTTGAGGCAGTTACCAACGCCCGGGAATAAGGGCAGACCCTGACCGCGAGAGCGACGAGGACTCCTTCTTCCTTCCGTTATAGCAGCCGCCGACAGCCGCAAAAGCCGTCGTCGGCACGAGTGGTTAAGGATTTTATTGTCTAAAACTCGAGTTTTACGAGGAGTGCGCTACACTCTCGTATAAGGATAGGCCGTCGCGGCGGTGATGGGCTCCAATTTTCCCGGAAAGCTCCTCCCGACGTCGGGGGAAAAGACGAGGAGCGCGCGCAGAATCCGGGGAAGCTCGGGAGCGCAAATTGCCGTGCCGTTAAAAGTGCCCCGGCCTCTTTATGGCATCGCGCCGTAAAATAGCGGAAGGGTATATCTGTTGCTCGGTGCCTCGGTCAGAGGCGACGTAGCTACGCTCGCGACAACGGAGTCCGGGCCGGCCCCTGGAGTACGTGGGAGCGTTTGCAAATGGACGTTTACTACTATTGCTACTATCTCGTATCTTGGACTCGATCCGAAACGGTCCGCTGGAATTTTCAGCGAGCTGGTCGACTCGACTCGAGTCCGGGGAATTTTCCGCATCTCGATGATTTTTCCTTCGCTTCCTCTCTGCTTCGATGAGGGATTTTTCTTCTCGCGAACGCGCGCGAGAGAATATTTATCTCTAGAATGTAAGCGCGATGCGCAATCTTTCAAAAGTAAATTACGAAACGCTCGAAAGACTCGCTGTAAAATCTCAGGAATTCCGTACGCGACTCCCTTACTCGCGATATTCCTTATTTCTGTGTCTTCGAGGAACCTTTTATCCCGAGCTCTCGCCAAGAGACACGAGATTTGGCGTAAAACCTTCTTTAATTATTTCAAATATGTCGGGTAGTGAAATTTTTAAGAATCTTACACTCTGCCTCTCGAACAAGCCAAGTATTTTCCTCGCGGTTTTTAAATTGCTTTTAATTTTTCTCGAGCTGATTTCGAGGGAAACAAGCTTGGAAAATTTCTTTTTCGATACGTTGAAATTGTTTTTTTTTCTCTCTCTCTGTTTTTTTTTTTTTTTTTTAATAACAAACGTACGTTGAACGTAAGAACCTCGAACATCGCCAACTTCGTAATTCCGTCTTTTTACCACTACCGGAGTCGTAAACGCGGACTCGCGTACTCGCGCGTATAATTTACGCAATCGAAATACAAATATAAAAGTCGAAATATTGTAGGTAGGTTCGCGATGTTAAAGGCAATACCACCGATGCGAGTAAAACATATTTAGTACTTGGTCGACGTCTCGGCTGGTATAACAGTATCGGAGTAGTTCCAACCCGCGCGTCAGCTGTTGGAGTCTCCCGAGGTCTCGAAGAAAAAAAATTGCATTTATAGTTAACTGCGCTTACGTTGGCAGCGAACATAAGTAGTTGGCTCGAGCAACGCTAAATACAAATATTTGTATTTCCGCGGAGTTTCGCACGAGTAGCGTTTTACGGTGAGATACACGGACTCTTCGTTAAAAATAAATCAGCGGATTTACGATACCGCTAATTAATAAAATAGTCGCGATTCACGAGAACCGCAGGCGAATAATCTTTTGTCTCATCTGAATTTCCAGTTTTAAAACGCGAATCGATACCTCGAACGCACGATCTTATCGCGGCGAAACTCGTTATAATTTCGCAAAGGCGCGTTAATATTTGCAAAAATAAATTGGTTCGGACGCTATCGAAGAGCGAGGAAAGCCTCGAAAATAATTTTTGCCTGTGGAAAAGGGTCGAGGGTTTCCTCCTCCGCGTTTGATTTTTCGAGGATACGAGAGAGAGAGAGGAGAACACGAGCAAGAATGTCGTTTTGCATTCCGCGGCCTCGTCGACTCGACCGTGTGCTCCCTCGATTTTGCTCGGGCGAAACGAGAAGGAGAAGACGAGGCCGACGAGAGCGAGGAGAAATGCAACGAGGAAGGATTACGCGTATAAATATCGGCATCGCGATCTAGAGTGGCGCTGACTCCGGCAACGAAACTTACGGAATTATTAGCATACGAATTATTTCGACGCGCGGCTATCGATCCGCCCCGATAAAACGTGGTCGGCGTATTGGTGGACACGCACGAGAATTCAAACTCGTCTTCTTCGCAACGCTGTTGGATGCATCAGGGATTTTAGATTGGGCCGCTCGAGATAATCGCTGGTTAGATCGCGGAGCGAGTCGATGAAAATGACGTTACTTTGTAGATACGATGCGATACGATCCCTAATGGACTCGGGCATTACGTCTTTATCCGAACCTGAGATATTAATAGGATCGGTATGCGCCACGAGATCTAACACTTGGAAATTTGTATGATTAATAATAGGTATTTTTTTATTTCCAGTATCCTATTAGCGGACCCCAACGATCGAAATTAACGATCTTCTTTTGAAAATTGTTAGTTAATACAATGTTTTGATCCTAGATCCGGGGTAACGGTATTCCCGCCTCTCGATTACCTACAAAAATATTTATCATGCTCGCTTCGGTTGCAAGTTTTTAATTAATTTTGTTGGTTGCGCCTAATACATAACTTACGACGTTATAAATAAAATTTTCCGTATACGATAATACATAATCGTAAAACTTTCAACTACGCGAACAAACGCAATGAAATTATCCAATGAAAGTACGCAGTCTACTTTCTAATGGACTTTTAATTCAATTATGTTACACTAATGCTACGCGTTGTTGTTATATTCGGTTGCATCATATTCATTAATTCTCGTGACGTATTAATTTTCAAATATCGGCTCGGGTGATGCTTCGCGGTTGTGTAGGGATTCGAATGTACCTTTATCGAGCGTAAATAAATAAACCAAAGTTACATAATTACGTAGGTAGGTACAGTTTGTTTTTATTCGCCGTATAACCGTTTCTCTCGCCTAAAGTCACAACCTGTTCCGTAAGTTTTATACAATAATAGCAGTAGGAATTATCCCACAAGTAAATTTCCCCTCGCTTCCTATACACGAGCGAACTTTGCGTACGGAAACGGCAGTAGCAACAGCAACAACAACAACAACAACAACTGCGTCTCGACATTTTAACGCTCGCTTAATTACGCTTTATCGCGGACGGTAATTAATTATCGTCTCACACCTGCATAACGCAGCTCGAACAATTGATCGATGGTAATTTACAGGCGCGTATATCTATTAAGCGCGCGCTCGAGAGTCAAAGAGGACGAGCTCGATTTGGGTGTGGGGAAGGGGGTTAAAAAAATAGCCGCGACAGGCTCGAAAAATTATGCATCATTCATTCACGTCCGTGTGGATGTATTATTTATACACGCTGGCTGATAAGCGAAACGGTGCGCACACGTACGCGTAGTTTCGCGGATATCGCATTGACCAAGAGAGGCACGAACGCGAAGCGGAGAGGAACGAAAGGAACGGCCGAGAAGAGGACACAGAGAGGGAGAGAGAGAAAGAGAGAGAGATAGTAGGTTTGTGTTAGTGCGTAAGCCAGGCAAGGGGGGAAAGAAGGAGAAGAAGGCATAATCATGCCGCGGCTCGCTCGGCTCGCGATGCCCGGGCATCGCTCCCACGAGGCTGGGGCCAACTAACGGTTCGATCCTCCACCACCGGGGAGCGGACACCACTACCACTATCAGCATTCGGTGCGGCGGACTGTACGACTCGTCACTGCTGTCTTGCTCTACTCCTCCGAGAAGCAGCTCCTACGTATCTCTTGGTCTCGCTTCTCCGCTCTCCTCGTTCCTCTTTATCATCGCCGTTTTCCCCCCTTCTTTACTCGGACTCGTTGCCTTCTTCAACCCCGTGCGCGAACCAAGAAAAAATAAAGAGAAAGAGAGAGAGAGAGAAAGAGAGAGAGAGAGAGAGGTCAATACGCGTCCCTTTTCTTCTTTTCTTTTGATTTCAGTCTTCTTCACTCTCCGTCTTTTCTTCGCCTCGAAAATTAAAGAGACGCGCCTTGCGATATACGGTCGCATCTGCCCTGCACGCGATAAGAAAATTGAGAAAGTACACGCAAGGCTCGCTAAGTGCGTATATTCCGTACTTATGTACGGAATGTATAGGCGGTGTGACGGACGAACTCCGCGAAGTTGCGGAGACATGTAAACTGTTTTTGCGTCATGGGAGAAACGCCTCGACTCCCTTTATTTATTTACTCCTTTTTTTCCCCCCCAAGAGTCGTAATTCTTTTTAAATATACTTTTGGAATTCTCCCACCTTTCCGCTATTTTAAATGTCTATTCATTTTTCAAGGACTTAGATTTCATTATTTATCGAATAGGTGTGAACGAATCAAGGCCAAACGAAGGTCTTTAATTAAAAACGAGAAATACATTTCGATTTACCTGAAATCAAAATGTAACTACTTTTAGTAATTAAATGATCTATCACCGTTAGTGTGCGAGTAAAGTTCACGACATTAGTTTATACGTAAGTTAAATTAAATGTTTTTATTTCGACTTCGATCCTATCTACAGAAACGTTGCCATGTATTTCCTTTGAAGTCTGCGCAATATCATTAAACTTAGATTGTTCTGTTATTAAAGTAAATCTAAGATAAACAGTATTTAACTACTTATTTGTTTGTCGTTAATTTGATTGGATTAATAAAACAATCCAGTTGGAAATTCAAACGCGAGGCTTGTATAACTCATTACGATTTAATCATCTTTCTTGTAACAATAACATCGTACAATTTTCATATAGTGTACATTGTAAACTTTTTAATTATTTATTATAGAAAAATGACCTTCGAGATATATAAAAGTTATTTCTTATGCCGATATCATTCTTTTTAAATTAACGTAACTATAATTTGCGTTTCATGGACATAATTTTATTTCTTCGTTAATTATTGCAATAAGTTAAATCGCATAGTTAAAATAAGATAAAATTAATAAATTATCGAGCGATAAATTTAAACAAACTATTAAAAATATTCAATGTTAAGATATTCATTTACATAAATTATTTATAAAGGACAAATAAAGTATTTTAAAACGATTTAATCTACAATGGAAGAAAATAATTTTCTTATACTGTGAATTAATATCTTTATTATTTCTATGTATGAAAAATAACGTTTTATCAATGTTAATATTGGTTAAATTATTTGTAAAAAAAAGAAAAAAGTGAATTTCAATAACCGAATATAAAGTTTTAATACATATATTTTAAATATCAGAGTATATTAAATAAAAGTATTTACAATTTTTATTACATCTTGCTATCGGATAAAATTGTTTAGTTTGAATAAATAAGGAAAAACTGCATTAAATATAAAATGAATATTTCTGCATGGAATTAAATATACTTTTATCGTAAAAAATAAAATAATTATTTCTATTTCTTATTTTTACTGTAAATAATATAATTCCATATACAATTTTTATTTTATTCTTTGTTTAAAATGACAATTTTTATTAGATAACTGTAAAGAAGTTATTAAAGAACAATTTATAATTATTATACAATAACATTTTCAAAGAATTTTTAGAGAAAATAATATAATATCGATAATAAAAATAATAATTGCTCGACTAATAATATTTTTTAATCGTTATAACTGACATAACTTGTCACAGATTTGAAGGTTTGTACTAAATATTACCATTCGTAATTGCTATGTATAAAGATGCTTTAGGCAAAGATCTGTTGCAATGGTAACCAAGACCTTCGTATTTTATAAGATAAAACATGACTAGATTTATAAATATGAAATATTCAAGTAAAACAAATACTTCTAAGTGTGTTTCGTTCTTAAACTTGAAAAGTTTTATTTAATCGTAATTAGTTTATGTTCGTGTATTCATCGTTAAAAATGTATAAATAATAACATAATAACGTATTCGTAAAAATAATATTTATACAGAATACAAGACAATAATAAACTAGTTCATAACGAAGTCAATGTTTTTACCTACGTTATTATAAACAATTCTTCCGTCGTACTTGGATTAAAGTAAAAATATAAATAGAATTACGAAACTGAAATATGTCTAATAAATTTAATTAATGTTTAATTAAAATCGATATCCATTATGATGTCATTAATTAGTAAAGTAAAAATAGTTAAGATATAACATTTTCTCTTATATTACATTCTAATTATGTTCCAATAATATTTCAAGTATATTCTCTTAATTTCAATAAACGATAAATTAATAATAAAATATTCAAAAGTCTAAGGATTGAAAATAAAGTTTTTTTAAAATTTGAAACTATAAAAATGGTATATATTTAAATGCAATTACATATATTAAATAAAAAATGATGAAAATTAGGTCACGGTATATTAAACATAATTTTTTTCTTGATATACATCGATTGTTTCGATTAAATATTTTTGCTATTTAAAATATTTATTCAAACTCTAATTTAATAATTAATTCAAATTTTAGAAATTGAAGAACTTTTTAAAATTTTTAAATTTTATATTCAATGAATTTTTAAATATTTGATATTGTTTTAAATTTAAAACGCCAAAGTAGTCGTATTTTATATTTTGACATTGTAAATAATTTGAAATGAAATTTTGTATTAAATATATTTTATAATATTTATACAATATTGGTATTATATTTACAAACTTGAATACGCGACTATCTTTTTATTTTTGATAGGGATTTTATAAAAAGTATCGTTTATATCATTTATTACCGTTTTATTTTCTTCTATTTTGATTAGAATATTTAGACGCGACAAAAAACTTGGGGTTTCTCTCGTTTGAGGAAAAAAAAAATGAAAAACTACATTGTATAAAACATCTTATAATTACTCGATAAAAAATGCTTATAATATTCTACTCGGTAATCCATTTAAATTGTAACTTAATCAACAGCATGGAAAACGCAAATGACCTAGTCACAAAAAGTCTACTTGATATTCATACATTTATTATTCGTCTACTTTACATCAAATTAATATTCAGAACGTAATTTTAAAAGTAATAAAAAACAGTTTTTTACCCCAAATATAATAAAATATTTAATGAACTTTTTTCCATTCGATAATTTTATACAAAATAAATTCCAATCTAATGGATTTATTTATTTTTAAATTTTAAACCTGAAAAGAACTTGTTATTACGAAAACAATAAAAAGGTATTTACTTCCATCAATATATACAAATAAAAAAAAAAAATACACAGAGTAAACGTACGATCGCAAAATTTTTATTGATAATTGAAATTTTAATTATTTAAGCGAAATTTATGGATGCAAAGTCGAACGACAGTTATGACAAGTTGTTTTCATACAAATAATAAACAAATAGATTAACGGTAACGCATTTAATTTAAAAGCTAAATAAACCCTCGCAACATATAAATTTTAATTTCAAAATATTTCAAAGACTTTTTAAAAAATAGATGTTATCTCGCGACTCGAGCAGATAATGTTTATACGTTCGCTCAAAAGTATTAGCCCTGCCCTCTTTAATGGGCCCGTCACTTGGTATGACGAAGATTCGGAGCCAAGGAAGACAGTGTAAGTATAATTTACGCATTCGTGGATTCCACGTGATTGGGGTTTCATTTTTTATCTGTTCCTTTTAACGATTTTTTTTTATCGCGAGGTGAAACAGATCATCAAAATCTCAAACTCGGTTGAAAGAGAGAATAAGACACTCGAGAACTCGAGAACCTAAGCGCCTTTTGGCAATGCATTCACAAAAGAGGTTGGCGTGTGTTTCTTCGTTTAAAAGAAATGGGAGTTTCAACTAGGACGTTATACCTACTGAATAAAGTGCATGTGTGGGTATATATATGCGATCTCGAGTGGAGTGGGTTGTACGTCTCTTTTTTTCCTAACGAAAGGGCAGACCAATTACGCTGTTTTGTATATATCATTTTCGGATTTTCAAGCGTGTAATTATTACGGTACTCCACATTAGAATATATGACTTAGGAGAAACGTTTTCTTTGTCATGTAATTTTTTAAGGTTACGCGATACAATTATAAGAGTAGATCGTCTAAAAAATTTTTTTTTAAACAGTATTTATAGTACATTTTAATACTTTAACGCAATGGTGCTAATTTTGGAAATGTATGTGTTCATCGCGTAGATTAATTATACGAAGGACTAATTTAAAACTTCTCTTTCCAACTAAATAGAACTAAATAAATCGAGTTTAAGCTTTATATAAAAGTATTTTAAATCATTTTTAATAAAACGGTTAATTACAATTTGAAAATATAAATCAAATTTTTTAATCGTTTGACTAACTTTTTTTTAGTCACCACCTGATAAATCTTGTCTCTGTATATCTATAAGTTACCAAGTAAGTAAATAAAATAAATATAAATGTAATTAAGATTTTGTAATTTATAAATGTATTTTATAATAAACGAATAAAGTTTGAAAATCTCCAACTAGAAATAAGTGACAAATACATCGATGTAATTACAAATAATTATTCACCTTAAATAATTTAATTTTTACTTTTTTCAAAACTACCGTACCGTTATTAATATTTGATTATTAAATCTTCTACTATATAATTTCTTAATATTTCTTATAAGCATAATTAGTTCTAATGCATAAGAGAAACAATGTGGTGATTATATTCACGTACTACATTCTTCTTTATACGAGCAATGTGTCTTTTGTCACAGGTGAACTATAAGATTTAACTGCACAATGCATACAGGAAACTAATCTATATTTAATACATAAAAGTGTCTAGTCGTGACGTAAAATATACGTTATCGAACATAAATCACTTTAATATTTGTTATCAAGTGTCTTCGTATACGTTATGAATTATTTTATATTTTTAACGGATGCGGTATTTTCCTTAAAACATAAAAAACATGGAATGTAATGCAAGCGAGTCATAAACTAGCTCCAAGTAAGTACACCTAAATAGCAAGAAAGAGAAGGAGATATTTTAAAAAGAAGCTATTCGATAGAGTTGGTGAAAGAAGGGTAGCGAAAAGAAGGAAGAATCAGAAACAGAAAGAACTTAAAGGATCCGTAAGTAGAAATGGTCGCTGAGCAAAACAGCCTAAAATTTGTGACGCAGAAGAGGTAAAGAGTATAAAATGTTAGAGAAAAAGACCACGATAACGGAAAAACAAGTAAAGATAGGCCGTCCATAAATTAGATAAAAAGACCGAGGCAGAAAGAAGTAAATGCGAGCTAAAGATAAAGTTTAAATCAGACATTTTTAGGTACTCTGGCGGTATCCAAAAAGCGATGCAGTTTTTCTTATCTAAAAAAAGAAACGAAAAGAAAAATGAACTGAATTTGTCGGTTAATCTTTTTTACGAACATCGGTAACGATCGGTATATAAAGTAATGCACGAAACAAGTGTTATTTTGCAAATATTTTGTAGCTGTTGCGCCAAAAACACTTGCACTTTGCCCCTCGTTTTTTATGCGGTATTTACCGGTTCGAGTCGTCGTCAGGTGGCGCTTCGAACTCGTATATAAAAACAAACCAACTCGTCGTATTTCTTTAGACAATTATGGAAATTTTGACATCGCGATATCGAGTTCGGACACTTTATAATCATCCTATTACATCCGCTTTTTTTTTTGCTTTTTTTTGCGAAGGTGAACGAAGAGATTTAACCAAGTTCACTTCCTTCGTATATCGCGACTCTAAAATAGTTATTAGTCCCCGAACTTGGTCGTTCAGCCGAGATTGATTCGATGAACTTGTGGACTTGTGGTCTACTCTGGCTCGGATTATAAATCCACATGGTATCGTTTGCAATGAATTTCGAGAGACGATCTCTATTAAATTTTCAATCTTATATAATCGCTACGTTGTAAAATTAGGTCATTCCACTTTGATAGTTTACTCTTGCGATTGTAAGAAGAACGTAATTTATCTGAAAATTGCTAAAGGTTAATGAGACGGTGATATCGTACGGATTAGAATAAAAATTATGAAAATTAGAAGAATGCGAATCAATGGTAAGTAGTTTCTTTACCGAGCACTCGAAAAAAACTCGATTCGATTACGGAGCTTTGTATTTATCCTCGCGAGAGTTCGTTTCTTCTTTCGCAAACTTTATACACTACGTACGCAGCCATTCAAATTGGATAATTGCGATAAGAAAGAAGCTGCAGGAGTGCAACGTGTATTTTGGGCATGGATGCGCATTCTATAAAATTTAAATGTCATTCCGAATCAACTTTCACTATTCATCGTAATATGTCTCGACGTTATTTTCTCGACATTATTTTCGCAACGTACGTTTTTCGCTTTTACGTGGTAACGTTGGTAACGTTCTATCCTAAAAACACGTAAATTATCGGTGTGTCTATGCTTATAAAGAATACAATATTGGAACGTTATCATCGAGAATTTATGACCGTACTAAATCATCTATTGCGAAATAAGTGAGAAATAAAGTAATCCTTGTGTTTATTCGATTATCGCATTAAATAAAAAAAAAGACAAGTAATTTGTATGTATAATTTTTATCAACCCGTAATTATTATGTATATTCATTTCCTCCCAAGCATTAATCAAAATATATACGAGCATACGAAGTTACAGACAGAATATTTCATAACTTACCTTCTCAATATTATTAAACTTAAGTGATGGTTTTCACATAATAAATCTCCCCTTTAACCTTCATTTCAGAAATATAAGGCCATCGCCAAATGTATATTTTATTGAGTCGACAATTTCGCGATATATTCAAAATAAATAAGCAATAATATTTTTTCGAATACTAACGGGAAAAAAATTTAAATATTTCATTAAGAATTCTACGATTTCTAGTTTATTTTTTTGCGAATAGTTTCGGTCCTCTTTCACAAGTTAACATTCGTTCACAAAAATACGACATTCCTTCGGTTTTAAAACATTCTACACCGATATCGGTTACATAAACGAATGTATAAATAATATTAATAACCAGCGATCGGCGAGGAAGTGGATTATAAGCGTTACTATCGCGAAAATATTTCTTCGCGAACGAAGGTGGATTACGAATATACGGAAGTTTATAAATAACGCGCCATTTGTAAGATTTAAATACATCAAGGGAGTTTGGAAAAGTTTCTCATTCATCGTAATTATGACAAACGACTAGATAAAGAAGAATAATTGTAATCTATATTTACTCGTAGGAACGTCGAGGGTAAGGAGAAACACCGAATACGTAATTAACCCCTGGGATGACTTTTAATCAGACTTTTCTTAAAACTGCCATGAAATTAAAGGACTGTATACTATTAAGACTGGACAAGTTTTTCACGACGATAAAATCTTTCTTCCAGCGCACTTATACAGAACTCGCGCATGGAAATTGATTTATATTCGCGCCTCGAAGAAACCTTATCGATCAAAAGAGGAAATCCTCTTAAGATTAGTCCGTTGGTCTACACGGTCCGTTTCCGGCAGGAAAGTGAAAGATTACGATAGAGAAAGCCGGGAGCTGAATAGGAGCTGAATAGGAGCTGAATAGGAGCTTTAAGAATTTTTGCGCACCCCGGTGCTGGTAATAATAATTTACAGTGCAATGAGTGCACGCATTAGCCAGCGTAAAAAGGAACAATGAGAAACGGGAGAAAAGTACAAGGTGGTTTCCGCGGATAATGCGCTTTGGCCGAAGCGAGCCAATAAAAAAAAAAAAGAAGCCCACGGATGAAACAACGCCGTTCGATAATGGTTTTGGCGAAAACTAATGCTCGGGCGGAAGAGCCCCTCTAAAAAGCCGTAAAAGCGCGCGTGGCTCTGGAAAAACGAAGCGCGCACAAGCGATCCTTAGGAGAGAGGTCTGAAAAACCGAGAAGAGTCGTTGTTGCGAGATAAACGCAACTGTCTGTCTGCACTCGGGGAGACCGGACGAGGATGCTCGTAAATTACGGAACAGTTGACGCGACCTTGCCACAGGTTCTGACCTGGCCGCAGGCTTACGTGAATCTACACCTGAAAAATCGACCCCGTTTCGGTTATTCTATTTTCTATGTTCATCGGGGGGTCCCCGTCGGTTCTACCCTCGTGGCCGACCCAAACGTCCAAATCGTGAAATCGTGCTACACTCGATCGCGCGTGTGCCGGTAACGAGGGTTTATCAAATTCGACCGAGGGTTGACTGGTGAAAGTAAAAGAAAGCGTGTCTCGTACGATTTTGCTCGGATTTCTCTTTTCTATGCTTTTCGGAATCTATTCTATCGGTGTGGGTAACAACCTCGAGACGTCTCCATCGAACTTGCGAAAGTGTTTTTCGATTATTTTCGATGATTTTTCCATCGTTCATTTCGAAGTTGCAACGTCGATCTCATTTTTTTTTCCAGTGAATCGTAATCAACCAGTTTGGGAATGTTTTTTTTTTTTTTTACCTACCTCGTTTTTACCTTGGATACGTTATTCGCGAAACGACTGGTTTTCGGTTTTCGTGATTAATTTAATCAAAAATAGCGTGTAATTTACCGCAATGCGTACAAAGGTGAAATCCGATTCAATTTCGATACGATCTATTTTTAGCGCGTTAATTGATAAAAAGGGTACAATTTCTAAAAAATCAAAATTAAATATACCTTTAAAATACAAATATTCCTATCCGAGATGTTATTTGACCAATTTATCTTTTACCATTTTTACTGCTTTGTAAACAGTGTATGTACATAAATGTAGAAAAATAGAAATAAAAAGAAAAATAAATATGCTAAGTTAATTTATATTTAGGTGATCGCTCTGCGTTAAAAGTAATTTAAAATAAAATATCTCGAAAAGAATTTTAAAGTTATAGTTTGTGTAACTTGTATTAAATATTTTTATATCGTTAAAATCGTGAAAAGTGATTTTATTTAAAGAATGTAAAAGTTGCTTTTGACGTTGGTAACATAAATTACGTATTCGATATACAACGAACAAACTATGTTTTTTCGTGATAAAATATCTGGAAAATTAATATCTTTTATTAAAATTTATCCGTAAAGAAATATAAAATCCACGATAGTCGCATCGATATAAAAATTACTTATCTATAATATATTCCAGCAGGGGAATCGAAATTAAGTTTAAATCAATCGAAACAATCATTAAAATAAAAAGTAGATTTACGTTAATTCGGGAGAGAAGAAAGCGGTTCGAGCGTATCGTTCGTTACTATCGACCTATAAAATAAAACTAAAATAAGCGATAAAAGTAGGAAAAAAATCAAGTCTCTTTCATCTTCCTCTGGAAAATATAGAAACAAGAGTTAAAAACGAAAAAAATCCGAACATACCGAAGCTTGAATGAAATTGGAAAGAGAAGTTGGTAATTGCGTTTATTAAACAAGTATAAATTCGCTAAGAAGTTAAAGTATAATCGCGTATAAATTAATTGGCAAGATAGTCGCTCGAACTTGGTTGTCCTACACGATAAAATTGTCATTTATGAACTAATAATTCTTACGCGCGCAAATAAAACTCGGGGCCCGAAGTTGCGCGGATACTCGGTTACAGTACGCGTTAAAAGTTATGTACACGAGCAGAGGATAATTCACGCGTGTACCTAGTTTGGCTCGTTCTCAACCACTTGACGAAAAAGCCACCTCCGAAACTGGTTCAGCGACTCCGGAGACACCGAGAGATAAGGGTTTTTTGGCTTTTGCCGCCGCGCACTACTTAACCACTACATACGTGGAAGCTTTTTCGTTCCCCGTCGATGCGGACGAGAACTCGTTTATTGTATCGTGTATGATACTCGAGTCATTAATTGTCGCGGCTTCGCGTACGGTGCTTTACTTATATACGATTTCGCTCGAGCGTATCTCGTTCGATCAATGGCAAATCATTTTTGTCCCCGTCCGCCCTTTTTATACCTTCTTTATCCTCCGATGTAATCGCTTGCTTTTATAATTAATGGCCGGACTCATATTTAGATAGATTTGTGATAAAAACTGCTTCATAGTTAGTAATGTGTTGTATTATCTCTGTATCCGATAACTTTTATAGTAATGTATACACAAGCCCCGCTATTTGAATTAATCAGGCTATAATAATTATCCGTTGTATAAATAATGCGGTATAACGCAGTGTATAAATAACTTGGAAGAAGGAAAATATTTGAATCGGCAATTTCAAACCCGCAGTCCTATCGTATTTGTACCTGCGTGTATTTTATCGATACCGTCGGGGAAAGAATTTTTCTCCAAAGCCGCGCATCTTTCGCTCATAACCGTAGATCCTTCCACTATTTTTCACGATACTCCAATTACTTTTATTAATTCATCCACGTATCTTACAAACGCGTAAATCACGCGTAAGTGAATTACCGAACAAATTTACCGCTGCCGAATGACATTCTTAACGTAATTTTACTGTTTGGTAGCTAATTTCTTATCGGTCAAAGTTTAAACTGTAATTTATTCTAGCGCGTATTTACCTTCCTTCCAAACGTTAATGTATTCGCGCGTGCGCAAACAACTATTTAAAAGTGTACAGTATATCTTCGCGTACCGTATTTACAAATATGTCTCAAGGGGTAAAAACTCGTTGCGCGCATGCGCCAAAGAATCTATTACCGAGGAAGGCTTAAGTACGTTACCGATACATAATCCAAAGGCCGACGTCAGAATTTACATACTAGTATCGGCCTTTTTAAATCGCGCTTGAAATATTTAACTTTTTTTTTACCAATAATTTTCATGCGTTCGTTACCTCGGATCGAAAAAATTTTCAACGGTAGAAAACAATAATTGCTAAATTGAACTCGATCGTTATCGAAAAATTTAAAAAGAAAAGAAACCGATTTCAGGTTTTATCTAGGTAGGAAAGAAGCGGCGGTGTATTTCTTATCTCGACTCGCGGCTAACTAATTTTGCACGTCGCACTTTTAAAAATGATCTCGAGAAGAAAGGTAAAACAGTAAATAAGAACACGGCTAAAACGTTGCTCTCGGATACGCGTACGTCGAGCACTCGTATCGAATTTCTCCGAAATTTTTTGTTTACGAATCTAAGGCTTCGACGAAGAAGTAGTTCACGCGTATTTATTTATCGTAGCGCGACATCGACGCGTCGTCGCACTTTGGTAAGGATCCGACAATTTTTTAGCGCGGTTCGAAGTCCAGAACCGTTTTAACGCCATTTTTTTTTTTTTGGCATCGGGATTTTTTCGTAAACTCGGTGATTTCTCTCGACGCCAGCAGCAGTTTTCGTTTCGTTGGCGTTGCTCGCGTTGCTCTCCGGTAAAAAACAACCATGATGACTTTGATTTTACTCACCGATGGAGCTTCGTTAAAATTACGATACGTTTAGTTTGTACCGGTGTAGTACAAACGAAATCACTTTGCGTTCGTTCGAAAATACCGCTTCGAAAGGATTTCCGCTCGAGCGTTTCGTTTTTTTTTTAAGAAAGGAGCGTAACCCGACAAAAACTAACGAACGATACGTAAGTTAACTACATTTTCTAATCCTACACCGCTTGCATTCTATGCGATACGATAGAAAAAAGACGAGGAAGAAGAAGAAGAAGAAGAAGAAAAAAAAAACAAACGCCATTCGTCACTTTTCACCCACCGTTGCAGGAACTAAAGCAAATCGCGTAATGGAATTCACAGGAAAGTCTAAATCATGGTCGCCTACCTCGAGGAGAAGCAGCGGTGACGGAAGCTCGTCCAGTTCGTCCTTGTCCTCGTCATCGAAATCCGTGCAACCGAGTCGCAACGCCGACGTCGGACCGCAAACTTCGGTTCGTCCGTAAGTTTAATTCGACGATAAAACCCGCGCTAAGTGTGCGAAGTCTAAGTGCGGTGGTGGCGTCGGTTGTTGGAACGATTGATATAAATTACCCCGCGGTTTAGGGAAGACAGTTATACGACCCGCGTAGTGTTTTCGACTCGGGATGGAAAAATAACTGAGGGCAGTTGCGTATCATACTCGAATATCCTTTCGAGTGTGCGTTACGAAACAGAATTTTTTCCGAGAGACTCGATCGGTAAAGGTTTTTCAATATTTTATACATTTTTTTAGCTACATTTCAAATTCGCGATCGAATAGAATTTTCGGTTAGTTTTCATTTTTTACTTGTAGTTTAAGAAATTTCGTAAATCGATAATGAATCGTAATTTATTTGTATCGTTATTTATAATTCCAATATAGTTTCGATTTAACGAAGTTTCATATCGAAATGAGAATAATAAGAAATAGGTACAATTAACGATACGAATAAATTGAAAAGGGATTTATATCTTACATTGTTATTTCAAAAGTAAATTTATTCCGTTTTCCGTGAGTATTTATTTATTCTAATTTTTTGATAAAACGCTTTTAATCTACTTTTTTTACGTTAAACTTTTATTTTGTTCAATTTTATTTCTAAATAAGCGAACGAATATTATCGAAACTAAATACCATTGTGATAAACTATCGTCTTGGGAAAAATAAAAGATTTTAATAAATATTAGAAACGTAACCTTGTATATTTGTTTAAAATAATGATCGGTTGAAAGTTTTGTTAAAAAATGTAAATAATCTACGTAACGTATATATACACATACGCATGTGCACCCACACATACATACTCATGAATATAATTATACCTGTCACGGTGTAAAAACTTAAATTAATTTTATCGTCTAGTAACCGACGTAATCACCTGAAATAAAAAATAAAAATATTTATTTTTCAAGCGGTATTACAAATTTAATTAAATTTATCGAGTAAAAAGATAATAAATAAAAAAGATCTTAATTTTTAATGAAAAATTAATAAATTTTATTACAAGTTAAACAATCGATACCCGGTGGAATTTTTTTTCTTCGTATTTGCATACTTAAAGAAGTTGATTAGTTTAATATTTTTATATATTCTTTATCGTCTTATATTTGGTTTTTTTGTTAAATAAAAACCGCTACACACGTAAGCGTGTATATCGATTATTTTTAATTAAATTTTTTAATTTACCGATAATATATTTAATTAGTTTGAAACGAAGCTCATCTATATCACTACGCTTGCTTTTCTTAATAGATTTGGATATCCAGAATATAACTACTGTTGGATAGAAAACAAATCAAAAAGCAATTTCGAGTTATCGTGTCATTATGATTATAAGAACCGCTATCTTGTACAGCAACAAGAGATTTTTAAAGATAATCCTCTTTCATCTTGCAAATCGAAATGTGTAAGTACAATCATAATTTAAATAACATATACAAGCAATTTATTATTGAACTAATTTGCTTTTTTATCTTTCGGTATCAAGAATTACTTACATTTCTAATAAAATTTCTTTTTATATTCGTTTCAAATAATAAAATTGGTTTTTATGTTGAAAGAATCCAAGAAGAACATGTTTGTCTGAGAATGATGAAGATCTAATCGTTTCGGACGTTGAAGATAAACTGCGGAGAAATGTAAGACTACGCATCAAAGAGAAAAATATATATCTTACGAAAGAACATAATTTGAGTCAAGTACTACCTATACGAAAAGTTATGAAAAGTAAAAAGATGCCGGATATACCTTGGAAACTGTACAGAATCGCAGGTGAGTCTTTACAGGATATCAAAGAGCGATTGCTTCGTTCGTTCTCGCAAAACAAGATTAAAATAAATACCGAGGTTGTATCGAACGATGAAAAATCTAGCGAAAACGAACATCAACTTTATTGTAACAATGCTCGAAAAGATTTTAAAAAAACGAATAACACGTTGGATCTAGATTCTGTTTCTAATACGGAAAGTATTAGTTATTTTACCAATGGCGAATGTGTAAGTTACGATAACATCGAATCAAAATATAAGAGCGATAATGGAGAAAAACACGAAGAAACAACGAAAGGTTTACGAGATAACTTCGTTATTGTAACAAATGCCACAGTTTGCGAAAAAGAACTGGAAAAAGATGAGCGAGATGATTTTATTTATAATTATGAGTCACCGTGTTTATTAGCCGACTTTTTGGACATTGAAATATATGTAAACGAAAAGGAAAATGTTTTTATACCGACGGAAAATGATTCTGTCATAGAAAGTATAAATTGGTCGTTCGAAAAATCATCCGAAAGTCTTTCCAATGCATTATATAAAGTGCCTATGGTTAAACAATTACCAAACGATTATTCTCCGAGAAATAGAAGGATAATAAAACGAAGAGCAAAAAAGGTACCGAGGAGAATCGAAATAAAATCACCAGTTCGCGATAAAAACGAACCAATCATATGCGAAATGTATGGTACGCGAACGATCAATTATAATCATTCTTTAGAATTGCAGGCACCGAAATGGCCAACGTATACAAATTCAACGGATACGAGCGAAGACTACGATTCGGAAATACAAAATAGCGAATTTAAAGAGAAATCAATCAATCCCGATGAAAAAACTCCCGTAGATAATGGAAAGGTTAAGAATAAAATAAAAATGAAACAAGACCGTATTCTAGATGTAAAAGATAATTTCTCGAAGGAGCAAATCAGTGAGAGAACGAAATCGATCGGTTCCTGTTGCGAATCGGATTTGTCTAAGTTTTCTTACGGAGACGACTATGACGTAGTTTCATTAAACGCAGAGGACAAAAAGAGTTCTTTCACACCGGAGGAGAAGTATAAAAATTATTCCGGAATAGAAGACATTGCCTTCGTGGCATCGATCAAAAGAGAGGATAAAGTAATAACGTCGCCGTCGGAGTCGGAGAAGAAGAGGAGGTTCGAGCGATCGAAAATCGCGATGTCGATGACCTCGACGGAACCGGTAGTGGACCCGGGTACAGTGAAAGTCAAAAAGAGTTCCACGGATGTAGAGGAAGATTCGGGGAACGTTCGTGTCACATTAGACGACGACGACGACGACGACGACGACGACAATCCTCCCTCGGACTCGGATTCGGACTCGAGTTCGAGTTCGAGTTCGAGTTCGAGCTCGTGTTCACGATCTTCTTGTCTCTGTGCATCTTCTTCGAGCTCTTCGAGTTCTAGTGTTGAAAACGATCGCAATGGTAATATCACGAGGTCTAAAAACAAAGGTTTTTAAATGCGCTCTTTGACGTAAGTCTCGAGAATAATAATAAGCTTCCTGAATTTATCTAGTGTTTGAAACGGAAATCAATAATTTGATTTCTGTAGTTAATTTAAGATGCATCGTTTTCAATTTGTTTAAAAAATTATATTCGATTGTTATTAATAAAGAAAATAGCGCTTTCTGTTATCTAAAACAATATTATATAAAAGAAATGTTATCGTTTTCGTTAAAAGTTTAGCATTTCAGATTTTTCTTTAATATGTATATTTTAGGTTTGTTAAAGATAACGAATCAATCATATATTGGGTAAAGATGCACCAAAATAAGTACAACGGATGCTTTAGATAGAAAACAGTATTTAGTTTTCAATTTGATAAAATCATGAATTTGTTAATCGTTAAAACGTATTTAGATTTAATAACGACAAAAACAAGTATAACAATGATAATATAGTTTGAAAATTTGGTACACTATTTGATTATGAAATCGTTGAATTAAGCTTCGGAATCGATTCTTTAAACAGGGCAAGTTTTTTATTTTTTTTTAATATACGAAACTTCGACTCACAGTCGAGAACAATCAAGCAAAGTATAACCGAATTATGTTATCAAGATTAAATTAATTAAAACGAACGTTTATCGAACAAAATTAAGTTGAACGCTACGTTTGCGCTTCCGAAATAAATTTTACGTACACTCGCTAAAATCTATCACCAACGCGATAACACCCAGTACAAAGCGTTGCACAAGGAAACATCCGGGCGACTCCGCTCGAGTCTCTTCGGGTCCCATATCTATTCCTCGTGTCGCAGGTGCATCGGCCCCTAGGCCACGTTTTGTCCCCGGGTTTTTGTCGCCGGAAAAGGTGGAAACGCGTACGTACACATGAAAACGACCTCGTGGAATCGCTCACGGGTAACAAAAAGTGTCCCGACGCCTCGGGAACTTTATGCACGACCGCCTCGACAATTTTCATGCGTCGCTCTCGTGGAAAATCTTCGCGTCATCGACGGCCTGTCGACGCCGATGAGAAATAACCACGAGGTCGGACCTTTCGGTCGGGGCGATTATTTTTCCGGTTTTTACGCGGAGAGTCGCGAGAGGAAATTTATGTCTGTTTTTTTTTTTTTCTTCCGCTCGAATCACAAAAGTTACGACGATGCTTTGTGCGTTTTACACGGACTCTTTTGCATCGGTTTCCTCGTGCGTGGAGAAACGGTTTTAAAAAAGTGCTTACCTTATCCATTTGTGTAAATATACGTTTATCGGTAATCGAGTATTATTATTATTATTATTATTATACTAAACGAAATTTATTCGATCGATATGGGAATCGCAATCTAGCACCGGGTACAATTTTTATTTTACGTCGAATCGCTGAAATAAACATCCAAGATTATTTTGAAAGATTTCTTTACCGTTCAAGCGAGAAAAGGAGTAAAAATTCTGTTGGGTGATACAAAGTTCGCGACCCACATTTGCGTCGCGCGTAAAAATATTTACGAAAAAAACAAGGTAAATAAACAATAATATTTATACGGAGTTTATCAAAAATTGATCGAGTTACAAAATACGCGTAACGCGAGTGAAAGGAAGCAGAACAATTGCCGGCCAAGTTGGAAACGGCGGGGCGATCCCAAATGTTACCGAACAGAAGTCGTCGTGTTTCGGTATTGTTTATTCGCACGCACGAAAGAAAACGGCGGATAATTGCAGCGAACAATGACATAATCTAGGGATCGCTCGGTGCTCATTAAAAACCGGCATCTGCGGCGCAAAAAAAAAAACCACGGAGAGACAAAAGTACCCGTTAAACCGCATCTTCCGCGGAGGGAATCAATTCGGAAGCGCGTTTCTCGGAAAATCGCGTTTGCCGGCACAGAAAAATTGATCCGCCGCACATATTAATCAATTAAAGTAACGACTCTCTCTTTCTCTCCGGTCTCGTTAAAACCGCGTCCTCGGCACGGGACCCTCCGTTAATTGTCCGAGGGTCCCTCGTTAAGACCCGGGGAGACCCGATGAGACCCGCGTAGGTCTTGCGACGTCTCCCGGTCATTACGCGCGCATTTTTATCATTTCGTCCCGCGCAAAAATCGGCGCCCGTAGGCCGGTTTTACGATCCGACATATGGCAGACGTTACCTCGCGTTTCTCGTGTACTTATATATTCGCGCGGCATTCCAAGTCGCGGACGCGAGGATTGTTCTTCCTTCTTGCCGGGTTGGCTCCCGAGACTCGACGCGCCGTGGATCAAAGGATCGAGAGCTTTTTGTACGCGCTCGCGATCCTTACGTAATGATAGACGGGTATCTGGAAACGAGTCCACCGACCGCGAATGCCTTCTCGGAAATTATAAAAGAGCTTTACGAGCTGTTGCATCGAATCGTGCGTCCGTTCGATTTAATAAATTTGGCTCGATTGGCGAAATCTTCGGAATTTTAAGGGGATTGTTTATCGATGAGCCGCGAGCGAGAAATCTTTAATAAAACTTTGTCGTAATTCAAGGGATATCTTGGTTGTATCGAGGATAGTCTTTTACTCCGTGCTTAAACTGGTCAACGAAATTTCGGACGCTTATATATTTTTCTAAGCTGCAAAGTAATTAGCTTCCATCTTATTTCTTTGATAAAGATACCGTTTTCGTGTTATTTTATACGTATTTATTCTAGCCGCTCGTACAATTAAGTAAATAGCTCGAACGTTTCCTTCTCTGATAATACGATACAAATAAAAAAAAAGGTGGACTCGAGTTCAGAGTAAGATATTATTACGAGTTACCAAAGTTTGGAGATGTTAAAACGAGGATAATAACGATGCGGTAGAAAATTAAATTCAGAAAAATCGACTCCTCTCTCGAACGAAAGCTTTTTCCTTGATAAATGTTGTACGTAAAATTATTTTTTAACAAAAATTACTTGTAAATATTGTTTAAGTTTTTTTTTATATTTATAGATCGAACGCATATCGACCTTGATTATTTTTATTTTATAATTATTAATAATAACCGTTTTAAAATGAAAGATTAATTTATTTTTGTTACCCATAAAACATCACTGTATTTTTATTAGCCGATTGTATTCCAATGAAATTTTTAACTTATTTAATTTATGTTTCGCTTTAACTTTAAGAAAATTTTAATTATCTTACAACTTCAAGGTACGAACGCGCGAATTAAATACAAAATTGTCTTCGGAAATATGTTTGCATTGTTTTCTCGTTATAAATTCTATCGATGCTTTGAAAGATATTGCCAGAGTGGAAAAAATATTTAATCTGTGTTGCAATTTTACAGTTTATTTTAGAAGATGTATATAAATTTATTTACGTTTTAAAGGAAGTAATATAAAAGAAAGTATCTAATTAGTAACGTAAAAAATTACAAATATAAAATTTACAATTGGACATTTTTATTCGTATATAAAAATTAATTTATACAATACCTGCATAAAATTGAAGGTAAAAATTTATTTCGATAAATAATGTAATGCTATTACAATTTAATACGTAATAATAAAACTTGCAACTTCGATATAACAAAATATAATTAAATTCTTTAATATTTAAACAGACATTATAAACTTGGGTAAAGTCTAAAATAATTTAGTTATACTCATAAATTATGTTCTGTAAAAGTTGATATAATAAAGTTATATTAGTTATTCCGAAGTTTTGATAAACAAGCATGTTCCGTATATTTTTTACAAGAGGTAAATTTGATTTAAATATCCATTTTTCATACGGATAACCATCTATTCTTTGAAAATGCATATAAAAATATCGAATAACTAGTTGAAAAAACATTTTGTTGGTTCCAGTCGTTATTAAATTCTTTAAAAAATGTTGAAAATTTACGCACATAAAACGATCGATATCTCAAAATAATAACACATGCTTAATTAACTTTGCAGCGTTATTATTATTTAGTTGAAAGGAATCTATATGTAAAGTGGAATAATGAGAGAATATTTTATTGAAACTCTACGTCGTCCTTTATTATTACGATATGATATATCCAAGGCATTCCTCATTAGTGAAAACGAATCTACGTATTTTTTTATTTCGATTTTACGTAAAAAGTCTAATTACGCATTTATTTCGAAGTTATTTCAACAAAATTTTTTAACCGATTCGCGAGACAACTCTTAAAATAATACGAATCCTCGATCTTTGTTTCTAAATTAACAAAATTATAAAAAATAATAATAATATTGATATTAAAAAAAACCGCTCGTATATTCTCCTTTTTTTTTGTATTTTTAATAAAGCGTATAATTATTAACGCGAAATTGTAATTTTTTATAGTCTCTTTTGTCATAAAAGTAAGAAATTAAGAAACAAGTTACTCTTGTTGTAAATATATATTTTTATATTTATCAACCGTGAAGGTTCTTTTTAAAAGCTTACAACTTCATTGTTTTGTTTTTTTTTTTTTCATCCTGTACGAAAAAACCATTTATCCGTTTACTGTTAAATTAAGAATGAATAATCGCGCGGCTTTCGGTAAAACCGTGAAAACGCTGCACAAAAGATCCAATCAGCTATTTGGACCGGTGCAAGGGCAATAGCTTCGTTCACCCATAATTTATTGATTAAACTATGGGGTTACGGGTTGGCGCATGCGCTCACCACCCACTGATAACGCCAAGACGCGCGATCGACATTCTTACGGAGAAGCGACGTCGTTTCGATAAGAATCACCCAGACGGAGTTTGACGATCAACTTCGGCCCGTGGGAGGAATTTTCTCGAAAGTCAAACGCGCAAAGTCTTCCCATCCCTGTACTTTGGATGTTAATGGTCTTACTAAACGAGCCTCGGTCTTTGTTTTTTTTTATACCTTTGCTCACCTTTCTAAAAGAATACTTTGCATGCAGCCAACGACCGAGTTCGTTCTTTCTTGTCTTTTGGAGAACGAGTCGCGTGCTCTGGCCTTGAAAAGTGCTCGAGCTTCGCGATAACAAAAGCGGCGATTCGCTCGAACGACGAGTAGAGGAAAGTGCGATGGAAAAATAAGAGAGCTAAATTTGGATCGTGTACTTTGTAAATTTGTACTCGAGACGCGACGGAGGATTTTCGAGAATAGCTTTTCATCGTTTTCTACGACTTTTTATATCTTCGACGATTCGAACTGTGATTAACGCATCGATAAAAGTACCATTTCTTCGACGATTTCTTCTTTACCTTCGCGCGGTGTATTACCGACAGTCGATTTTTCAAGAAACTTTCCGTACCGATGAGAAAGAGCGTAGCGATTTTCCGATTTCAAGTATCGCTAGATCGCAATTTTTTTATTCACGAGTACCAAAAGCGTCGTTGGATTACGTTTGTTTTCGAAGGAGAAACTCGCGAATAGTTTGGAATTACAATTACGAATCTCCTTCGAGTTGAAGAGGAGAAAAAATAATCGAACTTGAAAACGCCCAGTTTTTAGTTTTGAACAGGAGAGACATCGATCACGTCCGCTCGACTGTAGCTTTCGTTCTAAACGCGCACACGAAAATCCCTCCCTTGGTATCGATAAGCCGAATTCGCTTGCGCGGTCCAATCTCGGGAATAAAACGGAGTGGGGATATCGTCGAAATAAATAAAAATTGATGATCTCGAAGATCGAGAGACGGAGTGAGGGATGGAAACTTACGATGGATACGTGATGTTTCTAATTATGACGGGGAGATTATCATTCGTTCCGCGATTGTAGTACGAGTGCGCCAAGGAACGCGGGGAATTCGTTTTATTTGGCTTATGCTTCATTATAGCCGGATATCACGACGTTCTTATATTATTGATGAATCGGTAGCGAAGCCGGATGAAGATATTCTACCAGAATTTCAGCCTGGAATGAATTTAATAATTAAACTTGCAGTTAATGATAGTTGAACGTTGGAAACTTTGCGGAGCGTTATTTTTCTCTCGGTGGAGTTAAATTTAGTTCTGCGTACGGTCTTTTTTTCTTTTTCTCTCAATTACGCTAAGTTTTAATTTAAAGTAGAGAGATAAAGACCGCTTTTGCGAAAAAAGAAAAAATAAAATAAAAAAAACGAAATACATATTTAATTCTTTCGAATGCTCGTTAGCCTTAAAATATTAGTGTATTGGAAAATGTTTCACCTCGTTTAAAATTTATGATATTCTCATTTTTTTACTTTAATATACTTCTACCGCCTTTTTAGTACTCTAAAATTTTCTCGTACCGTGTCTGCGTAGACTTTGAAAGGTCGTACCTTGTTCTTATTCCCAACTTTTAACTCATCGAATCAAAATTCATAATTAAATATTCGGAGCCCGGTTTAATTAGTTTTCCCCGTTAATAATGTATTATACGATTTTTAAATTATATATACGCTAGAAATAAGTTATTTATTTACTAAATATTTTTACCAATGATTTTATCGTAATTGATTTTATCGATAAATATTTATCAACGTTGATACATTGTTCACGATTGTTAAATAATAAATTAGCGTTCGACCGTGCTTTCGTTAATAATTCATGATCCTTTGCGAATCTGTAACAAATAAGAATTACTGCCGATGCATTGTAATAATATTTATGTAAACGGATTATTAGTTGGCGAGAATTATTATTAATGCTATTCTATGATGTCATTTTATCACTTTAGTCTTGGCGATACATAATTTATCGTAATGTAAAACCGTTGATTCAAAATACGTTTAGTCATAAAAATTAAATTCGTATCATTTTTTTCTTATAAATTAACGTTTCCCAAAAGTAATTAATTCGTACAATGTAATCTTTTTTACAAGTACCATTAATCAGGATACGAATGTATTTAATTAAGTAAAGTAAAATTAACCTTTTTCGTTATTTAACGTAAAAAGAAAGAATCGTACTTTTAGTTTGAAAAAATTTCGAAGATTCTTCTTCCCGTTTTTTCGCATCGTTACAAAATTTATGTTTTGGTTGATTCATTATTCAAGTTGCGACATCTTGTACAAAAAGTTTGCGAGTAAAGCTTTTAACAAATATATATTTATTTTCAAACACCGAACAACAGTTTTGAAATGCAACCTTTCAATTTTATTGCGACATCTCAAACAATGCGATTATTAGTAAAGAAGCTTATTTTCGTACATTGGATTTCGTAAATTGAATTTTTAATGCGCTTATGAAATTGCAAATAATAAAATTACGAAAAAATCATTACGAATAATATTCAGTTATATTCCGAGTAGTTATTCCTTTACATATATTTCGAGCGCGACGATAAACACGTTAAAAATTTAACACAAATCCGAGCAAAACAAGGATATTGTTTTTTAAATTGTACAAAAAAAACTTTGTTTCAACGTACAAAAAGCTTTCGTTGAAAGTATGCACTTTGATTTGGTCCGGTATCTTTCTTTGTTGATCAAAATTGAATTATGACAACATACTTGCGACTGATACCGTCCTGGTAAAATCGACGACGTAGAACAAACTGATACAGGATAAAACCAGCGGTTTTTCCTACCGTTCTATTTCTAGTCGTATTTTCAAAACATTTTAGATAGTTCGACGGTACCGATATTTAATATTGTATTTCGCATCGCAAACGGTACAAAAGCGATCAAAATAGGTATATCTTCATTATTCTCGGACAGAATTGTTCCTGGCATTTGTTTTATAAACACCGCCAAAAATATAACTTTGCCCACTCCAAGTAATTCGCGATTACCGTTTCATTCACCTTCGTTCTTCGCTCTCTCTCTCTCTCTCTCTCTCACTCTCTCTCCCTCTCGTCTCAATTACGAAATCGTAATTACTCCCACGTCTCTCCACCACGAGTAGACAAAAATTATATTTTAATCAATCGTGACTCCTCAAACACAGCTAAACTCGAACGAATCTTAAGCACGTCCAGGGGCGGCTGAATATGCTGGGATTAGACGAGTACTAATCGAAAGAGGTCGCGGAGAGTGGGATCGGCTTCTCCCCACAAACATTATATAAAAACAAAATTAATACCGTTATTTGGGTTATAGAAATATCCTACACTTGGGTACGATATTTGTATATCGAACGGTACTTACACTTTTTTATTTATATCTGGAAGTTCCGGAAAGTTTCTCGAGTGTAATCCACGAATGTCGGTTGATACGAGAGATGCTCTTGTTTTATCAAAACATATAGATGGATAATAATAGATTTGTTATTTAAGGTCGAGGCGGAAACGAGTGTCGCCTGGTTTACATCCGACAGAAAATATTTTGCACCTACTTGTATTATCCGTAAAAAAAATACAACCACTTGCCGACGTTTTATCGCGAGAATTCAAAAAAGTCATTACCGGGAAATTTCGACCTTCCCGGATCATTAGACCGTAATGCCCACCTAAACGAATTATGTTCCATCGTCGCCCCTGGACACGACGAAACGGACGTTCCCGCCACGCCTATTCTCTGTCATTTAATGGTAATTATTATTTCAAGATTCCCCTGCAAGTCTCGATGAAAGATTCTTCTATTTATTAACGAGTGACGCAGGGAACCAGTTTCTTTCTTTCCTTCTCTTTTTTTTTTTTTCACAACGAATAACCATTGGACGTCATTGATCAACCGCGTGCAATTCGAGCGCTTAATTCGGATTAAAGTGTCCGTAAACTTGGATCCCGACGGGGCTTATTTTTTTTTTCTTTTTTTTTTTTCTACAAAAATTCTCATGGTTACGAATGCCGGCAAAATAATACGAATGTAAAAGAACTTATCGTATTAAACGGCTTAAAATCCAATTCGAGATATTAAAGTATGTTTGTACATTTTTGTAAGCGTTTAAGATCCGAGAAATGCTTTCTCGAATAAATTAATTTTTAAAGGATCTAAATCTGTATCTTATTACTGGTTCCTTTGAAGTTAAAATTGCGATACGTAATAAATAAAAAAGATAAGATGTCTTTTGGAGTATTAAAGGTTGAAAAATAAAATTATGTAATTCACTTATAAATTATTCGAACTTTTGCACTATAAATTAATCGCGTAAATATAATTAAGTAAAATTAATTAATTTTGTTTTAACGCTATCTTTTTTTTTTTTTTAAAATACTCAACGATTCGATATATAAAATGCAATGTTATATTTTTGTAAGAATTTACCGGGAGTCGACGTTAAAGGAAAAATATTTTTTAAATTATTAAGGAAATTCATGGATACAAGAAATTAACGAGGTAGTTAAAATTTCCAATATAAATCAAACCGATATTAAGAGATAAAATACAAGTTGATTAATTGCGCGCGATAAAAAGAGGTTTAAGAAATAGAATTAGCAATCAGTGTAATTGCCAAGTGAGAATCTCGTACGAGGAGCTAATGTATGTATGTATATATAAAGTATATTAAATTACGACTGCACTTATTATTCAGTGTGCATTCGCTAATTGAATAACACAACTCCAATTTGGATTTTAAAAGTTTTCCCATCACCGGTGAAACGAGGAGCTCACGGCACATGCAAACGTCCGAGCCAATGGTTGAGTGCAAAAACCGGTTCACCCGACCGACGACCATTTCAGGGAGGGAACACGCGTCCATCTGATTTCGGCGGAGAGAGTGAAAGAAGAAGAAAATAAAAAAAAAACAAACAAAAAAAAAATAACCACCGATGCGTCCGATTTGTGCAGCTCTTGTCTCGTATGCGCGTGCGTCGATGCTAATATCGTTAAGGCATTAGGTGTAATAGATTTGTAAGAGATGGGCTTCGCGAAGCCTCAAAAATGAAGTCACCCGGGGATGGCACGATTCGGTTTCGCCGAGTCGCGGTTGCAATTTCCAGGGACTCGGGAGCGATTCGCGCGCGTGTACGAATTTCGCCTCCTGGAATCTTCCGTTGTCGCGGCGGACCTCGAAAATGGTATAAGAAACGGTAAATGACGTGTTTTAAGACGGATCAGAGTTGAAGGGATCGAAGCAGCGATTCTATCTTTGCATCCTCGAGGAATCGAGAAGATGGCTGGGGATAAAGATCGCGAAGCTGACCGGAACGAAGAGGAAATTGCCGATGACGGGTGAGAAGAACTATTACTTCTTACCGCTGTGTCGTTTTATGCATGTAAATCAAAGCTGCATAACACTTGACGAAAATAAAGTACACTTTCTTTCTTTCGTACACGCAAACCAATACACGCGTTGTTGTCTCTTTCGATCTATCGTAAGTCATCCTTAATCGTCGCATTGTGTACCTCGATTCTATTATCCGAATATAGATTTAATATTTTTATCTTGTTTAAATTTGGTTTCATCGTTCGTAATTTTCGAGTTTTGAACCCTGTAGACGTTTTTTAGGAACAAATTGGCTGGTATTTTTCACGTATTATTTTTTAACGAAAAACGATCGGTTGTTCGATAATAACAAAGTATCGTTTTCTTGCTATGATATCGACGCGTATTCGGTAAAAATTATACGTACGATAATTATTGTTTTTACAAGCTTCGCACGTTTCTATTGAATTTTTCATAGGTTTTACGTTACCCGAGTATACCTCGAAATATACTTGGAATAATTATGAAATAAATTTTAAAAATTAATATACCATATTTATTATTTATTCGATAAAGATAAGCAGATGCTTTTTTAATCACGATAAAATTCCAAATGTAATTCACACTTTTATAAAAATAACGTTTTACCAGAAAAATTTACATTTGTAAATAAAGGAAAATTTGTATTTATTCATAGATGGGATAAATATAAGTTTCGTTAATAGCTGTCGCGAAATAGAATTTAAACAAAAATACAAAAGAAATTGGTGAATTATACATGTACTTAGTTTTTGTGTATATAGTTTTTAAACTAAAGATATAAATATACTTTTAAAATTCGCATAAACTATGTTTATGGAAAAAATTTTTATTTTTATATATTTTATAAATTATTACTTTTTTTTTTTTTTTTTTTTGCAAAGTTTACTTTTCTCTATAAAAAAAGTTATTTACGGTGTACGTTTTTATAACGAATAAATTAAATTACAAAATTTACGGACTCTTATTTTAAAAAAAAAAATTATACAAGACTTAAATCGAAATTTTTTTATAAATTTTATACACGTTTCGATAATTAGATTTGTTTTTCGTTGGTTGATCATTCGATAATTAATTAATTATTGAAATAGATCGATGCAACGATGTTTCATCGTTAAATTACACGCTTTATTTCAATAATTACATTCGAGTGTATCATCGTAAGTTTAAAAAAACAAAAATTCCTCGCTTTATAATTTTAACGCACACGATAAAAAATAAAAGTATAAACGTGTTTCGTCGTAGTCCATTAATCATAAAATTATGTTTTCTTTTAGCAAACAGTAATGGTTATACATTTTACAACTATGTTACATTAATGTTTAATAACTCGATGCATCACGAATATTTTAAGTAAGCGGATACTTAGAAACTATCGCATACGGTAAATTTCAATGTATTACATGTTTGTACAAAATTGCATAATGCCAAGGAAGCCAGTAGAAAAAAACAACAAACGTCGCGAAAAAAAATCGTTAACTAATCGATGACGCGACGTTCTTATAAACATTAATTAACGTATGGTATATGTAGTACGGTAGAGCATTTTTCTATAATGCAGTAGATGAGGTAAACTCGAGTTAACAGAGTCACGAGACCCACGGAAATAAAAACCGGTTGGCTCCCCACGTATATCTTAGCTCACGCTCTTCTCGCGTACAAATTGCAGCTTGTTCCACCGATGTTGTCGTTGTTGGACACACACATATATATATATATATATATATGAATTGTGTTGGTCACGCGTCCTCGTATGTATTGTATATCGCGCCGCCACTCAGACTCACTGTTCCGTCGTTCATATTCTATTTGCTCCTTAAGTCTGTCGCACCTGATCGTTCAGCTGTGAGTTCTCGGTTCTCGGTGTTCGGTGTACGGTTATCGCTCGAAATAGTGTTTTTTATGTAAATACATTCCTTTGGTTATCGGTGACGAACAGTCATTGTAATACGATACGTACACGTGTAACCGTAGAAAATGTGGTATTACGAAATTTATTTGCAGTTTATTAAATATGCTCGCGACGCGACGACACGAATTACAGCGTTGTTTAACCGTTCCGTTAAAGTATGAACTTACTTTACTTTCAATATCGTTGAGAGCGATGAAGCAAATATTTACGTATCGGGAATAGGATTAGCGGTAATAATTAAATTATACCTTAATTCTCTGGGAAGTAAGGTACACCTTTTCGAATTAAGAAGTTGTTTCTTTACATTGTGCAACGCCAAGTTTTCCATTGTGTTTACACAAAATCTACCTGGGTATTAATTATCGATAGCACCGAATTCGTTCGAGTGCTATACGTAATTTATATCTCGGTTCGATGCTAAAGAAGCAATTCCAGTGATTTCGAAGGTACGAGTGAAAATAAAAAATTTACGGGCGTAGGAACGTAGGAACGTAGTTAGTTTCGATGATTATAATTATTATCGGGATTTAACGAGTGCGGCTACGTTAAAATCGTGAATGCATTGGTTCAAATGTTGGCTGCGTCCTTGCAGAAAGAGATCGTCGATACTTTCGAAATCCTTGAGTCACCCAGATTCGCTATCCGAGTATAATGCAGGCACTTGGAGGAGTTTACCAGCAGACCAAACGTGAGTTTTCTAATGGAACCTTCTGCAATGTATATAGGATAGTTCGCGTGGCGCTCGAATAAACGCACGAATGCGCATCACTGGGTTAATATTGATGAGTCTGGGCTCGGAAATGATCTTACGCGTACATTTATACAGAGTTTTAATTAAATGCTAACCGCTAACAATGTTGCACTGTGAGCTTCGCGTTCTACGCAAACCGCGTTCGAGTATTGGAGAATTTGAGCGGATGAGCGAACGAGGCTGAATACGTATTTTGTTCGAGCCAATGTAAATTGTATTTATTTTTTAATTACGGTATACGGAGAGTAGGTGCGAGTTGTCGCTACGAGCTAAAACGCTTTTAACATGTATATAATATTTTAACTGTTAAGATAAAGTCTTAGCTTCGTCGCTCGAAATAAACTTATTTCCTGGTTTCACCGATGTGTTACTTAAGGTACTTTATCAAAATTAACAATGCAAATTGCCTCTAAAAAGTTACACACTTGTATTTAGCAATGCTTTATGCGCGGAAAGTTATAAAACTTTTAGCTGTCGGATATCTTTCCAGAAATGTGCTTTGGAAAATAATGCCTAATAAAAAATTGCAGGTTTTCCAAAGAGATATCAGATCTACCGATTAAATTTTTTTCCTCGCATTTTACGTATAATCTTATTATATCGCGTCAAAATGTTTAAACAACTCCTATTCTTTACTATTCATTGAAATTCAGGTTAGCTCGTAAACTCTTTAATAAAGTAGATTTAAGTTGAGATTTGAAGAATTTTAATTGTAATCGTAAGCGTCTAAATTGATTTCCAACATAAAATTAAATACATTTTATTTAGGAAAAAAAAATTAATTCGAGGATTAGCTCGTAGTAAAAAGTAAATGTTTCGATATAGTAAATTTGTGGGTGGGTGTGAGATAAAAAATACGAGAACTGTTATAAAAATGTTATTTCTTAATTTGATGAGTATATTTGAGATGCACACTTTTTTCGTTAAATATTATTTTTAAACCGTATATTTTTAATTTAAACGTTAATTTTTTAAGTATTTAGCGTAATTTCAACACTTACAATAAATTCCATTTAAATAAATAAATTTATTTATTTATCGAGCACAAGTAAAATTCATCGATTCGCTTAATTTATAATTTTCTTATAAATCATGTCCGTCGAATATCAAATTAATGTAATCTATAATTAACCTGATTAAACTAAAATTAAGAATTTGCTAAATTGAAATTGTTTGTTCTACATCATTGATCGATAATTTATTTAACCTATGTAATATATTTTACGTTAAACGCACATACTTTTTTTTTACTAAAACTTTTAGTTTTAAGGTTTTTAAAATTTTTTTGTGTAACGTTATACAATAAGCAATGAAAAAAAAACCTTGCAAGGTAAATTGTTCATAATTCTAGTATTTTTCGCACAAGGAGACGTCGCTTATAATAGTTTCCTTTCTTGCAGTTATTTTAATTTTTACGAGTAATGACTCAACTGATATTTTGTTAATAATGTGATAGGAAATATTGTTAAAGCGATTACTTGGCTTTTTTTTATGATTCGGAAATCTAATATTTATAGTTTTGAACTATGCTTCTCGTATGCAGATTGGATTTCTTTAGAAGTAGGAGCAAAGAAAGAAAAGGAAAGTCGGATGAAAGAAAGAGAAAGAAAGAGAAGAGAGAGAAATGTATGTATGTACGTACACGTTTCACCGAGAGACAGTGAAAGAGTTTACTGGGTCGTTATGCGCAATCAATAAAATGTTATTAATAGTTGAGTGTTACTCTTTTGTATATTTGGTCGAAAATAATTATCGATTTAATTATATTTATCGGAAAAAGTAAAGGGATACTATAACGTTGGATCGTTTTAGAGTAAGTATAATAATAATTACTCTTCGTAACGAATGTGATATTGCATTATGCACTTATCATAAATGTTTGATAGGTTTTATAATAAAAATAATTTTAATGCAATGTTAATACTATTAGTTGAAATGGATTTATGTAACCCATCAATGTTTTTAATTATTATATATTTGATTAATTATTATCGATGCGAAGATTGAATCCATACGAAAACGATAAAATTAGTATTTTGCGCAGCGTAAATAATTTTCCCATCTAAATATTTTTAAATGTCATTTAAAAGTTGAGGAAAAAGAAACGTAAAGAAACATTAAGATGAAAAGTGTGAATTATAAAGTATAAAGTGTTGATACGATAATAATTCTATTTATTTTCCAATATCGAGGAAGGCAGTATTCACGTGCGGAATGTTCGATACAATCTTCCGATCGTGTAAATATAATAAGTATTTACAAAAATGAACATAATCGTAAAAGTGGTGACTGACTTGGATAAAAATCAGCATTCGAAGAGAGTAGTTAAAAGTAACAGCCCGGACAAAAGATAAATAAATCTACGTAATATCAATGGTGGCGTATATAAAAGTGCGTTAAATTCAGTTTTTTTTTTTACGTCGATGTACACAGAAGCAAAGAGTACATACGAGTTTTGTAAGTAGGCCAGATCCGTAAAAGTGCAACTCTTCAATAAAAATGACGAAAACTTGGAATCTACTTTTATCTCGGTCTCTCCTATGCGCCGTTTCTGTTTTTTCTTTCGAATAATGTCTCTGACTCTCTCTCTCTCTCTCTCTCTCTATCCTCTTCGGCACTTCGCTCGCACTCTCGGTCCTTTTTTTCCTCTTTTCAACTTCGACCCTCAATAGCTCAATTGACGTGGTACTAAAAAAAGAAAGCTGCTCTATCGTTTCTGCACGTTTCTTTTAGAAGGGAGAAAACTGCGAATTAAAAATAGTTCTCGAGTGAAAGAAAAACCTTTCGTATTTTATTTTTTTCTTTTTGTTTGTATACGTGTCTTCTAACGGAATTCTATAGGAATTTATATTATGTGTCATTTTAATTACTTACGAAAAATAGAAGAATCACCTTGAATTCGCGTAAGGATTTTTCGCGAGTCGTTTGAAAATACGTATGCGCTACGAGTTTCAAATTTGAATTCTAAATAAAGTATATTTTCGTTGCGAGCAAAACAAGTATTTATGTACTATTACCATTCCTTTCGGCAAGAGTGGATTTTTTCGCGAATGAAAATAGATAAAGATGAGATTCTTGAGTTTTGTAATTTTTAGATTTGGAAAATCAATGAATTTAATTGCGCGTACGTCGATAAGAAAATACGTATATATATATTTTCCTTCGTTAAATAGTTTAATCGAAATATTTTATACTTTTGAGTTAACTCGAATTTTAATTAAAAATATAAAACGAAGAAAAATTTACATATAAATTATATCTGAAATTGTACGAAATATTTTTATTACGCGGAAATAAATTTTACATAAATTTAAATTCAATGTAAGTATTCGCTCGTAATGATGAATCTTTTATACACTAAACATCGAGTTTATATTTATCGAAAGTGGAAAGGTATCGAAGGGTATTTTCGACGTATAGATTCAAGCAAAACGATAATTCATAAAACTGTCTCGAATAGTGTTCGATATTCCGATGAAATCTTGGAATAAACTTTTTCACGCGATCATTTTGTAAATTCGTCGAGCAAAAGTCAACGGGATAAGTTGGAAAGTTGCGCAAACAAATTTTCCTTTTTTATCCTGAAAATTTAATATAAAATATTTGTCGTATTCTTCGAGTACTTTCTTTCGATTTGAAATTCGAATGGAACGTCGTAGGAGGTTCTCGTACGACACACCGATACACACGATCACAAAAAAAATGCAGCGAATAATACGATTCGATCGAAATAAAGCATGTAAGCACGATTCTCAAACTCTCAAACACTGTATAAATCAACAGCACACAGGGAAACATGAAATACTATGCTTGATCGTGTGACAATATGTACAGAAACCGGTGTATCGTATGCATTATAGGTTGCTCGGAATGTCACCTGGTCTAGGCTACAAGGTGCAGTTCGAGCCGGGCACGAATTTACGATGTCGCGAAGACCCCAAGCCCGAGGAGTCGGAACCTGAAGACAGGTTGGCTTTCTCTCGCACATTCAGCTTATTTTTAATCCATATTCCACAGAGACGAATGACAGTGAGAGCTCGTGAGTAATTCGAAATTCATGACTTTTCTTCACGCGAACGACAAATTTTTAATAAGACTTTCCTTCGACTCCGGCGCCGTCGTTTTTTCCAACCCTCGTTAAATTCGCGCCTTCGAAATATAGAATAGAATAAAGCAAATAAATACAAACTAAAATTATGTAAACAACGTTACTCCGAGCGAATTAAATTACCACCAAGGAACTCTGCTCGGATCTCTGCTCGGATCACGGTCCAACGAGAATCACTCGTCGGGTGGTTGGAAAAAGCGTCTGGAAATACGAGAATCGTAAGGAAACTCGCGTGTCAAGGAAGTTACCGAGGAGAGTACATTGAAAATATATATTTCATCGTTGGAAGACATTCGATAGTCGACTCTCGGATGACAAAGCTATCGACGCGCGAGTTTACATTCGGTTATTCAACGCGAGGACGTCGAGGAACGATTAAAAAAAGAAAAAAAAAAAAAAAGAAGTTTCGCGCGAAATAAAAAGTTATTAATCATAACTTTTAACGGTCCAATTTCAGCTGATTCGTTTTACCATTGTTTTTACGATCGACGAAAGTGCGCGCGTAAGAAGAAAATGAAAGAGCGAGATATTTTCTTTTAATCCGGATAAAAGGAAAGATGCTAGAATTATTAGGAAAATTTGAATGAGAGATGTTCGCGCGATAGTCGAACCGAGAAAATCGAAATTCGATAATTCGTTGGAAAGCGAGTCGCTCGCTCCCAGTATTACCCCCGGAGTCGTTCTCATCCACGAGCGGCCCGAACAACCAACACAAAAGCTTTCTAAGAGGCGAAATAATCATCGGACCGTCGAGGATACAATAATGCATCGACTCGTCGCTAGCGGCGATAACGCGATACATCCACCACGAGAATAAAAGAAGAAGGCCTGAGTTTGCGCACGAGCAATACACGAGCACCAGGTACACGTAACTCCCGATCGCGTGTGCACGAGGCCGCGTACACACGGTATAGACCCCGATGCGCGCGCACCGCTTCCACCGCGAGCCCGTCGGCGAAGACGATATCGAGGAGCGCACGCGACAGCGGCAACGGAAGCACCGCCACCGGAGCTCGTCCTCGCGTGCCCCGCGGCTCCGACGACTCCCCGTCGAGCCGAGCAAGGGAGACGAGACCTTACCCCGCGAGATAAATCGCGGCTCGCCGAGGAGAGAAACCCGAGAGCGAACCGAGCCAAAGAAAGCAGAAGAGGAGGAAAGGAGAAAAAAGAGGAAGAGAAAAAAGAAGAGAAAAAAAAAACAAAGGAGCGTGCCGAGGGTGAGCCTCGATTCTTGTTCCGATTGTCTTCGAAGATCGCGCTCCGGGCGACTCGGGGGAAAAAAAGCTCTGGAAAGGGCGAAGTAGCGTAGAGAGGGAGGAAGAGCGCGGGATTTTCGCGGAGAGGATGGATTTACGAAACGGCGCATGCCTGACCGAGCGAACGGAGCGGCGCCCCGGAACACCGGCGTTTTCCCTCCTCGCTTGCCACCCGGGGAGGGAGAAGCTCCTCTCTCGTACGTAGGCCACACGGGCACAGTCGCAGCACGCGCACGCGAGCGCGTCAGAGGCACGCCGAGGAAGGAACCAAAGCTGCTCCTCAGTCGTCCGTCGCGCTAACACCCCCGCGTCGGAACATAGGACGCCCGACGACGACGACGACGAAGACAACGACGACGAAGACCAAGACGATCACCACCACCAACGCTAACGCGAACGCGACTCCGACTACGACGCGGACGGCGACGCTCCATTCCGGTAAAGACGGAGGCAATCGCGAGCCGGACGGCGAGTGTGCGCCCCCCGAGTAGGGAAGAAAAAAAAAAAGAAAAAAAAAAAGGTTGCGTGCCGCGGAACGATCGGTGGCACGCCGAGAGACGGGACGGCGCTGGCTACGTAAGAGATGAAAAATTAAGTTAAGGCCTCTCTCTCTCTCTCCCTCTCACTCGCTCGCTCACTCTCTCTCTCTCTCTCTCTCTCTCTCGCTTTTTATCCCTCTCTCTTTCCCTCGCTCGGCTGCTCCTGTGGCCGCTGGCTCGTGTGTTCCCCGATCGATTTTGCTACTGCTGCTGTTGCTGCTGCTGCTGCTGACACCGTCGCTGACACCGTCGCTGCTCCCGGACGCATGTGCGCGAGGTCCGTCCCGCCACCTCCTCGGGGTCGGGGCTGAAGGAGAGAACCGTCCACGTGCGAGGACCGCCGTTCGTACCCGGGACGCTGGCGCCGCAGCCTTGGGACGGGGTCGAGGCGGCGACGTGGTGGCCCGAACAACCGGGAGATAGAATGGGCCGCGGGTCGACCGCGATTTCGCCCAGCCGGCCGGCGCCGAGTCTCGGTCGCGGCGGTAACGGCAGCGCGTTCAGGGCCGGGCGCCCGAAGACGGGGCTCAGCTGCAGCCGCCGGCCCAGCAGCTAGTGGACATGCAGAGGCTGCGCTCGACTTTCAAGAGGTCGCGCACCCCGACCGGCGCCGAGATGAAGTCCCAGTCGAGCCTCGAGGTACCTAAGCAGGTGCGCTCGGCCTCCTTCGACGAGATCCAACTCGAGGCCCAGCGCCAGGAGTCCAAGGCCAACGCGGAGCTCAAGTCCATCGCGACGATCGCCATGGCGACGAGCAGCAGCCTCACCGCGGCCGCGGCCACCACCACCTCGTCCTCGTCCTCGTCCTACTCGCCCAACCGCTCGCAGGCGGTCGACGGGGCCGCGCGCAAACTCAGCACCCTCAGGATTCCCCAGCTCCAGACCGGCCAGCGCTCCAAGAGCTTCGACGTGTCCGAACGCGGCGGTGGTCCCGGCCTCCTGGACAGATCGGCCTCGACCGCCGGGACTACCGCCGGAACTACCGCCGGAACTACCGCCGGTTCCTCCACCGGCGCTTCCACCGCGAACCCCGCCGTCGGCTACGTCTCCCGCTGGAGGAGCAGCGCCGAACGCGACAATCCCCCGGTGCAGGCCTACAGCTGCTGGCACTGCGCCTGTCTCGACGAGTACAGAGCCGCCCTCGGCCTCGACGATTTCTGGGAGGAGGAGGACGACGTGGACGACGACGACGACGACAACAACGACGACAACAACGACGAGGACGAGCCCGAACCCGAGCTCGACGTCGTCTGCGACGAACTCAACGACCAGCCGACTCTTCAGCTCGAGCGCGACAGCGAGAACACCTACTACTTCGTGGTCGTGCAGCAGGCGTGCGAGGACCCGGACGACGACGGGAGCGACTGTTCCCGTCGCGAGGGCAGCCCCGAGATCCGCGTCACCCTGAGCGCGAGTTGCTGCGAGCGCCCGAGCACCGAGTCCGAGGCCGACCTCTCCGAGGCGAGCGAGCCCAAGTGCTGCGAGCTCTTACCCGCGAATCGTCAACGGCGACGTTCGCTCTCGCGACAGGAGGCGCTCACCGCGTTTCCCCCGGAGCTGCCGATCGTCCTCGGGGCGGACCTCGGCCAGAGCAGCCCCGACGAGGACGAGGACGAGGACGAGAACGACGACAGCGATCGGGGAAGCGCCGCGGCCGGTCTCGTCGTCCGCGACATATTCCTCACGGTGCCGGAGTTAAAACGGGATCGAGCCGCTTCCGTCGACTCCTGCTTCAACAACAACAACAAGAACGGCAAGGTCGAGACCTGCTACTCCCTCGCGGTGCCCCAGCAAAGCGCCAGGTCCAAGAGCGTCGACATCGTCCTGCCTACCGACGTGCAGACGAGGTACACGACTCTGGTCCCCGGCGGCGACGACTCCTGCACCTTCACCGGGTACGTACCGGAAGGCGATCGTCGAGGTTCCCGTGTACCGATTTTTCCGCTTCCAACGGATTCGTCACCGAATTCCGTCATCGACTCGATAGACCAAACTCACTGCTATCATTTTAGGTCAACGTTGTCGTCTTACGCTAATTATCGCGGAAGACAAACGTTACGACTGCGACTACGATGTTTTTTTTTTTTTCCTCTCTCTCTTCTCGTAAGGTATCAATTTTTATGGTAGAGATTTCGTCCGATCGCAGCGAATTCGGCTGGTCTAAGCTGGATACGATTAACTTGTAATTTTACTTGCAACAATAATCTGCATCGCAAACGAAATACTTTCATTAGCGTTTTCATTAGCAACTTTTTCTTTATATGTAAAATTTTTATATGTATAAAAAATATGAAAACGATGCGAAATTGTGCCTGCAGTTATTTATAACTAGTAACGTAAATTATACAGTGCTCTAAATAAATAATTTATGTATTATTATGTTAATTTATTTTAGTAAATCAAGAGAATTCGAAATTATGGTACACGCGATGTTTATGCGATGTTTTCATCGGTTTAATTTTCTTTTTTACATGAAAATATCGCTTACTAATTTTATTTATTTTTGCCCGCGTTATTACGCTCTCTTGTGTTTAGTTTTTCCTGCGAATGTGTAAGTGCGCTACGTATATTGTCCAAGTATACGTGGATATACATGGCTTTATTACACGCATGCAATGAATTACGATCTAAAATAAACTTGAATCTTCCGATATTCGTTCAAGAGGATCGAATCGAATCCGTACCGCAACTTTTATTGCGAGCAAATGTTATTTTTATTCTTCCAGTGATAAAGACGACGGAGGTTCGAGTCCTGGTCAGAGAGAACTAAGATCAACACCCGATTGGAGTAATACAGCCTTGAATGGAGAACATCTTTGGGTACCCACCGCAGCATCCGGTGAATTCTGTTACGCGAACGACTGTTCGGTGAGTTAAGACTTTCATCCTGTACTTAAACTTTTCTCATACTCGTTTTATCTCGTAACTATGAGAGTGAGTAACGCGACGCGTCGTTTCGTCAACTTCGCTTCCAACCTAATTTATACTTTTACCAGTTACCCGCTCATAAATGCTCCATATTAATTTTATCATCCAATTTTCCTTTTCCAAAAGCTACAATGATATTTTTATAAGCGAAGTTTGTTCGATATTTCATTGTTTCGAGGGAACCATTCTTTAAATCGTATCGGTTATGTTTTTCTTTTTTTTAAACGTAAAACGAATCTCTTTTATCGAAAAACTAAGACGTAATTCATAAATAAACGATGTAATCGAATTACATAAGCGATGCCGAATCCCGATCGCATAGATCTTACCTTCTCTTCGTGAAATATAAAACTTTGCAAACGATTAGGAACGAATAAAAAAAAAAAAGAAATACACAAAAAACAACCGTTTAAAATTAATGTAGGCGGTTGTATTTGTTTTTCATATCTCTGAAATTTATAATTTAGCCGTAACTCGCTATTTTTGTTTGATCGTGGAAATCGTAATACACTGCGCTCGTAAATTTGTAATCGCGTAAGTAAACTATTTACGCGGTATCCATCGATATCTTCGATTTTTAAGACAAATACGCGATATTTTTATGCGCGAACAATTAAAGCGATCGAAATAATTAAAAAAATCGAACGATTAGAAAGGAACAATAGAAAACCGAAAGGATAAAGCGCGAATTGCTCGAACGCGTTATTCCTCGAACAAACCCACCGCACCGAACGAGTAGTAAAGATTTTCACTTTTATTTTTCCGTCTCGTCCGCCGCTACAATAATACTCGGCTATTAACCGAACCAATCTCCCAGCGCAACTCCACCGCTCGATAAGCATAACGCTATTTCACGGATTTCGACTCGTGGCTTGACGGCTGCCACTCGAAAACCCTCGCGCGTAAAAATCATTCTCCCGCAAGCGTCGATCAACGAGTCCAACGGAGACGTCCTCGTTTCAATTTTCTCTTTTTAATTTCAGAAGCACGGATCGCGTCTCAAGTGCTCGGCCTGTCGAGTCGTAGCCCACTCGGTTTGCACCAGCGGTTTGAACTTTGCCTGCAAGCCGAGCTTCCGGGACGTCGGGGTGCGTCAGTACCGAGAGCAGAAGGTGACGAATCATCACTGGGTCCATCGGCGATCGCAGAAGGGAAAGTGCGCCAACTGCGGCAAATCCTTTCAATCGAAGCTGAGCTTCTCCTCCAAGGAGATCATCGCGGTTAGCTGCAGCTGGTGCAAGTGCGCCTACCATAACCGGGAGTCGTGTTTCAACGTCCAGAGGATCGGCGAGCAGTGCGAATTGGGAACACACGCGTCGATCGTCGTACCGCCTTCCTGGATCGTCAAACTCCCGAGGAAGGGTAACTTCAAGAGCAGCCTGAGAAAGTCGCCGAAGAAGAAGCGATCCCAGGCGAAGAAACCCAAGGACGAGAAGGAGGAGAAGGAAGACCAGGGGAAGCTTTGGGCGGTGAAGCCCATACCGACCAACAACGTCACCCCCGTATTGGTCTTCATCAATCCGAAATCTGGGGGTAACCAAGGCGCGAAGCTGCTGCAAAAGTTCCAGTGGCTGCTCAACCCTCGACAGGTTTTCGATCTCACCCAGGGCGGACCGAAGATGGGGTGAGTTCGGATATCCCTCGATCCTTTCCACTTTCGACTCGACGCCTCGACAGAATTTCCCGACGGTACTTTGTCTCGATTAAAGCGAAAAAATAATACCGTAAATTAGTGTTTATGCACCTCTGGTTATTCGACCAATAAGATTTGCATATTATATACGATGTGAAGAGTACACAAAGAAACGTAGGGATAATTATTTTCGCGGCTGCTTTTTAATTTAATTTTCAACGTATTTTCGTCGAATTTTTCACCTTTCCTTCCTGAAAATGTTAAAATTGCATGTTTTCATTAACGAGGAGTAAATAAGACAATTTTATAAATGCTTTCGCGTAGAATTCGTATAAAATGAATTAGGAAAACATTAGTTAAAAACCCGAGAAATGTTAACATAATTAAAATTCGAGCCTACAATTTTCTTTCAATGGATAAATGATTTATTTATTCATTATAATCTTTTGTTTAATTTCGAACGAGCTTCCATATTTTTCATCCTGCAAAATAATTACATTTATAAAATATATATGTTTCGACGGAATTGT
The DNA here is from genome assembly GCA_018907195.1 of Dolichoris vasculosae. Taxonomy (NCBI): domain Eukaryota; kingdom Metazoa; phylum Arthropoda; class Insecta; order Hymenoptera; family Agaonidae; genus Dolichoris; species Dolichoris vasculosae. The sequence goes on along the minus strand of JACCHY010000009.1, from coordinate 5,546,709 downwards.
AAAACGAGCGATTAATCGAGAAGAATACGTTTAATCGTATATTTATTCGATATAAATATAAATTATTCGGAATTAGCATCGCGGTACATAAAATTTTTATCGTAACTCAACTTTGGATTGTACGTAAGCGTTACACCACTCTGACAATATTTTTTCTCGTTTTTATGCGTAACCGATAAATGTCTGATCAACTTAGAATGTCTCGCTCTATTTTCACGTGCAAACTTGGTTAATTTTGGGCCAAGTAATAAGAAAAAAGCTAAAAGGATCCGATATAGAAACTTTGGTAAAATGTATTAGGTTTCGACTCCACCTCTTGAATAAATAACTTACTCGAGTCCTAGGTGGAATTGTTGAAATCTATTTCCACTTCGCTACCTAAAATATTGAATAGAAAGGTTTGTCGGATTCTTCGTTCGCTCTGTTTCTCCCCCTTATATTATTCTTTCATAGACGATTCGCAAAAATCGAAAGAGTTCGAGGAGAGAGTAGCATTGATAAAATTAACGAAGTTAAAGAATTATGGCTTTTCGCGATAAAATTTATCCTTTCTCGCATTCGCAATGCCTACGAATCATTCTAATAATTCAAACATTTTCCTTTTTTTTTTTTTTTTCATCGAGAGATAACCTATCGTACTATCCATTGATTTTATTCATTTTATAATAAAGTTATTAGAAAAGATGAGAAACACGTACTTTAAAGCCATTTGACAAGTTCCAAGTAAGAGAAAATTCTCGAGATTTACTTTGAAAATTAAGTTATTTTAGTTAAATATTCAATTTCTATGTAGAAAATTTAGAAAAAAAGAAAAATTTAAATTCATCTTTTCGGTAAATAAAGACATTAGCTTTTTTCTTTATTATATCTCAAAGAAAATGCACAAATTTAATATGCTGAAATGGAAACTTTAGTTATTATGAATTTACACAAAAGAAAGTTAATCCGATATAATACGATAAACGAATATTTATAGTAAAAGATAAATTATGCTCCTTTTATGTACTTTATTAATCCTGAAAATTCAATATTACGGTCGCGGACAAAAAAAAAATCTTTACGTTCTAAATTATCGGAAGACGTACGAGCATTAAAATTGCCAATTATTTGTATTAATAATTCATATTTGTGGACCAATTATAGTTTCCATTTCTTTCATCGATACTTCTCTCGATACTTCTCTCGATACGCCATCCCGTATTGTTTCTTTTATACTCGCGAAACGACACATAAAATAATAGGCGTCTCGTATTTCTCCATAAACTACAATACATAAAAAAATGAACGGAATCAGTAGTGGAATACTCCTGAGGGTATGTTCCTTGTTACGCCAACTTTCCACCTAATTTTAAATGCATGAACTTACTCGTTAAACAAAGACGATTGCTACGTCATTTTATTTATTTAGTTTTAACGTGTGTATATTCTGGTTTTAATTAAGACTCTGTGAAATATCAATTACAAGATAGGATGAATATAACTTATTTTTTATTTAAATGTAAAGTACCGCTGAAAAATTGGCTGCATTTAAGATATTCATTTTGTAGCGTTTTACAAAGTCAACATAGCATATTCATGACTCGGGTAATACTCTTGAGTTTGACCTTAAGGAACGGCTTGTTTTCAGCGATTCGGATAACTTGATTAAATATGTAGTAACAATTATTAACCAAACGCTTTTTTTAAACTGATAATTCATAAATTCTCTTCCAATTAAGTACAGATATTATTTTAATTCTTAATTCAATAATTTTAATGCTTACTAAAAATTTTTATCGTGGCCTTCGTTATTAGTCACTGCTTTGAAAGTATTTTATTACTAATAAAAGGTGTGTCCGCTTTACGCTCGTAATGCTTTAAAATGCTTTCTTTATACAAATATAAAAGGTAATATTTTTAAATACGCGAAGAATGCGTACTTTTTCTAATTGAAAAAAAATATATATATTTGCATAATAAAATAAATATCGTTACAATTTAGAAACATTTTCCAACTATTTTTTCCAAATGTCTTCATTCCGTAATGAAAAAGTGACTAAATTAGAATAATAATAGTGATAATAACACTGCATCGGACAATTACTTAAAGTACACATACACGTAAAATATTTATCCATACGCGTTCACACACACACACACACACAGACAGACATCAGCGTGTACGTATTTATAAAAGTGTCAAATAACTTTACGAATTTACTGCGTAATACGTTACTACCTGAGTATACTGTTTTCTAAGTCAATTACCAAATCGATTTTTCAGTAGATTACTCGGTATTGTACCTAAAAACGTACGAAATCTTACAAAAAAATTATTATAAAATTTGTAGTCCCGATACAATAACGTAAATTAAATGCAACACATTTCATATAAATATATTATTTTACGCATCGATTTTTTCCCTTTAACGTTGCGTAGACGAAACTTTGTTAAATTATCTTTGCTAATTTTAACAATTTTTATTCATATTCCTATATTTCTTAATCCAGTAGTATCAAAAAAATAGTTATGGATTCGATACGGTTTTCTTTTTAGAGCGTTTCGACGCGATACACAAATTCTTGAAATTGAAAGAATTTAAAATTTTTATTTAACATAAATGATTTTTAAAATGTACATAAACAACTGATATGCTTTAAAAGCAAGAAGAATATATAAGCTACGAAAGAGAAGCGTCGCATTTTATGCGTAGTAATTCGCATATAAAATTTGAGTAAAAACGTAGGTTTCGCGGAATAAAAGAAATATATTTCACATTTATTAAAAAAATATTTTTTGTTTTCTACCTTATTCCGAAAAGTTTTACGTCCAAAGGTTAAGCGAGACAAAATAAGCTATTTGGCAAAATAAAGTTTGGTTTAACTAAATTTACAGTCGCATTGTACAAAGTACAAATACAGTATCAGTGCCTTACACGTATACCTGTATTTTTGTTTTCTCGTTATTGCACATTTCAATGAAAATATCATTATCCGTTATATTAGCGGAGGTACTACCTTTGATACGTCGTTCATTAATCTATATAAAAATGCCGTTGCGGTAAAGCTACGTATGTTCGAGCCCTAGAGCGATACATACTAGAAAACTACGTCACGGAATGCTTGTCTCCTTCTATCAGCAGCAGTTCTAATCATAGCCTCCAGGTGACGCACGTTTAAGACGCCTGTGTTAAGACATAGCGCACAAGCGAAAAGTAATCTTTTCGCATTTAAGCTCGTAACGCATATTTTTATCGGTGGGATAGGTACCGAGCATCCTAACGATTATTCGATACGTTGTTACAAATACGATATTGGAAAATTGCGAGTGGCGCCGAGAAACGTTTTATTCGGTTCGTGTATTCTCAATTTCGACGTCATAGATAATGTGTAGGGTTAAATTTGTGTTCATGTAGCAGCTGCAATTGACCTACAATTAGTTTGAGGTCGTGGTGCCTTTTGTTTATTTAACTGAAATATAACTAGAAAAAGTTTTAAAACGCGGAGAATCTTTCTTGGTATATTTCTCTTATATATATGTAACGTATCGAGATACAATCTACGTACATTTTTGTACATCCCAAGTTTCTTTCCTTTTTTGGCACTGCTTCTTAATATCTAAGACCATTTTCACCGAGATATTTATTTTACTGACATTTCTAATTAAAGTTAGAGTGCATTCAATTTCGTATCGATCTCGGCAATAAGATCGCGTTATATCTTCTTCCCTACAGTTGTAAAAGCTCGCTCTATCTAACTTTACTGTTCCTTTATCTACATGCAGACAGTTCTCATTACGACAATTATATCGGCAGCCAAGTTTAATTCTTAATTACAAATATCACACGTAACTTCGCTTTTGTAATCGGGAATGTTTTATCGCGAGAATTATAAGCCAATAATAAAGTAAAATTTATCAGAAGCGTTGATAAAGTTGTTTACTGTCGCTTCAGCTACATATTGTTTCTTCGATCAAATGATTTATCGAGGTCCGACACCTTCTATATCAGGAATGACATCTAGAATATTCAACTTGTCTCCGTTCATAGTCAATTACTATTATACGGTTTACAGGTGGATTATTTCGAGTATTCCTAATCGATTGGTTATTTGGTTTCGCTATCGACAAAACCATTGTAAATATGTAACGAAATTTAAAAATAGAATCTAATTAAAGATAAGTTTTAAAAAACGTAAAATCCAATTACCAACTGTTTGTTTAATTAATTAATGTTTTTCGCATCTCGTATTACCTATACCCTGAAATTATGAAACGCTATTATCAGTGGAAATTTCGAAAAGTTCAAACTGTTGTTACCTTCAATTAGTTTAGGAAAGTACCGGGATACAAGAACGACTGAAATGTATCCACCTGTCTCTGAATTTCAAGCTTATTTCTGTTAGCAACGAACGTGGTATTGTTTCGTACTATCCCTCGTATTACTTTAAAAGTATACTACATATATGAGCTGTTTTACTCGCTATATACATTAATCTATAAGGAGTACAGCTACCGTCTAGTACAGAACGCCCCCTAAAATGTTGTACAACTATTTTATTTTATTATTCGATTTAACGAGAAGACGAAATATTATTTAACGCACAAAATTGTTGAAAATCTTTCGTTTTTCACGCGAAGGAATTAAATTTATAAGAAATTTTTTTCATTTATATTCGTATCAAAAACAATTTTTTTTCTCTTTCTTTTTCTTTTCGTATTTAACGAACGGTCTGTAAAATCTTAAGCTCGTATGTTTAGTTTAGCTATTAACCATCGTAGCTATTTTTAGCTTATATATTTTAAAACATAACTCGTAATGTGATAAACTCGTAAACAGAAATGCTCTATTAATATTAATAATTAAGAGTATATTTGAGGAGATAAGTCGAGAGTTAATTATTTTCAAGAGTACGAGGCATCTTACGTAAAGTTTAATGTTCTTGTCAAATTTCAGTAAAGCCAAATTTAAAGCTTAAATATTTATGTGCATTTATTTACATAAATTTTGGATAAGTTATTATATAATTTAAGATAATACACAACCGTGGATGTAAGTTTTCTTTGGCATATATAAACTATATTTTATTAATGATCGGATCACCCGAAGGACTTGTTTTTATTCCAAGTTATAAATTATTATTTGTTATTTTGAACGTATACTCGTACCTTAATTGTTTAGACGTAGTTTTTTTTATTCGTAGTTGTATAAATCGTAAAAAAAAGTCATAAGTAAAGTAAAGCTTTTTATGATCTCTTCTTATAATTAATTTTAATGTTACTTGTTGGCCATTACTTAATATTTTACGATATTTTATTTCGTTTTATACACAGTGAAGAGAAATATTTTATTTTTAATAGAATAATTAAATGTATTTTATATCTTAATATTTATTGATACATCAGGGAAGTTTGGAATATGGGTAACAATAGTGTGGTACATAAAGACCATCTCTCACTATCGTAAAATCCTCCATAAAAGAACAAACATATATCTCGTCTTATATTCAATCATTTTGATATTTTATGCGTATAATTATTATCAGATGATGCATTAAATCATATTTTAACGGAATTAATCGTGTGATTCATTTCACGCAGGAATACAACCGTAGAATCCGAATGTATGTTTATACATGTCGCGTTTTAATAGAAGTAGTTTTATCGAATCGTATAATGTTTCGAATAAAACGTTTCGCTATATTTTGATCTTCGAATGTTGATTATTTGTCTTTGAAAGATGTAAATGTAATTTTTATTTTCTCGCAATTTATCTTTTACGTTTAAAAAACAAAAAAAAAGAAAAAAAATAAAACTCGAAAATTCTCGTTCCTTTGAATTACTTATATTCGCTATAATTACGCTGTAATTTATTGCTATTTATAATTCTACTAAATTATAGAAAGTAATTAAAATTTTAATTAATGGTTCAGTAAAGTTAATAAATTGAAACAAAGGCATGAATATTTAATGCCACATATACACTAAGAAATTAGTATCAGTGTTATATGAATTATGTATCATTGAGATATTTAGATAATTACATAGTAACATTCCGAAACGAACGGACCAACGAATAACAAGAAGCGATAAGGTATAAATACCCGTCGGAAAAAGCCAGAGATACAGATTTTAATTCGGGAAAAGGTATCGGCACGATTGCTCTATTATTTCGGCGCCTCGATGTCTCTTTCCGCGATGCAATAAAAACAGCGTAAGATTTCCAAGTGGACGGCGCAACGTCACGATAAGGTAGAGCAGGAAGTCGTTCGCATAGCGCAACCGTACATAACAAAGCCCTTGACCAGGAGATTCGCCGAGTTATTTGAATAGGAACAACCCAACGATGATTTTTTGCTCGTAACTATTCGAGCGCGTATAGTTAATCAGAAACGTCCTTCGCGTTTATGGTTTAGTAAAATATGTTATTACGGTTCTGTAATTATTTAATTCGTAAACATTCCACATAATTAGGATAATTGCGGTAATAATTATTAATATATTATAATTATAATGCTTATTAAAATGGTTTATTGGTTAAATAATGCTTGAATTTTGATTTAGAAACTATATTAATATTAAGTAAATTAGGGCGTTGGTATTGGATTTGTAAGTTCGGGGTACGCGATATTTAGATTAGTATTTTCCTATAATAATCAATGTAATGGCTATAATTCTTTATGCATGAAAGCTTCGTTGCATCTAAATACCACGCCTATTAAATTTTTTAATTTTCAAACATCGCTATTATTTAAATAATATGTTCGGGAATTTACGTCAAAATTTGATTTATACAAATGCGTTTCACCCGCTGTATAATTATTGTACATATTTAGGATGGCTAAAGTATAATGTAAAGTAGCGTTTATAATACCAGTAATCGAAATCCTGGCTTTAGACACATTCTGTGTACGTTTTGTGTACATTTTGTGTACATTTTGTGTACATTTTGCGTACATTTCGTGTACATTTTGTATACATTCTGTGTACATTTGGTACACGCGTAGTTTATTTAAAAAAAATTAACATCGCGATTCGATTCGACGGAACGAAAATTTTAAAATATTTTTAATTTTTGATTTTCGGAACGATACATCTGTTATTAGGTTTACTTTTAGAACGATGGTTACAAAGATATCGTAAATTAGTAAATTCTATGATATCGAACCGACTGTTTTGAATTTCAAACATTTTAATGTTAATTCGTCATCGGTGACCCAGAAAAGCTCAAGGTACCGATTTTCATAAAAGTGCATTCTACGTTTTCTTTTTCCCAAGTCGCGAATCTATATTTAAACGACCGCATCCATATTTATTCCCTGAAAAAATAGTTTACAAACGTCACTTGTTAATTATTTTTTGTAATTTCTCCGAGTCGCGTAGTCGAAACACCGTTCAAAGTTCGTTCGAAGAACAAAGTCCTTTCGTTTCCTCGACCGAACAGTTAATCAAATAGCCTCGAGATACGTTTACGCTCGCGATACTCGAATTCGAAAATTCATCGAGATCGACTAATCAATGTTCCGTCGAAGCACCCTTATCGGATTATACGAAACGTGGGGGGAGAAGAACGCAGGCTGTAAATTTTCGAGCGGGGAGAAAAAAACCTCGGGGCCAGCTCACGAATTACGAGCCCGAACGGTTCAACAGTCGTGGGGGGGAGAGAGGGGGAGGGTTGCGAGTTCCTGGGCCGCGAGTCACCGTTGGTATTTACAGAAGGGGTGGCTGGGATCCCTCGCGATCGATCCCCGGGTCGCTCCCCTCGTTCACCCTCGTTCACAAAGACACAAAGATAACGACGACCCATCGACCCTCGTTTCAGGCTGGAGCTGTTCAAGAAGGTCCCGAACCTGCGGATCCTCGCCTGCGGTGGCGACGGCACCGTCGGCTGGGTGTTGTCCGTCCTCGACCAGATCGGAGCCTCGCCCGCACCCGCGGTGGGGACTCTACCCCTCGGCACCGGGAACGACCTCGCCAGGGCTCTCGGATGGGGTGGCGGTTACACGGACGAGCCCATCGGCAAGATCCTGACGAGCCTCGCCGAGAGCGAGATATCGATACTCGACCGCTGGCGGCTCGTCGTCGAGCGCAACCCGGAGGCGAGCGGTGCTGACGAGGACGCGGCCAAGGGCAAGGAGAACCTGCCACTCAACGTCGTCAACAATTACTACTCGCTCGGCGTCGACGCCCACATCGCCCTCGAGTTTCACGAGGCGAGAGGTCGGTAATATCCGCGTGTGCTCCCCCGATGTCCGCCCACTCGTGGCCCCTCGTCACGAGCCTCCGTTCGAGTGGCACTCGGGGCGAGATTTCATTTAGTCTCGCTGCTTCTTTAAAAATCAATTATTTCACTTTTCCCACCTCTCGGGAGGGAATTTGCAAGGGAATTTTCAAGGGAATTTTCGAGGGAATTTTCAAGGGAATTTGTACCGTCGCTCGCGAAGAAGCTTCTTATGATAATCCCCAGCGGAGCTTTTGTCTTCGGGAGGCTTTCGGCGTTTTCCCAAGGAAGGCCTTCGTCGAGGTGAGAGTAATAATACTGCAACCGTGGACTGACGTTTGCTTCTATTCATCCTCGAGTGCTCGGAAATAACGGCGAGTCTGGTTTTTGGCTTTCCTTGCGCTTTCGCTCTCGACCGGGATTAAAATATTGCCTATTGGAAATCCAATTAGGCCCTTCGTCAACGCTCGCTGCTAATTTATCGCGAGCGATTGTTTAAAGAAGGAGCTTTGTTATAATAAGGAATGTAAAGCTTTTCGATGGCACGATAACGCGGAATAAAACTGTAAATAATTGTTAAGATAAAAATAGACTTTGTAAATAATAAATTCTAAAAGCTGAGAAAATAACTTTAATAATAAAGGTTTGATCGTAAATCTACCGATTAATTATAGAAACTGAGCTCGGTGTATAATTAACTTTGCTTGATCTTTATTATTTATTTCTTAAATCTAACGGATTAAAATATCGTGATTATCGTGATCCTATCCACTTTAAATATAAAAATACATCGATTAAAGCAAATTATAGGAATCGAATACGTTTCGTTTTAATTACGAGCATCGAGCTAATTTATGTCGATATTAAATTTACATTCATAATGTATGGAAATGTTGGCCAATTGTTATATTTAAACGATATCAAAAGTATACGATGTACGATACTGAAATTTCTCTTTGCATCTTGCATTATCTTTGTATTATCTCGATATTGTAGCAAATTCAATGAGAGAAATTTAAATGAAATTTCCATGTTATTTTTGCATTCCGTATGTAAATTCTTTTGTCTTTGTAGTATTATCTTTTGTAACGAACCAAGTCTCGTTGACAATTATGAAAAAAAAAGAAATTTGTTCGTTCATCTACGAAACTTACTTTGACTCTCGGAATCCTCAAATTTTTTTTTTTTTATAAAAGAAATAGAACGAAGCACTCGAAATATTTATTGTCGTTTTGAATCATCGTAAAGTTTTATCGGTAAAATATTTACTGAATTTAAAATACTTTATATAGTTGATGAAGTAGATTATTTTCAACCTTGAAAGTACAAAGGGAATTGATAGAATCGGATGGCTTTTTAAAAAATAAATACTTTAAAATTTTTAATTTTATATCTTCAAAGTAAATACGGATCTATCCGGTAAAGTTAATTCTGGTGGAGTATATTTTTGTTGCTTTCGAAAAGTAATTAGAAATATATTTATGATTTTTATATATCGGTAATTTAAAATTAATTAAAAATATTAATGAAAAACTTTTATAAAATACGAAAATACGAGAGATAATATTTTATGACTTTTTCCAAATGTTGGAGAAAATCGAGTCCTTATTATCTTTTTAATTATTCAAGGTATAGCGAAATATATATTCGTATTATCTTTTATTAACGCATATCGGTAAAATTTTAATCAATTAGAATTTTTTATATTAATAAATTAATTCAATAATATTAGATTTCAAAGGTATCAAAGGAAAAAGTAAATACAATGGTTCTGTGTTACAAAATCATAATTATTTAAACAAGAATCAGGTACAGTTGATATATTATATTTATGTACTCCTTATATTTCCTACATTATTTCGATATCATTATTTATTTTTAAACCGAAATACATATTTATAAAATGGCATTTTTGTTTTTCTATTCGCTTATTAAATTCACCAACTTTATATTTCAATAAAAACTAATATAGTAAATATCGTAAATCTTGAAAATAGAAAAGTATAGTTGACAATTTTTTATATTTTCTGTAACGTTATATTACAAATATAAACATTCCGCGTTATAGAATTTTCAATAAAACATTTTTAGTCTGCTGTATACACGTTAATCGTTAAATATAGATCACTACTCTTATAAGTCATAAAATTCAGTTTCTAAACTAGTTTGGAATATTGAAAAAATTTTCGTATATAAATTAAAAGCACTTTTAATAAATACATTTATATTCTTAGTTTATTTACAATTTATAAAGTTAATTTTAAATTTCTGTTATAAATTGCTATCTTGTACATACTTTAAATTTTTAGTAGCGTTTGTATTCATTTATTGAAAAAGTTACTTAGGCAAGTTTTAACGTAACTTAAATTGATAACTTAAATGTATAATGTTATATAAATTGATATACAGAATCATTTTGTAAAGTTATTAGTACACGATTGATTGCATCGATGAATGATAAATCACTCGATACATTAAAAAATTTATTATGCACATTTTCACTATATTTAAAATGAAATTGCTAAAAAGAGATTCAAAATCTAATTAATTGAATAATACGTATATAAATAAACAAAAGAATTTAATTTAGAAAATTTCATTAAAATTATCCAAAAGAAAATTCAAATAATATAGTATTTATTTCTTTCATATTATAATAATTATTTTATAAAAGTTTGTATTTCAATGGATAAAGTTTTTTCATTTATTTCACTTTTTATCCGTAATTTAAGATATTAATTAATTATAATATTCTTAAAAGTAATATCGAATGAATATTTTAATATATAATAAAATATCGTATTATGTCATAATACTTCGGTTTATATTTAAAAATGATTCCGACAGAAAATTATAAACGTTCGGAAAAATAGTGAAATATTTTTATTATTAAAATTTATAAATATCTCAAAATAACGACGAAGAAAAAAAAATTTTAGTTTATAATAGGTTAAATCGATGCAACAATTTTTACCTTATTCAGCTGATAAAAAAAATATTTTTCTAAAACTCTTCACTAAGGCTTTTCTAGAAAGTAATATCGAAAAGTGCTTTGCATGTAAGATGTTTTTTAGCTTTTCAATATTGCAGCGTATCTCAAATAATTTAAAAATATATTCGAAAGAAAAGTTACGGACAATTATTTAAATAAACTTTTTCAAAGCGAATAAATACATCGAATGCAAAACATGTGTTTGCGTACATACGAACTCGATTGATATCATTAGATTATCGATACACCGATGAAGCCTTGAATATATACAAATTCAATATATACGTATATACAGATTCTATTTAAAAGGTAATAGCGACACGTGATTCATTTTTTACAAAGCGGGTACTACAAAATATATACTTTCAAGATGATTTATAAATATATGCATCAGCGCAAATGCAATAAAACTAGCTTTTATCACGAATATTTGTACAAACCGTAGCGAATAATTTTATAAAAATAAATATTAAGAATTTTTGATAACACACGGTAATTTTAATGATTAAAAAACGGAGAAAAAAAATAGTATTTCAAGAGCTAAATACCAACGATTAGTTTACTTACTTATCCAAAATAATACATCCACCGAGTAAATATTTATTCGAATGGAAACAATAGATAAAACAAACGAAAGTCACACGCGCGTATTTCAGAGGCTCATCCGGAACGCTTCAACTCCCGTCTACGAAACAAGATGTTCTACGGGCAAATGGGAGGAAAGGATCTCGTCGTCCGTAGGTGGAAGGATCTCTCGGAGTTCGTGACGCTCGAGTGCGACGGCCAGGACATGACTCCCAAGCTCAAGGAGCATCGAGTCCACGCCATCCTTTTCCTCAACATCGCGTCTTACGGCGGAGGAACTCACCCCTGGGGCGGAGGCATAGGCAGGGAACCCTCCACCGAGGACGGCCTTATCGAGGTCGTCGGCCTAACCACGTATCAGCTGCCACTGCTTCAGGCCGGCGGTCACGGGACCAGCATCGCTCAGTGCAGCACCGCCAAGATCGTCACCACCAGGACGATACCCATGCAGGTTGATACCAAGGATTTTATCGTAAACGTAGAACGTCGCGGTTTAAATTCTACCCAACGAAAAAACTTGTCAAGCGGTTGATTTAAAAAACGGCCTCTCGTATAATTTTGCGTAGGTGGATGGAGAAGCGTGTCGACTGTTACCTTCCGTCATCAATCTAAGCCTACTGAATAAAGCAACGATGTTGGCTAAGCGCCGTAACACCGGGAAACCGAGGCAGAAAGCCGCCGAGTTGGAGAGGCTCAAGATACCGCTCATGAAGATCAGAATGTGCGACTACGAGAATTTCCACTCGGATAAAGAGAGACTGACGAAGACTGCGACGCAGTGGCATTCGGAACCGTTGGATCTCGATGCTGCGATGGATCTAGAATCACTTAGAAATATGCTCGCCAAGGAATATCCCATGGATTTCTGTTGTTTCCTGGATTGTTAGTAATAGCCTGAATATTTCTTTGCTTTCTTTAGGTCAAGTTTTCTTATCGAATATTTTTGAATTTCAAATATCGTTCAAATCCGCGTTTATTTTCGCTCTTTGCTCTTTTCAAACGCGTCCAAGGACGTCTTTGAAATTTCCGCGCACAGCCTGGAATATAACGTTGGGTTTTTGTTTGTGCCGCGACTCTTTATTGTATCGTGAGACGATGATAGGCAGATTCTTTGCGACGTCGAGGAGTAATTTTTTTTTTTCTTTTTTTCTTTTTTTTTTCACAGCCTGTACGGCGGAGCGGTTTTTTAGGATCGATCGAGCACAGGAACAGTTGCATTACGTTGCGGACGTCGTGAGCGAGGCCATATACGTTCTCCAGGAAGGTCCTTCCAGTCAAGGCTCGCAAAGTCAACAAGTCGATAACCAAGCGACTTTAAGGTATACCACTCAAACTCGCGACACGATGCTTAAAATATTTGAATAAGTAATTACGTATCGAATCGTGCGCTATTTTTCTTTTGAACGCGAGGGAACGGCGAGAAATCGATGCTCGATTGATTTTCCTCGATTCGCGTTGTTTATTTTTCTCGCTGTCGACCTCGAATCCAAAAAAAAAAAAAAAATTAAAAGAACAATATCCATTGCATCTCTGCTCCCACTCGGATTAACTGTAATAGACAATTCGAATTCAAGAGAAGACCGGCGAAAAACTTCCGCAGAAAAAAAGGCGCGCACGGAATCGAACCGCTTGGACAACAGGGAGAAGGATCGATCGTACGAGTACATCCGCGATGAACATCAACAGCAGCTACAGCACCAGCTGAACTCGAGAGGGTCGGAGATGTCCGTCAAGTCCCGTCAACATTCGAGCGGAAACATCGGCAGGAGTAGTTTGACGGTGGACTCGGAGCGCAGGCGTTCCGATAATTACCTCAACGAGGACAGAGTGTCTCAGGGACCGTCGTCGAGGCAGCAGTCGTCATCCAAGTCAATCACGTCGACGAGTGCCGGACACGCGCAGCATCAGCCGCCACCTACTTTCATTAGGTAAGGAATGCGGGGAGTTAAGGAACGAGTCTGCGAACGGGCAACTGTAACGATGTACGTAGTAAGGCACTCGAGATGTACGAGTGACACGAGCCGAGCTGTAATTCTATTTTCGAAGTCGCACTGGTTTTACAGCGGGTCGGAATGATACGTTGGATCATAGTTCGTTACTTGGGGAATATTTATAGGACCGGGGAACGAAAATAGATAAGCGAGTCGATCGATATATGAAATAGGCGATTCCAACCGTTGCTCCATTATAATGAATATATTTAATTATTATGCCGTTTTTAGAAATAACTAAACTTTAATTATTTCGTTTCGTGGGATGGATGTACGTATGCAAAGGTCATTTCTTTTGTATTTATGTAAAGTTAGTAGTTTCTATGGATTTATGATAATGGCTTTATTCTGATTTCAAAACTATTTCTTCAATCGCTTCTATTTGTAGCTTTACGTTGTATACCCTTAATAACTTCCATGATTGCATCGAATCGGAGTACAATCGTGTTCTTTTTTACATTGTTTAAATCATTCCGACCTTAAAGAAGCTTTTTTAACTTCAAAATTAGTTTATTGTAATTCAAGGACTCGATCTAAGTAAGCTATGCCATCTTTGTTACGAGCTACGTGATTTTTAAATTATAACTCGCTCGTTCGAAACTATTTAGCGCATCGACATCTATTTTAAATTATCCGATAGTCTTTAGAACGTATCCGTTAAATATTAATGGAAGGGGAGTTGAAATAAATATAAAATTGGCGAATTATCTAGGTTTTATTCAAACTAACCGAACGAGGTTATTTTAATCGTGTCTTTGGTAATGAAGTTAATTTATCGAAATAAATATATATATATATATATATATATAAACCGATAAAGAAAGGAAACCTCCGGCGATATCTTTTGTGGTAAATACAATACCGTAGTTTTTTTTTCTCCGAAATAAAACTTATCGTATTTAATTACTCGTGGCAAATTTTAAACGAAAGCAGAGAACATCGTTAAGATTCGTTATTATATTAATCTGTTTTACTCGTCGGTTCGATACGAGTGAGTTAAGACTATTGATGTACGCTAATTAAATTTCGACTATGAATCGGATCATATTTTATACGTTTACAGTCATGATATTTCAAGCGAATAAAGTAAGTTGAATAAGAGAACAGTTAACTATATATAGTAATTTTCAAAATTAAATCTTACAATCTCAGTTTACTCAACCAACTCGATCGACATCTACGTACATAAATGTTTTCGATAATAAGAAAATTCGAACGCCGTTTGAAATAAAAAAAAATTGAGTTATCGAAAGTATAAATTCGATTCGACGAAAGAAAACAATTAACTAATTACTATTTTATATTCATTGCTAGGATTTACTCGCGATAAATAAAAAAAAAAAAATATATATAATACTAATCTTCAATTTTCTCTGTGCACTGTGTTGCCGTTTCACGTGGCAATTAAAATCTCGAACCCCCGGCTTAATCGTAAACGACAACCGTTATTTACCAGGGAATAAAAGAAAGCTAAATACTATCGTTTTAATTGATAAGAAAAAACGCGAGCTTACGACCACGGAGAAAAAGGAAAATACAGAAAGGTCGATGATATCGCGCTCGATTATTTCGATTCGCTTGCAGCCCTCGCGACAGGCTCTTCGGCCTAAGCTCCGAGGTCCACGGGTTCAACACGGAGCTCCTGGAGAAGACCTCCGACGGTATTCTACGCGCGGCGAAGGTCCGCGACCTTCCCGCCCTGAAGGAGCTCCACGAACGCGGCAACTCTCTGCTCTCGATCGACGGCACCGGTCAAACGGCGCTTCACGTCGCCTCCAAGCTCGGATACCAGGACATCGTCCGCTACCTGATCGCCTCCGCACCCCCGACGATCCTCAACATGGTCGACAACGAGAAGTAAGTTACAACGGGGAAAAGTAGGAGGGATATTGCGAGCGATAGACTTTGAGGTCGCTCTTCCCGTAATTGCACATTAATCGTCGTGTATTTATGGATATGGATAATTATACGTAGGTCAGCGAGGACTCGGTTGACTTTGAAGCGCTTGTCAAATACAAGCTTCCGAATATAGAATATAGAATCGTTCACGAGTCATTACTAATGCGGTAATACGATAGCGGGTAATTAGTTAATCGATGAGATTGGATAAGGTATTTCGCGAATAAATAGAAGGTTTTTGATTTTGTTTTAATTAATTTTGGGTACGATCGAACTCAACGCGCGATTAATCACACCGCCGATCTTATAAATTTTAATGCAAAGCTGCCACGAAGATAAAAACTGACGCGTTAAGCGACGTCGTGGATCGCGCGTTGTACGAAATGATAATCAGTGGTGATTTATCGCGTGGTTTTTTTTACCTCGTTATTCATTTAATTTCTGGCTTGTAAGAGTATAAAAGCGCGGATCGGAGAGATATTTTAATTTTGCGAATTGTGCGAAAGGAAGAGCCAGAGGCTGACGTCTACCGACCGTAATATTTCAAACGTCCAAGTTTCAGCTTTACTTCGTCTTAATTAAAACTTTTTTAATATAACAATACTTATAAACTCGCGACACGGAAAAAGTCTCGTTAAAGATGCTCTCCTCGTTTAAAATCACAAAGACCGGGTTCTTTTTCTTGTTTTTTTCGTTCGTTCCTTCCTTCCTTCCTTCCTTCCGCGCAACGCCCCATTAGCATAATTAATCACCGGGGCTCTCGCGATCGTCGGTTAGCGTTCCCCGTTCCCTAATTAAAATTTGCCTTCCATTGTGTCAGGGGTCAAACGGCTCTCCATAAAGCGGCGCAACAAAAACGCCGATCGATCTGCTGCATGCTGGTCGCCGGGGGCGCTAAGTTAACAGTTCGGGATCGAAACGGAAACACTCCGCGGGAGCTCGCACTGATTGCTGAGGATCGCGAGCTCGCCGCGTATTTACACAGTGAGTACAAGCGCCGGGTACGACGATCGGAAATGTATCTCTTGAATATTGAAATGTCCTTGTTTTTTGTTTTTTTTTTTTTTTTGTTGCGAAAATGAGGGAAGATTCGTTACAAAATTATAAGCTTATCTTTACGTAATTAATGCGAAGTAAGTTCGCGGGGAAAAAGAGAAATAAAAAATTAATTGTCGTTGTGTGTTTAATTCATGGTAATATTGATGGATCGAGAGTTTTTTGTTTCACCGTTGTATCCGTTTTAATACACACATATGAACATTTTTAATAAAACCGAGGAATATTAAACCTTTTGTTTTCGTGTAATTGTTTATTACCGGCGCTGTAGTATTTTTTTTATCGACTTTAACGTCAACTAGTTTTTCAAAACTTTACAAAGGTAAACTTTCGGAGGAAATCATCTTAATTTTAAAATAGTTTCGTTCCAAGTTGCAATTTATAAGGAATTCGTATACAAATAAATTTCCGAAAATATTTGAGAGAATAAAAAAATTTTGATATTTTTATTCGACTGTCAATTTTTTCAAATTTATAAATCTTGAAAGTTATGATCTATAAAATAAATATTCTCATATTTTTATTTATGATATATTTACTTTTCTCAAAACGTACATTTGTATACTTTACTGTTCTGCATTTTCCAGATGTTTGAGCTTTCGTCGTGTTTACTTTTCGTATATAGTAAAAGATCGAGTTTTTCGGAAAGAGAAGACAATTATCCTTTTTTTTTTTTTACATCGTATATTTATTTGTATTTCGCTATTTTGAATTATTTATAAAATGGATACATTTTTTTGATTATACAAAAATTAACAAATATTAAAGAATACGGAACGCAATTTTTATTTTACCGACGTTAGGACATTTTTCTATTCGAAGATATTTTTTGCGATTCTTTGTTCCATGAATTAATAATTTTTTACAATTTTCATCATTTTACACAGGCCAAGAGCAATTTCAATTAGTAACGGAAGATATGGAGAATATGTCATGATTTCACGAATCTATGTAACGATAAGATAACGAAAACGGTCTAGAGAAGAAATCAAGCCTTGACCTTATGTTCTTCCCAACAGTTTTTAAACGATAAAATCGAAAATAATAGCATAATCCAGAATTATCCAAGAATATTGTTATTGTCGTCAAGGATTATAACACTTATAGTTCTGCTAATTAATACATAAGCGAACAAAAGGAAAAAGCAAAAATTACGTAGGTAGGAAATTTGCAAATAATCGAGTATCGAAGTATTATAAAAAAAAAAAATAATAATTTAAGAGAGTAAATTTTAAAGTAATATTTTAGAGGAAAGTAACAGAGAAATCTGATGGATGTATAGAACCAATTATAATTAATTCAACGTCGAATTTTAATACTATAATCTCGAACTAAAAAATGATATAAGAAAATTTCTACACGTTTACAAACGTAATTAAACATTTTAACATCTTGCGATACATTCATATCAGAATTTTAATCACTCGAACGAAAAATATATAAATCTTACGTACATAACTGTAGCGAATCGAAAGAAAGTACGCGAGCGTATAGAAGGTAGAAGTAACGGAACAAGAATAAGGTTTTAAAACGCGAAAACGAGTGATTATTGAAAAATACACTTATATTTACTATGATATTGTAATCTTAATCAAAAATTCTTTCACGATTATGTCGCAGCGTCTACTAATGCATCGTTTATATGGATGTTCCGTACCAATCCAAAGACACATCACTAGATATCTCGAAATGTAGGGACGAGTGGATCGAAGCGAGATTTTACGAAAGAAAAATATAAAAAAAAAAGTACGAAAGACGGAAATAAATTAAATTAAAAGATATTTCAAAGCCAATCGTGTACACGTTTAATTTGACGAGAAAGAAATTTGAAGCTAAAAAACAAAAGTAAAAAGCTTATATTTTTTATTTAACAAATATTTATCTTCGAGTATAAATTTCAATCAGATTCGTTATATGACAAAAAGAGATGAAAAAAATGAAATTATACGAGACAACCGGTATTTCTTCGGTACCAATATGAAAAAGAGGGATCAACGTACGAACACCAATTAGATATTAGAGGCGGTCTATCGCAACTGTACTATTATACTGCTATTGTTATATTATATAAATATAATCTAATCTTACGTATCGACTATGATAAGGTCGCGTTAGCCTATTTCAGGATTCCGATGAAGCTGCAGTGGTTGATAGTTCGCTGCAGTCGTGCGATAAAACGATATATATATATATATATATATATATATAATTAAAACGATCATCCTTCCACTATGTCTAATTTTTCTTGTGTCATTAACATTCGGTCGAGGTGGATTCGAAAGAGGGACAAAGTTTACGATGAGAGTTGGAATTACCGATACGAAATTACTCGGAAATCTCGGTTGGGCTCGTTTCCGAAGCTGATTTTTTCGAACTTGGTACGTATATAGAAAACGCGTAATCGACAATGTCGAGAGTTCATTTTGTGATAATCAAGAAACGTTCATGGATTCGTAAAAAGTCAATGTGATCTCCCGAGACTATTTCGCGCGTGTAAGTGAAGAAAAGGTGCGAGCTTCTCGAATAAATGCAAATCGCTAAGTGATTTATTATAGATAATTAGGTATACCGTGAACCACGCATGTCCGTTTTGAGATGAGATATTTTTTTTAAAGGAGAACTTTCTGTCTGAAATATTCGCGCATGGGTATTTTTCCGAATAGAATCTTTAAAAAAGGGGGAATATTTTAATACCGTGAGCTCTATTTTTAAGAACGACGATTCCTTTGATCAAGGAGATACGAATGGTAATTATCTTGGCCGAGTCTTGGTTCGTGGTTGGTTATGAGTTGAATTTAAAACTTGTTCTCGACGATAAGGAAGTTGGTTATTCTTTAAGAAATACCTACAATCAATTAATATTTCAATTAAATCAAGCGTTATTCTTAGATTTCTATATCTCTATTCATAAATGAAAATAACAAATTAAATTTTAAATCATCGAAACAAATTAAATTTTAACGATTTTAGATGCCTTTGCCGACTTCGGAAAAGGAATTAAAAATATGTCCACTTTCACTTTAGTAGTACAAATGTATCGATAATATAATCATCTACGAAATTACATTTTATACTTTCAACGAGTATTGTATCGTATAATATTCGGATGCAATGCTATTTGAAAATTAAAGTATAAACACGT
The DNA here is from genome assembly GCA_018907195.1 of Dolichoris vasculosae. Taxonomy (NCBI): domain Eukaryota; kingdom Metazoa; phylum Arthropoda; class Insecta; order Hymenoptera; family Agaonidae; genus Dolichoris; species Dolichoris vasculosae. The sequence goes on along the minus strand of JACCHY010000009.1, from coordinate 5,526,846 downwards.
ATTAGACAATTTTTAACACGATTTTCATTTTTTTTATTCCTTCGAAGCGCAAGTACTTGATTACTTTTTTTTTTTTTTTTAGAATTGTTCTCCCACGGGAATTTTACCGATAATATTCCTTCAAAGTTTACGCGTTAATCAATTTCTATAATTTAAATTATAAAATCTACCCAATATATTCTTTTATAAAACCGCGGTAACTAATTTTCATTTCTATTTTCGTCATTTTTTTCACTACAGACACACACTGTTTAATACCGTTTAAAATTTTCAACAAATTGTATATTCGTATGCATGCATATATAACTAGAGTTAAATGTAAATTTAAGCTCTACCTGGACTCATTAATCTTTTACCTAAATTAGTTAATGTTGGATATGAATATATATATATATATACATTATATATATTGAATTAAATATTACATTTTGATCATTAATAATTATAAACTTTTTGCAAAAATAATTAAATTTGTTACGATTCTGACGTACTTTCTATAATTTAAACGAAATCAATTTTTATTAGTTTTTACATTTTAATCAAAAGTTTATCGATTATTGTTTTTTGTGAAATGCTTTTTTGTAATTAAACAAATCTAAATAGGTTAATCTTGACTCTTGAATATTTTATTTAGAATATACGGATGTTTATTTATATTTGCTTAATGTATTGTACATTTATAAGTATTATTCGTTATTTCACTACATTTTTCTTTATAATTAGAAATTATAATTATAATTAAATTAAACTAATTTATTAAAAGCTTTTCATACTCGAAACTGGTTTATAGCCTTTGATTAATTATCAAAAAATAAAATTCAAAATTACACCGTTGTTGCTGACACGTTCATTTTTCAAAAATATTACAAAAAATAATATACGACTATTCTTTGATATTAATATCTGTCTTTAGCTTCGATTAGACGCGTCTTTAAACAGGGATAGTAACTTAACGAAAAATGCCTTGCATCGTTCACGTTAGCGAATGTTAAAGAAAGAAATCAATAGACGGAAATGTCAAATTGACGACGATCGATAGAAAATAATTGTCGATATAAAAAAATCATATCGGATTAGTGGTTTCTGTATAGGTATTACGACACGCATATATTTATTACACATCCGACGTACACATCGCGTTTTTAAGGATGATGATGATGTAAATACGTTAAAAAGGAACTTTTAGCGCGAATGATAATTACGTGCACGTGATATACGAACCATCTGAGTTTAATTTGTATATGTGTAAGATGAATGACGATACTCCGAATACCGTTATAAATATATGAAAAGAAACATACGTGTGTGTGTGTACATATACATGACGCGTATCACCAAGGAGCGTTTTGAACTGGAAACGACAAGTATATTATTAAAAAATAAAAAAAAAAACACAACATTGCCTTCCTCTCAAGAGATATCGGGGTTTTTCGGCCTGTGCGTTTTTTCTTTTAAGTTTTAGAGCAATAAATCCGGACAATCATAACGAGATACGCTCAGACCGAAATCTCGCGTTTCTCCAATTGTAATAGAGTCTATCGTTGATTTTATTAATTATACGTAAAACGCTTGTACATTGTCAAAAGGGGAAAAGGAAGAAAAAAAAAATATACAATGTTATACATATATAATATCGATATCTGCATCACGAAATTCACGATCAAAAGAACGATTTGCAATAGTGAGCTCGTTACAGTAATTTACATGTTTCATTCGTAATTGTAGGTACGACTGTATGCTTTAGTCATTAAACGATCTAGATTGAGTCTGTGCAACGAAATATACGATCCAAACCATTAAAGCGATCTATTTGATTTTAGACTCTTTCGCGAACGTTTAGAACGAGAATTAAGGGGATGTAAAAGTATTATAGAACGCAATGTAATTGCATAAAAATTCTTAATTATAGGCGTAATTTAGTGGTTATTAAATCCTATAAATTATTATACGGTAATAAATTGAAAGAGAACGATACACGAAGCAATTATTTTCACAATTTTATTAATTTCTCTTGTTTCCATGCGATGAGTCAAACTATAACTCAACAAAAATCCAGGAAATAATTATTTTCCCTCCCTACGATAAGCAAATAAGATTACACGAAAAAGAGAAAAAGCTTTTACGCTCCGTTCGGTTAAACTCGCGGAACATTAGGAAAAATACTAAACTCTCGCTCGTTCAAAGTATTCTTCCGTTTTGTCGGTGTGCAATGCCTCGACGTCAACGTCTCTCATTGGTTCCGCTGATACGAACGCGTCAGTCGCTACGTCACTATTGAGCAATCGAGTGCTAAACTGCAAATCGCGGTTCCCGATTTCCCCGTGAAGTTAGTTGTTACACAGTGGACGTAGGAAAATCGAAGCGCGATTCGTTTCATTCGTTCCTTTAATATCGGTGAAATACGTATTCCAATGACTTTTACATCCTGTTAAGGTAAAAGGTTTATTAATTAGACATCGAAGGGGTCTTTCCATCCTTTTTTTTTTTTTTTTTTACTATCCATTAACCAAATCCTCGCGCGCATAGAAACGAAGCAGAAATCGAATGAAAAATATCGCTAATTGTGTGTTTTGTTTTTAATTCGCATTCGCATGCCACGCCAGAACTAACGAAGTGTTTGTGCTGAGTAGAAAATCAATGAAGCGCTGATAAAGAGAGGCTTACAATAGACACTTATTTTTATTGTTCCTTATTCGAATGACTCGTATAATTAAGAATACTAGTAAGATATTTCAAGCTTTATATGTACGTATAAAGCGATTGAAATTATAAATCGCTACAAAGCAGTAGATAAATTGCGCGTGATACGAATTTTAATTATAAAAAATTCTATTTATTTATACATTCACGAGCTTATACCAAATTGTGGAAATAAATAAACGATCGAAGAATTCCATTTTTAGAAATTAAAATTAGTTTGTAATCGTACTTATCGTTTGTACAAAGCGTTTCCTAAATAATACAATAACAAAATTCTCTTTATTTGTATTTATTACTCATTTATTAGTAAAACGAATATACGGTAAAACCAAAAAGTGGATACACCATTCGAACGAATACGTATTTAAAATATTTAAATTGATTCCTTATTCTTCTATTTTTTCCAAGCTTCTATTAGATGTTGTGGTCGATACTCATTCCTGATTCTACTTACATTGTTCAAATATTTTTCTAACGTTTACACGTTCGCTTTAATCAAGAAAATTATCGAAAGTTTGGCTTTATCGTTGCATTTGGAATATCCTGGAATTAAATTGAGCTGTATTTTGTTTGTTTTCTCCCGCGGTAAATGTTTGGAAAATGTAATTTTAAAACATCGAAAAGAAAACTTGTAAAATAATTCATTTGCATCTGTAAATTTTATCGCACGTAGATCGTTATTAAATGTTACACGAAAGTTTACTCTGTAACATATTAATACAGCAACGTTACATATAAAAAATTTCTAACTTTTTTCTGCAACAAAATTATATTTTCCTCAATTCCCTCGAATTGTTTGTATTCTTGTGTTTTTCTCATCTTTGCAAACCTGACATCCACTGTGATATTTATCTTTACGTTATCATTTTAAATTTCATCAGGGCTCGCTCGGAATCAAAACATAATCGAGTTGATTTATAAACAAAAAAAAGGAATAAAAAGGTTGTGAAAATAAAAAAAAAAAAAAGTAGACGCATACGTGACCACGAAAAATAAATGTAGGTCGAGCGAGTTCCTATAAAATATAAGAACGGCAGCAATTTCTATTTGACTCTTCAACAGACAAACACCAAAGTATTAAAAGGCGGAAAATAGCAAAATATATTAAATAAAAGTAAACGCGTTGAAATGAACTATGATCATTCGTGTGTACGATTCTGATACGAATCCGATACGTATAGGTTTAAAAAACTTTGACACTGGCACTTGGTATCTTCTGTAAGAAATTATTACCATTGCTGTTGTTACGTACTGTAATCTTAAAAGAGATGGATCATTTGTTATTTAAGTAAACAATAAAAATCTTATGATTTGTATCGACGATATTATCACAAATTCAGCAATTTTGTAAAAAAAAAATCCTTATATATATATATACGTGAATCGATAAAAAATTCATAGACGTAGATGCTACTCAATAAAAAAAGAATCTTTCACGAAAGTTTCTTTCCTTACGAAATCTTTGTTCTTCCGCATTTGGCATTCGTTTGTAAGAAATTGCGTTTTGACGCAGAGGACTACATGTGCTTTCTTCCTGTGTGATATAATTACTTCTGACATATAATGTAATGAGCTATGCGATTTATCTCGTATGACGGATTATTTTTTTTACCCACTTTGAATTGTTGATATAATATCTAAACTTGTATATCCTCAACCTCTACGTAATTTAAGCGTCAAAATTTATTATTGTTATTGTTATTATTATTATCATTATTATTTAATGGCGATCATTGTTGAGTTATAATGATAAATAAGTTTGTAATAAGATTTCCATTATTGTCATTTCAGATGAAAGCTGAGATGAAAAAGTTCGGTTTATATATTATAAAAAATATGAATTTTACTTTATTTCTTTACGTTTCCTAGTCAAATATTTAAATCGTGAATTAGTAAATCGAAAAATGCGATTGTTACTTTAAGGGGCTGCCAGTGTACGAATATATAAAAGAAAAAAAAAAGTAAAATAAATACTTGGAGTAATTCAAATAATCGTAGAATAAATAACCAATGCATGTTTCGATTTAATTTTTCCTGCAGTACGAGGAATAACATTAAATGTAAATATTATACTTAATTATTAAAATTTAAGACGTCGATCGATGATTTTACTTCAAGAATCGTTTAATAAATATATTTTTCAATCAAAATTTTGAACTATTTAATTAAGTAGTTTGCGTTGTCGATACAATCCAAATCAGTGTGTAAATTTTACGATCATAAATTTATAGACTGAATTTTTATCCCATTTTTTACTTAGTGAATACGTCGATGAAATGGTTATAATAATTATAATGAATATTCTAAATGTAAAACTTTTTTTGCATTAAATACAACGAAATCTTATCGTTAACCGTTGGAGACTGCTATTATAAAAAAAAAAATCTCGTTACTTCTCAAATCTGTAGAAAAATAAACGCTTTTTCAAATAATTTAATAGTTGATACTTTAAATGTCTTAGCTTACATGGAATAAATAGATAAATAAATGTTCGTATATCGTCCATTCGTAGCCCCTTAAAATTATTTCAATTTAACGAAAAAATAAATTACAACTTAATATTGTTACTATTATCGTTATATTATAGTAGATTAAGAACTGGCTATTTTAATATAAAAAAATATTCTCATCTCGGAAGAATTTGTAAATCAAAGAGATAAATAAATGCAAGAGGTAGAAAAATCGTCTGGACTTTAAGAAAGAATTAATATTTCACCAGTAATAGTTTGTTCTTCTCGTTCGAAAAAATTAAAAATTACAATTTAATACACATTCGTGAAAATATAAATTTTTCATAAAAAAAAAAATATGTATCGTGGTAACGTTTATTATACCTATAAATACAAGCTGAAACAATGTACGACAGCGAGACAGGACCAAATAAATAGAAGAAAAAAAAAAGAGTGTTAACTTTCATACAGATATAGAACTAATCTGTTATAATTAAAAAAAAGAAAAAAAAAACTGACAAATCCTTAAATGCAGCACATCTCGGTAAGCATCGAGTGCAAATATTATCCCGTTTCAATAAATCACGTAATTACAGTGTATTCGAGTATATTTTAATACATAATTACATCCTACGCAATAAATCTTTTTTGCGTGCAGACAATTCTTACCGAGACGTGTAAGTAACATACGCGTGATAACATATCACACGATATCGTACGAACTTATTATAATTATAATCACGATGGTATTAAATCGGCTATATTTTCCTTGATAAAAGAAATGATTTACTTCTAGTGTTTAATAAATTTTATGAAAATAAAGCACTTTATTGCAGCACACATCCTTTTTGTTTCGTTATCCTTTTGATCGCCTCCCCGAACGTTTACATCCGTAAACTTCCAAAATCAGCTGTACACCGGTTAATTAGCCCGTAAATGAAAGCTGATTCCTCTCTGGTGCCAAACGTCCTTCTGGTCTTTGATGTAAGGTACGGGTAGGGTGCAAATGAGATGAGTTCTGAACGAGTCTGCGTAAACGGGGACTCCGAGAGTATTAAGATCGCCCGTTAATTCGACGTCGTTCTCTCCCCAATCAACGTCGCTTCTCTCGTCCTCGCTTTTGTCCAAGTTCTCGTAGTCGATAAAGGCGATGGAACAAGTCGGTGCCATAACGACGGTACTCGCATGAGCCGTTACTTCTTCCAAGATGCCGTTTTGTATTCGCGCCCCTGTGCGCAATTAACGCCGAGAAATTCGGGATGTTATTTGCGATTATTGGAAACTGGCTTACAACTTTACAGCTTTACCAGTTGTTGATAAATAAGCTCAACAAGTTTTACGCTTGTTTCAATGGATCGAGTTCGCGATACCGTTTACCAATTCCTCGTGTTTTCTTCGTTTAAAGGTAAGTTTATTTAATATCAAAATTCAATTAAATTTACGTTGTTCTTCTAAGACATTTCGAACGATTAAAATGCATGATATTTCAAGAAAATAGTACGTTTACGTTTCGCGAGTATTTACGAGTTTAATTTTAATTTTAATTCTTTTTTTTTTTTTAATCGTTTTGGAATTATCGCAAGCTGATATTCGATAAGTATGGAATAATATTTACCTGTTAAGAGAAGACCTTCAACGACCACCGAATTTTTCCAGCTTCCCTCTCTGATGGAATCCTTTGTCCATTTCGTTTGTAATTGAAGGTTTTCGAATGGTCGGTTAGTTTTTCGTGCAGTGTATTGTTTGAGAGCCGATAGAAAAGCGTCGGGTCTCGCGAACCAAGAAAATTGGACTTTATCGGGAAGTCCATTTAGCATTATTAGCGACTGATATCTCACGATTAATTGATTTACGAATGGGAGAATTTCTCGCGGACCGGAATACCATTGGGAAATCCATTTAACGGGAGTCTGCGAACAGGGAATTGAAATAGTTTTAAATATTTTTTATCGTTTTCGCTTCATATATATATGTTCACACATGCGTATATCTAATACGAACATTTAAGCCGTCTTTAGAATGTAAACTATCTAAATCCGATCGTACAATCTGTAATAGTTGCCTTGCGGTATTTCTTTCATCGTTGAAAAATCGATTTAACGGATCATTTTCCGATTGGTGAATATCCTTCTTTGTGTTTGTCGAATCGGTTATTCGTTGTTGGTCTATTATTATCTTTAAACCTTTGATCGTTTTCGAAAACGACGAAGACAATTTTTCATCCGTGTCGTCTCCGCTAATTGTTGTCGTTGTTCTTAAAATTTCTAAGCGAAACATAATTTTCAAAGTTAGCGATTGTTTCAAAAATTACTTACGCGCGTACCTTTCAAGTATCTTAACGTTAATTCAGCCGCAGATTTTTCCCAAGCTCGAAAAGCGTTCGCTGGAAGTCCAAAATAAGCTTGAAGCGAGTCCGCATCTTCCATTTTGTCGATCATTATAATTGGATTTTCGGATTCAGCTTTCGGTACACTTATAACGTTTCCTAATTTTCGACGTCCATTGTACATATCCTTGGACCAAACGTGTCTCAGTATCGCTTGTAACATACGCATATCGTATCGATCCTGCAAAAGTCCACCGTAAACAACGACGTCGAGAATTCCTCTATCGGACTCCCAGTCATCCGCATATTTCATGGAGTTCTGCTTCGAATCTTTTCTCACGACTAATTCGCAAGCTGCTTCCAAATCCGCTTCGCTCCAGGCATAAGCTTTAATCCAGCTTTGAGGAACGAATCTTAAAAACGACGAAAATTCAAAGGTATATTATTCAGAGTTGTTTCATCGTATATTTAAAATTCGATAATTTATTACGTATTAAATATTATGCAGCTTAAATATCTAATAAATAAATAAAATAACAATATTATTATTTGTTTTAATATAAGATAGCTTAGATTGGATAATCGTATCAAGCGTAAGAATAATAACGTACTTTCGTTTCTCTTGAAGTATCGCGTGTAGCCAAGAAATTAAAAGTAATTTACAAGGATCTTTTATCATGGGTTGACGTTGTTGTAACTGTTGTAGCGATCTCTTAACGTTTCGCTTGACTCCTTCCGGAGGCTCGTAAGCCAATTTGAGACACAAGCCAGAAAGGCCAGAATAAAATCCAGTACATTCTTCCGTGGATAACCAAATTCTTGTGTCAGGATTTTTGTGCGTAGTGCAAATAGGCGAGCGTAAAATAGCCTCGAGTCTTGGAAGCCAATTCAAGGCAAGCTGAAGATTACTCAGTAAAATCCAACTACCCTGTCTTTGGTATTACAATTATAATTACGTTAGTATCAAATAATTGCACTTAGTTTCGATTTCTTTTAAACGCGAGGATTAATAATTGTTCGAATGCTTGGAAGGATCGTATCGAATATTGTCAACAAAAATAAAGAAAAAAAATTTTTTTATAAAATTTTAGCAAGCACCGCAAAGATAAAGTTAAATCTTGAGAAATAGGCAATACGGATTTTCTTTATCTTACTTGCAAGCAACCTCCAAGGCAGATTCGGCTTGAGCTACGTGACCTTGGCCTAAGGAAATTTCCGTAAAGCCATGAGCCGATAGCACTTGATTCGAGACTAAGCCGTTGAGCTCCGGTCCCGGGTCAGCACCGGGTGATAAAAGTAATAGCACCGGTCGCGTTTTATTTTCATTCGCTACTTGCTCCAAGGTCCACGAAGGTGGTGTAAGATTTCGAACTCCTGTGGTTTTTGTTCCCGTCGTTTATTACATTTAATTAATCACGCGATGCGTGAACAGAGTAAAATGAAGAAGAGAGAAATAAAGAAGAGAAATAAAGAAGAGAAATAAAGAATGTTATTTACCGAGTTGCTGAGCTGTCCACTTGGTGAGCGAAGTATGAAGATGTTCGGGATGAAGAGCTTGGATGATTAAAATTTTTTCGAAATGACTGATACTTTCCTCTCCGTAAATGCTCACGATATTATTCATCCAAGTGGATTTGAATTTATTTACCATCTGCTTTCACGATAACGATTAAACAATCATCTAAATGGATCAAAGATTAGTAGGTCAAAGAGAAATAGATACTAGCCTCGGGTAATGTGCTAATTAAAGCTTGAACCGCTAACTTCTGTTCCGGCGGAATATAATTAGGGATATCAATTTCAGCGCCAGAACCGCTAATGTATGCGCTTTCTCCGCATAATAAAAGATTTCGCTGTTCTTCTGGAACCGAAGTCAAAGACATCGCTAAATGTAAAGCCAAAGGAAGTCGGTGCTTTCTGTAGACGGCTTTTGTGCAGTGATGAAGCGTTAACATTATTACTCTGTGAATTATTTTAATTTAAATATTAACCGTAGGCAAAAACGAGTCTACGTTCGCGAAATGTTACTTTAAAAAACATTTTTAGGCGGAGCTTTTTTTTCTTTTAATAATTACTCTTTTAAGCGTTGAAAAAAAAATAAAAATTTTAATGTAAATCAATTACAGCGATGTTTTAAAGATTTTAACGCGATTTAGTTAAGCGATTTAAAAGATTAAAATAACGTTATATTTTATTTTGTAAAAAACTTTAGAGATGAAGTTCTTTTATTTTAAGATGGTACTTTTTTTATCGATGTAATTATAAATAAGTAAAATAAAACTTTATTCAAAAATTTCAAGTTAATCAAGGTATTTCATAAATTAAATTACAAATTACATAATAAGAACGAAAGTATTTTTACGATCGTTTTAATTACATTATTTCAATTAAAATTTCATATGTACAAAAACGAGTATTCCTCGAACGAACCATTAATTAATTGTATAATCGAATAACATTTATCGTGTAATTAAATCAAATAAATAATAATATTTAATAATCGTTGGAAGGTGTCGTATTTACCCGTAAAGAGTAACAAACGCGTTTCGAATAGTTTAAAGAAAAACCATAAAAATTATTCTTACGTTCGCTCGAGCATTTTTTCCCGGTCGTCCCTGCCGGATGAATTTAGCTCTGCTCTGGTGAGTTCCGCCTCCAAAAATATATCGGTTATAATTTCCGTGGTAAATACGTACAAAGAACTGAGCGCGGAAAAAGATCTGACGAATTTATATAGAACCGCGGTGAATTTAGCGAGTCTCTCGTGCTCTTTGCTCCTTTCGACGATGTCTTCGAGGTCGCGGTGACTCTCCTCCAGGGCGCGTGCGATTTCCTTAGCCTTCGATTGGGTCACCTCGAGCGTGGCCAAAAGACCGCCGCCTTCTTGATTTTGCGCCTCCTGCAGGATATCTTGACCTCGGGCCGCGCCTAATTGCACCAAAAGTTCCAACCTCGCAGCTTCTATTTCTCCGGATAATTGCTCGACTCTCTCCAACGCCTTCCTCCTTCGTTGCTCGACTTCCGGTGTTTCTTGCAGAATAGCCTATCGATGCGTTAAGGAGTAAAACCGAGTACATTTTATTATTCGCGGAAGGGACAACAAAGAGTCTGAGAATACATTTTTTTTTTTAATCTCCTTATTTCCAGTTTAATAAGAAAAACGATTTTATTTATAAAACTATTTCCTTGTATTTTATATAGTTTTATAATATATTTTTCTCTTTAAATTTAAACTTTGAAGTCTAGATTCGACAGCGGTCTTTCGTCACTGTATAAAAAGCGTCGTGTATCGAATTAAACTTTTTATTTACAGAATATACGTATCGTTCGCATCGATCGTCGGAGTGTTCCATGAAACATTAAATATTTATATTCGCACCATTTTACCACTTCGAAATGCAAATTTTCGCACTCGGTGCTCCTAAGATTTTTTATCTATCGCGTTTAATATTTCCGTTGCCCTTTGACACAGCTTTTATGAGTCGCGCAAGCGTTGCGTACCGTGGAAAATTCAATTTTATCTCTCTGCCGAGAACATCTCCAGTACTTAGTCATACGAGTATACAGCGGTGAATATTTTGTCGACAGCTGTTTCGAATATTCGTTTCTGCATTTAAATTAAATCCGTTGGCGCGTCAACCATTTACCTATTTATGACTTACTTTTATTTCTATTCTTTCCAAAGACGATAGTTTAGGCTCTTCTATTACCTTCTCTACATTTTTATTATCTTCTGGTAGCAATTTCTTATTCGCATCCGATATCGTTTCCACTTTAGTCTCGAACGCAGCGAACGGAAGATACGAACAAATACGAATCTCGACTCGGAAAATTAAAGCGATTATTCAACGAACCTTTTCCACCAGTCGCTCGGCTAAACTTCTGCTACCGGATCCAAGGCTGATCTTAACGAGTACAGCATCCGCTTCGCTCGGTAAACTCTCGAGGAGTCCCTCTTGCCTCGTCGCCAGGAACAGCTGGAACGGAGGTTGAACCGGCAAACTGCGATCGCCGATCCTGAGCGGACGTCTCCTGAGCAAAGGTAACAAGATCGCGGGGAATTCGACGATCTCCTCGACCAGAAGCGGCTTTCCGAATCTCACCGCGAGTTCGACGCTAGTCAGGAACCGAGCATCTCCGGGTCTGGTGATCTCCAGTCGCGTTTCGCCGATGTTCTTCTTGAGCCAGTCGACGGCCACACCCGACGGATCCACGAACAAGGGCACGAGGTTCGCTCGTAACGATCGAGCGGCTCCGACGAAGCTATCCGTATCGACCGGTAGACCCTGGGCTCGCCATTGTAGTCTGTCTCGCTCGCTTATCAGAAGGTCGATCGCTCGCTTTCGCCTCTCGTCCTTCTTCGTCGGATGGAGCTTTTCGTTGAAGAGACATCGAGAGTTTTCGTGAATTTAAGTCAAGCGTAAGATGATACTCGCTCGATTTGAATATTCGAGAAGTGCTTAATCGGTAAAATTGCAAGCTACTGTCATAAGACACCACTCGTTAGTCCAAAAAATCAATAAAATATAAAACGTTCGATTATCGCGATGTTTTTATTGTATTTCGGGAAGATTATTTTTGAGGTCGAACTTAGAGCTTTGGCGAATTTTATCGATTACAACGGATAGAACGGATAGAAAAAATTGAACCTGGTAAACGAGCAAAGCAGCCGCATCCGCAGCTTCCGTTCCGATTCTCGTTTTTCTCTCGGTGAGCGTTTGGAACTGCGTCTGCCAGTCGTTGTGCTCGGCATCGAGTTTGCTGAGCAAAGCTCGGGCAGTTGCCAAGCTGGATTCGGTAGCCTCGGAGCGTAATTGTAATTCAGCAGCGCCTCTCGAATGAGCCGCGAGTTCCTCTTGCAGTAGGGCAACTTTACTCTCGACCGTATTCAAACCGCTTTCGAGCTTTCCTATTTGCGCCTCCGCTGCCATGAGCCGACTGTTTTACATATTTCGAAAGTATAATTATCGCAAGCTATATAATATCGTCTAAAACTAATCCCTGCATTCTTCTAATAGAAGACTCAAATTCCCAAGATGATTTGACTCGTTCAATTTATCAGATTACCGGTATTTGGAAAGATTAATTTTTTTTAATCGCGACACTAGAAAACCGTTATCACCGTTTCGTGTTTATAAGTGTCCAGATTCTCAAAATCTCTACGATGCATTATATAAGAAACAAACGGATTCGAAAAGAATATTAACCGAAGATGGACCAATTTATCTATCGGGTTATTAAAATTAACTATCCTAAAGGAAAAAACGGATATACTGACTCGGACAGGACGCGTTGTTCCCTCTCGAGCGGAGCAACCTGTTGCAGGATCTGTCCGTACTGAAGGTTGGCGAGGACCCAGGCAGCCAAGGGAGCCGCTGCGACGGAAGCCCTCTTCGCGGTTTTCTCCTCGAAGCTGTCGGGCTTCTCGCGGATGAGCTTCGCCACGGCCTCGAGACTCGATGGACTACTGCGACGAGCGTCCCAATTCCTGATCTCGTCCTTGACGCCTCGTTTAGCTAGGAACGTCTTCATACTGTTCCAGGAGGTGTCGCGTATACCCATCAACCTGAGCACGCCCTCGAGGACGTCCCTGACCGGAGCCGGTGGTGCTCGCAACGACCTGACCTCCGACAAAGCTTCCGCGCTTATTCCAGCGACCGATTGCGCGGCTTGTTCCACCAGGGGTTCGACTTTACCCAGTTCGCTCTCTATATCCGCCTGTGAGAATCGAACGAGATTTTTATGTTTATTCGTTTTTATCGAGATGGTAGATTTTGTTTCGTTTTAGAGATACACGTTTTTGCCTTCGATAGAGTTTATTCGATCGTATCTTTACCGGGTAGAAATTAGATTTTAATAAAGACTGGAAGATTAGTGTCGAGAGAAAATAATACGTAACCTTTGGAGGGATCAAGATTGGCTTAATATTTCGATCGATAGTTTCAACGTTAATATTAGACGACACAATATTTTAAGGCATAGATGCAAAGCATTTTTATTTAATCGATCACATTTATATGTAAAACTTTAAGGAAATTAGACATCGATTTTTTAAAAATTCGTATAAAATTACTTTCGTTACCGTATAATACAATTATAATAAAATTCATGCACGCACGTAAAATCGCACACAACAACACACACGTAAATCGTAATCGTAAAATTTTCCAATTTACTTCACCCAAGAAACTCAAAGCCGTATATTTTTGATCCAATTATTTACGGTAAAAAATTATAGGTTTAACCTAATATTACATTTCGTCGGCACTAATATCCAAAATATGAAATAAATTACCTTTCGACGCGCGAGTTCGACGCTTTCTCGCTCAGTCTCGATTTTCAGATTGGTCATTTCACCCCTCTGTCCTGTTGCCCCTCGCATAGTTGCCGTTATTTGTTCGAGCGTGGCATTGGCTCGTCCCTTTTCGATCTACATTAGAAACAAGGAGGTTAATTCGTTCTCTGGAAACACGCGAGTCACACTCTCACCCTTACCTCGAGTTCGCGTCGTTGCTTATTGGCATCTTCCTCCAACTTGGCGACTCGATCGCCAGCTTCTTTCAACCGATCGATACCGGCTCGAAGGTTGTTCAGCTTGTCCGAAATTTCTTTCAGCCACGTTTCCCTCAGTTCTTTCCATTTGTGCAACAGTGCGAAAAATCTTGCCGGTACTTGTTGTTGTTTCGGCGCGTTCAAATGAGCCTGTACTACTTCTTTGAGGCCGGAAAATTCTTCGTTGGCTTCTTTCGACGAATCCATGTAAAAATTGCATAATTCGGTCAAGGGTTCTTCGATCAGCCACCATCCGGTACCTGAACTTTGACCAGTCGTTTGCACGCAATGACGAAGTAGATTAGATCCCGATAAATATTTCTGTTTCAAGTCGTAAGTGTCAACGATCAAAGCCACTCGGAGATACTTTTTTAAACCTATTAAAACGTACGATTAAATATTTTCTACCTTGAGAAAAATGTAATTTTAATATAAATTATTTTAATACTTACGATGATACAAATACTGATCCAAACTTCCTGAAAATTCTTCTCTAGCCGCTAATTCTGCGAGTGGAGCTACGAGTCCGTCTAATTCTTCCGTTGTGTAAAGTCCCGGTAATTCGCCGCTAGCAATTATTGCACTAACCAAAACAGCGATATCATTTTCTCGCAAATGATGTTCTTCGATTAATAATATCGTGGGTTCGCCATCGACTCCGGCGGCTTGAACCGCATTTTTCACAGATGCCTTTGCTTTATCTAGAAATCGTTGATTACGAATTTGCGTAAAGTTTACACTTTCCGTGAATTATTAATTATTTTTATCGTATCGAAATTATAAATACCAGGTCCGGAATCGATAAGCCTTAGAGACGAAACCATCGAAATAATTTTAGTTGCGGATCTTCGACCGGCGCCTGGACGACCAACTAAAAGTAATCCTCTTTTTTCGCAACCGAGAGCCCAACTAATACCTAAAATTTTAATAAAGTTTAATCATGAAAAATATAATAGAAAAATTATAATATTGTAATCTACCTGCTGCTAATTCTAATAAATATGGTGATATATTTGTCGATATCGAATCTCCTTCTCGAATACATCTTGTTACTGCAGTTTCGATTTCACTTTTCCATTGCGATTCCGATAACAAAGTTAATCCGGCATTCGATCCTTTCCAAATGTAAACTTCGGTTCCAAAGTTTATTCCTGTGGAACTTCGCGAATTAATAATCGTTTCTAAACGCTTTTGCTGTTTCGTAAGTAATCTGTAATTACAATGCGATGAGTTAATTCTATTGTTTTTTTTTAAATAAAATTGCGTTAAAAATTATTCGATTACTTTGGTCTTAAAAGCCGATGAGATGCATCGACTAAATAATTTGTAATATGAGATTCGTTTGAGGGCTTTGGATAATATTTTAACGAATCAATCCAAGAGATCAAATCTTTTAATGTCCATCTAACGTTTAACTTATCCGTAGAAATTTCTTTAAACGCTTCGAGAATTATCGGAGACATTTTATTAATCCATGATTTCACGAGAATGTCGTCACTTTTTAATGATTCTTTAAGATGCAGTTCTAAAATGGCGTCTAAGTCTCTTGACTTCTGAATCCTAATTTTAAGAGCGTATATAAACATCGTAACAAAAATTTTTTATCAAGATTAATCTACTTACGGTAAATAATGCGAAACTAACAACGAATCTAATCTAGGATGTAATTTTGTTGATGTATCACCAGTACTTAATACGATTACGGGTATTTTAGCAAATTCTAAATCATCTTCGTAAAAACCCCCTTCTTGTATTAATTGTCGAATTAATTCCTATAAAAATCGTAATGTCGATTAAAAGATTTTTGGCAATTATTATTTAAATATTATTATACCTGGAAATTTTTTGAAGCTAAGTGTAGATCTAATATAACGAGTATTAAGCTCGATCCATTTTTGGGTTTATACATTCTACCACCAGATGATGAATCTAATTTAATGCATGATCTCTTTAATCTAACAATTAAATCTTTTAACCCGTATAATGATGAACCTTTGACAACTAAAACCGCTTCATCGGATTCACTTTTCACCAAAGTCAAAATTGCGGATAACAATGAATTTTTCCCGCAACCGCTCGGCCCTCGAAATATAATTGCTTGTCCCGATGAAATCCAAGGTAAGGCTGCATTTATTCCTCTTTGCATCGATCCTAATATATTATGATTTATTTTTAAAGAAAAAGAATAATTACTTTTTATAGTTAGATTTAGAAAAAATGAAAATTAAATTTTATAATAACCCGATAGATAAATTGGTCCATCTTCGGTTAATATTGTTTTTGAATCGTAAGTGTAAGGATCCAAAACATCCGTTTGTTTGTTATATAATGCATCGTAGGGATTTTGAGAATCCGGACACCTATAAACACGAAACGGTGATAACGATTTTCTAGTGTCGCGATTAAAAAAAATTAATCTTACCAAATACCGGTAATCTGATAAATTGAACGAGCCAAATCATCTTGGTAATTTGAGTCTTCTATTTGTCCACACATCGAGACTAACATCGCAAAAGTACAACTCGTTAGAGTATGAGAATCTTGCAAGTGAATCAACGCCGTACGTAATAAACCCGACGCCGATTTTTGCTCCTTCTTTATTTTTAAAACTTGTTCAATTATAGAAGAAAGATGATTCATAGCAAAGTTACTCGATGCGGTTGGAATATTTTTCATAATGCTGGATTGAAGAAGAACAGACGGTGAAATTTCTCCAAGATAAACAATTCCTAAACGGGAAACTGTGGCTGGACTCGCACCGAAAAGTTTATGAGATTCGAATATAAAACTAAAATTAATAACTTGGATCAATACAAAGTTTCAACGATATTGATTCAATCGTACTATTATTTCATTATACAGTACCGCGTTTCACTTCCTAATTTCATTCCGACTCCATTAGACAACGTTAGAATACGATTATCATCCAAAGCAGAATTTAAAGCTTCTGCCCATTCCGGTTCAACGTCACCGTTAAAAATTATCCACAATGGTTTATCATCGGAATTGGAAATAATATTTGGCAGTAATCCTTCTTTAAATTCTCTGAAATAAAATATTAATTTTTCATTCATCGTTATTCCTTATCGAATAATTTTAATAAATAATACATCGCTAATGATTTATAAAAATATTATTTTCGCTAATTATACCTCGTTTGTGAATCAACGGTCCCGAGTAATTTTGACTTTGAAATCGCCCCTGGATAAATATGAAATTGTTTTATTGATTCCCCGGTCTTGGATAGAGACTCTGCTAAAATTTTAATGATTTTCGATTTTCCACATCCAGGAGGTCCAACAATAGCGACTCCACTTCTACTTTTTAGTTGATCATTCAATTGAATGCATCTACTAACGAGGCTTTCGTGTAATCCTTGAGCTTCGCACATATTTTTAAGAGCGGATTGTAAATTTTCCTTTTCTTTGATAACAACGTCAGAAGATGAACCAGAGGTTGAAAATATATCATTTAACAACGATAAAAATGTGGGCATATCTTTTTCAATTAATTTTGGCACGGTAGAAACGTGAATTCCTGTTAACACTCTAAAAATCATAAGCTATAGATGAGCTAAAATATAATAATATTCGTATAAACAAAATACAAATTATCACATAAATTATTATTGATTTTAGCGAACGTTAGTTTACATCTATAAATCAAGTAGAATATAAATTGAATATTAAATTTATAAAGTATTTTTTTTACAGATTAGATTCTTAAATACGTAAAATTTGGATCAAAGATAAAAATCTATATCACCAACGTTAGGACTGAAAATGTAAAAGTTTAGGTATTAATTAGATAATAAATAAGTAAATAATAGTTAACGTAGAAATAAAATTAAATACCAAGCCAAACGTATTCATTAAAACTTTATAAGCTTTAAAATATTTAGAGATGAAAGTTAAAGTAAAGAATTAAATATATTTTTCAATTTCCTGCACAAATTGATGTCGAATCATCAATAATTAAGTATTATCGATAACTCGACGTTCGGTAATTACGAAAGTTAGCTTTTGTTAAAATTATCGTAGTTATTTGTTTGAAATAAAGAGAAAACGAAGACAAAGGATGAAAATAAACGACAACCTTGCATTTTCATTGATCTCTCCATTAAGTTGAACCGACGAAGGAATGGCATTCAAAACGGATCTAAGTGCTCGCAGTCCCCAGTCGTAATGAGGTTGCTTGGACAATAGTTTCTCAGCGGTATCGAAAGTCTCGACCAATCGATTAGCCAACGTCGACGCGTTGATAAAACCACCGCACTCGAGCAACGTTCCAACAATATTCCTTTTATTCGGATTAGCCATTCCGATCGGTCTAAACAATCTCGCCAGCGAATCTGGTAATTTTCTACGACCCCCGTAATCGTCACCCGCGGGGTTCATCGTCACGAACAAGCAACAATGACGATCCACGGGTACTTCCAATCCACCCAAGTTCACCTTTGATGTTCCATCTCGAATCGCCGCTTGCAAAGGTCTTATCAACATCGCTACTGCGCTCATCGTACCTTCCTCGAGGCGGTTGAACTCGTCGAAACATCCCCAGGCTCCAGCTTGTGCCAAGCCGCTTAAAATTCGACGCATGCTATCGGAATCCATACCTAATTGCGGATGGAAGTGTACGAGATGTGTAATCGTGGCGTTTAAACGGATTTAATAGCTGTTTATACCAAACCTTCGTCGCAATTAAACACGAGGACGCGACGTCCTAAAATGTTTCCCAGAGCTTTGACGCTTTCGGTTTTTCCGGTACCCGCAGGACCGGTTGGACTTCCTCCGAGTCCCAATTTCATCGCTTGAGTTAAAGCGAGGTAACATTTTTCGGTTAACGGAGTTCTAACCAGATTCACCGCAGCTCCTTGATATTCGAAGCGATAAGAAAATTCTGCTTTGGCGCAACGTACGCAAGCTCCACCGCCCTGTAAAAAATTAAGCTTGCGTTCGATAAGTATTGTTTAATTAATGCTAGAGATCGATTTTAAACGTTTGGATTATTTAAAAACGACTTGTTCCGCGAACAAAATCGATCATTGTTCAACAGCGTATTTAAAAGTGTATTATTACAAAATTAGTTTTTTGGTACGGAGATTCGACTTACATTCTTATAAGTTCTAAGTTGACGATTCCAAACCCAAGTCAGTTTTTCTTTGTCCGTGAAAACGTTTAATAAACTTCGAACGATTTGAAGATGATGCACCGTTTCGAGCAATAAGTTTTTCGCTTTCAGAGATTTCAATTCATTATTCGGATCTTCCAAACTTCGATACAGCGTTCTTTGATTTTCGAGAAATTTAAGTAAATTTCTTAAACTCGTGGCGTCATTTTCGATGGCATTTTCACACTTTTCCGTAAAGCGAATTCTTTCGCATAAAAGAAGTATTTGGGTTGGATATTCCAAAATATTTGGCGTTTCTTCCAATAAACAAGTATTTAAACTTTGCTGCAAAGCATTTCGCATACTCTCCTCCAAAGTCAACAGCCATTTGGGAAATGTTTCCGAGAGACTTATTTTCTCGGAGAGCTCGAGTTTCTCTCCTTCCGGTGAAATAATACTCGTTATGTAACCATTATTTTTTTCCATCGAACCAACTCCTTGATATAATTTTGATAAATGAACGTCCAATCCTTTTCCTTTACCAGACACCAATTCGAGTAAATCATCGTCGCTCAAGAAATATAGTCTTGGATAAGCCGATCTTTTCTCCTATATTTACAACAAAGTTTTATAAAGTTTAGTGTACACAAAAAAGTCTTTTAATTTTTAAACGCGTAAAAATCTCACTTCTAAAAAGTCATCCAAACTTCTCTGACATCTATCCATTAAGTCTTTAAGATTCGAAAGAGCGTGAAACGGCAAATTCTTTAAAGACGATATTTTTGGATCTCTTGAAATTTCTCCGATAAAGTACCTATAAAAAAATTTCAATTTTAAGCGCTTGAATTACATTCGATCGTACATTAAAATTATTATTAACCTGAATTCCTTATCGGCTCGTGCCCATCTCCCAGAGTCGCTCGGAGCTGCTCCACTGCCGTACACAGGTTCTAAATAAATCCATTTTCTTTGTATTATGCTCAACAGTTTTATACATTCTTCCAATTCGTACAAAGCGGCTTCGCATCGAGACACCCTCGAAGCAAATCTCTCGTATCCCGTTACTCCTTTCGCACCCTCCAATATCAATCTTAATTCCCCTTTAAACGATAATAATAATAATTAATATTCGTTCCACATAGAAGATAATAAAATAAAATTACCCGCTCTCGCCAACAATCCACTATAATCTTTAACTATGTAAATTCCTTCGCCTTTACTGTCTTTAGATTGTTGAAGAGGAAGCGAAGTATAACTTTCCCAAGCTTCCAGTTCGGTGAGAGCTTGTCGAATTCCACTTTCCGCTGCGGCTCGTCTCGTCACATCCTAAAAAACCGTCGAATAACATTAAAAACTAT
Organism: Dolichoris vasculosae; assembly: GCA_018907195.1. Lineage (NCBI taxonomy): Eukaryota > Metazoa > Arthropoda > Insecta > Hymenoptera > Agaonidae > Dolichoris > Dolichoris vasculosae. The sequence continues at coordinate 5,506,351 of JACCHY010000009.1, read as the reverse complement.
TAAAAGTCGCGCATACTTTTTATATAACTTATACCGAACTTTAATCCGCTCGGCGTTTGCTTTGATTATATTTGCTCGCTGCAGTAAATGACCCAACGTCAAATCGTTCGTACGCTTTATTTTTCCAAGTTCCAATATCTCTTTTAATTCGTTCCAATGTTCTTCCGCGAGTTCTTCACCTCTTAGCAGTTGTACCCATTCGATCGATTCCCTCAAATCTGCTATGCGTCGCTCGATGAAAGAGTGAGCAATGTTTTTAATAGTATTTGCTTGCAACGACTCTTCGCTTTGATTCTTCGACTGCAATTGTATTTGACTTTCCCAAGAATCGAGCCAATCTTGAAACTTGGCCAGTCGACGTCTCGCTACGGTCCATTCCTCTTCCTCTTGGTTTTTCAGCTCTTCCATAAATTCGCCTTGGAATTTGCAATTTAATTCTTCGGCTTCGAGTTCGGCTTCTATACGTGCGACTACTTTGTCATCGTTCGCGAAGATTTCCTCTACGGGTAGATTCAGCCTTTTGCAATCGCTCATGAGCGTATCTCTTTGTTCGGTTAAATTTGTCCATTTTTCACGCATTATTTCGATCCAGTCATTGGTAAGTATTTCCGGTCTCGAGGTCCATTTCACGTTCCAGCGTTCCTGTTCATCGTGAATGGCCAGTATTTGATGTCGTAAATTTAATTTTGCTTCCTCTAATTGATGGACCATTACGCCTTGATAATTATCCATGCGTTCTTTCAAAGTGTCCCAAGCGGTATGAGCGTTACTTAGACCTACGATCGAACGATTGAAAATTAATTTCGGTGAATTTCGATACTCCGCTTATCTCGAATAAATTTTAAACTACCTTCTAATTTTTCTCTGGTCCAAGCTGCCAAAACTCTACTCAATCCGGTAACATCTTCCAGCTCTTCGGAAATCTTATCGAACTGCTTCTGAATGTTCGAGTAAGCTTCGTAAGCTTCGCCGATTTCTTCGATAGTACGCGCACGTTGAGATAATTTTTTCAGCGCCGAAGACGAGAAATTCACGATCGAGATCAAACGCGAAGAAGCTTCTGCTCGTAAATCCAACGCTAATCGTTCCCAGTACCTTATTATTTGAAAAGATAAAGTACAAGGTAATTTTTCCGTATCTGAACAATTGAATTCGAATTTATTTTATACCACGGTAATTTACCTTCGAGACAAGGATTCCAAATCATTTCTTATAGTTCCGGTATCAACGGTGATACACAAAAGTTTTACTTCGCTGACTCTCAATTTACCAACCTTTGGAAACAGATTTAAATCAACACAAAGGAAAAAGTTGTCGGGTCGGAAGGATTTTTATTTGTAAGACTTTCGATCTTATCGAATTAAAGCGTGCAATCGTAGTGATAAGATTTTAAAGTAAAAACATTGCAAGTTCAATAATACTACTAAAAATAATATCCATACGTAATTCTTTACGTAATGTACAGAAAATTATTACCTCTTGGGCCCATTGTTTCGAATCCTTAAACGCTTTTTCCCAATCTTTCGGCTGCTTGCCTTTTAATCTACGATCAAAACGAATAAATTAAAACTCTTATACTACCAACGATATAAAACCAGCATTGAAACTTACGTTTGGCCCGTATCAATTTTTGCGGGAGCAACGAGAGACAACCACTTGAGTCGAAAGATTTCGAGCGCGTTAAGTAAAACTTCCGCCTCCTTGTAAACCGCTCCGAATAAATAGGAGCTTTGCTTTACGAGAGTTGGAAAATGACCGTCGGCTTGATCACCGACTCCGCGAAAGTTCGTCGGGATCGCCAAAAATCGACGAATACCTAAATAAAGTTTCGTGCGAATATCTTCGAGCGTCGGTTGCCACTGCAAGGATTTATCCCGAAAAGTCAATTCGATTCGAATCTCTGGTAATTTCTTGATCAAAGTCGGCAAAGCTGCCCTGTCGATAAATTAGAGTATTTATATTAAAATACATGTAATAAAACAGCGAAGGTAGAAAATGTATTTAATCTACGTTTTCGTATTATTCAAAAAAATTTTTTCACCTGTAAGCTATTCCCAAAGCCTTCAGCAATTGACGATCCCAGTGAAGTTTCCAAGCTTTCGTATTTCCGTAATTAGCCTCAACCGAGTCGACGATTTCCCTCATATTCTTCAGTGTATCCTTCCATGTTTTCTGATTGGTAACCATATTGATGGTATCCCCTTTCAACAAATTGGAAACTAAATCTCTCAAGATCGCGTGCTTCGATGCGAGTTCGGCATTTTGACTAGCGAATTTTTTAACCTGCGTTCGAATCACATAGTTATTACAAAAGGTCGATGCAAAAACAAAAACACGGATTTACCAGTTCCTTGAGCCTTGCGGTAAAGACATCCACAGCTCGAGGATCCGACCAGACGACTCCCGATTGTTCGCGTACAGCTCCGGCCAATTCGAGAGCAGCTGCGAGCATCAACGGACGCTGCGAGGGTATCATCCGGTCGCCGATGGTGTTATGAAAGTTGGCGATCTGTTGAAGCGCTCTTGCGCGTCCGGTGAGAGCCGAGGCGCGGAGAAGAAGGTCCTTGACCTCTCGAGGAAGCTCCACACCCTGACCGGCGAGTCCACGTCCTTCGCGGATCAACGTCGTCAGCCGAGGGTCGAAGTTTACGCGCATCATCTTCGCGCCGGTTAACTCGACCACTGAGCTGTTGTGACCTAGGGACAGTTCCTTTTGGACGATGCATTCTCGGGTCTCGTACACCTGGTGACACGAGCGTGTCGTTAGTTTCTTATGATTTTTATTTTATCGGTAGACTCGTTGCCGTTCCTTCGACGAAATTTATAGCAATGTTTTTAATTTAATCACATTTATCTCGAAACAAGTAATTTGCGCCTTGTCGTACTTTGCATTTACGTATATTCCAGCTTACTAATTACATTTGTCGGCGTACGCGAGGCAATTAAACGTCCGATCAACGCTATTATTGCGTTATAACTCAACGTTAGCATAATTCGCGAAAGTGTTCGTATCGAGTAATATTTTGTCCTTAATTTTCTCTCTGTCGTTAACGATTAGCGTTGAAAAATCGTAAAGTGCACTCGAAATATTTTACATTAAAATAATACTTTAAGACGCAACGCAATAAGTTTTACCCATGTTTCGATTATTTCTTGTCTTTGTTTCTCGATATCGCGAAGAGCTCTCGTAATCTTTTTCGAAATATCATCGAATCCTGGAAGATCGTTGAGTAATTGTTTTCCAAGTTGCTGCAGACTCTCGAGACGATGCTCCGATACTTTTATGGTTTGTATCGTTTGTAAAACTTGGGGCGTGTCCAAGAGATCGTTGGTATCGGGACCATTCTGGCATACATCTTGAATTATAAAGCAAATTGCATTCGAAATAATCCAATGAATATGTAAAATACCTTACTTTGTAATTGAAATTCTATTAGGTTTGATCGTTTCGTTAAATATTCATTACCTCGGTATCGTTTCTTCAACTTACCAATTAATCCTGTATTAAAGTCAAATTGCGTTTTAATAATATAGCGGTAAAAGAAGCGATAAAAACGTTTCCCAAGCAATCAAAATTCCAATGAAACCACCAGACAGAAATAGTACCGCTGAATTCCTTACCGATAAGATCGGAATAGGTGGATAAGAGCGATTGCCGTTCGGCACGAAGAAGATGCTTTATCGTATCCCTCTTCATCAGTTCGCTGTATCGACGAAATTCGGTTTCTATGGCAAGCGGGGTTTTCGCACCGGTGATACGCGCCTTCAATTTAGTGGCGACGCGTTCCTCGACGGGTGCGAGGCTGTTGTGTACCTTATCTTTCAATCGATTCCACTCGGTGTCGTTTTCGTCCCCGAGCAATTCTGCCGAACAGATAACACTCGTAAGTCCGAATTGAAATTGTCCCCGAGCATTGGAAATCTATTTCTCACCTTCGACGTTATCGAATCTTTTGAATAATGCATCCGTGCCTAGATTTGCTCTTTCGTTCGAGGTCAACAGCCTCGTTAATTGCCGATTTTGAGCTCGAATTTCGGCTATTTCTCTTAAAGCGAAATTTTATAGTTCGCGATTATTTTCGAGGCTTAGTCGTAATAATAATATTAATAATAAATTACGAATAAAAATCGTGTACGAGTAATTACTTTAATCTAACTCCAAAACTCGTGCATTTTTCGGGTCTGAAGGGTTTTCCCATCCACGGATGAGACGAGTAATGAGGCCAGAATAATTCCGTTATGCGTACGGACATGGCCACCCATTTTTCGCAAACGGAAGCTCCGAGACTTATGGCTTCGTCTTTGATTCGACCGTCCGATTGAACCTAATAAGCGTATCGAACGAAAGTTAAAATACGTTGATTCCCTTTGAATCGGTGATTATTATATTAAAAGAACTTACTTTGCTCAATAAAGATTTAACTAATTGCGCAACTTCGTTTCCGATAATTTCGAGCAGCGACTGCATTTTTGATTCGGTATAAACGGGGCCTTTGAGTTTCCATAAGTCATCTAAATATCCGGAAACCGAGTCGAGCGTTTCCTCGACCAACGCGAGACCCTCTCTGATATTTTCCGTATATTTAACAATAGAGAGATAAGGTTACATAAGTTGGAAAATATTTTCATTTTAATTCGGTTCTTCTTAAATATTACGAACCGAATGAATTTATTGTAAAAAAAAAATTGAACGATAATTTTCATCCTTACATAAATAATTGTTTTTATCTTTTACGTGTTTTAATCGATATAAATTTGCCTTTGATACAATTATAAATTACATTATTAAGGTTGCGAATAAAATTTAATTTGTAGAATGTTTTGTAACA